>OX387715.1:93280337-94530337 GCA_947577245.1 Andrena bucephala | reverse complement strand
ACTAATACACAATATTAATGCTTATATTAATATGTGTACTGGTTTTACATTATATTAATATATATATTAGTGAACGTGCATTGTATTAGTACAATACATATTTCACTATAACTACGTTATAGCTTCATATTACGCGGTATCATTTAATAAGGTACAAGGAACTGTTTTTAAGTATGTTCTTCCGTTTTATGTTATTACAAAGAGATGAAGATTTAGTATTTTTCTTTGTTAAGTAGAGAGTATGATCAGCAGCAATGTAGACTGAAAGCTGAAAGTGGAGATATATTACGTTATGTTTGTCACCAGAACTATAATCTTTATGTTCCTACAAGTATTTCTCGTTTTTTGTAATTCATACGTATGAATTCGACATTTGCATAGTTTATTATTAAATGAATTTGCAGACTTGTTGTAACTTCTATTATTTTTATTTAGTGTGGCGGGAAAAAAAGTACTGACATTTTATACGCGATATAAGAAATTAAAAATTATTTATAACGAGGAGGATATCATTGTACACAACCTTTGTGAGATTTCAATGATAATAAAGCATTTTTACTTATTACATTTTTAAAGCTCGTGTACTTACAAATATTATAATAGCACCGTAGCAAAGTCTTCTCTTATATATACAATATACAATTTACATTAAGAACGTTTGTATCATTACATTAAGAAGGCATGTACGTACGTAAACCATTTAACATTTGCTTTACAAATTCAAAGCATGCTGCTTGTAACAACATATCCAGGTAAAGTACAAGCCACCATATCCTCGACTATATCATATATATATATATATATATATATATATATATATAACGTTACCATCGATAATCGTACATTAACAATAGCTTTATGTTCGACAGGCACCGATTCGCTGGTTCGAACCGGAGGCGTATAAAGCTAAAGTAGTAGCTGCCGGACTTGTTACAGTATTGCCCATTGGAGAAGGGGAAACTGATCCGGAATGAAATTGAGAGACTAGCGTTTCGATCATCGTGAAATCGTATGTATTATATAGTAATCTCTACGTCGATCTTTTACCTCGATGTATTGTGATAAATTTTCAGAAACAAAGAAATCAGTATGGTATTGCTCGTAAACGAGCAAGAATGCGGTATACACACGGTCTAGCCGACATCCACGTGTAATGATCGATGAGCCAGGCAGCATGTATCGCTCAATTTAATTATAGCAATACAAGCGTGGCTAATATCAATGCCAAGATAAGCGCTGATATATTTCTATGAATTTGTGCGTGTTGAGATCGAAATTTCGTCAAGATAATTTATAATATTTTTTTAAGCATTTATGCTTTTTGTATTGCACTTGTATGCAGAACACTCATGAAGTTCGTTGTACGTTGATGTCTAATTCTATTTAATCAAGTCTGCAGGCTGCAGTAGATATTCTCGCTGTACGCGAGTTGTTGCGGTGTGCGAAACGCGCACGTACAGCTGGTTCACGAAAATTGAGCATGTTCAAAGTACGTTCTAGGTACACGATTCGAATGAAACAGAACTGTAATGATGGTTACACTAACAAACGGATGGAAATTGGTCTACTTGAAGTATAAATTTTTCTTAATCTAGAAAGTAATTTTGCGCATAACAAGCTATTTGTTACGCATAAGAGACATAACAGAATAATGGAACGAACAGTGATTTAGCATAGTCTAGTCTACCTATTTAAACTAGGAACTACCACTTTTGGTAATTACTCTGCTGTGACATAATAACCAAAAAAAAACAGATTTCATTTAATCTCAACATTTTATATTTTATACACTAAAACGGTGGTGCTATACATATGCAGTATATAATATCATCGGTCGTACGGAGAGATGAAAGCAAAAATGCCTTTCAGTTAGTCATTTTTCTTACCTAATTAATGTGGAACGTTGATTTTTAATGTTGCGCATTCGTTTAAAGAAAAGTCTTGTTTAATAATATGATCGATCCGTGGTTGCGGTTCTATCAGTCTTCTTTCAAACACCAAATTCTAATTAAACAAGGTATCTTTCTATTGTACCGTTATTTCTGTGCTTTTAATTAAGCTTGTAAGTTTTATTTATTGGAAACGTTTCACTCGCCAGAATATAACACTTTGCAAATGTATTTTTACACTTTCTTAATTAGGTTCTACCCGCGATTGTTCTTGTTTCTATTATACGAACCTTTTATTTTTGACGTATTTATTGCTTGAATGTTGAAACAGTTATGTTTGCACGGTTTTAATTATTTTCTGGCTTGGAACATCCACAAGAGAAGAAAAAAAAGTTTAATATTTATTTATTTAATTTCGGGCAAAATTGTACTGCACGTATATGGGACGTTATGTTTGTAAGTTTTTACGTCGTCTAATATTTATTACAAATTTACAGAAATTATTTGAATTAAATTATTAGTAATTTATTTCTATTATCACTAACTGCAGTAATATGTTATATTATTGTACTTTGCTCTTTAATAATAAATGAATAAAAATAAGCATTTCGCCCGGTTAAGTTTTTCTTTTCCTTAAAGTACGATAAAGTTCGAGCGACCCTGTAGGCACCTTGGGCATCTCTTCTTTTCATAAATGTGCACAATTGAACTGGACCAAGACCATTGCTCATTGTTAACAAGTAAACCTTCAAAGTGGATATGTAAATGAGTGGACTGACCTTTCAGCGCTATAAGTTTTATTATTCCAGTACCGTATAGAAATGGTAATGTCCGAAATATACATACACCTTCAGTTTGTGCAGACTCCATTGTACTAGATATCAATTGCATTCATATTCTTCGCTTCTTGTAAAAGTTAAAAATGTTATATCATCTGATATTATGTGCATGAAACATTCGATATCAAAGGCCTACTCACTGATTGCATCTCATTAAAATTCTATCATGATAATTAATTACTACACTCCTACAATGCAAATAATTTCAGTACATAATTTGAGAACATATGCATGTATGTACCTTAAGTTCAGTCTACTTTATCATCGTATAAATTAATTTAGTCTAAGGACAGTACCAGTTTCGGCCTTGAAAACGTATTCGCCAATCATAAAGGCGATTAGGAGAACAAAAAGAAAAGTACAATCAAGACTGATCGTTAGTACATACGTCGAGTACAATTGTCTAAATAGTTAGTAAGTAGTAAGTCGTGAGTTATAAATAAAACACCCTCGTTAAGAATTGTCGATAAAAACCTTTAAAGTATTACGAGACTTATAAAACTAAATTGAGAAACTGGTTCTGTAGCATAGCAGACTATTAAATTATACGATCAATCGTACAATGATTGGCAGTTTCGTGAGAATAGTGGTCTTATCTTTCAATGTTACCTTATCTTTCGAATTAAGCAGACACGCATGTTACACCTTTTCAAACAAAATTGGCTAACGTGTGATCGACTCGGCAAAACGGGGATTACACAAAGAACCACCATTCCAATTATACGTCTGTATAATTTCTATCATTGTAGTTTACTTAAATATGTATACCTATATATAATTATGGGCGTAAATGACAGTGTATATGTGTTTATACGCATACAACATAGAGTCACAGGAATATTTTGTCAGTGACGAGCAATCTATGACACCGAATTCAATAATACAAAGAAACGTGATATTGTTGGACATGTCAGTGTTGTTGTTCTCTATTGTTCGTGGCGTGAGGGTGAATTGGCGGTACTATGAGCTCTACTCTAATGAAAAAGAATTACTCGTCCCTGTTACATATTCCCCGATAAATAGGCAATAGTACAATTTATTCTAAGTATCATTTACTTATGTTTGTAACAAATTAGAAGAAAATATCTCATATTCTCAAACACTAATATGTAACTTGAGTCCCATTAGTCACATAAACAGATATTCTTTATTACAGAATATCTTGTACAAAAGATAGACAGTTGTAGCTCGTGTAGAACAAGGAATTTCACGTAATATTGCAACAAACTCGTACATACAGCAGTAGTAAAATACGAATTACTCATCTACGAGAATTACATTACAGAACGTAACGAGCAAAGTTTTAAACACATCAAAATCAGTAGCTTTCTCGCAAGGAGCTTAATACCATAGTGATCACAAGGTTTGAATGTATATAAGTATTAAAAAAAATGTGATGGATACACTGTGTTCACATTTATTATAGTCTAAACATTTTGTTTTATAAAACATAAATCGCTAAAAGCGATAATCTACTTTTTAAATACATCACTATATTCCTGATCTGGGACAGTATAATCCACACACAATCGAGCTCTGCTAACCATAATTTTGTTCTCATAATTTTGTTCTCATAAATAGTATTAAAAACTTCACATAGAGCGCACCGCTCTAAATATTCCGGAAATGCCATAATGCACGATATAACATTCCGGCGATGATACTATACATTTATAAGTAAATGTCCAAATTAAAGGGTTATAAAATTATCTGCTCGTTTAGCAGACGCGCTTTTATCGATCTAATACACGTTATATCTGCTCCTCGACTTGTTTGGCTGGCAAAGTTTCCATGAATAATTCTATTTACAATGCGGCAGCCCATGCTTACTTGTGTACTTCTAAATTTAGAGGTCGTGAAATTCTGGTGCCATTCAAGTAACCGAGATATGTCCTCTAAATTTAGATCACTCGTACAATTCTTGCTTCACTTCATTTGTTTTTTTTATATATATATATAACTCACACATAGAAATTTCTACCTAAAAGATGTAAATTGTTGCCAAACTAATCAATTGTCACGTTCAATATTTATAAGATCAGTTAAACTCCTACATGCGAATGCGACCGCTAAATTTCTTATGCAATGATTGCTAAGCGATCAGCTTTAGACTACGAGTATGTGTCGATTAAACACCGATTATAATAAGGTCTTTACCGAAAATTTAACACATTGGTTGTTCTATATAAAATATGTCTCCGCATTCTCGCATTTATCTTTCGTAAATATAGAAAATTATGCCATTACTTTCCTCCCGATTATTAAAACAAAAAATTCACTAAATACAATCAATGGGAGTTATTTTCTTACAGAATAACCAAACTTCTACAGGGTTAAAAGACATATTCAGGTCCTGCCATATCTATTGCCCATCTAAATTTATCCCTTTGAGTTTTGTTGTAAATTTTGTCAATAGGGACATTATTCTTCTTACACCTAAAAAAAAGGCAAGAAAGAAGGAATAAGAACTGAGAAATTATGCTTTCAAGGAAGAGAGAAAGAGAAGAAGATAAAAATTACCATGCAACGGAGATCCTAGGATCGAGATAGTTCAGCTTGGACGTGCCCAGTGCGATTTCTTTATTTTCCTCCTTATCCGTTGCTTGCACCTCCAGCTTTGTAAGCTGCTCCTTTAATCTCTCGAGAGCTTTCTTCTTCTTTTCATATACACTAAAAAAACAACAGGTACATTATTGAATACGTCCATCGTATATAAATACAATTTACATACACTTTCTCCTTGACAGATCCATTCTTAGATTCACGCTTAGCATCCTTCACAGCAAGCTCTGCATCAGCTATAGCTTCTTTCTTAGCTTCTATCTTTGACTTGAGATTCTCCATCGATTTGGCGTGAGTTTTAGGCACTGAACGCTGGTGATTACACAGTATCGCGACTGCTCGATTCGCTCTATTATACGACAATATCTTCTCCACTTCTGTATCATCGGGATTTGTCAGCTGATCCAGTTGTTGTTGTAGCGTCCATGACGCGTTGTATGTTCTGAATACTTTAGCAGTAAGACCCTCCATCAATTCGTTCAAATGCTTATTCATTACAGTGGTATTAAGACGATCAAATAAATCATCACTAGGAGATTTATTCTCCATAAATAGTTGCAAATTCCTGAATACTCGTTTCTCTACTGGCACTTCATTGTAATATCTTATTGAATCCTTACCTGCGAACACATTAAAAGGGAGATGTAAAAATATCGAACTAACCATAAAACTATATAGTTAATCTAATTGAACAGCTGCGCGTACCTAAGAAATCAAATACAACTACATATTCTTTCCCATCTTTCTGTTCGTGCAACGTGATGTGTTCCACTCGTAAGGAGCAACAGCCTACAGTGTCTGCCTGATCCTCGTCCTTCTCGTTACCAGCCCTGAGCGCTAATTTGTCTATAAAATATAATGCAACAGCCCTCTGCCTTATACGCATTTCTTTACTCTTCCAATCTTCTCTGTACTCAGCGCGAATTTTATCTATCGATATTGCTAATTTCCTAGCGGTCTCATACTTCTGCCAATCCTTCTCTCCTTTAAGCTTACTCGATGGATTCAGCATAACGTATTTCACCTGCCCTTGAATATTTTCTGTCCAAGAGGCGAGCCACGTAACATTAGGATCGTGCCGAATCTCTTTCCATCTGTGGCCCGGCGGTGGCTTTGGTACATTCGAGTCTTTGGAGCAATTGATGAGAATATCCTCGGGCATAACTCTCTTTTTCAATTTACCCATTTTAGGGTGTTCGCCGCGACCTCTAAACAAACCAGGAGGTTCAATTTTGAAATTTCCTATTTTCTCTTTATGCCCGTCGATAACGCAAAGACCGTATTCCTTTTGGATCTCCTCGTTATTTAGCTTTATTTTCAGCTTCTCTTCTTTTGTCATAGCTTTTCGTTCCTCACCTTTTTGAAGGAAATACGCATGCATCTCCTTAAAATTGCACTTGCTTAAATCGACTATTTTGGCTCTCTCCGAATCAGTCATTACTTCTCGCCAGTCATGAAAGAAGTTGGTGTTGAACGCTGGTTTTGTAGTGTAATCGTGGTCCAACATCCGCGCGTAGAAAGTTGCAACTTCCTCCGTGTCTTGGGACAGTTTCATTTCCTTGCCGTTGTAATAAAACTTCACATCGGGAGGAAGCGGCTCGTACGGTGGTGCAAACACTGGCCCTTTATGTTCCAAAAATGTCCATTTCGTTCCATCGTTCTTCTTCTCTTCTTCCCACCTAAAACAATGTTTGTATCACTTTTATCATCCTCCGTTTAATTAATTATTTATAGTTTCAACGTTAATATAATAAACGTGTTACACGGGAGATCATAACCTCAAATGGGATAAGTGCTTGAGAACTTCAGATTTGATACTATATTTACGACCAATATTGAAAATTGAGATTTTCGAGAACGTTACATTAAGTTTGATGATAATTCTAATCATATCTAACGTCAAACACTGTGCGTATCATTCATCTTTTCAATTACTCGACTTTAGGAATGCTGTACTGGTAGCATAAGATTAAATAACATAACCTAATCTTGTCCATTTTACGCGGGATTTTTAAACGATGAGAATGCTGAAAGAATTTTACCATTTCCAGACTTCTTGTTCGTCTTCTTGTTTCTTCTTTCTTGTCGCATTTTCTCGCTTCGGCCCTTTCATACCCTTCTTCTTTGGTTTCTATAAGAAAAAGCGAGAAGTAAGCGCGTATTGCTTAATCGTTAATACACTTAACAGTAAGCAACTGTATTACTTCTTGAATTTCGTCGTTGTCGTCGTCTTCGTACTTCCGTTTCTTTTTCTTCGGTTTTGTTTCGCTTTTCTTAGATTTCTTTCGCGCAGAAAGTGGTACATCCTCATCTTCTTCCGATTCTAGACTTCTTTTAATACTCTTGGGTGTCCCAGACCTTGTGCTCTACATAAGTTTTACCGTATACAAGGTACATATTTTGTAATATAATAATGTGAGAATATAAATACGAATTTTACGTACTAGGGGCACATTTTCATCAGACTCTTCACAGGTTTTAATAGTCGTGTTATGGAGATCCGAAAGTCTAGTGTTATTGGTTGAATCCATACTAGCATCCTCATCTTCATCCTCGTCTTCCTTAATGTATAATGGCTGCTCTCCGCCACTGTCATCGTCATCTTCTGGTTCTATTTGCGAAATGGGTTCCTGCAATGTACAATTTGTTCCTCCAAATTTCTGTGATTGATCATTAGATGTTTTGTTGTAATATTACTGAAAAAAACAAAGATCCAGGTACCTCCTTTACGTCGTGTTTCAAACTATGGCCAGCCTTATAATGAAATTCCGGTTCCACGTGATTTGGTTTCTCATCCATTATCTCTTCTTTCACTTTAATAATAATGTCTTCCTTTTCCTTGTCCTTCTTATCTTTTTCTTCCTTATGTTTTGCTGCAAATCGAACCAAGTAAGAACAACAGATCGGACTCGAGTTGTACTCTCGCCGTACACCTCAAACCCCGTAACTCACATTTCTCTTTATCGTGGCGATGACGATCTTTGTCTTTGTCATGGCGATGTTTATCCTTATTCGATACGCTATGCTTGTCCCTGTCTTTTTCAGAAGAGCGATGCTTTTCCTTGTCGTTCGTATGAGATGTGGAATGTCTCTCCTTGTCCTTTTCCGATGAATGCTTCTTCTCCTTCTCCTTATCTTTCGATACACTTTTATCTTTATCCTTGTCTCGAGAACTTGAACTCAAACTATGTTTGTGCTTGTCCTTATCCCTATCCTTGTTTTTATCTTTGTCTTTCTCTTTACTGGAACTCTCTTTATCCTTGGAACTACTGTGGTGCCTATAACAACAAAGCGCAATTCTTTTTATATAAGCAGAAAATAGGAAGCGGCGAACGGAGCTATAATTAATTACAAGCTTCTCCTTTACCTATCCTTATCCCTGGAATTGGAATTAGAGCTGGAGCTAGATTTGTGATGATGTTCCCTGTCCTTGCTTTTGTCTTTTTCCTTATCCTTGCTCGAGGAACTACCACTTTTGTGCTCTTTATCCTTACTCGACGACGAGCTACTCTTCCTATCCTTGTCCTTGTCTTTGTTGCTGCTACTGCTATCATGCTTATCCTTCTCTTTAACAGAACTGGAACTATGTTTATGTCTGTCTTTTTCTTTATCCCTGTGTTCACTCTTATGATTCCTATCTTTCTCCTTGCTTTTCTCTTTGTCTTTATGATCCGACTTATGAGATCGTTCTTTGTCCTTATCCCTATGTTCAGATTTATGTTCTCTCTTCTTATCGTATCCATTGGACATTCCATTTATATGGGCTTCTAAAAATAATGAAATATACACTATTCTGGTTGTACTTTAACAGGTTCATCAGAAAAAATACTTAATTGCTTAAGTAAAACTGCACAATTGTTGCAGTATTTAAAAAATATATATATATATATATATTTATACACCACTTGAATTTTTAATTTACGTTTATTATCATAATTCAACATACTTGTTTAAGTATGCATTGCTAAGGAATTTTTAAAATCAACTTTCTCTTTATTTCTCTCTCTCTTATGGAGAAACTTAATCGGTCGAAGAAAAAGTTTAGTTGTTTATACGAAAAAATAAAAATGAAAGTGAAAATTTTTCGAAGTACCGGACGCGAACAAGTGGGAATTTGAACGACAGAGAAAAGAAATGTGAAAAAAATTTGAATTGCAGGAAGTCACACGTAGTTCGGACGCTTCGTCAGAGTTGAAACACGTGTCAGACCATCAGACCGGTCGGGTCGTTGGCAGCCCCAACTCTTTGGTCGCCGCGTCGAACTTAACATTTTGCTGGTGTAAAGTTCCGATTTCATCTATGTCAGATGCACGTATGTTAAACTCCACGAATAAACGGCTTACCGCTATGGTTCCCGGTAGCATTGCTGTTCTCCTTGGCCTTCTTTTCCTAAAACGAAGGAAATTCGCATGAAAATCGCTATGTTAATAAGAGGGACGCATCATGCAAAGCGTCCGCTCTTCTATCGGACTTAACGTCTGGCAGTGCGAAGCGAGCCAGGTAGGACTTAGTCGCCAGACGCCATTTTGGGACTTAGAAAAATTTCGCGTCTGTATCTATACCGTGCGTTCAAGAGAAAAGCGGTGATACGGAGTAAAATATCGAAAAACTATGCACGTGGGTGGACGCGGCGTAACAAATAGATACGGAATAGTGACTTACTGGGTCGGAATTCGACTGCGTTATTGGCGGCTCGATGTCCATTTCTCGTACAAACGCGACTGATAGACTCTGGCAACGCGAGGGCTAACAGAAGCGAGAGAAGCAAAGAGGACTGGGGACACGCACACCAGTCGGTCGCTACTCGACTATACACTCCGCGCGAGACTGCAGGCCGAGCCTACGCTTAGATCGTGTAGGAGACCCCAGTCTAAGTATCGAAAATATCTAACTGCGCATGCGTCCCTTTGCTCCGCCTCTTCGATCCCCCGATATAACCCTTCGCCCCGCAATCCGTCGTGGTCGTAACTGTTTATTCGATCATGTTCCGTTCCAACCACGTTCAATTACATATGAACGCAACACTTATGATTTTACCAGCAGACCATTGGAAAGTATTTAATAAAACAGGCACTCGGCGCGGCTTCCCATTGATCGGAATCGCTTTAATTTTGAAGGACCGGCTCCCCAATTTTTTGCTCACGCGGCACAACTTCGTCTGCAAACAGGCACGCTCGTAACGCAACAATCGAACATGGTATCGAAGCTCATCGTATGTGCATGGACAACGTTCTTTCGTACGACGTTTTACGAATTAAATATTAATTTTGCGATGGCGCAATGATGCTCCTCGGCGGTTACTGTCGCGAGATTCTCGCGTTGCTTTTTATTGCACGCAAGCGTATCCACGTATGAATATTTACATTAGTAATGTATGTATATCCCCATAAAAAACTTCGAAAAAGTAAAAAAATTATGCCAAGTATATGAAATCAAATAAATCACAAAGAAATAGAAGATAATAATAATTACAAAATAAAAAAAAATTTGAAATCAAAATGAGCTGCAAGTACATAAAGGTGCTTTCAGTCAAATATTTGGCGTGGCCAGGGAAGGTATTTTCAGATCATCATCAATTCCTATACCTTCCCTCTCGCAGGCTTTCAGATAATTTGTCAATTTAAAAATCTGACAATATATAAGTACACTTTCATTATTTTGCGTTTTTAAATAATTCTAAGATCATTCATCGACACCAATAACTTGCCTTTGACAGATGTATAACTAATAATTCATTAATTTAAATAAATCTTTGACACATTTGCAAACACTTTCATTAGTTTCAGGTTTTTAAATAATTCTTATTCATCGACGCCTTGATCTTGCCTGGCCACGACAAGTATTTGACTGAAAGCACCTTTATGTACTTGCAGCTCATTTTGATTTTACATTTTTTTTTATTTTGCAATTATTATTATCTTCTATTTTTTGTGATTTATTTGATTTCATGTACTTGGCGTAATTTTTTTACTTTTTTGAAGTTTTTTATGGGGATCTCATTTCTTTTTACAAAGACAATTTGCATAGTAGGGAATGACTTCGGATAATTTTTAATATTATATAAATTACAAAGGTTCATCATCAACAGCCATGAACGGTCTTATGACGGAACAGAATTAAGGATAAATTCTACGTAATCGAAACTACGCACACCTGCAATGTTTCAAGACGATTGAATTGGTGGAATTGGTTTAAATTTCAGTTTTCAGATATGAACCAAACGTACAAGAAGCAAACAGAGGATCGAAGCTGAATAAAATCGTTTAATTAATATAATACTGTCACAATAAATTTTTTTCTCTGACGTAGATCACACTGCATCATATTCTGCTTCAATTATCTGTAAATATATAAAATCCACATTTTTTAGTTACAACTTAACGTAAAACTTATTATATAGAAATAGAGTGGCCCTCTGCTATAGTAAGTGTAGAGACTACAAAATGTGTCCGAAGGAGGTGAGGGCGTATGGCAGAGAGTCTTGTTACAGGAAATTTAAATGCTAATGGTAATAATTCGGGGAAAATGAACGAAGAGATCCAATATTTTTAACGCAAAATGTATTGGTGTTGGAATAAAATTAATTTAGTATGTTTATTGGTGAATTGAAATCTTGTTAATGGGAAACTAATAAAATTAATGAATAGCGTGGCAACTACTGTGGATTTTAAAGTATTACGAATGTCTTTCATAAAAGATTGAAAAATATGAAGGGAGATGTGTTTTCAGCGTAGTTTCTTCACTAATGTGACTTGCTGTACATTGCAAGCAGTTTGCTATAATTTTCTTAACTCTTAATGCTTTGTTGATTTACCTTATTTGGCAAATTTCCAGAAACTTGTAAGAAAGAAGATGCTTCATTTCTATCCCATCCTGTGCGGCCCCTTCATTTCTATCCAAGCCTGTGCATCCCCTTCATTTTTATAAGCTTTACATAAAAACTCTAAATTAAAAATAGTTTGCTGGTATAAAAATATCTGACAATTTAAATGCAATTTGTTACAATATATTATTTTGTACATGCATGGTACAAATTTTCAGGAACTTATTCGAAAGAAGATGCTTCTCTGTCGAATCGAACCTTCTCCGGACAATTTCCAAGTCTGCGACTCTACATACAAAGTCTATTAAAAAAATTTGGCGACTTACCTTGTTAATTGAGACAATAATTCAGTGTCCTATGTGGTGTAACAACTCGTGACATTTCAAATTTGGACAACTTACCTTATTTGACACTTCGCAGTTAATGAGTGCACTTGGCACGTTATAATTCAAAAGTATCGACGAACGATACATGTGTAGCTTCATTTGGCTGAAGGTGTGGGTGTAACGCATATACGTATTATGTCGACGATAGTCAACAAAATCCCTGCCGACGATAGTCAACAAAATCCCTGCCGAATGATCCCGAGGCCGAGAGTCGACGAACGAAACATGTGTAGCTTCTTTTGGCTGAAGGTGTGTGTGTAACGCGTATATACATATTATGTCGACGAAAATTTTGTCGAAGAATCAGAATCAGAAGAAAAATCTTAGATCTTCCCGTTTCCGACTGATCCATGAGACGATATTACGATATCTATGTCATACGTGAACCAATTTTATTGAATTTGGTCTTATTCGAAAGCTTATATGTGGTTTACATAAGAAAAATGCCTTTAAATTTAGAAAATATTGCAGGCGTGATGAGATATTAATGAAATAAGTTTCAGGTAAGGTTGGAATAGCATTAATTTTAAAAGAAATGAATAAAATTCGAGTTTCAATGCCATGTGTCAAAATTCCATTTATTTGTATATTTGTCAAAGAACCAATGAGCTTGTTAAATAAACGAGAATATTCAAGTGTTAACCGATTATATTTAAATCTATTAAACAGATAGCGATGCGTGTTAAATACTTTATACAGTTATCTTGTCACCATACAAGCATAGTACTGGATCATTTATCTTCAACTTTATATGAACAGTTTATAGAAAGCATATTTTATACAGACAGTTATACAGATGAAAATGTATAATACATATGACTATTATGCGTGATGTATTATTGAAATTCGTTAAAAAAAAGTTATATAAAATATAGGTGACTGTGTACTATAGTTATACGTTCATGTATTTCTATAGTAACAGGCTAGTTTATACAATATAAAATCAATGATCATAATTGTTTTTCTTCAACCCAATTTTAAACTATCGAATCAATGCTATAGGGTTCTTGATTTTTATGACTTCGCATGCTCTGACTTCCCCTCGGTGTTCCTGGCAGTTTTCACTTTTTGAAAGGCAAACGCAGCATATAGAGCTGTGAATAAACAAGACAGCCATTAATAGTATAATAATGATATTAATCGTAATTGCCGAAGATGAGGGAAGAATTCGTTTACTAACAGATAACTTCCCATTCTGCTTGAGACAAAGTTCCGATCTTACGGTGGCCTGGTAGATTTTGCATGTACTGTATGGCATGTTGATAATCTTGCGTGGCGTTGCCAAGAAGTGGCGTCTCGTGATATGGCGGATAAGTTTCTAAAGCCTGCATTTTAGCAAGTACCGATCTACCTTCATTTTTCATACGTTCGTAGTAGTCGTCAAATCTACAATTACAGAACACGATACTTGTACCTCGTGCGTATTCGAATACGCCGCTTCTTTGAAGCATTCTTTACCTTTCAAACATCACCAATTCCAAATCGTACTTCGATGCCAGTTTACAAAGAGTGGGTAAATGAACGAGAAACTCTGGGCAATCGACAACGCCTTCTAGATGAAAGTTGTACTTAGCACCAAACAGGGGCGGTTTCTTTTTATCGCAAAAGAATTCTACATTGTAAATTTCATTCCCCAGCTTATTACCGTCACACTTCTGCCACCTAGAACTGATTAAGAAAAAGTATTTTGAAACGGACGTTTAGAAAGATCTAACAAGGGAACACCGCGAACTCGGATTCACCGATTGGAACGCAACGTTGTGGGTTTTTAGAGTCACTCAAAACAAGAACAACGGTGTGTTTCATTTGGGCCCTATCGCCCTTTAAGGGGATGAAAACTAACCTCAAAGTCAAATTGGCACTTCCACTTTTTCGCGTATAACTCTCAAAATACGAGAGATAGAAAAAAATGTTTCGAACAAAAGTTTAATGGTGCAATAAGCGCTGCAAACTTGCGTTAACAAAATTTAAAAAATATAATTTTTTTCGACAGGTTCTTTTTTTTAAACCTATTTTCAATTTTTTTTAACCCAAGTTTGTACCGCTTATTGCACCATTAAACTTTTGTTTGAAACATTTTTTTCTGTCTCCCGTACTTTGAGAGTTATACGCAAAAAAGTGGAAGTGCCAATTTGACTTTGAGGTTAGTTTTCACCCCCTTAAAGGGCGATAGGGCCGAAATGAAACACACAGTTATTCTTGTTTTGAGTCACTCTAAAAACCCACAAAGTTGCGTTCCAATCGGTGAGTCCGGGTTCGCGGTGTTCCCTTGTAAAACAGGCCTGCCTTTAGGGTGCAAATACCTCCTCAAGTTCTGGGACCCGGGCAACAGCCGAGCGCGGAACTGTTACGTTGCTAACCTGCGGGAGATTTCAAGACTGTGCGTGTGTCCATAGTGGCTCGTACCACGAGTCTACATAACTGGGCTTAACGCGTATGGGCGCACACACACTCTTGCAGTTGTCCCAAAACCCACGCGACGGTTGGCAAGGTAATAGTTCCGCGCTGGTCTGTTGCCCGGGTGCCAGAACTTGAGGAGGTATTTGCGCCCTAAAGGGCAGGCCTGATCTAAGATGACGGGTGAATATGTAGACATACACTAGATCGTACGCATCTGGAATAGTCCCGATAAAGTAGCCTCCCGGCTTAAGACATTCGCTGGCATTCTTCAACATACATTCTGCTTGTTCCAATGATTCGAAGCTATAGTGGAATGCAAATTGGCAGCTGACAAAATCTAGATGCACGCAAGGATCCTTGTACTTTTCCCTCAAACGAACCTGAAATCCTTATATATATATAACTAATTTCCATTGACAAACATATAAAACATTCCGCGATGCCAACTGTTTTTCAACCTTTCGTCTCTTACAACATATGAGACGAGCAATTACCTTTGTACAATCGGCCGCTATAAATTCAGCGGTGAAAATAGGTGCGAATCCTCTATCATTAGATTTTCTGTTCAATATCTCGTTGTATCGATGTTGACATTGTTCGACCGACACTTCGGCCAAGTCAGCGCAAATCACGTGCGATATATTTACTTTCATCCATTTAAATAGATCACCCCCCTTTCCGCAGCACATATCCAATACTCTCAAAGAAACTCCGTGCATTTTGTCCTGTTTCACTTTGTCGATATATTCAGCTGTAATTGAAATTTCCTTTGTAAGTAGGCTGTTAAGGGGTAATCGTCAATTTATACGCAGGTAAACCAGGATCTCACCTATTAGCATGCCTTTAATCCAGTTATTGAAGTTTCTCATATATAAGATACGACTTTGATTCCTCTTTAAAAAACCTTTCTCTTCTAGCGAGTTATAATGTGCCGCAACTAATACTGTATTGCTAGTGCATACTTCTGGCTTGGGCAATTCTTTCTCCCTACTACTGCCAGTAGATAAATCAGAGGGAGTATTGTTAACCTGCAAATTCGTGTAAGGATTATTTAATGGATAGGAGGCTTAAAGGATACACATATAATATATTTAAATATACATTTTGTCCGATATCGCATTTTGCTATCTTAGATGGTTCTGAGTCTGGGGAATGCTTTCTTTTTTTCCCACTTTGCTGTGTACAGTTCTTGTCATTTGTTTCATGGTCTTGTTCTCTTTTCGAACAAGATGTTTGTGAACTTGTTTCGAGGGATCTCTTTGCAGTGTGTTGCTCTGATACTGTTACTGTATCTTGTTCTTCTTTGGCCTCCTTTGTTTCTTCACGACAAGGTGCGGACATTTCGATGTGAGAGGCAATTTAGAGGAATTATTAAAATCTATTCTATATTTTCGTACAATAAATACTTGTATACGTCAACGGATGTTGCGCTATAAACACCCCTATGCGAATCATTCCATTGATCCAAGTTCAAATAAAAACAAACCTCTCGCGAGTAGTCACACACGTTGCACTACAGTAACCGTAGCGCCTATATGCAGTTCTTCAACATTGCTTTATTTTCAATGCAACGAACCGGTATTATCAATGCTGGCAACGTGAATTATATTTTACGAAAATACCCTGCAAAGTGTAAAGGTCAGCCGAATATTTTTCTTGCCATTGTTAACGCGTATACTTATTAATTTACAGTCCATTGATAATAGCCATCTTAACGATACATATTATTTATTTATTTTCTTTGCAAACAGCCACGTTCCTATAGCTTTTAATTAATGAAAAAGAATATATATATTTGATGTATTTTTTGCTTGCTGCGACGGAATGTATTTTATGAATACATAATACTCAATGTTTTCCGTGAGAAAATTTATCGCGTTCAAGAATAAAGGAAAAATTCATTATTCCCATGGCCAAATTTATTCAGATCCCGATGAAATTTCATCGTTATCACGGTATGTTTATTTCCTAAATACAGTGCTGCCAAGAAATTCGCCTTTACGGACGCATCGGTATTTTATAATAACCTAGGCTATTATAAAGCTTTGAGCTTGTCGTACAACATTTATTAGGCATAAATTAACACACGCTCGGAATACTCAAGGAAATGAGCAGAAGATTTGACTTTATCACTGTGCGTTAAAAGATTCTCGCATCATAATAATACAGCGTTATTTTTCGAAGTTGGTAAGTAGGCATTGGAATTTCTTCAGCTTGTGTTCCACACGGTCTCATCTATTATCTGATCTAGATTTGTTGTGTTCATGACATCCTTATCTAACAGCTTATCTAAAATTCATTAAGAAACCAAGATAAATAATAGCGTTTTCATTTTACTGTCAGTAAAAATTATGGTTTCACATTTAGTTGCAGGTACTCGAAGCATTGCTTATATAAAATTTATTTAACCTATTCAGCATTTTATCTAACACTTATTTGTCAGATTGAACATTGTATGTATCGCAAGACCATGGATACATACCCTGCGCAAAGGTACGAAACAAAGATTGAGACATTTGACACATGCATGATCGATACTACGAACCAACAGCGAGAAATATCTCAGACAGTAAGCGGACAAGCTCCCTCCCAAACCGTTGAGATAGAGAACCAAGAAAATCATGAAGCGTCGACTTTACATCAGCAACACCAGCAGCAACAACAACAACAACAGCAAGAGTCACAACAACAGCATCAACAGGATCAACCTAACCAGATCTCTCCAATACAGTCGAATACACAACAGAGCATGACCCTTACTCCGATTCGGCTACCAGCCATTCTCGATGGAGAGTTCTTTACAGTGATTAGAGTAGAAGACACCAATGTCACAGTCAGATGTTTACAATGTCAGAAACACCTGAACGGAAACCTGAAATCTACAGGAAATTTTCTAAGTCACATTAAAGTAAGGCGATCTTATTTTTTGGAGTATTTAAGTTCTGACTTGATTTTTCATGTTTATTAATTTAAGTGTTCTACAGAGGGTACACCCTTGTATGGTAGATAAAATTAAATGTAAATCGAATCAGAGAAAGCCTGCGATGGTGTATATCGATCTATCAGCAGAGAAATGCCCAGAGCTAGTTAGAACGAAACGGGGATACAGGAAATGTTACAAAACGGTGAGTGGATTGTCTGCGTATTTTAATTTTATGAGATGAGAAGCTAGCTTTCTGCGAAATATAAACATGTATCTGTTTAGGAGGAATGCCAACCAGGGAACGAAGAGACTTATGACCAGCCTAGCGAGTGGACGGAGTCACCGTTAATTCGTAGACGTAAATCGGAGGAAGCTGAATCTACCGATCTCTTAAAAATATCACACAATAACTCATTCGTGATGGAGGATGAGTTTGACGCGATCGGGCGAAACGTAGCGGCGAAACTTAGAAATATGAGATTAGACCAAAGAATCATAGCTGAGAAATTATTAAACGACATTCTGTTCGAAGCACAATTGGGGAACCTTCACAGAGATTCCAATATACATGTATGAGAAACACCTTTCTCTCCAAAGAAGTGAATGTTGTGAATATAACTGTGTAGGTCTATGAGGAGACATATTTTTTATCGAACCAGATTTATTAACATTTCTTTGCTACTGTTGTCTTACAGCACCACTTTAATATTAACAATCTCAGAGCGAGGTTTTTGCCAAATTAAGCAGCCAGATACAAATAATGTGATGTATTTTATAAATATACTTTTAGTTCGTTTTCACGAATATCGGAAAAGTGAGCGGTTCCTACTGAACCTCTATTAAACCATTACTACGAGATAAGTATTCGATGTAAATGTATAAAAAATCTTCAAAGATGAAAACAGATTGAAAGATATATACATATATTTTTTAATACTTATAAGTACTCGTATAGGCGTCTAGAATTATTTCTGTATATAAATGCGTAGTACTGTAAATATTACTGTACAAGTATAAAATTCGCAGATAAGAAAAAACGCTGCCGAATATAGTAACTATTTGTAAGTTTTTTTTTAGACGGATCATGTTTCTATAAATATTACATAAATATAGCTACCTGTAATTTTATAGTGATGTACGATAAATACATTTTTAACATACTATCTAATGATTATTATCAGTCCTTAGTACATTTCATCTTGCATTAAAAATTACGCATTGCGCGTCGCAATTATAACCATATACCAACTATTTTATGGTGTCTGTAACTAAATAATAAATCTCTTACATTACTACTTACTTCGTATAGAAAATGGAAATGCGAACGAAGTTCGTATAAATAGAATATGTTAATGCGATATTTAGGAATAGATTAAAGCATTTACGAAATCACATTTCAATGAGTTCTTTACCACGAGATAATCTTAATCGTTTGTCAACTGGTATATATCCTTCGTTTCTTTGGTTTAAGTAAAACGCAATAGATCGTAGTCGATAAAATGCAAAGTGTCATACTTGCGAAAATTACGTAGAATACATAAGTGTACCAGAATCCGTCCCAGTCCGCGTACAGGTACCAGGATAATGTTAGAAATGTATTTTGTAGCAATACAAAGACGTAATACGGCAACACCCACTTGTCCGCGTATTTGAATTTGATTCTATATTCGATCAAACTACATATGTAAACTAGTCCGAGCCATAAATTAACAAAGAACGTAATGATATCGTAATATTTTGCATAGTAAAATAGGTATATCAGCATGACACCGTAATGTATACTGAGCACGATAGATAAATGAATAGGATAAAATTCATAGAACACACCGATAGCCAGTATACGCGCTAGAATGAAAAAGAACCACCACAGGAAGCACAAAAATTTGCCTATGGGATCGTCTTCTTCCAATCCTTTCTTTGAATACTTTCGTTGTGGTAGTTTTAAATTCTGTATGTCTGCTTTTTTCTTCGATTCTTCAGCGGATACCGACTTAGTCAGAGCATCCTCAGATTCCGGATTCTCTGTGTTCGTGCAGATAGAGTCTGGCCGCGGTGGAGCTGGTATATCCGGGACAGGCAGCGGCGCGACTGTGGTAATTCCGCGTAAAGGAGTTGGAGGCGGTATAATATGTACATTTTTTGGTGGTAACGGAGGCGTTACGGATATTTGACGGTCCAACGAGACATGAGGATCAAATTCTCCCTTAGTTTCATTTTCAGTTTCCTCAGACTCTTTCTGCTCTTCAGACTCCACCGTTTCATTCTTCGCATTTATAGTGTCCTCGTTCTTTGCGTCGGATAGCTTTAAAGGAGCTCTTTCTTCGAGATCACAAAGTTCCTAAATACAACGGTTACATTTAAATATATATTTAGCAGGGCCCAAATATTCTGACGTCGTAAATGTATCGTCTATCTTAGCGCGGTACCTGAACACAGTATTTCTTCAACCACATCGCCCATGGTAATTTTCTGCCATTAACACGTTGACTTTCAAATCTTTGAAAAGAGGTAGTCTGAATAGCCAGTACCGTGATTGACATGAGAATGGAGAGCACCTTTACAACCACTGTAAAAAGATCACCATTTTTATACTTATAAAGGAATTTCAGTTATATCGTATAATAATACAGCGAGATAAAATACCAGATTGATGAGTCTGATGAAGCGACGCTTCGCGGAAAAGTAGATGCGTTTGGAAGATCGCTTGAGGAGCTGCCTGAAACCAAGCTTGTAAAAAGAAGTATAACTCTATAGCTGCGGGAGCAGCTGCTATGTTCAAAGTCTTCGTTCTATCCTTCCCAGATAGAATAATAGCATCCACGATCAGCACTAGGAGGCCCGCGTATCTGCGGACGAATTATTAATTGGAATAATGCCAATGACGAATATGAGCGTTAACTTTGGAAACGAAAGGACGATACCTGTAGAGAGAAAAGCAAACAAAGCCGATCAACTGGCAAAACTGGAGGCAAAACCAACCGAATACGCCCTTATTCAGTTTATCGTCATCTGTCATCCACCAATCTGGCCTCGAAACGGTTAACATAAAGTATACAATTGCTGGCGCATAGATAAAGCCAAGCGTACAGCATCCCCATACAGGATTATGCTCTCTAAAGTGTTGTACAGCAACCACTAGGTCGGCGGAGAAGTGTATTATGTATATAAAACAAGAGATCAATGTTGGGATCAAAAAGACAAGATAAATTTGCTCAGTCGACTTTAAAGGAACTTGTAGGAAACGCGTGCACTTCCTTTGACAAATTGAATCTGGATTGCACGCCATGTTTTGAGATCGCGTTGATCTTTTTCACCATTTCATATCTCTTGCTTTTATGTATCTCTCCCGATACTGATATCTGTTTAAGCACCTTGACGTAGTCATATAACTGGCTGGAATAAATGTAAACTGTATGTAAATATTTCCAATATTTTATTAGTGATATACATATGTAAATATTAATAGCTTTACAATTTCAATGATCGATTTGTTGCACTTTAAAGTGAATTGTACAGAACGAACAAAAATATATTAAATAATAATAGAAAAAACCTATATATTTTTTTTAAAAAAATCATACATTACCTGAATTCCAGCTACATGGATGTTTCACTTAAGGAACACATTGTTGCCAAACATATACGTAGATTCATTTGTTTATATTACAAATTACATACATGTGAATTTTAGGAACGTGAATGCCTTGCTCAGAGAATGCTATAGAATAATTACTATCGTAATCACGATTTCATCTACACGCGAGGTCTAAAAGGGCAGATACGCAATTTAAATCGAGACGATGCCGATCGCAGGTGCCTGTATATCTGAATGATTAGTCAGCGTGTGAATGGACTAGATAATTCGATAAGATTTCATTTTGCTATTAGTCCGTGATAAGACGTCTTCAGATATGGACGCTGTCTAAACGAATTACTTCTCAAAGGACAATCATTAAACGAAGGAGGCGGGGGGTGCGAGAGAAAACCCTTTCTTTACGTGCGAGAGAAACGTGTATCATCACACATGCGTAGTGCAAATGATTCGGGCACCGTTGTATAATAAACGTAATCGAGGTTGTGACTTGTTTATTTTCTTTTCACGAACATAATTCTCTTCCAGGGTAAATTTACAAAACGTCCTTTTACGATAATTACTACTCGAGATAAAGGTATAGAAAACAATAACATTTTAATACATTCATGGATTTTTGGATGTTCATAAAATGGAAGTACAGATTTTCAATAAAACATGAATTTATTACACAATATCATCAATTGTTATTATTTCATTTATTTCAACATAATTTCATGCGCTATCACTTTTTATAGTCTCATCGCTTTCCTCCATTGGTTCCAAATTAGATAAGAATATATTATATTGATCCATAATATCGATGCCAGTAACTTTGTTCTTATCGTCATAATCAGGCCCGACCGACCATAACGTTTCCAGGTCATACAATGACCTGGCAGTCTTCGAATAAATGTGCAAGGCAATGTTTCCTAAACAATGAAAGAAATGAATATTATTTGATTATACTGCGAAACAGGAAAAGAGAAGAACAGAATAGATGTACCTAGATCTAAAGCTATCCAGTCCTTCGAATCTAGCCCCTCGATCTTGGGTATAGAATCTGTTTTACATTTTTTCAGTTTGAACACTCTACGAACAAAAGTAGCTAAAGCTTGCATATGCTTCTGCGACTTGCCGGTGACTACGACTATGTAACTGACGTACGATAATTCAAGAGGCACCGAAGCTACAAATATGTTTTTAGCATTGTCCCTTTGTAATAGCGACACAAGATCCTCTATTTCAAATACCCCTGTTACCCCGCCTAATAAGAAATCGCATTAATATTATTATTATCAAAGGATCTTCATTTTTCTGTGCTTAAACATTGAGGACTCCAATGCATTAAGTATATATCTATAAATAATGTACGGTATATAGTATTGGTAGCGCGTAACTGCTCAATTTCTAACTTACGTTCCAAATTTATTCCTTCGTAAGGATTATAATATTCTTCGTGACTTTTTAAATCATCTAAGTTGATCGTCCCCTGATTCTCACTGACGTCGAAGATAATGTCTGCGTCTTTGTCCTCAAAGGGTTTATGAGTGTAATTAATCGAACCGGGTAGGTTATGTGAGCTTCCCTGCACATTTTTTATATCGTTGGGTTCCTTTGGATTATTAGATGAAAAACGTTTAGCTTGTTTCAATTGTGAATACGTTATTATATTATTTATGGGAGGTTTGAAATATTCATGAAACAATTTTCTTGTTTGCAATAAACTTGGTAACAAACGACTTCGCATTTTGTGTTCGCGCGTTAGGGGAAAGGTTATGTTTATACTACGATGCCGAAGTACAAGAGTATTATAGTAATTCGTAATTGATATACTTATTCTTTAGTCTTCGTTACTCATGCTACGCACGCATGGCAAATTGTCCTCGACATATTTATTAAATAATATGATTTTTCCTTAAGGAATTCTTCTAAATGTAATGTTAAGGAAGTAAGAGAATGAAAAGGGTTTTATAAACGTATTTCGAATATTAAATTTATTCAATTATCCAAGTCGTGTACATTAATAGAATGCAACTCTCCGCAGAGAAACAATAGTAGCAGGTATTGAACTGTTGAAACAGCATGTCGGGTTGATCAAATTTCATTTCAGTGGAACTCATGTTTTTCTTAGAGCTGAAACAAACATTTCATAAACTTATAAGTAAAAACATAAATGTTCGAAGTGGTTAATGTATTTGGTACAAAGAATTCCTCCAGTATAAATAGATACTGTCTGGTTTAGGCACTTATTTTAACGCAGTTTCGGACAGAAATTCTGTGCATGATTTATCGTCAGTTACATATCTCATTTATACGAAATTGTTTTTATATTATGGCAATAATTTCAGTATGGTTAGTATTTTGATTTACAAAAATTATACGAGGGTTAGTGTGCTACGAGATTAACGAATACTCGTCGATGTAAAAATGTACTTACAGAGTTTATGGATATAAAATTTACTTGGACCTCGCGCGCATCTTCCTCCTTTTACGCTTTAGCCTGCGCATCCTCTTCTTTCGCCACTGAAAAGAACCATGTAAACCTCGGTTAACCTCTCCTTACACGCATTCTACATTGCATATTCATTATCCTCTATAATATAAATGATACGAAAGTAGGCTCGCGACTGTTGAAGAATTCAAAACGTTCAAAAAAGGTCTTAAACACGTTATGAAAATTAAGTTTACCACAGGAACATTACATTTATAGCGTCGTGTCAAGTAACCACGCACGTCGTTACCGAAACGTATGTGCAGATATTCGGAAAAACACGTAATAATGAATTTCTCGCGTAAAATATTGGGATTAATAATAAAACGTTAACAGAAGCTTACCTTCGCTCTCATTCTGCTTCCGCGAGATTTCTAGATTATCCTAGAATATCTCGATTTCTGCGGACTTTGATTCCGCCGTCTCCCTCGACTTCTAAACCCAATATGGAAGAGAAGCGGTCATTTCTTCCCAAGCCCGGAAACACCCGGAAACGTCGTACTCTATCATTTCTGCCTTCACCTATAGAGGGCCACGAAATCGTACACACATGTGGCCGCCTTTAAGTAAATTCTGTTAAATTAAATAATTTTAAATACACGTAACGAAATGAGAATCATATTTAATTATATCGCATACAGCAGCCATCAACGCATGTAGAATATTCCTCGCTGCATGTCATTGTAAACTAATGCTGCGATTTTTTCAAATACCATTATTTTCGCGCGGAAATAGAAACGTTCGTCTGTTCCAAACTGTTCCTATTTCCACGCAACTTCGGTTTCCCGCGTTCAAAGCGTCTTCCCGCAAAAATGCATGACGAGCTGGCTGCACTTGTTGCCCAGTGTATGTACAAAGGTGTTGGTTGTATATTATAAATTGAATAGATTTTATAGATTAACTTTAACGACGTAACGTTATTAAACGTGTTATTTCAAGTGCGACCAAAGAACAGTATTAAACAATTGAACGTCGAAGGGAGAGGGTTAAAGGTTAACGGACAATAAGGAATGATGTCAAAAAGTGCATGACAGAAACATCGTTTTTCACAGGGTATATCTTTATTATCCGAAGAATAAAATTGTTGCTTATTAGCAAAACATAAGTGTTGTAAAAGCTGTATAAAAATGACGGGTATCCAAACGACAATTCCGTTTAACATACGAAAAAAATGTTCGTTCTACGGAACTAAAAGTGATGTTCCGAAACAAGATTTTACTAACGCGACTGCTAGAGATTCTTCTTACAAATATACTCCGACGGTGAGAAAAGTCATTACCCTGAGTAGTAGCGAATCGGACTCGGACTCGGATGTGGAAAATGCGTTGGAGAATAATGTCAAAGTATCTGACGCAGGTACGGCCGTTCGAACTCCACGTCGTACTCGAAAATCCAGTGAATCCGATGGTATATATCTGTTCCCTTTGAATTCTTTTTAATTTTTCTATTCGCCCATAACGGCAGACAAAATTTGTGTATTTGTTTCAGAGGATCATGGCTCCACACCTCCGAAACAAAAGAGGACAGAGAAGGGAATGCTAATAACTTCTCCCTTGACACCCTCTACACTCCTGGATAAATTACATTTGATGTCCTCCCCTGAGAAGGAGGAGAGGCTAGTTCCTAAAAAATTGTTCGCTTCAAATAAATACCGTAATGCACGGAAGGCTTTACATAGTTCGGTACCAGTAACTCTGCCAGGCAGAGAAGCGCAATTAGTTAAATTGCAAGAATTTATGGAGAAGCATTTGAAAAATGAAACGTCGGGCTCGCTGTACGTATCCGGACCTCCGGGGACTGGGAAAACAGCGTGTCTCTCGAGGCTAATGTCAAAGCCGGAGTTCAAGTCGCAGTTGAAAGTAGTTTATGTGAATTGTACGACTATGAAATCCGCTGTTGCGATTTATGGAAAGATCATTCAAGAGTTGGAATTGCCTCGACCAAAGACTGGAAGAAGCGGCAAAATGCTTATCGAAAAGTATTTAAAATCAAAGCATAAAATGTTGCTGCTGATTCTAGACGAGGTAGATCAATTAGAAAGCCAAAAGCAATCCGTTTTGTACTCCATCTTCGAATGGCCATCGATACAGTGTTCAAAATTAATTTTAGTTGGCATCGCCAATGCCTTAGACTTGACGGATAGAATATTACCTAGATTACAGGCTAGATGCGAATTGAAACCAAAGTTAATGCACTTCCCGCCGTATACAAAGCCACAAATATGTACTATAATATCCGAAAGATTGAACGAAGCGAATGTCTCGGATTTGTTTACTGGAACTGCGATACAGATGCTAGCTGGAAAAGTTGCAGCCGTCTCTGGGGATATTAGAAGAGCCTTGGATATCAGTAGAAGAGTAATA
The DNA here is from genome assembly GCA_947577245.1 of Andrena bucephala. Classification (NCBI taxonomy): domain Eukaryota; kingdom Metazoa; phylum Arthropoda; class Insecta; order Hymenoptera; family Andrenidae; genus Andrena; species Andrena bucephala. The sequence continues at coordinate 94,504,087 of OX387715.1, read as the reverse complement.
GAGCTGGCTGAATCTCATAAACTGGTACAAGTTTTACAACCCACAAATAACAACGGTATGTTTCGCAACTTCCTGTGAAAAGCAGATTAAATTGGCAAGGTGGATTACTTTCTACTATAATTAATGTATATATTTTTATAGAGACAAACACTGGCAGTCCGAAAAAACAGCAGCCTGTGACAGAGAAGCGAGTAGACTTAAAGGAAGTCATCACAGTTTTAAATGGTGTGTACGGGGGATCTCAAAATATTGAGAAAGAAGAAAGTACGTTTCCATTGCAGCAGAAATTGCTACTATGTTCCCTCCTTCTTATTCTAAATAAGGGACGAAATAAGGATGTGACAGTGGGAAGAGTAAGTTCGAGAAACGTTAATAAATTCGCGTGTGAAAATTTTGGCCACACATTCATTTTAATAATTACGTTTCAGTTACATGAAATATACAAGAAAGTTTGCAAGAAGCGGAATATTTACGCGGTTGACGCTTCCGAATTCGTAAGCCTGTGTTCCCTGATTGAAACCAGGGGTATTCTAAAATTGACGACCAAAAAGGAGCCTCGTTTGTCGAAAATCAACTTGGAGTGGGACCATGAAGAATTGGACGCAGCTTTACAAGACAGAAATATGATGGCGGAAATTATGAACGACGTATCGTGTTTATAATTGTGTTGACAAAAATCCTTGCGATTTGTTAGACTGAATGTTACTGAGCGTCGTAAGACGTGTTATATTTTTATGATACCGCCTGACGATATTTTTTAAATAGTATTTAAATTATAACTCGGCATGTCTTTTATCCTGTTTTCTTTGTAAATTTGATTGCTAATTACAGTTTACGGATCTGACGTTTCACAGTTGTGTATATAGCATAAAAACACTGTCTAAAGTTTTTGTATCTATTATACATTCCACTGTTCTACACTCTTCAAATTCTAATTTTGTATCGAAGCAAAGTGTTTTCGTTTAACATTACATTTCACGAGTAGCCATGTTTATTTTCTTGTTTAATAAATGCACCATGTTTTTAATTCCGTTTATTAATTGCCCTAAAGGTGCGATTTCATGCTGACGCTCGTTTTGAGCGTCAAAAACCAGTCACGTGATCGGCCCACGTGATTTTCAGCGGAAAAGCTAAACTCGGTTTGACGCTCAAAACGAACGTCGACGATAAAAGTTCTGTGGGCCAATCACGTGACTTGTTTTGACGTTCAAAACGAGCGTCGGCATGAAATTGCACCTTAACTCCATTTTCGTACACGAGGTTCCCACACACGCGCGATAGTTTAAATGCGAATGTGTTGAATTCGTTGAGAGTGCCATCTTCTGGCAAGCGTCAACACTTACGAAACCGCTTCTCATTACTGTTCCTTTTGATGGCATTACGAGTGTAAAAACCAAAAACTTTGAATCATGTCTTCGGTACTTGTGCCAGAAATTCCTTCACCCGGATTTTCTTTCGATCTTTGTCAGAGGTAATTGAATTTTCAACGATTACATTATTAAGGGAGGCTCGTGTCGATTACATTCACAATTACAAAGCTGGAGAATAGTATTCCATGATCCATAACCTACTGCTACTTAATACTGCTGTGTCACTTGTTAAAAAACATCTATTTTCCTCTATGAACCCCTCTTCATACTTTCACGAAGTAGCCACGAAATTGCCCAGCACCGAGGAAATTATCGATTTTATTTAGCTGTACGTTTCTTTTAGGAACAACTTTCTGGCTAAGAAAGGATTCCAGACTCCCAAAGCTGTTAAAACAGGAACAACAATCGCTGGAGTTGTTTATAAAGATGGAGTGATTCTTGGCGGCGACACTAGATCAACAGAAGATACCATAGTCGCTGATAAAAATTGTAGCAAAATTCACTTTCTTGCTAAGAATATGTAGTAAGCATCGAAGCGTTCTACAATGCAATTCTTGCCACTCATTTAATAATATCAGTCAGTTAAAAGGTGATACATTGTGATTTTACAGTTGCTGTGGTGCTGGGACTGCCGCAGATACTGAAATGACTACGCAGATGATATCCAGTCAATTGGAGTTGCATCGGTTAAATACCGGCCGTATGATACCGGTCTGCACTGCCAATGCAATGATTAAACAATTGCTCTTTCGTTATCAAGGCAATATTGGAGCAGCTTTGATATTAGGAGGTGTCGATTTGGATGGACCACACTTGTATTGTATTTATCCTCACGGATCTACAGATAAGCACATGTACACAAGCATGGGCACAGGATCATTGGCTGCGATGGCTACGTTCGAAAGTAGATGGAAAGCTGACATGACGGTAGGGACATTTCAAATTCACCTCCGCGTATTTCTTCTTAGGAACGACATACTTATATTCTATGTGGAAATGTGTTTAGGAAGAGGAAGCTAAGGAACTTGTGGCAGACGCCATTCGCGCCGGTGTGTTCAACGACTTGGCTTCTGGTTCCAATGTTGATCTGTGCGTCATACGTAAGGGTTCTGTTGATTATTTACGGCCATACGATGTTGCTAATGTAAAGGGCGAGCGTCATATATCTTATCGATATAAGCGCGGCACCACTGCTGTACTTCGTAAAACAGTTCATCCCATAGTTGTCGAAGAAGAAAGCGTTCGTAGAATCGATACAGAGCCGATGGATACCTCATCCTGAAATGCGCACGGAACGGTTCTAACTTTCAGTTCAGATGATATGTGAATTTTTAATAAATAAATCCATAACTGTGGTCTTTGAAATTAAAGCACTTTATTTCTCACGTTCATTCGTTTAATAAATTTAAGTCCGAACGTTAAAAATATGAGGTTTTTTTTTTTTTCGTATTTTGATTATATTATAATTACTATCGTACAAAGTTCATTATAAAGAGATGGATGTCTTAGAAAAGACCCGCCGACTGCTTCAGCCTCTGTCTTTTCCAACCAGGAAGCTTTACGAACACGTCGGGTTCCATTTTAAAAACTGCAATGAAGTTATCGAAAGTGAGATGCATCTCTTTGCGAGCAACATCGACACCGGACGGTAAATTTTCCGGATCGTTTTTCAGCATGGAAAGCGGATATTTCACGTAGTTATCGAAATCACACGATGATTTCGACGATGTTTGTATCTTCGGCAGTAATTCCTTGTCTTGCAGGAGCGTGGAAAACGTTTCGAACGATTTGTAGTCCCTTAGTAAATTGTAATTCCAATTGTCGAAGAGTCCTATAAACGTGGAAGGTTCTATTCCTGAAAGAATGATAAAAGAAACTTGTACATCTCCTTGCGAAAGAACTTTCGTGGTTCTTTGTACCTTGCTTAATAACAGAAATGGTCGTATTTCGATCTCGACCAGCTGGATGGGTGTACAGAAACATCATCGCGTCATGCACGGATTCCCTTAACGATTTAGAAGACGAAGATTTCCCAATCCAGACCCATATTACATTTCCAGTATCTAACAGCCAAATTGCTTCCGGAAGGAGGCAATTCTGCCCGAATCCAAGGACTTCCTCGCCAACAAATGTTTCACCTTCCGCTACGCATTGGTACAAATGTTTTTCAAGCTCTTCCCCAACATCCAGAGTTTCTGTGCCGTAAGTGCCTTTACCTAAAGAGTACACACGATTAATAGATTCTTTCGCATAGAATGTTCTCTAGCTCTGGAGCTGCTAATCAATACTTTGAAGCTATGGAACAAGCATTTTACCCCCAAGCTCCGCCCAAAATTCATTATCTTCCTTATTCTCAATCATCAGAGGCGCGTTTCTTGGTGCGAGGCGACGCGAGGCTTGCCTAGCATCCCCGGTGCTTCTACCGCCGCACCATACGACGGGCATATCAGAGAACAGAATAAAGACCCCGCTGGAATCGAGGCTGCTAGATCTCAGAGGACGTTCGACCGCTTTCGACGTGTACGGGGTAGATCCGAAAACTCTGACGAGGTATTTCTCCGGTGCTGCAACGTGAATTTTCCACTAAGTAAAGTGCAGCACGAAGAGCGGTTGGAGCACACGCATCACTCACGGGAATCACGATGCTTTCCAGCTAGTATCTTCAACTTCCCGTCGTAGATTTGAAGCAGATGAGGCGGCTCTCTACCCTGGCATGCTTTTACCAACTGAGCGGAGGTGTCTTCTGATAAACGGCAAGCAGCTTCCAAAGAGGCCTCTCGGTCCACCTTTATCGAATGAACGCCCTCCCAACAATAAACCTACAACATCATCGTTCTTTCAGATTCGCGCCTCAACATTGCAAGCTACATTCTCCTACGCGAACGTACGATGGTTCTGCTCCTGCGCCCCTGCCCGTACTTGTAGCACATTATGTAACAGGCTTCCGCGTAGTATATCCCTTTGTCCTCGATCTGGACCATTCCTTCTTTGTGAGTCACTCGCCAGAGAGTTCTTTCGCCAGACCCATCGTCCATCAGCTGGCATTCAGCAGCCATCCTAGGTCTCTCGTTCATGTAGTCAGGTTCAAAACTCGGTGGCAGAGTAAGTGGCCGTGTTTTCGACGGCTCCCAGCCTCTAACCAGGGCCCTCATCTCTGTTGGCTCGTGAGCCTCGAGTGCTCTGCCGACGGACACGCCGTTGCTATAATTCTTCTTCTTTACGAATCCGCGCGCGTTGCGGACCGCTTCGAGCTTCTCCCGAGCGTTCACGCTCCGTCCGACCCACGCCCAAACGCCCGCCTCGCCGCGGTCAATCAGATAGACCGACTCAGACGTGAGATCCGATCGAAGAATCGGTCCAGACTTCAGCTCCGCCACCTTGTATTTACCAGACTGCTCGCTGCACTTGTATAACTTCACCGGGCTCGGTGTGTTAATTCTGTAGGGACGATCAGGTTGGACCATCCTGGTGGACGGGTCCAAAATGCTCGCGAAGAACTGCCTATCCCCCTCTGGAAGTGTTTGCTCGTAGCCGTCCTCGACGATGACGACCCGACCGTTATTATTCTCCTTTCTCGTTTCCAGCACGCTGACCGCGTGTCGTTTGTGAAGCGGGTCCGCTGATGATCCTAGCCAGAGGAACACGATGCCCCTGTTTTAACACGGTGATCATCATCGTTTCACAATCATAAGCCCCATCAAACCTATGTCTACTTAATTCCTAGCATTAGCTATGAATTTTCTTGGAAGGATTAAATACCGGCTAAGTGGCTACGTACTTGGACAGAACGTCTACGAGGATAACGTCCCGCGAGCTGAACTGCTCCCAGTGGACCTTCTCGAGTTCCGTTAAAACGGGAACCGCCACGCCGGTGACCCGGTGCAACGAGCAGGTCGGCGCCTCGAAATGAAAGTTCTCAATGACGAGGGGCTGCCGAAAGTACGCCAGGAATCTCGAGCTCTCGCGGCCTTGCGCTTCCCTCAATAGAATCGTGGTGGACACTTGCGAGTCCAATTCGGCGGCCCGGAGCGCGGCCGCGCCGGAAATCGTCGAGTCGCACGCGGAGCCGATCCAGAAATGAATCACGCGGACCACTGGCGAGGATTTCAGATCCTTCACCTATTTCAATTACGCAGGCGAACGTTAAAAGGGAAGCTTAGCTTATGTTGAGAAGGAAATGGTAAAAATCGCGAGGCTGTTAATGGAAGAAGAAAGACGGACAGAGGAGAATTGGGATGTGATTTCTAATCGAATGTAATTACCGGCATCCCAGGGTAAGGAAGTGGACCGTCTTTCGCTGACACCGCGTAGATAATGTACGCCAGCTCCGAGAGGAAGTATCCCATATTACTTCCGGTGACGGCCGCGACTCGCAGACCCTATTGCACGGACATTAGCAAGGTAATTTTGTATTTCATGCTTTCACTCCTTCTGTTTCACAATCTCTCGAAAACACCCGGGGCGCATTACCTTCGGTCTGTTTTCTACTCAACGAAACGGTACCTCGATTTTCCAAATGCGAAACGTGCTGCTGCTCTTCGGGACGTTCTTGAAGATCTCGCCATTAGAGTCGTCGGAACGGCAGCTCCTGTCGTCCTGCGGCACACCAATCAAAGCTTTAGGTAACACACATTTTCAAATTCACATTTTACGTAATCCCTCGCTTCTTACGCCACAAGAAAAAAAAAATTCTCTTTTTATGTTCGCATAAAAACTGCGCCGTATCGTTAATACCGTGAAACTGTAATTGCAGGGCTTTCGTATCGAGAGCAATCTGGTCGTTGGTGACGTGAAACACTGATGAAACCGTCCGATATGGAACGGAAACTCGAAACAGTCGTCCGAAGAATCAATCAACGAAATTATACAACAGCCTCGATAACATTTACGATTAAACTGTGCCGTACAGCGTTTATACAACGGGGCTCGGGACACTGCCGAGTTTCCGTCGCTTTCATCTCGTTTTCGTCGGATTTGTCAAAACCGCGGTGCCGTCATCGATAGTTCACTAGCGTCTAGTCCTTCTCACGCTTTCCCTCGCGAAATCGCGGTCTCTATTGTATTATTAATTACAAACCGGCTCCTCGATCCTTCCCAGTGATTCCGACATTTGCCACCGAGTCCAGCTATCGATCTCTACCGCACCGCGGACACAGCCAAGGCGGTATTCTTTACGCAACGGCACACCGGCGAGCGCCGTCAATCGATTTTCGCGTTTTGAAATTGAACGGGCGCCGTCCCGATCCTTTCTGATCACGGCCTGGTCTCGCGGGCACGGTCGTTCGCGCGCACGAATTTCGCAACGGAGAGACGCGATCGGTGCTCGCACACGACGGTTGCCGGCAGAAAACTAGGGTATGGGAACTCACGAGAGCGAGGTCCTCCAGAGGACTTAATCACAGGTGATCCGCGGGATCCCCGGCGCACGTCTGTACACACTTATACAACCACGCGCTATCATCGCGCGTACGCGCGACCGAACGTGCGTAAATACAATTTGCCGGAATAACCGTCGCGCTTTATCAGAAATTAATTGCCGTGTTATTTTCACGGCCCACGATGGTCTCGACCGAGCCGGATGCTCGGATAAGTGTTACAGAGAAACGGGGATATGTATATCGTTTCGGTGTCCGCAGAACGATGCGCATTGTACAATATTCGTGGAAGCGCGACGGCATCGTTTAAGTTTAATCCACAAGCGATTCAATCGTACCAGATACAGTAGATAATTGGGACTAGACGATGATATACAGTTCCTCGAACAATTATCAGCTAATTGTCGTTAAAAGTAAGCCGCAATGTCGATGCATCTGTGCAGATTATTATAACTAGCGCATACGTAGGTTCCTTTCTTTTTTAATTTTTTTGCTAGCGTGATTGTACCGCTGCTTGACGATTTGCTTGATAAGTGGCTCGTTAATTGCCCCGCGTTTTCCAACATGTCAACGGCACTGTCTTGGAACTGTTGGGTGTAATAAACATCTAGCTATCCCGGTGCCAGTGACGCAACACGGCATTACCTGTAGCTATACGCGTAGACTCTCGTTTGCCGATCGCCGTTAGCCGGCGATAAGCGCACGCGACGTGCAGCGATCGCACGCACACACGGGCGCCCGTGCATTCTATTGTCTTCGCGGATGCGTCTCTCCGCGTTCATTCATGCCCACGCACGTCCCAACGACACGGACGGCTCGCGAACGGTGCGGCGTGTACACTCGAGCGTTACTCGCGACGATCATTTGCGGCAGGAAGCGGTGACTGCACTTGCTGCACGCCCACTTGCCAGCGGGATTTCGCGCCGAGGTGAAAATTCGTGGCCGCTCGAGCTCGGAGAGTCTCGTTTTCTTTGTTTCCCCAGGCTTTTTGAAAGCGACGCGTGCAACGGCAGAAAAGAAAGTGCCCGATCGCCACGTTAATTGCAAGCGCAATAAAGATATAGGAATACAGCGGAACTCTCCGAATGCTTTAAACTTTAAATGCTTGTCAAATAGAAGGCTCACTTCCAATCATGTCCAATGCGTACGTTTCAGATAAGATTGCGGCTGAATGAAAAGAACGTAAGAATGTAACTGCAGCGTGATTAATCACTGTTCCCGGGTAGATCCTTCGTTCCCGATTACTGTCTATCCCCAGGTGGTCGCGCGCGGCAACGTAGATCCGCGTGCGCTTACTTACCCGTCTGGAGAAGTCCATGGTGTTGCCTCGTTCCCCGTCGCTTCCCTCTACGTCATTTAAAAACTACGCGCGAGTTAATGCCGCGGCGATATGCGCGAAGGAGCAGCGGAAAGCGTTCGGCGCGATGTAACGCCGTCTAACTGTACGCGAGCACAACTGATACGATGCGTCCCTGGCTAAAAAGAAACCGTACCGGTGCGGACTCGTCCGGAAGTGGACCCCGGAACACCGGGCGGCCACCCGTGACCGACCGGGTATACATGCGTTGAGCCATGCGGGCATCGCGTCGGTTCTGTGGTGCGCGCATCTCGCTCCAGCGCACCTGTTTTCTCTGCACCTTTCTAACGTTATCCTCCGTCACCCCAGGCCTCCCTGTCCGATCTCGTTCTTCCTTTTCTTCCCTTTCGTCCTCTCTCTAGCCATCAGTTGTCTTCGCGCTCGAATAACGGACGGCGATTTAACGATCCCGATTACGGCCTCCTCCCGTTCCTCCTCACGATCAACGGCGTTGCTGAGAGGCTTCGAGCCTAGAACGCGTTCGTCACGCCTCGAAGTGTAAAATATGCAGGGGAATATTTCATATTCGTTAATGCCGTGCCACGGGAGGAAGAGGATCAGCTTCGAGGCGCGAAATTTCATCGCGGACTTTGATAATTCATATTAGTTAGAGGGCTTCTAATAAAGGATGCGAAAGTTTATAGTCTTCTGTACTTTTGTAGGGAGGAGGGTAGGCGTGAGTATGTATTGTTGCTTGAGATCGATGTAAGTATAGTCTTGTAACGCAGTTGTCTGAGAACATTTAGCGGCAATTTTTGTATGAACTTTGTGTATATAATTAGTTATTAACAGTTTTCGGGAACGATAATTTTATCCGGTGTTTCTGTCGATATTTGTGTTGCTCGGTGATTTATTGGGACCCCCTCGCTGATTTATGCACTTTCGGAATCGAATTTGAGAATATAGATCTTTAACGACGAGCTTTTCCTGCAGCCTGTTCGTAATTAATTACTTATTAACAATTCCTCGGTACGCAAATCCTCATTCCTTTTCATACACATTATATTATACAATATGCAGTAGACTCATATTACATATTCGGTAATTAATTAGATTTCCGTGCTTAATTTATGCACATTCAGAATTGCATTTCGAATGTAAAGATCCTTAAGAATGTTCAGCAACGCTTGTTGCGCATATTCCACGCGAATGTAAATACATATTCAAATTTACTGAACATTCTTCGAAGTCGGTAATTTCTCTAGTTCGTTGTGAACGTCGATAATACAGAGTTAGGATGTTCCGATTTGGACCAGAAATTGAGAAGAATTAACAGGAACACATGATACTAACGGAGGTAGACGGCGCGAGCTGAGTGAGAGAGTAGGGAAATATGTGCGACAAGGATAGACATAGATGGCGTGCCACTATTCCTTGTTTATGTGATCCTGCTACGTATCGGGAGTGCATAACCAAAGTTAGTGGCACGCCGTGTATGTCTATCCTTGTCGCACATATTTCCTTTTTCTCTCACTCAGCTCGCGTCGGCTACATCCTCTAGTATCGTGTATTCCTGTTAATTCTGTTCAATTTCTGGTCCAAATCCGAACATCCAAACGCTGTATTATCGACGTTTCGACGAAACAGAGAAATTACCGACCTCGAAGAATGTTCAATAAATATCTGCTTTCGCGTGGAATATCCGCGACTCGCATTGCTGAATGTGATTCTAAATGTGCATAGATTAATGACGAATATCTAATTAATTACCGAATAATACGAGTGCGTACTGTATACGAGTAGAATTGTTAATTAGTAATTAATTACGAACAGGATGTAGGCAAAACTCATTGCGGAATGTTGCCACGGGTTTATATTTTGAGGGGCAATTGTAAAAGTGTATGAATCATTCATGAGAAGTGCATAATTCGTTGAATATCATGGATATTTACCAATTGACTGTTAATAACTACTTAATTATATAAGAAAGATCGTAGCAAATTTACATAGGAAAGTAGCTGGAGGTCTACACTTTAAGAAGTTTAAGATCTAGCTGCAAAAGTGCATGAATCCCTACAAGAAAATGAGAAATAAGTTTGGACAGTTGGCTATCTTTGTCGTTGTCGCACAAAATTGCGCGCTCTCTCTCTCTCTCTCTCTCTTTTGTAGCGTGCCACATCTTATGACATTCTGAGCTCCTATTAACTGGAGCGAATTTCCTGATCCAAACTTAAGGAGACGCTTAATTCGCATGTTTCACCGCTAGGTGGCTACACCTTCCGCTGTCGGTAAATTGAACAATTGTGATATAAACGATCTTTTAAGATTTAAGGTGATAACTACTTAATTACGAACAAAATATGTGTAAACCCCATTGCAGAAATTAGTTAAGGGTCCATATTATTCATTGCAACTACAAAAGTGCATAAATTATTCGCAGAATATACATAAATCATTGGAAAAATATGGATCGTTACAAAAGGCGTTTACACGCCTTAATTATAACGGAAATGATTGCAACTGCAAATGTGCATGACTTATTTGCAAGAAGTGCACAATTCACTGAAATATATGGGTATGTCTTACTTAAAGAACAGGTCGTCGCGTTTCTTTTAAACGTGTTCAAAAGTTCTTAAGAACTAATTGCATTCAAAGTTGCAGGGAATATTATTCAGGGATGTAGCGAAGGCTCTATATCTTCAGTTGAAACTTTGAAAATGCATAATTTATTCCCAGAAAATCCATAATTCAGTGATAAACGTGTCTCGAGAGAGTATAATTTATTGCCGCCTAATGTAACATTGCAAACGCGTGAACAGCCGCGCGAGAGCCGTTCATTTATTACAAATATCGTTCGAGGATGTTTCTCCATCCACGCAGAGAAATTCAGAAATAGAATCAGTATCTGTCAGCTGATTTTGACAGATGCGCGGATTTTTTTTAATGTTACTTTTCTATGGCACAGGGCGAAACTGATGGACTGGAGAAACGATGAATCCGACCATTCCAGCGGTTTGTGATTCATTCTCGTGTACAGTGTAACCATTCCATTTTATCAACTCTCTTCTTCTCCTTTACGGCTAGTGGAGAATTTTGCGTGGGACGAGAAGAATCTTTTGACGAAGACCAAAAGCGACGTGAGCTTGTCGGGCGCGATCGGTTGTAATGTCTGCTCTCAAGGAGTGCAGGTTCGCGTGATTTCTATTCTAAGCGATTGCACGGATTATCTTGTAATCGAATGACGAATTCGGAAAATAGGCGAACTTCGGCAACTGCAAGGAGTCGAGAAGCTTCACGTCAGCTCTCGAACGCTTGGAGCTGGAGGCGGAAATCGAATCTAGAAAGGGCACGATACCGCTTCGACGAACCAGCGATGCCCAAACCGAGCCATCCGACGAAGTCGAGCAAGAGTTATTCGGTCTGACTGCTAGGGACGTGCTACCCTGTCGACAAGTGCTTCATCATTCCGACATTCTGAATTTCCAAGTACGATCCCCACACTTTCGAATACTCCGCCCTGTAAAGTACATCGTTAATGATACCCACTGATTCAGGGCGTCAGGCATTCGCCGGATGACATTGCCCGTTATTGGAAGAAGGATTCGCGAATGTGGCTATGGAAATCTGTAAGGCTTATGCGAAGAAGAAACAAGTTGAACTCGTCTAATAACGTGTGCCCGGCAAACAACGAAACCGAAGGAGAGCAATAAATTGAATGCCGTGTAGAATCTCGGACTTCGCAGAGTTCCTCGCATTTGGATCGTCGCATTTATTATTCATAGCGCTATTTTCAATTTCTATCTTTTCGACGTATGTATACTGCACGAGACGATGAGTAAAGTCTACCAATTAATAAGAGATACTTTGGTTCTCGTGTTGCGTCTCGAGTTTATTACGACGGGTCGCGCGTGAAAGCAGAATGCAACTTTCTCGCGTCGTTCACCTGCATCGAGATAGGCAAAAGGCGAATAAAATGCTTGTATATTCTTTATGATGCGAAAGTAACAGTACTCTTGTCCGATGTGTGAACAATATAGTTACATAATGATATTTATGTACACGCCATTTATCAGATGAAGATCGCTGGTTATCTTAACCACAAGTTTCTACAGCGTCCATTGTTTGATCTCGTTCAATATTCTCTCCCATTTCGAAGCGCGCGAAATCCACGATCTCAACTTGTTCATTCTCTAACAGCTGCTGAACAGATATACTAGGATCGAGCAAGAAGTCTTGATAAAGCATAACAGGTTCATCCTCTGTGTCATTGTAGGGCTCATCGATCTTTGGATCTCCGATCTTGACTGGATTCATGCCTACCACAAAGTATAAGTTATCATTAAAAGTACCTACGAACAACTGTCCCATACAGTTAGAAAGAATTAATATAATTACCAATAACATGCTGGCAGAGTTGCATTCCCAGGACCGGTTTCTTTTGCTTACATTTCAAAGCGATCAGTGCTCCGTATCGCCCGAACGATGATGGCACTGGATTTACAGGGGCAGGGTGCGTGCAACCGTACAAATACACTCCTGAGTTTACGTTCATGCACAAAGCGCGTCTTATATTAATGTTTTCCCCGATGCTCCCAATGGTTAAAGCGGAGTGGTCGGCCAAACTTTTACCATCGCCAGCGGACAGCGAGTTTATAGATTCCGTGTACAACATAGTTTTATTGACAGGTGCTTTCTGCTCTATACCCGTTCCGTGCTTCAATACGGCAGCAAGGATGGTCTCGGCTAGTTCATGAAATTTCTTGTTCCTCGCGACGAAGTCCGTCTCGCAATTAATCTCGACGAGGGCTCCATGACTATTATTGGTGATGACGGCTATCAGTCCTTGAGAAGTTATTCTGGAGTGTAATTTGGCCGCCTGAGTCCAGCCTTGGGACTGAGCCTGCTCCTTCAGCCACTGTTCAGCCTAGAATTCGCAAGCGATTAATAAACGCTCTTTTGCGTGGATTACCCGTCAAGTTCTTTACCTTATCGAAATCATTGTCGTGCAGCTCTAACGCTTTTTTACAGCTGACAAACGTGTACCCGGTCTTCTTGCGCAGCTTGGCCAGTAGCGTCTTCTTGGATGAGTAGCAGAGCAAGTAATTCGTGTGTACAGAACGAAGCAGCTGACGCGGAATCATCTGAAATATGCACGAGATGATCGTGTCACATAGTGCTGGAACAAGCTGTCCGAGTCGCCCCATAAATGAGTATAAAGTTAACCTAAAAACATCTACCTATCCCTCCGATTTGTACGCTATTTCGATGCAACGATATTGCAACGACGTTATTTTAAGAGAAGTTCCCTTATTCAAAAGCCCTACAAATCCAGTGGAAATCGATTAATTTCGTTGCCTAGAGACTGCAGTCAATTGCAGTCGTTGGGTGTCATTCTATTCGGAATCTAACGGTGTGCTAGCGTACGGAGGTAAAGGTTCTTGGGACGTCACCTCTCGAGAGTAGTTTACAATGATCCTTTAATCAGGATATTCAATGTGTCAGGGAGCACGTGCCACCGTAAAATACTCACCGTGTATACCGTTTTAAAAACGGAGACCTGTAACAATTGATAAACCGGGACTTATTCCGAAAGTGGCGCCTTCTGCGACGGATACAAAGTTCGATAGCAAGGTAGCGATATCGAAGTATTTTAAATGCGAATTGGTGAGTAACATTCACGTCGGGCAGCGACTTGTATTCAATTTTTCATTCACGATTGCTCGAAGTTCGCATTGACGCCGCGGCCGCACGTTCATCTCGCGTTTACACGCTGCTTTAAACGCGAAATAGTCGCGCAGCTTCTGGGATCCTGTTACAATACGCGGTCTCAACATGGAGTGCGATTGCTCGGAAACGACGTCCTGCGAGGGCCTTCCGCAATCGTCGATTCGAATGGAGCCCGCCAAATGTCCCTGGGAATCCCAAAAAGTGGACACGAAAATCGAGCAGTTGTTTTGTCTGCCAGCGGACTTGATGGAGTGCGCTAGGTGTAACAGGAAATATGAGAAGCGAAAACAGCGGCAACGTGAGGTCACTTATACCAGAAAACGATTGAAAATAGAAAGCTTTCGTAGGTCAGCGCAAAACGTGTCATTCTCTCGCTGTTTTCTCCTTTTCCCTGTGTTTATTCGGGGATAGGAGAGCAGGAGTGGAATTTAAAACGATTAAAGGGAGAAGCTGGAGCCTCGAGAAACTTAATTCTGTGGGTGCTTGCAGGTTTATGGTGGGCCTGACAGTAAAGCCGGAGTTACCACACGTGGACATAGATTTGGACAACGACCAGGACGTGAATCGATATTACAATTACATTTGCAACGGGGTTGACACGATTCTCACGGCGCAGATTCCAGCCGACGTCCTGGAGGATATACTGAAGCTAATTCCGTACAGTTTGCGCGATCGGTACAACTACTGCGCGGAGGGTCTAATGGTCGAGATCAAAGAGGGCTTCACGAGGAACATTAAGAAGGCGATATTGCAGTTCGCGCTTCAAGATCCTCTGCAGGAGCACCGGCTCGAGGTCCGGGCAGCCTCGCTTCTTTTCCATCAATTTTAGGAATGCATTGGATGGCTCGTTTCACAAGGAACACTTTCAATTTCCGCAGGAGGGGAAGACTAGATTGATGCTCAATTTAAAGGTTCAATTTCGAGAGCACCGCGATACTTTGCGGAAGAATTTGTGCCTGATAAACCCATGCATGGTGATGATCTTGGACCAATGGGTTTCCAATTTTCGGTACGAGATTGCTCTATCCGCGGTGCAACGTTCCCGCGGCGGATCCGATCGGGGAACATTTCTTTCAGGTCTTTCCGGCTTATCGACTTCAATCGAATCCAGGAGTACGGGGAGAGCTGGGACCTCGCGGAGTTTGAAAGCACGGTTCTTCGTCAAATAGACAGCGCGAGGAACGTTCTGAAGAATTCTTGGTACAGCGGAATACAGGACATATTCCTTGTGGTAAAGGCTCGATGATTATTGATTAGGGTAAGTCCGGGGGTGTCGGTATGGCAGGGGGCATTTTCCTATACGTAAAAATGCGTTAAAGCGCAGACCAATTGCTTCTCTAGAAGCTAAACAGTTGAATAAGTAGCGTGATTTCACTCACTTTCTAAATTTGTATTTTATCAGTTAAATTTACAATATTCTGCGAGGGATTATTTTTTATTATTTTTGTTTACCTATTTATTTTATTCGTTCACTTTTGTCTTCATTTGCTTTGCTAATCGTCAGTGGGGAGTTGACTTTTCAATAGATCTGTAGTTGTAAATAATTATGTGTTGGAAAAAAGGTGGACCATCCCTCCGAACGACGCGTTCTATTTCACCTTGCACTTCGGGAGAAATGGTCTGATTCTTAGCAAATATGGTCTTAAAACAAATAAAGACCAGTTTTTCCGAATCAGCATAAAATTCTGAACATATTATGTTTATTCTGATAAAACAAATAATCAGTGTTACTTTTAATAGCCATTTTATGTTAGGAGTACCGACAGCCCCGGATTTACCCTGCATCAATTTTACTACCCGTATCCAATGTCTCAGTTATCATTCGCAGAATAATAGGAAGAATCTTGTGCCAAGTCCGATGGATTATGCGCGATTTAAGAGATTCTTCGAGTGCGCTGGCAAAATCATGGAGGCGCAGCTTCTGTACGCCTTTAAAAAGAGTTTGAAAGATTTCATGAACATGGTCGTGCGGTGCCAGGTGAATTATTTTCAAACTGTCGCTGAGCGGCGATAAAATATACGACGCAAGTAATTATTCGTTGCTCGCAGCCCGTCGGTGTGGAGTTCAACGCGTACTTGGTGGTCGTTTCTGATCAGCTCCAATTCGAGCCATCCTTCGACGGATTTAAGAATGTGCTGTGCAATATTTTGGAGAGCATGTGCGAAGCCGTGAGGAACTTGAAGAAACTGGAGTCGGAGCTTTACTTGGACTGGGCTGGGCCGTTCGACATTCTGAAAGTATTAAAGCTTCACAGATTCAGACGTTCAGCTTGAATATTCACTGTATCCTTTCGCTAGCGCCCGTACAAATTCGGAGTAAAATTAGGCGAGTAACTAACCGCGCCGAATCTGCTTGAACGCTTTGCAGCCGCAAATAGAGCAGTCCATAGTGGAAGAACATAAACGGGACATCATCAACCTGATCGATCGAGGGATGCTAATTCCCGAGCAGATTCTGAGCAAGTTACAAATGTAACTATTCATATATTCATTGTCAGCTCCCGCGACCACGGATCTCCTCGAAGCTGTTTCATCCATGTTTCGCAGCTACGAGCATTTGTACAACGGCGACGAGTACAGTATGGTGGAGGGGTTCATAAGGAACGAGAACAAGACTTTACAGGAATACGAGAGAATGATAGAGCATTATCACGATCTGATGGTAAATATCCCGTTGGAGATCGAGAGGACAGCTTTCACGGGCTTCTTCAAAGTGTCCCGACAGATATTCATCCGGACAATCGTCGAGAACGTCGATCGTGTGAAGCGTCTTCTCACCGACAGTTTGGTGGACAGGTACCAGAGTGCAGCGAGCAGGTGAGTGTCTTGTTATCTTAACAAGCGACGATAAACTTGTCCCAGGGAAGGATAGCGCAGTAGAGAGAGGCTGCCAGGGTATTGGTAAGCATAATCATCAGCGTGATTTAGAGTTGCAGATGAATACGAGACGATAGCCGAGCGAGCTTTGAGCACGCCCTCGGACACTGCCAGCTTGATGGAGCTAATAAGCTTCGTTCGAACAGCCATGGACGTCTCCCTGAAGAATCTGGAGAAAAGGCTTTACGAAATAATCGAGCATATTCTCCTTCTGTCCGATTATCGCCTCCTCACAGACGCCGAGATAAACGTCAACAACGTGGCGTTTCAGTGGTACCATAAGATGCCCGAAATTTTTGAAGAGAACGAAGTGATCGTTGCGAACAAGACCATAGAGTTTCAGAATGCTTTAAAAGGTGTTAGAAACGAAGCATCGGATCATCGATCGGAGTGTAACTCGTCCGTTTTTAACAGTTAGGTACGTGAGGTTCGAAGAGGAGCTGGAGTCCTACGCCAAGCAAGTGGATGAGATGCAATATTGGGGGGACCCGGAGCAGGTGTATAGGTACCAGAAGCGAGCGGAGAACCTGGAGAATAGGCTGATCGCCGCCATGGAGAAGATCGATAAGTTTAACGAAGAGGAGGACTCGTTCGGCTGGGAGATGACGCAATATCCGAGGCGCAAGCAGATCGCGGATCAGCTGAAGCCTTTCAAGCAGCTGTTCGATGCGATCTGCGAGTTCTTGACCAAACACGACCAGTGGATGCACTCGATGATCGGCAGTTACAGCCCTGAGGAGATCGACAACGAGGTGGGGCACGCGTACAGGTCCGTAAGCCGTGTTTTTCAGCTTTCCACATGGGAGCTTTTATTGATCGGTGCCTTGACCAGTAGCGATTGACACGTTTTATTAGGACGATCTACAAATTGGAGAGATCTTTCCAAGAGCCGGACTTGAAGAACCTGGCAATCAGCGTGCGTGAGAAAATCGAGGAGTTTAGGGAGAATATGCCGATCATCACGACTTTGGGCAATCCGGGATTGAAGGATCGCCACTGGGAGCAGATTTCGGAGATCATCGGCATCCCCATGAAGGTCGACGCCGACTTAACACTGCTGAAGGTCTTGGAGATGGGTTTGAAACCGTTGGTGGGGAAGTTTGAGAGTATCTCGGACAACGCCTCGAAGGAGAACACCTTGGAGGTTGCCATCGAGAAGATGCACCAGGACTGGAAGGGCTTGGCCTTCACGGTGAACCCTTTCAAGGACACTGGCACCTACGTGATCGCGGACGTTGACGATATACAGCTGCTTCTGGACGACCACATCGTGAAAACGGTCACCATTAAGAACTCGCCCAACATAAAGCCCTTCGAAGCGAGGATACTGTAAGTAAAATGGCAAGGTATTATTAAGTGACATACGTTTATAAGCCTCTGTTTCGAAAAATGCTACCCATCCTCGCGAGATAATTCAGACATGATCGTGTGACGCACGAGCAGGAGGTGGGAGTTCAAGATGCATCTGCTGCAAGACATACTGGACCAATGGCTGTACGTGCAGGCGATCTGGATGTATCTGGAGCCGATCTTCACGTCGCCAGATATCCAGCAACAGATGCCGGAAGAGGGGAGAAAGTTCGTCTCCGTTGACAAAACTTGGCGGGACATCATGAAGATCGTGCAGATGGATTCTCGCGCCCTGGTCGTCGTTGAGATCGATAAGATGCTAGAGAGGCTGAAGAAGTGTTACACTCTGCTGGAAGACATTCAGAAGGGCCTGAATGATTACCTGGAGAAGAAACGGCTCTTCTTCCCCAGGTTCTTCTTCCTCTCCAACGACGAGCTGCTGGAGATTCTCTCCGAAACCAAGGATCCGACCCGGTAGGCCTGCAAACACTATTATCCGCTTCGATCCCGCAGGTGGACCGGTTAGAATAAGAGAACAACGAAATCACCGGTGTTTCAGCGTTCAGCCGCATTTGAGTAAGTGTTTCGAGGGTATACACTCGCTGAAGTTCAACGAGGACCTCGAGGTGCTCGCGATGGTGTCCACGGAGGACGAAGAGGTTCCCCTGATCGAGATAATATCCACTTCAGCCGCCAGGGGACAAGTGGAGAAGTGGCTCGTCGAACTGGAAGTAATTATGCGGAAAAGTGTGCGGCATGTGGTGGAGCAGGCGATACTGGCGTTCCCAACGAAACGGAGGGTAGACTGGGTGCTCGACTGGCCTGGCCAGACAATTCTTTGCATTGGCAAGACCTATTGGACACTGTACATAGAGGAGGCCATGCAGGACGGGGTTGAAGGCATGACGAGATACTTGAACCAGTGTCGGGCGGAGTTGACGGACATAATAGTGCTCGTCAGGGGCAAACTGACCAAGCAGAACCGCATCACTTTGGGTAACTACCGAATCTTCCTTCCGCGTCGTTATATGTACAAATATCCGTGGGAAATCAGTTTCAAGTTTATTAACAATTCTAGAGGCCCTCGTTACGCTGGATGTTCACGGGAGAGACGTGCTCGAAAAGCTGTGCATCGAGAAGGTGATCAAGAACACCGACTTCAAATGGCTTTGCCACCTACGTTACTACTGGCTGGTTAGAAATATCCTCTGCTACCAATAAGTAAGAGCCGATCGACGACGACGTTACGCTAGTACGATTTTTCTAGGAAGAGAACCTGTTGGCCTACATGATAAACACGTTCCAACGATACGGTTACGAGTACCTGGGTAATTCCTCGAGGCTGGTCGTCACTCCTCTGACGGATCGCTGCTACAGAACCCTTTTCGGCGCCCTGAGCCTTCACCTAGGCGGCGCGCCGGAAGGCCCGGCTGGAACCGGGAAGACGGAGACGACGAAGGACCTGGCGAAAGCGGTGGCCAAGCAGTGCGTGGTGTTCAATTGTTCAGAGGGGTTGGATTACCTCGCTCTAGGCAAGTTCTTCAAGGGGTTGGCGTCCTGCGGGGCCTGGTCCTGCTTCGACGAGTTCAATCGAATCGACCTGGAGGTGTTGTCGGTGGTGGCTCAGCAGATCCTCACGATCCAACGTGCGATCGGCAGCGGCGCCGAGAAGATGTTCTTCGAGGGGTCGGAGATATTCCTGGACCCGTCGTGCGCCATCTTCATCACCATGAACCCGGGCTACGCCGGCAGGTCCGAGCTGCCGGATAATCTGAAGGCCCTGTTTCGCCCGGTCGCCATGATGGTACCCGATTACGCGTTGATCTCAGAGAACACCCTCTACTCGTACGGTTTCTACAACGGCAAATCACTAGCCGTGAAGATCGTGACCGCTTACAAGCTCTGCTCGGAGCAGCTGAGCAGCCAGCCCCACTACGATTACGGTATGAGGGCGGTCAAGTCTGTCCTGGTCGCTGCCGGTAACCTGAAGCTCAGGTACCCAGACCAGTCCGAGGATATTCTGATGCTGAGGAGCATACTGGACGTGAACCTGCCGAAATTCCTCGTCCACGATCTGCCTCTGTTCGAGGGCATCGCTTCAGACCTGTTTCCCGGCGTCGTTCTGCCGACGCCAGATTACACCCACCTGAACGCCTGCATGCTGGACGCCTCTGCGGCGGCGAACATACAGTGCACGCCCTTCTTCTTGGAGAAAATACAGCAGATATACGAGATGATGATCGTCAGGCACGGCTTCATGATAGTCGGCCTACCTTTCAGCGGGAAAACATCGGCGTACAGGGTACTGGCCGACTGCCTCTGCTTGTTAGAGGAACGAGGACTGATGGATGAGCACCGGGTGGAGATAACGGTTATTAATCCCAAGGCGATCACCATGGGACAATTATACGGGCAGTTCGACCCAGCGTCCCACGAATGGAGCGACGGAGTGCTGGCCGTCAGCTACAGGGCTTTCGCTACGTCCACCAATTCAAATAGGAAGTGGCTGGTATTCGACGGACCGGTGGACGCGATCTGGATCGAGAATATGAACACCGTGCTGGACGACAATAAGAAGCTGTGCCTCACCTCGGGGGAGATCATCCAATTGGCGCCTACGACAAACCTCATCTTCGAACCGATGGACCTGGATGTAAGGAGGATTTATTGCTTTTGTAGATCGAAACTAAGATTCTCTGAATTTCTTACCACTTGATGATGATTGTTTATGAACTATTAGGTGGCATCGCCCGCCACAGTGTCGAGATGCGGTATGATCTACATGGAGTCAGTCAGCCTGGGTTGGTCGCCGCTTCTGACCTCCTGGTTGAACACTCTGCCATCCACTTTCACGGAGCACATTAAACTGCACTTGTATGAAGTGTACACGAGATTCTGCCCGCCTCTTCTGCGTCTTCTGCGGAGAGGCGGACTGAAGGTCGGAGGGGATCCCTTTGATAGACAAATTTAGATAGAGTTATCGGCGTGGTTCACGATTTCTTTTAATTCCGTCTATAGGAACTGATAACGATGCCTGATACCAATCTGGTGAGGTCCGTGATGTATCTTGTCGATTGTTACCTAGACGATTTCCGCAACGAGAAGTACCTGCAAACGTTGTCGGATCTAGACATGAGAGCGCAAGTGGAGGTACTCGTTTCTCCGCGATATCTATTCGAGCTAGAGACTTTTCAGCAACATTCGCGTTGCAGGGCTGCTTCTTCTTCTCCTGCATCTGGGCGATGGGTGGCACGCTCATGGTGGACTCTCGACAAGCGTTCAGCGATCTTTTCAGAGCATTAACCGAGAGGGAGTTCCCCGAGGACGTGAGAGAACGTTTCGACGTTTCCGAGGAAACCACCGACCCGTCCAAGCCGTACGTGGTGAATTTGCCAATGACGGGCCTGGTTTTCGATTACAAGTTCATCAAGGAGGGCAGGGGCAAGTGGAGGCCATGGATGGACGATCTGCATGACCTTCCGGCGATTCCAGCGGACATGCCAGTGAACCAGATAATCGTCCCGACGATAGAGACGGTCCGGTATTTTCACCTGTTCAAACTGTTGATTTGTCACCACAAGCCTGTCCTTCTGGTTGGTCCGACCGGGACAGGGAAATCTGTCTACATCATGGAGTTCCTGCTGAAGAGGAACGACCCGGAGACGTTCAAGCCGATGTTCGTGATATTCTCGGATCAAACTACCGCTAATCAGACCCAGGAGATGATCATGAACAAATTGGACAGAAGGAAGAAGGGACTGTTCGGGGCTCCGCCGGGCAAGCACTGGGTGGTGTTCGTGGACGACCTTTCCATGCCACAGAAAGAGGAATACGGCGCGCAGCCGCCCATAGAGTTGCTGAGACAGTTGTTAGACCACTGGACGTGGTACGATTTAAAGGAAATCTCCCCGATACAGCTGGTGGACGTCCAAATAGTCTGCGCGATGGGCCCCCCAGCCGGCGGCTTGGACGTTACCCCGAGATTCAAACGACACTTCGTCACGCTGGGCATCTCGGAGTTCTCTGACGACGTCCTGATTGCTATATTCACCACTATAGTCAGTTGGCACTTGAAAGCCAAAGAGTTTCCCGACTTTTTCCTCCCTAGCATCGCGCACATCGTGGACGGCACGCTGGACGTCTATAAAAAGACCAAGGAAAACCTTCTGCCAACTCCAGCCAAGTGCCATTACTTGTTTAACTTGAGGGACTTCTCGAGGGTGATCCAAGGAGTGCTCTTATCGACCGCCGAAACTGTCACTAATCCTGTAAGCACCGATGCAGATCAGGGGACGTCCGTCTCGCGGAGTAGTAATATGATTTTCGCTGTCAAGGTGGGCTTGAAGCGTTTGTGGGTGCACGAGGTCCTCCGCGTCTACGGGGATCGATTGGTCGACGACACGGACATTAGATGGCTTGTCGAGCAGTTACGGCAGACCATCGCGCTGTATATGGAGGACAACTTGAATAGTATGTTTCAAGACTTGCTTAGTACTACTAGTAATACGGTAAGTTATTCTCCTTTTATTAGTCTCGCGATCAGATTAGAGCAGCGATGCCCCGATGGGCGGTCCGAGGGCCCGAGCATCCATAGCGTTTTCTAGAAGCCGCGCGGAAGGTGGTGCTCGAAGCCAATGAAGCGGTGGGCATGCAACGGATAGGGAAGACTCTAGTAGTCTGCGTGTAGGCTCGTACCCTTAGGGCCTATCCGTTGCATGCCTGCCGCTTCCTTGGCTTCGAGCACCCCCTTCCGCGCGGCTTGTAGAAAACGCTATGGATGTTCGGGCCCTCGGACCGCTCATCGGGGCATCGCTGGATTAGGGTCTACGATCCAAAAGTGTGAGATGTTCGTTAGGTGACAGAAACCGAACTTCGAAAGCTCATCTACTGCGACTTCCATGACCCTCTGGCTGATAAGAAGTTATACACAGGGGTGGAGGATTTAGAGAATCTCGCAATCGTGGTCGAGGAGTACCTCGCTGAGTACAATTCGATTTCAAGAACACCGATGAATCTCGTCCTCTTTAGGTCTCAATCCTACCTTCCATTCTAGCGTTACAATTATTAAACAACGCAACTGACGAGCACAATTTTGTTCCATTCCCGACAGTTTCGCCGTGGAGCATCTGTCAAAGATCTGCCGAGTGATGATGCAGCCGCGAAGTCACGTGATGTTGATCGGCGTGGGGGGTTCAGGACGGCAGTCCCTGACGAAGTTGGCAGCCCATATCATGGACTATGAGCTGTTCCAAGTGGAGATATCCCAGCAGTACGGGCAATACGAGTGGCACGAGGATCTGAAGAGTATCCTGAAGAAGAGCGCCGCTAGCGACCTGCACGCGGTATTTCTGTTCATGGACACTCAGATCAAGGAGGAGACGTTCCTGGAGGACATCAGCAACCTGCTGAACTCCGGGGAGGTGCCGAACATATTCCCAGCCGACGAGATGTCCGACATCTGCGAGAAGATGCGAGTGATCGACCGTCAGAGGGACAGGTCGTTGCAGACCGACGGCAGCCCCGTGGCGCTCTTCAACTTCTTCGTGCAGACGGTGCGGGAGCGCCTGCACGTGGTGGTCACCATGTCGCCCATCGGCGACAATTTCCGATTGAGGGTCAGGAAGTTCCCGGCCCTGGTGAACTGCTGCACGATAGATTGGCTGCAACCGTGGCCGGAGGACGCTCTGCTCGCCGTCGCCACCAAGTTCCTCGACGAGATCGATATGCCGGAGGAAGAGCGGGACGCCTGCATCGAGATGTGCCAGTACTTCCACACGTCCACGCAGGACCTGTCCCATGAATTCCTGAGGAGGGCCAAGAGGCACAACTACGTCACGCCCACGTCCTACCTCGAGCTCATCAACACGTTCAAGGATCTGCTGGAGCAGAAGAGGAAGGAGGCGCTCGACGGTAAGAAGAGGTACGAGGCGGGCTTGGAGAGGTTGGACAGTACTCACAAGCAGGTGGAGAAGATGCAGGAGACCTTGGTCGCGTTACAACCTCTGCTCCTCGTCGCTGCCAAGGACGTGGAGGTCATGTTCCTCAACGTTCAAAAGGAGAACGACGAAGCCGCTGCCATGGAGCAGATGGTTCAGAGGGACGAGGAGGCTGCTATGGTAAGACGGGTTCAAGATCAAAGCTCCGCGATTTTACTTTGGGTGCCTGAATTTCGCGAGTTTATTTTCTCTGTATACATTCCTTCGCTTTGCTTTACTTTAACGGTAGGTGGGCTTGAATTTTTCTTTAGCTTATATCGAAGTCTTCTGTTTTTTTTTAGCTCGTAGCAAAGGGGGCAGAAGAGATGCGCTTGGAATGCGACGCGGATTTGCAAGAAGTGATGCCAATATTGAACGCGGCGAATGACGCCTTGAACACTCTCACTCCCCAGGACATCCAAATAGTTAGGTCCATGAAACGTCCACCAGCCGGTGTCCGACTGGTCATGGAAGCAGTCTGCATTCTGAAGGTACCGCCCTCAACCTCCCGCCGGGACGATAAAAAGGGATCGGGGATATAATAAACACTCTGTCATCTCAGGACGTGAAACCAGAGAAGGTTCAAACCCCGGAGGGCGCGGTTGATGACTACTGGAAGGCCTCCCTCCGCATGTTGAGCGACATGAAGTTCCTCGAGTCCTTGCTGCTGTTCGACAAGGACAACATACCGGAGAGGATCATGACGAAGATTCGCACCACGATCTTGACCAACCCGAACTTCGATCCGGAGAGGATCAAGTACGTGTCCACGGCTTGCGAAGGCCTCTGCAGATGGGTGTTTGCGTTGTCGGAGTACGACGTAGTGGCGAAGATCGTGGCACCTAAAAGGCAGGCCCTGGCCGCAGCGGAGGAGGAGTACTCCAAGGCGATGGTCCAACTGAATTTGAAGAGGAGCCAGTTGCAAGAGGTGCGGGATAGGCTTGAGAAGCTGGAGGAGGTATTGGCAGAGCGAAGGGCCGAGTACCAAGCGATGATCGATGAAGTGAACGAGTGCGAGGCGAAATTGAGGAGAGCCAAGGAGCTGATCGGCGGGTTGGGTGGAGAATACACCAGGTGGTCGGAGACTGCTAAGACATTGGGTGAACGCTACTACCAGCTGACAGGCGATATCCTGGTAGGCTCCGGCGTGGTGGCCTACCTAGGAGTGTTCACCACACAGTACAGGCAGCAGCAGATCGAGAATTGGGTACAGCTCTGCACCGATCTAAACGTGGTATGCACCAAGGACTACAATCTCACGCTGATCCTCGGCGATGCTGTGCTGATCAGGTCGTGGAACATCTTCGGTCTGCCCAGCGACCTGTTCTCGATAGACAACGCCATAATCGTGAAGAATTCGCGGCGATTCCCCCTGATGATCGATCCCCAGGGTCAGGCCAACAAATGGGTGAAGAACATGGAGAAGGAGAACAACATCAACGTGATCAGACTGGCTCAGAGCGATTACATGAGGGTGCTGGAGAACGCCGTGCAGTTTGGGCAGCCAGTGTTATTGGAAAACGTCGGCGAGGAGCTGGATGCCGCCTTGGAGCCTCTTTTAATGAGACAGACGTTCAGGTCTGGCGGTACCATTTGCATCAAGATCGGGGATTCCATTATCGACTACTCTGACAACTTTCGGTACGTGTCCTTTAAGCTTTCCCTGGGGTATTCGATTTCTTATTTAACTGTGGGTGTACCGCGAGGCTATCGATAGGTCGGGATTTCGGAACGCGGACAAGTAACGAGACGACCGTCCTTTTGAAAAACAAAGGGAAGCGATTGACGAAGAATTTTCGAGGCTTGTGTCTCTTCTTCCAGATTCTACATCACGACGAAGTTACGCAACCCGCACTATCTGCCAGAAGTGGCAGTGAAAGTGACCTTACTGAATTTCATGATCACCCCCATCGGCCTGGAGGATCAGCTTCTCGGTATCGTGGTGGCGAAAGAGAGGCCAGACCTGGAGACCTTGAAGAACCAGTTGATCGTGCAAGGGGCCGCTAATAAGAAGTACGTCATCGATGTCCCATGACGATTCTTCAACGTTCATTGGCAATGCTCTGTCGCAGAATGCTGAAGGAGATCGAGGATAAGATCCTGGAAGTTCTATCGACCTCTGAGGCGAACATTCTCGAGGACGAGACAGCGATCAGCGTCCTCAGCTCGTCGAAGCACCTCTCCGACGACATTTTAGCGAAGCAGACGGCGGCTGAGATCACCGAGAAGTCTATCGACGTCGCGAGATTAGAATACACGCCGATTGCTGTTTACAGCACCGTCCTCTTCTTCACGATCGGTACACTTTCCCTTGCGAGACAGGCGGGTCACAGGTGGTGTTCCTCGAATAAAATAGTGATTTTCAAACAGCTGTTCTGGCGAACATCGACCCCATGTACCAGTACTCGTTGGTCTGGTTCGTCAACCTGTTCAGCAACACCATCGACAACACGGAGCCGGTCGACGATATACAGACACGACTGAAGGACCTCACGAAACACTTCACATACTCGCTGTACGTGAACATATGTCGCTCGCTGTTCGAGAAGGACAAGCTTCTGTTCGCGCTGCTGCTTTCGGTGAACCTGCTGAACAAGCAGGGACTGGTCTCGATGCCCCAGTGGATGTTTCTGTTAACCGGGGGCGTCGGCTTAGACAATCCCTACGCGAACCCCACGAAATGGCTGCCCCCGACATCCTGGGACGAGCTGTGCCGCGTGGACAATATTCCTGGATTTCAGGTACATCGAGATGCAAATAAAACACGAATGGGGTGCGAGATAACGATCGTCCCCCTAGCTTGAATGTATTAAAAGTTCAAGCAGCGGAGGTGCGAGTTCGCTTCGTTTATTATCTCTCTTGGAAAATGAATAGTAGCAAGGTTTGTCTGGTTTTCGTCGCGTACAAAGTCCGCCCGTCTCCGTTTTTGCGCGTAGGGCTTGAGAGCTTGCTTCACGGAGAAGGTGGACGCTTGGAAGGTCGTCTTTGATCACATGGAGCCGCACACTTTGCCATTCCCAGAGCCTTACGACAAACTCACCCCTTTCGAGAGAATGATCGTGCTGCGGTGCGTTCGTCCTGACAAAGTCGTGCCCGCCGCACAGCAGTTTGTGGAAGGTAGAAATATTCTGCGCAAGGTAGACCATTCCTTATCGATCGACACGGTAATTTAATGTGCACAGTAATGTTTCAAGAGTCACATCGAGATAGGACTGCTTCATTTGTAGAATATAATAGTGCACAGTGTCAGTACAAAACTGAGTGGCGGAAGCATTAAACTTTCAAATCATGCCCTTAGGATGAACTTTCGGAATATTGGGTACTAGCTTTATTACTCGGCTTTGCCCGAAATTTAGATTCTGATTTTATAAAAAAAATTTATTTATTTTTGTGAGAATAGTCAGATTCGTCTGGATTAGTTAGACATAATGAGCTGGAACACATTTCGTGACTTCAGAGTTTACCGTTCGAAAGTTTTTAGGTCACAGACAAACACACAAATACTTTCTGCTTTATATATTAAGATTAATGGAAGAACAGGGTCTACTAATGAATTTATTCCTGTCTTCTACTAGGACTAGGCAGTCAAAGCGCTCGAAAATCAAGTATTCTTTGCGAATTAATTACAAGGAGACAAAAGCAAGCACAGACTTTTCCTTTTACAGAGTGTTTATTACTATCATGTAGAGTAAAAAATATTTTTTTCATCTGCATATATATTTCACAAATTGCGTTACACGAGGTTTATTACACAGTGTTTTAGAAAAAGTGTCTTTGGTTGTGCACTAATATTGAGCTTAAAAATAAAAATGCAACGGTTTCTTTGGAATATGCTTCTCCTAGAACCTCTATTTTGGGGGGGGGGGGGGGAGGAAGCTCTAGAAAAAGAATTGAACCAAAATTATTAAAATAGCGACTAGGAAAAGGCGATTTGTACAAAAAATGTGGATCTTCGGGGTGTACAAATGGCTCTGTTATTTTTATCTTGGAAATCAGAGCTTTTGTACTTCTTGCTGAGATACACTCCGAGAGGGGTATATGAACCCTGGATTTTTCGCAATCAGGACAAAACGGCAGAAATTTTTTTTTCACAGTTTATACTGTTTATAGTATTAATAAACATTACCCAAAAGTACCTACTAGTTACAATTTGTATTCATCTTCCCGTAATTAATTCGCAAAAGAATACTTGACCTTCGAGCGATTTGTTGACTGCCTAGTCCCCTTAATCCTCTTGTGAACTCCTCCGCTATTTCTATTATTTTTATACCGCAATGTCGCAGCAGCATATGTTGCGTAGAGTAGGAAAAGTTCTGGTGTATCTGGAACGAGAAACTGTACCAGAGTTCTGCTAAACATTCGTAATTTTTGCGTCCTGGTAGAGCAACTGGGCCGGCAATACGTCGAGCCGCCGCCCTTCGATCTGATCTCGTCCTTCGCTGACTCGTTCTCCTGTATTCCCCTGATATTCGTTCTGACGCCCGGCGCCGATCCCATGGCGGTTCTACTGAAATTCGCCGACGACCAGGGTTTCGGCACCAACAGGCTCTTCTCCCTGTCTTTGGGTCAAGGGCAGGGAGTGATCGCCGCTGGGCTTATCGACGAGGGGGTGAAGAACGGCACCTGGGTGGTGTTGCAGAATTGTCATCTTGCCAAGAGCTTCATGCCACAGTTGGAGAAGGTAGACGGATGAATTTTTCAGTGGCTGGTAGTAGGTCCCGGCGGCGAAGGCGGATGTCGAAAGTGGGAATAGAATGAAAGGAAAATTGAATTTGCAACACGACAGAAATCTATGAGGGCTGCTTTCAGATTTGCGAGACTTTCACTCCAGGATCCGTCCACCCAGATTTCCGATTATGGTTGACGAGTTATCCAGTGGATCACTTTCCTGTCAGCGTTCTCCAAAATGGCGTGAAAATGACCAACGAACCGCCGAAAGGATTGCGGGCAAACATAGTCAGATCCTACTTACAGGTAACCATGAATGGAGATGGATATTCGAGATGCATAAGTTATCGTCTGAAACGGTAGGATCCAATTTGCGACGAGGACTTCTTCGATACGTCGAAGCAGACAGTGGCCTTCAAGAAGCTGGTATTTGCCCTGTGTTTCTTTCACGCGATCATCCAGGAGCGCAGGCAATTCGGCCCCATCGGTTGGAACAATCAGTACGAGTTCAACGAAACCGATCTACGTATCAGCGTCTTGCAGCTGAAGATCTTCCTCGATCAATACGACGACGTGCAGTTCACTGCTTTGAAATACTTAACAGGTATCGCACCTTCCAACAGCTGTTTCCCTTCAATCTTACTCCGGCGAGCTCTAGCACCAAATTTCAATCAGCACAGTTGTGAATGTTTGAAGAGAAGTTTAGGCCGTACAGTGGACCAAATCGTAATCAATTTGTCTCTCAGGCGAGTGCAATTACGGTGGCCGAGTGACGGACGAATGGGACAGGAGGACTCTGATCACAATTCTGGCGAGATTCTATCGCCCCGAGATCCTCACGCAAAAGAGATACATGCTCGATCCCAGTGGCATATATTACGTACCCGCTGTCAGCACTCACGGCGAATTTCTCGAGTACGTTAGGTCCTTCCCGATGGTTACCGCGCCCAGCGTCTTTGGCATGAACGAGAACGCGGACATCATCAAGGACCAACAAGAAACCACGCTGATGCTGTCGTCGATATTAACTACCCAGGTCAGAGCGAGCTAACAAACAATCAGAAGTTCATTAAAAAGTAACTCTACCAGCAATTTCGTTATCCCTGCGCTGCGTAGACCATTCATGGGATCAAAGTAAGTAGCTTGGCACAGCATTAGGTACGTGGTAAACAGAATAGTTGTATCTATTGCTGATTATTTTTCATGCCGCCCAGCTAAGGAAGTTCAGGAAAAAGGTAACAGAATATTACCACCGAAAGCTCGGGTACACGAAAAATATCAATTGCCGATGCTAGCTTCGCCAGTCTCGCGGGGCCGCCCATTATCCTTATCTTCGTACAATTAGTTCCGCGACAATTATGGTGCACGCGCGCGCGGCCGCTGTTCCGCGGGATATAATGGCATTCCTTAAATGTATTCCGCGCGAGGGAATCGCGCGGCGGACTTGCTAACGAGGCACTGTGTCCTCCAATTAGGACACCGGGGAGGCGGAAACAGACGTGGGGAAAACCCCCGACGAGATCGTCCAGGGGGTGGTGGCTGATATTCTGACAAAGTTGCCGGATGACTTCGATCTGGTCGTGGCGCTCGAGAAATACCCGACCCTCTACAATCAAAGCATGAACACCGTGCTGGTCCAGGAGATGGGAAGATTCAACAAGCTCCTGCAAACGATCAGGGGTAGCCTGGTGAACGTTCAGAAGGCGATCAAAGGTAAAGCGAGCGTGTGAGCGCGGGCCGCCGGCGCCCTGACGGATTTTTCACGGGCCCGTGAACTTGATCCAAGGTTTGGTGATCATGAACGCGGACCTGGATGAGGTGTACACGTCGATCATCACGGGCAGGATACCGATACTGTGGATGAAACGCTCTTATCCGTCCATGAAGCCTCTTGGTAACTACGTGCACGACTTCTTGAAGAGGCTTGCCTTCCTTCAGGTGCTCATATGTTTGCATTTACAGGAACGTCGTTGTATAATTCATTTTTCAGCTTTGAAATTACCGATGATGATTGAAGGCGGGATGTTTCGTGTTGTAATATTAAAAACACATGTTCGTTTAGTCAAAAATATATTAAAAAGTCTTTTTAAAAAGGTTTCTTTTGTTTTTCGAAAGTTTGTTTCACTTTTGGTGGAACAAACATGTTTTCTTAAAGCTTATGACGTTAATAATCATTGTGTCAAAGAACATGCCTCAGCTTCAATTTATTCCTTTGTAATTAAATGGAAAAGAAATACTTCATTTTCGACAAAAACGAATGCCTAGTAGGGTAAACCAACCAGTAATTGACCGCAGACCAGTGAATGACCATTAGGCAAAGAAATGTCAATTATAAATTTAAAAGTATTATATGTTTATAAATGGAGTGTAGCTGTATTAATAAGTACAATTCTTATTAAAAGTATGCGGTCATTTACGGGGCTTCTACACGTTTTGCATTTTATAATCGTTTTTTTTTTAAATTACGATAAATAAGAATCAGTAATTATTTTTTTAGAAATTTCAAGAAAAATAAATTTAAATGCAATTTCAACAGTTGTTTTGTTGTTATACATAAATATATTCAAGTATTAATCTCAATGGTCCATAAATTCAACAATTCGATCATTCACTGGTTGGTTTACCCTACCCTTAAGGACGATTTTTTTATCGTTTTGTAGGAGTGGTACGACGAAGGGCCGCCGACGACCTTTTGGATATCTGGCTTCTACTTCACGCAGGCTTTCCTCACCGGGGCACGTCAGAATTTTGCGAGGAAATATTCGATACCGATAGACCTTCTGATCTACGACTTCATACCTATGAAAGAAACCGTTTTCCCAAAACCACCGGACGACGGTGTCTATATCTACGGTTTGTTTCTTGACGGAGCTCGCTTCAATCTGGATACGATGAAGCTGGACGAATCCTTGCCGAAGATTCTGTACGCGGTTGTTCCTCACGTGAGTGTTTTCCATATTTCCGTCGTATGCAACGAGTTCTACATCGGTTAAGGAATCTTCCTAGTGCGACGGCTGAAGAAAATTTAATTTTCTGGGAATTCAAAAAAGAAACGAGTATTGAAACATGTATCGTTTTGCACGTTTGCAGCTTTATTACCTTTTGAGACTGTAAGAAAAAATTTGTAAGCAAAAATATCCATTTGTAGCGGAATAGGAGCATCGCGAAGAGAACAATATCCTTTCGGATGCCAGACCTGATATCAGCAATTGTAGTTCTCTCAAACACAAAATTCAAAACGACTGGTAATCTGTAGACGTGTAGCTATCGTCTGAACCAGCCTAAGGGGTCGTCCTTAAATTACGTAGGGCTTTTTTTGGGGGGGGGGGAGGGGGTCGCGAATTTCTTACGTTTTCTTACAGGGGGGGAGAGGGGCGTCAGGTAGCGTCTTACGTAATATCTTTTAACCTAATTTTCAATAAATACAAATTCTATAATTAATGTTCGAGAAAAGTTGTTTTAGTTTAAAATTCCTGAAACCGAGTTAAATGAATTATATAAACCTTTTAAAAAAATGTAATAACTGAAAAATTCAATGTAAAAAATATTACGTAAGAAAGGGGTTGCAATATCAAATCTTACGAATTCTTATACTGGGGGAGGGACGGGGTAAGAAATCGCCAAAATTACCCTTACGTAATTTGAGGACGGCACCTAATGAAACAATATTAAGAAACACAGAAATAGCAAAGTCTTAAACAAATTTTATCAATTTGGGCAAAATGAAAATGATGGTTTTGTTGATCGTAGTAATTAAATTTTGCAAATTTTTGCAAAATTCTAGTTCGAACAATAAAGTAACGTCTACTGAATATGTCTGATGTATTTGAAGTGGATCGGCAGTTTCCGTTTTTATTAAACGGTTTTATTTAACTTCACTCTATCCGTTTGTTCGTTTGGTTCAAATCTTTTAATCCAATTTTAACCCACTTTCGCTAATTTGGCAATCAGGTCTGGCATCCGGAAGGATATTGTTCTCTTCACGATGCTTCTATTCCGCTATAAATGGACATTTTTACTTACAATTTTTGTTACAGTCTTAGAAGGTAATAATACCTATTCGTTAATTTTTTTAATTCCCAAAAAATTAAGTTTTTTCAGCCGTCACACTATTTAGGAAGACAATGGCTGTGGTGAATTTTAAAATGTTCAACAGAGGACTTGTTCTACTGATCGCTGCGTTTGTTTCGCTAGATCTGGCTGGTACCAATTAAAAAGGACGATGTAAAGGAGAAGAACACGTACACATGTCCTGTGTACAAAACCGCTGAAAGGAAAGGTATCCTGTCGACGACCGGCCACTCGACCAACTTCGTAATCGCAATATGGCTCCCGACGGAGCATCCGCAGGAACACTGGATCCTGCGAGGCGTAGCCATGCTCTGCCAATTGTCCGATTAAACCAGTTATTACGCGCGCCGTGTGCTGCGCCAACGTTTATTTTAACACGAATCTATCCACCGCATGTAGCTTCGTCGATTATTCACGCACCGTTATCAAATAGGATCGTTTCACCCTTGAACTTCGATCACATTTAACAACTTAGGTTACGGAATCTAAAGTTAAATAGCAAAGAAACTCTACAACTTCATTGCAAATTACTTTATTCGCGATCATAACAGAATCCAGGCTGCTCTAAAGCTTTCACCTCTGCAAATCCCAGCTCGGCTGACGGATTCCGTACAGTGCTAGTAGAAGAGATCAATGAATTCTTCCCCGCAGCGTCTTCTAAATAATCCTCGAACCTTAACTTCCCGAAACTCTTTGCGCGAACATCATCCTCGCCCATATCCTCGAAGCATCCCACCAGACCAACACGTAAATCATCTATCTGCAAGGAACCATTAATTTCAACCTGGAATCTCAGCCACCGAAAGCTGCTTCCAGAAGCGACAAGATTAAGGCTCGCGGGGGCTGACGACTGTAAAACCGCCGAGGGAATCCGAACGGTGTTGGCCGTGGAAGGAAGTTTAGGGGTAGCGACGAGGCACACTACAACAGGTGGCGGTACACGATCCGGGCCAGAGGGCAGGTCTCGCCCCGAAAAATCAATCGACCGTTCAGCTTCTTTGTGAAAATTTTCAAACGACCGCGACGGCCAGCGGTCATCGATCCAGCACCTGGGCGACGTGCACACAGCATCCGTTGCGCCGTGCGCTCCTGTATCGCCAAGGAGGACGGAGAATCGGCCTGGGGCCACGCCAGCGTCGGCCGATTTCCGGTTACGCGGCGGCGCTTACCCCCCCCCCCCCCTCCCCCACCCCGGACGAGTAGGCTGGGCCGTATCCGCCGCAGAATCGAAATTCCTATGCAAACGGTTATCGTAAATATTGCAAGCGGTATCAAGAGCTGGGCGGCCAGGTGCAGGAGAGATTTCGAAGGCAGCGTACGTACGCAGGAGATAGCGCGATCGGTCCCGGCGAGGGGGGCGGAGGGTGCTAGGACGAGGGCCAGGAGGGGGTTGGAAAGGGAAACAGCCGGATGAAAAACAGTAGGATGAGGAGGAGAGGTGTGCACAGGGTATATTCAGAGGCAGGTTGGTTCGGAAAGGGTGGGTGGTTGGTGGGTGGCTTCAGGGGTTGGTGGCGGCACCCTGTCTACTCGGACCGAGATCGCCGGAGGCTCGTTGCCTAGCGACCTCGTATTGATCTCACCCCGTATCTCGGCTTTTCCCCTTTCCCACGTGATTCCCTCCCTTCTGTCTCCCCTCGCCGTTGCTTCCCTCTCCCGGGCTCCCCTTCATCGCGCCCCCGTCTTCCTTCTTTTCCTCTCCCGCCCCTTTTTTGTCTTCCCTTCCCTTCGCCTCCTTTCCCTCTGCCGGGCTCCTTCTCCCTCCTCGTCCCCCGGTTTCTTCTTCTTCTGGGCTTCTATTAGGTTTCCTTCTGTTTGCGCGTTTCGAGAGCACTCCTGGCCGCGGGAGGGGCAGAAAAATGGTCTCGCTCGGGGGTGCTGGCGACGGGATTAGGATCGAAGGATTTTCTTATGGAGATCCGGCCGTGGGTGTGCTCGTTGCGCGGCCGGTCGCGTCGCTTTCGGGTTTCATCGTTCATACGGATCGCGTAAAAATCTTAGCAAGTTATCGAGAATTCCCTGTCACTTGCTCGCGCCGAAGTGGCGGAACCTCCGTGGCCGGGGAGGGGGGGGGGATGGAGAAGCGCGATAGAGTCCTCCGGCAGGAACAATCGCACTGTATTATGGTATTACGGAGGGCCTGCTCAGTTTATGATTTCGTGCGCTGATTTCAGTGGCGTGCGCGTCCCTCCTCCGCCGGAAGCGACTGAAATAGTCGAGCGTGGCGGCGGAAAGGGACGGAGGAGCACGGTTACGCCGATAATTTGCGTAATTCGCGGGCGCTCCGGTGAAAGGGCGCGATCGAAGAAAGTCGAAGGACCGGGGAAGCAAGGCGTTGGTAAACATCGCTCGCACTCGCGTTACCGTCCGACGGGGGAATTAGATTTCGAATGTGTTTAGGGGTTTGAGGAAAGGGGATGATAAATATTCATTTATCTCGATGGCGGGCGATGTAGCGCTGGAAGGAGAGGCTCGAAAGGATGTAATTAAAGCCTGCACAGGAATCGCGATGCCTCGATACCGCGTCCTGGATATTGAACTAGCTGCGCACCGTAATTGCACCCCTAGAAATTTCCGTTTCGGGTAATTTGATATCGCTGGTTTAAAGAGCTTTTAATATTTTCAAAGTTTTAAGCACCCTAGGAAAGAATTCTTTCAGAAAGTTTTGTTTAAAACGAACTTTACGGCCGCCAGTCCGCGAGCAGCTCCTGCACTTTACGGTAGAATAATCGATGAAATTTAATGGCGATCTTGTTTCAGAATATTGAATACCGGCAGGGTTATAGTTCCGATTTAGCTAAGATTATATTAGGTTTCACTGATCCCAATGGAAGACTGTCTTACAGATGTCGATTCCTATTACTTTTATAGATTCCGTGGTGATGGTTTCAGAAAGAAGCTTTAGGAGCCGTGGATGTCGTGGTAATATTTCATGCGCTACTGTGTCTGATTCCCGTGAAAGTTAGTTGCATCCTTATCTCTTCCGCTACGTTGTTCGATCAAGCATCATCATATATACAAAACTCCGCGCTCCTACTCGATGCCAGTGCTACGAGCTAGATGATGCCACCCACATTTCACTTGATCCTTTCGATAAAATATTCCCTGTAACGAGCATCCCCGTTACGCAACTCGACTCTGCATTAAATTTCTAAGACGATTTGCTCCCCACACTCAAGTTCTACTCAGTTCCCCAATCAATGTATTTTATTCTGCTCGACGATAGCCAGAAAGGTAGTATTATATACAGAGAAATAATTAGATCCCAGTAACGAAATACGTGTTCCGTTTTTCTGGCAGAGGAAACGGTCCCCGATCGCGCCTCCCTGTTCCATAAAATCAACTAATTTAGGATCAAACGCGTGCCCGAGCGCAGCCTCCTCACCTGAATGAAATTTATTACTCGATCCAGGAACGCTGCAGGGGGATGAAAGGCCCACCTGCCTCTCCCCTCGCTCCTTGTTCCACCGAGAGGCCTCTTTGCCCCTTTCAGCCCCCTCTGGGTTCTTCCTATTGGTAAAGTGACCTTCATCTGAATTTCTTTGTCGCGCCCACGCTCGCCGCCAAGCAGATGGAGCGAGAGAGCTTCGGCGGTGGTTAGAGGGTGGTGTCGAGAATTGCATAGCCTTCCACTTTTACCTTCGAACGGCCTTTGCCTGGACGGGGACGGCGTTTGTCCTCGGTGCACGGATTACCGTGGCGGTGATCTCGCGCCCGAGTAGATACGATAATGGTGCTGGTCCCTGCACGAGATAATGACCACGATTTCACCCTGTGAGCGAGGATTAAAGGAGATTTGATCGACGAGGGGCGCGGCGCTTGCCGAACTACGGCTCTCGGACGCGAAATTCTTTTATGGAGTTCTGATAGTCGAAGACGGATCGATGGGTTTCCCTTTGTTGAATAATAAGTTACATAAATATTCCTCCGTGTTAATCGCGAAGAAGCTTTCCTTTTTCTTTTTCTTCTTCAGAGTTACGCGCACTCTGATTCATTCATAGTGACTTCCAGAGAAGTCCTCTATCTTCTTCACGTGAATTAAAAACGGCCGACGAAAGAACGCCGGAGTTAACAAGCGTTGGCTCGGATTATACTTTATTGCGCGATCAATCTGTCGACCGTTTTTAATCCCATCGTCTCTGTCCTCGACGGAGGGAAACGGAGAAAGGGTGAACGGGAAATCGGCGGTATGGTTGCAAAGCTACGCGCGTTTTATTCAGAAGCGACGGGAAAACAGCTGCGCAATTACGGGAGGTAGGTTTCGATCGTTCGGTGCATTTTGTGATTCACTCAGAGACAGTACCACGATGTTACGTATGGGTCGTTTATTCAAGTGACATTACACGTCATGCAGTCAGAACATGTTCCATTACACTCCATTTGTATATATATGTGTATATATATATATATTTCTGTACAAGTCACACAACTCTCCTCGTACGCATACAGATTACATTATATGTACAGCTACGTTCAAGTCTTAACTACAGACAAGGAATCAAAGGAGCCCGTACAATATACAAAATAAGTAGAATATTCTATTTGTAGTACTAGCGCTACTTCTACGTGTATCTACGATCTAAAGTACCATCGGTTTTTGGCAAGAGAATCGACCAAGCAGAATTAATGACCGACGGTCTCGGGAGAAGGATGCAGCAAAGTCGTATCGATTCACAGAACCCTCAAGCAACATCCAACTCACTCGCTGATAATCATTCCATTACCTTCGCAGCTTAACTCTCGCCTCTAAAACAAACCCCTCTATCGCCGCTCTTACGTTTCGCAGCGACCCTAAACCACACGTGTAACATTAAATCCAGACGATCATTCCGCCGTCCGAGATCCATCGCCCGAGCCACCCTCCTCGGCAGTTGTTCACGCTCCCGCGTGTCAGGAAAAAACCGGAAATTCTCCGAGCGTTAATTCCCTCCTCCGCGACGATCGTCAATAATCCACCGGTCCAGCCGCGGGCAGGGGAGCGGCTAATTCGCGTTCTCAGACTTCCATTATCCCGGGGAGAGGAGTTCTCGGCAGCCCCCACCCCCCCCCCCCCCCGCGCCCCCGGTGACGGTGAAAGCTGGAAGAAAAGAAAAACGCGGGCATCCCGGGGCGCGGGTGTTGCGGGGGTGGGCGGGCGAAAAAGGGACAGTGGTTGAGCATCGGAGGCCCTGAATAATGGAGGAAGCTGCGTGGAGTGTTGGACGCTTTGGAAAGAGGCAGAGGTGCTCCCGAGGACAGGGGGGTGGCTCGGTGGTAGGCAGCGTATCCGGGGGTGGCGGCGGTGGTGTTGGTAACGCGGCGTCGAGGCGGTCCAGGGGAGGGGGGGGGGGGATGCTGCGAGAAGGGATGGGTTGCCAGGCAACGTACGTCCACCCTTAAACCTCCGTCCAACCCCTATCGCTAACCACCCCACCCCCTCCCGCCCCCGTGGCCAACCCTCCGCTCCCTCCACCGTCCCGTGTTCGCCCGTCCCGCGGAGATGAGGACTCGGTCGATACAACCAGCCGTTTTCGTCGTACGCCCGGGAATCCCCCAATTTCCATTACGAGGGTTCTCCGACTTTAAGCCCGCGATCGCGCGCCCACCCCCCGCCCACCGTTTGCGCCACCGTGGGACACTTAAAACGATTGCTAACCCCGCTTTCTCTCTGGGTATCTGGCTCTCTGTCTCTTTATCCGACCCGCCGTCGATGCGCGAATCGCCACTTGGAACGATGGACCGCGTTATCTTCGACGGAGTAAGGTCTCCGATGGTCGGGGGGGGGGGGGGGGGGGAGGTCGCGGAGGATCGACTCGATTCGAATGCGTCCTTGGAAGGTATGCGACGGGGAGTGGGTCGTGGTTAGAGCGCGACGTGACGCAGGGAACGGATCGAGAAGATGCCGGTGGGTGTGGAGCTCTTGGGAAGCGATCGGGTATTGTGATTTCTGAATTTCTGGGATGCACGGGGGATGTGTGAAGCTGGTGGACCGAGGAGTGAAAGGTTGGGTGTATTTTCGACGAAGTGGGCGACGAGAGGGAAGATTCGAAGGGCCTTACCTGACGGGGGAAGCGGTCGATGGAGAAAGAGAGTTGTGATGGAGAAATGATTGAGAAACGCAGTACGGGGGACAATGATTTTATTTATTTGAAAAGAAAAATTGTATATACACAGTTCAACGGGGGATGGTTGCTGTACGTATCACATTGCCCAGTCGAAGCACGGAAATATCTACAGGAGGCAGGTTAACAAAAAAAATCCGAGAACAATCATTAGCTTAATCCGTTAAATTAATTGAACTATTGGTAGGCGAACTCATTCAGGATGCTACTAGGGTAAACGTTCAACTGGTTGCGGCTAGCTTCGAGCGAGCTATGGAACGAACGAAGGAGAAGTTAAGGGAGCCATGGAACTCGATGGGAAATAATATTTCAGCCTCTACTGACCTGTCTTCTGATATTGCAACGCGCCGGTCACGCACAACGCGCGATGCGCCTTGGAGTGTCCCAGTTCTCTGATCGGACTGGTAAGTGGAACTCGCCGAATTTGGTCTGCTCTTGGCATTCACCGCGTGCCTTATGAATTTTGAAAAGTTGGCACATGGAAGCCCGCAGTGAACGCCAGGAGCACAGACTCACGCATCTTCCATCTTCAATGCCTCCGCATCGACCACACATCTCCTTCCCCCGAAGTAATCCACGAAACCCGAGTCTAACAGCTCTGAAATGTACACTAGCATCCTCCACGTCCCTCTCTCCATTAGATCATCTCGTCGTACCGTTCGGACGATCGTCCGCGACGCCGTCTTATCCGAGTGTCTCGATGGAGAAGAGTCACCGGCGACAAAGAAAGCAAGGAAACAAGAAGAGAAGAATCGAATGGAACCGTGGAATCGTAGTAGTCATTCAACATCGCGTCACAGTTGGCCAAGTGTTCACCCTCCGTCACCGTTACGGGTCATAAAAACCAGGATCCCGCAGCAATGTTCCACCGGCGCGTAGTTCACCGTCAATTCGATCTCGTTATTCCCAGGTTTTGGCGCGTCGCGTCCCGGTTGAACGTTCGATAATCGAGAGGCTCGACGACGAGGGGGTGAGAAACGAGCCGGGGTACACGGGGCGCGTTGCACGTCGCGATGCGAACTGAGCTTGATGAGCGTCGAAACTGTACTATGGAACGATACCACTCGTCCCATTGACCCATGATCAAAGGGGAGGGCGGACGGGGTGGGGCGGGGTGCCGGGTGAGGGGGGAGGGGGGGACGGGGTGCAGGAAGGGGGGCTGCAGGGGGTTCGTCAGTCCCACCATAACTTATTGCTTATTTCGCGGGAGGGTGTACGACCCCGTGATATCCAGGGCCGGGGAGCAGCTGACGTTGGGGTTCCATTGTCTGTAGATATTCGCATAATCAAGAAAGCCACCCCATCCCGTACTTCTTCGCCGCGTGGAAAGGGACATATGGGATGCCCTGACTAATATATATCGACGCCGATCTTGATGGATGTTCTGCCCGGATGACGTCCCACGACCAGGAGCCGTGTCTTTCCCCTCGGCACCCCCTATCGCCGTTTCGACACGGCGTGCCACATTGGAAGCTGCGAATTTTATGGCCGACGGGTCCGTTCGATCGGATCAATTCTGTGGCCACGGTTCCACGGGCGCGGAGAAATCGCGGGGAAGCTAAATAACCCCCATGCAGGATTACCATTGATTTTTTGGGGCACCGAGAGGTTTGAAGGGAGTGTTTTCCGTTGGGATGTCTTTCTTAGCCTCGAGGCGAGCAACTTCTACGCTCGGTCTGACGTATAAAGGAAACCCGTAACGACTTTCAAGGTGGAATGTACTCGAGCTTTAACAACCGCCCCTCCGAATGGTTTCGCCACTTAAAAATCCATCGTCGCTGAGCAAAGCTTCCCTCGCCGACGGGGCAAAGCGGCTCGTTAAAACGGACACATATGCGCGCGCGCGCGCGTGTATCAGGCGATAAAGAAGATGGTGTATAATGGAGGAACGCGGCGAACGAGCCGGAAGCCCATAATTTTCGCCGCCGAGAGAGGTGACTGGCCGAGCGTGTCTCTTTGGCCGAGTGTCCCAGAGAAGGGCAGGGGTCCGGAGACCGAAAACTCACGGCCGAAATAAAAAAGGGTGTTGCTCGTTTTAAAGGGCGCGTGTCTGGACGCGAGAGGGGGCCCAGGCGCGTGCTCGAAAGCTACAGTCGCCCTAAAGGCCAATTCACATCCGTCGGGCGAGGAAGAAACGGGGGGGGGGGGTACCCGTGGCACAATGGGGCATTCCCTCAGAAGGGCTGGGACCTCGTCTGCCAGAACTGTGGGTCAGGGTTATACCAGGGGGCTGGTGGGGAGGAGGGGGGGGGGGTTTCATCCATCGATTTAAACCCTCCTCGTGCTGCACCCCCCTCCTCCTCGCCCCCTGTCCCAGCACATACTACCTCACCCCTGCCCCGATATCTCAGCCTATTAACCCCTCGGACGAGAGACACCCTTGGAGACGAGGAATTTAATACCCAGCTATTTAAACTCCGTGCGTCGTTGATGTTTAACAGCGCGTCGAGACTGTCGTTAATTTTTCGGAAAATTTATCACGCTCGAATGAAAGTTTCCAGCTGAAGGCGATCGGATTATTCGTTCGAACGATCGGATAAAGTTTTGCGACAGAAATAGTGCAGAGGTTGCATTGAGAATCGAGGATGTTGCGTATCGGTTGGGGCGGATGATGACGGCCTGCCTCGGTATTAGGCGATCCGGCTACTTTGGCGATACCTTCTGGGGGCATGAAAGTGGCGTCTCAAAGGGAAGGTCACCGGAGTGCGAAGAACAGGGGTGTGTAATCGGGGGCGGCGATACGAGACTAATCATACGACCAACAAAATCTCAAGGACGCGAGCATTTACGGTGTTTCGGTAGCGAGCTTGAGAGTTTTACGGGAGATTTGCTCGAGAACCGAATAGGAGTAGAGGGGCACTCTTTTACCATTTCACCCCCTAAAAGAAACTTGGACTGCCTCGAACTATTTAGGAAGTAACATCAACCCTCCAAATGAAGATGAAAAGAGCAGTTCTTCCTTGACACGCTTACATGAGGAAGTTACCATTAAACCTTTCCAGTACCGAGTACACAAAGGACAACCGTTCCCATTCAACATCTACGAAACAGCTCCAGTTGAATGACCATAGAACGAAGAGACGGTACAGAATGTAAGATTTGCCCAAGCGAAAAATAGAGCTATCGACCCTTACCACAGACACCCGTCCCGTTATCGTCGCGGCAGCAAGAGGAGGACCCTGAGGATCGACCAAGTCCCTGTCGAGGCAGGATAAGCTGAATGGCTCTATTCTCGCCCGAGTCCGTGGTGTCCTCGTGACGTAATCGAGCACGTGCTCTCCGTTTGCGGCCTTCTCAGGTGGGGTTGAAAACGTCACGGATGCCAATCCTCCCCTGAAGGCACGCCCTCTTCATCGATCCTGGCGAACCCTCCTTCATTCATGAGAACCCTGGTACCAGGCCGACGAACCGTATGGCTCTACCTGGTATCTGGAACAAATGAACAGTTTTCACGAGCGGAACAGAGAAGCACGGCAGGGAGGAAGATGAGGAAGCGACAAGGAGCGGGCGGGGGGGGGGGTGGGGTGGGGTGGGGTGAAACGCGGCGAGACAACCCAGGCAGCTGTGTGGTCGTAGGTCAGCAACAGCTTTTCGTCGCGGCTATAAATCCTCACTTTCCACAACCTTTCAGCCTTTCCTCATCCAATTAGAGAGCGGAGGAATCGAACGTGCTGACGCGTAGGGCGCCATGGAGAGAATAGAATTGCCACTCTCTATGGTTATGGATTTGCTGGTTGAATGAATCCAAGCTGTGACTTGTAAGAGCCAAGGAAAGGGTACGATAGGGAACGGTTCTTAAGGGGGGGATATCGGATTTGGGATGCTGCTTAAAGTACATCGAGGTGACGGCGGAGGCTGTCAGGGAGTATAGATCCCTCGCATGGTTAAGAATTGAATTTCTCTAGTGCAGTCGAGCTGTCGAGCAACGCTTCAACGACCGCCGGTTATAAATAGGAGCCCGCTATGAAACCCCCGATCGAGTTCGTCAGCTGATCACATATTGACAGTACGATAAGTTGGCTAGATGGTACCGTTCAATCCTCGAAACCCCTTTCCGAGCAATTAGTCGTACGATCTCTTCTGTCTTGATCCAGATGAATTTGAAATATAAAAAAAGTCGTATCGAAATGGGGCCAGAAGTGAAAACTGTTGGAGACTTAATTATTTAAGAGCGTTGATCGATCAGTACTCTAGGTTGTACAAGTCTGAAAGTATGAGGGGGGGGGGGAAGGGCAGGGTAGCTTCGATATTGATAACAGAACGATCGATAGATCTATAAGGATTATCTGACGAAAGATTTTTCTCGTCGCGGCTTTCGGGGTACTTTGGACGCGATCGGGTGCCCGCTTTGGATGGCGGCTGAAAGTCAGTTTCGTGACAGAAAATTACGAAAATGGTAATTAGGCAGCTAGCGGCGACGTGCCGGCAACGGCTTATTCATACTTCGTAGCCATGGCGATCCTGCACTACTGATAAAACAACAGTACACACCATAATGTACTTACGCGGAATAGGGGAACACCTTGTCTACCGGGTGTCAGAGAAATCGGTACGCTTCGCGGTGGTTACGAGACGGAACGAGGAGGAACGTTAATGGGACATGTGAGGGGAGCTTCATTAGCACTCGTTACCTGATTTTATAACAAGTTATATTTATATTCATCGACAGGCACGGGATATTGTTACGTGCAGAGACAGTGGCCTGGGGTAGTCGAGTTATTTACTTTTTAATTGGGGAAATGTGTTTCAGAACTCTGGCATAGATAATAGAAGAGAGTGCTGGTCTAATGAATTTTGTTCAATCTATTACAGTGGACTTTCGTGTTCAGGATCATTTTTTCGACATTAATTTTACGCTTTCTGAGAGCATTAACCAGATGGCAACATATGGCGACTCTATAGAATGTAGATTCCCCTTTTTTTCCGTCGAAATTTCTAGTCGATCATGTGCCGTTGCCTTTGTCGTCTCGGATGGTGGAACTTGGCGTAAACGATAATGATTTGGGGGTAATTATTTCCAGAGTCGAATAAATTACGAATTGCGTGGCGATTCTTTTTTACGATATTATGTACAATTTTCTGAAATGGAACAAGATGAAAACTCGATTCCTTACTTTTACTTTTTTCCTTCTGAATAATAAATTGATATGTTATCATTGTCTTATCACATATGATACTTGTACAGGTGTAATAACAATTCGACGACCAACATTAAATTGCCCATGATCGATAATTCCCCCGAAGACAAACTACGTCTCACGAATCTAGGGAAAAAGCTTGCGAGCGCATTAGCGATGACCCTGAAGTAACGCGAATGTCACTCCCTGCTCTCTGGATAACCTTGACGCGCCAGAAAATTACGTATCGCCAGGAATTCTCACCGAGTGCCACCACCCAGAGACCAATCTCCACGCTCAAGCATCCCCCAACTCCTACCTCGAACTCAACACACCAACAATAAGAGAAATTTAACCAAACGACTCCCCCCTGAAGACTGACCTTGAGACCACCGACATTAGAATCCTGAA
This sequence comes from Andrena bucephala, assembly GCA_947577245.1. Classification (NCBI taxonomy): domain Eukaryota; kingdom Metazoa; phylum Arthropoda; class Insecta; order Hymenoptera; family Andrenidae; genus Andrena; species Andrena bucephala. The sequence continues at coordinate 94,459,748 of OX387715.1, read as the reverse complement.
ATATATTACCTGCGAATGAACTCCGTTGCCCCAGAGATCTTCATCCTACGGTGCCCCGGATCGCCGTTTGGAGAACGGCTCGCGGGCCCAGCGGTGCGGCAGGTCCAGATGGTGGAACTCCGGTGAGAAATCTCGGGTGGAAATCCATCGTCGGGGATGACCTGATGGACGTCGCGTCGCCGTCGGATCGGCGCGAAACGGAGGACGTGGGCCGAGGTGGTCGCCGTCGCGATCGACTACAGTGGAGCAGGACGTGTGGACGAAGAAGAAGAAGCAGCAGGCAGAAGAAGAAGAAGGGGGCACAGGAGGATGCGCCGTTTTGTGTCGGGACGGTGTTGTTGGTTTGATGGTCGCGGGACCACTGCGCCCTCTCCGTCTTCGCCCACCTAGCCCTGCCCCTCGATATCAACCCCCAATCCCCCTGCGGGTGCCCCAGGGATCGACTGTTCTCCCTCCCACCAAGCCGGCTCTCGTTTTAGCCCTCTCTGGAATCCCCCACCAGCCCTCCGATGCCAGCGGTTTCCACCCTGGAACGTGGGATGCCGGCTCTGGAGCCTCCCCCCCCCCCCCTACCCCTTTTATCCAGTCAGCCCCCTCTCCAGGGGAGAGTACGTTGGTCTGGGCTCGTCGCGAACAGGCTGCCGCGCCGCGCCGCGCCATGTCGTCTGTGCCGAAAACCATCGGCCAGCCAGCCAGGGTGCACGTTCTCTCGTCGTCGGCCCTTTTCCACCCCTGCCGCGCATTTTCCGCGGCCAGACGCGGGGTTGGCGATGCTCGTGATCGCACTGATGGTGGTGCCAGCCGTTCCTCTGCCAGCGGTTTCGTTGCCCGCCTGGAGGATGGCGGAGGTGGTTGGTCGCCGGTGCTGGTGGTGGTTGGCTGGATGGCGCGAGCGCGGTTTAATGCTCGCCGCGCAAGCGTCACCCAGAAAATCGAGCCTCGTACACCGCCGCCGTAGCCGCCGTCGACGGCGAGCAGCGTGCCCTCTCTGTCACTCCCCGCGGCCCGGCCGCCCTCCGCTATATTACATCCCCGATGCGTTCGTCTCTGTTCGAGGGATGCACGTCCTAACGCTCCTGTTGCCCGTCTTCGTTCAAGGGCGTGCAACCCCCTTCCAGCGTGCAACCTTCAGGGGGAGAGAGAGACCCAGCGGCGGCTGTCCCTTTCCCGCCCCCTCGCACCATCCTTACTTCCTTCCTTCCTAATTCTTTATCTCCCTTCGACCAGCCACCAGCTTCACTCTCTCCTCTCTCCTCGCATCTCCACCCTTCGCCGCCCAGTCGGCGTACCGCCCGTAATGTGCTCCTCTGTTCCTGCGTTTCCGCGCGCCCCTCTCGCTTTGTCCCAGCATTCTCGTCGTCATTCTTCTTTCAGCCACGAGTCACCCAGAAACGAGAATCTCCGGGCCGGTGTTTTCGTCGGGTCCCTTCGGATTCTGCCCGCGTAGGGGGGTAAATTTCGGGGTGCAAGGTCTCATCGCTCGCCACCTACACCTTAGGGGACTCGCCCCCTCTTTGGGAAAGGACCTGCTCGTTGCTCGCGCAACATCTCCGATATTGCACGGGCGAACGAAATAGATGGACGATGACGACAGTAATATAGCTCGTTTTTCTTAGGTGCTCTTTTACAGAATATGCGGGCTTTTCGGCGAACATCTCGAAGAAGTAGAGGGGAACGTGCTGCTCGGAAATAAATACTTTTTTCCAAGCTACCTTAGGATGTAAAGGTTCGAATGATCCTAAGCAAAGTGTTGTAACGATGCGTAACGACGGGCCATAATTAACGGATACAATAGGAACAGGTATGCTTCTCGCGAATTTTCCATGCAATTCCTACTATTCGTCCATTATTTCGTATCCTATTCGACGCGACAAAGGCGCCGCTCCTCAATCGACTTTCCTTACCTTGCAATTCTAAAAAAAGCCGCTTTTACACGGCGCGAGGCTAGATCCTTTGTCGAAGTTTTTGTTCAGCGCGAGAAGACTACGGGCGTCTTGCGCCGCACGCGCAAAAGTATCCGCCGGCAGAGAGGCCTTTTACCGGATTATTTCTTCATCGGGCTCGGGGCGAAAAAAAATTGACTTTGATCCCCCCGGCCAGCCTCCCTTTGTACGCGGAAAACCGAAACGACTCGTTTACGCCGCGCCATTTCCGTTTCTTGCACTCGGCATCCTCGCGTCGGGGTATTATTAGCGACCTTTCCTTCGTCCCCCCTCTCGCAGGGTCGGACAAGAAGCGCGAAATACAAAAGGAACGGGGGGAAATTAAAATCCATTTCCTCGCCAACAGGTAACAGCGCCCCGCCCCATCCAGCGGCGCGTACGTCGCGTGCAAATCGGTTAGAAATTCGTTTCCCACGCGGCCGGTGCAAAAAATCCTTACGAAACTCGAGTCTCGGAAGCAATTAGCAATCCCGGCCGCGATTTTCATCGGGAACAAACAAGAGCGGACCGCTCCAAGTTTGCTATCCACTACATTTTTAACCGCTCGTTCCGCCCTATTTCCTCAGCCTTCCCTCAACTTCCTAATATCAATTAGGCTTCGACACACGCTCCGCGGAGCCGAGGCAACGTTCCGGGAGAAAATCTAAGTTTCATCCGGTCGCCCCCGTTCCGCTTCCTCCCGCGAACACTATCGCCGATTGCCCCTCCTCTAATAATCATCTCCACCCACGGCCCCCCTCCGTGGGCTCCGCCATCTTTCGAGTTCGAAAGTTCTTTTCCTGTTGGAGATGAAGTTCCCGAGGAGGGAAAGAGTGGACCTGGAAAGCCTTGCCTCGTACTTCCGACGGATTTCCCTCTCCCCTCCCCTTTCGACCCTGCCCTTCCACTTTTCCTTTATGGATCGTTCCCCTGGCGCGAGTACGAAAATTGTACGTAAACTTTTGTTTCGGCGTAATAAGTCCGTCACGCGACTGAGAGCCAGCGAGCGTCCCTTTTTCCCAGCTCGGTAGCGCGACAACGCCGCGGAAATTGGAAAATTGATCGGCAATTAGCGGAACGAGGCGATTGCTCGCGGGACTCGGCTGCTCGAATCGGGCGGTGCAATGAAATTAATGCTGCATTCATAGCGACGAGAGTCTCCGCGATTTACCGCGCGGCAATGCGAGCGAACCGAAGGAAACTGGCTCTATCTTGCTTAAAGGTACGGTGCAACTCGTATTTCGCGGATTGAAGAGCTTGGTATTGGCTCGCGTTCTGCCGCAGCAAAGTTTCTGGATTGTTAACATGGTGTGATATGGAAATTGCAGTGATTATGTGCACTCTAACATTTCGCCTCTTTGAATGCGATCTAACAATGTTTGGAGGTATAGTTACATTTGGTTGCTATAGGATGGTCAGGTAACGAGGTTCCCTCAATGGTTTATTAATCATCGATGTGCAGAAAATTGCATTGCGTACGCGCGCGCACTTCGGGGCACACAACCGTGTTATCTGTCACGAATATGTGGGCATATTGGTCGAGCACTACACTGAGCAATTAACTGGTAGTTGACATGGCCACTGTGTAAACCAAAGGCACGCGAGGGCACCGGCTACGTAAATTTGGAGACGGAAGGGCAGTCCATTATTAAATACACGACGGATATACATGGGACTTTGAAAAATTCTTCGCGGACGCTGTGTGGCCACGTTAAAGAATTTAAAGGACGAGCAACGCGCAGTAGCCTGTGTTTACGAAGTAAATTCGGTGGACGAACTGGTCGAACGTAACGGCGATTAATTATTTTTAATGGCAGAATTTAATGGGTACATTGGAAGGGATTAATGGCCCCGTCGATAACGAAGGAGAATATTAACATCTACTGTAAACGTTTCCGTTAAAAGTGTGATAATCGCTGTCGATTGCACAATGTTGCGTGAAATCAATTGGATACCTTACATTCATTTATATTGATGGCATTCAATTATTGCGCGGTCCGATGCCTAGATTGGCGGTAAGTAGTATTGGACACTTGTTGGTCAGACGCAGGCGTCTGGTGATGATCGAGTGCTCGTCAGATCTACTTTGTTGTCGGAAGATTTCTCCGGTGTCATTCCCATATCCATTGCGCGTTAATTATGCGAAGACCAATACCACTTTCACACATTTTTGCACTATTTCTTCATGCTTTCTTCGAACACCGACAACGAAGAATCGAGGATCTTAAGTAGTATATCGCATTGCCGTCTAAAGAATTTCCAAACTTGTCGAGCTTGAATTGCAAAAATACAATTGTAGGCGATAAAACGCGGTGGACAACACGCTTTTCCTTTCCTCGAGCGGAGCGAATCACGATCACCAGGATTATCTCAATCGCGCAGGATTGTGGGCATCGATTCGAGAAAATCGAATCCCGAGAAGAAGAGCCTTGGGAACCATAAAATTGCGAGCCCGAGGTTATCAGTGAGTGTCGTAGGCGTCGTGGGGCTGTCTAATAGCCAGCCGCTGTTACAGAAGCGGAATTCTCGTGTCAGCTGCGGATAGCCAACAGGATTTGTGTGTCTTGAGGATCAGGGACACGTTGATGATAGGTCAACGGACATGCAGACGTGAACCTGGTCTCAGTTTGCTACTGGCAGATCGATCTTTGTGGTCTAGATACCGCAGAGTTAATAACACATCGACTTTGAGGGATCTTCTCAAATACAGCCAGTTCACGATAGTTGACGATAGTTCTTCGAGAACAGATTTGTGTGCCACTGTAGAAGACCGAAGAACAAAGGGTTGAATGCGAGTCAATTCTTTACGAATTTTTAATTTCTGATTGAATAATGAAAGCTGTCACTCGTGCAACGTGTGTTTCCCACCGCGGCGGCCGTGGGACGCCGAAGCGCGATCGGGAAACAGAATTTTTGCCAAAGATCTAGCGGAAAATGGAGATTGGTCACCGAGCCGGGCTCACCGTGACCGTTGGCTCCGTTCCAGCCGACCTCCGCCTATCATCAAAGGGATTATTTTTTATGTTTGAATTAAATTGCCCGAAGCGACGAGCGTTATCGACGTTGGCAGAGGTGATGATTGCCATTCTGAAAGGGAATTGGCCCACGTTTCGGCCAATTTCGAACTTTCACGTGCTCCCCCCCCCCCCTCCCACCACCCCCACCCCCCCCCCGTCCGTGTGTTTTGTTTCCTACACTCCCGTCTTTTTTTTCCACCCGATCTTTTTGTTCCACCCCCGGCGAGTCAAACACGCCGCGCACGGGTTTGTCGCGTTCCGAATGGACACGACGCGAAAATTACCCCTTTCGGCCAACGGTCATTACGGGCTAATATCGGACGGCCGCGATTCATTAGTACAAGGGCCCGCGTATTTCATGCACGCGCACGGTTGAATAAAATTTCATCCGCGTCACGGCTGATATATGGATCGAATCTGCGTTAAACAGAACCACAGTCTCCATTATTCTCGCGGAATTGGAAAATGCTCGCGCGGTCAAAGTAACTCTGCGCGTATGCCACGAATCGTTGACAATGTTTGGACTTTTATCGATGGAGATATTAATTACTATCGCCAGAGTAGCACGGAGGCTTTCACACGTTAGAATATTCTTTGTGCATGGCAGTAAAAACAGCCGCCAAGAATATAGGATTTCTGTTCCACCCAGAGCGTTATTGAACGTGCAATTAGAAAGGAATCGAAGTAATCAGAGGATCGTCCACTGGAACGTTTTAAATAAAATCCGGCTTATCTTATGAAACACTCGAGGACCACGGTGCTTCATCGAGCAGTAAGAATGAAATCGTCGCAGGCGAGCGGAGACGAGCCACGGGTACAGAAATTTGTTACCTGCGCCATTGGCCGGCGATCGAATGAGAAATCGAGCTTCACACCTAACCGGGCTGGCGTTCGATCGTAAAAATCGAGGGGAACGAGGCTGGCGGCAACCGGGGGGTGGCTCGACTGTTCACGGGGCCAGGAAGCCGGCCAGCGGCGTGGCAAAAACAAAAACATGTGCCCGGTGTTCTGTGTGCGTACGCAATCTCTTAACCGGATCTTTTGGGCGGGTGAATGAAGCTGAAGGCTGTTGATAGTAGGTACACAGCGTGGGTCGATAGAATTCGGGCCACGGCCTCCTTGCGAGAGACCGTCAGGGCTAGTTTCCGTGGAGCTGCTGCGAGAGGAATCCCTTGAAGGGGGGTAGGAGAAGGAAGTGGGAAGATGGGACGGGGCGAAGATCGCGGCAGGGGGTCGAGGAGGGAGGAAGAAGGGCGCGGAGGATAGAGGAGGACGGGGCCGCTTATTCCCGGTTCTGCCGCGGATTGAAAAGGCACGAAAAACCGACGAGGAAGCTGCCACTCGTCGGAAGGAAGGGGAACGAGGCAGAAAAAGGAAAAGAAGGGAAAATGGTCTTAGGGTTGTGGAACCGGAGAGGGGGCGACGGACGATCGTCGGGTGAGGGGTGTGGGCGGGAGAGGGGCCGAGACTAGGGAAGAGTACTACGGAGCGTCGAATGGAAAAGAGATCAGGGAGAAAAAGAAACAACGGAGGAAAAAAAGGGGGTGTACGCGGTAACGGTGGTGGTGGTGGTGGTGGAAAACAGCGTAACGGGAGGGTTGGAGGAAGGAGGAAGAGGGCATCGGTATTTCGAGAGACGGACACGCGAACGAGAAGGAGCAAAGGGGAGAAAGACGGGCGGAGGATCGGGGCTGTTGGCGGAAATGGGACAGAGAACCCGAGGGGTTGAAACGGGGGGGGGGGGGGGAGGCAGCACGAGCCAGTAAATAGGGGGATTGGAAGGGAAAGAGAGGCGCGGGCTGGCGAACAGAAGAAAGAGAGCAGGGATGCTGGGGTCGCTAGGCAACCCCCATGAGCCGCTCGAGGTGCACCCTCGGTACACCCTTATTGCCTTTCCAATTTTGGTGGTTCCCATGCACCTATCCCCCCCCCCCCCCCCCCTCCGTCGACGTGGACAACCGATACCGACTGTCAAGGCTGCATTCGGAGAGCCCGCCGTTTGGGGGAATCGATAAAATTCTGGGGCCCCCTCGATTCAACGTTTCACGGGCTCGCGATGAGAACGCGAGAAACTCGCGGTCCGGGGTAATGAGCCCGAACAATCGGATAAAGCGAGCTTTCCACGGCGTTTCTGCAACGATCGCGTTACGCGACGATATAAATAACCATTCGATACGCCCTATCAAACGGTACATTTTCAACCCCCGGCATCCTTTTGAAACGTGAAAGAAAATAATGGTGGCACTTGAAGGGCTACAGCGAGGCTGCACAGACGAATCCCCAGTCGAACGTCCGAACATTTTACATATCATTTCAAGCGTTCCCCAGCTAATAGAGGTGTCAGCCCGTGGAATGGGGTGGAAGAAATTGGAAAAGCAGATCGAGAAAACCCCAGTGGCGTGCTTTCGTTTCTTTCCTGGACGTGGTTTCTCGGTCACAGTACGTAGCCGCGACCACCGATCCCATGGGGAAGAGAGGAGAGGGACGAAGATATATATATACATATATATATATATATAGAGAGAGAGAGAGAGAGGAGACCGTGGAGGAAGAACGCGGCGGAGAGAAAGAGAAGAGGGTTCCGCGCAGTCGAGTTCGTTCCGAGGGTGAAAATCCGTCGGGACGACTGGCGTCACACTGTCTAGCTCCATCGTGTGCGGGACACCGACCTCCTGATTGGTCACGGGGGGTGATAAAATTTGGGATCAGCTGTAGGTTGCCGGGGAACCACGTCGACGGATCGGCAGGAACAGCCACCGCGTATCGTCGCGGTCTGTGTGGTAAAGAAAAACACTCGAGGAAATTACGTCTCCCGGTGTTTCCTCTTCTCCCTGAACGCCGCTAAACGTCAGAAGACGATGCCTCCCCCGTCACCGACCACCTCGGCGAACCCTTTCTGCCCCGATCTCTCGCCGGGGACAGGTGCGCCCCCGTTCAGCTTATAGACGTTCAACCCTTGGTCGTTCCTTTAACCTCATTGTGCCGCTGGAATTTTCGACGACGAGATTTCAGCTTCAATAGGTGGAGACCGACCCCTTGCGTACCGAATTAACTTGTCGATTTCTTGTCGATTATAAATGGTCCTAGGTCCTAAGGCCGCTGCTGCTATCGGAGGGGTTGAAAGTTGAAATGCGGCGTACAGACCGTTTCCCAAGACACTCGAGCGGTTATGGATGACGGATGAACGACTTTTTACCTGTCTTCGGGAGAATAATCCGGCGGGGGTGCAGGAAAAGGCAGCGATGCAAATAGTATTATCTCGCGATGTAAAGAACTGTATGATCGGGGGGTCGAAGACGGCGGGGGGGATATTTACCGCGGGTTTCACAGTTGGAACTCTCAGGAGGGACATATATAAGAGGAGAAAAAAAAAAATAGAGTCGAGATGCACCGTCGTGTTCCATATAAATTGCGCGCTTAACCGAGGATTCGATTAACGAGGCTATAAGCGGTGCGAAACGGCGGAAAAAGAAGCGGCGAGTTTTTAATGAAATTAAAGGGAGGTTAGAGAGCTACGGTTGGAGGCGTCATCTGCGTAGAGCAAATTGTCGGTATAATCCGTCGGGTTTCCATCTGCCAGAGGCCCTTTCGACGTGCACGCGGAATGGATCAAGGCGGGGCAGAGAAATATCAAAGGAGCCACCTTTAAGTGCGCAAATCCTTAATAAATTAATGTCCGAAACTGCTCCCGCGCCCCCTGCCGCATCCCTTCCACCCGCTATAAATCCGCCCGATCAGAATGACCGGCGACAATCCGCTAAATAAGTCCGCGATACTGCGATATCAATTTCCATTTACCAGCGGCCGCGGCCCCGTAATTTAATTCGCCGCTCGAAAACATCCTCGAGCTCCACGTGTTCCCGCGCCGCTCTGCTCGGCTCGTCGGCGTCTAAGGGCGGTCGCGCCAACGCCGCCTCTTTTCACTGCGACTCGGATTTAATTAAACGCCCCGCTTTCGGCCGGAAATAAGAAATAAAGTGAAGAATGTTGCGGGAAAGACGGGGATCTACGAGGAAGCTAGGTGAAATTAGAGAAAGAAGCGCGTAATCGATGATATAAAGCGTGGAAAAAGAGGAAGTGAAACGGAGCGGGGTCCATAGAGAGTGGGGGGGGGGGAGGGGTGCGTCGGAGCCCTTTGCCCCTTTCGCGCCCATCCATCGATCGATAATGCGATCCGGCGAAGGGTGCACCGGACGAATCGCAGAAATAAGGGCTGCTCTCTCTCTCTCTCTCTCTCTCTCCCATTCGCATCTCCCACCTTTTTTCCTCGTTAATCCTCTCTGTACAGTGTTCATCTTCGCGACTCCACCCTCACCTGAGCGAAGGTAGACGAAAGGTGTACGCCAGCCAGCCAGGCAAGGTTACTCACTTTCCCCCGATGCGTACTACCGCGGATGCTGCGTGAGTATCCGCTCGTGTACGCCCGTCTACGTGCACCACCGGCCGCGTGTACGCCTGTGCGTGCACCCCCGTCCGTGCACGGCCACGCGGGCGAGGGGTGGTTGTGAACGTAGAAGGAGAAGAGTGTAAAGAGCGGCACACCGTTGGGGTATACAGGGGAGATCGGTTCTGATGCGGTCGGTGTTGGTGATGGTATCGAAGGTGGTGTTGGTGGTGGTGGTGGTGGGTACGGAGTACAGTGGTGGCGATAACCATAGAGGGGTTGCAGATCGATGGAGCAGTGACGTCACAGGGAGCGGGAAGCTGCGTCTCCATGGTGACCGCCAACGGACCCGGCAGCTCTCTGTGTACGGTTCGACCAGCGAGCTTGAAATTTTATTAAATTTCATTTGTGCCGTTCTTCTTGCTCCTATGTCTCCTCCCCTTCTTTCTCTCTCTCACCCTCTCTCACTCTTTCTCCCTCTGTCTCCCCCTGCCGTCGTCCTGTCCCATTCCGACCGCGGCTTTTGTCCTCGTCCCGCTCTTGAACGGCCACTGTTCCATCGCCCTCCCCCTCCAGGCTCTCGTTTTATTTTCGACACTTCCTCGCCGCTTTTACGCGGCCCAAGGAAAAACGACGTTTCGCTTGTAAAAAGGGGGAGGAAAAAATGACACGGCACGCGGTCGACCACCGAAGGGATGAAGAATCGGCCCCAGCCGCTTTAAGAAAGGAACGTGGGCCCTTTCTTCTTAATAACACGCCTTTCACTCGCCTTGTTTGCGTTTCAGGAGTGGTTTGCCCGGTCAACGTTAATAAACAAGGTAAATGGATTACAACGCCGGTATCGAAACCGGGTTACGATCGCCGACGATTCTTTTGATTTTCATTCTCCTGTCGTTTCCGCCCCTTCGATGGCCCTTTCTCGCCGACTCGACTACTCTCCGTCGCTGGGAGCAGCCTCGCTTGGAATCTGAACGATACAAGGGATTCCGATTAGCCTTTGATCCCGCGCTAGCCGCCATTATTTCTCCCGATGACACGTTCCTCGAGGCAGAGCCGTGGCACGAAGATGTAAGAAGAGGAGGAAGAGGGGCACCGCGGAGGAAAGCGTCAGTTAATCTTCCTCCTCTTCGTTAATCTTCGAGCCGAGAGGGAACTTCTTTTTTGGAACCAGTAGCGAGTCCTCTTTCGCCCCCTTATCCCCGTTGAATTTACGAGCGAAATGATGGAGAGGGTGTCTCCTTGTGTTTTCCATGGCAAACTCGCGGCGAAGTTCCGCCGGTTACCGCCGCTGGAAGTTTATCCTTTTCCACCCCCTAACCCCGAGATCTGTCCTGTGTACCGTGGTAAGGAGGTCGCTGATCATAATCAAGAGACCTTCCCCGAGCATTCGTTTTAATCGGCCACTGAATTTCGAGTATCGTCCCGAGTTCGTAATCTCTTTATCCGTTCCGGGGCGAAATTCGAGGGGGGGGGGGGGGTTGTTCCTTTTCCTCCCGGTTCACTCTGGGGCGTTGAAGTTTTCGGCGCGGGCGAAATTTTCAAGGCGAAGGGCAGCGTTGAAGTGTTTAGGTAAGAGTGCCCTGGTTAAGGGCAGCGATTAATCTAAGTTTGGGCATGCCGGAAAGTTCTAAGCGCTGATGCGGCTCAGTATTCCGATTTCACGCAGTTATGATCTCGCCCAAGTTTCCATGGGAAACGGGGGCTGCGCATCGACGAAGGCAGCGCCAGTTTCAGCCGAGAATCATCAATTAAGCTGCTCGACGTCCACGATGACCTTTTCTCTCTCTCTATCTCCGCGATAGCCACCCTCTTCTCCTATCATTCTACTCTTCCTTTTTCCCTAACACTCCGTCGTTGCTCTAATTACTCTCGCGCACTCCCGTCCTCGGCGTCGCTTTTGCGGCGCTGAGATCGCGCCGTCGAAAAATCTCTGGGCGAAGTTTCGAGCACCCCCCCCCCTTGTTTCCGTGATTAATTTCAGGGAACGAGGGAAACGAGACCACCGCGACCGCCACGGTATTATGGAAGGGAAGAAAGTGAAAATCAACCCTCTTTCGGCTACCTGTCTGAGGCTGTCTCATTACCACACCCTCCTTTTCTTTCCATTCAGCGTGACGTCACTTTAATTGAGTTGAAAACTGTAATTCCGGCCGGCCGCGATGGGAACGGACGGGAAAAGGGTGGAAGGAACGTCTCGAGAAAGCTTGGCGATTTCGACGGATGGCGAGCCGTCGACGCGACCTCCCCTGCTTCTCTTATTCCTCCGCTCTTTGCTCCTTTTAATTCGCCACCCGCGACAAGCTGGAGGCTCGCGATGACTCAGAGAGATAGAAGCCGGCGAAAATGGAGCGGCGAGCGTCTGCTCGATGTGATTTACATCCCTCGCGTGCTTTTCACCGTACAAAACCGAAATGATCAGTCCGATTGAATTTGTTCATCCGCAGGCCCTTCACCCTCGTGCGTCACGCTGCCAACCAAGGAGCGCATTACGAGCAACGAGACACGCTATTCGGACAGCGGGCCGCAATTTATCCGGTTCGACGTTTAGAAGGACGCGAGCGGAGGCGCGCGTCGCGGGACGAATGCGATTTCGGGGGCCGCAGAGGCGAATTTGAATAAACTACGCCGCCCCGAGAGCACTCTGGCCCTCCTGTAATTGCTGGAAATTCCTGGTCGACCGAATTCCATTAAAAAATAATTAAACCCGAGAGGAAATCATATTTCAGGCTGACGAGGATGTCAATCGATCGGTAAACTGCTCGATGTGAACGACCGTAGCAACGCTCGCGAATGCTCAGATATTTTTCCGCGAGTGTGACGTTGGATTTATCGGAGACGTGGTAACGTCTAATTTCGGACTGTGTGTCTGGGGTAGTTCTAAATTTGACATCGAGTCTCGCGAACCTCGTTAGATCGAGGGGCGGCTGCGATTCACCCCGAGACTTATACCACTGAGAAACCCGTCGACGGTCGCCACAGCATGGATGATCGCTGGATACGTCGTTTTCGTATCTGCCTGAATTTGGATTGTGCTCCTGATGGCACCGCGCCGTCCCACCCGTGCCAGCTGCGAGAAAAGAATAGTCACCCCGACGTCGAATGCCTAGCTTAATATTCCACGAGTGCTGGACGAACGGCTGTGAAGATTGTCTGGAATGAAACGATGCTACTAAATTAGAGGGTCGAAATCCATTTGCTTTCTAGGACCGGCGAAGCAGGAGTTCGCCACTCTTCATGAGGAAATAAAAACGAAAACGGTTGCCGATAGGAATCCGAATATTCTAAGAAAAAGGAGCGAGGTGGCGATAGAGTGTCGAGTACAAAATTCATAAAAAAAAAAAAAAAAAAAACACCCCGACTGAAATCGTCACCTACCAACATCGCAATCGAGAGCTCCGTGTCCAAAGCCAATTACAGACTTCGAACGTTTTACGCCCCGTCATTAAATCCCTAATTAACCGCGCCCCGCCGCGCTAGCGAGCCCGCGATTGTTTTCGAGGATGACCCACCGAAAACGGCGCGATAATTTTTGCGATCACTGTACCGAGAGCCCGCGCCGGACAGAAGCGGGGTTGCCAGGGGGGGGGTGGATAAAGAAAGAGAAAGAGGCCGAGTCACAACCCCAGAAAGGGGAGAGGCGCGTATACATTCAGCGAATAAAAGAGAAAGAAGGAGAGAACGAGAGGGGGAGAGTGGATAGAGGAGCAACGAGAGAGAGAGAGAGAGAGAGAGCGAAAGGGCTGGTGGGACGAAGAGGTAAAGGGCCGGAGGGTAATCGAGAAACGGGGCAGGAGAGAAAGAGAAGAACGGTGGTAGAGAAGGAGGGTACACGGGAGAAACGGCAAGGATGGAGCGGGATGGACGAAGGGGTGGTTGGGTTGCCAGTGGGGGTGGCTGGGTGTCGAGGGGGTGTGTTTGGTCCGGGAACTCACGGTGATGCTGTATTGATCCGAGTGCACGAGCGGAGCTAAAGTAAGCCGAGGCTGGCAGAGCGTTGCCTTGGCAACCTCCTCCCTCATCCCTCAGGACTTTCCACCGGTCGCGGACCAGCCCCTCGCACCGAAAACCACCCCCGTACGAACCTGGCGTTTCTGCGCGCCTATATTCCTCTCTCTCACTCTCTCTCCCTCCTTCTCCCTCGCTACCTCACTCCGTCCCATCCGCTTCTCCGTTCCTCTGGCCTCTCTGGCCTCTCTCTGTCCTCGCCAGGTCGATCTATAGGTGTTAAACGAACGCCTGGTTTCGCTATCTCGTTCTCTCCCGCTGCCTCGCGTCCGCACCCCTCCTGCACCACCGTGGATTTCGTTGTGGACGGAGGTTTGTACGTACTGGGCGTACGCGAAAGATCCTTTTTCCAGTCGCGCGCACGTAGAATCGCTCCTTCCGGGGTCTTCGACACGTATCTCTTCCTTTTGCTTTTCGAGGAAATAATCTCGTCTATCCAGCGGCCGTAGCCGCCCTTCCCTGGTTACCGTCTACCCGTTACTTGCCGTTGTTGTTGTTTCCTCGAACTCGTCCCGGGGCACGGGACCGCGGTATAATTGCAGGGAATGTTATGTACCCAAGCCCCATGGATCGGTTGCTGGTCCTTCGCGCGTGATTGGCTTTCGCCGGGGCGAGCTTCGAGTGGAAGTTGGCAGCGTCAAAGTATGACGCTGGTGGTTCAGGATACGGAAATTCAAGCATTAAGTTTAGAGACTGTAGGTTGTGTTTTGTAGTCTCAGTATTATGAGACAAAGGGTGGGTTCTATCCGCCTGAATTCTGATCCCACGTGCGCTAGAATTCATCTGTATCCTGTTCGAAAGAACGAAAGTGAGAAATGTCAGATCCCTGATCGTATTATCTCGGAAAAGTGCGACTGTTGGACATCTCGTGTACAAGATAAATGTCCGCCGCTTTCCCGACTGCCCGAAATTCGAGAGACTCCTCCGTCGAACGAGTCGTTTACGACGGCGGGTGCTCGACCCAGAAAGATTCTGTATTTATTTTGCCTGAAATAGGAAGCTTGCCACGCAGAATTTATCGACTGCAGTCGTCGGGGCATAAATTCTACTCTATTCGTTGTCACTATGCAAGAGAAATTTATGGGGATACAATGCAAATCTATGGCGCCTGAATTTTACTATCCGCACCAACTCTTATTCGTAGGAAAATGCTAACGACAGAATTCTGCGAGCTCCGAGCGCAGGAGAACTCGGGGAAAGGGATGCTAGATGAGGGTGCAACTCCCGCAAACTCCTTAAACAATTCCAGCCTGCTCTCTACGTATCACAGCCCCTATTTCTGTGCCAAAGATTCGACCGCCTCCAGAACAGTTGGGGTCGGAGAGACTGCAACATTATGCCGGATTGCGTACAGTAAACACTTCGGGCAGAAGTAAGACCAACCCCCCTAGCAGCCACTATTTCTATTAGAAGGGATGGATCCGCCGTATGATTCAGACGCGAGGGATGTCACGGTTGTTCGATATTCTAGCAGACGGCACTTCCACACGAATCTCAACAAACCCATCCTAAATATTCGCCACTTTCCAACCACCCTCTATACCGTACATTTTTGGAAAACAAAATATGATAAAAAAAAACAGAATCTTCAGTAGATTTCATTCACTCAAAAAATCTCTCGCCCCCGCGAGTCCGCTTTGCATATGGTTCGGTGCCAAGTGTAACGTCGCTGATTTTTCCCCGATACTTTGAAATTCTGAATGCATTTCCGTAGCAAAATCCTCTTCATTACGACGTGCGCGATCATACCAGTGGCCCAGTGTTCCGATCCAACTCAGAGTACCTCCGTGCATGTATAAATTACTCCCCCCAGTAGGTAGATATTTAAACAGGAGTCCATCGGGAGGAGGAATGGAGCACAGAACTCCCGCATTTTCCCAATCACAAAGGGACGAAAAAAAGAAAGGAGGAGGGATGATATTCGAGTTTATCGATTCCCGATGTTATTTTTACCGTGAAACTTCGGCGCGTGTAACACGTAGAAAAAGACCAGGAAGAAATTGAGGAAAATCCTCTGTTCCTGCCGATTTCACGGGCGCGCCCCGTTTCCGCTCGGCATTAATTAAAACGAAAACCGGGTGGGTAGGGAAAAAAAATGTTTTCGCCACGGCGAAAAATTCCCATTGTTCCGTGGGCAAAAGGCGGGCGATACAGAGTTTTCGTCGAACGTGTTCGTTGCGAATGACAACCACCACCACCACCACCCCCCCCCCCTCAACCTCCCTCCCCGTGTGTGTCGTGCACACGACAGATGCAACGGACAATATGGCACGACAGTGTGCGCCCGTAGTCGGTTTTGATTTCGGGCGTTATTATGCCCACGGTCAGGTATAACGCACGCGGTGAAACGTGTCAGCCGTCGATCCGTCGTTATTTCGTGCACCATCGCCGGGGCTCTGTTCCCCCGTTCGCAAAAATTGATCTGCAACGTTACGCGCCACCGTGCCCCTAGCTGGCTGATGCACTCCGCGCTGCATTTCCGCGCGCCCCCCCACCCCAGCCCATTTATGAAATTTTCTGCATCCCTTTTGTCCGCGCACTTCGATCCCTATTCTTCCTGTCCTTCCTTTCGATGCTATTTCGGAATTTGCCTTCGCGCCGTTGGTGAAATCACGAAATACCTACGTAGGATCAGACGAAGAGCTGGATTTCCAGGAGGAATCCCCTTTTAGGGGATGACGCGAATGTGCGACGGTTCGAAGTACCTTTAAAGCTACAGCAGCTGATAAATGCTCTTATCACAAGACATGAAGTGTCCCGTGGAACATTACGAAAGTCCCTATTACCGTCTACATTCGGGGAAACTGTTATAGCATAATTTTTATACTCCTAGCGCGGTACGAATTGTTTCCAAACAATTCTCTGTATTATGAAACTACAATCAGCATGACTCGATGGTGGCTGATGCCAAGGAATCGAGCCACCTCAGAGGAAAGCGGGGAAACGTCCGAGTGACGGTTGAGCAAAAACCGTGTTGCACCCTGCGAAGGACGAGGATCCCTTCCCGATCCATCTGGGCATCGACCTAACCAGATGGTAAGAAGCAGATGTAACATCCGTTGTGAAACTTAGCCGGGCGTTCGCCAGGGTTCGCCAGCCGTTGGTCCAGGCCAGCATCCCCCGCTCGACACTGCCTCGTCCTGTCGGAGGCGGCTGGAACTACATTTAGGGTTGCACCGGGTGCACCCTCTGCGCAGGCCATCCGCGAACAATAGACGCGTGCGTGTTCTGCTCGGAAGTATCCCGTTCGTGGGCGATAATTTCGTTAAGCCGAAATGCGTGTCGGCGGCGGTGATGCTAAAAAGAGAGATCAACGCTAACCGGCGCCAGGGAGACACGCGGTCAGGTTGAGTGACCAAGGCGAAGAAAGGGGTGGGCGGAGGAAGATCGGCCGGTGGACGCGAGATGAACAGCGTGGACCCCCTAACTCCCTCGCGCGAATGGAACATGGCTGTGATTAGCGTCGCCTGCGGTCGTAAACAGTGATTTAGGTACGCGGCTCGGGGTTGATGGGAGAACGCATCGATTCGCTAGTTAACAGCTAAAGAGAACCTTCGATTGACTCGAGCTGGTGGTGATTTCCATTGTACACGGAGGAAGAATCTCATTGGAGGGATGGCTTGTTACGCGGTGGTGCGCAAAAAATTTTGCTGATCCTCGCTGCATTCGGAGGATCCTGCGCCGTGCATGAACGGGCGGGCGGAAGGCAATTTTTGGGTAAGTATCGCGGTTGCTATTGATTACGCTATGCATATCCGATATTCACGCGTGGGGGATGATAATCGAATCGGCGATTTTTGCGCGCTTCGCGCAGTTACCTGTGCAGGCGGATTCGTAGCGATTGCGGGCAGAGGTGAAGAAGTGCAGGTGAAGTTTAGACGAGTATCGCTTGAGACATGAGGTCCTATGACGGTGAGAGCAGCTCGACGGAGGACGACGACAGGAGAGAGGGACTTCCCGAGGCGCATCTCCAGCAAGGATCCTGGCAGCGGTCCGCCTCGCACCCCACATGGGCCTGGGAGCATCGTGCATCTGTGGGTGATAATACTTGATCGTTAACAATTCTATCGGCTTTGAAATTACACTTGTATGATCAGTGGAACGCCTGGCAGATAAGGTTGTTTTGATTCCGAGATAATGCTAAGATATTAAGCGGTTCGACGATGCGCAGGTGCTTGGAAACGGGCAAAGAAGAATTAGCTCGTTTTGTAAACAGCAGCGAGTTAAAGACGTCGTACTATCTGATCGAGTGTTACGAACATAATTGGACTTTCCAGCACCCGTTACCACCGCAATCCACAGCATCTCTCGAGTCCATGTACTCCGTGCCGGGGGCGTCCCACCCTAGCGTTTCCGCTCCTCCAGCTGGCTACTCATCGGAGCACCCTCAGAGCGCACCTGGAAGGAGGACTCCCTTGGGTGCCGTTGGCCTCGGTGGTTTCTATTTTCAGCAGCAACCGCAGCCCCACGCTTCCTCGAGCGCTCTGTCTGATGAGAACAGACCAGGCCACGAAAGGTATATTAGGAAGTCTTTCTAACAATTCTATTCCCTAGGACCTGGCGGCTCCGTGGTCACACAGTGGCCATAGGTACCTCTCGAAGTAATACCGAATTAATTAAAGATGACGAGAGCTCTGCATCGTTTCCAGACCAGGAGCGTCCCGATTGAACTGCCCGCCGAAATCCAAGTCCACTAGACAGGGGAAAAGCATGCGACTGAACATCAACGCGAGGGAGCGCAGAAGAATGCACGATCTGAACGACGCACTTGACGAACTTCGCTCCGTCATCCCTTACGCTCATAGTCCGTCCGTGAGAAAATTGTCCAAGATTGCCACGCTCCTTCTGGCAAAGAATTACATTCTGATGCAAGGTGACGCGCGGAATATTATTCATACAGGAATATCCCCGAATCTCACCTGCTGCTACCGTTTCATTTGCTCACGAATGGTTGCCTTCGTCTAGGAAACGCTCTAGAGGAGCTCAGAAGAGTGATAGCTGTTCTGCAGTCACCCCACGCTCACACCACCGCCCTGCCGCCCACACCTGTCTCCTACGACCTCCTGCACGGCTTCCCAGGCAAACTGTTCCAAGGTGTGCAGGACATGCAGGGACTTCCTACCACCGACCATCACAGCGTCACAGCAGGGGGACCACCGAACGACGGCGCTGTCACCAGCGGGGAATCGAACTAATATGCACTCGAGCCTTTTCTCTCTTCGATTAGGTGTAAGATTGACGCGAGAGTCTTTGTAGAGGGGAAGCGGTAGACGCGTCGGAAGTATCCAAGTATTTCATACCAAGGCTAATTAGCGTAATATGATAAAAGGGAGGAACGGCGGAAGGTAATTACTTTTAATATCCACGAGATCTTTGCGGAGATTGCGGAGTACGCTGGGGAGGGCTCGGAGGGGAATCTGGCGATCGTATTAGAAATGTTAGCCCGTAAGTTTCGAACACCGAGGCCACTTGTTGATAAACGGCGAAAGTATTAGCCGAATAATTAACAGGTCCTCTGGCACACTCTGTTACGAGTTCGATAAACAATGAGTCAATATTTGCGATAGGCGTTACTAAGATGAAAGTCGATGAAAGTACTAGCGATTAACGGTTTAAAATTTACGGTCTATGATTACTATAACACAGCAATAAGCGACAGCACGTTTCTGTCTCTGGTGAACGGAAAGCTGATTCCTAACGAGAAAGGCGGACTTAATAGGCGAGTCCTTTCAGAGAATTTTTTTCTCCCTTTTTTTTTCTATTAACAAGAACTGCCAGAGAGAGAGATGGTGTATGGATGAGGAATGAAACTTCCAAATCCCGTCCGTCAACGCGATAGTCAATATAGCATGTGATACATGTCGAGATATTATATATATATATATATTATATTCTAGTCATACAGATCTTAAATATTCATATACATATTATATACATATATAGATTATATATATATATTTAATAATTCGAATTGAGCCATCGATCGTATAACTTATTTATATACATAATGCGTTTATTAAGAGTTTACTACGATGTGCCAAGAGTTTGTCCACTTCTTTCGCAGGAACGTGCGAAATAACAGTCGAAGGGCGAGATTTCGTGAATTTAATAATCGATTTAATTTATAGAACATTGCTCCTTGGAATTTTCGCCCTTCGATAGGCCTCTACGAAGGAGCGTTGTGAAAAAGTTTCACGTTCTAACGTCAAGCAATAACGATTCTTATTTATTTGTATGGGATTTCCAATGACGGTGGTCGTTAACTAACAATAAAAGCGCGCGGATATTGCTGATGACGGGTGAACAGACGAGAATGTTTGTTGTAGAGTGTAGATATCACTGTTTAGTGCTCGAATAAAATCTATTTAAGAAAGTTACGGATCGAACGGATGCTCTGAGAGAAGATCGTAAAATTTTATTACAATATCAGCTTTGCAGAGGCACGAACCTCGAAAAAGTATAATACCGATTGGTGTTCTATCAGAGTATTCGTATCAAACGACTTGAATTCGTGGGAAGGCGTTAAAATGAGCCCACGCACCGATAACATTTTTTTAAAAATAATATACAGTGGATGACAGATATAATTGTACACTCTTTAAAATCGCATAACATTTTTAAAATTGGTCCAAACGACTTGAGTTCTTTTGAGAAGCTAGAAGGATTAGTTTGCTAACAGCGGAAGATCCCGAACCCGAAAATTTAAAAAAATTTGAAACTTTGTGAATATGCAGGGAATTTCCTGCTGATTACAACGCAAATTTTGTTTGCTGCCGAAATTCACTCGAAGGGGTTGAAATTAACCCCTGAAAATTCGGCTATTTTCCGATTTTGTGTTATAACTCGCGAACTGTAAGAGATAGAAAGACAGTTTCAAGATAAAAGTTACTTCTTTTAATTAGATCTATCATTTGGTAAAAAATTATGTTACAGTTCACGAGTTAGAACACAAAATCGGAAAACAACCGGGTTTTCAGGAGTCAATTACACCCTCTTAGAATGAATTTAGGCAGCAAACAAAAATTTCGTTGTAATCAGGCGGAATTTCCCTACATATTCACAAAGTTTCAGAATTTTTTGAATTTCCGGGATTGGGATGTTCCCTCGTAAGTGACGTGTTTCGCCGTTTTGAAAAAATTGCAATTGGTCGGAATAGCAAAAAAAAAATAGTAAGGGTCGTTTTTTAAACTTTTTTTGTAAGCCTGCAATGAAAATTCAAAAAACCCGTTTGTAGATTGAAGTATGTTGTATACATGCTGAAAATTTCATCTAAATCGGTTAACGTTGCTCTGAGCTATAAATACTTAAAGATCGCAGAATAAGAGCGAAAATCGCGAAATTCCCGAAATCAGCAATTTTCAACCTTATTCTGCGATCTTTAAACGTGTGTAGCTCACAGCAACGTTAACCGATTTAGATGAAATTTTCAGCATGTATACAATTTACTTCAATCTACAAACGTTTTTTTTTAAATTTTCATTACAGGCTCACAAAAAAAAGTTTAAAAAAAAACCTTTACTATTTTTTTTGCTATTCCGACAAATTGCAATTTTTTTCAAAACGACGAAACACGTCACTTAGCAAACTAATCCTTCTAGCTTCTCAAAAAAACTCAAGTCGGTTGGACCAATTTTAAAAATTTTATGCGATTTTAAAGAGTGTACGATTATGGCTGTGAGCCACTGTAATAGTATCAGCGTGCAGTATCGTGCGAAATTTCCGATTTCTTCGCTCGCACGAGCTGGTGTCTTATTCTTAAACAACGAGGCCCAAGTTCATCGTTGTGCTTGTGGTTTTTTGCTTTAATCTGACGCAAAGATATCGGAAGCATGCTTCACTCTGAAATAAATTTGTCGGCTACTGTAGCAACGGTGAACGCGATACTCACCGTACCATCGCCGCGATTGCCGAGGCAGCTGAAAAACATAAGAAGAACGTCGCTCACAAAACGATACGGGCCACAAATCCAACTAATCGCACAATTACTAGGGCTGTTCGGGTGCTTGAATATTCGGACGGCTTGAAATTCGCACCGAGCCGGGACTCGGTTTTCGAGCCGAGCCGGGTACCCGTAAAATTCGGACGGCCCTAAAAATTCGGGTAGCTCGAATTTGTTTCGAGCGGCTTGAAAAATTCGGGCTATCCGGTTCTTCCGAGCGGCCCGAAACGATTCGGACTACCCGAATTTTTCAAGCCGCTCGAAACAAATTCGAGCTACCCGGATGTTTCGGGCCGTCCGAATTTTACGGGTACCCGGCTCGGCCCGTTCCGTCGAGCCGAGCCAGGCCCGGCTCGCTTTATTCGAGTACCCGAACAGCTCTAACAATTACCGAACAATTTATTTCGCGCGGCACGGCGACAATTGCAAATTGCGAAACGGCAACTGTCAACTGAATCGTAACCCACGCGACTGACTAGTGGCGCCATCGCGTGAACCGCGCGACGAAGTAGCAATTCAACTCGGTTCGAACACTCCCCTTAAATCCCGCGCAATTCTATCGCGCAACGTGAATTACAATCCATGTAATTATTTATTGTATCATACTGTGTTGTACGAATCATTACACTGAACCGGGCATGATGATTCTCGGGGGGTGCCAAACAAATTTCCCTCGTCATCGAGGCGTTCGACGAGTGGCGCCATCATGGCCGCCACTTTGGCGGAGGCATTCACTCGTTCGTCTTCCGTCCTTCTGGGAGGACCTTTACGCCGTGTGTGCCTGATTCTTGACGGGGTTTATTGTGTGCGTGCCTCGTCAGTAGCTTCAAGATGGCCAGCAGGCAGCTACTACGCGCCATGGTGTGATCGTTTTATTCAACGGTGCTTGGTGTCCCGCCGTAAACGTTCCGCGGAGAGAAGTTCGCCTTGGTGGCAGGACGAAGACGTGCATCGGCCGGCTGGTAACGCGGGGCAACCTGGAAATGTGACGGTTGACTGGAAACCGGTGAGTCGTGTCACCTACACTGACCACACACCATCGTCTGTTCTGTTCCGCTTCGCGAGACCGCTGGGGCCCGCCAGTTAAGAAAATGGATTTTCGCTGGCCGGGCTCTAGCTACGTGGGTCGTCCCTACGGAAACGTTCTGTCCGCGAGAAAGCGAACGGAAATTAAAGAAGGTAGCGGTAGTCCGTGACAGATAGCTTTGCTAAACCACGATCAAACTGTCTTTTTTCCGCGAGGAATACACCGTGGCGCGATAAAACAGTTGGCCCCAAGCGCGATTGTTTTCTTGGACGAGCGCTGGTTGATAGGTTATGATGTCATAATCGTCTGATGGTCGCGTAGTCTCTTTGTCTCCGTCGCACGGTCGCGATCCGCGTACACGTTCGTTAACCTTGTCTCCCTTGCGCTAAGTAGAACGAAACGGGACTAGGCTAACTTCAAAAGAAGAGAAAAAGGAAAGGATTGCATTCCGCGGACAGTATCGTGGCTGCGATTGTCCCGCTGCATTTTACGCAGACGTACAGTGCATACTTTCCGCAGAGTAAGATTCTCCGTGTCCGCGAGTGGGAGAACTAACCTTACCTTTCGATTGGCCGAAAGACGCACGACGGAGCCGCTATTGGTAGTCCTTTCTAGATACCTGGCACGTAAATGATACCTGCATTCTCGCTTCTGCCGAGCTTCCATGCCGTCAGCTAAGCTTTTCTTTCCCTCGTCCTTTCCTATACGCCGCAAAAATCCGCCTTCGCCGTTTGAACTCCCCTCCCGAAGGGCATGCGCGTCGAAACGCTCACTGCCAAAAATATCGATGTGGAAACATTCGTGTCGGGACAATTCGTGATGGATCCACTCGAAATGAATATAAACGATATTCTAGGCAGCGAGTGATTTGCATTTAATGAAATTTTCTTGTATTTAACTAGGCTTCGATAACTGCTGGTTTTCTGGGTTGGTATCAGAATGTCGGTTTCGCTCGTGAACCAGCCATTGGCAATGCTTATTTGTCCGTTGACGTCAATTAAGATCAAAACACCTTGAAATGCTTGATTCACTGCCTCGTGATGTTTCGTGATGCAGGATTAGCTGTGAATGTTGTATGAACATGGTAGCAGTAAAATGTATAGAAACGCATAGTAATGGACACTAGGGCAAATAGTAATAAACACAATATAAATATATTCGATCGTGGATCTTGTCCACTTTCAACAAGATATTTGTATTCCTGTTTGCTATATTCGAATGTCTTTGATAGTAAATTGCATGGCTTCACTGTCGTTATGGGAAGGTATAAAAAATCATTGGAATGGAAGTGCTGATTATTGAGAATATGACGAAAGGTGGTGGAACTTGGCGCGCGTAGTGTTAATTGCAGAGCTTACGTACAGTGTTTCCACTCGTACTTCCTGTATGGTCGTCTTCCTTGATCATTTGTAGAGAACCCGTGTGTAGTTTTGAAGGGATAAAGATGATATTTCACCCGCGTGAACCGTGTTTTCACGGTATCGGAACTGGACTCAGTGGAAAAGAATGCAGGATCGGTAACCGAGCGGGCAAAAGAATTTCCATCGTTATCTGTTTCGTTCGGGTTGACCTAAGTACGAAAGAAGTCGTTCGTGACGCATTTCCGGTGAATTCATCTCAGGTGCACGCGTATGTCGGGCATTCGGCACGCGTGACGTACAATTTATGATAAAAACCGCTTTACGTGCACGTGACTGCGCGTACGTAGACATTCGAATAACAACATTACAATGTGCATTGAGCAAGTGATAAGCATTCAGATGCATTGATTTTCACCAGCTCGCGTATCTGTCGGCCTCGAGGTTCGCCATCGTTGCGCAGAAATTTCGCAACTACAATATCGTATTATCCAGAAATTCTTCCGAGTAATAGATTTAGTTCTGTGTAACTAACAATATGAATGGAAATGATTTTAAACACACTGCTTGGAGTAATTAAATAATAACCCCGGCTAATTGTGGGATATGAGTCAAATATCGGAAATGAAAGACCTACTGTGCACTTCAGTCTGTACAGGGTGGTCAGAAATAACGAGCACGAAATGGCTTTTGAAGCGGAGATATTTGAGAATTCGAAATTTCGAAGCAGTAATATTTGTCGTGGTTCTTGAAACGTATAGTACCCAGGGTTGCCACCTTATCACCATATAAATCCCGGAGTGCCACACATTTCAACACAATCAGGAGATGCTGATATAAACCCGGAGATGGAAAAAGCAAAAAGAAAATTTTCTTCTCGAATATACGGGAAACAAATGTGCAATTCTTTTAAGCTCAAACAATTCAGAATTTAAAAGCATCTGTTGTTTTAATTAATAATTTTTATTATATATAAAATTGATACCATTGTATAATACGATAATTTCTTATCATCCCATTTTTTTTTCTACAACCCGGAGATTTTTCCAGTAAAACCGGAGCCCGGAGATTTGTTTCAAAACCGGAGAGGTGGCAACCCTGAGAGTATACCTAGCTTCTTTCGTGCCTTGAAATTCTCGATTATCAAGGATTGAGTTTTATCTCCGCTCGAATTTGTTTTCGCCCGAAGGACGTTTATCGACACTCCGTAAACACGATTCGAGGAGACGAGTGAAAAATGGCTGCCACTCCAATTGAGCACACCGAGTCGCAACATTGTGGGCTTATCAATCCCGGAGTAGAAATTGATGCCTGCCTGGTGACGAGCCACTTCGTTATCGATATTGCGTTAACTGTCTTCATCGTTTGCGCACGTGGCTCGCGTTAGTTTCCTAAAAAATGAAATGCTTAGGAATAGCAGGTATTTCGAAATAATTACAAAGCCACCTACTCGAACAACTTTGTTGCGTCACGAAATTTAGTAGATATAGTTACTGTATTAAGTACTATATATAGGGTGTTCGAAAATTAGGGGCACAAACTATAGAAGCACATGGGGTAAAGATTCTGCTTCCTATAATTATTCCACCTTCCTCCAAGATTCTGGGAGATATAGAATTTGCGCGAATCGCGTTACGAAATGGTATAAGGAAGGGCAGAACAGACGGAGGATGCGCGCTGCAGCAGCAGACAGATATCTACTTAGTTATCATGCAGAGATATCGTGCGCAGGCATTTTTTTCGCGACGTGGCAGGGAACACGGTTACTCTGTTCGCGGAAAACTTTCTAATACCGTTTCTGACGCTTCCAATTTGACCGTCTCCTCCCATGCACTCGGCCGGCAAACATTTGACTGCGTTGCGTTCCTAGAAAATACGATGGTCCGAAAAGCTCGGGGATCACGTTTCTGGACAATTCTGACAACTCGCTATCGCGCTACAAAGAATATTAAATGCGCTATTATAAAAGGTATTTTGTTAAAATTGCTTCACATAATAATTAATCATGCTACCATATCCCTATCACACACCTTTGGATTCAGGAAAAGATGTGGAAGAATTCTTGGAGTGATAAATTCAGGGACACCCGCTTTGTAGCTTACTTCTGACCACAGTATTCTTTTCCTTCTTTCCACCAGAATTCTTGCCTCTCGCCTTAAACGTCGTAAAATATCTATTTGTGGGTAGCATTTCCGCGATGGGCCAACGTCTCTTATCAAAAGAAAAAGATAAGCCGAAGAATTCGTCGCCAGTTTAGCAAACTAAACCCAGAGCCGTCCCACGGTCGAGCGGTTTTTGGTTTTATTATTTCTCGTTAACGAACAAGCCAAAGGGGATCGGGCCGATCGGTGAGAGCGTCGAGGGAAAAAAATGGTGAAACGAGAGAGCAGACGAGAGTCAGAGCAAAGTGGTGGGGGGAGAGACAGGTGGTGGGGGGAGAGAGAACGAGGAGTGTTGGAGGGACGGAGAGACGAAAACAAAGCGAACGCAGCCGCCAGGGCAACAATGGCGCATCGACCCGCCAAAACTCGCGCTGATGCGCAGAAACAAGCGCGCCGCGTCCGCTCCAACTGAGTAATATTCTAAATCAGTCCCGTGTTTCCCTCCAGCGACGGTTATTTTCCCATACGGGTCAATTTTACCGCCAAGGATGCCGATCAAGATAAATCGATCTCGTCGCGAACAGAGCAACGCTGCCTGCAAATGAGATCGAATGGGGAAAAAAGAGAGTACTCGCTTGATGCGTAAAAGCATGCGCAGTGGGGGCGTCCAGAACCGACTGACTCTTGAATACCAACCGTAGATTCTTCGGGGCTTCGTCTCTTCCAGGCTGGTCGGGACGTTTTCTTCGAGTCGATCTTTAGGAGCCTAGCTAAACTAGTTTCAAATATTGCCAGATAAAATGTTGTATAACAGGAGGAGATGGGAGTTCTAGAGAGGAGGATCTATTCCTAGCCACCTCAGTTTCACTCTCCTGGAATTGATGATCGAGACGTTTCCTTGAACCTGGATAAACGTATCTGTGTTCTGATGAGTAGCCATGTTGGTCGAGTCTATTGGAGCAGAGAGCAGACTCGGGCTAGAGGAGAATGTTTATCGTTACTTGCAGAGTAGTCATTTCGATGGTACTAGGTACGGTCTGCACGGAGTACCAGGCCAACGCGAGTAATTCCGTAGGACTGGACCTGGAATCCGCGTCGATAGCCGCCGATTTCATGTTCTCTCATTGCTTCCCACCCACATGGTGGACTTTTTGCCTCCACAATCGAGAGTAAAAATAACGTTGCTGTCATCGGTGGAGAGGAGATACGACGTCGGGGCAGGTCAAGAAGGAAAAGGAGGGCTAGTAGATGTCGCCACTGAGGCAGGTAGCGACGAGCATGAAAACATTGGTGCACGCCGAAGACGCGTATCTCGTGGTCTCCGAATCGATTTTCCCTGAATAATTTCCTCCTGCATCTATCGTCTGCGTTGCTCTGGCAATTCAGATTTCGTTGCTGCCGTTGGAGGCAGAGAGTGCACCGGCGAACAAGTCCAAATCGAGGGCTACACCTAGGGGGAAGATTGTAGTGGTCCCTCCCGTTCGTCTTGAAGTGAATTTCGTCTCTACACGCGGTGCAGCTGTCTCCAGAAATCGCTACAGGTATCCTGAAGGACCCTTCGTCCCAGTTCGTTCCCGTGCATGGGCCAGGATTGAGAAGTATGGTCCAGGATGGATGAAGATCAGGTGCCGTGGTTACCCTGGCAACCGGCATTGATCCCTCCCCTCTTGTGTTCTACCGTCCTTTTCCTCTCTCCTCCAGCACACATTATTGGTCTCTCTCTCTCTCTCTCTCTCTCTCTCTCTCTCTCTCTCTCTCTCTCTCTTGCTCTCTCGTTTCCTGGCCCTCTTTAGCTGAACACACAGCCACGAATGCGTGCACGGCTGCAGGAACGGGGAAGAAGCAGCGAGAGGCGAGGAGAGGAAAATCCTCCTTTTTGCCTGGTCTTCTGCGTAACCTCAGCCTCGTGTCTATCTTAGCCAGTCCCTTCTCATCGTCTGCGTTCAACGAATCTAGCCTCCTGGTTAGCTAGCACCCAGCGTCGATCATTCGTCGCTCGATTCTGACCCGCGGAGAATCCAGGGGGTGAAAGAGTCTGGGGTGCAACGGAGTGGAAGGACCGAGGAAAGTGCGCGAACGCGCTCCGGAAAGAGGATGGTTGTGTTTAGCAGAACACAGCGGCGAAATCGAAGAAAGGGGTTGCAGAGGGTGGGAGAGGCGAAAGTAGAATGCGTCCTCTTAACAGAGCGTTGCCAGGCAACAGATATTGTTCCCATTGTGGCGGCGAAGGCGTAAATATTTGAGACGAGCCACGAAACTCCTCCGCCCTTCCTTTCTTTCCTCATTTCCCTGCTCGTGGATGTGCTGAAAGTTATGAGACATCGGGCTTCTCTAACATGATATCGCGTTGGGATTTTCGGGCTTCCTGCGCTTGATGATACGCTGCTCCAGTGGAAGGTTCTCGCGTTAGGTCCTTCTTCGTTAGCGCTGCGATATCTAATACAGATTACTGTGGTGGTTTCAACCCCTAGCTGCTAGGATAAATCAGATGTCTTCATACATCAGGATCAGTGGAAGATGTTGCCACAGTTTGATCATTTCTTTCTGGGACACTGTAACAGTCCAAGTGCTAATCAAAACTGAAAACCAGTTCTTCACTGAAACCTATCCGTTTCACTTCTTCTTCCTGGCTACTTTCTTCGCTGCTCCGTTCTCCGGTTCTCTCGTTAGCACCCAGTGGCATCCGTAGGAGGAAAGGCGAGCTTGTTTACCATCATTTGTTCCTCCGATCCCTCCGGGGTGTAAACGAACCCCGCCAAGCGCTGACCTCGCGGTCAGGGGTTAACCTACCCGCGGTTGGGGCGGATTAAGGTAGGTTAGGGCCGTGGACCACTGGATTACCATGGGAGGAAGGGCTCTCGTAAGGCGACGTGGCTTGTCCTAATCCATCTGCGAGTCCTAGAGGGATTGGCCAGGCGTTGGAGGCACGGGTCTGAGAGACGACAAGCTGGATTTTATTGCGCGACTTTAACCGTCGCACTTGGCTCTGGATGGTTCAAGGTTAGCTCGTAAAACGGCGCTTGTTTGATTCGAAATTACTTCTCAGGAATAGTCCATTTCCTTTCGATTTAACAGCGACCTCGAAGATTTTTCTATTACCCTTGCAATTTTTATCACTCACGGTATTCGATATCCTCTGGATGCTCCCACGCTTCTCGCGACGCGTGAAGGTCGATTATCGATAAAAGAATGGGACACCGCGATCAGATATTTTGATCCAGATTGGACAGGAATTTGGAATCTCCGATCGCCGACCGCGTTTATCCATCGCCTCTGTACCCTCCGGTTAAAATGCTCGAAAAATACATGATTTTCATGAATTCAAAAAAAAAAACTGAACGACATACAGTAATAATGATTTTTGGAATTTATTATTTCATATTTGAAAAATAAATAAAAAAATCATTGTTTGAATTTTATCAATTTTTGCCTTAGATATATAGCATTCATTGTACCGCTGTAGAAATTAGAGCTCTTGACGGGCGCCAGTGTAAAATTATGGACCGATTTCAAAAATTCTTACGGCATTCTATTCATAATTAGACTCGCTATCGCCTTATCCACAAATAGTAACTTTGGATCACCCATTTTTTTTATGGACAGATTTATGCGTAGGAAAACTGCTTCTTGCAACATTGTTTTTAAACATGTGCTAAAAATCGCCGGATTGTTTGTTTGCAATGAAGACGGATACGGCGATAATTATTCACATATATTTTAAGTTTTTTTATTTCAGACGATCCTGTCACGAGTTCTGATGGCGCCCGTCAAGAACTCTAATTTCTACTTTTCTACAGTGGTAAATGAATGTTGTATATCTAATGTAAAAATTGATAAAATTCGAACAATAATTTTTTGCTTGTTCTTCAAATATGTATAGTAATAATGCCCAGAAAGGTTTTTTACTCTATGTTGCTCAGTTTCATTTTTTTAATTCATGAAAATCACGTACTTTTCAAGCGTTTTGACCGGAGGGTACCCTTAAACAAAAAGGTTATCGGCGAATTCCACGGAAGTAGTTCAATCGTTTATTCCCCAAATCGATCAGATTTAATTGCACTTGTGGAGTGCTGGGGATAAGGGCGAGAGGGAAAGTGAAGCCTCGACGGAGATTAACCCGCGAGCCACGGCAAAAGTTGGGAATTAGGAAGGGTCAGTTACACGGGAAATCGAGACCACCCTCTCGTTCATTCTAGGCGCTCCACGCGTGGCATCCTCTGCCCAGCGGACGTAATCGACTCGCGAGTTCTTCACGGTCCACTTTGCCATGCTCTAAAATCTGAAACTACTTGATCGATCTCCAACCCCTCTAATCTAAACTCCAACGAAATGGGATGCCAGTGCTTATCAAACGCAAACATTTCATTTTGGAGTACATACATTTGGCGCATCCACTACCCCAGCGTGAAATTCAATTTCGGCGAAGAACACAAAGAGCCCCAAAGCTTCTGCGGGCTTCGTCCTAATGTTTCTATCGAATTTCAATCGACGTTTCGAGGGTCGATGCTCCAAGTCGCCGGCCGGGGGTCAGCTCGGGAAACAGTCTTCCATTTCGTCCTCGTCGCCTCTAAAATTGATGCGGTTTCGACATCGTTCCATCTAACAATGGCCGTTGTGAAACTCTCGCAATGCACGGCCAGCCAGCCGGTCGGGGCCGAGCGATCTCAGGATGATTTTGCAACAGGCCCGCGCGCTCGTGCGTTCGTTCTACTTGCATTCTGCCTTTACTGGTCCGGCCTAGGATACTTTCACAACCAACAAAAACCGTCGTCCTAATTGCTCGTTACTGATAATTCCATTCTGTCCGACCGAGGGACTGCCGATTAAGCAACGCGCTCTCGCAGGTGCCATCGATAATTCAATAGCCCGCGCGGGAAATCCGCTCTGCCTCTTCGCCGAGAAATACCAGGGACCCTCTGCGATCGAAGATCGTGATCACGAGGACCGAGGAAACAAGACCTTGCCCGGCATTCTGCGAGAGGCCACGGAGCCCGTAAAAAGTTTCGGCGGCGAGTGGTGGGGGAGGAAAAAAACCATGGGAAAGCGGAGGGATTTGAGTTTGCTGGGGAGGCGTGAAGGACAAGTTATTGCAAGTTCTTTCGCGGCGCGGAGCTAACCTCAGCGGCCAGAAGTGGGTCAGGCCCGTTCTCTTTGATCTCGACGAGGTTTCTGCGGGGCGCGTTCAATGATTTTTTTCTGTCTCCTGCTGGTCGAATCGCCGGCGATCGGTAATGTCATTACAGCGGCGCGTAACGAGGCCGTGTAGCTTAATTAGCTTCTCCCTGTGTCGTCCACCAACCGATCGCTCGCGATTCTGACCCGTGGCGGCGGCAAAGTTTACGGGCGAATCCACTTGTAGCATTTTATCGCGAGGAAATTACTTTCCCAACTCCATCTGCAGTAAATTCGGCGTCGCTCGAGTGAGACGTTCAACCGAAAGTTTTGGAAGGAAAAGCGCTTTCCAGTGACTGTTGGGGGTGGAGAATGGACCTCTGTCACTCTTGTAACAAGATTGCACGTAGTTTCGGTGATTATTGACGATGAAAGATTGTACTAGCTGCTGGGTACGATGTTTAATTGGAAATGTCAAGCTTCTTAACGATATTCCGTTGGTGGGAAAGGATGGAGGTACAAGGGGTGTCAATTAGTAGAGGCTAATACCCCCAAGCATATACCTTTATCATTTGTAAGCACACCCTATTGGATAGAAGCTGTGCTGTTAATGGAGAGTTGATCCTCATGAATATTGCTTCCATATTTTACGATGCGGTGCTATATTAAAACATATGTAATTACCCTTCAAGCCGATAGTAAGTTACAATTAACTTCGCAGTAATTCCTTTCCTCATTCACCCTACGTAGGTATGAAACTTTTCAATCTGATTTACACGACTGTGACTCGCTAAGAATCCGTTTTCTGGTGCTTCACTCGCCAGAGACGTGCTCTCCTGAAACCTGTAGCTCGGCCGAACGCCATCCTTCGTCACTGTCCCGAGAATACAGCGCATTAACCGGCTGCAGCAAACAAAGCAACCCCAGGGGTTAACCGCGAAGGCTCCCTCCCGTTTGTTTTGGCGGCGGTTCCCGCGGGGTTTTTGCCCCCGAAAGACGCGGCAGCGCGCGTGCCCCGCGAAAGTGGCGTCACCCCCGCGGATACGTGACGGAGCTCGCACAACACGGTGCTGCATATAGGCGTGTGCACATGCAGATGACGCGTACATGAGTGTGTCGCGGGAGCTGCATGCGCCAGCGTGCATGTGCAACGTGTGTAATGCGAGCTGACGGAGCCGCCACGGTATTTTCAACGTTTGTCATCCGTTCTGTTTGGTCCCTACGTCTACGTGACGTCAGGCCCGACGCTATTCTGGTCCGCGGAGATGATTCCTACGTTCAGCCCATTCCCTGGCCTCGAATCGACGGGCATCATAGCGATCGTTTCGCCGATACTGATCCGCTCGATTTCTTCAGCTTGTCGAAAGAGCAATTTACGTGGTACGATTAATATTTTGCGGCGAAATGCAGGGGGTGCTGGGGAAAAGTGTGGTAGAATGCTTGGATTTCGCTGATTTCGGGAATTTCGCGATTTTCGACCTTATTCTGCGATCTTTAAGCGTTCATAGCTCAGAGCAACGTTAACCAATTTTGATGAAATTTTAGACACGTATATAACTTACTTAAATCTGCAAATAGGTTTTTTGAATTTTCATTACAGACTCACAAAAAAAAGTTTAAAAAACGACCTTTACTATTTTTTTTTTGCTATTCCGACAAAGTACATTTTTTTTTTTCAAAACGACGAATCACATCATTTAGCACACTAATCCCTCTAGCTTCTCAAAAAAACTCAAGTCGTTTGGATGAATTTTGAAAACATTATGCGATTTTAACCCTCGGAAGATGAATGGTGAATATGTTCGCGTAAGACGAATGCAGGGTCAGTTTGACCCATAGCAACATTTCTATGGTACACCGGTTTCACGAAAAAATTGAGTATAAAATGAATTAAAAAATTAAAATTTCTCAAATTAACTAAAATTTATTAATGAAGGAATACATAAAAAAAAATATTTACGTACATTTGGTCTTCTGTATGGTTTTTACAAATAAGGTTACTGCAATTTAGGCATCATACCTACTATATTTTGCCATTGCCAACACAAACATAACATCGTGATAGACTTTGTCAGAGTTTGATCAAAATGACCCTGCATTCGTTGTACGAGGGTTAAAGGGTGGCTGAATACTTTTGCACGCCACTGTATATAAAGTGGTTCTAGGCTATAGGTTTCTTTCAATTATTCTTGATAGCATCTGCGTATAGTTTAGGCTACCGTTCCTTCGCTTGAATAACTGCAAGAGCACCCCAGAGTACTATATTTCTCTGAATGTTTAACCACCACTGTTTAGAGACTTCGTAGAATAAAAAAGTGTGGAATTTTTATGTAATATCGACACGTTTTGTAATCGAAGAGTAAACATTCGTAAGAAGTAAATGCGAGGTCGTGACAAGTCAGCGTTGCTCATTTCACGAGCGCGTAATTTGCTTGGGGATCGATGCTACGCTGCACTCGACGCTTATCGATCCCATGGAATCGCGGCAGTCCAAAATTTCCCTCGCGCGAGCGTGGATGACTCTGGTAGAACTTTCGTCCGCGACGGGGTCGAGGGGGTTGTTCTCCCTTAAGCACTGATATAAATCAAGGGTGGACTTAACGAACATCTCCGGCATCGACCGATGCAAGTTCCGTGCTTCAAACGCGGAGCTATTGAAAACGAAGATTGCAGTTCCCTTTAAAATTCTTCAAGGGGAAAAAATGATAACAAGCCCTCGGCAAGACGAGGCTGGAATATTCTAGGATGTTTGCCTTATTCCAAGGGAAACTCTCGACATTCCACCGTTATTGTATCGTTATCGTTCAATGAATAAACCATTGCCACGAAAAAGGGCCGAATAATAAAGGGAAGAAATTAATTATTACCCCCTCGTCCTGTGATTGAAGATCGACGCGACGCTTAGACGATGGTTGAACTTAGGCGGTAATCTAATTAAGAAAGGAGGCGCTCGCGTGCTTCGAACGGAGGCGAAGTTTTTATCGAATAATAGGCCCCCTCTTCCTCCCCGCGCTGTTTTCTTCGATTTTATGTAAGCTCGCCAGACATTGGGAATCTTGCGAGCGGCTGCGACCCTGAAGAAGACCCTCGTGGGACGATCGACGCGTGTAAGACGGTGTTGAACAAGTGGGATATGGAGGATAGGTAGTCAGTTCTCTGCGCGGGGAATATAACGGTGCCTCCCGCGCTTCCGTTAAACCAACGATATTTCCGCTAGGAGCGCTCGTTTGATTCCGTTTCATCGTTCCCTGGTCTTTAACCACAATTTTTCCAACGGAACAATCGTAACGCTGCCTTATGGCTGGCGTATTAACCCTTCAAGTAGCGAACTGAAACGCTTTTTATACAACTGCAGCAAGCCAACGAGAATTTCACCTGGATCAAAGAACTGGAATTGAACAGTCGATAGAGCATTCCAAGGGCACCAACGGCGAACGAAACTTTCCACGGTTCGGACGTCGTGCAATTTCGTTCGACGATTAGCATTCGCGATGCTCCATTTATAATCATTGAGAGTTGCAAGTAATTCCAGGCGGACGAGGCGAATTGCGACGGATAAGCAGAAAGTACAGGCTTCATTTGCGAAGGAAAAAGAGGGAAACAAGGGACACTCGCGACGACGGAGGCAAGCAGGCTCGCCTGACCCCGCCGCTACGGTCCCGTTAACCAGGAGTTCATTCCATGGTCTGGCTCTTTTAGCAAGGGATGTTACTTCTTCCTTCGGCTAAGAAGAAATAATAAGAATCCGTTTCGAGAGGCAAGGGGTTCTCTTTCGGGGCCACGATGTATGTACGTGCACAGTGCCGATCGATGCCGATGTATTTTTAACGCCTCGATGCTGCTAATATTTTCCAAGCCACGGCGCTCCATGGCCGCTATATTCCTTCGCTGGGCAATTAAAGTTTCTCTTTCACCTGTAGGTTTAACCAATTACAGCGAGGGGGCCGGGTTCCATTCCGCGCGCTCCCCTCATAGGTGTATGCGGGTATAGACGATTCCGTTCCTGCCGCAATTGCAAAAGGAATCGTTTCGTTTCTGCAAGGATTAAGAAATGAAGTTTAAAAGTGATCCTTTATTTTCCTCATCGTTCAGATCCCCAATTTCCTTTCGACCAGCACTGCAAACAGGGTGGAGGTAACTTTTGTTAACGCGAGTATGGTTACACACTTGATTAAATAATAATTCCTTCGGTTCAGATTAAGTTGATCCCTCTACTGGTTACGTACCAAGTATTTCATTATCTTCTTCACCCTCCCCCGCCAATAGTCTCTGTATCCACTTGAGCCCCTTCGCTACACCCACCCCTCTGCCCTATCCCTCGCGTCATTCCTTCTCCACTTTCTCTCTCCTTTTCTCCTTCATTCTACTCCCACTGTCAGATCACTCTTCCCCTCGTTATCTTCCACCCCTTTATTTCCTCCCCACTCCAATCATTTTAAACTTCCCTTTCCCAAGCTTCCCTCACCACCACTTTCTCATTTCATCTCTCCCCTTCCACGCTTCTCACCCCCACCCTTCTATCTCTTTACTTCTCTTCCTTTGTTCCTTCCATCCCCTAATAGCTAAAGTTCTTCCACTATAACCAACAAGTCATGAATAAATACGCGCAACCTTTCCTCCAACCCTTCCTTCGGTCACTCGCGGCTGTCCATTTCGTCGAATCTATCCGCACGCCCACGTCGATCGAGCTGCACGCACGCCCACGCACGAGCAAATAGGCTAGTGCACAGGGCGCATCGTCGACGAATGATTTGGTCGTCTCCCAATATCCGCTGCGGCGCGCTGCTCTTGGTACCCGAATTTGAATTTCCCGAGCAATCGCAGGGAAATCCTCGTTGTCCCTGAAATTCGTCGATTTTCCGTGGCGCTCGGTCGTGGCCCTGCGTTCATCTTCCGTTTACAGTAAAATTCCGCCCCCGAGTGCGACTACCGCCGACACACGCCAGCCCCGTAAATTGCATTTAAATGTGAACGAAGGCTCCCATACAGCGTGTAATGCTCTCAAACCGGAGAACATGCACGTACAAGCGTGGATGCACACACCAGGCTACGAGAAATCTATAGCACCGTCTATTGAACCGAGTACAATGAGCGACGGCTATGGCCGCTGTACCAGCCAGCGTAGCCTCGTATTTATGCCCGTGTTAACGTTCCATATAATCCGTGGAAGCGTGGCTTTACGGGAGGGGAGCGTAATTAGGGAAGGCTGAGTGCGTGAACTTGAGTCGTAACTGGCCGTTAAACTCGTTACTTGCGCGATAACCGGCCACCTTACTATTAATACGTAGGCACGTGTGGCGGTCAGGTGCATTCGTTAATGCCTTCATCAATGTACCTACCCCCTGAAACATAGGGTAGGGTGGGGCTAATAGTCCCGTTTTTCATATAAACCTATGTAAAATTTAGCACTAACAATCGAGAGATATCTGGTGTTATTTTGTATAAACTATAATTATTATGTTTTACGTTCACGAACTTCGTTTGTTGATACTGTTATTTTCAGTTCAGTTATACCACAAAATGTTCGTCAATGCGGAATGGACTTCTTGCCCCACGGACGGGGCAAAAAGTCCATTGCATAGGGTAGAAAGTCCCTAATGTCTTTACGTATAATATTAAACTGAATAAGTATAACACTTTTTTCAAATCAACAAATATTTATTAAATCAATTTATTTTTGGTATACAATATTGAATGGAAAGCATGACTTCTTTAACAAAAAATAAAAATATAAGTTAGAGGCTCGCTTTGAACTAAAAATTTAAAAAAAAAGTCGCTCAACTAAAACAAAAACACTATTTAAAGACTTTGGCATCATTTCTTTATAGTTTGGCCATCATATTATGAAAACAAATTATAAAATATAACTTATATAAATTATATAAATAAACAATATCATGCACACATTACTAAAGGAACATACAATCTTAACGTACTTGGCTTTTAAACTGTGGTTTCTTTTAGTTTTCGATACATAAAATAACGAAGGCGTCGTGTAATTCGCACGAACGTCCATGAGCGACTGGCGACTCTGTGGTTACCTCCGTTTCTTCTCGCCTTTTACTTAGTATATTGCGAAACTCAGTACATTGTTTAGGAATAGAGATTTTGAATTCGGGACTTTTTACCCGCCGGACTTTTAGCCCGACCCTACCCTACTGCAAGCGCTGATCTTGCATCGATAGATCGTTGAAGAAGTCAGGGAGAAATTTATTGTTTAGAAAAAAGGGCACTTGGTCGTGTTGCTTCTATTTCTCAAATTTCCCTGATTTCTACCCTCGATGAATTGTGGGCCAAAGCAGCCTGCCTGCTACTGTGGAATGCGTGCGTCCATTGTGCACGACGACACACGTAATAAGTCTCCGCGCCCGTTATCTTCCCACACCTCTCCGTTTCTCTCTTCCCCACTCCCACGCTTTCGATTTGCAGCCTCGATATATAGGTGCGTTCTGTGACTGCAGCCCCTGCATCAGCCGTGCACGAGTAGTACTACGAATTGAATGAACGCGTGAGTAATCCTCGTACAGGATATCCAATCAGTGCACGAGGATACAGCGTGGTAGTTTCGTTTGTATCGATTTATAATAGCACCGTTTCGCACAGTATTGCTTCGTTTTCGTGTTAGCTGATCGTTGGGCTGCTAGCGAGCGCTCATTTCCGAGTATTAAGCTCTGAGATAGCCCCAGAGCGCTTAACTTCTAAACCTGACGCGTGGCAAATGAAATATTCAGCTTCGATGCCCTGACCACCGACCCGATCGACAGCTCCTCCTCCCTTCCACGCTCCAAGGATTAATGACCAAATCTCTGCGAACTTCTGAACCTGAATGGACTAATAGAGACTGACCAAGGTTTCACTTGGTAGCTCAGTAACCTAAGGAAAACTCGTGACCGAATGGTCTGCAGTATTAAATTCTAATTGTGCCGTGAATTTAGTATAACACCCTCGTCATGCTTTCACAATGATCCCACAAGAAAATCACCCTTCATCGAGCACGTGACAAAGGTTTAACACCCTTTGGTGCCGGCGAATCCATTAATGCCACAGCCTAGTGTTTCGTCCAGAACCACGAGCGGGGCAGATCGTAAAACAACCGGCTGATTCGAGGGTAGGGGCCCACGACCACGGCGGAGCGTCGAACGCATTAATCACGATCATTAAAAAATTTCATTCAGGGTCCTGGAGTACTGGCTTCGCTGTCTCAGTCGCGCAGCTGCGCCGATTTGCTACGGTGTGTTAGGGCTATGAGCGCGGATAGTACGGGGGAAAATACAACGATGGCAAAGGGTGAGAGAGGGAGATGAGAGAGAGTCCATGGTATGTATGCACGTGGACTGCTATAGTGCTACACTGCG
Organism: Andrena bucephala; assembly: GCA_947577245.1. Taxonomy (NCBI): domain Eukaryota; kingdom Metazoa; phylum Arthropoda; class Insecta; order Hymenoptera; family Andrenidae; genus Andrena; species Andrena bucephala. The sequence continues at coordinate 94,421,527 of OX387715.1, read as the reverse complement.
GTGGGATCGATTCGGCCGGAGGTGGAACCCCCCACCCCCATTTACAAGCCCCAATATACACCCCCGCAGCTCAGCCTCCGTCTCTTTCGCACCATCGCGAAATATCCGTGGGTTCGTTCGTCTCCCCGCCTCTCTCCCACCCCCCCCCCTTTCCACCCTTGTCCTTTAGCATCCTCGCGGTCGTGTCGCTTCTTGTCAGAATCTCTCTCCCTTCGCGTTTCCCTCGCTCCTCTTTTTTCCTTTCCTCGACGAGAGGCAGATTTATCCGAGGGCTTCGCGCGGGCAACGATTCTTTATCGCCATGGCGATCATTCGATTCATAGGCACGATTATGTAGGAGGTTTTTTTATGGATCCAATATTCGATCCGTTTTCGGGGGGTTGGTTTTCGTGGGAGGTGGAGGTGTAGAAGTTCCGGGGGATGATCGCGGTGGGGAGACAGTTTCCTTTCGTAAGAAGGAAGTTTATGTTGAGGGTACGTGGAACCTTGATGCACTGAAACTCATCGAAATGGTGTCAGGAGATCTAGAGCTGGAATCTAGCAACCACGTATATGAAAATTCTATTACAAAGTCTAGACATGTGAAAGATTGATCGATAAAGACGTGAACCATGCTGAACCATAACAATGAACAGCAAGCCTACAACAACAGCGACCCGATCAGTTTACACGGCTACGCTATTCAGCGCTGTTCGTGAAATCAGAGTGCTGCTACCCAGCGGGTTATTAAGCAAGACGCGTAATGAATGGCTCGCTCGCGTTACTCGCGGTGGCCCCCGAAATTCTCGGTGTTCGCCGGCGATTCGCGCTAGTAATTGGCGGAATTGGCCGCCGAACGAGGTGTCGGCCGAGCAGAGAAATTAGGAGATCGATCGGGGGATTCGGTTACCCCTTTGCACGGCTTAATTACGACTGATCAGCATGATTGACGCGATCAGTTTTACAGTCAAGTGATTGTAACACCCTCGTTACGATCGTCCAATTGATTTACAAATAAAATCTTCCGCCACAACAATAGGGGGTGGGGGGGGGGGGGGGGGGGGTGTCTAGCGATAAGTATAATCGAGTGTTCTGTATTTTCCCCCGGTGGACCAGAAAGGTCCAATTAATTTCATTGGCCCGCGAGCTCAACAGCCCTGATTCGAGATTTTTGTAGTATTAATGGGTCCCGAGGAGTGTTTACAACGACCAGCGTCGCGCGCGTCTTCTCTCTGCTGTGTACAGGCAGGACAGGGTGGGTGGTACATTCCACAGCTTCCAGGGAGGCCACCGAGAGCGCAGGAGGCTGGCATTATATTCCGCTCCCTCGCTCTTATTATGCCGAAGCGACCTATACCGGCGTGTATACGGTGTGTTGGAGACGCACACATTCGCCCGGCGCCGTTCTCCATTCGTGTGGGGGATGCCAACCCTCTTCACGCACACGTCGAACCTCTGGCGATGGGCACAATGGGTGTACGTGCCTGTGAACGGGCGCATCGCTAGTGTGCGCGGACGCGGTATCTCGTGTACGTGTGTTTCTGAAGTGTACAGGCCGTTCCATAGCGCGGGACACAATGTAGGGATGAGAAGGGACAGGGGGGGAGCGTGCGTCTCCATCCAAAGATTAGTAAAAAATATGGAATCAGATGTTTCGGTATGATGCTTCGAGTTTGCGAAGCCTTTGTGGATTTCCGTTTCGCACCACGGACAATGAGACACCCTGTACATAGGGTTATGTATAGACGTGATTTGGGAGCTCTTTCCGGAGGGGATGACGCGCGAATGTGTCGGCGATCGGTAAACCAGCAGGTGGATGCCTAAAGAATCGTTTGCCAGCGAGTGGGGTTCAGTAGTACGACACGATAAATAGGTTGACGTAGTGAGAGGCGTTGTTCCGATATTATCGATCCCTGGGAAATTCGCGATTCGGATGGACGGGCAGTGATGGTCAGAAGAATGTGTGATCATTGGGGAATAGAACACCGTGGTTTAAGAAAAATGATTTATATATCTCACACCCCCACATGGAATTACTAAGGTGCGAATCCGCAATGAGATTTTACATGAGACTTTTCAAACATGAGACAAAAATATGAGCAACAACTAAATGTAAATAGTCGCGAGAGATGAGATTTTTGAAAATATATCACGAAACTTGCCACGTGAAAGTCCAACTTCATGAAATTAGTGACAAACTAATTAAAAAATAATAAAATCTTAATATATAAAGTAGAAATTGTTTGTGTTTGTCTGCCGCCTGAAAACTTTCGAACGGTAAACTCTGGGGTCACAAAATGTGTCCCAGCTCATTAGCTAATCCAGACGAATATCGACTATTTTCACAAGTAGTAGTAGTAAAAATATTTTCACAAGTAGTTCACGAGTACTAAAGATAGTAATTAAATAATTATCTCATGTGAGACAGGATATTGTTGTTTTATCATGGATTTGCACCTTAACTCATCTGCCAACGTGGAAACAGTACGATCGTCCATTTCTTCAGCACCTACTCCTCGTTCGAAAAGAAGTCACCCTACAATATCGATCTGTTCATCCACCAGTAATCTATTCCTTCCAGGTCGCAATCTGATTACCATCCTGCGAGTCGCCCGAAATCGGTCGCTCTTGTACCGATTTCGCGTATATATCCTCTTTTGGTTCGGCCTTGTCCGTTGGCGCGCGTTGCACAGAGGGACTGCTATAGTCGCTGGTATAGTTGCGTCGTGCTATAGTGGACGCGGCATAGTGGCCTGCGCAGAGGCGATATGAGAAAGCCAGTGCCTGGAAAGTTGTGCGGAAACGGAGATAGAGCAGGCGATGCAGCTAGAGAGCGAGGGGAAGAGGGAGGAGCGCGAGAGAGAGAGGGGAGAGGAAAGGGGGAAAACGCTAGCGTAGGCGCGAGAGGGATGGCGAGAGAGGGACTAACGGGAAGATCGAGCGAGACGCGGTTGGCTGCGGTGGATTTGTGTGCGTGTAGTGGGTGAGAGAAACAGAGAGGCCGAGGGATAGATAGAGGGGAGAGAGAAATACCACTGATGAGAATGGGCCAGCGAGGGAGAGGGAGAGAGGCCAAAGTGAAAGAGTATACGCTATACAGAGCGGGGAGAGAGGGTGTAGCTCGTGTTCAGGCTTGTGTGCGCGGTCGTGTGGGTGAAAGAGCAATGGTGGAGCAGCAGGGGAAGAGAAAATGAGAGAGCAGCGTTGGAGGAGAGGGAGGGAAAGAGAGGGAACGCTTCGAACCTTTCCCAGAAAGCAGAAAGCACGACGGAGCAATATCGCAGCGTCTGCCGGTGTTGTAAAACTGCTTTGATCCCGTTGCTCTCTCGCTCCTGCGTTGCTTCAATATTTTCCCTCCCGCCCCCTCTAGCCGGCCGGGTTCTTCCTCGCCCCGTTTCTCTTTGGGAGTTTAGAAAAGCCGGCCGGAACCCGGGGCCAAGCCTCGCCACGGTTCTTTTTGATGAAAATTCGTACCAAGGCCCGATCAAACTGTCCCTTTTAGAGTGTCTTCGCTTGGATTCTGCGCCACGGGGGTGGGGACCGGGGGAGGCTGGCGATTTTTGGGGGACACTGAGGCGTGCGCTGGGCTTTGTTGACGAGGGGATAATCGATGTTCGAATGAATATTGAAGAAAATTGGTATAGGGTAAAGGCAGGTAATATGGAACATCTGATTTCAAAAGCTTGTCAAAAGTAGGGGAATTTGTTTTTTTTTTTTTAATAATACTGTCAGGAGGGGACGAAGAAACTAATGCGTAATCATATTTAGCGTAAATCCGGGAGATGCGGTCGGGCCGGAGAGTTGGTCGAGTGGCTATATTTCAGAGTCTATATGTAAAAATGCATTAAAGTGCAGACCAATTACTTCTCTAGAAGCCAAATAGTTTAATGAATAGCATCATTTCACTTCCTTCTGTGTTTTTCTTCATTTATAGGCTATAAAAGGTAAATTGAGGTTACATTTAACCTCTTTTGTCAAATAACGATGTACAGAATCGTATTTAAAACATACTTCTAAGTTTATTTTCGTTTAATGTATTGGATAATAATAAGATAGTAGAGTGACAATGTAGCCAAAGTATTTGGCCATATTAACTTTTCCTCTCAAAGCTAAAGAGAAGACCATCTCTCGCTGCAGAAAGGTGAGATGGTCGAGTTATGATTTCTTTATTATTGTTGTTAATTTTTTGATTTTTAGAATTATTTTATTATTATTTTTGTTTATTTAGTTTATTTATTCATTTTTGTATTCATTTGCCATGCTAATCACCAGTAGGTGGTTCATTTTTTCTTTGATGTGTTCTTTACTTGTTTAGCGCAAACAAATTAAATATCAATGAATTTGTAGTTGTATTCACTCATAAATAAATTTGCTTTATCTTTTGTTAATTTTCTATGAATAATTATGTGAGTGGCCTCTGCCAACGACGAAAACCATTTCTCCCGGCACCTCGGGGGAGGTGGTCGGATGTCATGACTTCAGTTTTCAACCCGATTTACAGTAAATATTGTCTTAAAGCAAATATCGACCAGTTTTTCTGAATCAGCATAAAATTCTGAATATATAGGTTTGTTCTGATAAAATAAGTAATATCTACATGAGTTTTAATAGCTATTTTATATTAGGTCGACCGCGTCTCCCGGATTTACCCCACATAGTTAAATGTAAAAAAATCCAATTGTTTTGTAATTATAGTAAAAAAACTGAAAAGAGTGAATATGGGCTGTTCGCAAAAATGGGTCCTAATATGGAATACCTAGGAAATTTGTAAAGAAAACTCAAAAATCTTTACTTTTTTTTACTACAAAATGAAGATTTATTAAGAAGAAGATACGAATAAATAAATATACATCATTGTTGGAATTTATTCCTGCTTTCTGCGTCTCCCACACGTTGGACACGTGAATAATACGTCGGATGCCTCACATTCTTCGTGTGTCCACTGAAATCAGCGAATACATTGGGTTTACTTTTCATTGTCATTATTTTTATAATTACCATCGCAAAATTAGCATTCCGCATCATCGTCGTCATCGTCATTATCGGCTTCATCTATGTTACTCGGTATATTGCATATTATGTACACACATGTTCCGACAAGAAATTAAGAATTATACTAACAACAAAGTAACTTTATTGGTAAACTATTGTTGCATAATCAAGAACACACATACTTAATGATAAATTATATCAAAATAATACTTTGTAACATACCTTCACTACAATATTTAACTGTTTGATGCACTTTTCAGAAACTTTTACACCACACGAAAAATATAAACGTTTCTCTTTCAATGATGGATGCCCGACTGATGCTCAATTCTCAGTATCATCGTCCATTGTGTCTACGGATCTAGTATACACGATTGCCTGAAGAGTTCTTTATTTCTTTATCGAAATTTTACGAAGTTCCATATTAAGTGCCGTTCCATATTACCCATATGGGTGCATTGAGCGAAGGATTCAGCTCACATGCTTCCAGAGAACAAGCTTCTGCCGATTCTCATATTTCGTTTACAAGGCGGGAGAATATCGATGGCTTAGTGCATAAATATTGTATGTCCACCTTTACCTACCAATGGTGCATAAGATTCAGGGACAAAGGTATAACGAACAAAATTATAATTTTTGTCAAATTTATGAAGCAGATATAAATGTGACTTTTATACAGCATAAAGAAACAGTCGTGAATTATTTGTTGCATACCTATAAAAGCTCAAATTTCATAATAACCGAAAGTCCACCTTGAAAGATGCGCGGTGTGTACAAAATTAGAGATCTTACACAGCCATTAAAAAGGATCAACAAGTTCAACCCTCCGCGCTTCGACCTATCCACACGCAGAGACTCCAAATTGCTACTTTTCACTTGCACGATGATTAAAATCCGCACATGAGGTTAACTCACACTTCGCAGTCCCTGATATCCCGCCCAGTGGGAGATATACTTGAAGTAGAACGTAATGCACGGCCTGGGAGGCATGCTAGTAGTGCAAAGGGTTAATAGAGCAACATTTTTCTGGGCCATCTATCTTCCTTAGCACGCCAGGGTTCAAGGTTCAATCAGTGCATACCTTTCCATCAACTATTGAAACACGAAATCTGACAGCATATTACAAGGCGCGCATTCTTTCCTCGCATGCAAACGTTCGCAGAGGCCTCTATGGAACCAGCCGCTTCCAAGATCGTACAGGAAGCTAACGGTACGCGAGGAATTGTTTAATCGTCGGCGTAAGTCGCAACGAAACCGCGAGAATAAACGTAATGTAAATAGGGTGTTGGTTGGAAAGTAGGCGCGATCACAGCCGTCGATTTCTTGACCCGTCGGCCTGTAAGTCGCACGCACCTGTTCCTCGCGTGCACAACATTTACGGGGAGCAACATGCAGCCTGCACGTATGCACTCGGTGCGCTCACGGAGCGGAGTAAACAGAAGCGAGGGGCGGCGGGGCAGGCGCGCAAAATTTCGCGATGTGGCTCAAGAACGCGACCTTGAGGTTCAATCGAAACGACGGCACACGCGGATGGCAAAGAAATCGAACACGGGGCCAACTTCGACGGTGCTCAATTATGTGGTTACGTAACGAATTGTTCGCTCGTTTAGCGTGAAACGTTGGGGCGTCCCGCTGCTCGAGATTTAGCTTGAACAGCAGGCTGGGTTTATGAGGAGAATCCTTGAAATGTAAAGGTGGAATCAGACGGAACCTGAATCGGCGAGCTTGCTCAGCTCACCGAGGTTCGGCGATTCGGCTTGGCGAGCACGACTCCGGCGAGCCATGACCGATCAGACGGCGCACAGTGGGCTGAACCATTCTACAAGCGGGAAAGAAGTAGAAAAAAAATGGTCTTCGTATATTACTTTCGGGTATTTATTACGGTTGTATAGACCTTAAAGTACTGGAAATTATAAATTATTTTAAGAAAAGGCAATCGGGAAACACGTGGGAACCAGATATATTACTGTACGCCCTCGACTTCGGCTACGCGTCTTTAGTGTTGTACAGTCGTGAATTGCAAGCATTTTCCATTTTTTTTTTAATTTTTCTGTGATGACTTGTGTTCCTCCAAGTATGTAACAAGTTTTTGTATTAATTTTTTACACATTACATAAATAAATTTGTTGAAGTTCTTCTCATACTTTCTGTCAGCAGATATCCTTACTTTATCGAAGTGTACAAAAAAATTGTACGTATTTGCATGTATTGTATTGTTCATATATAATAACACATATATTTAAGAAATTATTGGTATAAAAAGAATTTGCATATATGTGCATTTTTTGGAGTTACGAAACTTTTTATTTCGCGAAAAAGAAGAGATTCCTGCAGATATGCTCGATTTATTAGACTTACCAAACAGTTATACAACAATGGATTATCAACAAAAGACAATTCTTGTAGTTATAAATAGCAATTAAAATAAAATTAAAGTTAAAATTACTTTTTGTAAATAAACTAAATCACAACTTCATATTTTTGTTTTTTTGTCCTCCAAATATCCCGCATATATCTATCATTCAAATACATTTAATTACTTAATCAATAATACTGCTAGAGGCATAATATTTTTTTCGCGCTTGAAGCACGTCCAGCACACTGTGCGGCGCATGGGTTCGGCGATTCACGCGCAAAGATCGCCGATTCACGTTGCGTCTGATTCCACCTTAAGAGCCTTTGCAACTTGCAGACAAGATTTTGGGATGGTTGCTCGAAGTTAGGGCTCAGTGAAAAACAGCCAATGCCGGAATGCTCGAAGTAATTAAGTAATTAGAGAATCCTCCATGGAAATGGCTTATCGCTCCGATACAATATTTCTTCGGGGGGTGCTTCTTCAACTGTCCCTCCAATTCATGAATCTCGCCCCATCACTCCAAGAGGAGACTCCAATATCCTCCTGAGCGACGCAGCTGCGTCTTTCTGAATTAGAATATCTTTTTCACGCGCAGCAAACGGGAAATCGAGGCTGCAGAGTTACATCTGATCAAGATCATAGTCCTAAACGACGCCAAGCTTTTCAATTCCTCCGTAACACGGGGAAATTGGAGTGCAGCGGGCAGGAGGACGCGGCGCTGGGTAGTCGCTGGCGGACGGGCCAAGGGTTTCTCGCTGAGCCCGGTCGTTTTGATATTTTGTCGCGGGCACGAATGTGCCATTACTTTCTTGACTGGCGGAAAAATAAAGAAAGGAAGGAAACGAAAAGGGGAGAGATTGAAAGAAGACGAGCAGGGTTGCGGCGCTGGTACGCCTTCTACTTTCGCAGCGTAGCGACAATTACGTCGGCCACGGAGGCCCGCGCAAGCGCCACGCTCTCTCGTTCGTTGAACCGCTCGCGAGAGAGACTGGTCTCTCTCTGTGCCCGTGTATGCGTGTGTGCCGGGTTCGACAAAGAGAAAGAAAAATATAAATGCGAGAAACGAGAAGAGAGAGAGAGAGAGAGAGAGGGGGGGGAGCGGGAGGGTTCCGTAGACAATACCGCGCCAATTCTACGAGCAGCGCCACCAATGCGGAGCTTTCCACTTTTCAAATGCATTACGGTCGACGCAAGACTCGGAGGACCGTGTCGGACCTGCGAGTTTTCACGGGGATCGCGTTTGATGCGACACAAATCTGAACGCTCCGGATCACTTAGGTATTACACGAATCTTGATCGTGGAATCGAGCTTGGGGCTACCAAGGGGTTCAAGGTTGCGAACGAGAGCCTGAAAGCTCCAAGATCCCTTCCATCTGAATCAGTCCTCGTCTCGCCAACAATGCGCCCCGGCACAATGTAGCTTCTGGATCATTGGGACCGTCGATGCAAATCCGCCGCAAAAGTCCGCTGGGCGGGTAATGATAAGAGTGATACAGCCACTTGGCGAATGCTTGCTTATGTAACGACAGAAACCTGTTTGGTACACCAGCGAGTGTATCGCCTATATCAGTGGTTTTCATGGTCCTCCTCTTGTAAGTTCTATGACTGCCTCGTTTCCTCTCTGAATCCATTTTGTCGCGGGTCCACGTGATCGCTGTTATCGTGTCACGTTCCCCACGATATCGCGGTGTTAGCGTGGCGAGGAACGAAGTTTATGCTCGGCGTTTCCCGGGCACGGAGGCTGGTCAATCGGTGGGATCGATGATACGTATAGATTCCATGCAGCTACTCACGGCTTCTTCAGTTTCGTGATGTTAGAAGACGATGACAGACTTGGAATTCTCTTGCCATGATTCGTACCATCATATGCGGCAGCGTGACTCCACTGTGGTCAGCTTTCCACCGATGATGATAACCCTCGACCGTCCACCGGCAATTGTAACGAGGTTAATTTAAATAACACGACGCGCTGGCCTTCTGGTCGTGAGCGTTCTATCCCATTGTTTTTCCACCGTTCCATCGACATTTTCATTAATTACGCGCTGCAGTTCGGGCGAAAAGTTGCGAAATCGATTCTGTCGTAACCATGGGGTTTCACTCGATTGAATTGTAGCCTGAACCTGACTCTATAGGCTGGAACAGACACGTCCAGTAATTTAGTCGAGTGGCGAGTAATTTAGTAATTTACCATTGTTTTACTAAGCTGCTCGACTCAATTTTAGTGTCCACACACGAAACATTACTAAATTATTTGCTACTCGACTAAACTAGGTATTGGACGTGTATGAACCGGCCTTATGACAACGTGAACGGTGTCGATTTCAGGTGTATATAATGTTCCAGAAGCGTAGATATTGAGTATAACCTCAGTTCTTAAGTATTACATAGATGAGGAAGTATGTGCGACTATAGACTGTGAAATGGAAACTGAGCACCGTGGCGAGTATCCTATGGAAATCGGACTTATCAATTGAACCCTTCAGCGTCTAGGAGCCAGTCGAAGGCTGATAATCCAACACACGTTCATAGAGAGAAAGAAATATGGAGTTTGGAAGTCTGTTTAGTTCCCGTTTCATGGGATCCTCGATCGATGTTTCGGCATAGGAAAAAAGGGACACTCCGTACTCTAATCTAGGAAGGTTAATAATACCCTTCCGTTAATTTTACAGGCGCGTGTACGCGTAGGCGTAGCCCACGTTGCGCCTCCACGCTCGCGAGCGTGTGCAAGACCGTGCAGAAAATAGAATTACTCTGGAAAGGCCGCAGAATTTCACCGGCCAGCAATCAATGGGTCCCTCGTTCTCAAATCTCCTTTCAACTCCCTGTTCCCCTCCTTCCAGATAAACCAGCTAATCCAAGGGAAGCGTCTGCGAGCGAGATTTTGGGAAAAGCCTGGAAAATCGATCGCCACGCGGTTGAATTCCGCGTTCGATCCGCGAACCGTTGAGAACCACGGCGTTTCGTAGCTCCCTCGTATACACAGTGTGTATTACACATTCACGAGCACGCGCAACACACATGCGCCCGCATACGAGCGCACACCCACACGTGCACCGACAGGCGTGCGGGCGCGCGGTTCTTGGTTCTACGTGTGTGCGCGCATAGGTGTACGCGTTCTGTATAAAGTACGCGTGTACCCTTCCCTAGCGTGGAGGAGAGCCGAGGGAAGCCGAAGCCGCACGAGAAGCGACGCCGAGAGGAATCGTCATCGACGCGGCGTCGCGTCGGGGGCACCTACGCTCACTCTGCTCCGAGCTGTCGAACGCGACGCACGCGCCTCCGCTTCGCTTCTCCTTTTCTTCTCGCCGAGTACACCACATACTCTCTCTCCACTGCTAGAGGCACATTTCCCTCGCTTTCACGCTCGCATCGAGTATCATCGTCGCCCGGGCCACGTCTCTGGAACAATCGGTCGTCTCTTCAGTCTTCGTGAACGTTCAGCTTGCCCCGTCTCTCGGGCCCCACTAGCCAGCCGCATATCCGCGTTCGATTCGGCTCCTCCATCGATAGAGCCTGGTCTCTTCTGCCGCTGCCTCTTCTCTCTGTGTCGCCCTCCTCGGCCACGAAGCTCCTTACGACGCTGCACGTTTAATCTCGCTCCTCGTCAGACACTCCTCGCGTCCGCTCGGAGGCCACCTAACTCTCATCGTGTACCTCGGCATTCTGCTTTCGGACCCGATCCGGTCGTCCTCTTCTTCTTTTCTCTCCGACCGATATTTGGACCCCGTACGTGACTCCCCGCGCCTCGTTGTTTGCGCCCGACCTCCTCGAGACCCGAGCATCTCGATCGCACCAGGCAGCAAGACGTTGCTTCGCATGCCGGCTGGCGCGTGGCCCGCGCGGCCCTCATCGATGGAGGGCGCCGATCGCGCGACGGCTCTCGGGGACAGGCTTGCACGCGGGCGGAATGGAGGCGGCTGGATTTGCGAGGCGACTTAAAGCGACCGCGATAAGGCATCGTCGAGGTCTGGCCTCGTGCTCGAAGGAGGTTGTTCGGCTTTCGCGAGGGGACAGAGTGGTGCGTAAGGTAGTGGTGGAGGGAGCAGAAGATCGTGCCGGGGCTCGAAGGTAAAAACGACAAAAAGGGGGAGTAACGAAAAGAGAAAGAGCGTAAGGCAGAAACGAAAGAAAGAGAAACGGAAGGCAAGAACCCTTTTTTTTTCCTACACCCGGCCCGTCGTCGTGTTCTCTGGGGGTATACAGGGGGTACAAGGTGCGCATGGTAACCGAAGGCAGACAGAAACCTCCCTCCCCCTCTTTCCTCCGCGTCACCCCACCCCCTCCTTCCCTGCCAGCTTTGAATCAATAATCTCCGGCCAGGATTACATGCAGACCCACGCTCCCCCTCCACCCAACCCCCCTTTTATTCGGGTGTCGCGATAAGAAAGATATCGACTGATCGAGGTAGCATCGATCGGGGGACATCCAACGAGGTTTTCGATCCGGAAGGGAACCAATCTGGATACGTCCTTCCACAGGGATACACGCCGATCGTGCCCCACTGTCTTTCGGCCTGTTCACCGGCGCGCGGTTATCAGCGCGCGGATTATTGATCCCCTCCGTCCTCCTCCCCGTCCTTTGCTTATGATATTTCGAGGAAAAGAGGCAATGCAGAGGGAATATGATTACCTGGGACGGGGTCGGGGCGATGGTACCTGGAGGACGCCCGGTTCACGGGACGACGCAGTTGATGAACTTGGATCCTGGGTGACGACCCACGAATAACACGCCTTGTTTTTTATTTTTATTTTCCGTTTCGAGTTGGAACCTTCGCGGCTAGTATCAGTCCACGGAAGGTTCCACCGTTTCTGATCGTTTCCACTCTGCCCGACGCTTTCTGTAACGCAGCTCTGTTTTCCTGTTCCTCGCAGATCGAAACACTCCAGATGGAATCGCCATCGGCCCAGCAGCAGCGCATCGTCGAGGCCCAGGAGCGCGTCGTCGAGGCCCAGGAGCGCGTTGCCGAGGCCCAGGAGCGTGTTGCCGAGGCCCAGGTGCGCCTTGTCGAGGCCCGGGAACGTCTTGTCGAGGCGCAGGGGGATTCCAGCGCGGTAGGATCGTCGGGGACGGTCGCCACGTCGTCGGTGACACCAGCCGCAGAGGTTATTGCCGGGGAGGTGGATAACGACGCCGCTCCCACGGCTTCTCCCCAAGGAATGCACGATGTTAGCCGTCAGGCCGTCGACGACCAGGGATTTGTCAGCCTAGGACCGTGCCAGGCTTCGGTCGGCTCCTCCGAGGCACCCTCTGCTCGGGAAGACGCCCAGGACCCGCTGGACATGGGACTCAAGTTGGGAAAAGGCGTCGGGCAACTAGGCGAAGACGCGGGAACGGAAGTGAAGCCGAGCGAACAGCTCGATGATCAGCTAGGAGACTGTTGCGAGGCAACGTCCACGCCGATTAAGTGCGTCGATAAAAGCGAGGACCGACTCGTCACTGGCGTCGGTTTCATCGGTGTATCGCCTCTGTCCAGGAAGAGGCCAGCTAGCGACTTCTTGCCTATCAGCGCCGAGATCAAGAGAATCGGCGTGGAGATCCCTGAGATCGAGGCGAATCAATTGAGGAGCGACGTGAGGAGGATCTCGCCGGTGCTGGTGAGCCTTCGAGAGCGAACCCTTGGCGAAATATCCCTGTCCTCGGACTCGTGCCTGTTCGACGACGACTCTGCCAATGGCCGGTGCATCTCTAGGAACAGTAGGATCCTTGACGGTTCGTTGACGAGCGCTTGTAGACCGAAGGCGAACGCGAGCCTCGACGATTCCATGCACACGAACGAGGCGACGGACCCTGAGACGGAGCACAGGGTTCGCGGTGCTGGTTCGCCGGATGGTGAAAGCGCGGGCAATCCCGAGGAGGTGATAGACTGCCGCAGGAAGCTCGAGTACGCGGACGATGTGTTCATCGACGAGAACTCCTGTTGCTCCCTGCCACGGGAGAGCCCCGAGAGGGACCTCGATCCGCGCCAGGAGAAACAGTGCGAGAAGCCGGTCGAACCGAGCACGTGTAACGAGAGCTCGTCACATGCGGATGACGCTTGCACTACCGGGAAGACGTCTGAGGAGACGGACAGCCCGGTGCAGAACGCGTTGTGTCCCCATGTAGTCGTGATGCTGGAGCGCATCGAATCGTCCGGTGGTCTGACACCGGATAGAAAAGACAAGAGGCCGATCGCCAAGAGGAAGCTGAAGAAGAACATGGCGTGCGACGACAGTGCTAGCGACGTGGATGCCGGGAGTGATCCCATGGAATCGCCCAGGACGTCGCGTCTCGTCCAAAGGTGCGCTTACAAGAAGAAGAATGCCCAAAAGACTGAGCCAGAGGACCATTCGAAGAAGGACTTGCCCTCTGCCGCGGAGTCCAGACAGGAAATGACTCACACTGAAGAGCAAGCGAAGTCTGTTCACTCTATCATGGAGTGCAAAGTGATGCTGGAGAGGGTGGCGTCGCCGAAATCACCGAGGCCGACAGCCAAAGAATCAGGCAAGAAAGAAGAATCGGTGTCTGGTGTCTCTACAGGGATGCTTGACAAGGATCAGAAGACCATATTTCCTTCGTCGTTACCCTCCGCGGAGAATGTACAGCCGTTGAACAACATGGATTCGTCTGAGGCGAGACCCAGCTCACCAGCGGAGACATTGGAACCTTCCACCGATGCTCCAGAAGCAATAGACACAGAGACGGAGACCGAGACTGGGTCCGACAGCTCCGAAATGTCGTCGATGGCGAACGTTCGCATTCGAAGCTGCGACGACGACGCCGTCTCCGACCAAATATCATGCCCAGAGAGCGAATCCATGTGCTGCGTCGACATCAATCCGGAGATCATCACCAGGTTGGAGGCTGAGAGGCCGGAGGCCTTCACTGAAGACTCAGCGGAGAGTCTGGCGCTTGCTACCGGTGCTAGGGACGAGGTCAGGTCAGATGGAAGCGATTCTGGCCTGGGAAGCGAGATACCAGGAGACTCCGGGCCTGCGCCTGCTCCAGAGAGCGATTCGGAGACTTCTTTCTTGGATAGGATACCTGACGATATTCTCTCCGACAAGGAAAAAGGTAATTGCTGCTCTTTGATGAATGGTACTAGTTGGCTATGTCGAAAGTATTTCGATTGAGAATTACTAGCAGAATGGTAGTAGCAAATGTATGTTTGCATTTCAGCCGTCAATCAATTAGACACATTCGTGCCCAATCCTGTTGTCCCTGGTACGCCACAGCCGCCGTTGGCGAGTTTCCCTACTCCTCCGAAGAGCAACCTAAAGAGAAGATTGACCGACTGCATGGAAGGTGCTCCTACCCCAAAGAGAAGCAACACGGACGAGGCGATGAAGAAGAAGCGCAATATCCAGTTCGATGCCGTCACCGTGTACTACTTCCCCAGGGCGCAGGGCTTCACCTGCGTGCCTTCTCAGGTAAGAATCACAATGAAACTCATTTAGAACTCGCAATTTAAAAGATCTTACGTAAACTGTAAACGTACATCGATGACGCGTTATTAACAGCACGAAAACTTATCGCTACTTATTTATCCACCTCCTGGATATAGTACAACTGTGAGCACAGTTACTCGAATTCGATATACGTGAATAATAAAGAAAATTTCATAAAAAGATGTGTTTGTTTTCCAACCTTCCCATGCAAATACGATATACCAGATTGATCCGTCTTCATCCATAGGGTGGCAGCACCCTTGGCATGAGCGCGACGCACACCCACGCCGAAAGGTTCTCGTTATCGGAACACGCAGCGGAGCAGAGGCGAATCCATCGTGCCAGACTGGCGCAGTTGCGTTCAGAACGTGCCGCAAATTGCGTGGCTGAGGCGGCGTCCAGCTCGGAGGATCCCAGCGACGACACGGACGAGGAACCCAGCGACACCGAGGAGCTGGACATCGACAGTTACTATTTCCTGCAGCCGGTGCCCACGTGGCAGAGACGAGCCCTACTCAGAGCAGCAGGAGTGCGCAGAATAGACGCCGTCGAGAAGGACGAGTGTCGCGACATTAGAGCCAGCAGAGAACACTGCGGCTGTGGGTGCAAAGGTTACTGCGACCCCGAGAGCTGTCCCTGCAGTCGCGCTAACGTCAAGTGCCAGGTCAGTAGACTGGCAATTAATATACTTAAGCAATTGGCCCTTTTCTAACGAAAACTCTGCTTCGCGTATGCTACCTACGGAAATCCTTTCATCGTATTCCCCAGTCAAGTTAATCACCGTATAGAGTGCATGCACCGAGCAAACTGAATTTGAAGCACGCCTAATCTATTGCAGAATCGATCATATCTTTCTTACTCATGAAGTCGCTACGAGATCCTTTGAACTCATTCACGCGCATCACCAATTCCTGCGTTACGTTTCTTTTAATGTCCCTCGTAGCTCCAAGTCCTCTCCCTTCCAGCATGGATTTGATTTCCCCCCGATTGAAACATGTATCTACTTACTACGCGATATTCGGGATTGAATCGTCAAGCCCTTGCGGTAGTCGGATAGGAGTGTTTGTCAGATGTGAATCATAGGAGTCTGGTATGCTTGAATAGGTGGATCGGGCGGGTTTTCCGTGTGGGTGTACACGGGATGGCTGCGCGAACAGTTCAGGCAGGATCGAGTTCAATCCTGTACGAGTGCGGACGCACTTCATCCACACTCTGATGCGGTTAGAGCTGGAGAAGAAGCAACGGGAGGAGGAGGGCGCGGATCACGACGCTTCCGACAATCAGAACGGTAGAAGCCCCTTAAGGGAGATCAATCTGGGGTCTGTGATGGAGAACAGGAACGCACAGTCATGCCTGAACGGCGGCGGTTTCACGACGCTGCATTACGAGAATCACGAGGCGGTGGACGGCGGGTCGAATTGTCAGCCAGAAGCGCCCGGCACAAGGGAAGATAGCCTGGATCTATACGCGATCAGAGACGATTGTTACCCTAGCGAAGACACCGTTGACGGTACGCAGGGGCCTCAAAGGAAGTTGCATCCTGAATTTAGCCAAGCGTTCCAAACGTTCTCGGGCCAAACCGGCGCCGGTGTGAACTTCCAACAGCCCGCTTATCAGGACTACCAACCTTACGCTAACCTTCCTTCCACGTCTAGGGTGCAATTCCAGCCGCAGTTCCAGCCGGTGCCAGGAAACGCAGGGTTCACCCACTACGCGCCTTATGGACAGGATAATGGATCAATTCCAGGGAACTGCCAGGTACATCCTGGGCAGCATACTTCCAGTTACGAGGCCAGTTTCGCCCAGGACGAAACCACCGGATCCCAGTACACGAACTTGAACTCGGTGCAGCCGATGAACACGGCCCAGCAGATTGGTAAGCTGGAGCCGTTCTCGGAGCTTCTGTCCGCCAGATATTCGTATTACGGCGAGATCGAGCCGCAGACGCACGGTACTTATCACGGGAACGGGGCGAAAGTCGAGGCGGAGAAGGGCCAAGGGAACGAGCAACAGTCGGAGAGCACGGAAGAGTGCGACGAGAACTTCGGCGAGATCATCAAGAAATCGATGGTCGAGACAGTATCCGCTTAGGTCGAACACTTGTAGATAAGAGGTACGTCTGTGCGCGGTTTCAAACAAATGTCTTTTCACTCGTAATGATTCATTACGAGAAAATAAAAAACATAGAATAATTTCTAACGGGCTCGAGCCTCATCGGAAATCTCGCATGCGTGATTGGGGGGCGGGGGTGGGGTTGAGGGAAGGTAACGGAACTCTCTGACCGGAGCCGTCCTTCCGGCGAGTTAGATAAATCCGAGTAAATTGTTTTACGTGGTTCTCGACAAGAACGACGGTGTTCTGCTGGAGTATCACTCGCGGTTAAACGCTACGACGAGTCCCGTGGATATGTCGTTAGAAAATGGAAAAAGAAAAGTTGTGCGCGTCCGCCCGGGATGGAGACTCCGAGACATCGTTCTTGCCCCTTTGGCAGAATGTTTGCCGATCGTTCGAATCGATCGGGCGGGAGGAACGATGCTCCGGAGGCAAACAAGAATATACTGCGAAGAGAATTCGGGGCCGCGAGGTTCGGCGATGGATTTTCGGTGGACGGTCTTCGTCGAAAATCTCCACGAGTACAGTCTCCTTGAAACGGCCAAGGGTTCTGTAACCGGGGTTACAGAAGTAATTCAACGAGGTTGTGACCAAGAAACAACATGGGATCAGCTTTAGATTGCAGTTTATAATACCTTAACTTTAATACTTTAATCGTAGGATCGCGGGTCACGCGTCTTTTTAAACAAAACAAATTGGACAACGGCGGCGTTAAGTAACGTTATTTATTGCGACAGCGCGCGAGACTGAAAGTGTTCGCTTGGCTGGTCGAGAGGGAATGAAATGGAACAGACGATCTATGATATGTACAACAGATGAGCAAACACAAACAAATAAGAAGAGTAACATTTGTACACGACCACGGAACGTGAGCGATTGTGATACTTGTGCATATTATACGAGAGATGCAGTTTGCCAGGCTAAAATAGGTTAAGGTAATAAATTATGGGACTTTTTTATGCCAGTTAGTAGGGGGGGATCGAGTTTCGAATTGTTTTTTCCAACCAACGGCTGATGGTAAAACGGCGACCGACACGGAATAAGAGATTTTCCACTCTTGAATGCACACACGTTTCCAAATGTTAGAAGAATCATGGTTGGCTGGCATACCAAGCGCACGCTGTCTAACAGAACACGTAACGTTAAGCCCTCGTACATTATTTTTCCTCTCATTGTTTTCACGGCACCTTGAAATTGCAATTCCTTTTGGTACCAGCACGCACACGTATCAAAGACGGGCGAAACAGTTTTCGACGGGGGTATAATTGCTTTTATTTTCTTGGATGTTATATGTGTCTTCTCGCGTCCTCCACCGATCAACGGCTCAATTCTGTTCCTCAATCGCAATTTCAAGGTAAACGTCGACACGAAGGATGAAAAGAGAAACCCGCGCGGAGTTTTGTTATTCGAACGAAGTCCAGAAGGCACGGTTGCCTTAATCAGACGTTCTCTTTTGCACACCCATCGTTATTCACCTTGTAGATTTTCAGACACAGACCTGTTTAGCATCCCGGGACGTTGATCGCTGTACCCACGATTAATTGAAATAATTACGCATAAGGAAACAACAATGATAACGACGATAGTATTAAATTTATACATACTTACTGAACGTGTCAGCTCCCGAGCACATATCCACGTTGTACGGTCTTCTGCATCCGCGTTTTACACCGTGTGTTCATCGTATCGTCGCTGATTGGTGCCTAAAATCGTTGCGCCCGTTGTCCGCGGACATCGAGCAGTAACGAATTCTCACGTTCGGGAATAGAAGAGTCGAATGGGGAGGGCGGAGGAACCGTACAATAGAATGCGTTGATAGAGTCGCGAGGGATGTGACACCTCCGTACGACATAATTATACATATAAACTACACACGTATGTAAGTAACTTTTAGAGTATTTGAGTAAAAAAAAGGCATACATAGTTGATAGCGTTTTATTAAATGTTGTGAAAAAGTCTCTTGTCTGTCGTGTAATGTGTTGTCTCATTGTGTATGTCTCTTCTCACCGTTCTATTATTTCACTCCCTTTACGTCCCCGAAACGACATCAACCCGCATACATTCCCTTTACTTTACTTATGATCGCTGCGTCGGCAGTAGTACGCCGAAATAGCAATCTTAATCATGTTTAATGTGATTCCATCGCATCCTTTAATCCATTCATATTCACATTAATCATGTTCTAATAACGTGTACATATCCCAACAGAATCAACGTACAAGAACTGTATTCCGTCCGTTAATTACTCCTATACAAAATAACATCATTTACCGATCGCGAAACATAATCTAAATCCACGATATCGGTCTTTTATCACGGTAATGCAAGAACTTCGCGTTGAATCGCCGTTCAAATCCCCCATGCCGCGCGGCGCGGCTGCGCGCGCAGCTGAAGCCGCAATATGGCGTCCGTAGCGGGAACGAAGTGCGCGTCGCGTCCCCTTTACTCGCGATATTTCCGAAGTCGTCTGTCACATTCGGAGCCGAGTTCCGCGAAAATAATCGGCCTTCGTGACACGCTAAGCGATAACGCGGCCGACGTAACGCACGGGTCAGATAATTGGCGTGAAAACGTGTCATTTATGCCTCGGTATTCGTACGAAGCGGCCGAGCAGTGGGGGATGACGGGATGGGAAGGGAACGGCATTAGCGAGCGGTCGGGTCGAGTGCCGCTGGAAGTTGGCGCCTGTCCGTGAGCTGGTGCGGAGGTTAGTTTATTTCGTTCGCGGAGCGTTATTGTTCCCTGCCGGACGGTCGGCTTGGAGGCGAGAAACCGGACATACCGAAATCGAAATCGTGCGGCGCGTGGTACGGGCCTCGTGTTCGCGGCGCGGCATGAAGCTCTTCGGCACGGTTTCCGTGGGAACGAACTGAAATACGACGGCGTGCTGGTGTCGTTGACGTTTCGTGTGTCAGTGTCCTCTCTCGCTCCGCTCGCCTGTCTCCCTCTGGCTCCTGGCCTCGTCCTTTCTCGGCATCCCTCTGTCCTTTCTATCCCCCCCTCGCCCCAAACACACACTCTGTCTCTCCCTTGCTGGCCTGCTGCCGCGTACGTTTACCATCGTCGGGGCTACACGGAACCGCGCGTCGTTCGTTGCAATGCCAGATGACAGGTGCGAGGCGGTGGCACCGGTGTCTGCTAACAAGCCATCCGAGTGTCCTGCGGATTTAGGATACGCCGCAGAATGACGAGAGCAAGGTTGTTGGAGCGGAAGGGCGGCGAAAAGGACCGAAGACGACCGCGACCACGACGTCGACGATCTCGAATTCCCTCGCGCTAGCGGTGGGCTATGAGCGCTGACAATGGGGACGACTCCTTGGTAATTATCATACCTTTCTCTTTTTTATTGCCCTCTCCCTCTATCGCGCACTTTTTTCGTCTCTGCCGCTCTATGCCTGTCTCCGTTTAATACTGTGCCCCGTGCCTGGTATTGCGGGCAACGAGGCTGGCTGGTTGACAGCACGCCGTGCGGAAATTATCGTGCATTTCGAAGCTCTTTCTCTGATGTAACGCGGTCACGGAGGAACCGTACCTCCTGGCGGCAATTTCTATTGAATTTGTATCAGGTAGGGGCGCGCGGGACGCTTGCTTTTTTCGTTCGCTCTCAACGATACGGCCGTGAGATCGCCTCGGAGAATTCCGTAGGATATTTGATCGAAATGGGCACCCGTGATTAGAAAGCTGGCGCATACTTGTCGAGGTCTCGATTCCAACGAAACCGCGCTCGTTTTAATCGTGAATTCAAGGGGAATTCGTTGGAGCCGGGCTTTATTAAAAAATCGTTCGAGTAACGCCCAACTGCGATTACAACGGATCGAATATCACTTCCTCTGGTCAAGTTTCAGAAGAATCGTTACTTAGGTATCGCCTTAAGTGTTTTCCTTACGAGGTATTGGAAAAGCGAGGTAATTGCGCTGATAATTGTGAAAAAGCAAAGGAAATTATCTGTTATCGTTGCTCGCGTAATAGCGAAGCAGTTAAATTTGAAACAAGAGAATCGCAAAACTTGGCGTTCGGGGCGCTCGTATAATCGACTTCGATTCACCTTGTAGCATAACAAGCTTCGACCTTTTGTCAGTCGCTAAATAGGATGACTAATCATGCCGTGTGGTATTCCAAACATGAATGTTGTGCTTAAATTCGGTACTTTCGGTCTGCCAGTAAATTCAATGCGCCTCGAATCATGATTTATTTATCAGGCATATATACGTGGTCATCTGTCGGCCTTTGATCTTATATAAATCACTAATTTCCGTATATCATGAATAACAGATCTACAGATCTTGAAACTGATGATCCTCCATTCTAAGAAATCATACCTACTTCTGCTTCTTCCACGAAAAATTTAATACAGTCTCTCAATGGCTGAAATTTCTACAAATTTCTCTCTTGCTAATCGAATAATGAATGAGGAAACGTGAGAGTTTGGAGTCTCGATAGCTCCGGCTTTTGAATTTGCGTTCAGCTGTTCTTCTCACAGTCTGGTTCTTAACAACAGCTTGTCCAGGGTTAGACGAGGTTCAACGAAAACAAAAAAGGAGCTTCACATTTATATCCTGATTACACCGTTCGCCTGACGTTAATTGCTAATAACTCGAACTCCGTCACGTGGTCCACGGACACGTGACCCCGCGACGGACTCATCTGTACCGAGTAAAAGTAATTTCTACGGCTAGTAATATTTCTTGCTCGATTGCTGTAGGTTGTGAAACTCGCTTTACGTTTCGCAAGTTCCCTGGGAGTTAGAGGGGAAACAAAATGAAACGGGTGTGGAACAGAATTTTTATTCAGAACCCATTAGGATCTACAGGGTGATTCGAGAGACTGGATCGACAGGTAGCGAATATTGGAGAATATTTGTGGCCCACCTGCGAATCCGCGACGTTCTATATTTATTAATATCTTATTGGGAGAACGTTGGAATTTCCTGCTTCCAAGTCAGGTACACACCGTTCCCCGTTGTAGCCGAGCTGGATGGGAGCGATCGTAACGCAGCGGGTAGCTTGTAGTTCCATGCAACACGCTCAATAACTCGAGAGAGTCAATGAAACTCGCGCACGCGAAGGTATGCCTACTTATTAAGGGATGGCATTCTGTTTATGTTGGAGATCAATCTGGTGGGGGATATTATTCTCATGCGCTGCACGTCCTCCATCTACCAGCTCCCACATTTTAAAGTTAGGGTCTCAGATGGTACTCTAATATTCAAGACTTGGGTATCACCATCGTTATTCTCAATACATTATTTGTAACAATTTGAATACCTTCATCATTCAGTATCCAATATTTCAAGACTTCGGTATAGTGCACCGAGTGGTCTATTTATTTCGATTGCCTCTTTTTTCAACGACGGAAACAGGCGCGGGTTCAGAGTTCGTATTTTCCACCTCTTCATGTTCTCGCGACTGGACCCGACCGCCACGTGGAAAGCTTTTTCCCGATTGGAAACTCCTCGATCGCGTCGGCTGCTCCGGGCTCCCGATTCCTCGGCGATCTTGCACGTTAGCTATGAGAAAGGCAGGGCGGGTATATAACGCTTATGAGAATGCAAAGTAATACGTGTCAAGTCTAACGAGGCGCGTCGCGGAATGCAGCAGGCGAGAAAGAAGCGCGAGCTTCGTGAACGTAGGAACGCGTATAGCTACTTTCGTACAGTGTGCTCCAAAATACGCGCTTGAAACCGAAAGAATCCGATTCCTCGCGAAAATTACTCTGAAAACGTTGCGCGAAATGATTTCGTACGAGCCTCGGTTCGCGAGGAAACCGACCTCGAAGTTGCCCGAGCAAGCGTTGCTCTTGACTAAAGTCGCGCTCCCACTTGCGAAACACGTGGCGCGGAAGTCGCCACGATTATTAAAGGACCATCTCTTTTGGAAGGCTGCGCGGGACCTCTGAATGCGCACTAGAGATGAGTTTCGAGTATCTTTCGCGTCGCTGGTTGCACGAGTGAAATTTAGCTTTAGTCAATTTGGTTTAGAAAATAATGGCCATCACATTTGTTTCTTTAACCCTCGGAAGACGAATGGTGGATATGGTCGCGTGAGACGAATGCAGGGTCAGTTTGACCCATAGCAACATTTCTATGGTACACGGGTTGCACGAAAAAATTGAATATAAAATGAATTTAATAATTCAAATGTCTAAAATTAACTAAAATTTATTAATAAAGAAATACATAAAAAAACATTATTTATATACATTTGATACATAAAATAGATATATCTCCTGTATGATTTTTACAAGTAATGTTACTGCAATTTAGGCATCTTATACTATATTTTGCCATTGCCAACACAAATATAACATCGTGATAGACTTTGTCAGAGTTGGATCAAAATGACCCTGCATTCGTTGTACGAGGGTTAATAGGAAAAGGTAGGGTAGGGTGGGGCTAAAAGTCCCGTTTTTCGTATAAACCTATGTAAAATTTCCTACTAACAATCTAGAGATATCTGGTGTTATTTTGTATAAACTATAACTACTCTGCTTTGCGGACACGAAGTTCGTTTGTTGATACTGTTATTTTCTGTTGAGTTATACCACAAAATGTTTGTCAATGCAAAATGGACTTGCCCCACGCACGGGGCAAAAAGTCCATTGCATAGGGTAGACAGTCCTTAATGTCTTTTCGTGTAATATTAAACTAAATAAGTAAAAAACTCTTTTCAAATCAACAAATATTCTTTTTGGTGTGAAATATTGAAAGGAAAGCATGACTTCTTTACAAAAAATAAAAATATTAATCAGAGGTTCACTTTGAACTAAAAACTAAAAAGAAATCGCTCAACTAAAACAAAAACACTATTTAAAGACTTTGGCATCATTTCTTTATAGTTTGGCCATCTTATTATGAAAACTAATAATAAAATATATATTTTCATTCAGCAATAAACAATATCATGCACATATTACTAAAGGCAGGGCCGGCGCGAGGATGGTTAGCGCCTTTATGCAAGAAAATTTTTGGCGCCCCCAAGTTTTTGCACCTGTTTTCTATTTAATATGTTTTGCCTTTACGAGGTACAATAAAAAAAAGAATTACATTTACATTTAGTTTATATGGGAGTTGGATTCCTTTATTATTATGTTTGCGATATAGTTTTTAGCGCCCCCTTCGGCTGGCGCCCTTATGCAAAGCATTACTTGCATAATGGGTTCCGCCGGCCCTGACTAAAGGAACATACAATCTTTACGTACTTGGCTGATACGTTTCTAAATTGTGGTTTACTTCGTGTAAAACAACAAAGACGACGTATTTCTTTTAGTTTTCGGTACATAAAATAACGAAAGCGTCGTGTAATTCACACGGACGTCCAGGAGTGACTGGCGACTCTGTTGTCATCTCCGTTTCTTCTCGCCTGTTACTTAGTATACTGCGAAACTTAATACATTGTTTAGGAATAGAGATTTTGCATTCGGGACTTTTTACCCGCCGGACTTTTAGCCCCACCCTGCCCTACTTTTAAGTTACATCTGCGCGTACAAAAGCCGCTCTTTTAGGAAGAGCACGCCTGTGCGAACGTTCAAAGCGCGTAAGGGAGGCACAGTAGAAGTTTGTCGAAGAAATTCGAACGAAAAACGAGTCGATCCGCCGTGTTCGATAGATGCTGGCCGTGCCAATGCCACGGGTACTGTTACTTCTAGTTATTCGACCCAAGGTGAGGAGAAAATCCACCGTCCCCTCCTACGGACAGAACAAGCCAGAACAGTTTCGATCTTCTTTATCTACCTTCAACCATCGGGCTACGATAAAATGAATTCTAAAGGAAAGTGTAAAGGTGCAAATCCACGACGAGATAAGAATATCGTGTCTCGTGTATCTTTAATCTCATGAGTAAATGATTTCATTATCTGTAATTATTTTGCCATTAGTTTCATCATATATTTTCAGAAATCTCATCTCTCGCGATTATTTCCATTAATTACATTTAGTTGTTGCTGAGATTTTTGTCTCGTGTAAAATCTCATCGTGTATCGACACCTTAACAGGACCAGGACTGAATCATTTCCTCGAGCGATTTAAATCTCTGCTGCATATCGTCTCCACACAAGTATCTAGTCAGGCTCTGAATTTCCCTATCGACAGAAACGTTTGAAAGCATGAAAGTTTGAAAGTTATATCACTGTGCCACTTCCCCGACCCACGCCAAGGAGAAGACCAGCCACCCCAGCGCTCATAATCCGTTCGTTTTGCAATCTCGGCCAATTAACTCCGTGTAATCCTGCTCCTTCCTCTGGCCCAGTTGCTCTCCAGAGGTCCTCGAGTTCGAGACCTGGTATCGATTCTCAGTAGGTCGGCTCCCGCTGGCCGTCATCACGTTCGGAGGATCCGGCCCGTCTCGGTTTCAGCATAGGGGAAAAATACAAGCGCGCGTGTACTTTCACGTTTCCATCGGGCGACCGTCCGCGGGAAACGGCGATCAGGGAAAGGGGGAAAGGAAGAAGGGAGAGAGGAGAGATTCCTCTCGTTTCGTGCTGAATTCTGAATGGACATCCGCCTTTCTCACGATCGGGGCAGACTCGTGAGAAGATCGATTCCCCGTGCGAAGAACGCCAAGGTGCGTGCGTAACTGGAGCATCGGTACCGCTCGCGTTCTTCCTTGCCATTTGCCAGGCCATTCTCCTTCGCAGTGACAATATTGAAACGGGCCCGGGTAGTGTTTGGCGAGCGCAGAGGATCGCACTGGTAACGAATCACCGTGGTAATGACTGCGAAGGGGCACTCGTTCGCAAAGGAAACTACACCGCAGGATGGACCGCGGGGAACGGTGGGCATCTAGTTTACGAGAATGCGCGTCCCGTATCAATATTTTGCGAACGCTCGGTCGCTTCTCTGGCTGGGAATTCAGCTGGCACCAGGATTGAGATATTAGATCCACTTAAAGCGTTTAACGCGATTTTCTGTCCCGGCGAAGGACGCGCCGCGAAGGTTATAATATTTAAACCGTGTACGTTGCACAAATGCAGGCAAGGCGGAGAGCAATCGTTTACGTTGGAACAGTTTATTAAGAGCGCCTCGTATCGGGCGCTTGTTGACGGTTGATTTCTTTAAGTGCGTCTCAGGCTGTGGAAAGTCGGAATGGTGTTTGCAGAGGAGCTTATTTCGAAGTTGCAGAGCCGTGGTTTATTTCCACGGGAAACTTCCTCGGTAATTAGGATTAGCTTAACGAAGTCTGGACAGGTTCCGACCAACATCCTACACGATCTATTTCTTGCGATCCGCTTGGAGGATTCTTATCGCGGTTTCCAGAGAGTGTGATATTCTTCATGAAGCGCAGGCTCAATGTCGTCCTGTTTGAACAGAAGTTGTTGGGTTGAATGGAAAATCTTACTGTTGTGTATACAGAAACTTTAGATTAACAGATGTTAATGTGGAAACATTCCGCGGTGGACGTGTTTCTTATTGACACTGTGAAATTGCTATCGGCTGTGCAAGACAAACATTTGCACAAATGCCTGACTGCAATCGTTCAAACATCTTCGACTACCTTGAGTAATAACTTTGATTGTAAACTTCTACAATGGATAGACCTTCAACTTGCTCCGTATTCGATCAATAAGAGCACTTTTCCTTTATCGAACTACCTTGCAATTTCCTATTAATCAAATCTTGAATATAAAAACTTATATTGTCATCCCAACTCGGTATCACTTCACATCGATTTTATTCAGTTCCCAAGCAAGTCTCGCAGACGAGTATATAACACAAACTCACCAGTGGAGTATTCCCCGATATCGAATTAGAATGATTAGTTTATCCGTCATTCGACCGCCATGAACCTTCTAACTGTTTCGACAGATTCGACCTTGATTGCAATATCGCTTCCGCGTGGATTCGCGAGCTAGATCGTTGCGATCCATATGGGGCGGGGGCGGATTTGAAGATTTGGTGCCCCTAGGCTAGCAAGCGTCTGCCGCCTTTTCCGCGAAATATCATCAAATCTTTTAATATAAAAGAGTCGAGGGAATTTCAAAATTAATTCAGTATGGCCACTCACATCTGGGTCATTTCTAATTCGCTACATGAAAGAAATGAATTGTTTTTAAAGTTGTTTCAAGCGTCTGTGTTTAAACCTTTAAACATTTTCCAATTTCTTTCGCTCAAAATTTGCTGCTTCCCAAAAGTTATCGCTCCCACAAATTTATCGCTCCCCAAAATTTATCACTCCCCATAATTTGATGGTCCCCAAAATTCGCCGCTCTCCAAAATTTGCAGCTCCCCCAAAATTTACCGCTCCCCAAAATTTGTCGCCCTCCAAAATTTACTGCTCCCCAAAAATTTGCCCTTCTCCAAAATTTATCGCCACCCAAAATTTGCCGCTCCCCAAAATTTATAGCTTCCGAAAATTTGTCGCTCCCCATAATTTGATGCTCATCCAAATTTGCTACTTCCCAAAAATTTCCGCTAAAAATTTGATTCTCTCCAAAATTTTCCGTTCCCGAAAATTTCGCAAAATTCGCCGTTCCCCAAAATTTAATAGCTCCCGAGAATTTGCCGCTCCCCATAATTTGATGCTCCCCCAAATTTGATGTTCCCCAAAATTTGCCGCTCCCCCAAATTCGCAGCCCTTCAAAATTTGCCACCCCCCGCCCCCTCAAGTAAGCTGCGACCTACTTCGCCCATATCCAAATCCGCCCCTGGATTCACAACGGCCACCTTGACGATCGCCGTAGAATCTGTTTCGCGTTGAAACACCCGGGGGGTGCGTTCGAAGCCGCCAGGCCTCGACCGCACAGTTTTTCGTGCATCGCGAAAACGGCAGTTGTGGGTCACGCGTGGGACACTCGCGACTCTGTCTCCTCTGTGAGTCATTGGACTCCTACGCGGTGCTTGCGAGCGCCGTCAAGGTTTCCGTGTGGTGCAATTCGGACGGCGAATTTCGCGTGCCCGATGGAACGAAAGCGAGAATCCGCGGCGGGACGCGTGCCGCGCGATCCTCGGATCTGATCGGAGACGTGGAATAATGAATTCGTAGCGTAGCAGTGAGGTGTCTCGAGCGATCGCGGCCGAGGTAATCAGTGGAGCACTGCTGTTAATTAGATACCCGATGTCCGTGCGCGCAGGGTAACGTTTCTGTCTGCTCTAATGACTGGGAACGCGGGTTGGTTACCACTGGCTAACGTATGTTCCGTGGCGCTCGTTCTCGTGTGAAAGTGGAGAAAACCTTTCGCGACCGACGACAGGTCTGACAAGGATCTAATCGCGCCTTGGATCCTGACCACTTTTGCGAAAGTCTTTTTGTCTCGGATTCTAGTTCATTTGGTAGGAGCCTCGGCATACTTCAAATGATTCTTTCAACAGACCCGGTGGACTTCGTCTGCGGGGAAGAATGCGCTGGCAGGTTTAATGCTCTGGTGCTAGTATTTAGCAGGAAGTCGAGAAGTTTAACTCGTGGGGCTAGGTGTAGGGTCATGTGACTTGGTTTCACGAACCATTGTGAAAGTAATGGGTTGGAGGTACTTTGCCTTCTCAAAAGGTACAGTTTTAGCGACAAAAGTCACTGAAGTCGACTAAAGTCTTCGTATTAGGCGTAGATTTTATTTAAAACGGCGATCAACGCACATTGGAGAAATGATTTCCTTCTTTCTAATAGTACAGAAATACCTCAACTGAAACATATCCTTTTCACTGAGGAAACAGGGTGAGAGAAACTCCAGCAAAAGTGTAAAGGGCTGGGTATAGGATAACGTTAAGCCATTGGAGCAACAACCTCGTTATTCATAGCCCTGCTTTCGGACTCGGGGACTGCCGGGAGCAATTACCATCCAGCTTGTGTGCTTGTCAGTCGTAAGGTCGTTTACTTTCGGTAGCACTCGCCGCGTGCGTGCGCGCCAATACGAAACGCGAGCTAGAAAGCCTCGAACAGCCGTGGCTCCGATAAAATTTTCGCCCTAGGCGAGACGACAGTGTTCATTAACCTCTGCGCGGTTCGTCGAACGCGGATTTATCCTCCGTGCACGGATCCCCTCGCGGACTCGATGACTCTCCAATGATACCGCTGTCTGAATGCCACCTGATCGATGAGTCTGGCCCATCTTCGTGCACTAAAATATTTAACGAACGTTTCGGGTGAGCGTACGGGAATGAATCCGACCAGTGATAAACGTTGTATCGGCGTTGGGGTGAAAGCTTGGACGGCGCGGGTCAGTAAACCAGACGTGGAACGAACGATGTTGATCGATACTGATTAAGGAAATGGGGAAATAGGTCCGTTGATTAGCGATCTTAATCGTGGCCGTCCGATCGGTGGGATAAAGTTCTAGTGGTCTACATTTCTCGTTATCAAACTATCCTTATCGCGCTGCCGCGCGTCGCTCTGATAAACCGTAATATTCCGTATTAACGTGGACCGGGCTTCCTTAGCGCAACCTGTCCTCGCAGGTTCTGGAGGGTGGCTGCATTCGCTTGCCGGCGCGTTCAGGTTTTCAAGGAGGAAAACACTTGGAGGATATCTGCGTTTTTTGCTCGTTATTTGTTTGTACTACGGCGGAGGCTGCCGTAGCACGGTTCGGTAAGGCGAAATTCTCGTTTCCCGCACAGTTGGCGGCGTGTTTGCGCGCCGCGCGAATCGCGTACGTGACTTTATTCATCGCGCAGTGGCACGTTTCGTTTCCGTTTCTCGCCACGGCACCGTGCAATTCAACGACCAGTAAATCTTGTTAGCTGGTGCACGTACTCTCGACGAGAGTATATGCCGTCGCCGCCGGACCACTCGTGTGTCAGTCTGCGCGAGAGAGCGCGGGGCTCGACGTAAAATCGATACCGAGCTTCTCACCCCCGGGATTAACGGGGTACGAGCCCTGCTCTCTCGGCGAGGAACGCTCGCCTCTCGAGTTATCCTCGATCCCTTCGTTCAAGCTCCTTTTATCCGGTTCTTTCGCCTTTCAAACGCGTGCTGCCTCGGGGCGAAAACTTGCGGCCGTTCAATTCCACCTAAAGGTCCTAAAGTTTTGCATCGGACGTGTAATGCCATTTCAATTGAGGGCCTTGCAGCGAGCGGGG
This sequence comes from Andrena bucephala, assembly GCA_947577245.1. NCBI lineage: Eukaryota > Metazoa > Arthropoda > Insecta > Hymenoptera > Andrenidae > Andrena > Andrena bucephala. The sequence goes on along the minus strand of OX387715.1, from coordinate 94,391,661 downwards.
TGCAGCTCCATCTTTACGAAGTTCGTGTAAATTAGAAAAAAACTGTTTATAAAATTATTGCCCTGACTTAACATTGAAAAGAGAACACTAATTGACAATTATAGATTTTCACACAATAAGTAGGTAGGAGTTATTGAGTTGATAAGTTTTTATTTCTATTTTTGGCGAAAATATATTCTATAAGAAAAAATAAAAATATTAATATTAATGATTCTATAATGAATATAAAATGTTAATGTTTCTATAATAAAAAATATTAATATTAACATTAATATTTCTATTTTTATTTATTTGCAGTAAATCGCTCATTTGTTATCGGATTTCCATCAAACGATGTAGAGCATTCTGTAAATTATAATGGACACACCTTTAATATGACGGTCAAGACTCCTCCCTGGGGTAATCAGTTTTCGAATGCACGGCCTCCCACCGACGTCCATTCATATCTCGTCTAATTATGAATTAACTTGCGGCTCGGGTGCAGTAGGTGTACGCGCGTAGAATCGAGTTGCAAGGCGATGACGTAGGTGGTGGATTGCGTCACACCCGCGACGTCACGCGTTCGTTTATCACGTAGGACGGCGTGATTCCGGCCTGTCGCGGGCTGATAACGAGTGAAATATAACTGCTCGCCCAGCGGTTACAATTGTTTATCGATCCTCGTTGTAGTAAGTCGTTCAAGTTCGTACCACGTCGTGCATCGTGCTGCGCCTGGTCATGTTTTATTAAGAGGGACGGGTAAACCTTAACGCGATTACGTGTCCTCTGAAATATTGAAAACAAAGATGCTCCGGAAATGTAGCAAGTATAGATTATGGAGACTGTAAAGACTGTTCAGACTGTGGAAGCACAGAGGGTAGCTATAGGGTGGCTATGGAGTCCTTGGATGACCCAGGGTTGGGTCCTTGAGTGGCTATAGGGTGGAGCCACAAGGGGGTATAGAAACACTGTATGCTGACTATGCAGCGGCTATAAAGAATATATCCAATACTAAAATCTACATTTATCGTGTAGGGTAAACCAACCAGTGAATGACCGAATTGTTGAATTTATTCACCTTTCAGATTAATACTTGAATATATTTATGTATAACAACAAAAAAACTGTTGCAATTGCATTTAAATTTATTTTTCTTGAAATTTCTATAAAAATAATTACTTATTCTTATCGTAATTTTTAAAAAAACGACTATAAAATGCAACATGTGTAGAAGCCCAGTAAATGACCGTATACTTTTAATAAGAATTGTACATTTAAGGGGGAACACCACTGTGACGGCCGGAAAAGTAAGTCATTCTTAAGAATTTTATTCAGGAATGATTTACAGTTTTCATAGAAAATTTTTATTACCTACCTTTAGTACGCTGTCTTAAGAGACTATATATAGAAAATAAATAGAAAAACATATGAGTGAAAAACTATATGAGTGTAGTTTCCGTTGTACGTACGGATTTTTTGATTTTAGACAAACTTTTTGAAATACCCTCGAAAAACTGTTCATCTTATTCGCGGATTTTCGAAACTTTTCTTTTAAAACGCACCATTTTTACAAAAATAATTTGTTTAAGAAATCGGTACGTACAACGGAAACTACACTCATATAGTTTATAAAAAAAAATGAAATTTGATTTCGGACCTGCTGTTCCATAGTTACACATTCAACCAGCTCGCGTGAGGGGGTCTAAAAGATTAATTAGATGTTTAATAAGATGTTTTTCTATTTATTTTTTTTGGCATAGTCTCTCAAGACAGCGTACTAAAGGTAGGTAATAAAATTTTTCTATGAAAACTGTAAATTATTTCTGAAAAACATTCTTAAAAATGGCTTACTTTTCCGGCCGTCACAGTGGTGTTCCCCCTTAACTAAAAATGTGGGATATTAAAAGTGCAACTACACTCAATTTATAAACATATAATATTTTTAAATTTATAATTGACATTTCTTCGCCTAATGGTCATTCACTGGTATGCGGTCAATTACTGGTTGGTTTACCCTACTCTATTACCTTTTTCCCTTCAAAAACTCAATTTCCTTCCCCACTCCATCGGATCTTCCAATCTTTAACAAAATCTAATTTGACCCGTTGTTTTCCAAGTATCTACGTATATGGGCGTCGTTTCACGGGGAAGCATTCTTTTCGTAGGGCAAAGGTAGAGTCGTAAAAGAAAGTGGCGATTCACTTATGTAACCATTCACGCGATACATTCTATCCGTGCAAAAATGTTCGCAGACATGATTCCATGGTCTGGTTTCGCGACGAGCCTACGTTGTACTCCAGCCACCCTTGGGGTACGGGTTCCATCGCCCCTTGGCACGGTATAGGGTAAATTTGATGACTCAGAGCGCTTTATGGGGAATGAAATTACGCACCCCCATCTCGACGCCAAGGGACCATTGTAGAGAGCAGACGAGCAAACATCTTGACGTTGTAGTAGCGAGTTTGCTCGAGGGGGCGGCTCTGGAAAACGGGGGTGCTCCAACAGTGCTCCGCTGCATACGATTCCATCACTTTTCTCTTCTTTATTATAGTTCCAAGAATCCCCTATCAAGAAATCATGCTCGGGCTAATAAGGCTACAGGCTCGGAATAAAGAATCGTTCTTTTGAAAAGAATTTTGCCTTTAAGCACCTGAAACTCTCCGAGCCACGAGGATACCTCGAGCAATTTAAAAGCATTCACCTGGTACGTGCTGTCGCAAATCTTGCGACACGGACAGCCTTGGAACTGCATTTCTTTCGTTACTTTGTTTTCGGTGGATATTTTATAAACACACGTTCTCCGGTGTAATCGGATATTTGCCAATGCCTTTAATGCCATCTCATGCTTCCCGTGCCCCACAAACGGCGAGCCCAAAGAGGAAAGGGGAAATCCACGAGCAAACGAACCCGACCGAATTTTTTATTACCGATTTCCTCTGTTTGGGGATAAATATTTGATGGCTCCGCTTCGTTGTCCACGGGGATCCCTCGCGCACTCCAGATAATGTCCCGATTACGTGTAATCGTGGGAGACAGAGTGTCGGGTTTCCAGGATTCGCGTAGAAAGCGTGACCAGAAACGAAATCCAGCGATTCGAAGGCGACCGCGCGAGTACCGCAATAGAGACACGCATAAATTCTTCTGCGCTCACGGTAATGGGCCACGATGAATTATGGCATTACCAGCACGCGATGCCTGTATCGCGAAAAAGTTCGCTATGAAATAGATTCAGGCGAATTGAGCATTAATGTACATATACAACATGGTGCTCTTTATGGTGCTCTATATTTTGCAATTTCGATAGTGTTTGCGATACATGGACACTGTTGATAGTTTCTTTCTCATTAAAATTGAGTCGCATCTACCGCTTGTGATTTGTAGGTTTTGATAGTATATTTATAAGCCGAATTCAACGTAATTGAATTACTTACTCCATGTTCAATGTCTGGTCAATAGTGTGGGATTTCTCTTCATCCTACATAGTAGTAAGTTTATTCTTCTTCATGAATGAACGTGAAGTGTCTCTCTGTCACTTTCCCAGATGCAATTCATTTCCTGAAGCGAAACAACGATTGTTCTTTCCAAGCGCATACGCACGATAAGATCTATACAGTTTTCCCTCGAGAGATCGAGTTTATCGATCGCTCGTAGCTGCTGGATCCTGCCGATGGTAACGTCATGGATCGACTTTATCCATTGCGTGGGACGAGAGCCAGTGCCGTAGCTAGTGAGTCCTGGTTCACCATATCACTGTGTCCATAGAATTTAGAATTTTACGGTATTACACACTATGGAAATTAATTGAATTCCTCGTTCAATCATTCGTAATTCTTCACTTTTATGAAAGCATATCGTACACAGACAAGCCTCCAATTTTATTACAGTACAAATTTCAAGGTCCATTAATATCAAAGATATTTCTTAACAACTGAAGAGTTGTTGTAGAAAACACTGTAAGTGCTAAAATTAAAAAAAAGTTTTAATTATGGGAAAATTTTTTACATGCCAATGGTAATACTATAATATAGAATTTGAGTTTTGGCACTTACAGTATTTTCTACAGAGGACTCTACAATTATTCTACCAGCGCGTTTCCTCCATAAACCTTAAATTTCGCAAGTTTTCAGTTTCAAAAGAAACTGTACATTCCTCGCTAAAAATGTCCACAACGGCACAAAAATTCTCGATGCTATCTATCTAGGATTAGATCATAAAGCGCAATGAACTTATATCACATCACTAATCACCTATCAGCACTTGAGTCAATATCGAACACCCATCAGAAAGAAATCACGAGAATTCAATTGATTCAGATAACAGTTGCACGATCCCTAAGAATCTAAGAAGGGGAGACTGTTTCCAAGTTAAACTACCCTCCCACACCCTCTTCTCCCTCGCCCAGGTCGCTGGGGATCTCGAAAATTTTAAGTGGCTCCCGCGTACTCTCTGATCGCAAGCGTAGATTTGCGTCAGCGAACGTCCCACGTCGTGATAATGGTCGGCGTAAGAGCGTGGTCAGTTCGATTGCATTCAGCCGGCTCGTTCGAATCGCGTGTTTGCGGCGGAGCCAGTCGTTGTCGAGACGGCGAGCCGCGCGGTTCGACCGCGAACAACGTTCCTCGACGCTTCAGCACTCGCGTGACTCTCTTCTGGCCTCTTTCGTCTTCCTCGGCGCTCGTGTACCACCTGCGCCCGCCCCTGTCGATCGAGTGCCTCGAGTTTCCACGACATTGTTTACGGTCGCATGTGCCCGTGCAACCTGATTAAATATATCGAGGCGAAGGGGAAAGGTACGAGAGCAGGTGTCCAACATTGGCGAGGATGGGACCATCGTATCTGTTGATCTCCTGAGGATCCAGTCTCTCCGCTCCGTTCTTCGCCGGAGGTTTGAAAGTAAATTTCTTTGTTCTCCAGTGGTAATGTGGTATAAAGTAATGGTCCTCTGAGCTTATGATCGTGAGTAATAGCTAATGTATTTCCCGATCTCGCGACATCGAGCTGCTTCTTTCTTTGTCTCATTGGAGTCATCGAGGAAAAAAAAATCACTTTTCTGAGCAGAATATGGGTTTGTTCGGTTTCTACTGTTTGCCAGGCTTGGCACAGGTTTTCTCGAAAGTGCAAGTGTTGAGGTGTAAGTAGATATAAAGTGATAGGAGAATCGCAGAAATTCGAGAATTTCGGAGCGTATAATAGAAGTGAAGCAACACAGGGATAACTCTAAGTTGTTATGTCACCCTTGACGCTATTATGCTCTGATAAAACACATTACTAACGCTGAAAACTTCATGATGGAAGTGTTTACTCTGAACGGCGAGTTAACTCGATGCGGTCAATTGATAGACTGATTTTATTCCCACGCGTATTGGCGCCTGTCGTACAATTGCGTATCCATTGAACGTCACTATTTACCTTCGTACCGTCAACAATTTTAGTAAGCAAACATCGCGGGCGAACATTTTCCCGCGGTGACATCGAGGGTCGGTTATCGCCAGTTGAACGTCACCTTCGGATCCTAGAAACGTGAACTGTTATCAGAGCGGTGGAACGCGTGACGCCGAGGGTGCACGTGTGCGACGACTAGGTTCGCTGATTCTAGGAACACCTTGGAAAAGTGCTCGTTACTCGCCGCACATGCTAGGCACCTCTACAACCTGGAAACTTTGCACGTGCACAATCGTGCATCTAGACATTAGCAATGTATGACTAACCGTGTGTGTCACGCGTTAGCCACCCATAACCCGCTAACGCGCTTATTCGTCTTGTCTTAATTGGAACCTGCAGTTACCTCGTCGAACATCGACCGTCAGTGCCGTTCGATACGTCAGGCGGATGATACGGCACAGGTGATAAGCGAAAATGTGGGCTGGCCTCGGTGTGTCGATGAACTTCCAGTACCAGGGGAAAAACTGGATGTATTTTGCAATTGATAATAATTTTGCATACTGAGCTTGTCGTGACGTTTTCATAAGGCGAAGTGCTCTTATCTATGGTTACTCCTAAAGTAGGATGCTTTAGTTTAGAAATATCTTCAATGCAGTTAGAATTATTATAGTGTATTCAACCTGATCGAGTTTGAATTAACTCTGCTCCATCTACAGTAGGATACTCACAAGGAGAGTATTTTAGGTGTCCGCCTCTGATCATTTCGATTTTTGGATATGTTATAGAGGACCGAAAAATAAGAAATACGTGTTTTTTTATTTTTCCCCGTTTTCATATTTGGGGGGTGAAAACTGGGTTCAAAGTTAGGGTTGAAAAATCATTTTTGTGGAATATCTCGAGAACTATTAGAGATAGGGGAATAGTGTCAATGGACGAATTTTGTGTCTTTGAATGCGAAATATGACTGACTCACCAGATTTTCAAAAAGTCCATTTTTTCAACAAAAATGATTTTTCAACCCTAACTTTGAACGCAGTTTTCACCTCCCAAATATGAAAACGGGGAAAAATAAAAAAACACGTATTTCTTATTTTTCGGTCCTCTATAACATATCCAAAAATCAAAATGATCGGAGGCGGACACCTAAAATACTCTCCTTGTCAGTAGGATACGCGGATTTAAACAAAAAGGCCCAGGTGGCAAACATTCTGGGGGGCCCATTATTTTGGTAAAATGAGGAGGTAGTTTAATAAATATATAAAAAGAATGTATATGTTAAACGATTTTATTAAAAATGCACAAAAAATTAAATTAAAATGTACTGAAAACTAAAAAATAATTATTTTCTTGTACTACAATTTCGATGGTGTTTTTTCACTTTCAATAAAATTGTGAAAAAATCGTTTAAAAATAGGCTTAGGGTAGGGGAGACCGGGGCTGGTTGTCTCAAGGGGTAGGTTGACTAATTGTTCATAACTTTGCACCGACATATGCTCTACTGCGGAAAGATTCACTGTAGAAAGATGTCACTTCTACTATGCCATGCATTTATGTCCGACCCCGCGATCGCACGTTTTTTAACAGTTATCAGCGTTTGTCGAAAAATTGACTACGTAAGTAATTATTTTTTCTTAAAGATTTTATTTTTTCACGCTCTATATAAATAGTTACCTATAATAGAATAAATATTAAGGGACTATTTTAATTTTTGTTTATTAGACGATCTATAGGCATAGTATTTTTGTTTATACATAAATAATTGAAGGTTATATAGATTATTGAAGTCAAAATGATCGGTCGGTGCTGGTTGATAAATAACGTTAATAAGGTTTAAATTGATAATTCGTTATTTATAAAGCGATTTTTATTTTTTTGTTCAAATTTCACTATGTATTATAATTAACGTTTAAGTTGAAAAAATTTTCAGCTTATTATTAACATATGAAAGAAAGAAATTAATATTTTATAATGAAACAACTCTTGTGACATTGTGTTATTTTATTACCACTGTGATAAGTTACTAATAATATTTTCTTAACTGATTGTACCTATAGTCAATCTACCCCATACTGTAAGTCAACCAACCCCGATCATGGGGCTGGTTGACCAGCATGGAAGGTGTTAGAAAAACATTAAAATACCTTAAATGTTGTCACATTGAGTCAACATTAATAATTTAATCAGATAGCCAACTGTATGCCCTATCAAATATATTAACCGGTGTAATGATATTTCGCCCACATAATTTATTAAAAATCAAAAACTGAAAAACTGGCCCACCAGCCCCGGTCTCCCCTACACAAGAGTGCAGAAAAAAATATAGTGTTTGGATAAAAGCATAATTTTTATTTTGATGATGGGGCCCAGTCGGCAACTGCTCATCGGCGGTCTGTTAAACCCGCCATTGAGGATACTGCTGCGAAAATGTTCAAATAAAAGAATCACACCTCTACGAGCACCCAAAGAGCAGAATCAATACCCCATCGACGAATCCCCAGAAATCCAGTCCGATCTCCGTTAATTAAAACACTCTCGCTTCATCCTCTCACCTGAAAGCTCGCGGAAAAATCTCGGGACCCCTAACAATCGATACACCGTGTTTCCGCGGAGAGACGAAAAGAGAAACTGATTGGTACACTGGATTGCAAACTGCTCCCCGTCCCCATGGCCTCTTCAATTCCGCTTCGTCGACGACAGAATAATCCCGACCCTCGAAAGAGACCGAAGACGAGAAGTCGGGGAAACAATTCTACGAACGTAGCCGCTGACCATTCTGCCAAGTTCGAGGGAATCCGTCGTAGAGACACAGCAAATAGGGGGAAATAACATGAATTGTGTGGCTGGTAGCAACGTTCCTGCACGCTTCAATGAATTCCATATCCGCGTGCTGCTCGTTGCACGTGCGGTTGCCAGTATCCTGGCACGTTGAGGAAACGTAGAAAATAGCGTGATTTCGTTTTGGGCTTCTCGTTGGCACGGATCCCCCAGCGAAACTGTGAAACCGCGCGCGTATTATGGTGCCGCGGGACACGGTCCAAATTTCGCGGGCACATAACGCGAAAGGAGTCACCGAAGCGGATTTCCTTCCTTTTTTTTGTGAATTTTTGCCTGGCGAGTAGAAGTTGAAATTTTTTTGGCGGGAAAGGAACAGTAGCGACCCAAGGTTGGGCTTATTTTCGACTACCAGATCGGGTATGCAAATGCAACCGTGACATTCTCGCTCGTCATTCTTTGTCTCTCTCTGTCTCTCCCTCTCTCTCTCTTTCTCGGGGTTTCCCTTTCTTTCGTTTTATCAGCGAAACGAGTGTTATCTGACGAGACTGTATGAATTTTAAAATAGCGACTCGCGTGTCGTGGCAAGAGCCTCTTGAATTACACTGAGACGTGACAAAGGCTTCAGTTTTGGTTTTCATTTGGTTAGAGTAAGCTGATGGGGTAGTATTAATTGCAATCCATTTTTCACAACAGTTTCTGGGCGAAGGGTGCAGTTAGAGGTCTGAGATTTACGCTGCTCTTGGATCTTCTCGCGATCTTTGCGCCCGAAAACAGCTTAAAGCCACGTTCCTGTACCATGGAAATTATTCGCGAGCCGTAAATCAGTCCCATATATTTCCCTGGGGGTCTGTGTTTACTATAAATAGCGTGAGTCCGGATTTGCTTTCCTTTTTATGGCGTGTTCCTCGAACTAGCGAACCGATGCCTGACTACGCGACATTCGACGTGGTTCGAGGAACAGTGGAGCCCGGCTAGTCTTCTTACTTTCTCACTGAGCAAAATTTCATTCGAACTTGGAGTGTAATTTAAGTGGAATTGAAGTGGATGCCCCATCGAAATTTTGCATCGGACTTCGCGAACAACTTTGTCTCATTTCCCCAATAATATGAAAAAAATATTCAAAACAGAAGAAAACCTCAAGAAAGCACTGGACCTTATCCGTAGACTAAATCTGTATTGCGAAATATAAAATAACCACTGACTATGGTCGCTAATAGCCACGGAGTTAATGCGACCTTAGAACAAAAACAACTTTGCCTCGTTTCATTGTGAAATGTTTCTTCAAGCGCCAGGTAAATACATGGTGAAGATATTCGTTTTCTCTCTGCCCGTTGAACGAAATCGTTTCGTTTCATTCGAGTACGGATAGCGGCTCGAACCTGTTGCCCTGCGTGGTGTCTAACACACGATACTGTGTACAAACAGTCCTGTTAATGCTTACGTCCTGTGGCGAATAACATAACGTTAACACCGTGACCTCATATTACGTGTTTATCGAACGAGGCAGCTACTCTTCGTAGGGAGTCTCTGCTGGAATGATCTCAGACTATCATTCGATATATTTGCTCGAGATACACGACGTAATTGGCTGTGCAAGAATTTATCCTCTTACCAAGCGTCGCACACGTCCGTGTCATATTAAAGTGCTCCAAGCCGAGGAGATGTTTGCTACGTTGTGTTATGCATAATGCTTGGAATAATTAAAGGATTTCTCGTGCAGGATAACATTTAATCATTCAGGTGTGCTCACACTGACAGACAAGCAACACAAATATTTTCATTCCACTTTTACTGTTTCATCGTTGTTTCTTTGTTCGAATCCTGGCGCGATTCTCACAACTTCAGCACCATTCGGAGCAGCGTTAACATTGTCGCATTCGTGGGAGCAACAATTGGAGGGAAGAGCGCAGAAGCTCTCGTGGTCCGAGTGGCACGCATCGCCCGCGCGTTAGATAAGAAAATAACGTAACAGCCAAATCATTCTAGCCGCCAAATGATTCATGCTCGCATGAAACGCGCAGGCAGCTTAAAGCACACTTCCTGCTACGTACCGATATACCAGGCCTCTCTTTATGAACAACACCTACGTTGCATAATGCACACGGATTGCCTCCGTTTCTCAAGCAGCCTCGAGATAGCATTGCGCGAGTAATTTCCTGAATAATTGACGGATTCTCCAATTTCGAGAGGGCCTCCATTGTCGCGAAGCTCAGCTGGATCGACACACTTTGCGATGCCTAGATATCTCTCAGGTTTTCTCGTAACCTTTTCTGTGCTCGCGATGATCGAATGTCGTAATGGTTACCGAGCTCTGCTTAATATACTTACACCTTTGTGTCATCAAACAGCGACATGATTCAGACTTTCTTTTATTCGAAGACCTTTGAGCAAGAGCGACACAGATTCCAGTAACTAAACACCGTATCACTTACCTTTGTAGCTGCTCTAAATTTCGAAGAACTTTGTTTAATGCAGTGCAGAGTTCTCGGAATGCGATTCGCGGGAATAATGAATGACAAAGGGTTAAGGTCGCGATGCACGACCGCGTGTTTCTGGTGGCAAGCGGTGACAGGGCGTTTGTTTTATCAGAACGAGGCGTCCACCGGGCATCGACTCTTTTATCAGGCCACCGGGATCCCGTTTAATCGTTTCCACGCTTCAAGTCCCTTTAATCGAATCGGTTTTCCGTTTTATTGTCGCGCTGATTCGCCTGTTTATCGTCTAGTAAATGATAGCACCGCTTGTCTAAATTTAGCGCACGAAATTGGTCGAAACAATAAGAATCATTAGACAATCCCGTTGCAGTTTTTGGTTTCTCAAATGTACAAGTAATTGGAGCAAAGTCCAGAGAGGAAACGAGCTAAATGTCATAGCAGTGCTATCATTTCTTTTTTAATATGAAGGTGAAACTAGGAGGAACTCATCGTCGAGATAGATGCGTTCGTACAGAGCGAGTTCCTGGAAATTATTCTATCATTTGCATTGCTATATTGTATTACTACTGCGTAATGAATCGGCACGTGGGAAATCGTGGATACGTACAATCGACCGACAGTCATGCACCGCGAATCGGTTTGATAAATTGAGAAAAATGTTCCCTTGCTTTGCACGCAGCTCAAACTGCCGTCTCGGAAACGGTAGAAACGGTAAAAAAATTATTTTTCGCAGTCCTTTACGGTTTCCTCTGTCGATACTGACCAATCGTCTGAGAAACTACTTAATGCATTCACTTTACCGGTTGTCCTCTATCGAAATTTCAACTTCCACGTTGATACTGTTAGAATAAAATTGTAAGGGCCTTAGTTGTATCGCCGCTGCGATTACTGTCTTCATTTATCACATTCTCCAAAGTGGAGTAAAAAATCGGCATCTTTTCCCGAAGATATCAAGCATCAGACTCGCTAGTTTACCTACTTTAAACGAAATAATCGCAAACACTTCAGCCTTCGTAACAGCTCTCTCTATTTTCCTCTATGGTATAACGAACGGCTCATTTTTTTTATACGAGTAGGTACCTGTGGGGGTGGATGTTTTTCTTAATGGAAGTTCGTTTGTAGGTTGAATTAATTATTTAAAAGGTCAAAACATCACGATGTTGCCCCGGCGTTTAGAAAATACTCGAGCTTCAGACGCAGGACTAATGGTCGGAAGTGCAATTCCGCCCACGGAGTAGTAACATCCTCTTTAACGAAAGCGTTTTCCGTCGTTTTGCTCCTTCGACCTTTCGGGCAGTGGCGTATCGAAGCATCGATTCTGACGGGAGACTCGTGTCCTTTGATCCCTGCCCGCAAATATGAATACACGTGGGTGGGCGAAGTGATCATTTCCAGAGGTGCCGAATCGTTGGGAAAATGGAGCAGCCCGACGAGTCGAGGCGCAGTTTCGGAACTAAAAATGATAGTACAGACGTAGATAGTAAAAATAGTTTATTTAGTCTTCGGCGGAGACGGCGGGACGGACTTCTGTCGATGTCTCAATTCGATTTCGATATCGCCGCGCGGTCTCGGGTCGTCGTTACGCATTAACGTCATCGGTTTCGCTGGGGACCGAGCGTTCAGTCGCTTCGAATGACGAGGATCATTCAGTTTCGCGCTGGCAATAGCGCCGCGACGGTGTGCGAACTCCAGGCGCGATCGAACGGATCGAAGCGCACAGTGGCCTCCGCTTTTGAAATTCTCGTGTTCTTACATCCGCGCGGCGTCGATTCGAGTCCTTGGTTTCGTGGGAACTGGCGGGTATTAAAGAAACAATGGGAAGAACGAATGGCGCACGTCAATCGAATAGTTAGCGGAGTTCGAAGGATGACGATGCATTAACGTCTTTCAAACGCTTCGCGTGTAGCTCGATACTTGTGTTGGCACGCCTGAATTCTGTTTGTGTCGTAATCCTGTATTTCCCAAGCAGTTACAGGATAAGACTTGCGTTGGAAAAATTATACAGTTTCCATAAAGGCCACGAAACGAGAAATCGAGGTGGACTTAGCTCAGTCTTTATTTTCATAACAGGCAGATAGGCAAACTGCAAACCATATCGCTCAAAGAAAGGTGCAGCTCGAAAGACTCAATATGTAATCTGTAGTTTAGTTTGACGACGGTGGTGCACGAGGTTCGCGCATCCTCGCGCACAGTTAGCGGGGACCGTGTGCAACAGTAACTCGAGCTTTCGCCTTACGAGCGTAACGCGTTACTACACGCGGTGCGCGCTAATTGCACGGAAAGATTCGAAGCTCGTGCACGAAGCCCCGCGAGAGCGAGGTCGATAAATCGTGGCGAATCTCGCGAGCTATCGGAGGACAGTCGGCAGAACAATCACGAGACAAATTGCACAGGCAGAATCGAAGTGACGGCAGAAGGGGAAGTTCCGCGGACATTCAGACGTGGATGCTGTGGCCCGTGTTGGGGGATGACGGGCTGAGCCCAACGTCGCCCCCGGCCTCGGCCAGCGTCAAGGGGGTTAACAAACTGGCGCCCCTGCTCCTCTGCGCCCCCTGCAAGCCCAGCAGCCACAGGAAGAACCAGAATTCCACGCAGTGGTACGTGCAGCAGGTAAACAGACACCCAAGAGATTCATCATCATCCGTTTTGTTTCCTCGTCGGAGCATTCTTCTTTCCTCGTTTTCAATTTTTCTTTTCTCTGTATTTGTCCCCACCCCCTCGCTGTTTGGTTGCCCGACGACGGAGCTCTTTGTGTTCCTGCCTGCTGGTTACTTGTTTTCACTGGTTTTCGCATCTCGCGTTCGACGCGCGGTAACGTTGCAGTAGAACCGAGTCGAGCCTGGTACCTGGGTTCGACGCTCTGCTCACTCTCGTCCCTTAAATGGAGAACGCCGGATTGCATGGGGATTGTGTCTTGAATATTCTAGAGCGCGTAGTACCCGGGTTTTGTTTCAGCTCAGACAGCGCCCCTCTGTTCAATTCGTCGGGGATTTCTCGGATCGAATTAAAGTAGGTATATACCTAACATTGCTAAAACGTTTATTAGATCGATACGAATTTCTTCAGTTTGTAAGATTAACTTGCTCAGCTCGCCTTCTATCGTCTGATATGATTTAATGAAACCTTACAGCCTTGAAACATCAGAAATATCGAACGCTAGCACGTCGAACCCGTTGCTGGAAACCCGATTCCACTCGGTTAGAAAGTGTCGAAACTTTTGCAGGACTGTTTTCCTCGGTAATGCGATTGTCTCGGTGTTGAGTAAGTTCGACGGTCGCGATTCTATCCGATAAATCGCGCGAAAGTTTCCGCGAACTCCTCGAGGATTTATCAGGCTCGACTTGGAATCGTTCCCCTGACAAATCCAGTTTCCAAAGATTCCGGCCGCTGGGAACCCCCCGCGACTCGGTCCAGAGACACGCGACTTCGGTAACAGGCTCGTTATTATTCGCGATCTCTCAATGTCGGCACGAATCGGCAATCCGTAACGTCGATGTAACGAGATTACGCGCAATTCTGATAAGCTATCAGCCCGCCGAGCAAACCGCTTTTGCACGCAGAATTTGTTTAGTATTTTTCTGGTGAACCGCAAGTGTGTCGTGTTGGTTGACGTGTGCATGCTTTGATCGTAAGTGTATCGCAGTTTCCCGTGCATGAGAAGCGGAGGAGAACTGTCGAGCGCTGCTCAAGCGTAGCACGCACGGAACTTGTCGGCTTGTTGTTTGTGTTTGCGAGCGAAGTACACGGAATCGGATGCAATGTATCACGGGGAAATTCCCAATAGTGCACATGATTTCCCTGAATGTTGCAGTTATTCGAATTTATTAACAGATAACTTTGCAAGTTCTTTGCACCAAAAGGAATCGAAAACTCCTTTACAATTTTGCGATCTGCAGCTTCGTTTTCGAGATACGAGCAGTCGAAGTTTGACGGTCCATCAACTTCCGGTGCGCGCTGTTCGGTCCTCGGCTGGCTAAGGGCGCGCCGGAAGTCGCTGGACCCTCAAACTTCAATGACTTATATCTCGGAAACGCGGCCACGGATTGGAAAACGGTAAAGGACTTTTGGAGCTCTTTGGACGCGAGGAATTCGTGTGTTTCAGCTTAACCGAAGAAGAAAGAAACTCGATCGCTGGAATCGGCAAGAAAAAGTAACTAGCATCGATTGCACGCTACTTTTTAGTTTTCAGCAAACAACGCAACGAATAATTCTCCTCGCCTCTATCTTTACGTCCTAGAGGCAACTTTTCCATTACTTTCAATGCCACCCCTCCCCGAGTTATCGGGCGTTCTTTTTTAAACCATATCAACCGTATATTACTTTTGTTTTTTTCTCTAGTACACTTACCGCGCGTTGTTTTTATTCCCGCGCAGAATGTTTTCACACGCTCGCGGGGGCGTGAGCGATCGGATAAATTTCTTTGAAATTGCGAATTCCCGAAGATATTCCCCCCGTGGAAAACAAACTCCAAGCATAATAAACGATCGAAAAAGAACCTTCGATCTTGGGATCGTGTGTTCAAGTGCGAGTGATTCACTGTCGCAGCGTGTAGCGAGGCTCGTTTTAGTAGTCTCGATAGGAGGAGGCACGTGGGGAAGTCGCTTAATCGGGCAATCAGGGTCAGAGTGTCATCGGAACTGTATCGTTGTCATTAATGGCCCGGGAACAGCGTGTAAATAGAAAATGAATTATGGTTACATTGACCCAGTTGCCGCGGTGCCGCTGAACGAACTATAATTGCTCGTTAATTAAATGCGAACGATGGGAAAATTAGTTTTATTTGGCGTATCGTGACGAACAATTAGGTACTATCGTTATTTCACGCTGGTGACGTTTCTACCCCGCGATATGGTAATTGTTTCCTTGATCTCCGCCTATTTCTTTCCACCGTTCGCAACTCGATGACCGGCAATTTACCGGCAATTTTTTTAAATTATCTTAAACGTGTTTAGTACTCCACTTCGTATCAGGTACCTCTCCAACTAAAGTCTCCCGTTAATGTCAACTGATAGGTGTCACTCCAAGTATCACTCGATGCACATAAACTTCTACTAAGATTCCACTTTCAGTTTATCATCCCACTCAGTTTCGAGCACGATAGCATCAATATTTCTTTAATTCAAACAGACAGAACTATTTCTGCCACGAATTGACTCACAGGTGCTGCGGGTTCACCTGACTCGGAACCGCGTCGAACCAAAGTCCGCCCACGCTCTCTATGAAACGGAGGAAAAGGTGCTTTGACACCTTCTTTATCGGTGCACACGTGAGTCATCGCCGACTGTTGCTACCGGTTGGTTTAATTGCTTATCTGGGATCGTACTTTGCGTACCGGCTTACGGGCCCGTGTAATTATGCGTTGCCTGACCGGAAGCCAGGCAGGAGCTTGCGTCTAATAGGACTCCCTCGAGAGGCGAGGAAATTCCTTTGTTCGTGGTACTCGGACACGCTGTCCGCCAAACACACATACCGTCCGGCGTGTTTACAAAACACACAGTCGTTGCTTTGCAGTCGGCGTATCGTTTATGCAAAGTCCCTGACGCGTGATATAAAATTACTTGATTAATTACGCGGCCGCCGTGTTCTTGCAACCGCGGCCACGCAGGACGTTGCAATACATCGATTTCTAATCACACGGATCGTTATTGCGCTGCAGGAGATAACAGCGTGAGACCATATGTTTCTTCGTAGACCTTCAATTTATTTTACATTTCATTGGTAGGAGTAGCAGTTTTCGTCGAGAGTCGATAATCGGATAATCCACGGTGTACAACACCCGGCTGTCCTTCGAATTTCATGAGGAGAGAATAGAATCATTGACCCTGACTTCCCTTTGAAGGGTTTCGGCGGCGTTGACACGTTTGCCGTATTGTGCCTCCTGCAGAGGTGTTTTCAAGAGCAGGCTACGTGAGTGGCTTTTGTGCTCGACATCAACAAAGCTTCGCTTTATCACCGTTCGTTCTTTGAACTTCCGGCGTGTCTCCTAGTATCCACGACTCTTTCTCGCCCGTCACATGTCGCCTTTCTTCTTCCACCTTTCCCGTCGATTCGACGATTGTGGCTATTACAGTTTGCCCGAGAGCTCCTTTGAATATTACATCGCCTGAGTCACTTGGCTCGAGGTTGTAGCGTGTTTTCGTCTTCAATGAAAAGAATGGGTAATTCTTTCTAGATTTGATTACTGCTATGATTCAACTTCTACGTTCCATTTATCCCCTAATCTCCGATCTGACATTTAGAAAATTGTATACAGACGTTTCATAATCTAACGGTTAAAGGAATTAGGATACACTTCTTTCAATTCTTCTGCTCCTTTCAATTCAATCCGACATCGAGTATCGACTCCAAAAATTTGATGAAGCAAGCTGAATATTTTTACCTCTTTGATATCGGAACGTCTACTGTATCAAATGGCTCGCCTACTGCGTTTCAGAGGTCAGAAATAAAATATCCGCGGGCGAATGTAAAAACGCAAGGAATGCCCAGCCCACTGGCTCTTCCGCGTCGATAACGCGAGCTGAAACGCCGCACTCAGAAAGTCCAGGGGATTAGATCACCGCGCGGATTTATCTAACAGGCTTCGGAAAATTGTTGCTCGGAGCCGTTGCGAAACTCTTTAACCAAATGACTGTTATCTGCACGCGGCGCGGCTCTTACTCTGTCGTATCCTCTTTATTGCACCGCAGGTTCCCGATACACGCTAGCCAATAATTATTAGATCTTATTTATAGTAACGCACCGGTCCTCGGGATCCTTGGAGATCAGAGATCGCGTATCGTTTATCGCGCTCCTCGATACGCCGCTCTTTCGCTCTCTGCCGTGCAATAATGGCGGCCATTTACACGCCGCCCGAGGTAATAAAATAATAACGACTTCTTGAAACCCAACTTAATAGTTGGAATAAAAGGAGTACCCTGAAAGTAATCGCCGCGGTCGGTGCTCCGGTTCAATTTCTGCGCGGCAGAATCAACTTTTTTCCTTGTTTTGACGGGTTAGTCTTTATGCATCTTCGGAGTTATTGTACTCTGATTACCGTAGATATAGAGAAGAAAAATCGCGTGGCCATATATTAACACTAGGTTTCTAGACATTTCATATAATATTAAGCTGCACGTCTAAATAAATTACTAAAAAGTATGTTCCTAGAAATTATCATAGAAATGGTAACAATAATATTAACTTTATACGATATTTATTCGGTGCATTTTTTTTTGCAAAAATACTAATTTTCTTCAGAGCTAGCCCCAGAACAATCTTCACTGATGTGGGCATTTTTTTTCAATAGTTCGTTGTTTCTTCTTGACTTACTCGTTATTGCTAAATAAGGGTGATTGGTCAAAATAAAATAAATACTGTGCCTAAATTCCATTATGTCATTGCAGATACTTACAATAAGTGGGCAATTTCTTTGCAAATATATATATATATATTCACAATTACTGAAACCTTTTTTACACTGTGTCTTTACAAAACGTCCTTACACGGCGACTGAAATTTAGCTACTGAAGATCTTTCCTTATTCTCGTGCTTATCGACAAAGCAGCAATAAAAACTGAGGTCATACCATATATAATTTGAGATATCGGATCCGGAGTAACAAATATATCTCCGGCATATTATGATTTCTACTTAGCAGGGACCTTTTTATTATTGGAGTAATAATTTCACGATTGAAGCAAATATATTAGGATTATTTATGCAATTAGCTGATCCGTCAATTTGACGGGTTCTGTAGAAATAGGTATACTACATATAGATCTTAATAATTAGAAGGTCTAGGAGGAAATAAATGTGTGTACAAATTCTTTGAATAGAATTACTTTGAATAGAATTTACGGTACAAATTGGTTATAATTAATGCTATGCTTTTTCGCTACTCCTTTTCGAAATTTGAAATCCGTCAACTCGACAGATGCCGTAAACCTAAGCAGTGTTAAAAACATCGAGGTAGAGCAGATATTAGAAGCATGTGTGCTAGGAAACCTTGGCCTAGGTATTACCGAGGCGTTTCAACGTTATCAATTGAGTCACACCGAACTTGTTATCTTCGCTTGTCGATTAAAATTTCTGGTCACTAGAAAGGCCATTTAAAGAATTCGCGCGATATTTTTCTGTTTTCAATTCCTCGGTACTCCATTCCCTGAAAACAAGGAGAAGCTAAACTCGAAAGAAAAGAATTATCTCTACCTCGTCCCACTCCTTTCTCAATATCCAGCAGGAGCTTCCCACTTCCCAGAGAAATTCAGCTTGAATCGGAGCGACGATTACAGCCCCCAGAATTTAATTCGTGAAATCGATGGCAGGCCGTCCAATTTGTCCCCCGTCTGGTTGGAATATTCCTCGGGTTTCTCGAATCGCGACTTCACATCGACGTTTTCGCGACGATGGGAGGGGGGCACAGACTGGTTGATAGTCTGATATATTTCCATGTGTATCGATCGCCGCGACTCTCCCCCGCGGTAATCCGATGTTAAGCTTTTTATAGGCCAACGTGGAATGATAGAGGCGATGCCAGTTTGTACACACGTCGGTTTCGGTACCTTCTTAGGATTGACTGTTCACTCCGCCCCGCGGGGGAGGCTGAAAAACAGGGGGCTGGACGAGGGCTTCCTCTGGAAGCTTTCGTGAAATCGGAGGGGAGAGACTGTTACGTAATTGTATCGCCCTGTATCGACGTAAAACTCATTCGAATTTCACAAAGGCTAGTATCGATTATCCTCCCTTTTCGGAGAATTGTTCGAGCGAGCAACCCATCTATTCGCTGTGGCAGCGCTCCGCGAACAATGGAGAGTTGACGTGCCCGAAGGAGCCGTCTCCAAGGACGAGGGGTTACTAGGACCTTAAGTCACGCTCGGGTTCTCTCTGTAAGCCTCTAATTGCTGCTTCGTTCCGGAGCGTAAGCCGCCTTTTTCCACCGAGTTTACTGCCGTCTGGGCTCCTCAACAGTATCATACTCGTCATCATCGACGAACGTGCCTCGGTTTTCCTCGGGACCGTAGTTTCTGGTTTTTGTTGGGAACCTTGCCGGTACTAGAGGAGGGATTATCTTCTGCTGTTCAGTTGCAGTTGTCCGCATCCTGGGGAGTGTTTCTCGATGGTTCTGTTGCTCAGGTGGACCACCAAAAAGGGAGGAAGTTGTAAGAGATCTGTTGCTAAACGTTAAACTTGACGAAAAAGGGGGGGGGGGCAGGCTTAGAAGCAAGCAGAGTTTGGATTAAAAACAGTACGAAGTCCTAGATAAACACAAGCCACTCCTTACTTTTTCTTTTGATACTGCAGTAGTAAAAGAACTAGTCGCGGCAAGAAGAGTAGCCTTGAGCCAATAATAGAACAATCACTGCACCGATCCACAGTGTTTCAGTTTTATTGAATCGGAATCCACGGTGTCGCGGCGCCATGTGCAACCTTCGTCTTTGAATCTGTTCGCCACAGTCTCCATTATCCATGCACAAACGTTTTCCTTTTGCAGTGGCATCGATCGAGCAGCGGTTGCATTGTGTGCACACCGCTGCTTCTACCGGCGCAGTTAGTAAATGTTGCATATTAGAGCCAGAAGCGGTGAACGGCAATGACACGTTCCGTTTCTTTGCGCATCGATTCCGCAGAGAGCTAGGGAAAATCCGGTACACGTTCTCGCTGTATTCGCGCGAAGCGTATTACGATCCTCTCGTCCTTTGTCGAGTAACTTATCTTATCCTGCCTGCCAGATAACTTTGCCGGCTCTCTGAGCGCCGAAAACGAGGCGACGAAACTGCGCGAACCGCCTGCCTCCCCGGAATACTATTTTTAGTGGTTCCTTTGAAGGTCCCCTAATTTATTCCCTTTGGAGCAATTTTTGAGATGGTAATTGCCTCGCAAACATCCCATTGTACCCTCGCAAAGGGGCCGTTTTCTGTGCCGACTTACTGCATACAGGTTGCGCTCAATTCGTCAATGAAGAAGTATCCGTGGAATTGATTGCATAGAGGACTCTAACGAGATCATTAAATAATAACGTTTATTCGTCATCGATGAATGACCATTGTTACGTAGATATCGTAGTGCCAGGAAGGTTAGCCGGCGAACGAAGAAGATGAGCCACGAGCTGCAATTAAAGTTCCCCGTCGCAATTCTTAAATGCCAATTAAGAATCTAGTATGAGGGAGTTCATGGTTCAGGCGTCCCGTAGAAAACACCAGAGATCCCTATCCCCGGTGCTCCCCCAACTGAATGTTTATCGTTGGACGGCGATATTACGGGTGTCCCGGAAGTAAATCGTGTAGACACAAGCTGGCACGTTTATTTGCCGTGAAATCTATTCGCGTTTGCATGGACCCGCCTCTGTTGCACGGTGCTTAGTAATCGCTTTTCTCCGTCTCCGTTTTGTCCGTTTTCGCTTGGTTCAGCTTCTGCACGGACGAGGAAACGGGGCCTCTCGCCTCGTTCTCTAACTTGCACGGGCGTGGAAGTAAAGAAGCCCTGCGTTAGTGGCTTGAGAGCGCTTGAAATTGTTGCACCACCGAGTGGAATCGTAGATGCACCGTTCCGAGTAATTGCAGATGCCCTGCTTCAAAAGCCTTTATTCATTAGCAATCTAAAGGGTCCAAAACCGTTTCGCTTCCATTCGAATGGCGGTCGTAAATCTGCAAAGAAAAAATGTGAAACGATTATAGACTCATCCGGGTGATTGCTCGAAGTCGTTGCAACGTAACGAAGCCTGTAGGAGGCTAGAGCTCGAAGATAAAGCGGTCTGCATCCGGCTAATCGCGATTCAAGCCGTGAAATGGACGGCCGAGGTCAGTTCCGACCTGGAAGTCAATTATTTCAATAAATCTGTCGGCTGCACGGCCGTCCATTGATTAGCTCGTCCTCCCATTAGAGAGACGGTTGCTCGTGACAGGGGGTAGCCCGCGAAATTAGCAGCGTAAATCATCCCCCGGGGCGACGGTTTTGCTCGCCCGTTGTCTTCGCCGCCCACCAGACCTCGCCAGGATTTAGTCTGCGTGCTTCTCGTTGTGTAACTGTGCCGTTTGCTTTTACTTTGCAGCCCACGTGGCGCTTATGGGGCGAGGAAAGGGGCGACGGCGTCATATACACGGTGTACCTGAAGAAGGTCCGGTATCACAGGCCGACCAGGAGCCTCTCAGCATCGGTAAGCCGATCTTTTCAATCCTATTCTTTCCTCCCAATCACGCGCAGTAAAACCATTCCTGCTTGAATGTCTGAGCAGTTTAATCAGTAAATTATTTGCGAAGTCAGTCTGCTACTTACGATTAGTTGAGGTGGAAAAGATCCAGTAGCTTTGCCCTCAGCCGTCCCTTCAACTTCCCCACGCATTAACAGTCGCACCTCCTCGACAGGACTCGGACGACGAGATCTCCCACCTAGAATGGGAGACGGTGAGAGTGCGTTTCCTGAAAGCTGGCACCGTCCAGCGTCTGGTCGAGAGTCTGGCCAACGACGACGGGGAGCTCGAGTCTACGTACATCAACGTCTTCTTGGCGACGTATCGCGCGTTCACGACGCCGCGCGAGGTTCTCGAGCTATTGTTAGCGAGGTACGACGCCCTCGACGAGGGGTCCGCCGCCCTGACAGGTGAACAGCATCGAAAGACCCTCGTGCAGGCTCTTCATGTCTGGCTGGACGCGTACCCCGGTGACTGGAAGTCACTACCGAATCACCCTCTGCTCAGCAGGCTCTTGGACTTCACGCATCGACGGCTTCCTGGCTCGGAGCTCGAGCTTAAGGCAAGGCATCGATTGCACAGGTTCCAGCGTGAGGATCAGATAGGTAAGGGGATCCACGATTTCCTATGAAACCTTGAAACCTTGCTACATGGCATCCTTGTGGATTGTAAGGAGGATTGCACGTGGAAGAGAGTAGTCGATCCAGTTTGCCTGTTGCTCCTTGTAGTTTCAAGTTTGAAAAATGTCGATCAGCACCGTGGGTAATCCTACTAGAATCACTGAGTACATTCCCTGTATTCTATTTTGAATATGTAAATCACGGCACTCAGCGGTGTCAATCTTTTAACTTGAATGTCAGACGGATGTTTGTCACGCTTTCGTATCACAATTCGGTATGTTTACCCAGATAAAAGCTGCAACTTGAGTCGTCACCGGCTGATTCATCGATGCGTCGTTCAAAGAATTTATTGTATAGTCTGTTTAATTCATGTCGCACAGACGAGTTATTTCATTAACCCACTTCGTCGCACGTTCTTCGCAGACTCCTGCATGGTGTACGACAATGGTCGGCCACCACGCGGTTCCCCGGATCCTGTCGTGGATCACTGGGTGAGCTACAACTTCCCAGAGGTTCCGCACCGTCATTTCGCGGAGCAGTTGACCCGTATGGACGCCGAGGTGTTCAAGAAACTCGTGGCACACCAGTGTCTGGGCGCCGTCTGGTCCAGGAGGGACCGTTCGAGGAGCCACGACGCCGCCACCGTGCTGGCGACTGTGAACCAGTTCAACGCTGTGTCCCTTCGCGTCATCTCGACGATACTGATGGACCCGACGACCAAGTCCCAGGAACGGGCCAGGGTCTTGGAGACGTGGATCGACATTGCTCAGGAGCTGCGCGTGCTGAAGAACTTCAGCAGCTTGAAGGCGATCGTGTCTGGTCTGCAGAGCAACCCGGTGTACAGGCTGGAGAAATGCTGGCAGTGCATGCCCAGGGAGAAGCACGAGCTGTTCAGGGAGCTGGAGAGGATCTTCTCGGAGGAGAACAACGCGTGGACGCAGAGGGAGCTTCTGATCAAGGAGGGCACCGCCAAGTTCGCGGACACCGCCGGTAGAAGCGACAGGCATCTGCAGAAGTTGTTTCAGAAGCAGAATACTCATGCTGGCGTAAGTGATACGTCTGATAGAATTCTTCTTGAAATGTAGTTGCGTAACTGAATGCCGATGTAGAATTATTATTAAGGAAACTCACATATTTTATAATACTTATGGAAGGAATGATTTGTTACAATGGGGGATCGTTTCCTTTTGTTTAGAACATCAGCTATGGAACCATACCGTATCTGGGGACCTTCCTGACGGACCTCACGATGATAGACACTGCAATACCCGACACGATAGCCGACGGTTTGATCAACTTCGACAAGAGGCGAAAGGAGTTCGAGGTGCTCGCTAGGATACGATTGCTCCAGGGAGCAGCGAACGCGTACAACTTCCGCGCCGATCCCCTGTTCGATCGTTGGTTCCATTCTGTGGTGGTGCTGGATGACCGAGAGGCGTACAAGCTGAGCTGCCAGATCGAGTCACCGCCTCCTGGGAACACCCTGAGCAATCGTGGGAAGAAGAAACAGGTTAGCACGTACCCCTTCGATCCTCGAACCTGTTAACTAGGTCATTCCACGCCCAGACATGCCTCCTGCCATATTCAAAAGGCGATCCGACTTGCTATGTACTTGAAAGAATCGAAGAGACAACGTAGCCCATGTATGATCTTCAGTGACCTTAATGACTCGACATAGGAACTGTAAAAACTGAAACTTTCGCGCCAAGTCGGGAGGCATTTTCGAGCGAGTTTACTCGTTTCACCCAGTCAACAGGTTAGCCTGCCTCGTCCACGATTATCCCCTTTCCAGTGTGGAGAGACTGAGCCCAGATTTGTCTTACAGAGTCATCAGGGTCACCGTAAAAACGACTCGATAGCCTCTACGTCGAGCTCGAGCAGCTCCCAGTTCTATTGCGACCTGGATTCACTGCCAAGCTCGCCGCACAACTCTCTCGATCGGCGGACCTCGCCGTCCCAGATGTCCAGCTCCTCGTCCAGCTCCTCTTTGCCATCTCTGGACGTGTCGTTGAGCTCCGGGGGTGGCGGAGGGGCCGCTGCCAACCAGCAGAACCGACTGGCACCGCCGACCGCGATCACCGCTAACGGGAACAGCCCGAATCTCGTCGGCCTCTCCAGCCCGAGCCACTCGCACAAGAGCTCGCCAGACTTCTACATCATCAAGGTGACGATGGAGACCGACAACGTCGAGACGGAGGGCGTGGTGATGTACAAGTCGATCATGCTCTCGAACAACGAGAGAACACCGCAGGTGATACGGAACGCGATGCTCAAGCTGGGAATCGAGGGCAGCCCCGACCAGTACACTCTGGCCCAAGTGTTGCCGGACAGGGAGATGGTCTTGCCAAACTCGGCGAACGTTTACTACGCCGTTAACACCGCGCACAATCTCAACTTCATCCTACGGCCTAGAAGGGAGCCGAACGACATCTCCACGGACAGCCCCAAGAGCAAGTCGAGTCACAGTCACAAACGGTAGTGCTGAATCGTTCGGCAACTCATAGCTGAGCCATCGACACACGGTGGTGAATTGAACACGGCTGGAACGACCGTGGAATACTCGACCTTCCTCGTACTCTCTTCGGGAAAGAGAGAAAAAGAGAGAGATAAAGAACAGTAGAGCGAGGAATGGTGTTCCGGTCGAAGCTGAGAGAATCTCGTTACGTTGCGATGGTGGGTCACCACCATGTTTCGTTTTTAATAACCATGACAGTACCTATTCGTTCGGTGACAGCCGCGTAAACGCTGGTGCACAACAGTCTTTGCCTGATCACCGTCGTGCAAATTTACTTTCCTGCCCCGATTTTTCGTCACACGTCGCACACCGCTTGCATCTCACGCGAACGCGTTACCCGCCTAATCACGGTACCCCGAACTCGACGTTTAGATCGTTACGGGGGTGTACTTTAGCCGTTAGGTGTGTTCAGCGTGATTCATGGGTCTGTTATCGGCGCACATGCGAAACGAACGGTGGATAAATGGCAGCAGGTTGCGAGGTGCGCGAATTGTAGCGACTTGTGTGTGTTAGTCACGTGTATTTATGTGTGTCCGCCTCGCGGATTCCACGGTGATCCCATGGGAAGAAGAGGGGAATGGCGAAACGTGCCGGGGGTGTCCGCGGGTGGATCATTGTGATTTTGTACATACCTTTTTAGTTCCGTAGCGCGGGCTTCGAGCGTGATCGATCAATCGAGCGGACCAAACGGACTCAAAACGGGAAAATTCAAGTCAATTAATTATTTCCTCTTCGTTGCAGAAACAAGTCGGGATATTGCTGAAACGGTCGTTCGCCCATTCCGTGGTTGATTTTTCTGGCCGCGCGGCCGCGGCGACGCGCTGCACAGAGAAACTGCAAATTCTGTGATATATATTGGAATCTCTCATTTCGGCTTTGGAGTACGAGACAGAAACCGAAATCGAGCACGCGTTTTCATAAGGGAGGGGGAAATTCGAATACTCGTTCCGATATCGAAGCATAGGGCACGTTAGCACGTGTGTGTACGTTGATATATTTTTACAAGGGCCTCTCTGCATGCGTTCGTAATAGGGGGCAAAAGAAGCACAGAATAATTATAATAATTGGGAGGATCCAAGCTCGACGGGGGTGGCATACGATTCAACGCTGTCGTCGGGCTTGGCTACTCGATGCATCGATTAGCTTAGGCAATTTTGTACTTACCTCTGTCGACCATGATTTTTCCTCCAGTCGTCTAAGTAGCGTCGTATCTGTTCGTGTACACGTCAATTCTTCACTGAACATTCGCGCAACTTGTGTGTAATACGAGTCGATGAAAGTGACAATAGATGGCCTACGATTTTACACGGCGTTTCGATCTTGGCCATGATTCTCCTTGCAGTATAACATCCTTCGCCGATCCCACAGATCCTGTTTTAAAGAAGTAATCATTCTTCACTCGGCCATCAATATCCGATACCCTCTAACATTAACCCATCCCGATGGAGGCCAAGCTACGTCGCTCCTCATCTCAGAAGTGCCTCCTTACCCAACCGTGACTCAGTTCAGAAGATCAGCCTGCATCATTCCCCACGGTAGAACCACTCCTTCACAACCAGTTCTGCACAGGCAAAAATCCCAAGCGGCCATTCTCTCTATCTTCCCGCCTTGAAATCTCGATCCCAGTATCGATTACATTCATCGAGCGCCCGCTCACCTTTACCCATCCACTCCCATTCTAATCTTCTTTTGTTCCCATCAAAGATCCCCAGAAATCCCGCAGCTATCCCAGCGTGTCATCGTCGCTTATCCAAGACCCCATCGAGAGTAATACTTTTACGAGGCTGCTATCTCGCCGCGAGGGATGATCAGATCGCGGCCGTGCGAGGTAGAAGTCGTGGCCTCGCTGATGACTTCCTGTACGCCAGCACATCCGGCACGCGAACCTGTTGATCCCTGTTCAGCCAGGGTGCAAGTACCCCGAGCCAGCCAGGTAGGTGCACCACGCTCGTCTATGTTAAGCAAGGAAACCTGCGGGGCGTCGGGGAGGGGGGGGGAGGGGTTTGCCAGCTGGGGTTAACCGTTCCTACCGGGGTGGCTCGCGATCATTCAGCAAAAGGCCGACGGAGAAGGGCGATCCACCCCTTTTCTATCGTCACGATCGATGCGATAAGGGCGAGCTTCCTCGAGGGAAACCGCGGAGCTAGCCACGCGCTGCTGATATCGCGCCTCCGGTCTGCCAAACTGGCTCAAGGTCGTGCTTGCGTCAGAACTGGCGATCCTGAGGAATTCGTACGTGCATGCTCGATATATGTACGAAGGCTTAATTGATCCTGAGTATCAATTCCTACAGGCGCGTGCCAGCGGTTAATGGGATCGTAACTGGGTTATTGGGAATATCCCGAGGATCGTGTGGGAGGAGCATTGAATTTAATAGTCTGGTATATTCAGATCATAGTCCGAGGTTCTGTGTCTTTGGGAATGTTTCAAGGGTGTACGATACTTGAAGCGTAAAGTGCTTGAACGCTGAAGTTTGCAGATTACAGTACTCGAAATCTTGGCCAGTGCTGTCTTGTTATAACTATGCGTGTAATCGGCGCCAGATGCTCATTTTGAAAGTGCATCTATGCTCTCAAAACAGAGTTTCGATCGAGAAAGTGTACGCGGCTGAAGCTTTCTCGGTTGTCGGTCGCGCATCAGGTATCGCGTCACAGTTTTAATTTAGAGAGTTTACGCTAGCATCGCGTGCCTGGCCATGATCGACAGCTTCTACTGCGACGCAGAATTAACCGTGACTACCTATAAGTAGGTCTCTTTGCCGTATTGTACAGTTTACTGAACAGTTTATCGGGAGAAATTACTGAACTTTGAACAACTCACTCGATCCCTGAATCTAGATCGTCCATAATGTACCTCTACCTAGAGACATCATTTAAATTCCAAGCACGGTTAGAACGTAGACTTCTGCTTTAAGGAAATTCGAAATTCACGTGGACAAGTCGATAAAGTACACCCGAAAGCAAACTCTGAGAACCGGAGTAGCTTCATCCCTCCGTCCCGTTGGAGGAACCGAAAAGCTCCCGCTGCGCGTTCCCACCCTCACCCTCGCCACGAATCGTTGCAGAGCTTGCGCGCTCGGGGGTCGCGTGCTTTCGCGGGGTAGCCTGCAGACGGCGGTGGTGTATGGTTAGCAGCGCGCCCCCAGCCACCCCTAGCCCCCGCGATTGAACCGGTGAACTGGAGTCGAAGCAACCCCCAGCTAGGCCCTCGGTCGAGAGAGAGGCAGTCGTGAGCTTGGTGCCGAGCTGGGGCGATGCTCGTCGCTCGTCGCTCGTCGCGTGTGCCTCGCGATTGCACCGTGTGCTCGACATTCCGTGTTGCGCGTGCCGTTCGTCCCTAATCGACAACCCCGCCGGTCGATCGTCCTCGTCGTCCTCACGGTTCCCCTCGTCAACGTCGCCGCCGCCAAGGAACGCTGCCGCAACGACCAGCCGACGGTGCAACGACCGTGCGACGATCGGGCAGCCGCACGTGAGCACGTCGCCTCGTCGACTGCGAGATGAGAAACGTGAGTTGTCGATTGCACACGTCGATACCGCGATTCAACCGTCCCCTGGATCTCTGTCCCTCGGTCCAAGGACGCCTCTCGGGGGCTGGTATCCAGCGGCAGCTACGGTGGCGCGAGATGGCAGTCTCCTTTCGCCACGCGAATTTCGAATCACGGTTCCGCTCCTCGGGGGTTGTTTCTACATTTTCCCGTCGACGAGGCCGCGTAATCCGGGTTTGCTTTCGCGAAGGATCGTTCGGGGAATCAGGAGGCCCTGTGCACCTGGGTCGAACGGTTTCCTGAGGGCTCAGGTCCCTACGTAAATCCACCGCCTCAAGATCCTCTAGCGACCCTGGTATTCGATCAAGTACCTACCGTTCTGTGTGCAACTCGAGCCCTCCGAAGTGTCCTTGATCGGGTAACTTGTTGTACGTGGGTGTATCTTGTCGCGGTTTCTAGGTCTGATGGCGGGTTTGTTGAAGGTCTGGTTGAAGAACTGGGTTGAGAATGAATTGTTGGACAATGCTGTTTGTGGCGATCTCTCTCGGAGATCGTACTTCCAATGCATGTAGGTCTTCAATGGTATTCCATGTGCTCTGGATCGAGCCAGTTTGAAATACTGGCACGCGTAAGAGCACACTGTCAGGTGTTCGGTAGACCTTTTCGAGCGAAATTTGGAATTGAATCGGTTGATAAGTACTATCCAATGCTTGGCGATACGTGAGGTTTATTCTTCGCAGTGGCTTCAACTACGTTTCTCAAAATGTTTCCACAACTTCAGCCACGATACTTCTGCAAATTAATATTTCCCATCCACCCCAAGCGATCCCACTGAGAAACATCACACTCCGCCTTCTGTTAGACGTAACACTTGCATAGTGGAAAAAAAAATTGCATCATGCACTGCCGCGAAATCGATAACCCCGTGTTCGCATGGGCAATATTTATAAAAACAGGCGCCGTTTCCACTAACGAGGGACGTGACGGCGTTCCGCCGATCTGCGCGATTCTCCAATTGCTCGCGAACGGGGGAAAAAAAGCCGCGTTTATTTATTTGGATCGCAGAATTTACGTGGAAAAGGGTAGTGCACGAAGCAATCACGTGCGTCGAGCTAAATGCAGCTTACGCTCGGCTGGGTACTTAATTTCGTGATATCGAGGCGAGCCTACCTTTGACTCCCGGAAAACCACCCCCTGGCTGAGAGTTGCTGCACTCGTGCCGGTTATTTCCACCGAATTTCCAACGTCTCGCTATCTTCGTTCCAAGCGTCGCTCTTTGTCTTCCTAGGCCACTTCCGCCCGGCCAACGTGTTACTCGGCCCAAAGTCAAGTGGCCAGCATCCCTCCACACGCCCCCCTCGTATCCTCCTTTTTTTTTTTTTTTTTTTTATATTTCACGTGTTCATCACGTAACGCCCGCCACAGCCCCTATATTTCTCTTTCGCCCGACATTTTATTCGCCTTCGCTGGGCACTTTCTCTCGCCTCTTTTTACGCCCCCCATTTTCCAGACTTTTTCCCAAGCTAATTTCCAGCTTTTATATGTACTCCCAGTTATTTATTTGTCCCGCGCGCGTGTTTCTCCCTCGACGAGGATTTCTACATTATTCCCTGCTAATATTCCCCTTTATTTTACGTCCCTATTTTCCGCCTTTATCTTCGTTCGACCGCGCTTCGAACTTGGTTTCATTTTCACTCGTAGCTTTGGCTATTGTTCCCTTCGCTCCTTTCATTCTTCCCATTCAGTGTACGCGTCCCTTTTCCACGTAGGCGGGGTGTTCCTACTTCATCTTGCCGATTATATTCTCCGTCTGTTCCTTATTGTGACTGATCAACCCCTTTCTGCGTTTTCCTTTTCAATATCTCGTTGCCTTTGTCCGTCATCTTGGCTTCACGGCAATTCTTCTCTGCGCATTTCTTTCCCCTCTTGTTTCACGTCCGACAATTTTCGTACACTTAAATTCTTCCCTATTTAGCGTATTTTAACCGCGAGGCTCTTTGTTCGTTCGGTATTCTCGGTCTCACATTCATTTGCAAGCGTGTCCAATGAATTCCAGCGCTCCCCGCCATTTCCACCCCCTTTGTTTCTATCAATTTCTCCGCTCCCATCGCTGCTATCAGTCTCACCCGTCGTTCTCCCTCTGTCCATCACAGTCTGTCCTTCCCTCGCTGACACTGCATATCCACGGCATACAGGAAATATTCCTTCGCTTTTATTATTAGCTACCACCGCCTCCACCACTGCGACCACCCTCCTCAGACCCATCTTTCTCACCCTCCGGCTACGTACTTGCATCCCGTATCGTGTTCTCTCGATATGGTACAGCGCGATCGATCTATCGCGCACGGCGACTGCCGTCGAGCTGGCGGGGCTCTCGCCGGCCGACGATTTTCAGTTTTAATGAATTTTCCAGCCGAGATTTCGAAGGAAAACTCCACGTCATAGTTGTCCCGTTAATTGTACCTTGCTTGTCGCTCGTGTAACCGAATTTTCACGTTTAACGAGTCTGTCAATGTGCCCGGAGTCACTTGTTTCTTGTGGCGAGCCTGTTCGCGTGTGATTAATTCACCGACGCGATATCAAAGACTGTACAAAATGTCCGATTTCCTCCCGTTTCACACGCAGCATTGTTCTCTTTAGAATAAATAGCTCCAAGTGAAAATTAAAAATGGGCTATTCTTTCGCCTGATATTTCCTCATTTTCGAATTACTTTGGGGAAACAAGGAATCACCATACTGTCCACGGTCAGAGCAGATACTCCCCTTCATTTATCAGAAGAGTCAATGGAGAATTATTCATTGGCGGGGCCGGATGAACGGGATAAACGGGACGATTCGCGGGTGCCATTTAAATTGCAAATCAGCTTAGTCGGAAAACTAAACGGATTTTCGGGGCTCGTTCGGACCGCGGCTATGAATTTCCAACTCTGGGGGCGGCGTTTCTCACGGCGTTGCTGCCGATCCCTCGCGGAGACTGGCGCAGCCTAATAAAAGTTACCTGAAATTGCTTTGGACGTTGATCGCGACGCGATTACGTATTCATGATCCTCGCACAAAGTATCACGGACTTCTTGGCGGACGGTTTACGACGCCAGCGTGCCGCTCGAAGCGCTACTTTGAGCTCGTAAACCGCTGCAATGTATTAATAACAGATTTTTGTAATGAGCATCGGCTCGTAACAGCACGTCCATAGTTATTCCGGGGCTTGACGCCGAGACAGAAGACTTTTGCATCGTTTGCTATTACTAGCACGTCTCGGGTCCAGGGGTGCCAGGGGTGATCCGCGGAGGATCCTTCGTCTAGGTTGTGATTTCCACTGCCAACGATGGCAGCTGCCTCGGGGTGATTGACAATAATTGGGTCAATCATTTTAGTAACCATTCTTCAAGCCATTTAGATGATATCTGTAACGAAACCTTTTGCTCGAATTCTGTAACAGGTTTGCGAGCTATTTTTCCCTGGTATCGTTCACCGCCCCCCGTTGCATCAGTAACTCGCGGTGTAATTGCAATTTAATAACAACTATTGGTGTCCCAACTCGCAAACGTTAATACTTTATCCCAATTAACGAGTCCATTCATCAAGAACATCGTCGATTCTCGACCAATTCCAGCCTGTTCACTCATTCAAATAATCCTTTAATTAGCGATACAGGCTTTCAGTAAATCCCGCATATTTCTCGATATCGCAACATTGTCAGCTAATTGCCGCGGCGAAATATAGTAGAGCCGCGATTTGTAAAATAAATTATCGTGTTTTGCACAAAATTCCAATCTTCTTTCAAGCCGACAAGGCACAACGCTTGGATTCTGTAACGAGTTAGCGACACCAAGAACTCCCTTCGGGTAGAGCAACTTCTTCAAAGTGGTTTACACTGCCCGACGCAGGTCGAGGGAAAAACACGTTGTATCTCCGGGGAGTTGCCATTAACGTGGGCTAATATTCGTCTGAAAAGAACTTTCCGCGATAAGTGCTTGCGAGACGGACAAGGGGGTGGGGGTGGGGTGGGGGGGGGGAGGGGTGGCTTTAACAGTTCTGAACACGGGGGAGCCTCGCAGCCGCGATTCCAAAATCGATAACACGTCTCCTCGGTGGTCTTTTTCGTCGCGGCAGCACAAAGGTACGTCGAAATCACCGAATGCCGAACATTTCTGCTTCCGACGAGCGGATCCAGCCAATCGGCCCTTTTGTTCGCCGTTTCCGAATAAAAAGGCGCCGGGTTCACTAGAAGTGCATTCACGTGGACGTTGCTACGATGTTCCAGAATTTCCTATAGCGATTTTAAGCTAGTCAAATCGCTTCGATTTGTCGTAGAAAGGGAGGCTACCGGATGGTGCGCTCCGGAGGAGATCGAGAGTAAAGAGTTGAAGAATGGACGTCGTTGAGCGCATATGTTTCGGAAGGAATTGGTTTCGCGAGCATTTCTTCCGCCAGATAAAATGTAATGCAGGGAAAGTTCGCAAGGAGGGTGCGCGTGCAAAATGACCAAGGCTCCGACGAGCAGAAATTAAGAGAACCCCCCCTCCTCCCCCCCCCTCGATTCCTATCGTTATCGCTTACGAAATCTTTCTCCCGAGTAAATTGGGTTAGAGGTGTTTGCATGCTCGTGTAACCGCGTGTGCACAATATTTCAGGGCTTAATTGGTGTCACGGTAGCCAAGTAGCCGCCGCCGTTGCTGAATCGTTATGTTTTCTTTCGCGGAGGACGAGTCTGCTTCCACCTCTGTCGTTTCCTTTTCCAATTCCTTTGCAGGTGCCTGTGGTTAACGAACCGCCGCCTCTACAAGAATTCAAGAGCGTTCGCCCCCGCCGAATAATTGCGCCCGTAATCAATTAGTCGGTGCAGTTTCTTCCAGACGCTAACCAGCTGCTCCTTTATCATGTCAAATAAACCTCCCTAATGCATTCGCCAAGGTCCTCTATTTCCAGACATTCCCTATGTCTCTTTCTTTCTAGATCAAGGTACCCCACTCAGGGCACAGCCAATCTAGAAAATCGAAACTACGACAATCACGGCTTCCCACCACCGATCCTCAGGATTTCCAACGCACAAAATCTCCGCATCCCCCGCGAGAATCCCCCAAATGGAGCCGTCAACCCCCCTGCGCAAGGTCGCCTTCAGCCCCTTCGGTGTCTCCGTGCCGAGCACGATGGCACGCGCTGAAACCAACCCCGTCGCTCGGTCCTCCCTGTCCCGGTGACCTTTCATCCTGGCGTCTCGAAAGATGCTTGGAGGGCTGAATTTTTCTAAGAGCTCACCCCCTATGCCGCCCCCGCCCGCCGCCCCTCCTCCATCGCGACGGCTAATAAGCGTCGCGGGTAGCCAAGCCTCTGGCGTTGAATCGGCTCGTTTCCTCCGGGTAGGCAGAAGACTAGGGTCTACCTCCTCTCCTTTCTCCTCTCGTAACACTTTCCAGCCCTCGACCTCGTGGCCGAGGATCGATCCCTGTGACGTGGTGCGTGAGCGCGCCTTGGTGGAAAAAAAACGAAGCGGTAGAGGGGGGCCAGGTGGGGGCACGTTAATAACTAATAGCAATGCTCTCTGAGCTCGGCGTGTATATGCATACAGGCGGCGGCAAGTGCGACGGTCGCAACATTAACCCCGTTCGGTGATCGCTCGCCGCGAGTACGCTCCGACCCTCCCGATTCCGCCTGATTTACAGCCGGCGCGGCTGAGAACGACGCCCGTGAAATTGCTGGGTGGCTCTTGAAACCCCTCGCGCGAGAATCAAGCGTGATTCTTCCCCCTCCCCCCTCCCCCCCCCTCTCTCTCTCTTTCCCTCTCTCTCTCGAGGGGCAGCTTTCCAGGGTAACGTGGTGTTTGAATTCTGGTACTTCTGGCGAGATGGGGGCTTAGAGGACTTGTGTTTGAAGGCTGCACGGATTGTCCGCGGCGGCGAAAGTTTGTAGACCGTAGTGGTTTCGCGGTTTGTCTAGGAGATACTTAATTGTGCGGATTAGAAATAAGTGGTCAGGATCATTTGCGTGTAGTCTGTCATAATGTCATGTGTTAGAGAGGTGTAATTCAGTTAGACTTTTCGGAAGGTTTATAATATTAATATTGTGGGTTGAATCAGATACTCCTGTCAGGAAAGCCTTCAAGTTAAAAAGGGGCAGCACTTTTTCTTTGAACTGCGTTTCTCCAGCTTTAAAGAAACAATCTGCATAGAGTATCGCACGAAGAAATGATAGGATTTCCCCCAAGTATTCTATCTATTTCGGCTGCACTACGGTATGACCCAACCACCGGAGTGAACCGAAATTTTGAGGGGTTGGGCGGGAGGGGGAGGAAACCTCTAATTGTAACTTCGGGTATTTGTTAGTTTCTGAGATATTAATAAAAACTGTCAGCATAATACATTGAAATCTGCCTATACAGACGTTACTAACACAATTATCTTCTTGTCATCGTCTACTGTTTCGACTGTTTTACAGCCGACGGTATTAGTATTGGTTGGGGCTAGGTTAGGGGGAGGGGGGGGGGGGGCGTAAAGCATGGTACCGAACCGATGTGAGTTTGGGAATACAAATAAACCAATAAAAGAAATTTAAAAAACCAGCTTTACATGAAAGAGACATGGAAATATTGTTTTGTCATCGGAACTACGTATGTGTGCAAAATTTCAATTCAATCGGACATGTGAAAGTGGGTCAAAATTAGCTTACAACATTTCATCCTCACAAACTAACGAACAAACTCACAAGTGAAGATAAATAAAAGCTTGTAAAAAATATATGAAAAAATTTTTATGTTAAACGATTTTATTAAAAATGGACTAAAAACTAAAACATAATTCTTTTCTTGTTCTGCAATTTCGATGGTGTTTGTTCACTTTAAATAAAATCGTGGAGCAGGATTTTTCATAACAGAATATGAATCAATTTAATACAGCATCAAGCGTCAAAATGAATTTGTTGTGAGATATCCTGCTCTACGATTTTATTTAAAGTGAAAAAACACTATCGCAATTGCAGTACAAGAAAATAATTATTTTTTCCTTTTTAGTGCATTTTTAATAAAATCGTTTACCATACAAATTTTTTTTTATATATTTTTATTTTCTAGTTTTTAGTGTTTATGGATTTACATTTCGCAGCTCAGACTTCTTTAGAAATATCTTTTATTTAATTTCAAATCGCGATGCGACTGACCACCCGAACGCAGCGGCTTTTTGTCGTTTTCCTAAAGAACGCGAGTGGCTGATTTCAATTCGTTTGGATTTCTGGTTATATTTATTGATGACTGGGTAATTTTATCACCCGCTCGGGGTTAATTTTTTTTTATAAATATTGTATTGTCATCCAAACTACGCACGCCTGCAAAGTTTCAAGACAATTGGATAGTTGGAAGTGGGTTAAATTTGAGTTGCCAGATTTGAACCATACAAACAAACAAACAGAGGATCGAAGCTGAATAAAATCGTTTAAAAATGAGACTGCAGTTACAACTGTTACAACCATCGCGCGATGGTGTCAATATCGCTATTGTATCGTCGGCGGTGAAACAGTTGACGGTGACGAGAAAATTATTGCATTAGTAACGTCTATATAGACAGATTTCAATGTATTGTGCCGAAAGTTTTTTATTAATATCTCAGAAACTAACAAACACCCGAAGCTAAAATTTCATAATAGGGGTCCTCATCCCCTCCCTTCCACCTCCTCAAGTTTTCAGTACATTATGATCGTTGGGTCATACCGTAGTATATCCTCTATTTCTGAAGGCTGAAAATTATGCCCCTCGGCGTTGATGAGAGAACAGGTACAGGGTGCGTTCGCGTATTATATACACGCGTAAGTTAGACGCCTCTATAGAAACAAACGCAGTGTCGTTCGTTGCCTGGCTTTCTGGCTGCAGCATGGTGCAGCCGTTTGTACATTTACCTCTCGTGCACGTGCCAGACGAATCACAGAACCGATACGGCGAGTTGACGAGGCAGCCGCGTCGAACGTATTGTTCTGTCTCTCGTGATTTTCGAGCGCATTACGAACATTGTTGCGTTTTTCTGAAGCGGTGCCTCTCCAAACATTCACGATGCTCTTGTTCCTGGAAAGTTTTCCTTTCGTTTGCTGTCAATTTAGCTCGCATACGGTTTTTTTTACTGTGCGTCGATATCCCTTGATTTTTATACGGTGCCACGGCGAAGTATCATGTTCCTAATTTAAATTGCTGTCGTTCGAGCAGTCGAAGGTTCATATCTTCTCGAACCGCCCGAGAATTTAAATATTTCACGCGCAATCGCCCAACCTAAATCTCGGATCACTGAAGAAGTCGATGTTTGTACTAAATCCGTCAATCTCGGGCTCGTGGAAATCACGAGCAACGAGGGGCCGACGAAACCCGGTTGAAATATGAAAAAAAAAAGACGCCCAATATATATTTACGTTGCAGGATATTGCGAGCTCTTAGCTCACGTGGCGCGGGTGCACTAATCTCGCGTGATTTCGTGTCGTTTCGCATTCGACGAAATCCCTTCGTGATCTCTTCCACGTTCATCGATTTCATTGAACAGCTCGGAAACAGGATTCCCTTCTTATAGATCGCTTCCTAATTGCATCGTGCAACCAAATACTTCAACGGCCCACGAGCTTCGCTAAACTCTAGAAATTTATTCGGCTATCATCATTGAATACAGAGACTCCCACAGAAAAAAAGCACACGCTAAAAATCCACGTGAAAATCGCGGGGCAATAGTCACAGAAGTGTGTCAGAGGGTGGTAATCGAAAAGGGGGCAAGCCAGCAGGGGAAAATTAACCCTATCTTCGCCATCAGCGTTCATGCAACAGGCAGCTAACGAGCGCCGCGATCTCGGAGCGAGAAAATTATTTAGTCAGAGAACATAGAGCAACGTGTGCAAAAAAGCCATCAAGGTCCTTTATACAACGGTGTTTCCCATGATTCGCGATAATGTCACATAATTCCTCTGGTCGGTGTATCGCCCTTGGAATCTAAAAGTGAACCGGCCCATGGCGATTTGTATCGGGGCAAGGGAGCACGTTCTCTATTCACCCATATTCCAGGTTTCTTTCCACGTACGGTATATTCCCCGGTTCCCTAATTTCATGTCTCACTGGGTGAACACTCGGCGAGGCCTCTAGGCCTCCGTTCGTAAATAACATAGCCGCAGTGGCACGTAAACGCTACGTGGACGGATCGGAACTGTCCCATTGATCCGGCGCACACGCTAAACCACCCTGAATACACGTGAAGCCGTCACGCTAACCGGCACGGGAAATTGGATTCGATCCCTCTGTTCCGTTTAAAGCTCGGTCGCTCGCTGGGCGACTCCAGATCCGTCGGGACGTTTTTCCCTCCATTCTGCCGGCAACCAGTGTCCGACAAGGCTTTTCAGAAAGCAGAACAATTCGTCGGACTGTCCTTTTTGTCCTGCCTCGTCATCGGGCAGCCTGAAAGCTGCCCTGATCTATCCCGGTTCTTTTTGTTTCTGGCTTCCCTAGGACGGTGCGGATCAATTTGAACGGCCCCCCCCCCCCCCCCCCTAGACTCCCCGACGGTTATCCCCGTCGGAAACTCCAGATCCACGGTCGTTCAAGTGTAATCAAAGCGATCGAGTTACCTCGTTCACGCTGGTTAATACGAATAATAGGGGTGCTAGAGATGCTAAGGATAATAGTGATAATAGAGTCCCGTTTCTCTGTTTCAACGCTTCGAAACACATTTGAAACACCAACCGTTTGAACCGCGCTATATACAGCGCTCTCCGCATTGCACGAACGCAGCCAGGCCTCGCAACGAGAGGGCCTCGGGAATCATTCGAACGGACGCGTTCCACGCGCACTCGCCGTTGCAGTCTCGCCCGCATATGCAACGTTGCGACGAATGTCGCCACGCAATGCAGTGGTAAGCCTGTAGTCACGTAAGCGTGACTTCTTAATGCGGTCGTGCACGAATCGCGCGAAGAGGGTGAATAGAAGCTGGCCACGGGTACGCGGGGCCGCACGGGGCGAAAAGTGGCGTGTAAAGGAGACGCTGAGAGAAAAAAAAGGCCAAGGAATTTTGCTACTGAATATCGCCACCCTCCTCCGCGATCCTCGTTCCTCTCTCCCTCGTTACCCTCTCTAGGTTTACTTGCTGCATAATCCAACGGAGTTTCGCGACGCGAGCCACGAAGCGGGGAAATTAATTCCGACGTGTAAGCGGCCGCCACTTGGGCGAAAATTACTTTCTTAACGCGACGGAAACGCTGCGAGATCCACTCGAAAAAAATACGGGCGCGAGTGAGACCGGACGTCGGAGGCCGTGCCTTTCGGTCCCGAGCGGGGTTCCGTTCTCCCTGACGTTTCTTGGTACCCACCCTTGTGAATGGATCTTTATTATTGTTATCCTTAGTCTTGTTACTTTCATCGATTCGGCTTTATTTTGATTGCTGAGGTCTGACTTACGGGGGTGTACCGTAAACTGGGGGAACATTGGCAGGTTTTTGAAACATTTTGTTATATAATGTAAAAATTAACGTGTTTACATTTGCTTTAAGTATCCTATCATAAGGTTGCATCTTTTCTGATTGTTCTACAAGTGTCAAAATGCATAAAAATTTTGTCCTTTTCCTTTTTAATACATGTTAAAAACGTTAGTGTACCGGGGCAACATTGGCACATCATGTAGGTAGCATTAACGGGTTAAGTTTTACTAATGTGAAGTCAGTAAACTTAAATTTGTTTATTTTATTTTATTTTTTGCATCTTAACTAAAATCAACTCGCAATATTGGCACATCATATAAATAGCATTAAGGGGGGGGGGGGCGCCTACCTATAGCGGTCGAAACAATGCGCTTCTTTGGGATTTTTTTCTAGAAAAACCGTTATACCTATTTTTATTAATAACTATTCGTCTATTGTTAAGAGTACATCTAAAGGACAGTTCAGTATTTTTTGCGTTAAAGAATATTAAAAATTTGAGAGTTATAGGCGATGACCGGGATGTACTTTTTTTTTGCGGTGACCATCGTAGCTCGTCGCAGAATCATCCGAAATGAAAAATTCGAAAGGCTTTAGATAGAGTATGAAATTATCTAGGCGCTATCGAGCGCGATTTTGGAAAAATTATTATGAGACAAAATGGCGGTGCTGCAAAGTTGAACCATCGATTTTCAACAAAAAAGTAGCTCCTTTCTTGGCCTGTAAAAAAACTAAGAAGAAAAAAAGAAATCCCTCCGATAGCGCCTAGATAATTTCATACTCTATCTAAAGCCTTTCGAATTTTTCATTTCGGATGATTCTGCTACGACCTACGATGGTCACCGCAAAAAAAAGTACATCCCGGTCATCGCTTATAAGGTAAATGGCCCAGTGGTGAAACAGTTAAGGAAGCAGTTGAGATAATTGCAATTTCTTTTATGTTTAAATAGTATAAAATAATAACTAAATATAATTATTCGAAAGCGTAAAATATCTACTTTCAGATAACGTAACAAGAATCTACATTTGTTAAAGGAAAAGTTTTAAATTAATAAAAACATGAAACTGTCCATATGGCCCAGTAATTAAATGAAATTCATTGCGTGTCCCAGTCATTAATTATCAGTGTCCCAATTATTAAATATATATATTTAATATAACTATTTCTATCAGTTAATGAAAATAAATCAAAATGGTAATATTTTGGGGTAATAAAAACATTGTATTTATAATAAATTTGTGTTAAATTTTTGGCATGAAAAAATGTTTAAAAGTATATTATAAAATTTTAGGTTATTGTTAATATTGTGACGAGTTTGAGATTAATTATCCTAATAATTCTTAAACAGTATTATATTTTTGTCCAGTTATTTATTAGCGTAAATATATAGGATACAAAAAAATACTTACTTTGGTACAATAAATATTAATAATTTTAAAACTTCACTAAATACTGGAGTCTGTACCAGTGTTTACATAACCATTAAACACGCGTTTAATAACTGGTCCATGTCGTGGTATCGTGTACTAGTGGATAAACGCAACAATTTCAATATTGAAAACAAAAAATTATTAAGAGATCCAATTAATTTTCAATTGTTCAATATATAATAAATCCAAAACAAATGTACTATTTCAAAAATTATAAAATAATAATTAATTACAACCTTAACAAAAATATTCTCTCGCTTGCTTGAGCCGATTAGGTAAGAAGCGAGATTCAAACTGTTGAAGCTTTACTGTACAATAATATTTTTGCATGATATAACTATTCAGTTATGTAAGCTTATAATTGTATCTATATAAAACTAATACATTTTGCAATTATATTTCGAACAGTTTAAACGTTGCAAATTAGTAAAACTGTTATTATTAATAAAATTTCTTCTCAATTTTTAATTATTGGGCCTTGTTTAAGGACTGGGCCATTTACCTTAACTCTCAAATCTTTTAATATTCTTTAACGCAAAAAATACTGAATTGTCCTTTAGATATACTCTTAACAATAGACGAATAGTTATTAATAAAAGTGTAACGGTTTTTCTAGAAAAAAATCCCAAAGAAGCGCAATGTTTCGACCGCTCTAGGTAGGCGTCCCCCTTAACAGGTTAAGTTTTACTAATCTGACGTAAAACAATGTAACTCCGGCGTATGCCAATGTTACCCCGTGCTGCCAATGTTCCCTCATTTTACGGTATTTTTGTAAGTTCGGTGTCGCGAAGCTTGTTGAAAGCGATGTGGTTAAGCCCGCAGTTTGTAGGTTTGTCGACGATCTTCTCGTAGGGACTAATCTCGCAATTACTTAGCGAAACACTAACTTCGTAGATTGCGCTCTCCGGCTTAATGACTGCTTGGTTTGTGCAACGCGCGTTGCGCAGTGCTCTTCTGATGCTATCTAGATACGGTTTCCGTTTTAAAGTGTTTACAGGGAAGCGCCTGCCTTTATTAATTAACTGCTGCATTAAATCGCGGTAACTCCTCGTTATCGTTCGCGAGCGATGCGTTTCCGGCGCGTATAGCGGGAAAAAGATTGATAGAGGAAACAAAGAAGGTGCAGCAGTCCCTTAAACATTCGGGAACGGTATAAACAAATAAAGCGAAGTTTACACACCGAATCAGGGTATCTAAAAGAAAACGGACACTGTGAAAACACAATTTCTCAAGGGGGATAGTTCCTCCTCCCAGTAGAAAGGTAAATCCAGAAGTTCATTCCGACTAATTGAGATTCAGGCGGTTCCACGGTCATCGAGTACCGAGAAAACATTTTACGAAATTTAACGTTCCCTTCTAATGGAAAAGCATTTCTATGCACTGAAAGAAGAGCCTCCCGTTGCAGGATCCGTGGATAATGTATTGGGCGTCCGAAGCGAGCCCCAACGAGTAACCACCCCGAGCGAAATGAATTTCCTCGTCCGCGTTTTCAATGGTTCGCGCGAGCACAGCAGTTTTAACCACCCTGAAACGTCACCGTAACGCCCGCTTCTTTTTGTCAATAAACCGGGGAACGTCGAAAACGCGGCCGGGAGAGCGTGCACACAGGATTTGCGTCGACTGTTTTCCGGTTTCCGCGTGTCGTTTCACTCGGAGCCCGGCTTCGCCCGCGGGCAAACGCACGCTCGTCCTACCGCGCTACCATTTCCGGCACTCGAGACGCCTCGGCGAAAAAGCTACGCCTCTGGAACGCCGGGGATAATATTTAGGGAACGTTGAAGCTTGGCTTGGCAACGCGCTCCTCGATGGGTGCCGCTTTGGGCGCTGGGGAACGTGTTACTTCATCAAAATATAGTTTCCATGGCGAGCATAAATTTCGACTCTCATCTATTTCTGATCGAAGCACCGGCAAGCTTCGTACGTGGAGCACGTTCCCCGTGCCTCGGCGGAATGGAATGCCTTCTGATGGAATTCGAAATTTCGTGGCGGAAAACAGGTCACTGGAAAGAAATGGCAAAGTTTCGGAGCACGGTAACTGTTGCAGGGTCTATTCAGCTTTCTGAGGAACAAGAATTCTGGGGGGTGATATCGAATACTTAGAGGTGAACAAATTTGGGGGCACGTTGTTGTCGCAAAAGTATACATCCGCTTATTCGTTAAAATTCTTGCAATCTTTTGCAAACACAATTTCTGTCCGACCATGTAAGGTAATTGTCCCAGTTGTCGCTCAATTAGTAGGAGGTCGAAATGTTTTTAATGAAAAAATTTATGTAAATGGACCAAAATTAAATTTTTTCTTTTAGCAGTTAATTTTAACATTAATATAGAGAATAGCAAAGTAAAAATATAGAATCTGTATATGTATATTTAAATGTGGAAATTATAATTGAGATAAAAAATCAGAAATTACTCTAGTAGTCGATCAAGAAAACAGGTTATAAAGAAAACTGAAAGTACGAAAACGAGTAAAAAATCGTTCCGAAACATTTATAAATAATTTATCTCATTAAATTATCTTATAAATTTTAATAATTCAATATTTATTAAATACTTTAGTACAAAAAATAATTTTTTTATAAAATACTTGTATAAACATACGAAACATGTTAAACACAAACTTTTAAATTACTAATAAATAGCAATAATAAGGTATGCTTAATTTCCTTAATTCCTCTTATTATTTATTCTTTTCTAAAGGTTGTTTAATATTATTTTGAACACCTTTCATGGCTATCACAATATTTGTGAAAATGATCGAGAACTGGGACTTGATCGACAACTGGGGCAATTACCTTGCACTCTTCTTCTCCTTAACAAACGTTTATTTACAAGGTCGCCTTTGAGACGGAGAGAGAGAGAGGCATCCAGATACATAGGATAACAAACCTCCCTCCTCCTCCCGGTATATACAGTGTTTCTTACATTCTAATTAAACGGAGAAGTTACCAGATTGTGTTTCACGGCTCTAATGGCTCCACATTCCGGAGCGCCTCTAGAGCCTTGACCATATTTCTCTGCACGGTATCTAAGTACATCTAAATGGAGGAAAAATCTCAATTCCTCCAGTTGCTGCTCCACATCCCCAATCCCCGTGCACCAAGCCATCATCAGCTCGCGGAGGCTCTGGAAACAGGCCTCTGCGCCGCAACATCCATTTTAATACGATTCACCGCGGGGTGGGGGTGGGGGGGGGTATAGCATCCACTGGTGTAGCAGCGTCGTTCAATATTTACAAACGCCGGGTTTATTCGTCTCTGAGAGGCTCGCCGAGACACCTGAGCCACGTACGCGCTCCCGTCGTTGCACCTGAAAGTGCACTGAGGTCAGGCATGCCCCTTTCCGAGGGGCTCGTGAAATATTGTTACTGCAGTCGCCGCAGCGTTGTTCGAAGGCCCGTCTTATTCCCAGCTACCTAGGAAAACTCCTGTACACAGTGGTGGTCAAAGGAAAGTTCAAAAGGTGAACGACGCCAGATACGTGACAATTAGTCGGCAAGGACACAGATCCGGCGCAGAGTCAAGGCATTCATGAAAACCGACTAGCAACAGCTACGTGATAAACGTAGTATTAAATGTACTTATATATGTGTATAGAAGTATGATCTTCAAAGTCTCTCTTGACCACCACTGTGTATCGATGCAACGAGGGATGCTCCAGACCATCGACTGCGGATGCTTTCCACGTTTTACGACCCCCTTTACGCGCTTTACCGTGTGCCCTTTCGCCTGACCCCCTTCCCTATTCCTCCTGCGCCTTGTGCCTTCTTTTTTCGGTCGCCTCTGCTTCTCTTCCGCTCGTTCCTTCGCGCTTCTCGCGCGCGGCGTTGGCAAGCCTGCCTGAGGAGACCGATACAGTGGGATGGTTTATTAAGGTTCTTGGCGGCGTACTTTATCGCGCGGAAAGTTGCTGTAATTTATAAAACTGGACTTGCTTTATTGGCCGCTAGTACACTGGATGGTTCATACCGCTCCGTTGCTACTTAATTGTGGGTGATCTAAAATCAGGAGATCGTAGGCTCCGCTATTTTTATCTTGCCTCGTCGCTTCGTCCCGTGTCTCCAAACGTTTCGAAGATGTTATACAACCCGTCCCAGTTCCGGGGGAACAGAGCCGCGGTACCTACTGTCCCAGTTTTTGTGTATAATTGTTTAATACGAGATTAAAGACCCCTCATCAGGTTTCACTTCGTTTATTCTGGCCGAAACGACGCGGCACTTCTCCGGGGGACCCTTTAATCGCGCGTAAATGGCTGGGTATGAATGTTTACCTTCCTGAATGCGAGAAACAGAGTTCTAACGAGCCTCATTCATTAACCAGGCTCGTTAATAAACAGACCCATAATCGATGGAGGCCGAGTTTACCGCGAAAATGACCGTAGCTCGAGGCTTCTCGGCGAGCATCGTGCCTGTGAACCGAGGATTATATTTAGAAAGCGTTCGATAGTGTCACCATACCGACAGGGGTGATAATCGTTAATTGACGCGAAAGAAATCCGCCGCTGCTGGCTCTGACGACACCCTATCGAAATTAACTCAGCTTTCAGATCGTCCCCGTTCGATTCCTGCGGCTCGTTTCATAATACCGGCCGCGACTCGTGGCGTGCCGCGTAATCCTCTAAGATCATTTGCACGGTGTAATGCGCGGCTCGAAAGTTTTCACTTTCCTCCGTGGCGCGACGAAACGTCACGCTCTCCTTCCAGCCGCGGGCCGTTAGAAAACTTAATAAACTTCACGCGCCTCTTTTACCAGTTCCGCTCGCAGCCGAGCTTCAATA
This sequence comes from Andrena bucephala, assembly GCA_947577245.1. Lineage (NCBI taxonomy): Eukaryota > Metazoa > Arthropoda > Insecta > Hymenoptera > Andrenidae > Andrena > Andrena bucephala. Next base: position 94,346,678 of record OX387715.1, on the reverse strand, counting down.
AAATTCCGTTCTATTCTTCGATCAGTCTGCGAGCAATTCCCAAGCTGATCCCTCGCTCGAGCCTGCTGCCCGTGCATCCGAAATGCGCCAGAGTTGGTCAGGGTGAACTCACAATCATCGAATACTGGCCGACGGACCGCAGCCTTACCTCAACGCCGCGGGATCCCGAATTCACGTAACGCGCACCTGTGCCACCCAGCCCCGGCCACAGCCACCCCCCAGCCACCCCCACGTCCAGAGGTGGCCAGGAAACCGAGCAATTTCCCAAATAGACGCGGACCCTCGGTTATTCATGCCGTGGCAGCAATCAAACTCGTTTCCTCATCCGCGAGTCGGCCTGACCCAACCTTGACACTGACAGAGGGGTGGCTTGTTTGCCGGCGGGGGCTGGTCGCGGTGCAAGTTGCCCCTGGACGTTCCTCGGGGTTGCTGGAGAGGAGACGGTGATGGAGGGGCAGAGGGGTCGGTAGGGGAATGGCAGGGATTTCGGAGGGGAAGGAGAAGGAAGGCAGGAGATAGGAATGGAGATAGAGGGTGATAGGGGCAAAGTAGAGGAAGAGGGGAAAGAAGAATGAAAGTGATGGAAAGAAGGAAACGAGGGTTTGCTGGTGGTGGATAGGAAAGGGGGAGGGGGAGGGCGGGGAACAGTGACGGAGTAAAGAATGGATGAAGAAGGATAGTGTCTGTCTGGGAGGGAAAGTGATAGAATGAAGAAGGCCGTGAAAGAGGGGCTGAGGGTGGACGTGGGGGAGAGGTAAAGTTATACCGGGCGACGGTGTGGGTAATGGTAGGGTGTGGAGGGTGAGGAGAAGGAAAGGAGGGATGCTATGTGTCCCGTGGTGCGAGGGTGGGGCGATCAATACTGCAGGAACACCCCCTGAAGCCGGCTTCATTCAGCAGCTCCCTTTCCACCGATTCTCGTGGCTCCGACCGCTCTCGCGGCGCTTCTATAGCCGACTATAGTGGCCCGGTAAGGGTGAGAGGGGCAACCGCCGCGATTGTACCGAGATAATCGCGCCTTTCGATTTAATCGTGTTAAAAGGATGAAAGAAATCGCCAGGGAAATGCGTGCACCTTCCTTCCCAACTGTTTTCTTTCTAATCGGAGATTCTGCCGGAGAATGCGAAAGATTCCTCGCGTACCTCTGTTCAACTCCGTTCCTAGTTCATTCCAGTCACCTTTATGTCCACAATTATTGGACATATTACCACGCAAACGTCCTCGAAAGCGTGACTGCCACGTGCATCCATTACTCCATCACAATACCTGCCCATATCGATTGTATCATATAATCCAAGACTCCACGTGGACAAAAGCATCCTGACAGCCGTGACGCGAGACACATCTGAATATCGATATTTCTCAGCACAAACGCGAGCAGAGGTACCTGCTCCAGAAGAAGATCCTTCCAGTCGGAGCAGAGCCAAGTGCGCGTGCACTCGGCGCAAACATTCAACGTCATTTTCCTCGAGAATGCGTTGCTCCACATTTGTCATTCCTCCTGTTCGTACGTAATCTTTCATTGTCGTGCAAGACCACGGAAATCTTGCCGGAAACTCGCGAGAACCCGCGTGTGCGTATTTCCGCCGCGGTGTGGCCCACCCGGGACTAGTACCTCCGCGGCCGGGGTGGTGCGCGTTCCTTTCCGAAGCCAATTTCTACCGGGAGCGCGCACATCGCCACGGGGGAAGGTTCGTTTAACGGTGAATCGATCGTCACTTCGCCCGCATATGAATTAAATAGGGGCTGTCGATTCGGCGGTGGCGGCCGATCGATGCGCGAACGAAGCACCACGGCTTTGCATACTGTGCATTTACCGCGAACCGGATGACTCCGAAAATTTCTTCCGGCGGTAACAGGAGGCTTCCTAACGCTATTAGACCCTTACCGTGCGGGTAATGCCTCGGCTGTTCTAGAAAATCGAGACGCGGCCGGCGTCGAACCGTCCCCGCCCAGCCCCCACCCGCGAGATTAATATTCAACGCGCTTCGAGTTCCTGCTCGATTTCGCTGACGCCCGAGACACCCGTTATTTATCGGCCAGAGTCACGAATTCCTTCGGTAATGGTGCTTCCGACAGTTACAAGAGCGCGTTCGTTTGATAACACAAGTATTCAACGCTTGAGGGCACCAGGGGGTTGGCGATGACTGGGGGCGGTTTGTTCATAGAGAGATGAGTAAGGAAGCGTTAAGAGATTTATCTCGCGGCGTGTCTGGAGGGACGAGGGAAGGCAGAGGGCGGACATGGTACATTTTCGATGAAAATAAGCTGACTGAGAGTCTGAAAGGAGAGTCGAGGGTGGGCGAGTGCTTCGTTTGCTATTTAATCGCGCGGGGATCATCTTCGAGATTAGATAATCAGGATGTTAGCTTGTAGTGTCGCTGTTAAGTTGTAAGTAATAGGTGTAAGCTAAGGGGAGAGGTATTTTTACTGAGTAAAGACACCGAATCGCTCTGCGACAATCTTCCATCGGTTTTTGTATTTAGAAAGATTTCTTGAACTTTGAATTTTTCGTTCGTTGAGGTTCCTCCGTAATGAGAGCTTGTTTCACAATCTTCGTGTCCACCCGGAATCTTAATTTGCACAGAATCGTGCAGTGTAGTTTTGTCGGGGCTCCGAGTTCCTTTGGGGTATCAATTATTCACTGTGTCACTTTGCAGAGCGCATACACGATTATGTACACAGCACAAGTTGTTAACATCGTGAACCTCTTATTCTGTTTAACCTTTAAGCAGCAAAGTCGGACTTACCTGCTACTTCTTTTTATACTACTTATCTTCGTTGGCAGGGACGAGCTAAGTCCTCCTCAGTCTTATTCGTTTCGTAATGGACAACGGACACGATGCATAACAGGATAGCATTGTTTGACACGAAAGATTGTGTTCTTCTGCTACCAACAATCACTTATTTAGAATTCTTCAGAAGAACGTAAGGTTCTTGTTATATTTCACATGATTGTTAAAGGGTTATTCTGGTAATCACGCCGCAAAATTCGGCAACATTCAGGGTTTTTTCTCTGAGTGAATACAAGGAATAAAAATGGTAAACTTTTTTTTTCATATATTAAGCTACTTATAAGGTTTACGGAACAATTTTTTAAATACACTTTTAACTGTGTTTTTTCAATGTTATCTGGAGCCAAAAATCGCGCCATTGAAAAGACGGCGGGAGCGATTTCAGCTCACAGATTCATCTGAAACAAAAAAACCAGACTGATTCTTAATCATTATGAGTATCGCTACTGCAGGTGCCAGAATTAGCCACGTAAGTCAAGATTTAACAAAATTGCGCACATTCAAACTTCAAGTAAAAATGGAAAATTTCGCGACTTGAAGTTTAAATGCGCGCAATTTTGTTAAATTTTGACTTACGTGGCTAATTCTGCTACCTGCGATAGCGGTACTCATAATCATTAAGAATCAGTTTGGTTTTTTTGTTTCAGATGAGTCTGTGAGCTGAAATCACTCCCGCCGTCTTTTCAAAGGCGCGATTTTTAACTCCAGATAACATTGAAAAACACAATTAAAAGTGTATTTAAAAAATTGTTCCGTATACATTATAAGTAGCCTAATAAATGAAAAAAAAAGTTTGACATTTTTATTCATTGTATTCACTGAGAAAAAAATCCTGAATGTTGCCGAATTTTGCGACGTGATTACCAGAATGACCCCTTAATATGCTAGCATATATTTGAAATGTTAAAGGTGATTCGACAGGTTACAGTTAGCGAGAGTAATGTCTGTTTCACTCTTTTTATATCTATCCGATATAGGATTAGTATTTTAACGGGCGAGCAGGAAATGTTATATCATCCAAAGATAGCATCAATTTCATATTCTGATACGCTATTCTGAATATCGATATAATATCGACATAACGAATTCTGTCACAAAATACGGAATGCTTTGGAAACGGGACACGGTGTTTCATAATGTATGAAACGAACCCGTGCACGGCGTCGTTCAACCAGCAAACATTTTCAATAAACCATGAAGCATCATTTTACATTAGAAATATCCCAGGTCCCCTAATACAGTAACAGTAGCCAATATTTCCGAAAATTACACACTCCCCATACATCGATATTCCCCCCAAACGCATTTAATCGTAAAATAAATAAAACATGAATCTCGATGGAAACACGACGGTGTTTGATAAAACAAGAACCGTTACCAAACAGTGAAAAATTTTAATGAAAGCGTACAAAATTTGCGTTGCATATCACACGCGGTATTTCCACGTCCCTTGCAATATTCGCGTTCTCCATTATTAAAATTCTAATTACAATACAATTACCATCAGCATACAGAAAGCAAGAAAAAAGAAAAAATACAAGACGAAATATACGTTCACCATTTCACAAGAAAAATAAGCACCACGATCGTGTCGTTTATACAGAATAAATTCTTCGAAAGTTCCACCCTCGGCGTACGCCAGCATCGCCAAGAAATCTCAGTCCCGAGGGGGGAATCCAGCCCCGCGGGGAGCGAGTAAATCGTAAGAGAGGAGCGTGGGTTGCACGATGCTTAATGCCACGAACAAGGGAACTTTCAAATTTCTTCCGGCGATAATGGCTGGTTTCCTGGCTGGATTATGACGTCGCCACGCCACGGAAAATCGCCCCCTTTGTCGGGGATCACGTGAAGATATTATCGGAGACAGGCGGACCCACGCGATAAGGGAATTTCACCCGCGACGAATTTCACGATTTGCCGCGCGTTAATATAGATCGATAATGACGCAGCGGCTCGGTAACGAGTCCGCTGTGTGGCGAACGGGTTATCGATCGTCTTCAGGTACTCCTCGAACCTTCCCATCGATTCGATTCACTCCAGGGATAAGCTTTGAAAAGCCTTTCTCGCAATTGATTACTTAGAATCTATCAGTTCCACTTTTTGATGAACACTTTGCTTCACTGTTTGCGTTGTAATAGTGGCTGCTCGTGGCTATTGAAAATTCTTTAACGATGTAGCAACGTGGACTTTCAAGGTTGACCTGTATATTATCCAAAGCGGACGCTTTCGAACCGGACTGAAGGAAAATTAGTTCTCGGTGGGAATGTACGGTGTGGCTGGATAGAGCCTGTTCTGTTTCCATCGTAATTTGAAAGCACCGTGTTGGTTGAAATTAAGCAAGAATCAACAGCTTCAGTTTAGGACAGATGATTGATTGGACTCGGATTAGTTATTCGAGGACATCCCCGTTTGATACAGGGTTCAGTGTTCCTCGAGCTGGATCGAGCAACTGTCGGTGGAGGAAAATGTAGGGCAAATGTTAAATTTGTTATTCGGACGTTTTGGGAAAGAGCGGATATAGAATTTCCGTAGGATTTCGCTAGGAAATAGTCGGTGGCAGCAAATGCACTGCTAAAGCGACACATCTTGCGAGAATTTCCTACTCAGACGAGCATGGGTGTAGTTGAAGTCGACGTTCCAGTGTCGTAAGAGGTGAATATTAGATGCATGCGACACGAAAACGGCTTCACGGTCTCCTGAGAGCCTCAGTACCCGACTAATTTATGAGAATCTAGATCGACGCCATCGCTGTCTCTGAAATTCAGGTCGTGTTCTCCACGGAGGCCCTCTTTATCTCCAGCTAAGCTACTTTGATTATTACCAATACTCCCCCGACGCGACGCCCGCTAATTGTGTTCCCGTAATCTCGAAACTTGCCTTAAATTCTGACGAACCGTGTGACAAAAATCCGGGAAAATGGTTAGGTACAATAAAGACTCTGATATCCAGGAAAACAATGCGATCTTAATACATATTTATCCCCTTCAAACTTACTCTACCACCCTCCCAACATCACCGAGCCAAAGAACAACCTCTAAGAGAGTCGGACACTCAAACATCCCCACGTATCTTGGAGAAGAGCGGTTTTTCAACCCCCTTCGTGTTATCTGCTTCAGCACCCCTTACGACGCTGACCATTCGTCTGGATTTGTTTCGCAGGTCTGACAAGCCGGATCCCAGAGGCATGGCCAGCAGCACGGAGGATTACGGCTCGGAATTGCAGGAGTTGCAGTGGGGCGGTGGTACCGGGTCTCACTTCCTGCGCAGCGGCTCCCACTTCCTGAGGAGCGGCGGAGGCGGTTGCTACGAGGCAGAGGACCTGGAGCCCACCAGCAGACACCATGGTGGCCAGCACAGGGGTTATTACAGCCCCCCGGGCACGAGTTACACGATCGTTGAGAGGCCGCCGAGCGCCCCTCATCACCATTCGTCGCACACAACACCGTACAGGCACAGGGGACACGCCACGGGGGGCAGCGGTGCCATTTCCCCTGAACAGGTGATCAGGTACGCTCTTATCCCTTGATTCCACGTGGCATTTATTACATACGCTCTTTCCTGGATATATCTTACCGCCACGGACTCGGATAAGGAACGCGCAACGGGCAGTGAGCACGAGTTTTAGTGGGTGGAAGATGTATGGGGTGTAGGGTCGAGAGTGGCGGTAGATTCTGATGGAAAAGGGGTTAATGGAGCGGGCGAGATACAGGGTGCATGGTAAATGTAAATAGTCGAGAAACGTGGGAGGGTGAGTGGATCCACGTTGATGTAAGATCAACATTTACTATCTAGTGTTTATTCTTCTACTCACTGCCACTGTAAAAGCAGGTGCAATTTATGACATCCGAACCCTGAAGAAGAACGGAAACACAGGATATATTTGCAGTAACTTGTGCACTTTTTCAGCACACCGGCGTGTGTAACACGTTCTTGTCCTTGCTTTCTCGTTAATAATAGACCAGGCGTTCCATAACAGAAGCCTCTTGCCTGCCACAAACTTTTTACACGCTATGAATAACAACCCAAACAGTAACGTCTCTAAAAAGTGGAACGCCCCTTCGGCAGGTCAGTGTTGTTTCTGTTAGCGTGAAGGTCTCACAATGAACATACCTCGCAACGCAGTGGTTAATACTAACAATAAGTCGAAGTATTAACGCGATAGCGGAGTGGAATTCAGTTTTGGTCTTCTAAAACCGTGGCACGAAGGTTACAGTACTAAAGTCCTCCAAGTATTGAGGACTTCAAAACAAAGCTTGAGACCAAAGTCCTCGTTCGAAAGAGCAGAGGGAGAAGGCGAAATAAACCGAGAAACTTGGTCGCAGACTTTTCGGCAATGGTGTCGCGGAGCGTCGCCAAGGCGATAGAAGGACGCCAGCCTCGTCACCGGCCAGCGTCTCTGCCGTCAGGACGACGTCGTCCTCGTCGTCCCAACAGCAGCAGCAACAGCAACAGTCGCAGCAGTCCCAGTCGAATGCCGCGAATCCCCCTACGTCGCCGAGCTCGCAGCCACTTAGCCTGCAGGACCTCACCGTAAGGACAATCACCATGACGAGAGATCCCCCGGACTCTCATCATGGCTTTGGGATCTGCGTGAAGGGTGGAAAGGACGCAGGTGAGATCCGAAGTACCTTCAGGCTACCCCCGTCGCCGTACTTCGCGCCTCAAGATCGAGGTATCTTCCGACAGCTGTGACTTTCATTGCCGTTTCTCGCCGTTCACTAGACGCCATTATCGAGCACCATCAATTGCGATTGCTGGCGGCTAGGCGAGGGTTGAAATTAACGTTTAATCGGGCGTATGAGGGAGGCTTGAGGGACGTGCTTGTTTATTTTCTGTATCGTGGGATCAGAGTTCTTTCGATGGACTTTAGAATTCTTGGAACGTGATTTATTGTAATAGGACGTGGGAAGATCGATGGGAATCAGATTGGGGGTGGAATGTTGTCCTTTTTTTTTCTAGATTTCTAATCAATTCTCTGAATTCTAGATCGGGGAGTTCTTTATTTATTTTCTGTTTCTCCTGACAAGTTCGTCGTTGACTCTGAATCGTATGCAGCATTCGAGGCGATCGTCGAGTCTAGGTAACGCTGACAATCGCAATTGATGTAATTCTTTCGCGACGCCCACTGCGATCTTTTCTCTCGTATTTCTATCAGATTCACTTCTTCTCGTTGATGATCGTCGCGCCACCGACACCCTTTGCTTCCTGTGCTTCAGCACAGCTGTCGCGTGTCCTTGATTTCCGGTGTTATCGTCCTCGCGACTACCTTTATGGTAATGCTTTTCGTGTCAGGAGAGAAAAGTTTACTCTATTGGCAAGATACCTTCAGTTGCCACAAGAATAACAGATTGACCTACGCGCTTCAGCTAAATGTTTCGGCACAAAATTCATCGTGGTTGCGCGCACAAGTGAAAAACAACAGATAAATATTCCTTGGTTATACTATCAATTAAAATTATATCTTGTCAATGGAATTCCTCATTAATTTTGATGAGAATTCACGGTGACTAGATACAATTACCGCTGATCGTACAAAATTGAAATGAAAAAGGGGAGGACGATCGTATTCGATTTGAGTTCAGCCGAATGACGATCGTTATCGTGGGGACGAAAATCGGAATGCAAGGAAATGGCGGGGGAAAACATGATTTCGATCATCAAGCATCATTCCCATTTCAGCTGCGGTTCTCCCCGCGGCCGTAATTAAAGTTACGTACATTCTAATCGCGTTTCGACTCGATTTTCTCCCCTCTTGTTGTTTTCTCTGCGCGGAAGGAGTTCGCGTTTGTTTCGCTTGTCGATGGCCAGAACGATGATGAAAGGAAGATAATTGAAACTCGCGGGATTCTTTTTCCCCGTCGCAGTCGATCGGGCCGCGCCGAGCTTCTCTGGGATACGTGGCAGCTCGAATACCAATCGTCAAACCAGACCAGACAATTTAAAAAGCAATTTGCTGTCCTCCGTTCTGAAGCTTTCCATATGAATTTTATTGGCCAGCACTTGTAAAATCCGTCGCTTAGTACGAAATCTCTCACATACACTCACAAAAAGATGTTCCGAATCTTTCAAGTTCGAACAACTGGGATCAATTGCCAGCACTCGTAGGCATTCCTCAGAAAGTGATTCGAAACAGAAGGACCCAATCAACAGCAACCCAAACGCCGATCCCTACTTTTCCCCTCGCGATCCTCCCATTTTCTCTCGACCATATTCAAGGATATTTAGCGGGTCGTTGAAATAGAGGCGGCCGTAGCAGAGACGGTGCCAATTCTACTTGGTTTCTTTGCGATCTTCGCGTGCCTGGTGCACCCAGCACCCCGCTGAAACGAACGACGCGATTCCGGGAACTGATTACACCGCCAGATACACCGGTCGCAATCATGCCTCGGCTTGATCCGTTTCACCGGCCGCGGAAAAAAAAAAGTTACGCGACGGCTGCCGGCAATTAGAAGCGCGTCATTAAACGCTCGCCATCCTATCGCCGGTCAATTAGCCGGTATCGCTAATTACCCCGCCGAACGGTGCCCCATTGTAAATACGCGAGAGCAAACGTTCGAGTGCTTTCGCCTATCTGTGTCTCTTTCCCATCCATTCCGCGACGCTTTTTGCTAATCACCGATAGAATTCCCGGGACCCCCCGCCCCCGAGCTCGAGTGGGATTTAATCGTGGCCCTTGGAATACAATTTGCCGGTGATTGGGCACAATTAGCGGTTCGAAAGGGGGTGTAGAGGCTGATTCTGCCTGGCGAAAGCTGTGTTCCCGTGTCTTTGATGGCTGGCTAGTTCTCGCGTTCCAATCCGATTTTCACGAATCTGCATGCTTGGGGCTCCGACGAATTGGCATTGCCATTTTCGCCGTGGCGAGGGGCGGTGTAAGAGGATCTTCTTGTGAGTGTACGAGAAATTGGCAAATTGGCGGATTGGCGAATTGTCGCAAGGAAATGGAAAGGGCGGGGGGGGGGAAATAGAGGATTCGAGGAATCCTAGTGGAAGGTGGAAGGAGACGAGGGCGGGAAGGTACACGCGCGGTTCTCCAGAGGAGTTCTTCGCGTTCGTGGAAGTGAAATAGAAATGTCCCCCGTCCAGGATCCACGTTCCGCGGATGCCAGGTGCAATAATCCTCGACGCGGTGTCCTACGTCGTCGGGGTCCGGTTTCGCGGTTTCGAGTCTCGTAAACCTCGCGCTTGATCGCGGCGTTAGGGCACCACGCACGGTAACGATCTCTCGCTTCACGCTTCGTCCTCGTTGAGATCTCGAGCGTGAAACCCTCGAGCAGTGCAGAGCCGGCGAGAGTTATCGCGTCGTCCTGGCACGTGGATCCTGCGGAGGGAGACGCTCAGCGGCCGGAAACGACGCGTTCCAGGGTGCCTCGTGAGTTTCATCGAAAATGATCCCACCTGCTTTTGCTGCTCTAACGAGCCTCTAACAAGAGGAGAAATTAATGGTACGGACGGAGAAAGAAGTGTCTTATTATTTAGCGTTTTATTTAGATAACTGTTGTGGTATTTCCGTAAATAATATTTCAGGTATTACCAAACGAAATTTGCCACTGACATGCGAAGTGATATTTAACGACTTACCGGTGGATGTTTTGCATTTCCATCTGTAAGTAATAAGCTGCAGAACTTTTTGTACAGACACATGAATCATTATTAGAGAAGCTCGTTTGAAATTTTTTGTGCTCACATAAATCAGCGTTCGAAGAGTTTATTTTCCGGGAATATTCGCGAGCAGTGATTCATTCGTGATATATAGGGAACCGAGGCGTTATTGAAACGTAACTTTTTTAACGAGTAAAACTTTCGAGCCACGCAAAAGTGGGACAGGCGATCGTCACGCCCGAATGATCGATTCCGGGGTTTCGAAGGAACATCTCCCCGGCACCTTGGCGTCGTCTCGAATCGGCCAAAGTCGAAATAAGCCAACTGGCGGTGTGTCTTTCTTGTTTTCTGTTCCGCTGTACCAGAAGCGCAGTCAGGTAACTCATCAACCGTAACGAACTGAGAGGCAGAGAGAATGTAAGAAAACTGGAGAGAGAGGGAGGAGAGAGAGAAAAATTAGCATATACAAAGAAAACCCCTGGGAAGCTTGGAGGAACGGGCCAAAAAACTTCCAACGAGAAGGAACCGCGGTCCTCGCCAATTTACGTACTTTCTTCGAACATAAGTGTGAATTACGAAACTGAGCACGTCTCTGCCACGAATACATTATTTTCCAAAAATATTCTACGACTACCACGCAACATAAACCAGCGTTCCTTAAACTCGCTGAGAAATTTTACAAACGTTTCCCCATCAGAAACTCTGAATTTAATTGCAGAAAGGAAAGGATAGAACGGCGATACATTAACAGAAACGATAATAATCCTGGCCCCTTTATCATGCCCAAGTCAGTCATTAAGCGAAAAATGATGATCCGTAAAAAAAGCAGGAGGATCGAGGAACGTATTAACCGCGATGAAAAGCAGACTTCTGCCTCGACCAATGACTCGCGATTTTTATGGACAAGCGCTCGCGATTTATATCCTCATCGGCCGGCAATCGTTAATCGATATAATCTATGTCCCTGATGGTGGCTGCTCGATTCGTAACGCCAGTTTCTCGACGGCGACTCGTAACAGTTTGCAGGGACCGTTCGAGGGGACAGGACATAATGTTTCTTTTAGTCTCCCTTTAGACAGCTTCCAATCTCTAGCTTACGTAGTCAAATGCGGGAAGGAGAATTTACATTCTAAATCGAAATTCTTGAACGATTTATTGGACATTAAATGCAACAACGAAAGAAGTTTTATATTTTTCATAGAAGAGGCATTGCACCTCTTGTGTTCTTGAATATTCTTTTTATGTGTGTCTTTAACAACCAAGTCGATACGGAAATTCGTTGAAAGTACCAAGATCGAGTGAATCCTTCGAGGGAAGTCGTTTCGAAGACGCAGATAATGTGTGACGAGGACCAGCGTGGCCAATGGTTCCCATATCGTTCGAAATTCGTGCTCGTTCCAATCTCCCCGTGGTTTTCGAGTATCCACATACACATACGTACACGTGCACACATTCATTGAGTAACGATCGATGTCGCATGAAAGTGTTATGCGCAGATCGGCCGGGCTTGGGACTAGAGGGCGACGAGCAGCACGAGAGAAAGGAAGCCGGTGGCAGAACTGGAGGAACAACTTTCGTACTTCAGTCAAAAATCGTTGAAACATTTATCTTTCTTACACTAGAGACGAACACTTGCAAGGAATAAGTACAAACTCGTAGCCTTTCATAAATTGCCTCAAAGAGATAGCGGATTTATACCTGAAGCAACTGTACGCTATTTCCCCGAGTAAGAAACAACCTTCCACTGCCTCCAGGATTTTATAAGAAACGACAGGATCACGAACCCTCCTTCATCTTCATCCCTTTCATGTCCGACACATCATTCACCACGTCCACTGTATTTCTGCAGCTATTTTCGTCTTCCAATCTCACCTGTCGCCACTCCACCATCCTCCTCGATTCGGGAATTTTGCCCGAGCTTCGGAATATTTTCCAGGAAATCGGGCACGATTCGGTCAGTCCTCGATATCGGTTTTTTTTCCACCGAGATCGGGTTGCTCGTTGGAATTGCGTTCGCGAGTGGATCCTCCGACGTTAAAAGTAGGAACAGGTGGCCGGGCTGACCTCCCGCCGCCGATTCCCCTCGGTGATCCGAGCCTGCAGGTCCGATTGTCGTCCCGGTTTCCATCGCGCCGACGATTTCACCGAAACCTGCCGCCGCGTGCTACGCTCCTTTTGGTATTATCGAGTTCTTTCGCCAGACGAATGCCAGCGATAAGGACAGATTAGCCTGGAAACGTCGCTCGGGCGCCTCTCGATTCGACGCCCCCCAAGATCAAAGACTTGATTTCGAGGGACTCGGGAGCCGGTGGAAAAGACGAGTGCCCTCGGCTTCGAGAAATATGGAGCCGGGTGGAAATCTTGAAACAAGTTTCGCACTTTGACGGTGGAAGAGTAATTTCTTCGCGAGATCTTCCTGTGCTCGCTGTAATTTGATTTAGGAGTTTCCTTCTTTTAAATAGTAAGAAAGATGTTTCTCTCACGCGTCAGAATGTAATTGGAAATATCCTTTCTCTCTGTGCCATGTTCATTCAACGATTCATCGCCAGAATGTCGCAATCATAGCAGGCGAGAGTTCCTCTAGGCTTAGCACGCCGGTATTACGTTGCATGCCAGTGTATGATGGAAATGCGCATAGTTTATGAATTTATAGAAGGAAAGCGTACGCACAGGCACGAACGCATCTCTACACACGTGCATACGCAATCCGCATTGCGTTTTAGCGGGCAGGAAGCTGGGACGTGGAATTTTAACGGGCCAAAGGGAGTTCATTTAAGGATACCGTAGAATCATATTAATCACGGGAAGAAGAAGAAATTAAGAAACAAACGCTTGCGGAACAATTAGGCTTTCTTGAATAGAGGAGCTGTTAGATTGAATTTATAGAACAGATAAGACTTAGATCCATCCGTTTTTATCATTCTCCAACATGAATGATCGTTTTCTCGAAATCGGTTGTACCGAGGCGAGAGAAAGCACGCGACAACAGTTGTTTGGAATATCAGAATCTTTCCTTAAATGGGCTCGAGACAGGAACGACTTTTATTAACCCGTGGCGATGACACAAGTCGAGGCGAGGGCGACGCGACCCTCGCGTAACGAGCTCATTGTTCTTCTTATCTCTTTTATCAACCAGATTAATCCTTGCTCCCGACTCGGCCTGTCGGCGTGGAAGGAGATCAATTACAGGACTCCCGGGGCAGAGCCGAGTCGAGGCACAGTGGCCCCAAGTTTCCCCTCGTTTCGACGTCCGAGCGGGAAATTTTTTTGCGCCCGAAACGCTTATCGATTACATCCGGCCGTGCCCCAACACCGCGCGACCCGCGTGTGTCCCGCTTCGTGCCGGGGACAAATATCTGGAGGAATTAAGTATTCACGGTGTTGCTCGCTCTGCAAGTCTAATTCCGTGTCCTTTTTCCCCGCCCTTCGTGTGTCCAATATTTTATTCGGTAGCTTACCGTGGGTGGATGTTGCGGGTATCAAGATGGCAGATTACAATTTGATTCCACGGGAGTAGACAGCGGAGGAGCAGAGTGGGAGATGTGTTGGCCCGATCAAAAAGCCTGGGAAGCAGCTAATTTGTATAATCTATAGCACGTTCAAGTGCACGCAACGTGAAACTTTTCTAATTAGACGTCTGGCCTAATTAGTTCACACTAACTAGGATCAACGACACTTTCTATGCTCGGGCCCTCCGCGCGGCGCTGGCAACATTTAATTCCGTGGGCAGGAATCACGCGCTCAGCTAGAAGCCACGGGTAACAAGCCGTAGTTGCGCATTGAAAGGAAATTCGTTGTCGATCTGTTTAACGTCGAGCGTTTTTTTTTTTTTTGCCCTTTCAGCTGCCATTCGAATATCCGGGCGGGAGCCAAGAGGAATAAATCGGATCACGGGAGATTGATAGCCGGTAATACGAGAATAAATTCGCTGCCCCGTTGCAAATGGCTCGCCCGCGAAATCCATAAACGCCCTCTCGTAGCTGCGATTTATTTCCCAGCGAGGAGCGAAGGGCTTGGAATTTCGCGAGCATAGGTAATAAGAGGAAGGAGTTATTCATGAAATTCAGATATTTGTCCCGCAACACGAGACCGCCGGTGTAAAACTAATACGATCCAGGTGGTTATTTTCATTCACGATAGAACGTCGGGGGATGAACCCGCGAATGGAAGGCGAATCCTTTTCCTCGCGGCAATTTATCACGCGAGATAATGAATAATTCGCGCGCGATCCTGGCCAGGCGGACGTCCCCCGACTTCGACATTCATTGCGAATTCATGATGGTTTCCGAGCAAATTGTCCGCGGCAAATTAATTACGCGGGCGGTTGTTCGTTCGAGTCGTGCCTCGCGAAACCTCGCCACGGACGCTCGCGAAACAGCGTCAAAAAATTCGCGGCAGTTGGTGGCCGGTGACATTACCCGCGCATTATCTTTTTTCTGTGGAAACAGCATTTCGGCGGAAAAGTATTCGCACCTCGCGGGGACCTGTCCTCCAATCGGCGCGGTTCAGTCGAGAATCGAGGCGCCCCAGAAAGGCTAAGTCGCCTGCTCGAACTTCGGGTTCGAAAGTCCCTCTTCTTTGCAATTAAACCGACGAAGTCACGCACGTGCACGACGCAAATCGCCCGATTTTATCGCCCAGTTTCCGCAGAAAAGAAACATCTTTTGCATGCTCCCTCGCTCTGCGCGGGAAACACGAACAAGCACTGGCACAGGATCGTAATCTCTGTTCAGAACAGTTTCACTTGTATGCATCCGCATTTACTACCCTTCTTCTACTTCTGTTCTCGTTCCGTTCATTTTGACACACCATCATCTCCACCCATGGCGTTTCCGTTGAGCGGAGATAATTCCTCGGCGGCGGTTGTTAAAAATGGGAGCACTCTCGTTATTACATTTTACTGTGTCCCTTGTATTTTAAACAGACCTGTGCTTTATACGAATTTAACCAATCTGGAGTACTCCAGCCCCGGTCGTTAAAATCACTCATAATTAATTAGAGAAGCTTTTCACAATCCGTATGACGTATGAGAAGCATTTCAATCCAAACCTCGCAAGCCACCGATTAGCGAATCCCAAGTTGGCTAAATACCACTCCCGCGGTTATTAGAGGGAATAAAAAGTTCAATTAAGCCGTGGCTCCCATTTTTAAACGCGACCCCGCCCGTCAGCTGCGCCCGAGCGGTTTCCAATGCGACAAAAGAGATTGAAGGAACGTTTAGGGGCTGCATGAAAGGCAGACTCGGAATAGACGCGCCCTGGGTGGAGGGTTTTAGTCAGCACTGGCCGTGGACCAGTCGCCAGGCAGCTTCCGGCCTGATGGAAAGTCTGTGAATTGTTCTCAGGGGTGGGTGTCTACATTTCGAGGGTGGAGGAAGGTTCGGTGGCCGAACGCGCTGGACTCAGGCCAGGAGACACCATCTTGGAGGTGAACGGCACACCCTTCCGTGCGGTGACCCACGAGGAGGCCCTCAAAGTGAGTTTCAACTTTCATTTTCCAAACCGAGAGAAATTTCACGCGTGATAAAGCCCGTCTAACGATGTGCACTCTTGGCATCGCCGATAGCACGCCCGGCGATAACGCGTCGGATCGAAGCGCTCCTTGCTTTTGGCACTGGATACCCTCCGGAAATCAGCTTTTCTTATTTTCTACGTTTAACGGAAGAATAGTTTAATCGTTCGATTATATTATTAGAGCAACGCGAGGTCTGCAATCAGACTGTGATAACACTGGAATATTTAGGGTTGGTCCCAGGGGTCCTTGAGTCTTGAGACAAAATAGCAATGACTCTGGAATAGCCGCGATCGATCTCAGTGATATGTCAGCGGTTCGTTGGAACTGATAACAGCGACCTAGAATCAGGGAAATCGATTTCTATGATTCCCGAGTCGTGGGAGTGGCCAGCGTCGATTCGCCTGATTCAGGGTCGTTGCTATAGACCCCTGCGATACCAAGATCGTCGATAATCGACTATTGTAACCTTGAGTCCCTCCCTGCAAGTTTCCACAGCTCCAAGCATATCGATCTCGACTCCTGTGTTTCTAAATTCTACATTATTGACTCGGTGGAGACCAGAGTTGTCCTCTTTCCGTGTCTGAATCAGGACTCGGCTCAGAAATGTCCGTCAGGTTAATAGGAGAAACAGATAATTTCGCAAGTTTCCCCCAGCGAAAAATTTGCAGTGTCGAGCAATTAGAGAAACAGACAAGTAGCACAGCTTGACACGAATGTATCTGTACCTACTGCATCCATCACGTCTCAACTCACCCTCCCTTCGTTACATCGATTCCTTCGATATTTGGAACGTTTCCCTAAACACGATACTCTGGCTGCGTGCCTGATCTCCCTTAAAAATCCTCGACGAATTATCCCCCGTCAGATGGCAATTGGCGTGCAATCGATTCGAGTGATCTCGTATTTATGAGTGACCTTAGAAGCTAACGGAAACCCCATCGATTGCGGATACTGGTTAGGCTCTCAACTAAATTATAAGGGGTAGGGCGCACCATTTCCACTTTTCACCGATAAGAATTATCTGACAATCGGCTCGAGTGTTTTCCTCCTCACAGTCCAGTGATTTCTCATTCGTTTTAATCCCTTCCCCTGATATTTTTTCCCTTGTATTTTGATCGTTACGAGGATAAATATAATCCGGGCAAATACAATCTGTGTTTGAGTCAGAGATTCGTGAGCAGAACGGGGAAGACGAATCCTCCAAATGGCAGTGAAGGAGAAAATGCGATTTTAGCTGATTTAAAAACCTCTTTTGTCTTGGTTGATTTCAATTAACGCCAGGAGGGTACCCTCTGTGTGGTGGCTATCTTTGATCTTTCTTCTCAATTATTCGAAGGGTCCTTCGTCACTTGCCGTTTACGAGCTGTATACTTCCCCGTCACATTTTTCAATGAGCTTTCTCGTCTAAAATGCAGAATTTCGAATTACGCAACAGCTTCTGTTTGAAGATCACACGAGTTGTATCGTTTGCTTTGCGTGCCATAGAGATTCTGCTTTTCTAGAAATTAAGTTTCTTTACCTACCTTCGAGAATGCTCCCCATCTCTGCCGAGCGCATTGACGGTTCCTTGACCTTTGCCGAGGAAAGCAGTTCACTGGATTTCGCTCTGTATTTAATTTAACTTCTCAGCAACTCCTTCAGATTATGGAGAACTGAAGGTGGCACTAAGGCGGGTTTAGTAAAAGTTTCAGCAATATTATCACCTCCTGGGAGCAAAGGCGCCCAGTAGTGCTGAATTTACCCTTAGGCTAACAACAAGGCTTCAGCCTAGGACCCCGTTCAGCTGGGGGCCCCTAATTCTAAATATTTTCTTCGAAAAATTAGCATTTTTTTATATTTTCTTTATTAACTTGTATCTTTAATGTTTATTTATGTTAATGTTATGTTTAGTTTTGATATTCAATATTAATTTTGAAATTAAATTCTTCTTTAGATTATACGAGTATTATGATAAAAAAATAAAATCAGCGTCATTTTATTTTTTACATTTAACCGAGAGCCCACCAAATATTCCGCCTGGGGCCCCCTGAAAGGTAAATCCGGCTCTGGCGCCCAGTCCTGAAAATCTTACAGTATCACTTCCTCTGAAACTCTGTATACTCTTCAGCACACACAAGTCCAACTAAAAAATATTTCCTATTCTCAAAACTATTCCCAAGCCATCAATACACCTCCCTATAAGTACCTATACAGAATCTTCGACGATACATCAAGGAATTCTCAGAATACATTCCCGGGTATCATCCATCTCAAATCCATTACAACCCCGAGCCCACTTCCGCGAGGACCACCGAGTGACCTTTCCCCAAAAAGGGCTGACCATACCATAAGGATTCACGTCCCCCCCCCCCCCCCTCCTAGCAATTCCCCAGCGATGTCCTCGGAAGGAACCCTCGTATTCCCATCGGTCGGGTCGTTCGATACCGACGAGGTCTCTGCTCGTCATCGAGGCCTGAAATTCCGCGGCGTTGGGCAGAAAAAAGTGGGTAGAAGGGGGAGGATTATCGACTGGCCAGATGGAAAGAAGCGTCGCTCGGAGCCACGCCGCGAGTAATCTCTGGTGTAAACGCTTCTGATGGGTATCTCTGGATCCGGTGGCTCGTCATACTCTCATAGTGGCTCGGGAGCTTCTAGACAAAAGCCCGTCGACAATGGGCCATCAGGGTATCAGGCTGGGCTGTCGGTGAAGAGGCGGGTAGCTGGGTGAAAACTGCCTGGGAATTCCGAATGTACAGGGTGTTTCTTCGTTGCCGGGGCCCACTTTAGGGATGAATTCACCGTTTGAAAGGAACGCGAAAACTTTCACTCAGAACTCCGCGAATCTCTGCACCAGAGTTTTATATATTCATTGCTCCTGCATGCTCGGTCCATCCATCAGTGAAGGAACATTTTTGCGTAGCTGGAGGAAAAACGGTTAAACAGGCACTCTCGGTAAATAGCATGAGAAGTGGAGCTAACGTCAGAATCTTCTGAAATCGACAGTTTGATGTTCCGCGAGGCAAGCCGCGTTGTTGTCTTGTATCTTTCGCCGATATTGCTTCCACTTCTCTGCGCGAATTCGTTTGGACTGGCTCGGAGCATCCATCCCCTCCGAGCCTCGTCCGCGAGACTTATTGTATTTCTGAAAACTTGGGGAGATTCAATCTCGAGAGATGGCAGATTGGAGCTTTCGCGCGACCCTGGAGGTCGCGTCTTCTCAAAGTCGAGCGGGATAAACAGGATTTGTGACGCAGAGAAATGACCGAAGGGGGAGGGATGCTAAAGAATCTCGTTGTTCGGCGAATATTGTCTCGGGCGGACTTCGCGTAGTTCGGTGGAGCGAGGGGTCTCGATGAAAGGGAACAGCTGGAAAGAAATGCGCAGACAGCAGGGATTTGTTAATTAAAGGATGGGGCAGCCTTGACCCCAGGTGTTGCAGGAAATTGGAGGAGCCGCGATTGCTAAACGATCGCGACAGGTCAAATGGCTGACCCAGTTGGAACATCCACGGATTAAGTTTCCGGCGTGCTCGCTGCGCTCGCGGGGAACAGTGTCACCTACTCGTTACCGTAATCAAAACGAAGTTTTGTTGATTCAAGCCTCTCCCATTGAGCTCCAATTTCCGCGCGAACTCGTTGCTTCTGCTATTCAAATTCTCCTCACCTTTCTTGGGAAGCTTCTCGGAAAGTAGAGAAAGCCGAAGTTATAACGAACATCGAAATTCATCCCAGACCCTGTCTCACGGTATTCGGCGCAGTAGTCGTGACAGAATCGATTTCATTTAACCGCGAAATTACGGAGTCCAAGCTGGTTTGCTGGAATTGTGCAAAAAGGTCTGCATTTAACTGTAGGTCACGGGTATCGATGTCACATCGAAGGCGCTTTGCTATTCTAGTCGTTGTTTCCAGGAGACTAGCATCCTGCTGGAGTCTACGCCTTGTCTGACATCGATCCAGCGTAAACGTTTGGACGATCCAACCGGATTAAATTGCACGGCTGTCGTAAAGCGTAACGGTGGCGGCAGCTCGTTATTTCGTAATGGCTCGTAGACGTGGCAGCTAGTAGTGTGCGGGAGCGCACACAGCCAGTAACCCGCGCTCCCGAGCGCCGGCCAGGGGTCGCGCGCAAAAGTTTGCCGGATTTATGGGGCGTTTTTCTCCTGAATTCATTAGGCCGGCGTTAATTTTAGAGGGGCGGAAAGTTCCAAGTACACCCGGAACGTAATATTCGTTGTATACGACTATTGTTGCAGTGGAAGAAGCCTGTGTGCATCTGTTTGCAATTTTCTACTGATAGCTTCCCAGAGCTAAATAATAATATCTCTCTCGCATTTTCAGTGAAATAATAAAGGGAAAATACATGGGTACAAACGTATTCACATTAAAGTCTGAGTTTGTAATCCCAACAACGCATGCACTCTGAAATCAGTAGAAAAACCTGTCAGAGGTCAGACAGTAGTACACTCGCCACCCAGCCAGGTATGCAAATTGTTTCCAGACCCGGTGCAGACAGAAGTTACTTCTGCCCAATTAACTGCACTAAACACTCCTTTCTATGAAATGATTTTTCGTTTCGAACTGTCGAGAATGGAAACTCGTGATAATTCTACATCAGGTTCGAGGAATCCATAAGCCTGGGGAATAGGTATTTTTCATTTTCCACGAAACCTTCTACAATGACCCACTCTATTCTCACACACACACACACACATACGTTCTCCACGGTCGCCAACCGAGTACGTCGATTCAACAATGAAGCCCAGTTCCCCGAGTTTTCCCCTAAAAAAAAACTACACACCCACCAGAGAAAAAGGAATGAAAGGACAAAGGGGGAGGACAGGAGCGAGCCTTGCACGCTTCCTGAGCACACGCGCGGACAAACAAAGTCGCCATTAGCCTTCATCCCACGATCCCATTTTTTCCTCGTCCGGCGTCTCTGGTTCGCCTTCTCCGCCTTCTCCGCCTGCCCCGCGTCGTCGCGGCGCCAGCCGTCCCGGCGTCCCCCGGCGAGTCCCCCGTCATTTATTTTCCCTACATAATGCACGAAGCCACCGCGGAAGCTGCTTTAGAATCCCGTCATTGCCCGAATCGCGGGTAGGCAAAGGCGTCTTACCAACACTCGCGCGGCCGAGCGTCGCGTTTATACAGGGGTGATGGCACACAGGCGCGCACAGGGGCGGCGATAGATCGATCTGAAATTGCTTTCCCTCCTCGCGCCGCTTCGGGGAAAAGACTGTTTGCCCACGCTGTATCGAGCCCCGTCCTTTTCTATTTCCGGAAGCGGCCGGCTCCTTTCCGGATCCTCTGCTTCCGTGCTCGAACGTGTTCCCTAATATTGTTCTTTTTTAGGCAGAATGGTTTTTTTAGGTGGCTCGAAATAATATCCATTGGACACTCGCGGTACCTCGGGACGCCCTGTGTTTTTCTTTCATTTATGTTGAAGGGTGTTTCAGAGACGAGTAGTTGTACTTTGGGTCTACTGATTTTCAGGATACACAGAGATGAAATGGTAGGGTTTCGAGAGCGGTCTGAAAGTTTCACGAGAAAGTAAGGGGACAATCGCGGAGCACCGTGGTGTTGTTGTTGCGATTTTGAGATACATCTCTTTTTGCTCGCGACAATAGAAGCACCGTAACTAAGATAGAACTTATTTTTTCCACGTTTCATTGCTTCTCCCCGCGGAGGCTCGTAAGCCCGCGTTTCCAATGGAACCATGTTACCCGCGCCATTGGGAATCGGAAAGTGTTACTTTATCGCTTCGTTGAGACACGCGGATCAAGAGAATTCTATTCCATCACATTTGTATGACTGCAATTCTGCCGCATGAATATATAAATGAAATGAGGGGAAAATATCCCTGAAATTTCGGCGAACAGCCCTCGCATTTTAAACCCTCTCGCCGCAGAATCGAGCGTTTTGCATTTTTCAAAGCGCCACGCACTCGTCGATCAATTTGTAACTCTTCACAGGCTGAATACGAATTTTTCATGACAATCTCCGTGGATTTTCATCATCCACGCTGCGGGAAAGGTTCCACGAATATTTAAAGCGTCAATAATAATATAATCCCGATATATTGTAATTCCGTGGAATTCAATCCCCTCTTTTCAATTGATAGGGAGTTCTTATTTTTATGATTCGATCGTAAACAGACTCCATGAACGATTCCCATATTTATAGACCGTTCACTTGATTTCGTGTCGTGTTTCTAGGTTAAGTATCCTTTAAACGGCGAAGACAGGGAAACAGGGCGATAGCTGCATTCCGTCGTTGGCGTGGAAGTTTTTCGCGGATCGACGTAGTATTTCTCGCATATGCCCCCCGGCTCGCATAATTCACCAGGGACTCGAGATGTTGCGATTATCCTATGAAGCAGAGTCGCGAGATCGCAATGCGCATTCCCATGACAATCGGTATTTAGCTCGTGTCGGGGGATAACAGTTCGATCACATTCGCGGATCCTCGGACGACTTTTCTGGGTCAAGTATTCCCTGCAATAGGGATAAAGGGAGGGAATTTATGGCCGACCATCCCCCGGCTCCCTCCTTAGACGGCAGAATATTCGCGTTTGTTGAATCTTCTGGGTAATTTGAGGCAACAGTATCGTCGAGCTACGTGTAACTCGTCAGCCTCCTGAGAAGATCTCTGCACACACTGGTAAAGTAAGACGTAGTCAAACTTGAGCATCTTGGATTTGGACGATCCCTTTGGGTTTCAAATATATTCTGACGTCGATATTAGTTTACTATTCAGGCCAACATAGCGTATTCCTCTCCCATTCTGCATTATTCACAAACTGACTCTGCTCCACCAATTATGCAACGAGTACACCCTGCGACAGATAAAAATAGTATCATTGGTTGAAACCATTAACTCCCAATCAGTATCTACTTCTGTAATTAAAACCAATATCGAGCAGAAAATCGAAGATATAGGAATAATTCCCCGCGAACCCTATAATCAATTACTCTGACAGAGATACATACCCCAGGCTTGTGAATCAGAAATCTACCCTCGTGGAACGTCACCCAGGGACTCTTATCTCGGCAGACACGGTTGATCAAGAAATATCGTGGAAAGTGAGAAAAGTGAGCAGACTGATTGGCGCCAGTTTACTGTACGATACCGAGGAGGGGATGGCTGGTTCGCAGGGAGGTCCGAAATCCCGCGGAATCGGGGGTGGGTGTCCTCGGGTGGTCCAATAACACGTGCATATAGGAGGAAGGTCCTTCCCCAGGGATGTGTGACGTGGTCGAACGGAAACAGTCCTGGCCAGGACACGATAACGAGTTTCGGCCGACTTGGCTCTCGCGGCTTCGCGCGCCCTTCGACCTCATGAATTATTTATTTAATTGGCCCGCCTGGAAGATAGACGACGGACACGGAATGGTGGCCTATAAACTTCGGCGGAGGCCTCTGAACGTCCTCGTCGCCACTGCAATTTGCACGAGCGATTTTCGGGGGCGCAGAAATTGCACCCTTGTCAGCTGCCACGCGCTCCTGTCCCGCAGTGTCGTATTAAAGCGCATCGTTGCAATCGAATGTAGGAAACACGTTGTGTAAAAATAGTAGGAGCTGATTGCTCGTCGTTGCCGTGAACAGAGAAGCAGACGAGGACACGCCGATGTAATAGCTGGGATGTTCTCTGTCGGTTCATCATCGAAAAGTTTCCGACAGACCAGGCAAAGGACAGATTAAACCGTGACGCGTAATTTCGATAAGCTGGTTCGAAGGCTGGCGGACGAAACGGACGAGGCGAACCGTGTCAAGAGTTCACGATGGTGTCGTCTCTCATCGGGCCGATCGACCTGCGCCCAAATATTCCGCTGAAAAATCGCGAGCCACGGGTAGTCGTGTACGGTACAGCGGAAATAAGCTCTGATACATAGCGGGAGGGTAGGGCGGAATCGTTTTCCTCGATAATAAATAATTGATCCTTCCACGATACGTATTATTAACGACAGTGAAGTCTGTTCTCCGTTTCCGAGTCGTGCTATCTTGCTTCGCAATCGGCGAATTGAATTGCGATTAGGATTTTCTTTCCCCGTAATTACTCGCACCGGTAAAGAAACAATTGGTAGATCGGTAGATTGGTGGAAAATGGCCAGCTTTCTACCAATGAAATATGCAAGATTCACAGGGAACGAGAAGAGAAAAGGGATTTTCAAACAGGTCGGAAGAGCGCGCTTCGCAGAAACATAATTGGCTGGAAAACACACGATACCGAACAAACTTCCGCCGGGATTATTAACGATAAGAATCCGCGAGGCTTTTTAATCGTTGGAAAGCACGCGAAACGCGGGTTCCGCTTTGCATTTGTACCGTCCAGGCGACGACCATTATGCCGTTTCGCGTGGAAATAGCCGCGATAATAACGTCCTCCTTCGCGAGGGTAAAAGGATAATACCCTGGGAAACGGGTCCCCGTCGCTTTTGCAGGTAAACGATCGTTTGTATATGCTCTTTCACTGAAATCCGTCACGGATTACATTGCTGGCCGTCGACGAAAATACCAGCCGAAAAGCTTCATCCCTCCGACTGCTCATAATTGTCTCGTCTGTCGACATTCCTTGTTCCCTCGTAATAATCCTTTCTTCCTTCCCCGGAAGTTACACCTGAGAACTGGACCGCTGTTTTCATTCTTATGGGAATTGCGGTATAAATTTCATTTTCGACTGGTCACAAGCGAAGTTAATTGCAGTTTAATTCCTAGAGATAGTGGGACGGTAATTTATGGGCATTCGTACAGAAAGTATTCCTTCGCGCATTCCTGAAGGCTCGGGACGTGGAACAGTGACGCCAGGGCGCATAGCTCGCATAGACACGACGAAATTGCATCCTCGCGGGGCCAGAAACACGGAATCCTAAGGACGTGAGCCGGGCCTGGGTCAAGGATAGGCAGGATGTGACGTCACGGAGCGCCGGGAGATCGATATCCTAGCTACCGAGTGGCGTCACCGCAAAACGCACTGTCTGCTCCTTGTTGACCTTACACGTGCCAATTTCCGTCCGACTTCAGCTACAACTGCCAATCCTTGTCGGACGATCTCCCTTCTTCGCCAGTGGAACAGGTGTTTCGTCCCTACACCTTCACCTCCGACTGGCGTCTACCATTTTCCAAAGGCTCGGAGTTATTTGCGATATCTCTGTGGAATTCTCCTTTTGAAGCTCTTCGATCATTTTCACGGGGATGATGTAAAGAGTGGGAGTTCGTTGAGATTTCTCTCCATGTGATCAGCTGCCTCGTCCTTTGCAAGCGTTGATTTTCATCGAGGTATCCTGTAAACCCTGTTACGAGCGTCTATGTAAACGAGCGTCTTTGAAATTTCGCGGAGGATTATTCACCAGTGTCATAGCTTTCATCCTCGAGGAACAGCATAGGTTCCTCGTTGACCTCACACGCGCCGATTGTCCGTCGTTTCGCTTGCCAAGGCTGCCTGGGAAGAAACCCTTCACGGACAACGATTTCTTTCAGTTTGCTGAGGCACGGCATGTATAAGCGATCTATTCTGAGGTCGACAACGAGGAATCCTCTCCCCGTTGATACGTATCGCGGATTCTTTTGCATAAGAGAGCCGCTCTGCGCGGTGAATAATATTCAGAGTGACAGCCTTATTTCCCTGGCACGTTTATTCCCTCGAAAAATGCAGCGGCGCCTTCCAAACACTGTAATACGCTTCTTTCTAACCGCGAAATGGAACTTCGCCTCCTGCTCGAGGAATATTTCCTGCGATTTGTAAAGAACTACTATACAATCGTTAATTCTTCAAGATCTTGGTGGAATTATAAATGGTGGATCACTCAGCAGACTAATTTCTTGTTTTTTTATTTTTTTAATTTAAATAGTTCAATACCACCCCTTCAAGTTTTAATAATTTTCTGTCCTATTTACAAATTTACCAAGTCTTCGAGGACTCTGGGTATTTCCAGTAACACACTTCGTCTCTGTGCACAGATGCTGAAGTCCTGTAGGACCCTGAGCATGACGGTGCGTGGACCAGCTCTGGACCCTCGTTGCAGGGTGGGCCACCCTGTGTGGTCCACTTCCGGTCGCCAGCAATCCTGCAGCTGGATGGACCGCCAAGGTCGTCCGGCTTCGCCACCACCCGTATACCCATCTAGGGACTCCAGGTACTGCCCCAGGACGAGGAAGGTCGAGCTCTGCATCGAACCCGGCCAATCCCTCGGCTTGATGATCAGGGGTGGCCTCGAGTACGGCCTTGGGATCTATGTGACTGGGGTCGACAAGGACAGCGTGGCAGATCGAGCTGGATTATTGGTAAGAATCGACGAATGATAAATGGCATTCACTTCGTTCACTAGAAACTCGAGAAATAGGAGGTTCTGAAGTTGAACTTGGGGCGAATTTCGAGTGAAACATACTCCCTCAGAATCCACTGTGGCCGGAATCTGAGAACTTACAAGATCCACTTGTCAACTGTATTCGCCCCACATTCTGTGCTCAGGTAGGCGATCAGATCATCGAGGTGAATAACCAGAGCTTCGAGGAGGCAACTCACGACGAGGCGGTGCAGATCCTGAAGACGAACAAGAGGATGACCCTTCTGATTCGCGACGTGGGGAAAGTGCCGCACTCCTGTACCACCAGCCAGCCTATCGTCATGCCAACGTCTAGGTACCCTGACCACGATCCTCTGCTTCTGGAGAGCCCTGGAAACCATCGACCGCCCAGTCCCACGTAAGAACCACCCCTTCTTCCCAAACTGTATCCATCATTTCAATAATCACGCGAGAAACAGTGAAATTAGAAAGCCAGTGTTAAGTTTAATCACGTGGCTTGGATTCGTGGCGTCACAATTTTTCTTTGCCTTCCTACGTGAGAGGATTTCTATCGATTCTGTGTTCAGAATCGCCAGCGATTGGAGGCACCGGGGCGGCGTGCACACGGTTTCCGCCGCCACAGCTGCGATGGTGGAGGAAAAAGCGAGGGTGGTTCTCGCCAGGAGCGAAAGGGCGGCGCTGTCTCAGCTTCTTGCCGACTACAGGACACGGAGATTGACAATCGAGGACTTAGTGGTCAGCTTGGGCGACCTGCTCAACACCCACGAGAAACTGACTCTGCTCACCGAGCTCAGAGAACTCGTCGACAGCAAGGACAGGGCTGCCTTCGACGACCTGGTGTATAGGCCTCGCGTATCTATGGCAAGGGTACGTTTTATGGGATAATAGTATCGCCGTTGTATGCATGGGGGAATGCTAATTAATAGGGTAAATCCGGGAGACGCGGTCGTGCCGGAGAGTTGGTCGAGTCGCTTTATTTTAGACTCTAAACGGAAAAATTCGTTAAAGTGCAGACCAATTATTTCTCTAGAAGCCAAACAGTTGAATGAATAACACCATTTTCGCTTCCTTCTGTGTTTATCTGGATTTATAGGCTATAAAAGGTAAATTGAGGTTACATTTAACCTCTTTTGTCAAACAGCGGTGTACAGAATCGTCTTTTAAAATATACTTTTAAGTTTATTTTCGTTTAATATTTGGGATAATAAGATTGAGGGACAATGCAGTCAAAGTATTTGGTCATATTAACTCTTCCTCTAAAAGTTAACGAGAAGACCATCTCTCGCTGCAGAAAGGTGAGATGGTCGAGTTATGATTTTTTGTATTCTTTTTGTTCATTTTTTTAGTTTTATTATTATTTTATTATTATTTTTGTTTATTTAGTTTATTTATTCACCTTTGTATTCATTTGCCTTGTTAATTGCCAGTAGGTAGTTCACTTTCCCTCTGATGTGTTCTTTACTTGTTTAGCGTAAACAAATCTGAAACTATCACTGAATCTGTAGTCGTATTCACTCATAAATAATTTTGCTTTATGCTTTGTTAATTTTCCATGAATAATTATGAGTGGTCTCTGCCAACGACGAAAACCATTTCTCCCGGCACCTCGGGAGAGGTGGTCAGATGTCATGACTTCAGTTTTCAACCTGATTTACAGTAAATATTGTCTGAAAGCAAATATCGACCAGTTTTTCTAAATCAGCATAAAATTCTGAACATATAAGTTTCTTCTGATAAAATAAGTAATATCTATATTAGTTTTAATAGCCATTCTATATTAGGTCGACCACGTCTCCCGGATTTACCCTAGTAGCTTAACAGATCACCCATTTCGCTCATCAAATTTCGAGTATTCACTTGAAAATTTCCATCGTCCATACGAAAGCATATTATTCCCCGCCGCGTGTCAGAATCTTCAACGGGAAGCAAATCGCAGTAGAGTAGAATAGTAGAAGGCAGAAGCGAAGTCCAGAGGACACCTCCGTCCCATAGCGAAATGATTTTTCTATCGCTTGCAGAGAAAAGGCGACCGTGCCCACTCGGATCTAATAGTGACGCCATCCCTCCACGATCTTCCGGTGAGTGAACAATGCTGCTACACCCCAACACACGTGTACACATTCGCGACACTCTGTCAAAGCACAGAAAAACACACAGACACACACGAGTCTCACCTGACACACGGTATTTTCTCTCTATTTATCTCTCCGTCCCTCGGGGCGTCTATAGAAAACTATGTTTTATCTGTCTGTCTCTCACTCTCTGTTCTCTGCGTTGTCCACTGTAACTGTTAGCGATCCGTAACTGTTTTCTCTCGTCTTTACCTTTCTGTCGCCGAGATCCGCGAGCAACCTGTGCCCCGGTGATCTCTCCCCGTGGAAACCTGTCCAGGGAAAGACGCTCGGTCAGGTTTCTCGCGAGTAAAGGACAATCTGGTATGCTCGTGCCCCCTCACTGAATGTATCCAATTAGAGCGCAAAGATTCCCACGATAACTGTCCAGAAACGAACCGTTGGAAAGCGTCGATCGTTTCGAGAGGGGGGGGGGGCGGAGGGGGAGGGGTCGAAATGAACGCCGTGGAAAACGATGGGGAGGAAAGAATGAGAAGGGCGATGAGACGGAGTGATGGAAAAGGAATGTGATCGTCGGTTGGAGAGGTGCGAGGTGGTAACGGATGTGTAACGTCGACGGAACGAAGAGATCGAGAGGACCAGGGGAAGAGGAGGAAATTGCTGGATAAGCTCCAAGGGAATCTTCGAATTACCAGACACGTCTCGCGTCGATTAAGGGGAAACGTCGGTCCGAGAGATGAACTTTTGTTTTTGCTTAATTGCTCTCGGCTGTCGCGGTCACCTGTGAAGCATGACTCGGAAATCTTCCTGCAACCCCATATTCTTCTTTCTTTTCTGCTTCAAAGTAGTCGCGTCTTCACCGCTGTCTGTCTTCTATCGCTTCTTCTGCTTCTTCTACTTTTAACTGCTATCACTTTCTCTCTCTCTCTCTCTCTCTGTTTCTCTTACTGTGCTCTATCTTGCTCTGCTTTTGATTTCGCTTGGCTTAATCAACTGGTTAGCGTGCTTTCTGTCAGCTGCTGTTGCATTGTCTCCGGTGTAAGCTCGTCGGTGTTCCTTTCGAGTAGAAAGTCGATCGAATGGTCTTGCGTAGTGCTTGAGCACGCGAATATTCGAAGCCTGGAATTTCGTGCTGTCGGAGGAAACGGCTTCGGGTATTTCAGCATTCTCTTGTGTCTCTGGATGCGATAGGTTAGATTATGCTTGCGAAACTAGGATGCGTAGAATGCCGCCGTCTGAACGGTCTGCCTCTGGTTTTCTTTCTCACGCTATAACTACATCGAGGGAGACAGTACAAAGTGCGATCTTTTTTCGGACGAGTTCGCCTGAGCTTTGCTGAATTTCTGTTTCGTTCTGTCTTGCATCGATCGTCTGCGTGATCAGAAAACTAATTACCAAAGTCTTGTGCGAAAATTCATGTGGTTCTAGTTCGTTGAACTTATTACTGTGCCGTGCTGCAACAAAATTCTGGCATTCACACGATCAACCGACTGTTCCGAAGGGAAAGCTTCCTATTCACTTGGCATCCTTCGCCGAAAGTGCCTTAAAGCCCTCTGACTGTCTCAATACGAGCTCGATCACGCACTCGATCGCAAGACGCTAAGAGTAGTTCACCAAAAAATCGGCCTAATCGCATCTCGCGGCTGGAAAGTTTCCAAAAAGCTTCCTCAGTTCTTGTCACACGGTGCTCCGTTAGTCGATTCCCGCACTGTGCTCGGGGAAGCGACAGAGCAACCGCGAGAGATGCTTGCCAGCCTCGTCCAAAGCTCGGGCAAGCTCGCTGATCGGCCGGTTTCGTAGCCAACGAGCCTCAAACGAGCATCAGTGTTCAGATTCCGAACGATTCCTCGACAGAGTGGTCCCTGTCGAAACGAAACCTTGTTCGGTTCCGTTCGTTTGTTCTTTGACTTTACGTTTTATTAGTTATACAGCTTTAACAGCGACGTTACCGTTACCTCGATATCACGAACTTCGCGTCCCGTTTATCAGGAAATTGGGGAATGATTAACCCTCGATGGAGCGAGGTAATGGAATTCTCAAAATTTGCCAAAGAAGCGCAGACATTTAAACTCCGTGGTCAGCACTGACATTCGAATGACTCGAATCTGAATCTTCGAAAATAATTAATCAGGGATGTCCTTATAAAACGGAAGCTCACGCGATCGCGCCAATTTCCGTGATGATGGCAACCTACATTTATCACCTTAGTCCAGCGAGGGTTAATCAACTCGAAGATTGGGGGTCGTTTTCATCGGAATCGCTCGACAAATCGATCGTACGATGTTTGATTAATGATGCCTGCCCGCGCTTTCACGGTTCACGGTCCTGCTACGGCGGGACGGGGCCGCAGGTTCCGTGATCTTTGAACGGAAGAGAGTCACCGGAAGTCATCGTAAATCAAGCCTCGTCCGCGCAATGACGAACGTCACGCGCGCGCGACAATTGATAACAGATTGCCGCTAAATTGGCATATTGACCGGGTGCTTTTGTGGCTAACTGGGTCTTTGAGTATGATGAACGGGGGAGGGACAAATTGGCAGGGCTCTAACGGTCCACGATCGGTAGTTCTCAAAATAGGAGAGTTTGAAAAATTCTGAAAGACGAATTGATTTATTGATTTATCTTTGAAATTCGATACTTTGGATAATTTCAATTAGATATTATAGGGGAGAGTCATACAGTACCGGCCGTTTTCAGTTTTTGTACTGTAACTTGGGCTACTGTTGGTAAAAATCAAGTTTCAAAGAAGTAATTTGTACTGCAAATAGTGCTTAACAAGAGGAGACGAATCGTTTTTCACAAATTTTATCGTAAAGATTAATAATTCGCAGGAATAAAAAAGTTGTAATTCGCAGCCAACGCAAAATTGTCATCCAGTACCGGCCACTCTAAGTTTTTTGTACTATAACTTGGGCTGTTGTTGGTAAAAATCAAATTTCAAAAAAGTAATTTGCAGTACAAATTGTGCTTAATAAAAGAGGATAAATTGTTTTTATTGAATTTTATCATAAAGATTAATAATTCGCTGAATTAAAAAAGTTGTAATTCACAGCGAACAAAAATAACTTTTGTCGTCCGAAACACTAGCGTAAACGATAAATGCTTAGAACTCTGGTAATACTGAATGAAAAAGAATGTCGCCGGAATATGTTGCTACGGACTCTAGTATTTATTTATTTCTCCATCGATAGTATAGTTAACTAACATTAAAAGCGAGATCTAGCTTTGGCCGGTACTGTATGCTGCCCGGTACTGTATGACTCTCCCCTACATTCTCGCTTCTGTCAGACTTTGGGTTCCTTGAGTTCAGACTTTGCTGATATTTTCTGTCATCTCGGTTGTCTTATCTGAACAAGTCATTGTCATTTTACTTTAATATTGTATAAAACGCGGCGGAATTCACGATACGGTCTCTGAGACCCGGATTTCCCACTTAAATATTCAGCAAGCGTGCGGCTGTGTCCAAGAAGGACAGTGTAAAGTAATTAAGAATGGTTAATAAAGGGGGGGGAAGAGGGAAAAGAAAGAACACGAAGTGCTCGTTGGCCATCGAAACCGGGTGGAAAAGTGGGAATGGCAGGCAAACGGCATGACGGGCTCTGGTGATTTCTCGCAGAGGGGTGGCGGTGGTTGTTGCCGTCCGGGACGACTGGTGGACGTCGAGGGAGACCCTCTCGGAGTGACAGGACCTCTCCTGCCGCGGGATAACCAGGAATATAGATCCCCCAGCGAGGACAGCGGTCTGGGGGCCGACATGCCCAGGACCAGGTCGAGAAGATTTCGAAACTGCACCTTCTGTCATTTATACGCGCCACCCATCAAGCTTCCTTGCTTTCTTTGAGTCTCCTAAACGCGAACATGCGAAATTCCTTTCTTTCTATCTGCCAAACTCTCGGCGATAACGGCACTGTACGGTCGAGATGTTTCTGTTACCTAACGTGGGGGAAACTTCTTTCTCAATAATTGCAAGGTAGCAGGCAGTTCGGCCTTCTGTGTACATATATTCGACAGTTTCGAAGAATTAGTATCCTGTGCTTAGTACACGATTAGTTTGTAGTTCGTGGTACAAATCCCGAAGCTTTCTCTGCTTTCGGTTAATTGCAATTTCTAGCGCGGAAGCCGACATTCGATTACCTCGCGTGACGATCGGGTTCGAACCGAGCTCAAGTCTGAAGTCTGTCTCCCACTGCGGGCGACAAGTTTCTAGACATACGTGGCGTAACTCAATTCTGCCGGGTGCTTCGACGAGAAACGCAAGAAAGCAAACCGTTTCGTTGCTGTAACGAATCAGACTGATTTCTCGAGTACGAGGCACCGTTTACCGCGTCCTCGCCCGCATTACCAGTGTCGGGACTCTCCCAATTTCATAAAAAAATGTTGCAAGCTTGCGGAGGACACGTCCCCGTCCCTTAAGCACAATAGAAACAGGTAGCCAAGAAGAATAATGGATTGCACAAGAATGATTAACGACACCGTCTCAGCGAGCAATTAATTAAATAAAAACTCACGAGCCATGTCGTTTTACCGATAACCAATTACACGAAACAGGGGCTGTACAAAGTCGCGTTGTTCTCAACAATATTGAGGAACATGCTGAACGGAAGATGAGCTAAACAACCTTACCCTGCCGACACATCGATTGATCCTATAATGAAGGACAACCCCCCCCCCCCCCAGGCTCCCCCATCTCTCATAATCCATTTCCTACGATTCGGAGCCGAATTCCTCGACTTCCGCAGTGTGCTTCGGGGAATCCTTAATTGATCAGCGAATTCAACTCTCCAGAGGGGAGGTGAAAAAGGAGGGACACGCGATTCGGAGGGGGGGGGGAGGGGGGGAGCAGGGACTGCAGTAATGGCGTTTCTGTGTCGGATATACGTGGTACATCGATATTTCATTTCCTAGCAGGCTCGATCTGACTTTAGTATCTATCCCGCACTCGCAGCCGCCCACCCCCTTCGACAGCCCCGCTCTGGTAGCAGGTACGTGCACGGATAAGCAGATACGCGTAGAATACGGCTAGGGGGAGCGGGGGGGGGGGGGGAGGGGGTTAGGGGAGAGGTGAATAGCGACCTGTGCGCGCGAACATGTCTGTCCTTTGTGTACCCGCGTGGGCGGAGGTCGGCTCGTGTTGGATGTGGGTGGGCGAGGGATGTGTCGTTGGTCAGTTCTGTATGAATCACTCGATCAATTTGCGAGATGCACGACAGGCTTTCTTTCTTGTCGCGGGGTTGCGTCGAGGTTTCTCGAAGCAGAGGCTGATTGGAGCAGAGCTTGTAAACGGTAGAGAAATGAATTTTTTTTTATGGGAAAGAAATAATTACGGGTAGGGGAGACCGGGGCTAGTTGACTAACGAGGTTAGTTGACTAATTCGATTTAATTGTTGTATTATGGAATAAATTATGCTGCGATTCGTGATATTGAAGCATATGAGTGACCAGCTTGCCATTTAATGTGTCGCCGTGACAAAAACTTGCGTGTTCTGCCAGTGAGAATGAAAAATGTAAAAAGATCGGCGGGAAGTAAATATCTTCGTTTCGACTATTTATGAATTTTTGTCCACTAAGTACTGCTTGATGTTTTTTCATTAATATTTTGTGGAAACGTGATACATTGACTATAATTTACGGTATTTTATTTTATCCGGTGCGTGAGGGTTTTGTACGTACGGCCGTTAACATGTTAACAATGTCGGACGGGGTTACTTGACTAAGCATAGAAATACCACTAATAATAGCAGTTTTTATCCTTAAGATGCAGTCGAGGCAAAGAGTTTAGCTGCTCAAGCCCACTTCCCCCTCCACAAATCCTTCCAAACTCACCCCTACCAGTTTTACAATCTATCCTCCCTTCAAACTCTCAGGCCTTCCAAATAGACCATAACAAACAAGTACAAAATAATTACAGTATCTAACACCATGATAATTAATAAAAAAATAACACTGTGAAGGAGTGAAAAATTTTTTTTTTAAATTTATTGGTCGTAGTATACATATTTACGCGTTTCGTATACTATATTGATAGAATTGGCAGCGTATATATACGCTTTTCATATATATTGATGGAACTGTGATAGCGT
Organism: Andrena bucephala; assembly: GCA_947577245.1. Taxonomy (NCBI): domain Eukaryota; kingdom Metazoa; phylum Arthropoda; class Insecta; order Hymenoptera; family Andrenidae; genus Andrena; species Andrena bucephala. Next base: position 94,312,336 of record OX387715.1, on the reverse strand, counting down.
ATATATACGCCTTTCGCAGGCAAAGGGTTAAAACTGGAAAGTAAATGTCAAGTCAACTAACCCCATCATATTTGTCAACTAACCCCGCAGCCAGGGTTTGTTGACTTATTCGCCTTACTACTCTAAATACAAAAAAAACTACAACCTAGACTCAATTAAAACGATTTTCAAAATTAAGCCTGTATACCTAATGAAATTTGTAAACTTTTGGTATGCAGCAAGTCAACAAAATACTAATGGTCTATTTATAAAAATTATAAATGTAAAAAATTAGTCAACTAGCCCCGGTCTCCTGTACTCTAGAATTTTATTGAAATAGAGAATGCTATTTTCTTAATTAAACTCTAGCACATCCACCCTTTAAAATATCTGAAGATTTAGGAACATTGACGTCAATTCTCCACGTCGTTCCCAATTGTATCCACTCGAATCACCGCGAGCTTCGAGCACCTTCCTCTCAACGGAAGCTACGGCTCCAATAGCTCCGAGGATATTGTATCTGCGAAGCGGTCCGTCGTCGAAAAAAATAAAAGCTAAACTTCTGTTCACCTCGGTTGCCGGTGCAGGGACGCGAAAAATCGTCATGCCTCCTGTCGATTCGTCGCACAGGCATCTTGCTCAGACATCGGCGGAAGAGTGACGGACAGACCCGTGGCTCTATCTGTGTGTGTGTGCACGTGTCGCTCCATGGAATTGGCTGTAAGTAAATTCCGTCGAATCGATATCTTCTGATGGAAAGGGCAATATAGAGCGGCCGACGTGCCGCCTACGCGGATCGAAAACACCGGGAAAATGGAATTTGCATATTTCGACGGGCGATATTGGTTTTTCCACGGTATCCGATTATCGGGCGTTGGGATTAGACCGAAGATGAATGGCGCCGTTTCTGCGGAACGCTTGACAGGATTCGGACTTAGATATCTGATCGTTTACATTGTTCCACTCGCCCTTCGTCATTGTTAAACTCGTGTCGCGTCGTAAATCCCACTGGTCCAGTAATTGATCATCCTTTGAAACGGAAAACACGGCGGTAGGTGTTGGGGAGCGAAACGAGCGAATTAAAGTGTCAAAGGCCTGCAACTGTGGGGGTGTGCTATCAAAGGTGGCTCTGAAAATCTTTCTACCGCAGTATCCACTGAGTTTATGCGGCAAAACGTGCACGTATAGGGAGCACGAATGGCCCTTGAAAATTTAGTCGACCCAGGCTCTAACACTAGGTCGTATCCCGGGCAACGGACTGAAACAAATGAGCCTTCGGGAGAGTTAGTGCCGTGATCGTTCTACGAAGGGAACGTTCGTCGAAAAATGCTGCCGTGCGCGTTGATAGTCGCTTCAGGTCTTGATTTCGATAGAGGAACGAGTCAGTGTCGTTATAATTGAAGAGAGAACTTCTACGATTCAGGGAATCGAAGCGTTCCGAGCGAACATCACCACCCGACAGGTGAACACTGAGCACGTTCGATTGGAGCAGACGTTCTGGGCGATATCAGCGATTGCTTTCGCCAAGTTTCGCCGTGCTCCGGAGAATCGACCAGCAATTTTGAAAAGTCAGAGTGCAGGTTTGGTGGACACTGATGAGTCTAGAAATCGTGTCCTGCTGGCTCCTGACCGTGTGATCGCGCGATATCGACCGATCGATGGGCACCTGTGACTCTTAAACTTCGACGAAGGACGAACCAGTGAACGGAAATAGATTCGGCTTGCACGACTTATGAGCATCTGCAACGGTGCCCACTTATCGATGGCTGACGTATGCGGTGCTCATTAAATAATCGATGCCAAGCATATGCAGAAATAACTGCAACAGTCTCCGTTCGCTGTGACTCGTGCCTCGAATGTGTTCGATACTCCTTTCCAACCTAGTGAGGGTAATATAGGATTCCCTTCGTCGACTCGATCCTCGCAGCATCCAGAAAACGAAGGAGTTTCATCTCTTTCATTCGCACCAACCGATTTCCACTTCCATCTACCACCCTCGATTCGTCGATCTTCGAGCTTCCGCGCTCCCGAAGTAGGATTAAATTGACGGAATCCCCAGTTCATTAACCAGCAACTCTCTTTGTCCCCTCGAAATCTACTCGAAGCTACGGACCACGCATAATTCCGCCGGCGACGTGATCAAGTCCGAGGAATCAGTCTGTTTCCATTAAATAGTAATCGATAGGCAGTCCGAAGCGTTCTCCCAACGAACCACTCTCGTGGCGAAGGAAATCGACGAAGAGCCACGCTCGAAACGGGATGTCGCTCGGGATAAAATGGCGAGGAGATCTTGCACGTGGTTAGATCTAGAGGAAAGGGTTAATCTGGGCGAGGCTCAGGGGTGGGTGGTCTCAAATCGCAATTTTGGCAATTCCAGAGCGGGCTGCAGGAGGGCACAACAGCATCAAGTGACGACCTCCGACCTCGCCCTCTCCAACGACGACGAGTGTGACAACCAGGTACAGAAAGTCGTTCGGGGGAAAACCTTTCCGACCTCGGTGCCCTCCAAGTTCGACGGTTCTTAGGCGAAGCGTTCGTTGACCCTTCCCCACGAAACATCCTACTCGGCCGGCGAACGCGATAAAAGTGTGTTTTTATCGGTTTCTATTGCAGGACTACGAGGACGACCTGGAGAACGGCCGTGGACGTAGGCACAGCTCCCCAGGCGGTTCTCGTGGCAACCCCAGAGACTACGGCCACCACCATCTTCATCCAGATAATTTGGTGAGTGGAGATAGTTGACGTTCTTGCCTCTTGGGACTCTGTATGACGATACCTCCTTGTCTCTTTGAGAACCACTCGTTTCGACCGGGACTAATTGACCTGTTAAGGGTCGTCCTTAAGGGAGTGTCCTGCTTTACAAAGTCCAAAAAAATGATTTTCTCGCGAATTTTTTTTAAATGGAAAGGAACAATTGATCTTCGTAAACTTTTAGGTATATTTAAACATATATTCGATGAGCACAAAAAAAAAATTTTCTCATAAAATTATAAAATATGGCAGATTCATCAGCCGATTCTCGGAGCGCTTTGCCACTGCAGTCTCCATTTGGCGGGAAGGATTCTGGTTGTAATTCTTGTCTGAAATGAAAAAATCAAAATGGTGTTTAATGCTCATATATTTTTCTTCTGGGTGAACTAAGAAAAAGCAGAAGAAAGCGCGAAATCATAAATTTGTTTAGTTTGATAAGAAGAATGTCTATTTTTTAAAAACAACATTTGACTTTAACGTGCTATAAAAATTATTTAGAAAGAATTTTTTAACAATCTTTTTAGTTCACATAGAAAAGAATTTAATACTGAAGAGCATAAGCTTTGGTTTAATTCAATAGGCCGCATAGTTTCTTTGCTATCACGCCCGCCAATTTTAAAGAATCGTAAAAATGAAAACTGGAGAAATCGCGCTTTAAAGTTTTCGGCAGAAGAAAATATTAATTATTGGTTACTTACACCAGTGATCTGCTAATCAGCTATTAATCTACGACTATTCTGTACTATTACACTGCACAACTCTGCCGTTTCGATTGTCTTTGAAAGTCATGATCGACGAATGGGGACGCGTCAAAGGGTGAAGCACGCGCCCGTGTCCGGCCGAGCACTCGCACATATGCTCGCCGCCTACCTGCTCTCGGTTCTGTATCTTTAAAAATACTTCGAATTGGCCGCTATAACTTTGTGAATACATTCTTGGATAGTTTATCTATCGATTTAGGCAATAAAGAAAAAATCAATTTTTTAGACCTCATAAAGCAGGACACTCCCTTAAATTACGTAAGGCTTTTTTTGGGGTGGAGGGGGTCGCGAATTTCTTACGTTTTCTTACAAGGGGGAGGGGGAGTCAGGTAGCGTCTTACGTAATATTTTTTAACCTAACTTTCAATAAATACAAATTCTATCATTAATGTTCCAGAAAAGTTTTTTTAGTTTAAATTTCCCGAAACCGAGTTACACGAATTATATAAACCTTTAAAAGAATTTTAATAATTGAAAAATTCAATGTAGAAAATATGACGTAACAAGGGAGTTGGAATATCAAATCTTACGAATTCTTATACTGGGGGAGGGAGGGGGTAAGAAATCGCAAAAATTACACTTACGTAATTTAAGGACAGCCCCTTCCACCAACGGGTGCTTTTCTCTGGGGTACATCCAGTGCTGGATTAACCAGTAAACAAAATAAGCACCTGCTTAGGGCATCGGGAGAAAGGGGGGCACGATAGAATTTTTCTGAATTTTAAAATGTACCTTTTGTTAGAAACAATTGTTTAGTAAAATTATCGCAAGTGCCTAAGAAATCGTACGTTGCGTTGAAGTGATCACCCTGTATAAAGGAGCTTCAAAATCTTTTAAGTGCCTAGGGTTTTTAAAGATCTTAATTCGGCCCTGGGTATTTCTTACATTGGTCACTGGGAGGTAAAATCGAGTGCAAGGATTTTCGTTGAGACTTACGTTTCGAGCTTTCGATAAGGTGACGAACACGATGGATAGGTTTCTTTGTCAATATTCCGGAAGAGAATGAAGTTACGTAGGTACCTATCTCGAATCGATTGAACAAATGGTTTTCCGCGTGGATCGCGAATTTGAGATCGAAAATTTTCAGCGATTGGTAGAATATTCAGGAGTCTCATTTAAATTGTAGTAGATGCTGAGAAGCACGGCGAACGAGGCACGAGTAACGCGGAACGACTTCCGGAAAGCTGTTTAATTACGTAACTGGAAACTTAAAGCGCTAATTAATTAGTTTCAATAGCGTGACGGCGCAACAGAGGCAGCGGGGTAAAATAAAAGTTAAACGATTGCATAATTTATCGTGCAAAAGCGCCTGCAGGCATTTCGCGATATCCCAACAATATCTATAATTAAACAAGCAGGTTTTCCTCTGGCCAGAATTCGTGTAAAACCGCAGCCCACATTTATTGCTCTCCCTTTCTCCGACATGACAATGTCTCGCGTTGCGAGATGCACGGGACTAAGTTGGAAATTACATCGCGCCACTTTAATCGGATTCATTAATGAAGCACTTAATCGTTGTGCACATTTGATTGAAAGACACGCACAGGTAGTAAAACTCAATTTGCGGCTGATGTATGCGGGCACTGTCGTAGTAACTAACGGTTAGTGGCAGTTAACGACGCGGGGAGGCTATGTTTAATATAGGCATCAGATATATGACACAAGTTATCACCGTTTACGGAGGAATAGCTCAGGTCCGCGCAGGTATCTGCGAAATAACAAAGGTTAACTCAGATAAATGGGGAATAACGTTGGTTAACGCTGACAAGTGAGACTGAACGCAGGCAAACGCAAGTAAAGGCAGGTTACTAAATTGTACCTGGATTAAACACAGATTATAATCAGATGTATTCTTGTTCTTCTTACTTTCGAACCAAAGATTCGCTCAATTCATCTTAACCCGCAACCGAATGATATCTCCCTGACTACTTGGGACGATCTGCTTTTGAAAGAAATGAAATAACTGATCGCTCGTTTTGTAGCAAAACGAAAGAAAGAGTAAAGGATACGCGTGCAGTGCGCTCGAGAGCAGAACAAATGGATAATCGAGGCTGCAGAGAAATCTCTCTACTCAGTAACGTTCTTCTCCGTCTGAATTGCTAAATCAATTCCACGCCCCCTCGCCTCTTTATCAATTAGTTTCGTATTTCGTCGGTCATCTCTATCCCTCTAACGTGGTTATCAGTTTACGGGCCTCCGAGCGCCTCTGCTTCGCATCATCGGTTTCCTTCGTCGCGATAGATCTCCGTGGTGATCGAGGTAATAGGATTGATCGGAGGCAATGAACCGCGGCATTTAAATGAACAAGATACCGTTAACTCGATCGTTGTCCCGCAAGAATCGACCAATTAAGGAACTGTTGCCTGTAACGAGCCACCCTAATTAGTCAGCAGGTCGCGGCTCAGTTCTTGGTACAAGGCGTGCACATCGATTAGAAGCTTTTAGTTCGACAGTTTGCTTTGTAACGCCTCGGAAGCAGTCGCAGAAGGGAACGGTTGTTTCTCGTCTGAAACTGCTGAAATTACCGCCTGACAGAACAATGGGGGGGCTCCATTAAACCAATTAGATTCGCTGATCGGTTCTTCGATCCCTTCCACATTTATTCATAAACTAATTTCCTCCGTCTTCTTCGCAACTCCGTCTTGTTACTCGGCCACTCTATCGGTTACTGCGTTTACACATTTTTTTTTAAGAACGAAAGAGACTTAAGGATGACGATCCACCAGCAGAAATCTTTCAGAATGGGCCACTTACCTCGAACAAATTCTTGTCATTTGATTCCTTCCACTCGACGAGACTTCTGAAACGTGGTCTACTTAAGACCAATTCGAAGAACACGATTTCCAATGGCTCCATTCCTCGAGACCAGCATTTTGCGCTAGCCGCGCTAATTTCCCTCGTATTTATCCCGATGGCTGGCGATCGAACCGGTCACGAGATCACGTTCCCGTACGGACGATGATCCAGACCGATCGACTGGATCTTCTCACGGGTCCATCTCGAAGCAGCTGGATTTATGGACGTTGATCACGCCAGGTCGATCCGTGTTTCCCTCCCCATGCCGCGTATATCACTTGGCGTACACGCGCGCCTATCTCCGCGGCGAGATCCTGGAACCAGCCGACGAAGGTGTTCCAGGTCGGAATTAATTATCGAGGCGCGATCGATCATGGTGTACAGATAGCGGCCGCGAAATGTCTCTATTTCTCGGTGGTTGGCGTCGATGGACCATTCACGGCCTTGACGAAGGATCGTCGACCGAGCAAGAGTTCTTGATATCCTTGAAGAAGAACCTGAGATTGAGGGAAGACCTCCCTCGATTCTCCTTTTTCACCGCGCGAAAGATGGAGAAAAGGCTGGAGTCTCGAGGATTCTCGCGACGATCGGCGCGCGAGCGAACGATCGCGCTTTCGAAGCTTTTTCAAATCGTTTCTGTGTTTTTCTCCCTGGCTTAAGGATCTCTATCCGATCCGCCGCAATTGTACAGGTTTCTCTGCGATGGGCGAAGGGTGGAAGCGAGATAGGAACGATTAAGAAACGGGGATGTTTGGCTTTGAAAGTTGTTTCATTTGCGACACTGTTACAAGAGTTACAAACGTGTACGAATATAATAGCTCGTCTTTTTAAGCTAAAGTTAATAGTATAGCGAAGGTGATATCGATGGACTGTATGAATGATAGACTCGACGATGATGACTCTTAAATATAGATTCGCGATAGTGACTTTTGGGTACAGTAGAACTCTGGTTATTCGAGTAGAGTGAGGTCTGCTTGAAGAATTCCTCATCATCTGCCTAATACACGCTTCGACCTGCGCTTCTTCCACCAATGCTCTACATTCTCAATCGGAAACTTCGGTTCTGCATGACCACTGTCATCACCGTACTCCAGAATATCCATCGTTCTACTGTACCCCGCAAGATCACTCAACAGCCCCCCCACGCGGGGTACCAAATCGCTCCGTTTCTCCTCCACTCTGGAGCAGCACAGTTCAACCGATTCATTGAACCCGCCAAAGCAAACTCCATTGTCCGTTTCTCACTAGAGTAGCAAACTCTGTCGCGTGCATTAGTAAAGAAAGCAGAGAAACGACTCGTCCTCGAACCACCGGATGAGAGGCACCCGACGACGAGGCGGCGACGTGGCCGCGTACCCCGGCACGTTGATCCACGAAGGGTGGTGATTCGCTCGGTTCGATGAGTTACGGTGCCCCCCAGGAACGTATCGCCGATCAGAGCTTGTCCTGGAGCGCCTGTCGGAGCTCCTCAGCGGCTTTCGCCACGTCCTGGCTCAGCCTCATGTGCACTTCCGGCCGTGCGTGCTGGACAGACGAGTTGGACCGCCTGACCGAGTTGCCGCTGCCGAATTTCGGCCGTGGGATTCTCACGCGTTGCACCTCGCTCAGCCACGATTCCATGGTTCGTCTCCTTCTTCGGCACGCTGCAACAAAACCGAAAAAGTGGTTCCTCTTAATCAAGGCTACTCCACGTTACCACGTGACCGGGAATCAAGCTGGAGGGGGCAGGGGCCTGGGAACTGTTGGCTCTCGGTTCGGGACACTTTCTGGAGGAACTCGTTTGGTCTCGGGACAGATGGCGCGAAAGGAGCACTTGTTTTTAACGGGACAGATTTATTTCGATCTAAATAAGTGTAGGTACTCTGACTTGTCTGATAAGTAACATTCTTCTCGGTGGAGACTTTAATGCTCCCCTTAGAACTTATTGTACGCATTTTATGCCGATGCTCGTGCCTAGGGGATTATGAACCTTTGCCTTTCAGACTTCTGTCTTGACGTTATCTTTATGACACTATCGAGGCGACTTTCTACGTCACCTGGCTAAGAGCATACTTTCTGTTATCATTCAGCGTTTTAAGTGTTCCCGTAGACAGAATTTTAACGATGCGATTTCACACATGGAAAGCGAGATAGCGTCCGATTCTAAATCGCCACTTTACCCAATTTCGTTCCCCTTTCTAAACAGTGCACTCTAATTTCCTACGAGTCGCATAATCGTGAATCACGGCGCTCTTATCCGGCGGTCTTCTGCAACAGAACAAAACGAGCAAATGGGAGCATCGTGGCCGTTGCCACTCGAGGGCAACGGGTCAGCCGAGATACGTGACGAAAAAAAGGGAAGAATGTCACTGGGCCAGCTGGACATTCCACCGTGCCTGATCTGAATCTTAATCAGCCTCGGAAAATCGGGCGACGCGCGTTACCCTTCAACGTTACTAGGTCACCTTCGTTAACTCCTTAATGAGTAAAGGAATCCTTCCAAGCCTTCGATCACACCGAGCTCGGCTAAACGTAATCCGAAGGTGATTATGAAAGACCAGCTGGTCGCCGTTAGAAAGTTGCGACTGTGTAATTCAATTTGCAACGCCATTGGTTCCTTATTCACCGTCTTGTAGTCGACTTTCCAACCTTTGAGGTTCAGCGACAGCTTCGATGGAAGCTAATTCCCTGCTCTATTTTCTTTCCGCCCAGATGTCTGCAGGAAACCTGGCGTCCCGGTTGTAAAACATGCAGAGATAGTGTTTTACGCTCCTTTTTCATTCCCCTTTAATCAAATACGCATCGGGTATCCCTCTGCCGCGGAGTTAAATCAAAACTTTTATCGACGCAAGAAACTCGAAGCTCTTTTATCCCCTATCGATTACCTCCTGTCCACCCTGCGATCCCACGAAACGTAACTTAATTTGCTGAAACAGCGGACTGCAGAAGGAAGCCCGACTCAATTAACTGGTCGGAAAGATTGAAGCTTGGAGGCGCAGCCAAGTCGCATTCGAGTCGGAGGGAATGACTCGATCCACCGGGGTGGTTTTTACGATCTTGTTTACGTCCGGCCTTTCCGGAGTAAGGAACGCGTATAATATGTCGATAGTGTCGCGTAGCTGAGGGCGCAGAAAAGCTCTGGATTTCTGGATCCCTCCGCGGATATGACGCCATTCTGCTCCGACGTCGTAATATTCTCGGGGAATCGTGTTTCGCCGGAAAAGCTGGAAAATCGAGGGAAATGGACGGCGTAGCGTGCAGATGATGATATCCGAACAGAGAATACTATTTGCACAGTACGCCAATTTTAAGTATACCTTGCGGCGAACGTACTTAACGTTGTAACTCTATAGAACGTTGGACAATCCTCTGCACTCCTTTTATTCAAAAGAATTCAAGTATCACAGCGCAAAGAGTTATTCTAAAGCTTCGGTAGCATAGAATATTCCGAAGCTAACGAGTGTATTCTAGTTGGACACGTTACATGTACATGGAAGCGTAGTTCATGCCCAATCAATATTCGTAAATCGCTGCGAATGACTGGCGAACCTCGAGGAACTTTCCACAGCCGCTCCGTCCTCGTTAAAGTTTTCCAAGCTGCTTGGGCAACACCGAATTTCGTTTGCCAATCGAGGCAAGACGGAGCGGAATTCACGCGGCAAGCGAATTCGACGGCCGCGATCGATGCTTTCGCGTCGGATTTCACGGTGGCCGTTTCGCTGAACGGTGAAAGGAGCGTTTCGAGGGGCGATAAGAAGAAACGATGGAACCGGTTAAAAAATTACGGATTCCCACAGTCGGTGCTCGGATACCGTATAGAAGAAACAGGAGAAACGTAGTCGGGAGGGCAGCCACGTTCAGCCGACCAGAAGCTCCGCGAAGGTGCACGCGAGTTTTCGTTAATGGGATCGTTAGTCCCGTCGCTGACGCGGATCATTATCTCGCGGATCTATTTTTTTTTCCGCGGCTACGTTCAACGCGGGACTGGCCCAAGGTAACGTGAGCGCGAAAAGCGCGAGGGAAACGGGAGACTAGGCGGAAAAACAGCTTGAAACTTGGTCGGTGCATGGATCGTTGCGAAATGCGCGAGGTCGTTATTGCAGCCGCTAAAACAATAACGAAACGCGCAGAAACCGCGACCAAGCCCGCGATAACGTCGACTATCTACGCGTTTGACTGCGATTGAACGCGTCTCAGATGCGTCCACGACTTCCGTTTCGTCTCTCCTAGTGAGCTACAATTTTTTGCCATTTTGGCAGATGGTCTGGCACGAAGGTGTTGTTCCTGACAGAGGATCTATGTACGTCTAGCAAAAGTAGGATGACTATGAGCGCCAGTCTTTGTGCTACACTCGAAGGCCAAGTAGTGTGCTAATGAACGCCAATGAACAAAGAACATTTTCAGTCGATTTTAATCACTCTTCCAACAATGTATCACTGGATTATCCTATCAGCAGGACAAGAAGATAAGGAGGAACAAAAGAGAGCATCCACTTTCTTTCGTTATCTCTCGAATATTCAACCAAATTCGATCGACCAGTTACCACTTACAATTAGTCCCTCGATTGGAAATGCTGAGCCTGGCGATTTTTTGCGCCGAGAAGCACAAGTCCGAATTACACTCGCCTGGAAACGTACAGCATTACGGAGCCCGTTAAAAGCAACCACGTGAGACTTGCGATTTTCTAAGCACCTTGCGAAATTCTGCGCTTCTCGTCTTCACTGGCGCCAATTAGACGCTTGCGTCACTGGCAAGGCGACAGGCGGACCAATCGGATCGGGCGAAAACAGGACTAAAAAGAAGCGGACCTGGCGCACGTGCATCTCATAATGCACGCACCTGGAACGAGCCGCGAGCGGATTAATGATTTCTCCACGGCCGAGATTTCATCAGGCGCACACTGATTTCCTAATCGAAGCGGCGCTGCACAGAGCCGCATCCCTTTTCCGCAGCAAAAGTCGTCCGTGAAAAATGAAAATTCCCGAGGTCTCTCGCGTTGCGCCGGCAATAATTCCGTGAAATATACCTTTGGGACCGGATGTTCCGAGCGAGCTGCCGGAAAATGCACAAATACGCGGCGCGGATTGTTATTCATTCTGATAGTAGGAAGCTGTTAACGTTGCACGTGTTTGGCGCGCTGGGGATTTTTAGAACTTGTGATAGAGACCAAGGTGGTATGAAGAATTTTTCTTACTCCGTTGGTTTTCAATCGATACTCACGGCACAGGAAAAAATGCATGAGGACGGTCGTACAGTTTTCGCTGCGCAAAAACAGTCAGGCGTCACGTCAGGCGAAATAACGACTGGGTTTTGTTACGGCATTCGTAAAAAAAGCCTCGGAACAGACTGAGCGCCGATCGAGTATCGGTGGAAATTCCATTTGCCGATAATCATCGAGGTGCGCGCGTTATGAAATCGAGCGCCAATCGAGCCGCGGGAACGGGAAGATCGGCGGAACGTTGGATCACGCGTTATCTTTGCTGATTAGCAAAGGCAACAATGAGGCTTGCGATTTCGATTCTGATATGCCACAGTTCACTTTGCCATTGAAAAATTCGATAACTGCAATTGATTGAGCCTTACATTCACTGCTGAGTCATTTGATGTCCGTAACTGTATTAAAAGTATGTCATTCTGGATGGAGCGAAGCATTAGAGGTTTTAAAAGATTATCGAATTGGAAGCTACGAGAAGATCCAAGAGACTTTTAATTCAGAGATATTGAGTGTCAACGAAGCCATCACACCTCTTTGAAAAACGGCACGACTTTTCTGATTCCCCAAGAATAATTCGCTGGATCTCTGCAAAAGTTCCTCGAATGCTGTCTCCGGGACAACAACCTGTCCCGAGTCCTCCAATTTCGCCCAGAATAATTCGATCCCCCGCGAAACTTTTCGAATTACAAGTTCGGCAAGAGTTCCACCAGCTTCCAAATGAAAGTCCACGGCACAGAGGACACTGGCATTCAACAGTTCCCAAGATTCACCTACTTCAACTTGATCTACTCCAAGCGATCCTCGCGCAAGATCCCAGCGATCCCCCAATTCCCCCAGAGCCCCACAGTTTCGTCGAAAACAATTCGACGTCAACGAGCACCTTTGAATGAAAATTCCCCCGAACGAAGTTTCGCACAACACCCCTGATTAAAAGCCCCCGAACTCACCTCAGAAGCTTTCAGTGACAAAGATGACTCGGCTGAGTAGTCGTGTCCTGGCGCAGGCCAAGATCCTCCGCGATCAATTCCAAGTTGCCGAGGTCCCGAGACTAAATGATCCTCGATGATCCCGGTCTGGGGAAGGAGGAAGGTGGACGCGCAGACGGCTCGACGTCGTCGCTACGACTGATTCAAGAATCGAGCGTGAAGTGACGGTACGGCAGGGCTGAGGTTTACGTTTACCTGATCGTCGGAGTGCAGCGGCGGACAGGGAGAAGCGGATCCTCGGGTTGGCGGAAGAGAGAGAGAGAGAGAGAGAGAGAGACGGGAGCCCAGGTGGAGAACGGTGGGGACGGTGGACAGGTAACAGGTGAGAGGGGCAGAAGGTGGAAGAATGGGCTGTACAACGTTGCCAGGTTGTCTGGCTATCCTCGAATGCGGGTTACGTGTACGGCGATGAGTGGAAGCGTCGATCCCGTCGGTGGAAGCCCGAGGAGGATGATAACAGGCGCGGCGACGGACAAAGGGGATGATGAGGCGGCTGGCTGCCACCCGGGACGTTCCACGTGCAATGTACACATTACGAGACGTTGCGCCGATACCATCGCCAGTAGGACGGGGCATTCGAGCTTCTTCTGTCCGTCAGGAAACGTCCCACTTGCTGATACCGAATTCTCCTGGCACCTCTAGGCCAAACCATGGGCGTGCCTCGTGGGTGGACTTGGACCGGCGGAGGGACCGTCGACGGACACTGAAGGAGAAAGTCCCATCTGTAATTAGACGGAGTAGTTGATTGAGTATAAAGTAGACTGAACGCTGGGGCCATACTTTGGGGCACTGTAGATAGGCACGTAGCTGAAGCGAGACGACGAAACCCTGCGGTGCAGGAGAAGCTTCGATCCGAAGTTGAGATGCTTGTTTGAAGGAAAAATGTTGAACCGGCTTAATAATCATAAGATAACATCTCGAGAAGGATGCTCAGTGTTCACTAGCCTCTGACTTGAGCAAACAAGTGGAGGGCGTTCGTTAATTTATTTCCGCAAAATCTTTCAACGATTCTAACCCAAACCAATGCACCGAAGAATACTCCGTGCACCGTGATCTCAAATCACTTCCTTCCTCAAGCAAAATCGCCACGATTATCTTTAACGATTTACCCCGGGCGAGACAGTGAACCCTTCGGCGTAATTCGAATGGACAGTAAACAGTGATTTCAATTAACCTTGGTGACTCCTCTCTCCAGAGAGCTCTCCAAAGAAGCCAGCCGTTGGATCATCGATAAGCGAGCAAGATTAACGACGCCATCGATCATGCACGTAACAGTCGCGAAAATTGGCATTCGCGTGCTTTCCGCGAACAGATTGATTTATTCCCCGGCTCGAAGCGGACACCCACGAGTGACCGGGGATAATTCAGTTACGCTGCTCCGTGCGGCTCGGTCGGTCCTGCGAAATATTCATTTCCATGGAAGCGCACAACCGTCGCGAATTTTAATGAGCAAAACGCCGTGGCAAGAAGACGTCTAACAGTTCTCACCGGGAGAAACTGTGATTCTTTTTTGCTTCCTGGTCGACGGGCCAACCAGTCCAGCCGACGAAGTGGCTCTCCTCGATGGGAACCGCGACGATGAGTCAGTTCGTCGATCAGGGCTTACCTGGAATCGACGGATCAGGCGAACGGTACTTCTCCTCCTCTCCTCGCTTCCTTGGGAAAACTTTTCGACTCTCCACTGGCCGGACTATTCCTCGTTAATTGGTCTTGCTGATGTTTTCTCGTTCGGAACGTTTTAATTCCCATCGAGGGTCAATTGGGATGGAAATTATATCCCGGCGATTTAAATGTGGAAGGAAAATCTACCGGAAGGGAGCGGGATTAACGAGACACTCGACTTCATTTTACGCTTTCCTCGGGGCTCAGTCTCACTTAGGAACGAGTGGCAAAGGAGCTTTGGTAACTCGAACATTCCTGTACGTGGGAGCTAAAGAGGCGTTGCACGGTTCTATTGGAAGTCCACAAAGAATTTCATTCCAAGGAATGCGACGAGAAGTTCTCGCATTTCTGCGTAGATTTGCAACCCTTCCTTGGATCATCTCAAGAACCACTAACTTTCAGACGCTAAATTTCTAAATATCACGAAACACGAACCAATGAAAACAATAATGTACCAAAAACCTCCCAGCGCACAGTATCTCTGCGAGCCGAAAAGAGTTGAATTCACAGGCAACAACGAGCAAACAATCATAGCTCGTATTATCACGATATCCGTTCACACGGCCAATTAAACTTCCCAGGCCGAATAAAGTTTGCCAGGGCTCGAAACGAGGCGCATTGAAACGCAGCGACATCGAGCCACGATCGCCGCACAAAGGGGGCTGATTCTGCAATTAAATCGATTCATCGCGAGCTTTTGGTCGATGAGAGATTACCTCGAAGCGAATCCCCCTCTGCCAGGCTGCGGCTCCTTTTTCCTTTTTGCGGCCGTAAACGTGGCCGCTGACCCTCGAGTGGCTCGTTATTAATTGCAGCTATGCATACACAGTGAGTCATCGCGGAGGCAGGGTATAAAGGGTAGCCGCGAGATAGAAGGATGATCCGCGGATCGAACCGGTTCGTAGATAAGAGATAAACCGTCGAAGGGGCCCGCGTCGGCCGGCAGATCGATCGAGAAACCGAACTCGTTCCAATTTTCTTGCCGGCCTGAAAGCCGACAAGCGTTTCAGAGCGAGCTTAGGCTCCGGCTTTTCTTTTCCCATAGCCGTCCTCGGGAGGGATCCTTAAACAGTCGCCGGCCGACGTAATAAATTCGCTGCCACTTAAGTCATAAACGCGAACCGAAGATCTCCTCCCGAAGGCGTTCGAGTCGCTGCGCGTTTATCCTCGATCCTCCTTTTTCCCGTCGCTGGGTGCTTTCGTTTCGAGGCCGGGTAATTAGGCATCGGCGTGGTGGTTGCTTTTCGGTGTAAGATGTAAGACCACGGTGGATGGCAATCCGCACCTGAATGACGCGTGCGAATCTGCGAGACGCGCGGGATAATAGTTGAAATGTGGATTGCGTTCTCAAGGCTCGTATGCGGGAAGTGGGATGCTGGGTGATCGGGTGTCTAATAGATATTCGGGTACCGGATTATCTCGAGTATCTGATGGCCCTTGCGCGGACTAGGTTTGGAGAGTGGGTAACGAAGCCTCTATTTTAATTCTCCGATCGCTGATCATGAAAGGTATTAATTATTATTCGCGGAAAGCCATCGGGGTGCATCGGTGCATTCAATTGCCCCTTTCTTCTGATACGGAGCAGCTGCGCTTAAATTACCATCTCATCGAGGTCCATTGAACTAAAGTGTTGCATAAGGATTCGAAAGCAGTCTACGAGTGACACCTACGTGCAAAATCTATCGTAATCCGCGAATCGACTCGCATTCGTGGAATTGATATCCCGTTCTAGGCGAGGTCGATATCAATTCCTTGTTATCGTTGTTTCAACACTCGAGCCGTACACTTGCTCTTTCGCGAGCGTAAGAATTCTTGGGAACGTAAAGATACGCGATTGAATTTGCTAAAAATCGATTGCCTCGTCGCTGGAGGAAGCGACTATCGAAAAAGAAGATAAAGGGATTAGGTACCCGTTTCCAGGTAGCCGCACTCTGTTCCGCGGCTTTTTAAAAATTCCACCACCCGATAGTCCACTTCGATATCGCCGGCATGTTTACGCGCGGTAATGCCGCCTGTACACAGTGAATTTCTATCGCGGTTGCTCCAGCTCAGAGCGTCGTTCCACTCTGAAAAACGTCAACCTCGTTCGAGCGACACTCGGCTCGTAATTCAGCAGCCGCGGTTACCCACTAACCTTAACCGACTCCGCGAAACAGCGATAATAATGGCGAGAGCCGATAATAGGTCAGCGTCGGAGAAAGTTTTCGGCGCGTCGCGTCGTTCCGTTATATACCAGGAAGACGAAGCAGGCCAAAAAGCGGCGAGCGTCTGGTGTCTCGGGCGACGCCCATCGCCTCACGATTTCGCGATCTGGGTCGCTCGTCGCCACGATCTATCCAACATCCTTCGTGTCGGGTCCATCGAAAATTCAAACAGAACCGAAAGCGAACAGTTCACTTTCGGAGAAAATTTCCCACTCTCCGACGAATATCTCAAATTGGAGAAATATATTATACCTAGCCTTCGCGACTTCGGCTACTATTAATCACAAATTCCGCCTGATTTATCGGATAAAACGCGGAAGAGGTAGCTAATACAGGAACGTCGGTTGCTTTCCTTTTTATTCCACGCCGGTGTCACTTATTTTTATTTACTACCCGCGTTAATTAAAGCCATTCCGGCGAGCAGAATGTCAGACGGCGGAGCACGAATTACGCCCGGCGCGATTACGGTACGACGAATTACGCTTCGCGCGTCCCGTTAGCCCAGCGATCGGTCGAACGGTCCCGACGTTCCACGTAACGATCCAGGGGAACGGTTACCGATCTCCGTCCCTTCTTAATTGCGATTAATCGTCGCCAGCTAATTGCACGGTCCGAGGCGCAACAGCCCCAGCTGGGAAGACGATTTTCCGCGAAACGCGTCGCCGATTTCGCGGCCCTTTGCCCTCCAACCACTTCTCAACATCATTAATTGCGAACACCTGTTCTAATTGCACGGTGCAATCGGGAGATCGTGCTTGAAAACAATCGGAAACCTAGGCTCGTGTAACTCAACGCTCCTTTCATTGCGGGCTGTGGATAACCGAAAGGAGCACCGACGATGACAAATATTTGAATACGTAGTTGTTTGGCGATCAGTGGATCCAAAGACAAAACTGTATGGACGTAAGTAAAGAATACAGTTTTCAGTACAATTTTTATTGTTTCATATTTATTTTGGGATCCTGGTAACAGGAAACACGCGATTTTTAATTCGCTAAGTCCTTTCACTTCGAACTAGCTTCGCGTCGAGATGCCTTCAACTATTCGAGGACACCTTGCCAAGTTTTTTTAATGAAATTTATAGACGCGTCGGGGAATTTTGAATACCCCCTTGAAATTTATTTTTTGAATGGGGCCATTGGTTTTTCCCCCCGTAGGAACAGGTTCGCCGAAGCGACCCTTTTCAGAATCACCTTGACTCGTTTCCAGCGTAGCGTTGCTTCTTTCAAAGACCGTATATTTTCGCGATATCGGCGGTGGCGATGGTTCTAGCGCCGGAGCAGAGGATGAAAGCTCCGCTGAATATTTCAATCGCGGGCCGAGGTTAAAATGAAACTTTCGAAATTCCATTTCTACCATCAGAAAACGAGATTGTCCCTGCAGTGTGTTCGCGATGCGAACCCCGCTGGATCCCGTGATGCTGTTAATTACGAGCACGTGCTCCAATTACTTAAGACAATTGCGAATCACTGAAACTCGTACCGTTAGGTGTTCGTGGATCACGGATCTCAAAGTTCGTTGAGCATCAACACGTGTATCAGTGAATGGATGGATTAGGGAAGGCTGAGACCAAAGCAAACTCGATCTCGTAATGTGGTGTGAGGAGAACTCACGTTCTTGCACAATAGACATAGAAATTCGAGAACATGGTAGCCATAACTTTCCACGGAGACTGCAATCATCTTTCACCTTCAACTACGAGCAGAACGTTTTAAGCACGCCTCCAGGCCACTGCACAGGCCCTGACGACTCGACCGTTCGTTAAACGAGCTTTGACTTTCATTCACCTGCAGACACAACGATCTGTTTGGAATGGAAAGAAGGAAAGAAGTAACACGACGCAACCGTCTGCGAGCTTGTCTACTGCGTTCGTCTGCGTTCGTCTGAGAAATCACGAAGTCGCGAAAATCACTTATGGCTATGATCGCACTGGTTTCCCTATAATCTCGGATTCTCGCGAGCTTGCTCGGCGAAGCGGCCTTTTTCTTTTGTTATTGCGTGCCGCGCGCTTCGCTAGGGGTATCTGATGGGAATTGCTCGTTCGAATTACGCGATGTTGGACACGATAATGATGATTACCGCGTCACGGTCGTCCCGGGAACCGCGGACATTTTCCTCGACGTTCTGAAATTCTACACCGCCGCGATTACGATATAAATCAATCGCTTCCACGCCAGGGAATTAACAGCGGTTGGGTGGATAACGGAATCGTGGGATGGCTCGCGAGCGTTTCCAACGAGCCGCGTATTCCGCGAATCATTTTCAACGCCGGGATTGCTCGTCAACGTTCGGGGAAACGATCGATCGTTATTCCAGCTATTTAAAAGAAAAAGTCCCTCACACTTTTACCAATTTGTACCCACTTATTATATAGCTGAAAAGAAGCTGCCCCCGTTATCGTCACTTTTGGAATTGCTCAATTGCAAATACGATTCAAACCTGATCCACAGTCTTCTTATCCCACAACGAAATACTGAAATCTCAAGGAACATCCCCAGCCCCCCGAAACACTGTGAAAAAAACAATGACGTAGAAAGAAGGGGAGGGAGTGTTGGGGGTTGAAAGATGTGTAACCCAATCACGTAACGATGTACCTATGTATCGGCTGACGGGGCTAACACGACGCTTTCGATGTTTTTCTCCCGGCGGGGCGTCGCGACGCAGGAGAGCGACGGTGGTTGCGATGGTAGCGACGCCGAGATGATCGGTAACGCGAGACGCGGAGGCGGAGGCGGGACGGAAAGGGAGCGCGATATGGAGGAGGATGAGGACGAAGGAAGGGAGGAAAGGAGCTCAGAGGGTGGAGGTGGTGGAGGTTTCGGTGGTTGGAGGTCCCACTTGCTCGGTGGGCTGACGCAACGTGTGAAATCCTGGTACTGGGGCGCCAGGCCCCTCGTAAGTTTTCTAATCAAACGAACCACAACACACAGATCTACCACGCACAGATATACTTCTACTTTTCGTTCTTTCCGTCATCAATTTTCTTTTCATTCTTTCGATCCCTTTGTGTCAGTCGCGCGTCGTCGATCCTCTCTCGCGATCTCCCGGTAAACTTCGAGCAGCTTCCAGTACGATCTTGGCTGCCTTAACCGAGCCGCGAGCCTCGAAGGTTTAAAGCAGGGCTTGAAACCGTTATTATAAAGATTTAGTTTCTTGAAAGCGTTATGAAGAACCTAAATATTTGATTATATAAGTTTAAGTTACGGTTCCTATTTATAGCTTTATAACTTTTATTTTTTAGGTTCTATATAAGTTCCAAAACAGTTATAGAATCGATTTAATAACTTTTATTTTTTAGGTTCTATATAAGTTCCAAAGCGGTTATAGAACCGATTCTTGTAACGATTGTACAGAATTTTATAGAAAATGAAATTGCAACATATTACAACTATAGACTACTGTGTATAACCAAATTGTTTAAAAATTATTATAAATAAGTAAGGAAATATGTATTATGTACACATTTGTACGTACATATACAATTATCTTGTAATATGAAGTGTTCGTTAATATATATGTTTCGTTGTTATACCGATGAAGGTCTAGCTCACCGATTTGAATGATATTTTAATATGTTGTCAGAATCATGGTCCTGATGGTGAGGTGACCCCTAATTGAAAAAATGAACTTGACAAATAAAAGTTTCGATCTATGGTATTAAATATTTATTGCACTTTTTAAGTGCCTGCTTGTGGTAGCTTTGGCATATTTAGCCGGATTAATAAAATGTCTTCTATAATATCTGGCTTCATTGACGAACGGTGGGGGGACAAGATAAACTTGTTTACTAATTGTATATGTATGTACAAATGTGTACATAATATATATTTGCTTACTTATTTATAATAATTTTTAAACAATTTGGTTATACACAGTAGTTATACACTATAGTTGTAATATGTTGCAATTTCATTTTCTATAAAATTCTGTACAATCGTTACTAGAATCGGTTCTATAACCACTTTGGAACTTATGTAGAAGCTAAAAAATAAAAGTTATTAAATCGGTTCTATAACCGTTTTGGAACTTATATAGAATCCAAAAAATAAAAGTTATAGAGCTATATAGGAACCGTAACTTAAACATATATAGTCTGATATTTAGGTTCTTTATAACGGTTATTCAGAATAAAGGTTCTTCTTTCAGTCAGAACCTTTATATAACAGTTTGAAACAGTTATTTTCGGAACCTGTTCAAGCCCTGGTTTAAAGATGTTTTGGTCTAAAGTGCTTCGACACTCGTGGGTTTTCTTTCGTTTCGAAGCTCGGAGATCGTTGAATGTTCTGTAATTGTTAAGACCGTCGGGGTCCTCGGAAGCTTACCAAGATCTTGGGACACTTATTGTCCGTGGCCATTCGAAGTTTACTGGCCAGAGAAATCACAAGAGAGACAGTCGACTTGCCCATCACTGTTTGTGGCTTGCAAAACGGTGGAAAGAGGAGAAGACACAGCGGGGGTAGTTTTCGATAGGGACTTGACGCGCGGGAAAGTTTCTTCCGTTTACTTTGGCAATTCCTTTCACCCTTTCACTCTCGCTCGATAAGTACAATTCCGAAATCCTTTCTGTTTTGTTTCTCTTGAAATTCTAACGCACCTATCGGGCAGAGCCGAGTTCTCGATTCTCTCGACGCAACTTGGGATCGGGAGCGTTCCAAAAAATTGTCAAAACAGTAAATTGAAATGAAAACGCCTTTATTCATCGGTAGCCTCATCCTTTAGATCCAACGATAGATTTAACGGTAGATGAAAAGTTACATAGTGAACCTAGATAGAGAGTAATGTAGATTACCATCGTAAAAAGATTCGCTAACGAATCTCGTCAGAAGTATCACTAATAGAGAGTAGTGGCGATAGTTAGCTGAACCTCGAGGTAGATGATAAATGTCTCTAATGAACAAAATTTAGTTCCCGACAGATAGAAGGGAAAAGTTCCAGCAGAGTTGCGCGAGTCCGCCCCGGCCGCGGCGAAACGTAACTTTTTCCACGTCGAATGTCGCTTCCACGAAGAACGCATTTAAACGCGAGGAAGACTTTGACATTTCAAAGGAAAAGTTTGCTTGGACGTTCGAATCGATCGCGGCGTCAATTAATCCTGATTACTAAAAGCAGCAACTCTACTCCCA
This sequence comes from Andrena bucephala, assembly GCA_947577245.1. NCBI lineage: Eukaryota > Metazoa > Arthropoda > Insecta > Hymenoptera > Andrenidae > Andrena > Andrena bucephala. Next base: position 94,290,880 of record OX387715.1, on the reverse strand, counting down.
AACACTCCAATTGGCAGTCGGCATTTGTTCAGTCACTTTTACAGCGGTTTCTTTCAGAATTTTGTTAAAAAAAAACTTTCCCCGCCAGAGTACGCGATGGGTAAAAAGAAGAAAGTAACGACATGTGCGTTTTGAAATTTTCAAGAACGGAGATCATACTTACTCCGACAATAGAAAAGTTCGAGTCATCGGAAACGATCATCCCCTTTGGCATGAAGTTCTTCCACTTAGATCTCTATCTTTCTTTTACTCTATTTCTCTCTCTCTCTTTCACTCACTCTCTCTCTCTCTCTCTCTCTCTCTCTCTCTCTCTCTCTCTCTCTGTCTCTCTTTTTCTCTTTTCTCACCAAGATCAACTTCCTTTTTGCTCTTAGAGCTAGCGAACTTAGTCGAAATTAGCGATAGGTGTGTACGTGTTTTTTCTTAGATGTCTTGCACATGCTACTTTCGATTTGTCCTTACTATATTCAAGCACGACTACCGTATATCGCGTATATATACAATTACACGGCTGCTAGCAGATAATTCTATATATACGCGTACATCAAAGTATATTTACATAGATGTCTTGGCATGCACGATCACTTTACTCACATCGTAAAGAAATGGATAAAAGATAGAGACGAGGAAGCGGTAATAGTAGCTGTATTCGACCCCTCCCCTCGTTGATCACGTAGAGCCGATCGACGAAAGGAACGTCGCGTCGCCTCATCCGATTATAACGTTACAGTAGAGACGTACGATCGTAGATCCCCGATAGAGTGTCACCACGGTAGATTTCGCAAAAGAAGAACCTTAGCAGGAAGAAAGTTTCGATCGGTAATGGAGCGCTATCGATGACGGTAAATCAGTGGAGAAAGTCCAGACAGAAGTTTTCACCGAAAATGGAAACTCGGGGGATCACCGGGAAATGGTGGAGAAAGAAACGATTTCTCGATCGAGCTCCTTGATCGATATGTTAATTCATTTCTGACCACGATTAGTTTCGTTCGATTTTACGTTCCCGCGGGATCGGTTGAATTTCGGTTCCAACGAATGCTTCACGGGATCCTTTTTTTTGTTGTTATTGATTCCGATCGTTTGTTAAATGCATGGTTGATGGGGTGGAGTTCGTTTCGATTTCGGTGAATTGGATGGGAAGAGAAATTGTGATGCTCGCGCGTTCCCGCGTCTCGCACGCCCGCGTCCGCGAAACACTTTCACCATTCGCGATTCACGTTTCTCCGTGGAGCGAGCCGCGAAACTTGGACCGCGATTAACTCGATTTCCATGCCTGTCGACCGTGACCTACGGTTCCGGCTACCGAAACATTCGTGTCGATGGAGATATCGACGAGGGGAAATCCGAATGATAACGAGACATTTCGAAACGGCGGCGTATCCGATCCAGAGATTTCGAGGAGGAGCAAGCTTGCGCTAGGAGTTTAACGAATTTCGCCGGCCAGCTTAATCAGAGCTTTAAAATTCAAATAAGCAATTCGCAATTTAAATAGGAAGCTTGAGTCGAGCCCGACGGGAAAGAAATAAAATTGGAGAACTTTGCTCTAAGTATTCAGCAGTTTGATGAAGAAGTTTCGGAATTTCAGCTGGAAACTCGGTCCGTTTTCTCGAGATACGAATACCCTTGGTTCGAGAATTTAGCGAGTCGATCGACGAGTTTCAAGGGAACCTCGAGACTTAACGGAGACAAATTCCTCGGCGAGGTGTCGCGAGCATTTAGAGTTTAGAAGCGTGCAGGTTCAGCTGCGATCATCTCATGATTCTTCTATTTCACGTGTGACAATCGATACTCGAGTCGTTGTTATTGTTGTTTGACGGCAAGAATCACGATACTTGAATGTAATGATTGCGCAACAACACCACCACTACCACAAACCACCACCACCACCACCACCACCACCACTCTGTCCGAGCACCACCAACACCCAACTGCTACCAGCCTATCAGCAAGCATGACTTAATTTTTTAATATTACTCTTGTGACCTATATCGATATGTATTGTCTCATACTTACGTTTCGTCTACACGGTATGTTATGTACGATTGCATATAGGCTGCACCGGATGGAATTATGTGCACCGTTGTGGAGAAGGTGAACCCCGGTAGGCAAAATCAATTTGGCTGCTTGACAGCGTCGAAATTCGATGTCGAACGCCCCCGATTAACTGTAGCCCTCGTTCGTCCCTTGACGTAAAACGCTTCTTTACTAACGAGCCTCGATCAACTCTTAACGAAGGACGAACCTCGACTGCCCAATTGCACAGACTACCAGGACTCCCTTCGACTACAGGGTGCACACGAAACTCGTCAGCATCAGCCTCCTTAGCTCTTATGTGCTGTCATCGTGCGCGTGCCTGACGTGACTTTGACAGGCTGCGTGACGGTAACCATCTTCCAAACAACACCTCGAAATTCTCCTGGTCGCTCCTTCCATCTCTGATTACTCTAAACGTGTCCGGACCCTTGGTTATTACTCTGTCATGCGAATAATGTTCGCCATCCCCTGGGAACGAGCTATGACAAAGCGCGAGCGATGTTCCGATAGACGAGATAGCAATTTGCCAAAAGGGGAGTGAAATTCCTGGATAAGGAGGTGGAGGATCGTGGGTGGCCGTCACGTTGCTACAAAGTCGAGCGGAAGCAGGACGGGGTGATCAGCTGCTTGCGGTGAAACGTAGCTTTGCCCGTTTCAGGAACTCGCGCACAAGCTCTCGCGGAGCTTTGACATGCAGGAGGCTCAGCTGCTCGAGGAGGGTGGCTCCGGCGGCGGGCCCGCCGGAGCTGGGGGCGCGGGCGGACCTCCTCGGCGGCACCACAGCGCTCAAAGGCTGGCCAGAAGCGAGTTGTCCGAGAGAAGGGAGGAGGACGGCGCCCTGGTGGTGCCGGATCACCAGGGGAACCTGAGGATCACCGTCAAGAAGACCAAGTCGATTCTGGGCATCGCCATCGAGGGCGGCGCCAACACCAAGCATCCACTGCCCAGGATCATCAATATACACGTAAGCTGATCGATATCCTCCTTGCAGTCCACTGTTCCAGCTTCGTCAGGTTTCATTGCTCGTTGAAGAGAGAGAGAGAGAGAGGGAGAGACAGAAAGGGATAGAAATTTCTTTCTTATTGCTAGTAGTACATGACTCGTGAAGGGGGGATCTGGTTGAGACGTTGATGAGGTGTTCTGTTCGCAGGATAACGGTGCAGCTTTCGAGGCTGGCGGTCTCGAAGTCGGTCAGTTGATTCTAGAAGTTGACGGCCACAAAGTGGAAGGTAAATTATAGTTATTGTGCTGGATGGGGCGTAAGTCGATTCTTCGTGCTAAGGTAAATAGAAGAAGTGGGATAACATTCTTCTTTACGAGGCCTCGTTAACGAGAAAGTGGTCGCTAGAGATGGGTGGGGTACGCGTACGACTTGGCTGGCGTATGTCTGTCTATCACTCGCTGCTTCTACTTGAACTGCTACTACGTTGCCGCGAGATACGAGTTACGCCCTATCCAAATCACCGCGAACGGTCAGACGAAACGGGAGATTGACGATAATAGTTGCCAATATCGTACTGGTCACCTAAATCGTACCTCATCAATTTCTCAGTAATTAATGAATCTAAACGACATTGGATAATAAAAATATCAAGTAAATGCGAAATAAGAAATAGAAACAAAACCTTTTGAGCTTACACCCTATTTTGTGCGTGCTATAAACATTTAAAAAAATCAGGTATGATTGATGCAACTTTTTACCAGTTTATTTTAGCTGATAATAATCAAACAATGCAATGTTGTCCTGTATTTTTGTATTTTTCTAAAAGCGGGTTCAATGTAGAATATTTTACATTCATTTTAAGTACATATTACATTTATTATAAAGTTTAAATTAATATTTATAAATAAATTGATCATGTTTCCTAAATCGTACCACTACAATCGTACCAGTAGAATTCGACATTGCGGCCTGTGTGTGATCCATATACATATGTATATGTAACTATATAATAATCATTAGGTACTTTATGTTGAATACTTGCTACTCTATTTGTTATTGATACTATTTTTAGTGGAGGTACGATTTTGGAAACCGAGGGGTACGATTTACGGTATCTGACAAAAAGATTAATAACAAATGAATTTGTTCTGAACAAAAGGTTAAGCATATAATAGTAGGGGAAACCTGTCCAAAACCGTATACTTAAGTTTCTAGGTCCATAACTTTTTAAATAATAAAACAAATTGGGTAATGAAAACGGTATTTATTAAAGTGTTTCGTAAACAACACAAAATAACAAAAATATAATTGAAAAGTTTAAATAGGGCACTTAATTGAACAATAAAACAAAACCACTTCTTTTTCCGGTTTACCCAACCTATGGGGCAAAACCGTATAGTATATATTATCGGTCTAAATTAACAACGGTAGCATTAAAAATTGTCGAGTTCTTCGGATCCCCAGCCGGTGCAAGCTTCGTGTACCCATCCACTACACCTTGTACATTGGACCCAATTTTGATCCCATGTTTCGATTGATTATACTCATTATAGCCTTTTTCATATTTTCCGAGTTCCAATCTTGTCTGGTAGTGGTTCTTTTATAATTACGTGGCATCTTGCTGACGCCTTTAAACAAAAATGGAACACTACTTAGTTTACGAACCGTCGTTCAGTGTACGTTTTACCCCGTACGGTTTTGCCCCAAGTCGTAAGAACCCACACTTTTGGTTACAGCTAAATATGAATATGAAAACAATCGGCCACGATCATCAAAATATAATATAAATAGATACTGTTAATATATATCGTCATGTAACTTACCTTCTAATTACCAGAACACTATATAGTCCACTTGAAGTACAGTCGAAAATAAGATCGCAGCACGTAGTAATGTGATAAATTTAATAATTAGCTGGAGCGTATGTATTTTGCCACGAGGATCTGTTGACTGACAGTTCAATATGGCAGAAAACAATTGCCAAACGCGCGTGGGTATACCGTTTTGGACAGGTTTCCCCTAGGTGCCTAAAAGATCAAACTGCAATATCTAATAGTCATTTGCGTTCAAATTAATACCTAATATGAAATATAACGTAAAATGTCTTAAGTGTCGACGGCAGACAGGGGACCAGAAAGGCCGCATAATCCGTTTGTTTCGCAGGTCTCCATCATCAGGAGGTGGCAAGGCTGATCGCGGAGTCGTTCGCCAGGCGCGACCGCAGCGAGATCGAGTTCCTGGTGGTCGAGGCGAAGAAGAGCAACCTGGAGCCGAAGCCTACGGCTCTGATATTCCTGGAGGCGTAGCAGGAATCTCCCACCTCCGAGCCGGAACCACCGTAGCCCAACGTGACCAGAGCTCGACCATTGACGCGTCTGCACCGTCGAAGAAGCTGAAGAGATCGAGGGACAAGCAGGAGGTCCGCCAAGCTCGTCGAGGAGAAACGAACACGCAGAGGAAATCCTGCAGAACTAATGGAGGACGAGCTTGCTCTTCATCTTCGCCGAAAGGGACGCTGTCGATTAGACGGTCGAGCTCTTGGTCAGGTGCTAATCAAACCTGGCCCTGGTGGTGGGAACACCCAAAGAAGTAAGAGGAACGAGGAAAGGCAAGAAGCATCGTAGAAAGCAGAGGGAGAAGGTTATAGCGGCGAGGGAGGCTCGATTAGCGAGTCAATGGGATGATAATTGCGCGATCGTCGACGCCGTTGTTGCTGTCCTAGTTGACGACGAGCTTCCAGGCTAACGGAACCGGTAGAGGCGCCTCTGGGCTTGACCTTTCCAGCTCGAGCAATTCGAGAAGAGGTCTGATAAGAGGAGGATCGCTAGGACGCAACGAGGAAGCAAGGAAGACGATCCGTGAACGAAGAGGTGCAAAGGGTGCGAAGGGATGGGTCCATCACGGACGATGTTGCTGAGAAAGACACTTTAAGTGAGATGCAGTAGGACGTAACGAGGGGTGGGTGGGGGGGGGGAGGTGGTTGACTGTGCCAAACTATTAGGGATTGTTTCGTGTATAGTAATTATGATACTATTAATCGTAAGAGATCCAACGAGGACGCTGTTCGGAGTACAGAGGCTGCGGGCCTATCTGGTCAGGCACCGCTCTGGGATATCCTAAGTGACAAAAGAAACTCGAGCTAATGATCCCACGAGGTTAGTGTCACGTTCACGTAGATGAACGTTCATCCCACCGGCGCTCGTAGCTCCGAGCAAACACGAGCGCAATCACGAGCAGAGTTTCCACGCGCATGGGGCTCGAGCGTGCTTAAACACCGAGCACGTACCGACTACGTGACACACGGAGATTCACCGTTGACTAATCCGTGATCGGAGATCCCGGCCGCTGTCGTCGATCAGGACTTTTCTCGACCGAGCTCACTGGTAGATTTAACGAAGTCACGACGACGCTGGCCGCTGGCGCTGTTTCAGCGAAATGGTAATTTAGAAATCTCTACGGAAGCTTGGCAAATTATGCGAATTCAGTTGTTGCGAGACTGCTCCCTTTTGTCCGACGCTGTTGCTTCGGATTCTCTTTCAAATATCTGCAAATACGTTAGAATCTATTCCGCCTGGAAACCTCAATCCTACGTTTACGAGACGCGTCGCAGGAGTTTCTTTAAATCTTCCTACGAAACATTAGCATAGGCAGTGGGAGGAAGGGGAAACGAGGCCGGCGAAAGTCCTGACCGACACGAGCCCGCGACTAAACACAGACTTATTATGGGAATTGTTGAGGCTTAACAAAGTATGTTATATATACATATATATTATATGATAATATTATTGACTATCGTAGTGGAATTGCAACTTGTACCTACCGATCGGCTTCGAGCGCGCACGAACGTCCGCGGCGTCGCGTCGCCGCGTTCGTGCGCGCGCGAGCCGCGCAAGAAGATGTAGGAAAAATTCTATATGCGATATTTTCAAGCAAAATAAAAAAGCGAAAAAAACGTTAATAAACATAGCGCTCTCGCGTACTTAGCAGCGGGCCTGGTCGTTCGAGTTCAAGGCTCGAGGGATCGCGGACGATCGCGAAATCGTGGCCGAGAAACGAAGAAAGGAAGGATCCCGTGGGAAAATCGGCGAGAAAGTGTGAAACGTATTTCGCGCATCTCGCGCATCTCGCGCATCGGTTAATCGTTTGTTTGCAGACAGCGGCGCGCGGCAGATTGTTTAACGACCCGTCACGCTGCGGTGGTCCGTTTCGAAAGCGACGATCGCCCCGCCCCGATCTTTGCGCCCCAGTTGGAAAGCTGGCAGCAATTTCTTTAAGCGAGAGCATGCTTTTTCATTCACCAATCCGTGCCCACCCGCGTGGATAACGTCAGTGATTTTTTTTTATAAACAACGGTCAGAGGAAGAGCTTTCCTTGATTATTGCGCGCATGCTCGAGTGAACTTGATTTTGGTTATCGAAGGATTCGAGGCGCCCTTGCATTCTCTGTCTTATCTTCGCGATTCTTCGGAGTCTTTCTACTTCATGAAGCACGTTTGAATTCTTGAGTGAAGAGGTAACCCTGTTCGGGTTCTTCCTCTGCAGATTTTCGATCCTTCTGTAGTTTCATCGCTGTGTACGCGGTTGTTCTTTTCGTGGTAGGTGGTGCCTCGAAGTATATGATCGTAGAATTTTGCAGTCTGGTTCATCCACTTGTTTTGGACGGTCCGCAGGTAGGATTTCATTCTTGAATCTTCGATATCGAACAGGAGGACCTCGACGGGACGAAGATTAGCAGCGAAAGCGACGCAGGATTTAATTTCTACGTAGAGCAGAGTTGATTTCCTTCCAGAGGGAGAGATGATCGTTTTAGGAGCCGCTTTGTTAGGGAAAGGAGAGTTTATAAAGTAATCGTTATACCAGGATAGCTGTATCTAAAGGAGTAGTGGTTACCGATTATCATTCGTGAGTAAATGTAGCGACGTTGTTGTAATAGTTACGGTTGACACTTGTCTTGTTTAATATCTCTCTACCTGTTACCAGTTTAAACGTAATTTTACGATGTAGTCGACGAGCGTCCACGTCTGCCGATCCATCGATACCGATCGTCCGCGATCGTCTCGCTTAAAAAACCGTGCAAGCTTATGTAGAATTATCGCGAACGCGTTGCAGCCGAATCGGGAGGCGAGTCGATTAAATAAGCGAGAAGCGAGCCACGATCGGATAACGGGCGCCAGTGATTGAAAAATTCACTTACCCCTGAGTTCCATTTAATTCTACCGATATCCTCTACCGTCAGTTAATCAGAAAAATCGCACGGTTGAACCTTGGTACTTTGTAATACTCGAGATCGACTAAGAAAATTAAGAAATGGCGACTATTCTATACAATATTCTATAAAGCAACGTATTGTTTTGTTGAAATCTCCTGCACTATTAAATTTGTGATATATTCTCTACAAGCAGAGACTCCTTACAGTTGTAAAGCTAGAAATTCGAATCTCAATAAAGGATAAATCTATCCAAATTGAACGGAGGCGAACGAAGAGAACGTATTCACCCCGAGGGTATTAGAACGAAATTATCTGGTCGTTGGTGTGCCATCGCGAGCCAAGGAGACACGTTCAGAACGACGATGTAACTGGGCGTGCGTACTACGTACTCTGGTAAATGTGCCAAAACAGAAAACCAAGAATAAAAGAAGAGGAGACGTGGCAAGTAGCCTGCAGTTTTGGAGCAGGATAGATGGAGGCGCGAGGAGGATGTGCGATTCGAAGTAGAAATGGTCGGGGTCGATACGCGGACGGAGAGGGAAGAGAAGAAACAGGAGTCGAGAAGGGAAACGTGTACATTTCGTTTAGCAGTGTGCACTGGAGTTGTTTTCTTCGACGTTAATTTGTAGCACGCACAAGGATGCAATTGCACTGCTATCGCGAGCGAATCGCAGTTAAGAGAATGGAAGGGACGAGAAGAAAACGGGGGGGGCGAAAGGAAGAACGGGCGAGTAAACGTGGCTAGCTGCTTTCCCGGTTAAGACAAAAATATCTCGCACTAGTGCTTCGTTCTTTTTCCCTGGGAGGCATCCATTAGTTGGTTCGTTGGAGGGATGGAAAGTCGAAGGGGCACGGAAACTGGAGCGCGAGTAAGCGAAGAGAAGAAGATATTTTTGTAAAGCTTTCGATGTACCGCAATCACAGGAACGGTCCGAAGATTTCAGCTGACATATCCGACAATGCCTTACCGCTTTAAACAAGAGGACACTTTGAGAAATCACTGCAAAATGATCGTGATCGACAGTGCGAAGGAATACATTCGTCTGAACTTCCAATTGATCAGCGCGCGTTGAAAGGGTTCACGGTGCAAGAACTATTAAAAAAAAACCACTCGGCACTTTTGTAATTCGCGGATTGAGCCTATGGAGTGATTCGAATACGCGCCGATGATCGTTCGCAGAAAGCGAGATGATTTCGAATGTGGCGTAGAAGAAGCTTCGGTCCGAACTTCGGGGTAAACGACGCCAGCCCACTTTCCCATCACTCCGCAGGTTCGACTAAAAGAAAATGTATCAGAAGAGGAAGGAAAAGCAATGAATTACAGCATGCTCGTGGAGAAAACTGCCAAACATCGCAATTACCTCGGATATCAGCAGCTTCATCTCGCGGCGTGCACTTCACGGTCGCTGATCTTCCACATCTATCGAAATAAGAGAAAGAACATAGATTTTCCAGTAGCTATTTTTCCACGCAAGTCTCCCCGCCTGCCAGCAGACGGAAGTCACGGACATTCCAAAGACGTTCACTCTCGATCGATCGCTTTCCAATCCTCAAAAAGCACAGCAGGAGCACAGCAAGAACGGAACACGATTCAGCGTACCAATTAGAAACTTCTCTTTCCCCTGACAATACCGAGTCATCGGCTGCGTTCGACGCGAATCCGCGGGAAACGGAATCGCGTTCCGCGCGGCAAACGAGGTGTTTCGACAAGACGAAGGAAAAGCGCCCATGTATCGCGGGAGTCCCGATTTCCAAACCGCGAGACAAATAATATTAGTCGCGAGTGCGACTGGCCACCTTTCTCCGAGAAAAGCTACGCGTACTTTTTTCCAAAGCGGGGGCAATATCAGTTTCCAATTTTGTTCGTCCAAGTCACCGCCCGCTGTACCAAAGCATCCGAGTCTCCGCGTTGAAGTCTCCACGCGAGACAGAGTCGGGCGTTGTTCGAGCAGCCTTTTCTTTGAGTCTTAAGTATCGGAGTAAAGATTTATTCGAAGAAATCGTATCCAGCGATAAAATGAATAATTTGTTCGAGCAAATGTTTACTCGAGTATATTCCGGGGAATTGTACGGATAAAGTGGACGCCGTTCGTTAGTCACGGATAGTATTCAGTTTGCGCTGATGGATACCGTAGAATCCTGATTCATTCCGAACGAATCGAGTCGCGGATTGTTTCCCCAATTGGTTCCGAGAACGCTGGTATCGAAGGAGAGGAGCTCCCGCGTGCCGCAGGTACGCGCAGGTACGAGGGAGTGATCGTAGGCGAATCGATCAGCTCGATATTGGACTCTGAAGAGGAACCAACCAACCAGTCGCGATAGATACGTAGGTGCTCCGATAGAAGAGTATTAGGCGAGGCGGAGGCGAGTGTCACGCGAATCGACGTTAGTGGTGTGTCTAATATAGTTTTAGCTCCCGCAGAAGCCGAACTGTCGAGGCGCGCGCGACAGAGAAATGAGAGTAATACCTAGCAAAGTGATTTATTTTTTCAAAGAGAGAAAGAGACAAACCCGAGACACGGACTCGTACCATATAAAACCTGTTCAGCTTTCGCACGTTCACCATCCGCAAACTCGCTTTATCCCCATCGATCGTGGGCCTGTGGGTGCAGCGAGCACGGAAATCGGACACTGCCGGCGATCACCGGGCGATTGGGTGCGTTGATGAAAGGCGATCGAACGATTTCGTGGTGGACATTAGAAAGACACAGGATGGAGGAATTACGTTAGTGGGGAACCAGACTTTCTTCCCCCGCGTCGGTCAGATTTAACTTACCAATGTCCTAGTATACCTCTTTGCTCTGAGTTCACTTGCTTCCAATTCCACGGCAAACTATTAGAATATTGTTTGGGGGAAGGCTAGGAAAAGAGAAAAGAGAGCTCGTTGCATCCACAGTGTGATATTCGTCCCACGTCGATCGGAGAACAAAAGTCGCGAGGCTCTTCAGCTTAAGCTTCGTTCACACCCTGGAAAACGAGCAGAAACTTGCGCGAAAACGTGGCAAAAGGACGGCCAAGGGGGGCGGAGGACGAGGCTCATCGAAGCACGACGCAAAACCGATCCGACTACCATTAAGACAAACGCTAACCGAATTACAATTGCAGATGTAACTGTACTCGTAACCGTTTCAACGGGCACTGTACATAAGCGAAACGCTCGTTCACACGCATTTCATAGGTCATCCTTTTTGCAGCCGATTTCGTACACCCTTAACACCCTTAGCAACACACGTTCAACACAATCGACCCGACATTCAACACACGTACGAACACACGCGACGGACGAAAACGATGAGTCGTCGCGCGTTAATTAACGACTCGTCTATTTATACGCTCATCGTCGCGGAACAGAGGATGGAAGAAATTGTTACAGCGGGAAGCATAGACATAGACACGGGAACAAGCATGCACAGGGTGTGAAGAATATGCGTTACAGGTTCATTTCGTTACCCTTCGATTTTGATTTCAACGAAGATATCTTCCTGATGAATCTTCTGAGATTTTAGAAGATCCATTTTCATGGTAATACTTCAGATTCGATCTTCGTTCTCTCGCATTTCGAGAATAGATGAATGCTCGGAATATTCATGGGATTTTAGTTAATTTCTCTAATGGGCTAGTTTCTACTGGGCTTGATTTCTTCTTGCTGGGTGCTTTCGTTGAATAATCGTCTAAGAAACGAGGATGCTAGTTACGTCTATAAATTAGGTAGATTTGAATTATTAATAGATTTCCATTCACGAACAGCAGAAAGTTAATAAGAGCAGCGTTACCACGAGTGATACGATAAAGTCGCGATGCTTACTTTCCTCGCATCCTGTGCACACACACTGAACCATTCGCAAACACCCGTAGAATATACATACATTCGTAAGAGGACAAGGAAGATTCATCTGAGCGTGCAAATCGCACGATCGTGTTGTTTGATTATTGTTAAACGCGAACGCTTTAATTGTCCGTTCGATTGTTGCCGTTCATCATTGTTACCGCCATTATTATTATCGAAAGTTACGAGCGTAATTACTGTCACCGAAGTTGCGATTATGTTTTCGCGTGTCGTTACTATAATTATGATTACTATCATCACTGCGACGATGGCGATTATTATTGTAACTGAATAAAACCGTTCATCACGGAAAATGTGAATTCCTTGATGTCTGCAGTCTTCAGGTTTTCTCTTTGGACTTTGAAAAATAGTCGAAATTAGCAGTAACCTTTAGCAAGAATTCTTTAGCCATCACTTTTCATACACTTGCCATTTTCTTTCGCATAAGATCTTTGTTACTTCAAAAGAAATTAGGGTAACGGCACCAGTAGTTGACCATGTATCAGTAGTTGACTACTTTTCAGAAAAACATGAAAAATAAGGTTTTTAGAAGTGACGATCTTTTGAACAAAGTGCAGTTCTCCAACTGCCCTTGTTCAAAAGATCGTTACTTCTAAAAACCATATTTTTCATGTTTTTCTGAAAAGCAGTCAACTACTGATACATGGTCAAATACTGGTGCCTTTACCCTAGTTTTCTGGCATTTCTTATGATATTTCTTTTTATTCTTACTGTAAAATCGATTGAATTCAATTCGAAGGACGCTAGACAGCTTTTTATACTCCTTTTTTCATCAATGGATATTATATTGAATATATAATCATCTATTATTAAAAAGTTGTGGGCATATTGACTCGCAAATGGAAAGGTAATTAAGTCGATGAAAATTTGTGAGATTGTTCTTTTTAATCTTCCTGATGTGCTCCGAAAATTTTAAACGAATTCACTAAATGGTTACTGAGTTATAACGATTTTAATTTTCACTGATTTTACACGTACTCTTATGGAAAGAGTCGATCTTGACGGATAAACCATCTGAAAAAATGTTGAAGAAATAGTGCCAATGTTTTCAATTTTTTTGTACATGCAGTATATGGGTAGATGCAAATATCTGCCGAGTTTCAATTGTTTTCACTACACCGTTTTAAAGAAATAAATTATAACTTGAGAAAATTGTGAATTCTGGGCATTTTCTCTGCCAAAAGTTTAGCAAATAATGTTTGAGAAAGCATTTGTAAAGTGAAAAATACCTTCCTAGGATTAACAATAAGACTCCAACTGTCGTTCGAATTCCTTACATCTAGGTTTACTATCCGTAAGACGTAGATATTCAAGTATTTCAAATTTCATATACTTTTGTCTGATATTGTACGTCCGATACATCCTTAATGATAAGTTACCGAGAAGTTAAAACTTTTTATTCAGTCACGTTTCAGTACCACGATACATCGAGTTTAAATATTTCCTTGCTCGCACTGTCATTTAATGAATGTCGAAAGTTTAAACTGGCCACGAGATTCCCTGCTTACCGGAACACAGTAAACATATCACCGATAAAGCAGAGAACACGAACGTTTCCGTCTGCAGACAATTCAGAAACCTATTCCTCGGAATCTTCCTCCAGTTTCTTCCTCCACAATCAGAAATCACTTTCGCCAATCAGGGCAGCCAATTAAAAATATCGAACGGCATCCACGCACCGGATAATGGTTAATTACTCCAAGTTTGCCTTGAATGGCGACGGGAGAGTATAAATTAATCGCTGACGTAATTCAAGTTACGCGTTAACAATTACGTAACACAGAGGTCGAGCAGGTTTTTATTAACAGCAGCCAGGTGTTTATTACAATAAGCTGCTTGTAGTGTGAAACAACACGGACCCTTTCTGTTTTCAAGCCCACGAATCGACGCGGTTCGAAATCGCGAAAAGAGAAATTCCCAGAAGCTGTCTACGTCATTTTACAATTCGTAAATATCGCGAAACATATTTCATTTCTGCTCAAACAAAGACCACCGTTCGGTCCACAAACAATGTGCCGAGAACCGCGAGCAGTTGCCAGGCACGATTCAATGGAATGGCGACTGTGACCCATAAATCTATTGTAAAATAAACAAGAAGCTTTGTTCGATACGCGAACAATCGAAGCTCCGCCAAATTCGCGATGAAAGGGATAATAAATGTATACAAGAACGATACGCGACTGCGCCGAGAAGGAACGAGGGCCATTTATCCCCGGCGCCGCTATAATTCAAGGAAAAAAAAGCATCCGTATTTTACATCGAGCTGAATTGTTCCCCGAACCGCGGAGGTTCTTCCACTGGTCGGAAACCCATTCGAACTGGTCTGATTTACAGGGAAAAGAAGACGGCCTCCGTAATTTAGAATTCTTCCTCGCCTGCCAGGAATAAGTGTTCGCCATTGCGAAACCGTAGCGAGAAGATAAACAGCGGCTGGCTAAACGTCAAAATATCGTAAGGCCTATCCGGATTTCTCTTTTCGCTACGCGTGGGCGTGAGATATAGGACGCTTCACCGAAAGAGTGTCGGGAATTTTTAACTGATCGCGAGGGAGGTCATTTCTTAATTGAGGAAGTTCAAGCAAGAGGGGTGCAGCTCTTTACCAACTTGAAGTAAATTAGAAGAAAGTGTTTGTAAAATAATTGCATTGACTTAAAATTAAAAAGAGAACACCAATTGAAAAATATATTTTTTCACGCAGTAAGGAACAGTTATTGAGTTGATAAGTGTTTATTTCTATTTTTGGCGAAAAAATATTCTATAATAAAAATATTAATATTAATATTTCTGTTTTTATTTAAAAATATTAATTTGAATGTTTGCATTTTTATTTAAAAATATTATATTAATGTTTCTATGTTTATTTTAGAAACATTAATATTAATATTTCTATTTTTATTTAAAAAATATTAATATTAATATTTCTATTTTTATTTAAAAATATTAATATTTCTATTTTTATTTAAAAATATTAATATTAATATTTCTATTTTTATTTATTTGCAATAAATCGCTCCTCGGTTATTAGAGTTCCATCAAACGTGCACCAAGCTATGTAGATTTTTTTTTACCCACATATATTACACGTAATAACTCAAAAACTGTAAAAAATGGACCCCTCTTGCTGGAAGATCCTCGATTATTTCTGCGAGTACACGGTAAAGAGACATTGCCACTTTGATCACGCGAATGTTTTCCTTCGAAACAACCTACCTGCTAAATTGTCAAAGTTTCTTGGTCACGTTATGAACCTCCCTGTATATCGCAGACCACCGGGTCGATCGCGGGGGTGACTTACGCAAGAGTATCGTACATGCTTTAGGGCACACGTAATACGTAATCTCGTTAGGAATCTCCAAGGGGGTTGCTGTCTGTCGTAAAGTTCACTTAAGTCGCGTAAAGGTGGCATAAGATGTTCCACGAACTATATTTACGTACTTCGGTAAAGTTTTACAGTGGGTGAGTAATGGATCGTCGTTGAGGGATGCCCTTTAGGACCAGAGGTTATTATTTACTTGTGAAATTACAATCTTTTCCGGATCTTCATACACTTTTGTAGTATATTGTATTCTTAGCCCCACGAAGGCTCTGGTATTCATCTTAATCACTTTTACAATAAGTTGATTAAGCATGCAAATCCCCCCGATTTCCCAACACGATCTAGTTGCAACAAATTGAGCCTTAGTCTGCGGAGACTCTCATCCCTCTTTGTGAAACAATTTCAGATATTCTTGCAGTCTCGTTCATCTTCATTAATATCCTCTGAAACCTGATTAACCACCCCACTGACTACCTATCAGAGCCTATTAATCATAGAACATAGCAGTTGGTAGAGGCCAGCACGTTCCCAGTGATCCGATCCCTTCTAGGCACGACCCTGTAAAAGCTTTCGCCCTGGTACCTCTGATCCTCCACCCGCGGGGAAAATAAAACTGAATTAAAGATCCAATTTTACTAAAGTTGGAGAGAATTTGCGTGTCAAACGAGCCGTGACTGGTCGCACATGTCGCTATAATTTCACCGAACGCGTGCCCTCAGGGCTCCGTGCCCCCATTCAAGGGGTGGATCGGGGTGGTAAGGGTCGCAGGGTTGCTCGTGGCTGCACACCGGACCGGATGCGATTCTTTTCGTTTCACTAGGGAATTGCCCACGAGACCGTGCGTTACTGTTGCTCGGCGATCGGTGGCTAACAGGAATGCAAATATTAAGTGGTAATCGAGTCGCTGGTGATCACAGCATTCTTGTACAAGGCAAACAACCTGGATCATGGGAGAAACAAGGTTCCAAAGAATCAAGCGCTAGCGTTCTCTTTGATTAAATACACTTACAGGACATAACGGTGGTCAGATCACTTTAGCCAGCATAGTATTTAGGGTGAAATAAATTCCGGGGCCACGAGAGGAGTGACAGCGGCGCGATCTTAAAGCGTTCCTCCTTCAGCAGGCGCGCGTGCAACACAGGCGGCAGATGCTCCGTGTTCCCGTTTCCTGGTCCTCGAAGCATCGAACCACGACGGCGGAGGACCATCCAGGATCACCTCCTTGATTTACGAACAACGGGGGATCGATGACAACCGGTGTATATCCGTGGAGAAAGGAGCTTCCTGGGACGGCGCAGATGCGCGCGAGAGAACGCACGTGCCACGGACAATGGACCAATCGTGTGCGGAGATCGTCCTCGACGCTCCTGGGGCCTCCTCTCGAACAATGGGACCACGAGGCTTCTTCGTGTTACCTGGAAGAACGGTAAGACACCAAGGGAACGCTCGTCCAGCGATGTCCTAATAACGGATGTCCATCGGACAGGATGGACGTTTGTGGGGTGCCTTCTATTCACATGGAGATGCGGGATGTAGTTTGCTTGTAGTTTGGATCAGTTCGCTGTAGTTTAACGATCGTGGAAGCTGTTCCATTCGATGGAAAATCGGCACGTCATTGGGGGGCAAGAGCGACAGCTGTTTGAATGGCGGGTCGATCTGTACAATGGCTCAAGATCAGAAACGAGGGATTAAATGTGGGAATCGGAACAGGGGAAATGTGGAAACTGTGATTTCGGGATAAGCTGGTCGCATTGTTACCGGGCGTAGAATGCGTTCTCGTTGGAAATGCTAGTGTCCATCGGGTCCCCAAGCTGTTCCAAAACGAGGGTGGAAACGAGGGGGTGTAATATCCAGAAAATATGCGAAATTTCAGAGGAGTCGAACACTGCAATAGGGCGAAGAATTTTAAGAATTTCAGCAGAAGGAATAACTTCATCCTGCACCCGCTTCGACAAAGAAAAAACGCCCAGCCCATCAATGGAAAGGCATCGAACGTCGAAATCAAAGAAACTTGTGCGTCGCGATTCGCGGGGAGCAGCTGTCGAAATCACGGGCCGATCTTTCACAGAAGAAACCAAGCCAGAGATTAAAGGGGAGGATCCAGAGGAGGGAAAGCCACCGTGGCGCGCGTCTATGCCCCTCCAGCACCCTTCGTGTGCCCGAAAAACGTGCACGTGCTGCTGCAGGGGTGGCCCCCTTGAACCAGAGGATCTCCAACCACTCGAACTTCTCCAGCAACCGTTCAAAATTAATTCTGCATATTCTAATCAGGTAATTAATAGTACAAACTACCTGGCAGGGTAAATTACGAGCTTCCCCCCCCCCCCCTCATTCATCTCTTCAGTTAGCATTCTCCGTCCCCATGGGGAGGGTGCGCTTAAGAAGCGTGTCTAATCGACCAACACGTGCTGGTTTCAGAAGGTTGGCGATCGCTGGCGGGGGATGCCGGCTTCCGGGGGTAGGTTGGACGCCAATGGCTCGTAGGATTCGCAGTTTAGGTCTGTCAATGTTAGAGGAACGGACTGACAGCACGCTGGCTCGTGGCACACGGCGACGAATGGTCGACAGGAACGGACACGGTGCGTGTTTCTTCAGTGACGGGCACGACGCCAAACAGCGCGCTCCTTTCATACGCGCTAGTAACCGATCGTCGACGGGTTTTTTTTCCTTCAACGTATCGAAAGGGCGGGAAGCTTGCTCGGCCGAGGGAGCAGTGAGTCCCTGGACAGAGGCTTGGTGACAGCCGCTGAAAGAGTTGAGGAACGAGGCTCGGGATCTATCTTCTCGTCTACTTTCATCTCAGCTGGAGCCGAGTGATACGCGATTTTACCAATGAAATGGATATTCGGTGTTTCTCGTCAAGTGTTCACTTTTTACGCGGAACGAGCTTCGGTTCTTTTGCACCTGTTCGATCCACATCCATTTCCGAAGCGGCTATTCTGTTTATCCTGGACTGTGAATTGTGAGAACAGTGACTACCAAGGAGGTGCCGTTTAACATCGCGAATTCCCAGGTCGGGGGCTCGATTTTGTGCATCTACAGTTCTACACACTTCGTTCTACAGTTATCACGGAGTTGTCGCTCGCGCTGCAACGAAGGCACAGAGAAAAAGCGTTCTGTTATCTTGACGAATGGCCCCTGGTACCTGCGCCGTTCCCAGTGATTTGTCGCGCTGAAACATGCCGGCAGTTTTGAAAAAGTTTTATTTTCCGCCGGCCACTTCCTGCTAGGAAAGCCCGGCGTGCCGTTCTGCCGCTGGACGGAGCGAAAATTTATGTA
The DNA here is from genome assembly GCA_947577245.1 of Andrena bucephala. Lineage (NCBI taxonomy): Eukaryota > Metazoa > Arthropoda > Insecta > Hymenoptera > Andrenidae > Andrena > Andrena bucephala. Next base: position 94,272,253 of record OX387715.1, on the reverse strand, counting down.
GAGAAGAAGAGAAGCAGCGGACGAGATGGTGGAAAAGCGAACGGCGATTTAGCGCGAGAAAGGGGGCAGCTTCGTGATGTCGCTGGCCGAGATTCGAAGGGAAGGCTAGTTTCCGCAGAATGTGTGTACTTAGAATACGGGAAGTGTTCGCGATCGTGGAGGAAGAGCAGAGAATGTTGGTCGACAGTGGTTGATTTCATGAATAGGATTACTGAAACACGATCGCGATTGGTCGATCGATCTGTGCCTTTGGGAAGCGTATTTAGAAGTGAACCGATTAAAAGGGGAAGGATATTTCTGGAAATTTTAGAGCGATTGATAAGTCGGTTGTGAGCCTCGTAGCTGTCTCGCGGCACGAGAATTTCATATTATATTTTTCGAGGATTATTTATTGAGAACGATAGAAGTAACTTATTAATATATTTTCATACGAGAGGCCGGTATACGTGTACGTTTTTCGTAACATATTTTTCTAAGTGTCAAAGACATATCGTAAACTAAATACCGAGTGACTAATATTTACCAAAGAAACTTCGATAGCAAATTTAAAGATCCAATTCTAGAACTCCAGATACTACCTCTATAGAAAAGTGAAAGATTTCATATCAGAAGCAATTAAAGACTCCGAAAGATATCGAGTCTAAAATCCCCCAGCTGAACGATCGGCGGTAAAAGTTCTGCGAAGCTGTATATTTGAAGTGAACCTCAAGGATTCAATCCCAATCGATACGTATCATTCCGAGAATAGAAAAATTCCAGGAAAATCCTCGATGGACCCAGTGCTCTGGTTCGACCTGAAGATCTATTTCGACTCGGCGAGCGTCTCCCAGGCCGAGAATAAAAGCGAAAAAAATACCGTAGACACGCGATTCGAAGTTGGTCAACGTTGGACTGAAACGTGCAACTGTGCCCAGGCGTCCGGCATCGAAAACGCGTCCTCGATACTATTCTAATCCGTGCCCTTGAGGTGCGAGTATCCGCCGTTGTCTTGAAGCCTGGAACTTGGCCGTGGCCGATTGAACGCGCACCAGGGGCCTCTTCGTTGTAGCAACAAACGTCGTGGCACCGTTGGAGGGAACCCGAAGATGCTAGCAATCGGCAGGCACGGTCACGCGGGCCGAAAATAAAGAGAGGAGTGATTTTCATGGACAAATAATCGTACCTCTTCAGTCTTTCGGGACTTATCCGACCTGGTGGCCACGTTCGGGAGCACCCCTTCGAGACTCCAAAGAAGAAATCTTTACTGGTACTGCCGGAACGAGAAGGTAAATCACTCCACCCGATATTTATCCTAAATTCAGTTTTCCGTTTGGGTCCTTTCTCTCCGGTGCCATCATCGATTCAGATCGTACAGTAGATGATGTCACATTCGTGGAGAAGTGTTCGGAACCGTTTAGCGAATTTTCTCTGGGTGTCCGGGAATGGGAATTGAAATTGTACGGAGCTAGATGATATTTTATTAGTTTGGAAAGTAGCCCCTTCCGATCTCGACTTGCTTCCCACGCCCTTCACGCTGTGCTCCACGTCTCTCGCAGGCCCAGACCGTCGACCTGCCAAATAAAGTGGTCCTCGAGTGTCCAAGCACGGTTTGGAGAACAAGCAGAGCCTGCAGCTCTCCGTGCAAGAAGCAGAGACCTATGGAGGAGCTTGCTGCACCATATCGACGCACTTGAGCCCTCAGCCCCCTCGAGGAGGCTAATTTTAAGACCCATCTCGAGAGGATTCCTTCGACCACTGTTGTAATGATCAACGACCATGGCGCCAGGAGCAACGACTCTGACAAGTCTTCTGCTGTCGCTGATGGTGATCACGAGGTGCTCGCTGACCGACTTCGTGGACACCCATTCGCCGTTCGCCAAGGTTCTGAAGGGAGTCAGGCTTTCGAGCGGCTACATGGAGGTGGTCCAAGAGGAGCACTGCTCTCACAGTGTCGTTCGACTCGCCTGCAGGTCCTTAAGGGCGTTCATCTTCATGCTGGAAGCGGAGTACCTGTCCAACGCCACGCAAATCTGTGGATACGACTCGCAGATGCTAGCGGAGAAGAAGATGAAGAGTCGAGGTAGCATGGCATTGAGGAGCAAGGGTCTCAGGGGGAACTACATCGATGATCCTGACGAACAAAGATTCGGGATGATGGACATCCGGCAATCGTTGAACAGAAGGTACGTAATCTTTTTAAACGATTTTATTCAGCTTCGATCCTCTGTTTGTTTGTTTGTTTGTTTGTTTGTTTGTTTGTTTGTATGGTTCAAATCTGGCAACTCAAATTTAACCCACTTCCAACTATCCAATTGTCTTGAAACTTTGCAGGCGTGCGTAGTTTGGATGACAATACGATATTTTTTAAAAAAATTAACCCCGAGCGGGTGAAAAAATTACACTGTTATCAATAAATATAATCCATAGCCACAAATCCAAACGACTTGAAATCAGCCACTCGCGTTCTTTACGAAAACGATAAAAAGTGGCTGCATTCGGATCGCTAGTTGCATCGTGATTTGAAATTAAATAAAAGATATTTCTAAAGAAGTCAGAGCTGCGAAATGTAAATCCATAAACACTAAAAACTAGAAAATAAAAAATATATAAACAAAAAATTTTATTAAAAATGCTCTTAAAACTAAAAAAAATTATTTTCTTGTACGGCAATTTCGATGGTGTTTTTTCACTTTAAATAAAATCGTGGAGCAGGATTTTTCATAACAGAATATGAATCAATTTAGTACAGCATCAAGCATCGAAATGAAATTATTGTGAGATACCCTGCTCCACGATTTTATTTAAAGTGAAAAAGCACCATCCAAATTGCAGTACAAAAAATAATTATTTTTTAGTTTTTAATACATTTTTAATAAAATCGTTTAACATAATTTTGTTTTATATATATTTTTTATTATTTTTCCATTGCATGCTAGTTGTTCGCATGGAATGGTGTCTTGCAAAGTTTCAGTGGCTCCTAGGTAGACCACGCTGTTGCTTTTCGTCGGATTTCAAAACAATGCATGTACACCTCCCCTGCAGTAATACGAGTCACCCGCTAGGCATCCGCAAGGAAAGGAGAGAGTGAATAATATTCTATTACGCGCGCGTAGACCGCAGAAGTAGAAAACTACTCCACCAGCGTAGTGGCACAGAGTTGGATTAAAAGCAGACTTTTTGCAATAGTTGGCGGTGACAGAGATCGACGGTAATGACCCGGTAACACAGCTTCTTCGATTCAAACGGTACACTGACTTTAATCTTCCTCGGAACATGAAACGTCGCATTCCCCCCATTTATGCATCAACGAAAGTTCTCGCAGTTTTCGACGGCCCGTCGTCCTACACCACTGCACCCACGTTACATTTCGCGCCGTAGTTGCCGACAAATGTCCCCGTTCACAGAAAACTGCAGGGGTGGCGTCGACAATCGCGTGAATAGACCTGGCCACCATAGTCGAGCGGGGTTCCACGAAATTAGGCAGGTCTTCGCTGTCAGCGCTCACGGAAATCGCATTTTTTTCCCAGGCCGGAAGTTCGAACAATTCCTTTGTGCGGCACGGTCACACGATCGCGGCCACGCATCTTCGAGGGGGCGGGGCGAAATCTGGAGCCACGCGAAATCGTCGTTTGATGTGCGGCAGCAAAGCGTGCGCGGAGTTCTAATTGCCTTTTGAGCGACGTCCGACGCTTGTCGGAGGAGAAATCGTTCACGGGGTAGTGGATCGCGCGCGAGGAGCACAGCTCGGTGAACTTCGCAAATAAGGGGTTGCAGCCGCGATAAGGGAGGGAACGAGCTAACCCGCCCGCCCCCTTCGGGACGGAGTTTCTGGGCGTCTTGGAACCGCATCGGGGAATTGATTTTGCCTTCTGCACTTTCGGTAAAATTGCATTCAAGCTATTCGGATGACGCTTTTCGGAGACTGAAGTTTCGTTTGTTTTTTAAATTTTGTACATCAGGGGCCATCGTGATGCAATTACACCAGGCACAGTGTATTTCGGCAACAAACGGACGCGTGAATGCAGGAGTCGCGACCCCAAAATGTCGGCCGCGTCGAAAAATTCGAAGGGATTCCTCGCGTGGGTGGCACGCGAAACGTTATTTCCCTTTTATTTCCGGCATGGGGAGCGACGCGATAATATCGACGAGATACATAGAAGGGGAGGGCGTCGAGTTGCTGCGCGACGAAAGGGGTGAAAATCGACCCCTAGGACCATTGTCCCCCACGGCCAGGCCACTTTCGATCCCCCCGCGCAACAATCATCTCGATCAGAAAACAATCGCTATTTCTGTTTTATTCGTGCGTGGGGTGCGCAATCGCGCCTTCGTCACCCGGTAGACATTCTAATGACCAGCGTCGCTTATTTAATTGACGACTCTGACGCGAGCAATCGATACAATCTCGCGCGTTGCGCGGTTTGCGATACTCACATTTCCACGTGCTATGTGCGTATCAATCCAGATGGCGCAAAATCGTTTTGAATATTTGCGTATACCTCCGTTTCGTGGATTTTTCGTTTCACTTTTGGATGACAGATGGATCTCGTTCGAGTTGCTTTATGGAAGATGATGGAAGGGGAGTTTTGGGTAATTTTGTTTGCGGGGAATAGTAAAAGTGTATTATGTATAAATGTACTAACTTTCGTTTGCCCTTTTCAGGTGTTCCGGACTGAATTCTTGTCGCTACAACTTCACCATCGACCAGCGAGGTGCAGGTTACTGGAATCCAGCCACTTTGCGGTTGAAATACGCCTGTATTCCTGGTGAGTGGTATAAAAGAGCTGTTGAATTTCTATTCTATAAAAAACAACCTTTTCTCACCCACCTAGCAACTTCCTGCTCCCATCGCGCAGGCAGTCGTTTTTCTGTCGCGTGTAATCGATTATTTGCAATCTAGATAATCTCAATCGAACGTGGAGACTGTAGGAACATGGAGTGTTACTTCACCCTATCAATCGAGCGAAGCAAGATGCATTGGAGCCTACAATTTTAAAGGATTGGTAGATCGTTCTAAAGCCTCCATAATACCCACGAGTTCTCCAGAAAAACGATGCGTTGCGCACGACAGAAGGCAGGAATACCTGAAGGACACACTAATCCGTCATTTCTATGCCAGTACGTGCGCCGTAGCCGCCAATGGCGCGAAAAGGCTCCTGCCACCCGAATACAGACCCTTCAAAAGAGCGAACTTTCAAGAAATTTTAATCGAATAACCCTCCTCGACTTGAGAAAAACACTCCCTTACGTCCGCGATCAAAATAAAAGAAATAAAATATAAATACACTCTTCTTGTTTCAACAATCGTTGAGTCCCGCTGATAACAAAGGCTCCCCCCCAGACAACACCGCTTTTATCGAGCAAAGTCGGGAGGACAGCTCGTTTTCCTGAGGGAAAAGGTGGGAAGGGCCGAGCCACCCCTTCGACGCCCTACAACCGGAATGCAGCCCCCTCCAGGTGTAGCTATTTCTCCGGTCGTTTCACCCCTCCAGTGGAAACTGGAGCAAGGACACCCTCGCCCGCCCCTGACACGACATAATGGTGGCCACAGTCACATTCGAAATCGGCAAATGGACCGAAACGGATGCAGATGTTGATCCGCGCCCTTATGCCGCCCAGAGTGTCGTCCTCTCGCGTTCCAACGACGAACAGCACCCCCGGGGCGAGCTGCTCGGGGGTCGGGATTCAATCGAGCCGAATCGAACCGTAGAGAATAGGATCTCCTCGCGTCGGGGACTAATTTATACCCCTTTTTTTTTTCTTCCTCGATAATTCATTCGTACGTCCGGGGTGGTAAATTTCATTTCTGCAGCCGTCGGGGCGCCGCGGCTGGATCGTAAACAGGAGTATATTTATGGTCGTGCACGATGCTGCTCCTGTTCTCGTTTTTCAAGGGGCGTTCGTGTTCTAATTTTCGCCCCCTCGGGGGTTGTTTCAGAGGCCGCCGTCAGAAGGTATTGCAACGAGGAGGTGAAGGTGGTTCCCGGCGAGGGTGGTTTCATAAGTTCACCGGGGTACCCTCTGTACTATCTTGGGGAGAGCACGTGTGGATGGACCTTCAGGTCGGCTCCTGGGCAAAGGATCGCCCTCACTTTCCACGACCTGGATATACGGGGTGAGTATCGATCGGAGGGGTCCTGCGTCCCCCTCGTGATGCCGTGTAATTAGGCGATTTAAAAATTATGAGCCGTGAAGCGGAGCCCCTCCTACCATCCATTTGCCGTTAATCTTTAATTATTCATCAGTCCCGCAAAACACTTGGCTAATATCTACCAACTGCGCTTCACATTGGATTACGCGGCGGTACGGAGAGGACTTTATTCTCTCAGACGCGAGGAGACCGTCATTTTTTAAACCGAGGTGGTGGCTCCTCTCAATTGCAGGCCCTGAAGTGGATGGGAGCTGCGTGGACGTGGTGAGGGTGCGTGACAGGGGTAGAACGCTGCTCGAGTATTGCGGCACCGCAGCTGGCGTCAGGGTCGTGTCCAACTCGAACCTGATCACCCTCGACCTTGTTGCATCCAGCAGGCTCCACAACGCTCGAGGATTCTTCTTGCAGTATCAAGGTCAGTCCAGCCCCGGCGGGGATGACGGTGACGCTTTTTTATAAATCGAGGAAACGAGATCCGCGCCACGGAGACCGATGGAACTCGACACGTACAAAAGTCGATGATTGCGCAATGAAACTCTTTCAACCAGAAATAACGTTCGACGGGTTATTTTCGGAGCAGAAGCGTGACTCGACGACTTTGAGACCCGCTCCAATGACCATACCTCGCGATCAACAGAATTAATATCAAGCCTCCGTATCGACAGCTCTGCATATTTCGCGTTCGATTGTTATCGGTGCCTCTTTGAAGAATAACCGCGTTTCCGAGGAATTTTCTAAACGATTCTCATTGCTCCGTTTCATATTTCACTGTGAAGGTGTGGAATGGACAGTGGGCAATTCTAGCTCCTTTTCTGGAACTCTTTAGTAACAGACACTTTAATATTACAGTGCTGGCCTGTCCGGATATCTCACCGCCCAACGGAAGTTACATATTGAATGGCACCCTGACTTCGAGGACGTTTCTGTGCGAATTGGGCACCGTGTTCCCCGACAGCAAAGAAAGAACGAGGACACTCGAGTGCAGAAACGGCAAGTGGAATGAGAGCGTCGTAACCATACCAAATTGCACGGGTGAGAATCATTTCTTCGTTATAATTACATATTTCTTTAACGAATCTTCTTCCTGCCAAACTCTGCGCACGCTGTTAACTCAAAAGCGGCATTTAACGCGAGGACATCTAAAAATTTATTCTCTAATTTCTTTCGAGAGCAAATATCCTTCAACACCAAAATTAAAATTCTCTCGCGATAGATCACCCTCCCAGCAAGTTCACAAAAAAAAAGGAATCGACCCAAGTTACAAACGAGAAGTGTGGGAAATTATTTTCAATCTGCAGACATGCTATACGAAACTCGACATAAAGAAGAAGCCGTGAACAATAAATTGACGATGCACGAGGCTCTCGTACTTATCGATACGTTCCTTACGGGCCTCCCGGGAACCCATGGCTGCCCATCGTAAGGGGAAACGGTTTGGTGGGGGGTATCGTGGTAAATGCTGGATACGAAGAGGGGTTGGAGGGGTTCAGGGGGGGGCAGGAAGAAAGAAAAAGACGGAGGGACGGAATCTTGGGGCGGAGAAGTATTCGTGAAGGCACCATACATCGGTAGCGTCGGGCACGTAACGACGCCAGCCGTCTCGACGCCACGTGTCTCTGCGCGAAAATCTCGTTTGAAAAAGAAATTTTCCGCCCGCGGCTCAATTCGCCGTGCGATCGGGTCTCCTGTTCACGTTTTATCGAATTTAAGCGCGTTCGCGATTAGATAATCAGTGATATCGGTCGCCGGCATTAATATTCGCGAAACGTCTCCGAAGAAGTGTGAGTCGTTCCAAGCCTGTGCTCCGAAAGACGTACCAAGTCTCTGATAACCACCAGGTAATTTAATTCAACATGTATTCAAAACGTCACTTTCCTTAGAAATGCAACGGAACCGCGTTGCACGCGTTAGAAATCGTTTGATAATTGCCTCCCAGAGATCTGTCTACGCCTCAAACATAGTTGAGTCGACGAAGCACGCCTCCACGCAATAAATCATCGATCGTCCGACCGCTTATCAGCAAATTTTCCGCGCTCCTCTTCATTCTTGATGTTGATAAAAAAACCGCTATCAAAAATGATCGACACGGGGTCAGCGAAGTTCACCTTCTTCTCGAACCTTCGCACTCTTGCGAAGAATTCTGAATTAATTGCAGTCACTTAACGGCTTCCTTCTTCCGTGCGACTATCGCAAAATGCAATACTTGCAGGGGATCATTAATTAGCTCGTTGAGCAGCGCTGACGGGACAAGACTCTTTTGGGGCGTCTTCTCCCGCTTTGGCTATTGATTGCTCCGTTTCTGGTTACTTCAAAGGGAAAATGTTAACGTGATTGGGATCGAAATTACATTTAGGGCGCTGCTTACCCACTGAAATTAATATTCAGGGGAAATTTTTGGTATATTTTTGGTTATCTTCAGAATGTTTCTCCATTCATTTGAAGCAGCAATGAGTCACCTATCAGAAGAAATTATACCCGCAATCTCAGCCTCTTATCAGGACTACACTGGGCGCGCGGCAGTATTTACACGCGTCTGGAAAACTTTCCCTTATCGCTTCCTTTGCGCAAGCGTTATCGGTTCGACCGCTTCCTCGCCGAAAATCGACCGATTCCGCCCGCTAATTCCCATGCTTGTTCTGAATGAGACTGCTGAAGGGAGCATAGTCAACGGCTGCGGCCGAAATGAAAAGTTCGCTCGCGATAAAAAATTGCCCGCCGCCCGATCCTCCCACGGCTTTTCACGCTCCGAACAAAGGGGATCGGGAAGAATGTGTCTCCGCCCTTTGTGCTCTCCACTATTCTTCTCGCTAATAATTCGCGAAGGACCGAGAGGGACTTTTCTGCGAGCATATCCAGATATCTCCCCTTTGGCTTTCAACGAACGCGAGGAATGGCCTGACCATTTCCGTTGCTCACGATTATTGCCTTCATTTCGCCCGAAGCGCATGCTATTTAAACTCAATCATAGAATTTAATCGCATTGTGCCGTATAAACCACTCACTTCCAACTAGGCTGCCTGGAAATCTTTTCTTGGAACAAATCGCATTCTCTCCAAAGTTGCATTGCACGAAATATTGATAAATTGATTCAGAACTGGAAAGAAAGTGTACTGAAAAGTGGCAAACTCGAGGCTTTTCTTAACAATGTTTGCTGACTGCCCAAAATAAATGACAGCTTCTTGGAATTTATATATAGAAACCAGGAAATTTAAGAATTACCGGTACGCTCTCGAAACTGGATTCAAAGAGACGCTTTCTTCGCGCGCAAACGAGGCGCTCCGATTCGCCGGCGGTCGCGTGCTCGAGCGAACTTTCTAAATTTCCTGCAAAACAGCTGCGCGAGCTTGCGGCATCGCTGGCACACATTACATCTACATACATTCCGAATGTGAATGCATAATTCAGTGGACGCGCGGTTTCGGGTGCAGCGCGTTTTACGGCATGTAACGAGAAACGTGGGAGACGTGGAAGCCGACGTATAACTCGTTCTGGTCCCGGGCCGAGGGGCAGGGAGACGGGAAATGAGAGGAGGGAGCAGCGATGGAGGGGATGATAGCCCCTATCGTTTCCACCACCATTTCTGTCTCCTTCCTCGCGCGGAGATAATTTTAGAGCCGACAGAATAAAACAACGGCACGGTTGCACATGTTTCAAACAGCTGCTGGGACGCTGATCAGCTTTGAAAGCTGCGTTTAAATGCAGAGCCTGACGGCTTCGCAGAATATTTTCTCGAAGCTACGCTTTGAATTTTTAAAAGGGACAGGAAACTTCATTGGTATACTTTGGTTGATAATAAATAATTATGTACAGGAAACGCGGGGGTGGGGCACAGTTAAAATGGTCTTGAAACGCAAGGTGTCTCGTAAATGTTGTGGCACCGTCTGGGACCCACGAGCCACGGCGTTTTTACGCTCAATAGAATTTCAAATGAGGATTAGTGATATTAATATTGATGAGGCGTCGGATCGTTTGGCACAACAGTGCCGTAGCGTGAATTATTCTCGTCGGCGTTCCGTCAACTTCCAAGCCCAAAATAACCGCCCTAATGATTGTGCACCATGACCAAGAAAAGCTGAAGGCACTGTTCGGTCTATTCGAAGATTCACAGCCTCTTAATTCACGCGTGACAAATATTTCAAGGGAGAGTCCCATTACTCCACAGCTGATAGCTACCCCTACTTTAGACAGAGCCCTCCCCCTCGCTCCCAAACGAATTCTATCAATTCGCCACGGAAAGAAAGACGAAGAAGCGACGAAGCAGCTGGCGATAGTCTCGTTCGGATCGAAAGAGGACAGCCTGCTTCTGATCCTGGAGGGAAGTTGCGTGGGAGAAGGGAGTAGGTGGCGAGCTGGTGGGGATACAGTTGCCCCTGTTTATCCTCCCACCATCCCGGCGACGTCTCTGTCCCTCTTGGCCTGCCCTCACCACGTAGGTTCCCCGAGCGAGCGGCTCGGTGGTCGCCTAGGTAGGGAAGCTTCCTCTCCAGTCGTCGTCGGCGTTTCTGATAGTGGGACCACGCGACTCTTGCCGTCTTATCGCCTCAGCTTTTTATCAATGGAGAGCTCGTGTCACCGTCTTTCACGTTCACGTACGCACGCCTCGCGACTACGCTCAACGACGCACGCGCGATATCGTGAGGAGAAGAGGAACAGACGCTCGATTCCGAGGGAAACGAACCTGGGATCCCATCCGTCGGGTATTCGGACGGCGACCATCGTCCACTCGCACAGACTCGAAGGAAAGTCGATGGAATAAGCCGCGACCGTGTTGCTCGCTGGGTCGGAGTGCCTCGAAGCCTAGGCTTCTCTTCGACATCATCCAATTGGCTCGCCTGCCTCGCGAAACAGCTACATAGAATGCGTCGTTTCGAGTACGGGCGCTGGTGATCTTTGTTCTCGCGGAAAGAGCATCGTCGGTTGCTGGTCGACAGAAAGTAGAGGGGAGGAACGAAGGAAAGAAGCAAAGAAGGAAAACAAGAACCGTTCGAGAACTGAATGCTGGTTCCGTGCTCCGATTTAGTTCGATGGCGTTGGTCAGCCTGCGCTCGAGAAAACACTCGTCCAGGGCAGGAATTTGATACGCGCTGGTCCTGTTACCCGAAAAGAGTTTCAGACTCGGGGAAAGTTCGCCAAGACGGTGGCACTGGAAGAAGATCGTTCGTCGAAAAATACAATTGGCTCGATTCGATTCGGCCGAACGATTCACGAGTCAGGCTTACTTTCGTTAATCCGATACGCGGTATCGAAATAGAAACGGACCATCCGTTAGACGTGTGAGAGGCTGAAGGCGGGTGCTCAGAAGAGCGATGATCTATCGAGCCACGATCGACCGAGGTTCGGATCGTGAATTCAATTAGAGGCGAGGCTGGTTCGATCAATCAATTTGGCCCGAAGAAAGGTATTTTTCAGGGAGTATTTTTGAGAATGACCGCTCGAGTGAATCCAAAAAGTCTGTCGAGAGTAAATTAAGCCCGGGCAGAGTTCAAGCGAACATCGGTCCTTGAATTTCACGCGTAGCACGAAAATAGTTTAGGGGAAAGCCGTGTCGCCGGCAAAAAGAGAAATAATAAAGAGAAGGAAAAGAGGCAGAAGTTTTTCTGATGGCGCCGTGACCACGTTCCGCGCACCCCAGTTCCCAAACAACAAGCGAAAATTACCTTTCGTTCGCCTAATATAGCGACAGTCGCACCACGAGACATAATTCGAAGCGAAACTAAATCTCACGGAGGATCGCTGGACCCCGCCAGGGAAGCCTCGAGGAAAAAGTAAAATAGGACACCATTGGTCAGACCAGACGAACGCATCGTCAAGCAGGTATTACGAATTTTCTTTGCGGCCACAGAGAATGCCGTTACGCGGCACGAGCGCACGTATAATTATCCTTGTTGCAAAAAAGAAGGAGCGCACCAGTGGGACGGCGGAATGGTGTAGAATCCAGAGGACTGTGAAGTCGAAAGAGACGCGGGTCCGTTGTGCACGGGTCGCCTCTCCTTTCTGCCTCTCTTTTATCTCTCTCTCTCTCTATCTATCTCCCTCTCTCTCTCGTTCTGCCAGTGCACCTCGTTCATTCTCTTCCTTGAAATTCATCGAGCAGACGAGGCTCGTTCAAACGCGACGCGGCGTATTTGTCGGGCAGCAAGGTCAGCTTTCGACGCAGCGAAAACATGTTCCTCGCGGGCCGCTTCGGAAATTACGCAGAATTTGGGGCTTAAAATAACATCGACCAGTTGAAAAAAAAAGCAGCGTTCGCACCGTTTTTGTCCGAGGAATTTATCGGCGGCTATTATTGGCGGAAACTTTCCTCGAGCATGCTCGTTTCACGGTCGATAAGAAGTCTCGCCATTTCCGCGCGATTCCCACGCGATTTCCACGAAATGGAAGACACGCTTCGAGGTGGGTCGAAGTACTGCGGCTGCCCCCGAAAACGCTTCACGTACCGACAACATCGAATGTGTAAAAGCAAGAAAGAATAGTGGAGGGGGATAAGGATAGGCCATGTGGCGTCGTTAACTCAGGGTCGCCTTCAACGTCCGCGATGCCCCGCACGAGTGCCCGCCACGTTGCTAGTCTCGTCACACTCCTGTCAGATTTGACAGTACACTCGCGGAGGCACCTTTCGCAAACACTCCCCGGCCGTTTTTATTCTCCGATTTGCATCAGTATCCTGTATTCGCGCAGGAGTGCCTTTCGCGTCGACGGAAGTAACGTTGCAGCGCTATTCTTGGCAATCCACACGAAGCATTCCGAAGTATTTTCAGGGAACTGTCAAAGGTAGCCGCGGAATTCTCTCCAGGTGTTTTTAGGCTCCCTCGTCAGGCTCGTTTATCACATAAATAGATTCAAAACACTCGAAACTGAGACCTTCTCTAGATTCTTCGCGATCTCGCTATCTCGGAAGATTCCTTATCAACACCGCGCAAGCCGCTCCAAGTGTTCTCAAATAAAAGGCATTCGTGCAAGCAGAAAAAGACAATCGAAATAGCTCGACCAGTCAATGGAACCGTAAGCTCGCAGCAAGATGTCATCAATTATTCCACTGGCAAGAGTCGCTTGAAAGCAGGTAGTGGGGGGGGTGCTGAAGATGCATCGAGCGAATACCAGCGATAAGAGATAACGGGGCAGAGGATCTCTCAGTTGCTCGTTTCTTTTTTCCAAGCGTGCCCCGTTGCTTTTTTTCGCTCGCATACTGCCCCCAGAGGGTCAAAGGGCATCGTCGTGCTCGTTGGAAGCGGAGGCGTCGTCCCGTCACGCCACGCGCTCCTCCGCGGATAATAAAGCCGATGGAATAGCGACGATCCCGCTCAGTTTGCCTCTTCTGCTCCGCCCGTATTCCGCGGTCGCTTATCGAGCCATGACGAGGAACAGACTCGACTTTCCTACGCGACGGTGACGTCACCAGTGTTGTGCCTTCAAACTTCCGGGGATCTTCTTTCAGAAACTATCGATCGAAGTTGAAATCTCGTGCTCTTCTCCCATTCGCGTTCTGCTCGGATGCCAACTAGTGTCGCGTCTCCGTGCAGTAGGCAATAAAATTCTACTTCAAGTCGAGAACAAAGGATTAAGGTCCTCGGAGCTCGAGTGGTCCAGGAATCTCAAACAAGTCGAACTCTGACAGCCTTCCATGAAATGCCATCTGAACTACCTAAGTGATTAAATCGTTCAAGGGAATCGATCCTCCGTATTGACTCTACGAGGACGTCTGTCTATATTTGTTGGCACCAACTTCCTGTTTCCCCGTGGCTGAACGACTCTGTCCAAGGAGCAGGGAAGGTTTTCAATAAATCTGTTGGAGAAGTGATTGTACGAGGGTCGAAGTGCTATATTTTGTGGATAGTGATTTAAGAGACGGTTCTCCTGAAGGGAGCGTAGAAGTCGTGTGAAACGAGAGAAGGAATAAGATCGAGTGGACAAAGGTGACGGGAGAGAAAGAGAGAGAGAGAGAGAGAGAGAGAGGGGGAAGGCTTCGGGGAGAGTTTCTGCGAGTGAATTTTAGCGGGGCCCACTGATGCTATAGTACTGTCGTTTGCTGAGATGTTGCCGGCAGAAGCTTGGTGGTCCGATCGCTACATCCCCATAGGCCCACGTTCTCTAACAAAATCTTAGAAGTAGGGCACACCTGTGCCTATTGTCGCTATTTGCCGACGCGACAAAGTCGACGAATTCAAAGTAACCGAACGGGACAGACGGTGGGAGTCAATCCGAGCGAAGCCAGCCACCTTGCCCCTTGTATCGTCCGCGGTCCTTCTTCTCAGCAAACGACAGTAGTACATGTATAGTTGTCAGAGGCAGCTATATCTGTGCTGTTGTAACCAAAGTGTCGTGCAGGAACGCGTTATGGTGGCGTGTACCAGCTGACAGGGCGCGGCCATTGACAAATTCGGTGTAAGGGAGGACCGTGAAGGAGCTTCTTGCCGATTCTTCATCATGATACGAATATTCACGGACACCTTCAGGAACCTGATAAGTGAGTGTCCTGAAGATTCTGCGCTAGACAGTTGTCCATTTCGTTCTGACAATTTTCTCCTCCATTTGCTCGCTCAAGGATAGAGATCGCAACGCGCGCTTGCCTTCTTCACAAATGTGTGCTCTCTATTCTCCTCGGTGACAGAAGAAAATGGAAAAGAAAATTGTCATTTTTATACCGATGTCACGCCAACATCCATTGATCATATTTCAGTAAGATTCTATCTATTGACCAGTTGAATTGAATTTATGGAGTACCTGCCTTTAAATGAAACATCATCTGAACATCATTTCTAAACGTGGTAACTTTAGTTTTCGAAACAATACGATTTTATTTGTGTAAAGACTATTGTTGGGAGACAAAGACCGTCGACGGTCTAAACTTGGCTTTGTCAACTTTGGAATTGACAATGTGACGCTTCCGAAACGTCCATGCAGCGGTCATATTAATCAAATTATTTATACTCGCGGCAAGAGATGCCATCATGTTCGTTACGCGGAATCACGTGGATGTGTTCTGTGGATCGCATCCGGCCAAAACACTCGGCTAAAATGTTTGTCCGCTTTATCGCGTGTTACATCACTATGCACGTGCTCGCCGCTCAACTATGGCTTAAAAAAAGACCAACACGACGGCATTAGACAAAATTCGAGAAGCATCGAACTCTCCCTATTAATACCGGACGGTTTTCAAACGAACTACTTAGTCGTCTATACGTCGAGGAGTCACTATAGCCACGGCAGTTTGTCAAGCAGAATCGTCTTCAGCTGACGTTGCGCGACTTCCACGAATTCCATTCGATCGGCGCTGTTCATTTCACTGAGTCGATGGAAAATTGCAAGGCTGCGCTCTGGCGCAACATTTATTCCCATGAAATCGAAGCTAGAAATTCCTTTCTCTTCAAAACAGAATTCACTTCATTTAGTACAAGACTCCAAAAATTGTAACGATTCCCTTATACTCCAAAATTACCTACCTTCCATGTTACACGGAATTTCTTTTTGAATATTCATTTCCAAGTCCCTCGTAAATTTTCATCAGCCACTCGCGCACGCGGTCGACCTTGCCATTTTCTCCATGCGAAATTCTTCCTCTCGCCACGCGGTGTACGTGACTGATGCAACGTATCGAAACTCTTGTAAGATCCCAATCTAAATCTCGATCCCCTTGCCCTTTTTACTCGAGCGACATTTTCCTTCGCGGCTTTTCGACGGCTCTAAAATTAGGTTCCCACGCGAGGAGCCGCGTGATGCAATTTGGGAGCGCCTTTTCAGGTTCATACGCGTGAGCTATTCTTACTGGCGGCCTCTCGATTGACGTTTCCCGCATGTTTATTGCGTTTAACGCTCCCTCTTTTCATTCTGCGCCTTCTACTCTGACGAGCTATAGACGGTATTATTGCTACGAACGGGCTGGCGAAGGTGTGGAGAATTTTTGAACCAGTGGGGAATATTTTGTCGAATACCGGGAATTCTATTATCGCTGTGTTATCAAATGTGGGTCAGTTATTGATAAAGAGATAAACAGGGATTCTGACGTGTCCTTTTCTGTCAGTTTTGGGTTGCGATATAAAATCTTTCCACAGAGGAAAAACAGTGGTAAGGCAGAAGGCCGTATTTTGAGACAGATGCTGGAGAGGGATATGATATTTTCAATGATATTTATATAAATTAAAAACATAAATGTTGCGAATTTGTGCATTATTCAATTATTTCGTGTTTTCTGAAGTAGAACTAATTTTTATATTGTAAGTATAACGTTAAGAAATAATTATATGATTTAAAAATAGGAGTAATATACACGTACGTATTAGAGGAAGTGTAGTATATTTGGAATACTAGTTTGTTTAAGACGAATAAAAAAACTACGGCAGAGGATGGGAAGAAATAAAACTGCGTAATATCATAGGGAAACTAAAAAACTTTTTTATTTCAAACTCACAGTAATAATTAAAAACAAAAAGTAACTGAAACTTTGGTTAAAACTTCTAAATGACAGGAATTACCTTCACTTTATAAACTTAAAAAAACACCATGTAGATACTAAAATTATTTCCTTTATGATCTAGTCAGACTGAAAAGTCAGGATATAGGAATAATCTTAGATAAATATAAATGGATAGCGCTGGCCCAAACCGACGCGGAGTTACGCGTGAAACAAAAGCATCGCTAAGCTCTGGAATAATCCAAATTACCTTCACCGTCGGTATTCCCAATTAGCAAAATGTCATTGGAAACTAAAATTTCATGACAAACTTTGTACTCTCGAAATTATCGCAAAACTGGCACGGAACCGTAGAAGGATCGTGAAATGAGTAGATTGCCTTTAACTCTTAACGGGTTACGCCACCCTGAGGCTCTCGAAACAGCACTAAACTAGACCAATTTTTTTTACTGATACTATGAGGTTGAAAATTATTTATTTTCTTCTTATGTGTAGAGCATGTATTAGTGCACATATTGTATAAATACTGTACAAAAATATTAAAAAATGACCGAGTTATTTGTTCTCCCGCGAAGCTCGTCCGCCGTTACACGCGTGACTAACCTAACAAATTGTAACGCCCAGGTTCGTCTGAAATCAAATACATGATGATTTTCGTGTTCCTTAATAAAATACCTACGACGTAGCACACGGATTTGAGAAAAAAAAATTATTGCACAAATGAGAGCAAAGTGAAGAAAATTATACGTTTTTCACGTGAAGAAAACGAATTTAAACCATTAATTATATACGAATGGGGTATCGGATGGAAAAACTGATATGCTACATCGTAGATAATACCATTAAGAATATGCGCACCAAGTTTGAAATCAATCGGACAAATAGTTTTGGAGATATTTGATAGGTCACCTTTGAAAATGTAGTTTCGAGAAAAACGCAAAAGAAGTAAAGTAGAATGGTCGCTACCTGCTGCGGAATATCGACATGCGCGCCTCGTTTAAAGTCTATAACTCGGCTATTTTGGGGAATGTTTGCGTCTACCATGGCTTAAATTATTCTTAAAACTTCACGTAATAAGAAAATGCAAGAAAAAAAAATTGATTTTTCAAAACAGTCAGGGTGGCGTAACCCCTTAAGTTGTGACACATTTTAACCATGATTGGAACGATTGAATACTTGCTGAAAAATTTTTGCAGATTGGCGTTTTCTTACACTGCAAATGTCATTCGTTAATAGGTCATTAGCCCCTATTGTCTACGTCTACGGTGTTACAAATTAGGCAACGTTAGTAGTTTATTACGTACTTTGGTATTCCAAATTGCCAACAGTATTCCAAAAATGCTGCACTTCCTCTATGAAACAGCTTTGAGACACCAAGTCCCTGGTTTCGTACTGTACTTACAGTAGAAGATATAATATTTACACTGCAATTCAATTAGTTTCGGTTCGGAATACCGTTTAATCGTTCCCACGCGAAAATAGAGTCATTTAGTGTCCACGGACAAGGCATCGATTGTTGATAATCGTGAGCAATCCTCGACGCTTTTGTGCATCGCAACAGTAAGAGGACACGAGATTGTCATTCTCGCATCGAGCGATAAAGAATTGCAGGAAGTCGTGCAGCGAATCGCCGAAACGATCTGCGAAACGATTCGTGGGACTGACACGAGAGCACTCGGCAAGTGATTTGATTCTATGAGCTCGAAAGTACGAAACTGGGTTGAATAGTTTTCTGCGTAGGAACGACCAAGCTCGTCTCTGAGGCCCACGTGACGTTTTCGTTAACAATTCTTATCACTTTCACCTATTTTATTCAATTTTTCATAAGTACCTTAAGTAATTCATAAATTCAACGCACCGAACGTTTACGCCATTCCCGCACATAATTTCTTCTATTACAGTCTTTAGTTCTTCGACATTTATTTAAAAATAACTTACTAATTTTCTAAGTATCCAATTTATTTGTACGTAGTATCTTCAGTTTTATGACACGAAGTATCGATTAGATCCCTTCTTCAGCTTAAAGTAGAATAAATCTGCAACCTACATCCAAGTATCTCAGAATTCCGAATCATCCTGAAATACTCAAGTCACCATGCACTACGTGCTCCCCATGTATTTCTCTTGACAACATGCACCAGTTTCCCTCCCATCTTGGGCGCGTTTCCACGAACCGAATTCGACACAATTCGACCCCAGTTCCCTGAAACAATTCTGCGTCACACTCGAGGAAACACTGTGCCCTGCAAGTGGCATCTCGGCTGGTTGATCGTTCAAGGATTAACTAGATTAGAGGGTTACCGACAATTGTGGCTGATTGGACGATGACTAAAAGGACCCTTAGCTAGAGTACTCGAAACACGCCCGTTTCAGTTGGCCTGAGTGTCTCGCAAGACCCAGTCGCCTGGTAGGAACCCTCCAACGCGATACAAAAAATTCCCAGAAGTGTACAACCGCTCCCCCCGAAAACTTTAATTAACTCAGTCACCGATGGAGCAAGTAAATTGCGGTTGAAAAAATTCTAACTGGTGACTGGTGAATAATTCTCTTGGAAGGTAAAGTATCTCTGACTCCTTTGTACTCTCGAATGTCGTTCATAAGTATTAGGACACCTGCTGCGTTTGCACAAAAATGTGACATTTAAGAGTGAATACTCTTCACTCGTTTTGATTTAAAATACAAAGTAAAGTAAAATTTGTTAGCCGTTCGATAAATTTCCAACGCTTTTCACAATTATTCCACACAGAGTATGTGTCTTAATACTTATGAATGGCAGCGTATCTTGGCACTTGATTGAAATCCTGCGCTCGTTCGCGCCGTGCAGCTTCTCTCGCAATTTCGAGGCGAAATTCGTGTGACTATATCGAGAACCGTTGACGAAATCCAGCCTGGCCGAGCAACACGAAAACACTGTCATCGGCGATGAATGGCTGGCAATGTTTCGCGGCGGTTTCGCTAATGGCAGATATCTACGTGGAGGAAAAGAAGCGATCGTTGTTGGGCTGCGCGAGAGCCGAACGATCCGTTATCGCGTCATGTGGCGCGTTATGTGGGAAGATTTCGATGAGGCGTACTGATCTGCCGCGGGTCACTGGATATCGCTGCTCCATTCTGCAATTATCATTTTCCAATTCACGATGGAAGCACGCGCCGTTCACGTTCCCCACTCTCGCGACGTCTCGAGCTCTCAAGACGGCAAGGCTCTTCCTTCTTCAGGCACGCAAAAAATCATTGAATGGAACGGTTTTTGCGGGAGGCCTCTCCACTAACACGCGTGATAATATCCTTTTGTCTTTGAACAGTAGCTTTGCACACTCGTCCCGGTTGAAGTATTCTCGGATCGACTGTGTTTACCTTGGCAGTATGAATTTGTCTCAAGCTCACCTGGAGCAGTTGAATTTATCTCGGAACATTGTATTTTTCCAGTCTGGAACCTAGAGATATGAGACGCATAGAAACTGCATCGTAGAAATGTAAGAGAGGTGAAGTAGAAAATAAAACGGGAGCACAGTAGTACTTACTTATATAGGTAACTGAAGAAGAAGAACGTAATATGATGGAATATCCGTTGCAATTAATATAGCAGTGTATCAATAACGGCCACGTCCAGATATCGTAGTCGAAAATGTGTTTAAAGTTCGTTCTGCCAGGCAGATAAGCAGTCGTTATGTGACATGCACACATTGGGCAGCTTCTATTTCTATTGACACGAATCCGAATCGCGAGGGACGCGATTATGAAATTCGGATTGGAAAATACAATGTTTCAATTAATTGTAGATAAACCGCGACGGAAATAGCGCAATCGATACGAGGAGCAGAAGAAAAATTGCTGAAACGGGGTCAGCCGTGATTCGATGAATAAAAGTTGGGCTATCGACAAATTAGCTGGGATAGGGGCGAATCGACATATTCTAATTAAGAGTCAGTATAACACCGCTGAAGTTAGATTCTGTCGGGCATTCAGATTTACATATGTAAAAGGGGAAATGTTTAAAACAAGATGATTATGTAAGGTTACTTTGATAATCTAATCTCGGTGTAAGAAAGTAACAAACACTTTAGCAGTGCTCTTGCGGCGTTGTATAATATAACTTCTTCACAGAAGAATTTCTGTAAAAAGTTGACAGCGTATATTGCAACGGGATATACACCACAGTGCGCAGTTCTCTATCTTTCTTCTCACTTTTTCACCAATCATAACCGTGTGCCCAGTCATATACTTAGACTTCGTACCGTCGATATGGCTTCACATTATATTTCCACGAGTCATTAAATCATTAAGCGTCGCGGAAGTTGAAAAAGTTCGTGGTCGTGTAGTGGTTCAATGAACTGCATTCCTTCAGAACACTGTAAATTAATTTTTTTTATTTAATCTCGTTGAAATGAAGATTTCCTGCCAAGAACTTCCTGTATGTGATACAGCTATAATTGAATATCTATTTTCATATGTAAAATAGTTCAAATGGAAGCCTACGTTACTCAAAAGTTCCAAACAGATTTTCTCCTTTCAATGAGCGATATATAATAAACGTTTCATTTGAATTGTACGAGTGGCTACCATTCGAGTGGCCGATTATTTGGAACAGTGTATTCGTGTCTTATCGAAACGTCATCAACTCGTACATTCATGTTTCTCGCTTTTGGTTCGATACGAACGTGTCTCATCGCGGGGATACATGTGTAAACGATGGTATTTATAGCGAGCCTGGAATTTATTCCCTCGAACAAGGCGACAGATGAAAGACAGAGAAAGTGTTGTGTTTAATAGTAGTCGATACTCGTTCCTCGAGTGAAGAAGCAGTTCCCCTCGAATACCACCAGTAATTATCAATAATAAGCATATTTCTACAAGCATTCTATTAGCAATTTCTGGAGATTGGAGATTATTTTAGAGAAGCATCAAGCGATAGAAAATGAATTCTCACAGTCCCCTCTTCTTGCACATCGCTTTCTTGGTGGAGAGGAAATATTGCGCCGCGCGCTATTCGAGTTCCCCGCGATTTACGTGGTCAGAGTCATAAATCCTGGCCTGTGGATGTTAATCCTTCGAACGAAAGGGCCGCATTCGCACGGCAGAGAAATCCCCAAGGAAGGAACACCGACCCACTCGATCGTAAACGTGTTTTACAGCCTTGCACGTCTGGTTCTAAGGTGATTCCAATATTATATCGAAAAATGATGTTCGAGCACGCTCCACTAAAGTCGGCAGCAGCTTTAGAACCAGGGCGTTTGTCTTTCCGAGCCGCTTTTCAACGAATTGCAGCTGTAAAATAAAACGTGCGCGAAGAAACTTCGTTCCCCGTGTAATTGCAGCGTACAGAAAGGAAGAAACAATCTTACGTACAGTGCCATTATAACACGGAAGTTAAAAAGAGATACTGAAAATACGGGGTCGACACGTAGTTCGTGTTTTTCATATCTACTTCGCGCAGAAATTAATTAAGAAATCTTAATCCCAATGACGGCAGAGTTTCCTTTCAAACACCAGGCTTAGTCAGAAACTCAGAGTTTTTAAGAAAACTACGGAATGTATATGCCCCTCGTGCGTTGCAACATGCTCGTCCATTATCAGCCACTTTATCGATTAGTTTTCTACATTCGCGTCAGCTCGAAAATGATAAGAGTTCTCGATAACCCTGCGTCACCCATCTTTCTTACTTTTACTTAAACTGTAGACTCTCGTAACCTTCGAAATTGATATTCGTGATATTCGTCACTTATTTCGTGCAGGAAGAAAAGTTTGGACACAGGGAACTATATATTTGTGTATTACAAATAAGCATCCAATAATCATTGCTGTTTTTCTCCTCATTTTTCGACAGCCACCTCGGCGGTGATCCTGAAGACAGAACACGACCACCACCGGTTGTCCAGTCTCTCGGGGGACGTCATTGGCACGGGGGTTAGAATCGGCCGAGGTGAGGACGCAGTCGCGCCAGGCAACGGGTACATTATGGATTCGGCGCAATCAGCCATGATGAAGCAATCCGACTACGTCGTAGGTCAGTGAACCAAGCTTAGCGAAATTCTTTTCTGTTCCATCTGATTTTTAGTAAACAATCGAATCGTTTATTTTGAAAACGAATTGCCTCGTTTGTGCACCTATTGTTCGAGCCCTTACTGTTCGGGGTTGTTCGCGTCCGTGCCGTGGAATTTTATTGACGTGTGCGGCGAGAGCCATCGTTGCTGAAGCAGCTTTTTTGGAGTCGATGCAGCTATTTTGGAGTATGAAAATTGGACGGAGACGAGGGATATCCGTGAGGTGGTGAAAGGAAGTTTGAGTGCAAATTGCTCGGCTGAGTGATTAGTGTAATTTGCTTGTGGTAAATAATACCACTCGACGTTGCTTTGGCGCATGAAAAATGGGAGAATTTAGAAAGAGTGTTGTTTAAAAGCAAGGAAAACTGGAAAATGCGCAGAAGTATAGGTCGCGTTTCGTCGAATCTTGTTGCTTGCGTGATAAGATAACACGTGCAGCTTGGCAAATGGCTGGAGCAATCATTCTTGGCCAGTGGTGTCGAGCTTTCAAAGGAAAATTCTCGTTCCCGTAATAATTACGTAATAAACAAGCTCGCGTTTAAAAAGGCAGTCCAGCAGTTTGTGCGCGTATTACGTAATGTAATGGATGGTTCAAACCTATGAATCATTGAAACATATTTTTCTTGTCTAATAGTATCAGTGTCTTCTAACAGGAGTTTCGTGTCAATCATTATTTCCCTTCAGAGTGTCTTCCATTTATTTATTAATCGCTATTATTAACAACCACTTCGTAATTAAACACAAAGGTCTCAGCTCTTTTAAAATATCGCCGTCCGAATGTGTCATCCTGTCAAGAAAGACATGCTCTCAATCATTTCTTCCTCCCCTTTTCCGCGTAATTTCTCATTTGGAGCATCGTATTGTCCAGCTGGAGAGTCGCCTGGAAATTTCTTGACTGCTCATCGGACGACGCTGTGTCGATATTACGGAATAATTATCGGGGATAGTGCAAGTCCATTGGCCTTGCTTTGTTGAAATTAATGTACCGAGCTTCCGAGATAATGGCCGTGATTGCGAAAACTTCACAGTTCCTTATCGCCCCTCATTGTTCGCGTCCCCACATCTGCATCGCTCGTTCTACGCTCAATTTCATTTTGAAATCGTGTAACGACAGCTTATCGTTGATAGAAAGAGCAATTGGCTGAAAAAATTATAGGCTCAAGGTTCGTGCGAGAAACTGAAACTAAACGTACGTGGGTATTAATTAACGCTATCCAGATATGATTTCTGATAAGAGACAGGTATCTGGTTCAACGTACACAGCTTATTGTTTGAGAAGTGCAGAGTGCCTTGTTGTTCATTACTTCCTCGATGCATTAACGACAAAAACAAGACTTCGATTCTGATCCAGTCCAGACCGACATCGTTGCCCCTTCATTTGTAATTATGTATCGATTTCGTTTTAAATTACGGACACGAGCGCAGCGAATGAATAACAGAAACGAGTATAAAGTCGTCAATTTGCATTTATTAAAATTCATGTCCGACTACGACCAATAAAAGTGACTCAAGTTCAACGTGACAGTTAATCTTGATTTGCAAGTGCTACTTGCCGATTCAATTCCACTGCTGGACTGTTGATTTGTGGGTACTCTGTAGTCTTTAACGCTTTTTTTTACGTATTTTTAATTAATTCACACTAATTCGTAAGCAGCGGATGATTACCCATTATAAAAAGATCATGCTTACAGATTCTAAATAAACACTTGTAACCAATTACTTCTAAGGCCATTCTAGGCACAAAAGAAAATGTTTATGCTGAAGTTATTTAATCTAAATTGAGACTCTGTCCCGGATCGTTAGTTGTGAAGTGAGAATGTCAAAAGTATAGATGTTACAATTCTGTATACAATTCTGTATCTTTAACGCTTCTGCTTTATGGTACTTTGGAAAAGGAATTCGATGCAAAAAAATCAGTCGCAATTTCTGATGAATCTTAGTGAGTCACTACCATCAACATTGCTACTAAATTCGTCGCAGTTCGTAGCTTCGAATACAAGTGACTTTCAGGGCACATTGTAAATTATGAATACATCAGCACAATACAAGAATACCATATAACCTCGATTACTTGATCTGGTTTGAAGATCAACATGTTCCTACATAATTTCACTCTTCGCAGAAAGAGGAAGAATTGTACCCACGCTCAGAATCCAAGACTCTGCATCGACTCCAAGCTGTTGATCGCAACGATGACTCAGCACCGCGAAAAACACAATTTCCCTATGAATTGCAATTAAAATACCGTCGATTAAGAGGCAATCAGCGCGGAAACGACCACGCGAGAACGGCAAGCTTCGACCGATTAATCAGCCTCTGTCCAAAGTTCACTGTGCCACTCTGCAAGGCGTGGAACTGGATGACAGAAACACGCGATGAAAATCCGCACATGGCTATATATTCTCTAATCATATCTTCCCTTTCAACCTTACAGACATCGTCTTGCCGACCGTGCTAATTGCTCTGCTGTTCGTTGGCAATGCCATCATCGTCTACATAATCTTCCAGTACAGAAAGAGGTGAGTAAAGACCGCAGAAGACTGGCGCGACCACCGCAAATTGCACCCTCCACACTTTCCTTTCCTCCTTCATCGCTGACCCTTCCTTGAGCGTGACAATCCATGAAACCAGTTCGATACTTTGCCGAGAGGTCTGTCTTCGGGTCAAGACCGCGGTCATCCGAAGTTACGTTAGTTCTTAGTGACACCAACTGCGCCTAATGATTTGAAATTGGCTTTGTAGGAAAGTCCCATCGATCGAGCAAGGGGAGGAGATGGCACTGCGGAACGCGGCGGAGGTGCCCCAGGTGTGATTCAGGGCGAGAATCGACAATTAAGTTCACGGTGTCAGCAAAAAAAGGAACGTCAGCGAGAGGAGGCCTACGTTGCATTTTTCTACGAGGATGATCTCCAAAAGGAATCGATCTCCGAGAGGGTCGTCGAGAGGCCTCGACCCCCATCGTCCCCCTTAACCGTTAAGTCGCGAACAATGGCTGTCGAGGTGCCGAGGGACCCTCGAAATACGTGTCTATTATATCGTTTCGAAATGTTCTCCGTGGAAAAGGGACGGCCGGGTGAACGAGCAACGTTCCGCTCGCGTATGTATCGGGGACACTCTCTAAGAAAGACTATAAATGCGCTCGTCGCCGCAAATAAATTCGCTGTCAATATTAGAACTCAGGCGCCTACTTAGTGTTGCCACAATTTTACTTACACTCCCCCCCCCCCACACACACACGCGCGCATACATACACACACATGTACACTTACGATAATGTATTATAAAGTAAGGAAATAATATATTCTATATTTCGTCCAAATTGTGACTAAGTTACGAATAAACGGATGTTTTCTTAATACTCCTGCCTTATATTGTAATAAGAAGCATATTAAAAAGAAACTTGCTCCTCGGCGCGTTAAGAGAGTAAGGAGATAGAAAATGTCGTGTAAAAATTAATCATGTATATTATTATATTGATTACACTTACGTGCGTAGATATGTACAACATTTATGTATCTGAGCTATGATGTGAACAGCTCTGTCAGGTTAGTTTAGAAATATTTTTGCAGAGGCTCTCCTAAGATCTCTTCGAGTGTACGTACTGCATTCTGTGCACATTTCTCTGTAGCTTCATCTTCGTCCTCCAATAGCTCTGCCAGGAACGGTATAGTCTCCGGTAACAGTGGCATGAAATCTTCTCCCAGCTTCCTTACGATCTCCACCTGTGTTAATCAAACACAACGGCGATCATATTTCGTGTGCAAATGTCAGATATGTATAGAGGAATTCTTATGACATTTAAGCATCAAAAGATCAACTATATCAGAGGAACAGAGTAACAATGAGCTTTTACTTACCAAGGCGTTCAGCGCTGCGCTTCGTACAGACGGTTTCGCGTGCCTCGTCTTCAGCAACGTCTGGTAGACAAGCTGTTTGTGCAAGGAATCGTCAGGAATGGCACTGGCGAAGGCTGCTACGCAAGGCACGACCAGTTCACTGGCTCTCTTCTCGTATTCCTCCTTGCTGCCCATCGTGTTCTCTAGCTGGTCCACGATGGGCTGCATGAGCGTCTCGAATCTCTCCTGATTCACGAAATTGTGCGCATCGTAGCTGAAGACCCGGTAAAGGGTCAGCAGAATAGCTTCCACCAGCTCGATCCTGCTGGACTCTTCGGGAAGCGTCATTTCCTGAGGCTCTTCCGTGATGGCTGGATTGTTGCTGCTCAACAGGACAGCCGCGTGCTTGAGGAAGTGGCCAGCGAAGAGCACGAACAGGGACTTTAAGCATTCAGCTATATTGGCAGAGAGCCTGTAGAAAGTGATGCACCGTTGCTTGTATTGTGGATTCCTGGCAGCCCAATCGTACAGTTTGTAGTAGACAGGCCTGAAAGTGGCTTCGCTCAGTTTCAAGACCAAGGCGACTAACGACTTGCCAGCGCTCTCCTCCACCATCACCACGTGCTTCAGCGTCACTTCCGAGTCGTCCACCTCCATGCCGTCCTCAGGATTGGAAATGTCTTCGCGGAATTGCAAGACCTTCAAGAAGAATGTGCCGAGATCTGGGATGGCTGGTGTTAAGTCAGACGACTGCACGCTGCTGAAGGACTCTGCCAGGACGATCATGAGAGCTGGTATACACTGGTACGATCTCTTCGTCAGCAACGTGACGTAGGTTCTGTTCACTGCTGGCAGTAGTACACGTAGAGGCACGCAGCTGGACAGCTTCTGCGTGGTCGCCTTCAGACGCGACACCACGATCCCGATCTTTGGATGCTCCGTGTCGGTGTAGAGAGAATTCAACCTCGCCAGTTGGAACAGCAATTGGTCCAAGTACAGGGACAGGAAGTTTCCTACGGACTCGACTATCTTCTGCAGCGCGCTGACTATGCTGACGACTATCACGTCGGGCACACCTTGATGGCAGTGGGTCTCCAGTAGCTGTAAGATCGCTGGCACGAACTTGTTCAACGAGTGAATGGCGTGGATGCGCATGGAGCTACACAATTCTGCGACGCACAGTGCAGCGCTGCCTAGCACTGGTCCTTCTCTCGTTCGAAGAAGTTCGGTGGTCATCTCCAGGATCTAAAACAGAATAGTAATTCGTTGGAGAATTCCTGCACGATTGGAATCGTTCTCCTACAAAGATAAAAACACTGAGGCCTTTCTGAGGAACTTACAGGTTTGAACACGGAAGGATGTTCAGTGGCTAGTAATTTGGCCAGTAGCTTCAAGGTGATGAGAACGGTCTGCTGGACGATCTCCTGTTCCTGCGTCTCACACTTCACTCTAACCTCGATGATCTTCAACAAATATTCGATCAAGCTGAGCAAATCCACGTAATCCTCCTCCCCGAACTTCCGTTGCTGGAGACGCGTGTTGAGAAGTTCCAGGGCTTTCCTCCTGACTGTCATCAACTCGCGGTCCATCAGACGCTTGATGCTGTCCAAGAAGATTGCATTCGGCAGCAAATTATTGATCAGATCCAGCACATCGTACAAATAATGTAGAAGCACCTTCCAGTATTTCAAAAACGGTTTACCCTGATGCCGATCAGCGGTCTTCGATGTACTTTGGATCAGCAGAATTAATTCGACGATCATTTGATCGTAGTACGGTCTTAAGTTATCCACTTCGGCGGAGTCGAGCTCTGCGACTCGGTTGATAAAGTCCGGCGAGGATAGGAGGTTGCTTAAGAACTGGACCAGAATGTACTTGTAGTTTCTCAGGTATCTGGGGTTGCTGTTGGCCACGTCGAAGACGTGCTTGTACTTGAAGGACCTCGCTGCCTTCCTGTCTTCTTCCTCTTCTATGTCGATCGGCAACTCCTTCATGAACTGCGCCAGCTTCACGCAGACTTGTATAAGCCTGGAAGGCGGAAACTCCTGGGACACCTGCAGGGCGAACTCCAATCTCTGACCAGAGGTCTGCTGATCGGTGGTGCGCATGGTTCTTGACACGACGTGCCTTTCGAAGGTCAGCAGGTAATATAGATGGAAATGATTGTCCAGCAGCTGCAAGAGTTTAACGAACAGAGGTGTCCGCCTGTGCTCGGGGATGTCGGGCAGGGAAACGATGAATGTCCTTAGAACTTCGCAAGCGTGAGTTTCGTTTTCAGCTGCGTTTATTATGGGCACCACGGTCTCGATGGTCTTGGAGATGATCTGTATCGAATAAGCATCGTCCTGGCGCACCACTGAGCTGCCCATGAAGGTGAATATGGGCATGATGGTGTAAAGAGCGCAGCGCATATCCACAACCTTCAACAGCTCCACCAGCACCAACAGCGCGTGATGATGTGTCTGAGGGTTCCTCGAGGTCCTGATGCATTGTGTTATCAAGTCCACCTGTAGATGAGCGTCCCTTATGGGCAATTTCTTCACCGCGAGTCGATGGATGGTCGACAACAGCAGCTGATTGGTATACTCTATAGGGCTTTGTTCTTCGAAGCTCAGGCACGTCTTCAATAAATCAAACAGAACTGGATAAAGCAGTTCCTCGCGTTCGATGTTATTAGCTCGTTGCACGAACTCCAGAAGCGTTACACCACGCTTCCATTCCCTCCTATTAATTATCGTTGGGTCCGGTAGCGAACGTACAACGCTCAATCGTTTCTTCGTCTTCGCCTTTGTAGCATTCTGTTCGGTGTCCTTGAGGTTCTTCATATTTTGCAGCTCGTTGACGACAAGCTGCGCATCCATACGAATCCTCCTGATCGCCCTGTTGGCCGTAGAGATAACATTGCTTATGTTGCAGTCAGTGACCACGTCCACCAGCTTAGCCAGGATCTTTTCCTGAAGCTCCGAGGACATTTTACCAGCGCTTCGGAAGAATGTCTCCTCGATTTGCTTCAAGAGGACAACGCTCGGCGAGTGTCGAGCGCTGGCCTCTGTGACTATCTCGGTCTTGTGCTCCACTATACTGGCCTCGAACAGTTGCCACACTGGCTTCAGAGTCAGAGCTGCCACCGTTACGCTGTTGAATCTCTGTAGTATATTCTTCACCACGTTCCCAGTTGATTTGGTGTTAGATTCGGTCGTTAGGGTTTGTAAAAGCTGGAGGCCAAGGGGTGCCAGCTGCTGAACTATTGTCGGCCCATTAACGTGAACCAGTATGTCCAAAAGTTGCGATTTGATATGTATAGGAGTCTCCGGGTCCATAACAAAGTCGAACAATAATTGCTGCGCCTGTTGAAGCTTCTTTCGTAAGCCAGAATTCAATTGCCCGCAGACATCCGGGTCTGGTGAGAGTAGAACGTAAAGTGACAGCGATAGCTGGTCAGGATCCAAGGATATCTCTGGACTCCTGATCACCAACTGCTTTAGCAATGCTGACAACGGATTGTCAACCAAGCTGAACGTATGCGTGAGCTTTTTTAGAACGTCCAACGCCGCTGCTCGACAATCGTTGTTTTCTCTGGCAAGGGATAGTAACAGGTTCGTCACGAAGACTTTATCTTCGAACGCCCATTGCATGGACTTGCATTCATTCAAGAGCACCAGAGTTATCTTCAGGCAATGATAGGACGTCTGCACTCTGACTGGTTTTATGTACAGCTGGGATAGGAATCGTATCAGGTCCTTCACCGTGGAGAAGTGTATCTGGAAGAATATCTGCAAGCATCGGGAGTAATGCTTGCACCAGTATTTGTTGTCTATCCCCTCGAAGAACATTTCGAGGAGCCTCAGGATCAAATTGCTGCGGTGTGGGTTGTTCTCAAAATCGAACTTGGAATTCAATTTCAGATCGAGGCGCCTGTGCACCATTTCCAGCACGTACGTGCTGACTTGCAGCGGCAGGACACCTTGCGACGTCAGCTCGATGGCGGTCTGTATATTGTCCCCCGTTATGTTGTTACAGTTCTGCAGCATCTTCACTTGGGGGAACTTCTTTATTATCTCCGTCGCCATTTCGATAACCTCCCTGCAAACTTCGGGCTGCAGAGAACCGACGGGCACTCTGCACACCGACCCCAGGAGTATTAAATTGAAGAACATCGAGGCTGCGTCACCGTGAGCAATATGCTGCTTCATAGCGCTCAGTATATTATCAGTCGGAGGCAGCAGTTTCCAGTTCAATATGTTATGAAAAGCTGCCGACGAAACCGCCTCCGCGTTGGGCGACTTGCCCAGGTCCTTTTGCACATGCTGCATGTAAGGATTCTTCTTCGCGAAGTTCGAGTTCAGTACTTCCATCGCAATGTTCACGTCTGCGTCATCATTCGGAAACAAATACGGCAGGGACGTGATGAAGACACTAGTGTCGTCCCCTGCCTCGCACAGCTCTAACAAGATTTTCAACGCTGGCTTTGCTAATACCTTTCTTTTCATGCTGTGACACGTTGATAGCAACACTTTCAGTTCATCGATCAACAGATCTGCAGGAAGAAGCCTCGTCAGACGTTCCGTAGGGACGGAGAGTAAAGCTCTGATTACATTTACCTCGCTGTCTGTGAATCTAGCTTGTAAAGCGTTCGTCATCATCTCCTGGAAGCTCTCTGGGATATTCACGTTATTCTCTGCCAATGTTTGCAACGCTACGATTCTTTGCTGCGGACTGATGTGGATCAGTCTATCGAGTATCCCCACGGAGTCCTGGGTGTCTCTGGCCCCGTAATGCCAGGAAGTCAGAAATTGCAGCGCCAGTTTGGAATTTTTGTCCGCGTCGCCGCGCTTCATAAGGCTCTTCAAGTAGTCGTCGAATCTTTCCGGGTATGTCTTCTCGAGGCATTGGTACAACCGCATTAGGAAATCTTTAGCCTCGCTCGATACGTTTCTCGTGAGAAATTCCTTTTCCAGAATATTCCACAGTATGGCATCCACGCCGCCGTTGTCCAGCTTTATTCGAGTGAGTATTTCGCTCACCATGTTCTGAACGCGCGACGTTCCCATCGGATCGGTCAAAACCACGCGACAGCTGGTTTGGAGCAGCGGTACAATGAATTTTAATGTATTCGTGTTGGAGGACTGAAGATTTATCGCGGATTGAATAAACCAAGAAAACTCGGATAATCGAGTAGCGAGGCTCTTTGAGACAGTGGTGAGTTCACATGCCGGCGCGTTGTACAGGAAAAAGAGCAAAGTCAGTGCCTCTTCCTTCAAATACGGTTTTTTAAATACTTTTAAAAGTAGCTTTTCTGTGGTCTCAGTGTTGAGTTTCACTTTCGTCATTAGTCTTGCTAAAATCATATAAGTGCTAGTTGCGAAATCAGCGACAGAACTTTCCAAGCCTTTCAGAATGGTTGGTAGCATGTGATTTATCTGAACTTCAGCCATGGTGGTCGATCGATCAATAGTCCCTAATATAGAAGTAGTGTAAAATGCGTACAATGTACTCAGACAGCTTGCTCGATCGGAATAAACTTTTGTAGCGGCACTGACATGGTTGCAAATAAGCTTTAACAGGCCATTGTCAGAGCTGAGGCGATTGATTAAAGTGACCGAAGCTAATGGAACTCCTGGTTTTTGAAGAGGTTCCAACCAGTGCCATTTATCGGCCGCGTCCGATAGATCTACCAACTGCAGTGCTCTAACAAACATTCGAGTCTCATGGTACGGTAGAATTAGTAGTAAAAACTGATCTCTATTGAATTCATGTATGCGAAATCTGTATATCAGCCACTCAAGTGCTTTGTGAGCATTATTTAACAGAAAGTAGGGGGAAAGGAGAATTAGAAATCTTTCAATTTCCCCATCTAACTTCTTGTTAACTTTAACATCTTGCACAGCACGTTCGAGGCTCAGTGAGCTCTGTGCAAAGAGCGTTCTCTCAAATTCTAGGAACAGGTCAGTCAACTTAACCAACTCTTGCAACCCATTCTGACCGATGCTCAAGACTGTTTCTCTATCTAAATTTGCAGCTTCTTTTGGATCGAACAATAAACTAGCACGTTTTTTATCCAGCTGCAATATACTAGTTTGTGGAGTTCTGAGCTTCTTTAGTTGCTCCGCAAGTGAGGTAGCCATCTTAAGTGTGCAAACAAAATTCTTTGCTGGTAAAAATCTGAAATAATCGAGAAAACGAGGAAATGAAGAAATTTAGAAAATATGAATATAACCTTACCTTATTCTTATATATTAACAAACTCACCGATTGGCTTTTTTTTATATAGTATTTACTGTATTATCAAATGTTTTGTATGAAACATTGAATAATGTTTAACCTATTTGTAATATATTAGAGTAATCATTACTAAAAAATCAAGCATGTGCCAACACTGTACGCAGCCATTACAACGCAGGCGCACTCTGAAGGTGGGTAGTCCATATAAAATATATGTAAATAATGGAGTAGCGTAGTGACGCTTTCGTATTAAAGATAGTTCAGATAGTACTACGCGTGAAAAAGCACCAATCACAGCGTTTGATTTCTTTCTGATTCTATGTAGAATCTGTTTTCTGTAATTCATAACAGTTTTCAACCGATTTTTAAAAGAAAGAGGTTCTCAGTTCGAGGTGTTTGTATGTATGTCATACGTATTAACTTTGTCCACAAATTTCTCAGTAACTACTGAACCGATTTTGGTGAAACTTATTACATTTATCCAGATAGCACAACGTCTGGTATCGTCTTAAAGACGTCCAAAAGGCGTCTTAGAGACGTCTTAAAGACGTCTTGTTACAAATCAAGACGTTCAGACCTAAAATGGACATAAACTAGACGTCTCTAAGACGCCTTTTGGACGTCTTTAAGACGATACCAGACGTTGTGCTATCTGGGTAGTTTGGCTTCGACCAACTTAGGTCATGGAGAAAGAATTATCAAAATCGGTCCAGTAGTTTTCAAGTTACACTAAAAAATAAGAAATCTGTTTCATTATAATACATTGTATGCACGGGCAGGCAAAGGACGGAGTATCAGGCGTCCCAAAAACAGAGCGAGACAAAATATCAACGCTTCGTCTGTAAATGCGTTTAGACCAAACGAACGAATGCTCGTTCGCCCCTCATTTCGACAAAATTCGTGCTCGTTTAGTGTAAAGGGCAATCTTCACTTGCAATTTTTCGTTACTTGAATTTTGTCGAAGTGGGGGGCGAACGAGCATTCGTTCGTTTGTTTTAAACGCACCTTGTCTCGTACCGTTTCTTGCTCGCTTTCAGTCCCTCTG
This sequence comes from Andrena bucephala, assembly GCA_947577245.1. NCBI lineage: Eukaryota > Metazoa > Arthropoda > Insecta > Hymenoptera > Andrenidae > Andrena > Andrena bucephala. The sequence goes on along the minus strand of OX387715.1, from coordinate 94,238,574 downwards.
ATTCGCTCTCGTTCCATCTCGATCTCGCCATCGGTAAGAAAGGTGCGAAAACGATCGCTCGGAATCGTGTCCCCTCTACGTTATAATTAGAGCTGTTCGGGTATTTGAATAGAGCGAGCCGGGCCTGGCTCGGTTCGACGGAACGGGCCAAGCCGGGTACCCGTAAAATTCGGACGGCCCGAAAAATCCGGGTAGCTCGAATTTGTTTCGAGCGGCTTGAAAAATTCGGGTAGTCCGAATCGTTTCGGGCCGCCCGGAAGAACCGAATAGCCCGAATTGTTTCGGGCTAGCTGCCCGGATTTTTCGGGCCGTCCGAATTTTACGGGTACCCGGCTCGGCTCGAAAACCGAGTCCCGGCTCGGTGCGAATTTCAAGCCGCCCGAATATTCAAGCACCCGAACAGCCCTAGTTATAATACATATTATCACATATTTATCAACAGTTTTACTACGCCGCGAGAACATTCTAATTTCTGGTAGAACCTCGACACTACCAATAGCAGAACAGAGAGGGAACTCCACAACTGTTTCCACGAGCATTCGTTCGTTTGGTTTAAACGCACCTTTAGTGATCCTCTAGAGCAGCGCTGGCCAGCGGTGGGGCACCTCACGCGCCAGCTTCCCTTTCCAATCTTCCATAGCGTCTTCGCGGTTAGGGGGGCTCGAGCACTACGCACGTCGTATTTAAGTATGTGTTAGCGTCGCGCGATATCCCTGACAACGCAGACGAGAGTGGGAGAACCCCGAGCTTACGCGTAAGCGACCTTGACCAGCGCTGCTCTAGAGAGTGATCGGAACAACGTATATCGTCGCTGATTGGTTGCTGCGATTTGGAGCAAAAGCGGAAGTAGACAGAAATACTGATAGAAAGAGATAGAGTGAACGGTTAGGTTATGTTTATTTCCGGTTTTGCTCCAAATCTTGAAAAATAGCTGCGGTTATACCGATCACTTCCCTGGAGGATCACTAGTTTTCCTTGTCGTAAAGTTAGGCTCTTTCAACGAATGTAAACAGTAGGAGAGTGAGCATTAATAGAACTTGCGTAGCAATGTTTGTCTGAGAATAAAAAAATGGGTGACACTTTGGAGAACATCAATCCCAAGTTGTACAAAAAGATAGATGATAGACAAGTTACCGCAGAAGACGAAGACGAGGATGTCGCGGACGAATTTGACTCTCGCGAGATCTTTGGTGTGTTTTATTAAAACTTCCATAGACTTAGATTTGAATATCCCTAATATCTGTCTCCGTACGCAACATTTACTTACTCCAATTTGTAGATCTCATTAGAAATATCAACGATCCTGAACATCCCTTAACGTTGGAAGAATTGAATGTAGTCGAGCAAACACTTATCGAGGTAACATTAATACATTAATAACGGTAGTTCCTTTTAGTTGATATGTGTGTTTTATTACAGATTGATAATACGGCAAGCAAAGTTCATATACAATTTACTCCGACTATACCCCACTGTAGTATGGCAACATTGATTGGTTTATCAATTCGTGTGCAACTTTTGCGAGCTTTGCCATCCAGGTTCAAAGTTAACGTCGAAATTACGCCAGGTACTCACGTCTCGGAAACAGCAGTGAACAAGCAACTGGCCGATAAGGAAAGAGTAGCAGCAGCTCTTGAGAACAGCCATCTACTTGAAGTCATTAATCAGTGTATTGGACTTAAATGTTAATAGCCTTATAAGCTACATATAAATTCTGTAAGATTTTGCTGGGCAATATATCGAATGTTCCACCAAATTTATATATCTAAAATATTTTTAATGGCATTGATAGTACAACGAAAGTGACCGAAGAAGATATAAATTATCCAGCTTGTTAGACAATTTCTAGTTAATCGTAGGTCTGTAATTGGGTTTGTTATAATTTATTACCAGAGCGGAGAATCGTTGCAAATAATAATCTTTCAACAAGTTAAATATTACAATTTTATCTACAGATAGCTACATGTAAGGTATTATCTTTTTTTCGTTAAAATCGCTGCCGCTGTTGGTGGATTTTTTGTTGGATCGTATCTGAATGTCTTTCGCAAAGGACCTTTTCCTGCTTTGTTGAACTGCGTCGAATCTGCATATTTTTTATCTTGCAGCTTTTTAGATATTTTGACGTTGGTCCAAGCTGAAAAGAATTTGAAAATTAATGCATTAAACACGAAGGCTGGCATTCCTGCCAAAACTTACATTCGTTTAATCCGTGCACAAAGCCTTTCGGTTCCAGTGGAAGCTCATCGGTTTTATGTTTTACCAAAGCTGGAATATTAAACAGTTCCCTCAGTCTTTGTGTTTTTAGAACCCCAACTTGGAGTAGGGAAATGAAGTTTGTTGATACCCAGTAGCACAAAATAACCTGAAACAATGCGCTTCAGTACATGCAACAAATTCTAATAGTGGAAGTGTAGCAGAGTATAATGTAGCTTTATTTACGCTAGCATATAATAACAAGTGTTTCTTACCCCTGGAAAGTTTAATATAAACGGAAACATAACGACTGGTATCGCTTTGAATGCATATTTTCCTATCCCCAGGCTAGCCATGCTACCACTTGTTACCATGGCCATTTCGATTGTTGTATACATTGTTAGGCTGGTGATTATAGGCAGTAGATAATAGGGATCGGGAATTGTTAAGTCTGTGAACCACCACAAACCGCCAGTTCTTAAACTTTCAACAGGGACATTAGCCATTTGCTTCAGAGCCACAAAGAATGATATGAATATTGGGATCTGGTGAATACATAAAGAATTTCACAAATTATCGTTACAAAGTAGATACATTCGGAACTATTGGAAGTACTTTTACGGATTATAAACTACATACTTGTGCAGTAGCTACTATTAAACTTTTCATAGGATTAAGCTGCTTTTCTTTCATAAATTTCATTAAGTCCTGTGCGTGTATAGAAGCTGAAAATAAAATTATAATTTATTCCTGTTTATAAGTGTATTAAAATGTTTCTTCCATACCTTCAACTTCATTTCCACATTGTCTAGCTGCTGACATCTTCACCTGTATTTTCTGCATTTCTGGCATATTATTGCTCATGTTCGCGGCATTCCTCTGCGCGATTATTACTAACGGGAATATTAGCAGTCTGACGCACACAGTGCCTGCTACGATCGTCGACCACCAAGGCATATCGCAACCAATGTGAAGCCACTCTAGGCATGCCTGTATCATTCCACTGGGAGAATATCCACCCAATCCTATACTTGCCAAAGTAGGCTCCCCATTTGGATGCAGGAGGACTTCTACTATTTCTGGAGTTGGTGGTACAGGCGGATCTATATGAAATATTATAAAACTTAAGCGTATACTTTTGCAATTCACAGGTCGTTGGTTATTTTATAGATAAAAGTATTTGCTCGGGGAAGCGTTATGCTGTTTCACCTGGTAACTCGCTTATAAGAACCCTCTCTGCTCCAGTTTCACTCGTGCTTTGCACTGCGTCTTGAATCTGTGGTGCAGGTGGATCTAAAGACAGTTTTTCTATTTGATATAAGGTCGTCTGATAAAATATGCATTTAAGTAAAAATCACGTTACAGTTCGTACCTTTCGGTGTACTTATTACAGTTTCATTCGTCGTCGGCACATCGACGGTGCTCTGATGCCGAACGGAGTAAATGCCAATAAATTTCGAATGTTTGTGAATACCGAAGGCATGCTTGTCCCTCGACGAAACGTTCACTGTACTGCAAGCGAGACGACTGAACTTGCATTTTGATATTTTCTGAACAGATTTACATTTCAACGTGAAAATATGTTTGTTTATAGCGATTTAAGGCGCAGTAACATAACCACGATGGAAACTAATACGTCGATTTACCTGTGATCTTAAATTGATATTTACTAGCAACGTTCGGCCAACATTTATAGACAATCGCGACAACATGTCTCTACTTCTATGGCTTACTGTCAATACTTATGTCTCTTCTCTTATTACAAAAACTCTAAAACACTCGGCGAAGTACTACCTTTGCGTACTATATACATATGTCGGTACACATGCGCGCATGTACTATTGAACTATTGCACAGTTATGCCAGATTCGGGACGGGAGCGCTCGAGAATTTCCCCCACCTTGCATGCACACTAGGCCGGAGCTGCGTGTGTGCATGCGCCGAGCTCGCGGACACGCAGCTACGGCGTAGTGTGCATGCGAGGTGGGGGAAATTCTCGAGCGCTCCCGTCCCGAATCTGGCATCACTGCTATTGCATATATCGAACCCCATGCGGTGCTCTGTAGGTAAACGCATGGGTAAACGGTGACTGACAAAAGACTTTACTCTGTGCCGTGTCTGTCACTTCTAAAGAAAAGCGTTTCTTTAATTACACATTTACGACAAATTGTTATTCCCCAATAACATTACAAACTTCTTGTTTCCAAAAGTACCTTACCAAGGTATTAAATCTATCGACGTTACTTCGATTCTCTTACATAGGCGTCGCTTCACAAGATGGTGATACGCGACACCTATGACGCAAATTCTTAAATCTGAACATTTGCTGAATAACTTAATTTTTAACTTCACGGTAAATAAATGTTTGCCGTCAATTAAAACGAGAAACTGAAGTTCATAAAATTATTTACGGATTCCAAGGCATTTAAACAAGTTATTATGATACTCAAATATGCGCGGGAAAATTTCATATTCATTTCCCTCTATTGCCGCATCTTCCAGCGCCCGCAACAGGCAGATTTTCGCAAAATTCAAAGCAGTGTCAGGCCACCGCTGCTTCGGTGCGTAAAATAACGCTTAACAATCGCGATAAACGTTTAAAATAAAAGATAATCTGTTTGTATATTGTTAAGTCATATTATTGTGGTGTTAGTTGCATAGAATATCGATGCTTGAGGCAGAAACGGCGTTGGAAATGGTGCGTGGATCTATCGTAGACAAACTAACCATCAATCAACATTATATCTTCGTGTATTATTAATAGCCAATTGAATATATTTAGATTGAAATGTTTTCTGATATCCGATATTTCCTTAGGAACGAAATTTGTGGTGGGTGCTGCCTGAGACTCCCCCGGCGTCCAAGTTTCTGCGAACAGCAATTACGTATGTTGGTAGGGAGCATCAGTCGTTTGACGAACGTTCGAATGATGAGATATGTTTGGATTGCGTTACAATTGAGGTTAATCTACCTTATACCTCTACTTCTAATAATTTTTAATCACTCTTAATATTCTTGTTTAGTCTCCGTCGCTATTTTTATCTAATGTTAGCACTTTTGATTAAAAATTCTCCGCTCAGTATCCGATTTTGGATGCAAGTTTAAACATAGCTTAGAAACTATGTTTGATTATTGCAACTGGTTCCGAAAATTTATAAAAAATCGGGGCATATTGTGCTGTAACATATTCGACAATCTTGAATATGCTTGCAGCTCTGATGACGGGAGCCCTCGATATAATTTTTCAATCAAATTTGAATGAATATTCGTGAATAATATTTTACTATTAAAAGTTACGTTCGAGACACATTGAGAATATTTCGCTTCTGTAACGGTGACTTTGTGTTTCTATTACCAAGGGACGAGCGATGTTTATACTTTCAAGTTCATCAGTAAACAGTCTCCTGTGGTTTGCTGTCTTCCTTTCACACCACTCCCATACCCTAAACAGTTTTTCTTTCGGAATAGTATTATGACCGCGCGCAATGCGGTCTATGCAGAGGTAGAGTCAGTGTTTGCTGCGTACCTGCAGATTTTTGTTTATGTTTTCGGAGCACAGTTGCTCTACAAGGTGAATTCGCCGCTTATACATTAGGCATACTATTGGAGTCAGTATTTGTGGCGTAGTATTATTTGCCGAGCAGCGGGACTCTGATTTTTGTATCGCGAGGGTAGAGTCAGTGTTGTTCGCTAATTGATCCTCGATCGCGTCGTAGTCTCTTATCTTTTTTTTTTTGAATTGTTAAAAATGAAAATCGTTGTCGGCATTAGAATCAGTGCACCACTGAAGAGGAGTTCGGGCATGGGACTTGGAAGGAAGGATGTAAATACCGTTGTATTATATTTTATTCGAGTCATTGAAATTCTAAGTCAATTTTCTTGCTTTAAATTCGAGTACTTGCATTTGATTTGTTATTGCAACCGCTATTACTCTAAGAACAGATTAAAGTATTTTCCACTTTCTTCTACTTCAGGTCGCTATCCGTGGGCCCAGCAGAGCATCCACTGGGGCAACCACGTCGTCTTTCACTGGGCAGAGCTGCTTCATGCTTCATCGCCGTGGTACCAGACTTGTGTTCCACGATCGGTGAGTTACGCATGCATTTTGATCCCTCTGCTTCACAACAAAACGAAAACACATTCGCCGTACGACCTTAGTCGACCATATCGAACGCGATAAGGTGCTGAAACAAAGAGGACTTTGAAAATGTTCGAAATCCCATCAGTTCCAGTATCTCCCTGAAATATTCCAAGTTTCACTTAACCTTCTATCTTAACAATATAACACTATTTTTTTAAAATCTTTTATCCTGTTAAACTCCTTTCTCCGGGAAAGGGTGAACCTGAAAAGCTGAAACAATCATCTACGTTACATTAGTAATGGTGTAATAGGCTTGGGAGGGAACTAACAAAATACTTATTTGGTTGGTGCCGATCGAAATGATTTTGAACGACAGAAGAGCATGCACGGGCATGCAAAACAATCGTAGAGATTACCACAGCCGCGATCACAACAATTCCCATACAGAACACTTCGTTGCAGGAATATTGCAGGAACATTGCTGCAATATTGCGGGTTGCATTGCAATATTACAGGAACGATGCTGCAATATTGCCGTGCAATATTTGAGTGGCAACGTTCTTGCAATATTGCGCACACGTTGCCACTGCAATGTTCCAGTGCCAACGGTCATATAATATTTCGGCAATATTGCGCGCACATCGACGTGCAATGTTCCCGTGCCAATGATCATACAATATTTCGGCAATATTGCACGCACATCGACGTGCAATGTTCCAGTGGCAACGATCCTACAATATTTCGGCAATATTGCGCGCACATCAACGTAAAATGTTCCAGTGGCAACGCCCAAACAAAATTGCGCACATATTGCCGTGCAATACTGTAGTGAAAATATTGTAGAAACATTACAGCAATATTCTGAAGCAATTATGACGTTGACAAAATTTGTCGAAATATCTACATGATGTTGAGTGGATTCTACAGTATGTTTCATTTAACTGGATATGCTAGAATTTCTCGTTGGCCTTTGAAGATACGAAAAAAGTGTTATCGTGAGACTCGTTTGTACATGAAATTATAGAAGAGATTTGAAGATCAATTTCTGAAATGATTATTATTATTATTATTAAACGTCTTTATTGCACAAACACGTATATACAATCAAGCAAGCGAGGAAAAAGAAAAAAAGACGAATGCAAAGGTTCAGTCTAAAGACTGTTTTCCAACCTAACCTAAAATGACAACGGGTCAAAGTTGTAATCCGCACCTATAGTGTTACAAATCCCTAAAGGGGTTTGTCAAAATGAGCCTTCGTTTTTTAATAATTTGAGTTTAAAGTTTTGCTCGGTAGGAATATAAGTTCGAATACGTAAACAATGTTATCAATCAGCGGTTGTAGCTGCGGCGATAAAGTGTTCGTCTACGATGCTACAGGTCCCCTCGGTTCGAATCCCCCTGGGGAAAAAAAATTTCTATGGGAAAAAGATACACGGGCGTTATACTACTACGATCGATTCTGCCTACACAACATCATATTCATGTCGCCGCGTCCCTCACTGCCCGAAACGTTGCGGCGGGACTATTGCTGTAAAATTTCCGAAACGTTGCGGGAATACACTCCTGCAATATTGCCCACGGCGGACATAGGAATGGAACCTGCAACTTCTCTGCAATGATGTTGCAGGCCTACATATTTTTAATGGTCCCAAAACTTTGCAAAAATACACTCCTGCAATATTGTTAAGGCGGACATAGGAGTGAATCTGCAACGTCTCTGCAATGTCATGGTGCTGTGTGGGAAGGTGAACGGTTAATTTCAATGATTGCGAAAGCCAGTTAATTATTCGACAATATTTGATATTTCCGCTAAAATATTCATTCCAGTGGCTATTACTATGACAAATAATGTTAACCATATTTACAATAACCGCCCAGTATAAATTATTGTTAACTACGACCGATACAACTCGAGATATCAAGCAATTGGTAACATTTGGCCTTTGACATGATTTTCTACGCCGAATGAATTCTCTTTTATTCTCAATGTTTAATCATTCAATAAATTAATGTTAATGCTCATACGTATTATATACTATTAATTATAACGGTTAAATACATTTTACTTGGACTTCGTGTGAATGAATAGTTGCAGGAATATTTGTAGAAATATTTAAAGTAATAATAGTCTTTCTATATATAGACAATGATTTCTGAATCATATTAATCCTTTTTCCCCGCCGTGTGACAAAGTTACAGTGGAATTGGGTGATAAGTCTATGCTATACTTCGTCGATGCCTATACCTCTTCTGCATCCGCAACATTTGTTCGTTTTCTGGGGCAGAGATGCCACTACATATACGTTAGATTTAATTCCTTCTTTATCGACAGAAGTAATTCTTATTGCATAATTTCGGTTTCTAAATTTATCATTTTATAGAGAATGTTCTTCAGTTATGCTCTGAACATGCTTGTCATTTATAATCAAGGTTTCATTTAAGTCACTTATTTGTCGGCCTTATTTTATGGTAATGAGTTTCGGATTTGATCGCTAGATGGCTACGATCTCCCTCATTTTGTGAATGTGAGGTAATCTCAATAAAGGGGCATCCCTCCACACCCTAACCTCTCACTTCTTTGATAGACATCCACAAGTTAATCTTATTAATGAATCCAGCATAAGATTCCCTTCTTCTCTTTGCTTACACCTCAAACACCAAATTTTCATTCTCTATACTTAAAAAATATCAATATCCCATCACTATATCTAAATTCACATTATAGACACTTCTCAGTACCCAGTACTATCAACCCCCTAGACAATTCGCCACCCCTACAATTTCAATCAGCGTCCTTTACAATTCCCCTGCATTTGCACCAATTAAATCAAACAAAAGCGATCATAATGGCTTCTTAAAACTTCTTCATTCATATCTCCGCAGCGTCTCGGCGAATTTCCTGAAAGCCCACGTTTTCAAGGGATGCCAATGCTGCGCCCATTAGTCACGACTTAAAAATGAACTTGATCGATCCCAGTTCTTTCTCCTTGCACGAATCCAAGGGCCACGGTACGCCACTGGCATATTACGCCGACTCACGTGATCGAATCTACTGCAATGACAATCAGTTTGGGCCCCGGGACGTGGGTTATTAAGCGAGACCTACTATTAAAGTCCCTCTCGTGCCATCTCCTCGGTTTCGGGGGCCCCCTTTGCCCCATCGCCCGGGCCACGGAGCTTCTTTTTGGGCCGCGCGCTTGGTACCCGTAGAAGCGGCTCTGTTGATTTAAGGCGATAATACCGGGGCTGCAAGAGATTTTACGTGAAGAAAAAAAAGGGGGGGGGGAGGAAGGAGCGGACGGGAGGGGACTGGCAGTAGAAGACGGCGCGCTTATAATTACAGATTCGCATTGTCCGTGAAGGCCCCCCTAACCATCGCGCTTTGGTACCGGCTGTCAGTCTCTCCTCGAAATAATTCGGTAACGACTCGTCTTCTCGATGGCGCAACCACGGCCTCGTTGTCGTCCTCCTCACGTCCACGAACGCCCGTAACGTTCAATTATACATACACGAGTCAAATTATTTACCGTGCCGAGACTTCACCTAACGAATCGATTCGTAGAATCATCCTGACGCCCGCTGACAGGCTACCATGGGTGTCTCCTTCGGAGACGCTCGATTATTATTCTTCTTCTTCCTTTTACCACTTCGTGGAGGACCAATGTTCCTTGGGACGTCGTTACGAAACGTTCGGACAGATTTACGTATTCCATGGCGCACAGGGGAGCCTGGGAATTCGTTAAAGCTATCCCATTCAGAACCCTCGCGCCGGAAAGTCCTTGATAAACACAACGAAATACGTTGAAAAATAGCGAATGAATGAGAGTGGGGCTTGCTGTTTCCCCGAAGATTCCCAAGAAACGGGGATCGATCGGTCAGAGATCGAAGATTGCTTGCTGGACAGGACTGCCCACTTTACGCCCGGGTAGCAGGTCAGCCAGCTAGATAATGGGATTGACCGTCCCCCGAAAAGAACAAGATAGTGAAGCTGTCACGGGGAAAGAGATGACACCAGGGCACGGTCTCGTGTCAATGTCTCTCGTGTCGCATCTCGATCCCTTTGATCGCGCCGATAAAACTCGGGGTCTCAGGGAAACTCTCGCCGTTTTCGAACGCGATCTGATACAGAGGACACTTAGACAGTATGTACAATCATTACGTCTCGCTGTTCCGTTAACAGGAGATCGCGAAGATCCACGAGAGTGGCCAGGCCAGATCCATCGCGCCGGCTAATTCGTTTCCGATCATTGCGTTACGTCTTGCTTTAGGACAAGCGCCGATGCACAGGGGAAATTTAGCGATCGCGATCCCGCTAATAAGATCATAAAACCGCGCGGAGGATAGACGATTTCGCTAGCGGATCGTCGACGAAACGCAAGATCTTGTCTATGACAAATTGCGCGTAATCCCGAACCCAGCCGTAAAAGCTCGGTGATCGATTCGCCCGGCGCGATTCCATCGCGATATTACCGCCGCGCGAATCACGGGCTCGCCAATTATCGCGGAAATTTGCATGCTGCGCCTTCCTCCCATATTGTTGTTAACGACGATGCGAACGGACGGGCGGCACGGTGACTCTTGTATAAATCAACTTTTAATTGCGACACCGTTTGATCGGGCACGTTGTAAAACTTGTTGCTAATACCGTCTGGAATGGTCGTATAGTGGTAAAGGTTTAATGTTTAGTCTTCGGAAATTTAAATATATCTGGATGTATCAAGCAGAAAAATTAAGTACTTCATAATTGACACCATCGCCAGTAGTTTCTCTGAAACATTACAATCTCGTTTACCTCAAATCTTCAGATCTCTCAGATCTTCTTCTTTAAATCACTCGAAAGTTTCGAGTTGCTCGCTTTTCGGGTTAAAATCCGAGGGCAACTCCCTCCGAGAATCCATAGGTTTCTTGTCTTTCTCGAGCTTTGGTGCATCCCGCGGTCCCTTCACAATCACCCCGTATACACACAGGCGAATGAATATCGGTGAACGGCCTATTCATCGTCGCCGCCTTTCAAAGCGGCGCGGCGCGGCGCGGCGCGGCGTCGGCGTCGGCGTCTGGCGACTCCGAAAAATCGATGGGCAAAGTGGAAAAAGGGAGATGGTCGGTGGCGTCCCTCCACCATCCCCGTCTTTCTCTTAGGCCACTTTAAACGTCTTTATGAGTTTCGGCTGTTAACACGCCGGTGGAAGCAGGTACGGCCTTTTTCTTGGGTGACCGCTTTCCTCGTATCTGCGGGATCTCAGGTGGCTAGTGTCTGGCACGCATTCGTGAGAGACCGATGAAGCAGTGATTGGACAGGAAGTATGGCACTGTAGCGAAAGAGCTCCGGCCGCGTCGCCTCCTCTTTGTCCCTCTATCGCCTCTGGATCCGTGTACGTGTCGGACAGGTTCTCGAGGAATTGCTCAATAAAAGTCAAATTTACTGGTTTATCTGTGGACGGCCGTGAGACCACGACCGGCTTCCTATAACACCTCGCGATAAGATTATTCGGGCCCCTCTCTGTGTTCCTCCGCGGAGGAATGTGGATTGAGTCGTTATTCAGAGATGCACGCCAGGATGATCGATTTTCAACCGCCCTTTCACATCTTCCCCTCTGTCTTCTCGAACCTGGATGGAGATACTTTGAAAGGGGATTCTCTTTTTATAAGTGTCTAATAATGTTTGTTGGCTGCGCGCTGTTTGTACCTCTTTCTCTCCTCCGCTTGTTTCCACCAGTTCCACAGATCACGTTTACGTAACCGGAAACGAAATTCACTTAACGAGATTCTGTTCCCCGGCGAACGCGCCTAACGACTTCCTCGGAAACGCGCAGCCACGGTACGATTGAAGTATTTGAAAAGGGAAGTTACGAAAATTCAGTCATCCGTTAGTGTTTCTGCGTAATTCAATTGAGCCACTTTTAAGAACCAGTTCCTTTCGGATACTTTACTTTCATCCACAGTAGAATACTTAGAGAGAAAGATTAGGGCTCGAGTTTCAAAGTGAACATTAATTTTATCACGAGTAGGTAATTCCAACAAATCTTCATATTTGTAGATGCATAGATTCGTTGATAAATGTGGTGTCTGTTAATTCCATTGCAGTCCGCGCACCTCGAGCACCGTATCGGAGTCATCAGCCGCAATTTTTCCTGATCGTTGGCGACCGTTCACCGCTCGCTCGTTTTCCCCCTCGCTCGCGTGTCGGGGTAATGATATGTACAGAAGGATAATCTGGTGGATACGTCGGCGGGCAGCGTTTTCTGTGGGATCATAACGCGCAAAAGGAAATCGCTTTACTTTAAGGTAAATGCTCGAGGGGGAGGCAGACGGCAGCGACGTGCGTGCTCCGGCCTCGTGTGAACCACCACCGGTTTCCTTTCATTCACTAAGTTTCTTCATCGCGAGTGTCGCACGATTCCTGCGCCCGATTATCGTTGTGCGAGCATCATCTCCGTGGAAAAAAAAAGGGATTCTTCCGCGGAACCGATCCGCTCGGGGCGTAACGGGACCCCGGAAGCAATTTCTGCCGGTGAAAATGTTTCGAATGCCTCTCGAAAAGCTCCGAACACTAAGCAAATTACTGCCTTCATCCTCCTAGCGATCCTCTTAGGAATACGACTAGTTTTTTTACGGCGATTCGAGCGTAGATATCGCCGCAAAATCTTTGGCCACCAGTAAGCTTAATTGAAATTCGCGCAGAAAGTGCTTTATCTTCCCTGAATCGCGGCCTGATTTTCATTCGGAAGCGGAATCCAGAACGGGTTAATGCGCGGACGTGATGCCTCGAAAACGACGCTGGAACATCGCAGAGTCTCGCAATTAATCGTGGAATCGGCATTGTCGGGCCGAGAGAAATTTTTTCGATTAGAATTTTTCATGAGCGCGCCCGCGATGCGCTGTTTTATTGTTTGCAAAACATGAAATGTAGTTCAGGAGATCGTGCGCGTTCGATTGAATCGCGAACGATCGTGTCGCGCGCGGGATTCGGTTGCGATTCATCGCTAGTCAGCGTACTCTCCCCTCGTTTGCCAAATTAGTCGAGCACCCGCCCGTGGCAAAACATTGTTAACATTTCGTCGATATTCGGGCTTGTAACAAGAGATGCAAAGCATGCTGCACGAATTTTCCATTTTTTTTTTCCATCGGAAAAGGCAGTGGCCATTCACCCTCTCTTCATATTTTCAACTTGCAACTTCAAATCTCTTATAGCTGTAGATAACAGAAAAACACTGTAACATATTTAAGGGGTCATTCTACTTTGATCGGCCGAAAAATGAAGCTATATTTAAAGATTGTATCTCAATAAATACAACATATAATGAAATACATAATTTTGGAATTTATTTAGCTACTCTTATATTATATAAAAAATAAAATAAAAAAATTGTTTTTAATTTGTTTGATATGTTTTTTTATAGCGTCAACGTGACACCTACAAAAAGAGTATGTTCGTGGCGCAAAGAAAAAGATTAATTTTATTATATATTGTATTTATTGAGAAAAAATCTTTAAAAATAGGGCGATCATTTTTCGGGCGATCAAAGTAGAATAACCCCTTAACTGAATTCTTAATCGTGGAAATTCAAATACTCTCTCGAAAAATTAGTGGATGGTCCAGGGAAGAGGTGCCAATGGACAGCAGAGAGCTGGATAGGAGGCACATGTGCAGCTCGGGGTTGGCGTGACGCGTCGCGTCGGCTGAAATTCGTGCGTGGGACAGCGGAGGCCGCGAATTGGCTCGCGAACACGCCACTTATCATAATGCTTGCTTAATGCTGGTCGCGAGGAGGTGCTCTCGCGTGTAACCAGCGCGGAGGAGCGCTCGTGGGACCAGCAAGACCTCCCTCCCGTGATTCGCTGGCGCGAGGATGTGCGAGACTCGCGCGATTTCCTCGCGGAGGCGCATCGAGAATATTCCCACAAATTGGCAGTGGCCTGCTCGAGCGGGCGGAGGGGAAGACAAAACGAGGAGCAAAGAGCTTGTCGTTATGCCAGAGGGATTAACGAATGAAAACTCGGAATGTTTGTTAGCTCTACCACTGGCGGTGGATAACACCGTGGGATTCCGCAGCGCGGGAAGGGTTGCGACCATCGCCATTTCCGCTCTGCGCGATGTCCCTCGCCGAGCCTTTTGATCAGACTCGTTGTCACTGATTTTCTGTTGGATTTGTTCTCGTTTTGTTGCTTGTTAACGGCGCCGCCATTCTTCTGTTAGCGATAATGGAAGGTTGCACTCGGTCCTCTGATAAACGATCGTAATTTCGTATAGCGTAACGCAAAATTGGCAGCTGGGAATAATTGGGGGATGCGCAGAGTTCTTATAGTGAACTAGAACGCGAAGACTTTGAAAGGTGCCCTTGTGGATAGTAGGATACATTAAATGTTACATTTTTATGACAGAAAGAGCTTTTAAACTTTATCTCGGTTAAGTAGAGCCCGTAATTCATCGTAAACTTATAGAACCGAAACAACAATGAGCCAAAGATGACCCGGTTTTCATTGAGCGAGGGTTAAGCAAGCATTTAATTGTTTCCGTTCCGTGTCTCTGATCAGATTCCTCGGTGCTCGATTTTTATAGCTCTTCCCTCCACCTTTTCATTCCCCGATTCCTCGTTAACGATGGCCCACAGCCATTTTCCCTCCTTAGGACCCGATCAAAAGTTCCGGTTGTCCAAGAAGACAGCTACTGGGCTTGCCTCGAACTTTTTGCTCCCTTTCGGATTTTTACGGGGTCATTAAGTTTCCGAAACATCATCGAGCGACGCTCCTAGATGAATTTCGTCCCCTTGTTTCGCCTAATTAGTTTACAGGCAGGTAATAAATCGGATCTACGTATTAATTGGGACTTTGACATTCAGATCCCCCCCCCCCCCCCCCTTGATCAGAATTAAACGATATCGTTTAAAAGGCAATCGCCTTGCTGGAACAGAGGGAAGCGTTTCTGGGATTAGAAGAAAGTGGTTTTTTAACGACGTGAAGTTGAAAGGGCAATCGTCGATATTGAATTCCACTTCGGACGAAACGACGTCTCGGTTGTTATATGTTAAATCGCGATGGTATTTTTGGCGTAGGATTGACGGGACGACGCGGTCGCTCGTGGCCGTTCTTCGAATTAGACGTGAACGTAGGTGGACCAACAGTTACAAAGGAAATCGTGCGCAACGATTACGTGCCGCGGAATTGATATTTTGCCAGTAAGATTAAAGACTGCGACACCGTGTATAAATAGCTTGGGTGTCCCGTCATCTTCCCGTGCACTCTGCGAGTCTCCAATCCTCCGACTCGAACGTGAAAATTGATTCAACCCGGTGTGAACATTCGCCTTTCCTTCCTGCAGCTTGTTTAGAACGATCCCAGGTTCGGTTGTGTGTAATAGAATCGTCGAAAATTGCGGAGCAATTGTAAGGAAGGGTGTAGACAGCGTTTACATTGGACAATTTGTATGTAGAGTGGTGAAAGATTGCTTAGAGAAAGTGGAGCGACTAATTAGAAGCTTGTTGGATAATCGTTTCAACTTGCTCAAGAGGGATCTGCGAAATCGGTTGATTAGTTCTTTGTAGTGACGCGTTACAACGGTAACATGTGCTACTCTGTTTGGTTCCAGCTCTTCGCTCTTCTTTTACTTGCAATTTGCACTTTCTACCTGAATGAAAATTTGGGTATTCGGCCACAAAGCACCTCCAAGAATTCCAATTCCAACAGATTTCTGTCTCCAAAATCGCACTGTTTTCGATACGGACTGCCGCCCTCGAAGAACACAGTGCCAAGCTGAAAGATTCTCGTTCCCAAGATTTCGCCTGCAGGTTTTCGCATGGAAAAAGAAGTGGAGGTGGAGGATTCACGAACGGCAAGGTTGAAGGAACGTTGATGTGCTCGGGACTAAAACGCTATCGCAATGTTTCAACATCGAGGAGCTTCGTGCTCGTTATACAAGACGGCCGGTCTAACAACAACCGAGGCGTTATCGCTCACGTGCCCCAGAGATGTGTGTTATGAATGCTCGTCCGCGACGATGCGGATGAGCATTATTATTATTATCATCATCGTGTAAGGCATCATGCAGCAGGTGAGGCGAGGAGGCGTGGCGCCGGATGTGTATATATCATAGAAACGTATGCATTTCCGGTGGACAGATCTAGATCGATCTGTGAGCCGGTTTTCGGTTTCCTTCCTGCGCGCCCGAAATTACGGGCTTTGCGGTTTCATATTGCGAGGGTTCGGTTTTGTCTCTTGCGAAAATACTCGTTGTCGTGTCGCCAGTGGGTAATTCTTAATTGCGATTAACGTGGTGGAGCCGAGGATTTTGATTCGGTGGATTTTTAGGTGGATAGATATCGAAGTTGAATAGCGGATTAAATGAACGGGAATGTTCAAACGTTTGAACTATAATCTCTGGGATCAGTGATGGTTAAACGGAGTTGGTTAAATTTCGTTAGAGAAATTTGACACGAGTTCTAATCTGTCGACGAATCGATAAAGGAATAATCGTGGAGGATGAGGAATAATTAATTGGACAGCGGTGCGTGTTACAGATACCTACGTGTTAAACGGTCTCTCCTGAAGAGACAGTTTAAAGTCAAGGATGCTCGTCTTCGCCAACGGACGATTTTATCATCCCCTGCCTGAGCTGTAAATTAATGACGAAATGCCTGACCTTGCTTCCGACGATCCTGTATGCAGAGCGTTTTATCATTGTCTGACGATCGATCCCCGGTATCGCGCATAAATTATGCGCGCCATTAATTAATTTACAAGTGCACCCATGGAGCACCGTATCGTACCATAATACACGTTATAACGTAATCAATAATACCGCGATGCAGTACAACGAACCAAAATGTATCTCGCAAAAGGAATGAGACTTTCCCTACCCAAAACGGCGGAAGTACATAAATGAAAGTGCACAGTGATAGACACAAATGCACTGGTATTATTGCAATACATAACTAAAAACCTTCCTTTGCAATTGATCCGAATTTAAAATTTTTGCACACTGCACCTCTAGCTGCGAGTAACCTTACTAATATTCGCGGTGGGAACGTATATAAAGCATCCGTCTTCAATAAATTCGAATGGAACGACGGAAAGTGGAGAGAAGCACGTCGAAGTCGCAAATGCCCAAACAGAAGCTCGACCTCTCCGTGGCGAGGCATTTCCCTGCCCCTCCCCCGTGGCCGTGCAAACCCAGCCGCATTTTGCCATCGATCCATCGCGAGATAACCACCCGTTTGCCCAGCCACCGAGACGATCGACGTTAATCGAAGCCCGGTAACCGCACGTTTACAGCTAAGCGACATGCAACTAGTGTCCGCAGCCGGTGCTGACGCTGTGGCCGCGACCCCGAGACAACCAAAAAGACGAGGAAGAAGCGGAGGAAGGAACGGGCACGAGAAGAAGAAGAGGTTGCGCATTGTGGCTGGAGGGCGGCCTGATTCGATCAGCGGCCATGCAAGGCCATTGCGTCTTCGGGAAACAATGCTTGTGCCCTGATATGGTAATACTCCTAGAGCGCGCACTACGGCTGGTTTAGCTGCTGCTCTCGAGAATCTGAGTATGTACCTACGTACATACGTAGTGCGTTGTTGCACGTGGGAACGCGGCATTATATAGTGTCTTCCTCCAGAAATCATACTTGACGACTGGTAGCCTGAAGGAAACTTCAAGTTGCTGTACTCAGCCCACCCAGCGTATGTATGCGGACCGAGGAACAGGAGGAACCGTCTAACGCCACCGACAAGGGAGTAAGGGAGGAAAGGAGCGAAGCCGGAGGCTCGCCAAGTTGGACACTGCTGTCTCGTAAATTTCGCGTGCACCCGTGTCGTTGGATGCGGTAAGCCGTGTAATGCTCGACGCTGGCCGCGCAAGGGGGCACAGGCACATATCGTGCGCATAAAAATGAGCGAACTCGGTGCATTAAGCCGAGTAATGGGCGCCTTTGGGAGGAAGCAGCGGCATAGGCGCCGCCAGCCTAGGCGTAATACGCCATGACAAAGTGGCGCGTCTGGGCCGGGGGTGTATCCTTGACCATCGTCCGGCCGCGTTTACAGCGCGGCAGCACGCGTTCCAAGAAAGCGTATCCGCCGCGCGTCTACTCGGCCGCTCGGCTCGCCGCAATAATTAATTCGATCGATTCGCGCGGCTCCGGCAATTAAGCCGGTGTCAGTGCGCACCGATAAGTAAACACCTCTAACGGACCACCGATATATTATATTACATAAATAATTTATACACGGGTACGCCTATAGACGGGAGGATCGGACCGTGAACCCGCCAATTTGCACGTAATCACGTTCGAAATTCACCGGGCGGATTAGATTATTAATTATGGAACAGGCTGCATTATGTAACATCGCGTGAACCGGTGCATCGTGAAACGGGCGAGCCACTGCCGAATGGTAATGTCGTGACGTTTAACCGTCACTGGAACACTGTAACAAGGAATTTCTGATCGGGGCATTTAAGTCTGGCTCGCACTGGTTGGTGTTGCGCGATTCTTGGCTTGGCACGGTGAACAAGCTTCTAACGAATCGGTATAGTGTGGAAGATGATTTCGGTGGTGGGTTATGAGGAAGGATTTACTTCATCGACGCATCTGACTTAGTTCTTACGGTGTCTTTCCACTGTGACGCCCTGATAAAGTAGCTACCGCTGTCTGGAACTTTTTTTCTCTCAAAAAGAAGGTGTTTATTAAATTGAAGTTTTTCCTGTTTATTAATACGTGCTTCGAGAACACAAAATTATTTTTTTCATATTTTTTTAATGCTTGCTTGCGCCAAAATAAGTGGGTGTAATATGCGCTGCAAAATAAAAGACGCCTCGACTGCGTGGTCGATTTTAGAGGAACCGTGTGTCTGAAACAAGAAAACGAAATAGATTTCTAATTCATATGGTTCTCGCTATGGCAGGGACTAAAATTAATTTGATTAATGAAGAATTAACAAAATGCCGGACGTCCAAAGTCGAACTAGGGTAAATCCGGGAGACGCGGTCGGGCCGGGGAGTTCGTCGAGTCGCTATATTTCAGACTCTCTACGTAAAAATGCGTTAAAGTGCAGACTAATTACTTTTCTAGAACCCAAACAGTTGAATGAATAGCGTCATTTCGCTTCCTTCCGTGGTTTTCTGGATTTATAGGCTTTAAAAAGATTACATTTAACCTCTTTTGTCAAAGAGCGGCGTACAGAATCGTATTTAAAATATACTGCTAAGTTTATTTTCGTTTAATGTTTGGGATAATAAGATAGTATATAGAGATATTGAGGGAAAATGCAGCCAAAGTATTTGATCATATTAACTCTTCCCCTCAAAGCTAACGAGAAGACCATCTCTTGCTGCAAAAAGAAGAGATGGTCGAGTTATGATTTTTTTATTATTTTTTTTATTTTTTCAATTTTTTATCATTATTTTATTATTATTTTTGTTTATTTAGTTTATTTATTCACTTTTGTATTCATTTACCTTGCTAATCACCAGTAGGTAGTTCACTTTTTCTTTGATGTGTTCTTTACTTGTTTAGCGTAAACAAATTAAATATCAATGAATCTGTAGTTGCATTCACTCATACATAATTTTGCTTTAATCTTTGTTAGTTTTCCATTAATAATTATGTGAGTGGTCTCTGCCAACGACGAAAACCATTTCCGCCGGCACCTCACGTTCAGTTTTCACGTTCAGACTTCAGTTTTCAACTCGATTTACAGTAAATATTGTCTTAAAGCAAATATCGATCAGTTTTTCTGAATCAGCATAAAATTCTGAACATATAGGTTTGTTCTGATAAAATAAGTCATTTCTATATTAGTTTTAATAGCCATTTTATATTACGTCGACCGCGTCTCCTGGATTTACCCTATCGAAATTAGCTAAATTTTTAAATCATTCAGCAATGTAAAAGATAAGAAAAAAACAACAAAAATGTGTGATTCTAGTTCGGACCATAGCGACAGTCACGCTGATTACAAATCTCCCTGATACCAGCGCCCCAGATACATAGTTCCTCCAAAATCGACCACGCAGTCGAGGCATCTTTTTTTCACAGCGCATACTACACCCCCTTATTTTGGAGCGAACAAGCATTAAAAAAATAGGAAAAATTTTTGTTGCATTCCCGAAACACATATTAATAAATAGAAAAAGCTTCATTTAGTAAACACATTCTTTTTGTGTCAAAAAAAGTTCTATACAGCGGTACTTTATCCGGGCGTCACAGTGGAAAGACCCCTTAAACCACGGATTGGTAGATCTGCTTCCGAACTTTTACTCGTTCACAAACGTGAAACTTCAATTCGTAAAATATTTTCGTTTATTATACACGGCGGGAAGCATTTTGTTAAGTACCTCCAATAACCCTTGTATATACGGTGCGCGACAAAAAAGTGCAGCCTAAGCGCTGCTCGTTTCTTCCTTCTACGGTTGGAAACCCCTTGCCCGCCTGTCCCATGAACAGCAACGCACGCGACTGCGCCTGCGTCCTTTGATGCACTGCATGGCAAGTGTTGGCGCCAACCGACGAAGTTCCCCTTCGCTCGAGCTCGCATCCTCTGCTTTTTTCACGCGTTTGTTTGCGGAAGAACGCATAGGTCGATGGCGGTTTTATGCACGGACACACTGTGACCATGGAAGCGTCGCTCGATCGTTTTTATCGGGCTGCATTCGTTTCTTCCCCTTCGGATCTTCCGCGAAACCCGGCTAGTGAGAAGGAAGTGGGGTAAAGTGGGCTACATCTATTCGTTGGATCGCATAGTCCTTTGGGATCCTTTGCCATAAGCAGAACTGAGATTGGTATCGGCGTCTCCTATCAAAAGCTGCATCCCGCAATATCAGTTTCACGCTTCACAATATTCCTGGAACTGACGCTGAAAGGTAGGGTTCTCGATGCAGGCCTTTGTCCATCACTCGTAGAAACGGTTTTCTCGAATCCTCGGAGCACCGAGGGACTTTATCGGCGATAAATAACCGCGACACGGAAAGTTGTAGCCTGCCGAGGGCAGAAACGGCGCGGTGAAATAGTAATTATAAATTGTTTGCAGGGTTGTAAACGTTGGCGCCGCGGCAACGGCGATGCCGCTTTTGCGTCATTATACGTTACACGGGGGCCATTCGCGCATCTCAACCAGACCGTAATCCGCGAGACACGGCGGATGGAAAGTTACGTTGGAAAGAAACGCCTCGGCCAATCCCGTTGCGCGCCGCTTACATAAATTAGAATATTCACTCCCGCGAGACCGCGAGCCTCTAAGGAATCGCGTTTTCTCGACGGTCAGATATCGAAGGCGTTGTAAAAAAGCGTTTTTCTCTTTTACGCCCGCGAAACACCGAGCCGCTTCATGAATATTTAGCCCCGACCGTGTGCAACTTTTCCGCGGACGCGCACGAACGATGCGGCACACGGGTGATGCAACGTTACGAAATTCTGTTAAACACCGCTCCAATTAATGCAACGGCTCGGGTTGTTGTTTCACGGTGCGCCGGTGCAACGCGCTTCGATGAAAATCCTCCGGAGCCCGGCATGAATTTCCATCGGGAATTCGAGGATTCTTCACGGAGGTCTGCAGCTTTATGCCGCGCAAATTGCACGTTACCGGGTAGATGGAGGTAGATACGTCCTTCCGTAAATCGGGACCCGCTTCGCGGCAGGATTTAGGAATAATGTAACAAGCAGATTGCGTGGTTGAACAGCAGAGATGGTGGGAATCTGGTTTCACCGATGAAGATAATGAAAGCGATCGAGGAGCGCCCAGGGGTGTTAAATGGCGGTGGTTTAACGAAATGAATTATTCGAAAGTAAATCAGCTTACACGGGTGTTATTTGTCGATGGACGTTTCGAGTGTTACCATCAGATTATTTTGCAAAATGGGAACAACCTCCTCTATTTTCTTATTTCATTCTTTTTCTGCCGGTTCTCTCGCTCGTGAATTTTCGAGCCGCAGGATAATATTTGCCGCGAAACCGAGGGGCAGTTTAAAGGCGAGAGCGGCGAATGTTTCTTACTTCTCGTCCCTGGGGCACTTTAAAATGTAGTACCATTAAGAGACTCCCTTGCTTCTTTTTTTTCCCGCGTCTCGGCGATACACACTCCCCTTGGCGACACGGCCAGACGGCGAAGCGCGCGTGCACGAGCGTTCGAGCGGATAGTCGAAAAGTAAAAGGAAAAAAAGCAAAGATCCGCGCTCGTTATTCAGCGTATCCTGGAGGGCCGTGTAGATGATTTCACGCCATGACACGGCCGCCCGGCGAAAGGTGCGTTAAGTGTTGCATTCGATGCAGTCGCCTGCAGTCGCGTTGCGCTTTCGAGCTTACCCTCTTCAGGCGGTGCCGTGCGCGCCTTGAAAGAAAATTCCCTAACCACGGAAAGGGTGATTCTTTTCCACGAAGATAGGGGCGCCAAAGTATACTCGCTTATCGATGGAATCCTCTATTTTCATCTGTATCGAAAGACCACATTGGTCATGCTTGTAAAAGATGGGGCAAGTGTTTGGAAGGTGTCAGTAATTGGTAGTTTCTGGTGCTTTGAACTTGTCCGATAGCAATGCGATCTTCTCGAAACATCAGAGGCTGAGGAGAATTTTTATAAATGACCAGAGTGACTCCTTCCATTGCTGCAACTATCAACTTTCAAGCGTTAGTAACGCTCAAATATGTTACTACTTAGCTTCTCACCAACGAAGTCGACCACCAAAGGCTACAGAAAGCTTCTAAATGGCGATCCACGATGGAATAGGTGGCCGATTCCGCTCCTAGCCGCCAGAAATACACCGGCAGGACCAAAATTAACTGGCCGGCGCGTATCAATACGGCGCGGAATCGCCGCGGGAGCGTCACGATCGTCACCGCGAGACAGAGAGGAAAGCACTGGAAAAACGAGAACGAGTTATCCACGGGTGGCGGAGGTCGCAGTCGCCGGTGCAGTTGGGGTGCAACGACGACGGCGAAGGGGGAAGTGTGACGGTAGCCAAGTCCTCATTAGCGCATTCCGCTGCGACGCCCGCGACTCAAAGCGTCGTAAAAACGGCTGAGATGTAGCGAGACAGAAGGAGAGAGGAGAGACACGGCGGGGAGGGAGAGAAGAGGGTGGTAGCCGCGGAATCGCGCCGCTCAAACGCTCATCCAACCCCTCCCCGATAGAAAGGAGACGAGGCGGAGGGTGGCGTGCCTGCGACCTTCTTCTTCGCACTCGAAAAGCTCCTCCGTTCCTCAGCCTCGCTGGTCTATTCCGAGATGAAGCTCTCCCTGGGTAGGAGAGAGCTCGCCTGTGATCCGGTTGCAACTCGCAACCACGCCGATTCTTGGGCAACTCCGGGCGATTATTCCCGTGCGTGGATCGCCGAGGAGCAGAAGGAAGAAGATTTGAATCGAGCTTTGTCGTTGGACAGGCCGCGCGGTGTGGCCCTGATATAAAGCACAGTCGCCCCACAAGAGAAGTATTCGCTTCGCGGAAAGAACACTTTGCCGGGAGGAACATTGAATCACTCAGCATCCGCCGAGCTGTCCGATCAGACGCGCAGCCCCAATTAATCCAGCCGCGTAGATCCTCGTGTTTTCAGGGAAATGCCGTGCCAGCCGCGCTGTATCCTTTGGTCCGAGCGGTATGAGGAACGAATAGGAGGCGGAGAATTGAGGAATAAGAAAGGAAGAATTAATTAAGCATGGGTTAGACCGCGGATACCGTCTTCCCACGGATAAAAAGTTCCACGGCGTCTAGAGGCTGACTTCCTGGATCGAGGCGGCTCGGATCCGAGCACGGGCGATCTCGTAACTAAGACGCGGACGAGCCGAAGAGAAATCTGGGTGATTTATGTGGAGGGAGAGAAAGGGAGGCGAGAGCGCGCCAGTCGAAGTAGAAAGAGCTCTCTCTGGGGGCGACGCGCGAGCAGACGCGCGAGTAGACGTGCTTCGTCACCGTGTTCTTTCGCGGTGGCTTTAAATTCATGTAGCGTGAGAGTGTTTATAAATACGGGAAGCCGGGCGGATTTGTCAAGTCGCGCTCGTTTCACTCCGCGGGATCAGGCTGCAACGGAGACGAGGGACACGTGTTACTACCGGCCAAGGAGAAAGTATCGCGATTCCGCTGCTCTCGATCGTATCGGGACCTCCGTGTACCCCTTTGATCGCGCTTTTTTCTTCCACTCGTCCCTTTCGTTCTTTCACCGTTAAATATCAGGTTGTTTTTGGGGAAAGAGTTACCCTGAGATTTCCTCTGCTATCATAAGCTGGCTAAAATTAAAAAGTAATTTATTCCAAACAGAATATTCTAAGGAAAACCTCAGCATTAATCAAAGATTTTATCAGTCTTCTGATATTTATGATAATGTTTCGGTTCACCAAGGGGGTGGTCCCAGCAGTCGCAGAACCAATCACCTATCCGAAGCAAGCCCGCGGTGCATGTTGACGTTTCAGATATTTCGTAAATTAGCCCCTCGATGATTAATAAAATAGACGCTGCATTAGCATTGCAGTTTGACTGGTCGCCTTCCTGTTGAGAAATCGCCTCGTTTTGCTCGGTGACGTTTTATTGCTCGAGGGAGGGGGGGGGGGGGACGTCGGATCGTTTGTAAGATCGTTGCCACAAGTCCAACGTCTAATCGATGATCTTACTCGCTTTGCATTTTAGTCGTTTTTTTTTCCGTCGTTCGGCGTCGTTTAGCACGATTTATCGATTTTCGCGAGCGTATCCGATCGCTTGGCCAGTCAGTCGTCGATTCGTCGGGCGATTTTACTGCCAAAGTTCGGAGCCGCGACGCGGGAGACCGTCGTTATCGTCGCCGCAGGATCGCTGATGATCTACGAAGATTGATCCACGTCGGGCGGACAGCGACGATGACGTGTCCTGTCGCTAAAATGTTCCGCCTCTTTCTCTCCCTCTACCTTTGTGCTTTTAATAGATCTTGTCCCCGACAATCTAGGAAGTAAATCAGCAATAAAAATAGCTCACCGCGAAGGCAATAAAAAATAATTAACCCGGCCAACGATATTCACGGCGTATTGTATTCCCCGGCGTTGATATTTTGTACAGCTTTACCGACGAGACCTGGGAAGCAGTAAAAAATCTACACTTTTATTGACTTGTTAATTGCAATTACTATTTTATTGTGGGGGAAAGATGTTTTTCACGATTAAAATTATTTGTCTCGCTAGCTATCTTATCTCGTTAATGGTAAACGGTTCGCTAAATGCTGGTCGTGCTTGTACTATAATCTTGGGGTCGAGAAATATAAAAATGGTGCAGTCAATATATGTATTTTGTGCAGAGTGCATATATTGTTTCTAACAGTAAGTCAAGTTCAGATGTTCTTCTTCGTATCTTCTTCCACAAGTCTTTAAGTTATAAAACATTTTAAAAATCGTGTCACCGATGTCGCTCGATTAAATTCCCAGAATCGTCGTTTCACGTGCTCTCTTCACTTGTCAGCACGGGTTCCACCTCCGTTTGCCCAGCGATCAGTCATGTGTGCCCCGAAGATTACCGATTCTCAGCATCACCGATGCGTGACGCGGTGTTACATTCATGACGGAGAGACCCCCGAGTGGCAATCCTTTCGCCCCCGTCGCAGCTCCCCCCCCCCCCCCCCCCGCGAGCGCATCGTTTATTTTAGGGACGAAGTTATAGTGCTGCGCACACAAACGTTTGCGGTCGTGTTTGCCCCGTAGCCTCTGGTAGCCAACGTAAGCCAGTTTGATGCTCGGTTGCTTCGATCCGGGCAGATACCAGCCGCCGAGAGGGGTGACTGAATAATACGCCATGATTATACCGGCCGACCCCGTGAAAACGAGGGAGGCACGGATAATTCCCTGGCCGAGCACAGGGTAGCGGTAATCTTCGCTAAAGGTGCTCGTTAGTTTTGCTTTTGCATCCTTCGGGGCCTGCTGTGTCCTCGCCCTCTTCACGCTGGATGACTCTAAGGGTTGCGCGCGCTCGCCTTTTTCCGAGCCTGCAGCGGGGCTGCGGTTACAGCCCGACCAGCTGAACATCATGCATAATTAATTAAAAAGTATTTGATGAATTTTTAGCAGACATATGTAGCTTGTCCGCTTCCACGCTCAGGATAACACCTCTTCGATTCCCGGAGTTGCCGTTGCGAAAAATATACGCGGAGATCACTGTTGCCCACCCTGTTGGACTATGAATTCGAGTAGGGGAGACGGGGGTTAAAAGTTCCGGGGGTAAGTTGTTCCGACGGTTCTATCTTCAAAATGAAAAGACCGTTGTACTTTAAAGTTATTTTTTCCGTGTAAGTTGATCTGTCGCCCATTTTAATAGTCTTCGCCACAATGAGGTTGTAAGCAAGGACCTATTAATCGCGTACCAGATAAGTAAATGGTTTTCTATCATTATTTTTTGGTCTAGTTCGATTATTTAACGTTGATATTATTGATTGATTCGTTCTTATGGATCAAATGACATTTAAGAACATGGTGCAGGTAATAGTGTTTGTCGTTTCAATATATGTATAAGCAAAATAATCTCTCAAATTGCTACATTTGTCGATAGGGGCTAGTTGTTACCGTGATTTGGGGCATGTTGTTACCGCAACAACTTGCCCCACCGCAAATATATAAATTGTTCCTGCTGTGTTTTAAAATTGCGAACATATGAATGAAAGGCGGAAAGGGGCAGCATTTCCATCGAAGTTGTGCATAAAGATAAAATCTGTCGCTAAAGAATTCAGTATCTGCGACTTGACTCTATCGAGAGTTATTAAAAAACTACAATCTGGACAAGAAGCCACTGTAGGCTGCTAGTACAAATCTCAATAAGTATGGTGACCTGTCAAGTGAATGAACTTTTCTCATATAATACGAAAAATTAACGCCCATCTCACTTCACGTTCAAACTTACACCGAAATTTAGAGTGGACACCCGCAGACGTCTCGCAAAAGCGTTTTTCTTTT
Source organism: Andrena bucephala (assembly GCA_947577245.1). Lineage (NCBI taxonomy): Eukaryota > Metazoa > Arthropoda > Insecta > Hymenoptera > Andrenidae > Andrena > Andrena bucephala. The sequence continues at coordinate 94,211,428 of OX387715.1, read as the reverse complement.
TACTTATAACTTATACGGAATTAATTCCGTTTATTCAACAGTTGTTCTCACGGCCGTTCATTCACTGGAAAATGTGGACATTTCTTACTTTACCAATGAATGAACAACTTCCCCGGCATTTTTTTTGTCTTGACACTTTCGCCGCCAGTGTGGAGGTCAGGTTAACCCACGCCAGAAACAAAAATTCAACTATGCATAATTATGATCTTATAAGACTAGTAAAGTATCAAATCAATAATATTATTGCAATTGGAGAATGAAAAATTATTTACACAGAAAATCGTCTAAATACATTCGACACCTAACCTCTGTTATTATTCCGTTCATTCACTGGGTTACCCCTGTTTATTCATTAGAAATTTACGTTCATTCACTGGTCATTGGCCCATTTTTTATTTAATCCTCTGCCAGACTTTTAATGAAAATTATGGCTACCAAACATTGCTAGAATTGTGTTCCAGGATGTCTGACATTAGTAATAAAACAGCTCGCTTATAGCAATTACATTCAAGGGATTAAATAACGAGTTTTTAATATTAATTTTAACAGCCATGCAACTTAGGTGTTCATTCACTGGACAGGTCACCCTAGGTACTCACAAACAGTTGAATGTAAGACTGATTTGTAGATTTTAGTTTTTATACCATAGAATGTCCTAGACTCACTTTCAGAATATATAAACGTTAGCAGTTATTAGACAAATTCTAAAACTATCACGGATTTACCCGAGTTTACCCTATATTAAATACAAGCTTAAAATCATAAAATATAATAAATTTAACAAGAAATTAGTCAATAGTGAAGTGAATAACTACGTTATTTTCCAGTAATTTTTTATGTTTTATCGAAATCGGAACTTTTAGCCCCGGTCTACCCTACCTGGTCCTAATAGAACGATAAAAGTGGAACATCGTGTTACTCGTAAGTGAATATTTAGCGTAACAGTCGCTTTGAAATATTGAGATAATCGTGCATCGTTAATCTAACGAAAGCTTGCCTGGTTACGCAATACCGTAACAATAACACTTACGTAAACGCGTTATTACGTGTTACGTTGGAGGCAAGTATGTACTTACATAGCTCGCGTCATCTCGATATCGTTCCCCGGCGAGGGCCATTATTTCGAATAGGAATGCCATAACGCCGAAGAAAAGTCAGACCACCGGGCGTCGTAAATTAATTTAGGTAGCGTCCAACTACGCCGCGCCGTTGCGAGCGGCGAGATGCGTTGAGCGCATAATAACTCATAAATTCTGCTTCCTTGTTTCGCGCGACGACGTCTCCACAGTCACTTTGTTAGGCGATCATTGTTGCGCGGCCGAAAAGGACGCGGCTTGTTCGCCCCTGCGCGACAAAAGCTTCAACGAAATGCTGAGAAATTTAGCGTTTTATTCGTTTATTGCACCGTCGAATCGATTCCACGGGGATCAATGAAGAGACAGGGCGACGCAAGACGGCGGAAAGGATCGTGTTCCAGGCACGTTGTAAATTTTCGTTTTACTGCTCGGTTTTTCGGTTTCACGAAAGCTATCGTGAGAAAACTGGATATTAAAGCATGAAAATATTTACGAGCTGCTCCGATAGCCGTAACTTTGCCACCTCAAGTCGCGGTTAACAAATTCTGCATTCCAACTTCTTTTTAAGTTTAATCAAGATGGATACAGAAGAAGCTTAGAGGCGCCTCCGAGATTGTAGTAGCGATCTGATTCCTAATTGCAATTATGAAGCCTCGGCTGAACGTATTCGCCGCTTCACTCGGTACAGAAACCGACATTTCTCTGGCTACAGAAAATACGGGTTACAACACCCGGCGGCACGATCAAACCGACAAATAAAACAGATCGAACAGTATAAGGGAAAAAAAGAAACGGTCGGGGGAAGGGAGGGGAGGGGGGGGGGGGGAGGGGGGGGGGGGGAGGGGGAGAACAGCAAATCAGGAAAGAAAAGATCCCGATCTTGGTGCTGCAGCACGAATACTAATTACCGCATTAGCGCCGCGGCCATTCCCAATTTGTCTACCCGCGAGACGGACATTTTCCCTCGCCGCGGCGTTCCACTCCGTTTAAATAGTTATAAATAAGCCCCCGGGAGGAGGGGCAGCTTTTACCTGCGAGCCTAACCGTAAACCCGCCCGCTGATATACGATTTCGCGCGATATTAATTGCGCTGCTAACAGCATCCGCCTTTTTACCCCGGACAACAACAGCCTGGCGCAGCCGGAGCGAGAGAGAACGAGAGCGAGGGAGGGAGAGGAGGGAGCGTGGAAGAGTGAGAGAAGGGAGAGGCAGGAGGCATGCCCGTTGCCCGTGTAAAAGCGGAGAATTATTGCCACAGGAAATTCAATCAGACCTGCCCCACGGCTCTTGATATTCGCCTTGATTTTCCAGCTTGTAAGCAAGGGGTTCTCGCTCCCCCCCCCCCCCCCCCCCCCCCCCCCCCCCCGCCTGCCTCGCCCCACTCGCCGTTTCCCTTGCCCCCAAGGGTCCCGATATCTTCGTTAAGGCCACTTGCATCGCGGGGCCCTCGGTTACAATGGCCCTCGCTAGCCCTCGCTAGACCTCGCTGGCCCTCGCTGTGTGCCCAACACGCGTAATTACGCGCGAAACTGATAAGATCGATGATCCCGTGCCTATCATCCCGATCACCCTTCGATTCCGTGCCGTATCGATTCATCGGCGGGCGACGTCGGTGCAGCACGAGCACGAGCGCCACGCCACTCGGTACGCCACGGAACAGTCGCTGCGCGTCGAGATTCCGCTCGACAGGGGTGAGAATGCTCGCCCTGTGAAAAGGATTGGCCGGTTCGTTAGCGGGCCGGGATATTTCGGCGCGACGAGGCCAATCGGGCCCGAGGATCTGCCGTGGAAAAGCCTCGATCGCGATTGCCAGCTACCTCCAGCAACCTCTTCAATGGTCTTGCTCCGAGTTCGGAGCTTGTGGGAATCTTTGGTGGATAGATAGAACCCGATATCGTGAGCCTTTTTTGCGTGACGTTAAGTGGATTTTGGGGGGGGGGGGGGTTTAGCCGTGGGCATTGGTCTGCTTTGGGGCAGGGTTTCATGTCAGTAGGTGGTACAGTGTTGGATGAGGTGGAAAGTATCGAAGATTTGGGAGTTTCTTAATTCAACACTGAAGAACACAATCAGTGATTCAATTTTCGTGGGACCTGTGACAGTAATTTGAAGCTGTGGAGGTCGATGGACCGTGTTTGGGTCAATTTCATCCCCTGCCACTTCAGACTTTGCGTTCACACAACATGTAACACCCTCGAAGGTATCCTTTTACACCCTTTGTAAACATCCTACCTCTCCAGAAAGTAAGAGTGGACACCGTCGATAGCACCACGCTGTAATCTATTTCCGTTGCGCTAAATCCTAGACTCCGAATGAATTTCTCCAAGCTACTTTCCGTGGAAAGGAGAGATCACCAGCTGTAAAAGTACACAGCAAATGTAGATATCCTCGCAGACATCGTAAAGGTAGCCAAAGTTCTTCAGCTCGGCAACCTCCTCCCATGAACAGATTAATTCTCCCACTCCACTCTGCAAACTCTAAACTCCAAGTTTCCGCAACATTTAACACTCTGAAAAGTTCCAGCTCACCAGGAGAAACTGGCGAACTATCTCCCGAAAGTGTAATTAGTTGGAAGTAATTAAACTTTCAACTTTGTAACAATATTTTTCACGGCGTGGGCTTCAATCGCCCTATCACGCGTCTGTTTTTATAAACGACTCCTCTTTAAATCCTTCAAATTTTCAAAACCTACAAAATTACCGTCGATCTACCTTCGAGCATCCAATTGCTCGAGATCTTCGAAATCATCGCGTAGAAGTTGGATCTGGTGCCTCGGACGAGGCAAGAGAAAAGCTGACGCGCGACTCCCGCGGCGTGGCCAGCTTTCCCACAGTTAATAAAGCTATTAACTTTATCTCGCCGGCCGAAACTCATCCCTGGATAGGTACCCGGGTCGCGCCAGTGAATATAATTCAAGTTGTCGTCTTATCCGACGGACATCTACGGGCCCAGTGCGAACTATGGGCTTTTAGGTCGACAGGGACTTTGGCCCCGTTGGTCGCGTGGCGTTTTACCTATGGCCACGCACACAACTCTGCGCTATATTGTCCGAGCCAGGGCTGCCGTTTCCTCGTCCCTCGAAGGACTCCACGGTTAAATGCTATCTGATGAGCCGTCCACCCCAATAAGCCTTCGCCTTTGTGGCTCGCAGAACGCGCTCGGCGACTCTGCCTCCAGGTAGACGGAGCGCTCCGGAGACGTGAAAAGTCTCGTAGGAGAAACTCGTGTCACGGAATAGGTTACCGTGCGGATGACCCGGGGACTTGTTTCTCCCGCCGTGCCTTATCCAGTTCACTGGGAGCCTCGAAACGCGTTTCACGGGTTAAAACGGCGCTGTACTGGTCTGGCCGGTGCTGTTACAGTTTCTGTCATTCCGTGTTGCTTTCGTTCCTGGCGAGGCTCGATAGTGTCTTAATGAAGACGGCGTTTGAGGCCATCGAGGAAAGACGCAGCGATACGTGTTGTGTCTTATAGTAGCGAGATGAGATAGTATTCAAAATCCTGGAGCATGTAAAATTTTATAGTTTCTTTATTCCTGGATAAATCAAGCAATAAACGCCCGTGAAGGTCTTTGACGACGCTGAAATGTTGTGGCTCTCGTTAGCACAGCGTTCACAGTTTGCTTCCAATTTGTAAGCTAGCCCCTAATTGGAGAAGTATCGATGTAAAATCTCTCAGGCCATCGGTCGACGAAAGCTCTCCGGCCGGTTGGCTGTTTGATGGGGCTCGGAAGGTTTCTCTAACAACCCAATAAACCTTACACCACCGGTCCGTACAAAACTGGAGTTTGGACGATCGACGGGACAATGGCCAGCGGTCCTCGCCACCTGGTAGCGCGATTATTCGGCGATAATCGCTTTTACCGGGGCCTGATAAGCACCGGCGGCTCGTCTTGACCGGACTTTCCGCGAAAGGGCTGGAAATGGGTAGCGCGTGCTGCGTTATACGCCGCTGCTCGATGAAGATTATCCACGGGCACAATGGGCGACCGGGGAGAAAGGGGCGAGCTCTCGTGGCTGCACGCGGTGCCCCGGGTTATAATGACATTTAAGAAGGACACATTTTCACGGCTGAACCTGCAAATGACCGGATTACCAGATCCAGGACGAGTGGCTGGCTTCCTACTTCGCTGCCATTTTCGCCGGAATGCGAAACCGTCAAAGGTGGCCGCCGTGCCCTCTCGACGCCTTTTCAGTCGCTAACGGGGCGATTTCGGCGGATTCAAAGCGCTCAAAAGCAGATCACAGCCACTGGCCGTTGGTACGTTGAATCCGAAAGCCCGATAATTGTAAGGCCCGGGTAGTTGGAGTCGTAGGATCATAATGTTTGACGTTTATCGGCGCTGGTTCAAAAGGAACCGCGGCTCTTTCACTGTGCCCTGGTCGTGGCAAAGTGTACAGGCAGCTAATAGCGTATACACGGGTGATAACTTTCAGCGTGCCTCGCGAAATGTATACGTTACAACATTGGTAGTTTGATAAATGTACAAGACACCGCATTACCCTATCGTTACCATCGAGCACTCCGGTCTGAATGCCTACCTGCTGCTCGCTGTTGTCCAAAATATTACTCGCAACAAGCCGAGCATTATCGCTGGAGCGTTAAAGCAGTATCACATTGTTGCCGCCTGCTTAATGTATTCAGCGATCACAACACGATATACAAGCCAAAACGCTGGTCGGGGGCCCAGGAAGGGCTGTCAGGAAGCTTTACGATTTTTGACAGCCCGCCTGTTCCCCTTTCTCTCCCATCGCCTCTGTCTTTCACGGACCGAAGGAAACAAGCCGCGTGTACACATCTTTACGCTTTCCTGCCGTCGCGAGCGCTGCTCTTTCCGACGTATCCGGTGCACAAGCTACATCCCCCACCTCCGTCGCTGCCGAATAATTATCAGGCGTTGACTAAGCGCGTCCAGATAAAGATTTCGTCTGTCCAGCAACGGAGAAGGACAGGCTTACGTGGCCGGCGAGTGGTGGGACCCGGACGGAATTGGTCGCGTTCACTTCTATCCCCGTGGCGTGGCGGAGCAGCGGCGAAAAATTTCTTCTTTTACGAATTAATGGAATAGTTTGTTTGGCTTTAACCAGACGATCTTATCGGGACCGGCAGACCATTTTTTTTCTGCTTGAGATCACACGTGAAGCGCGGCTGGGTTGGCCGGCGAGCAAGGCAGGCTGGCTAGCAGGCACGCAGCGTGGTTGCGCGCTCTTGAGCCGTTCGCTGGCTCGCGCGCCGACCGACCGCGCATGCGCGCTAGATCCCCGATTTCCATGCGCAGAAGAGACCAGGACGCGCGGGGACGACCGGTCTGCCGGCCGATCGAGACCGGGAGGAAGTGGAGAACCGTTAAAATGTAAACGGAAGGAGCGAGAACCGGCGAGATAGCTTGCCCGGCACGAAATAATTAAGCGGACGGCTTGACATTATTAAGTAATAAATTCCGTGCAAGGTTTCCCTCGATGCGTGCGCGGAATTACGCTCCCAATGACTCCCTTTCGGTAATCGTGCTAGCTGAGAGTTTCGGCAGGATGAAGGGCTGGCGAGCGACCTAATCGTGGAAGAAGATGATTGGTAACGAATGGGGGTTGCACCCCTCGTTGGAATGTACTGTACAGTTTCTGTCATCATAAAGGAGTCATCTGTAGATGAACTTTCGCGTAAGATCACGTACCGACTGTAATTGAAGCTAGGTTAAAACTATACAATACGCCCCATCTGACAAAACGTCCCACCATTATTTTATGCACATAAACAAGGATGTATCGACACGGTCATCTGATTCGAACTTGCCTCAGTCGCCCACAACTACCGCAATAATAATACGAGAAAATATTACGGCTTTTACAAAAATATACAAGAATTTATATTTTCTGCCTTCAGATAAATTGCGGTGGGTATGCGAGAAATTCAATTTTCCAAGTCACTATTGTTTTTGCGATATATTCACACATATATTTTGAAAGTAGACAAACTGATCTCTTTAAATCGTTATTGCCCAAACCTTTTTTTCACTACGTTGTTGCTAAATTGAAGCCGGGACGTTTTGTACTCCAGAATTTAAAATATGCCCCAGCAAAGAATTTACAATACGCCCCACCTCAAAATCATATTGTTCACGAGTAACGTATTTCTTTTCTTTTTCGTGGATAACAGAAATGTCCGGAAATGATCTTAATGAAGCGACGGAGAAGGTTAAAAGTAAATGTACAATCCCCTATGTAATCCTTGCGGCAGAAAAGTCAAAAGAGAAAATGTAGGTAAATAAAAAATAATTCAAGATTGTTCTATTTTTGTTAATAATATCCTTTTATAATATATATTCTATAACATTTTGATAAAAATAATAAAAAGTAATTACTTATTTATGTCGGGGCGTTTTGTCACATAGGTGGGGCCTTTTACCTGACGTGTAACAAAACACCCCACGTAAGGTTCAGGAAAATTATTATTTAAAGTTATTTCCAGTTATGTTTTCTTCACAATTCCTGCGTAGTTGTGAAGAGTAATGAACACTTAATGTGTTTACACAAAAAATTTAAATAATTATTAAAAAATAATGGTTTTATAAATGTTTCTTTAAAAGTGGGGCGTATTGTATAGTTTTACCCTATCAGCGCAATAGTGGCATAACCCACAATTTTGTGTGAATTGACATTTCAGCCTAAACCACTTTTTATACAGTAAAATTTTAATTCTATAGTGTCTTGAGCAACCCTACAAAAACATACACTAAATGGCAATACAAAAACATGTTTTTGCACTGAGGAGCATTTTGTTGATTTATGTCGCAAAATACTGACCTGTGCAACATAGGTTATTATTTTATATGCTAATAATATACACCTTAGCAATTATATTTTGTAAAAAATGATACCCATATTTCCTAGAAGTGGAAATTTTAAGCAGCGACTTTAAAACGTCAGTAATTTTATTACCCGTTATCTCAAAACAAAAGTTTTGGGGTTATGCCACTATTGTGCTGATAGCTTCAATTGACGATCGAGTTTTGCAACCCTCCAGATCTCCACATTTTCCCATGTGTCGTTTGTTCTTTCACTTAGCAACAACGGTTGGGAGAGATGGTGTAAAAGAATATCGATTGAACGAGGCGTGAATCGTCCTCCGCGAGATCCCCATTGTTCCTGCTCGCTGACGTGACCCTGATGGATCCATAACGCGCAAAAGCTTCGCGACTTAGAAGCACACGCGCGAACTCATAAAGGCCACGATAGTCTGAACTTGATGATGATGATCGATTCACGAGGCAGATACCGGCGCATACATAATCGCCCGGCATTATTTCGTGGTTCTCAGGATAGAGGCACACGGGAGTTCCTCGTTCCCAGCTCTCGATGTGCCAACTGCATTAATTAAAAAATCTGGGATCTCGTTAAGTTCCCGTGGCACCGATCCGGTAAACCATGTCGAACCGCTGTTTCCTCGATTCCAGCCGGTTTTATAATAATAATTCGAAGCGCTCATCGGTCTCGCGCGCTGCCTCGATGCTGTTCATTTCGCTGTCGGTTGCTCGGCATTCTCCGTTTCCTGTTTCTGCTACTCCGTTGCCATTATTCCGAGCCTGAATTTTTCATGAAATCATGGGGTACTCGATGGGAATCCGTTTCTCTTCAATCCTTAATCTACCGCGATGGTTACCTCGACGATCCCATTATCCATGGAGCCTTCGGAAGACCGCCGTCATCATCTAGCTAGACCGCTATTAGCAGCGAGCGTTTCTCATGGACGCGTAGACATTGAAAGGTGGGACTCGTTTCTCTTTGATCTTTGGTAATTTTCTTTCGCGGTGATTAATATGTCGCCTTCCCAACCATAGGGAGCAATTATTCATTCGAAAGCGTTGCTTCTGCGTAGAATTTCTCATGAAATTGATAGATGGTCTGTATTAAACTCGCCCTCCTTATTAATTTTCAACATTTTAATCACGTTTACTTGACTCTGTAACCAGTCCATTTAATCGGCACTCGACTCGTTTCTGTATCGCTCCGCGGCGTATCTTTATACGAATCGACTGGACGATGAATTTCGATATTAAGCTGAGTCGATAGAGATGGCGTTCGATACAGTTTTTGGGATGTACGTTACAGTTAATAATTATTCATCTATGGTACAGGTTCCGGTTACTGAGTGGAGATGTTTATCCTATATGACTGGCAACCACCTGCCAAAACCGATATGCAATTAATGCTAAATGCTCAGGCAGCATGCGATCTTTACATACTGCCCATCCCTCTGAGAGAACCGGCGCCGCGTCACCTTCTCCCTTGTGCAACGTGTTTCTGTATCCTGTTTTTTGCAAGCGTTTTGTTACGGTATTAAGACCGCGCGAGCATGCGCGAAGCGAGGAGACCTGCATTTCGATCGCATCCCGGGCAACATATTCGGTCTGCATTGTTCTCGAAATAGTTGAATGTTAAGGGCACACCGGCGGGACCCGATCGATTTCCTCTTTCCATCCAAACGTGACACAAGCAGCGTCAAACGTACGATCTTTAAATTTCTATCAAGGTTATCTGGATATTCATTCGCATCCCGGGTTCTCACCAGCCGACGCAACGATTAAGAGGCTCGTTACAACGAATTAACCCCATCGAAATGGTCGCGACCAAACGTTTGCCAGAACAAACCGTGTGACACCCGTTATTACATTTTGCTCGGTCACGCGATCAGACTGTCAGTCTACGCTTACAACATAATAAAAAGGTGAATAAAAGGGATGCCTTTCTTACGGCAGATCTTGATAGCTCGCGGCAAGTTGCACAACGGAGATACGCGCTGAGAGTAATAAAAAAAGGCATGACCAGGGCAGTGCGGAAGGAGCAAATCGAATCGACGCGCCGAAGCACCGTATTTTGCATATTTCTCTGACGTATGGGACGCTCCGATCAAATGAAGCGTACCCATTAAAGTGAAATTGCCCATACAAAGTGGCCCATAAAGCCGGGGCCTTCCTATTAAGGAGACTCTCGTCGATGGCTCGTTGACCGGGGCTGCGCCGATCCTGCTTAGCGTAGCGCATCGCGAAGCACCTGCCGCGTCGTGACGCGCCACGCCTGCCTCGTGCGCGATACCTACACAAGTATTGCTTGCCCCGTGCAATTTCCTAAAGTCACGGGGATTCAGCCGAGCAGCTGTAACTCCGTGACGTCGATCCTTCGAACGGTTGCTATCATTTTAGGAACGCGTTGGACACCAGAAGAAGCCCAAAAGTCTACGTCCCGGGAGAGTCGATGACTCCAAGACGTAGCAGCAGGTTATCTATCGGCAAGGAAGGATCGTTTTCAGCTTTGATCGCATCTCTAGAAACATTTATCACACCCCGGATAGGATATAAACAGGATTGTCCATTACAAACTATTCCGAGCCGCTGCTATTGCAAGCTGGATCTCCATTTCCTTCTAAACATCGGTGATTAAACCCATGCACCTAAAGCCACTTACCCCGTTTCCACTCTCCCAAGAACGATCTCCACGGAGCAAACACTCGTTCCATTACCCGCGAATTATCATCGACGGCTAATTTCTGGCAGGAAATAGCGATGCTCGGCGATTCCTCGTTGGCGGAGCGTGCTCGTCGAGGAATAGTTCGGCCGCCGCCCCTCTCGCTTATCGACCGCCGGTGCGAAGTACAAGAAAAACGAAGGATTCAAGCGAAAAGAGAGCGTCAATGACGGAAATCAACGGGAGCGTTGCGAGTGCTGGCTAGCCGAGGATCGCGCGATCCTTCGAACGGGTATCGGGGCTGAAAACGTTGGTAGCCGCGCGTCGCCGTGAAATTTATGTGCCTAAAGTCGGTAGCGTGCGGCCGGGGCATAATTTTCGAGAGATTACCGCCAAACGTGCATCAACCTTTTGCTGGAGCGTGTAATTAAACTGTCTGTAGAGCGCGCGGCGTTGCTTCATGGTAAACAGACAACTATAACGTTTCCTCGCGTCGCCGCCGTGCTGTTTTTCTCGCCCAAACACGATGCCACTGCCACGCTTTACGTATCTCACTCATTCCAGCCCCGTTTCTGCCGCGCTGGTTTTTACCGGCCCGCTATGGCCGTCCGAGATCAGGGGGCTTCCATCGTTCCCTGCGAAATAAGACGTACATTTACAGGCATAACGAGACGTGATTTACGATAGAGCATCGCCGCGTGCACGCTTTTGTACGCGTCCTGCCTAGCGTTGCGTTATCCGCAGGCGAACAGGAAACGGGGTTGACGGCGAGGGAGGGATATAAAAAGAATCGCGGGATCGCCCACGGAGCGGGGATAAGAGTGGAAACACCTTTGGATTTTCTATTACTATGCAGCTAATTGGTAACGAATTCCTGTTCCGCAATTCGATCGCAGTTTATTGTGTTTCGACCATTAAGCTTCTACCAGCATTCTGGTACGCGTGTCACATTTAGGTGGCTACTGCAAAAGGAGACCGTATCCAGAGGAGGAATACGACCGGCGGAATGAAATTTGCGGCTGAAGTTTCCAGCTTGTCAACTTTCATTCCCTCGCGAGACAAATTAATTCCCCCGGTGATTGAGGCTCGGGCACCCACTTTGTAGAGTCAACTGTTTTCTATCCCCAGCAATTACGTTACGCCGCGTCGAGTAAAAAAAGGAGAGAACGAGACGGGAGAAGGAAGAGATCGAGACCCGTTGGCGAACATCATCTGGACTCGTTTTCCCCGCAATTACGACTCCTTTTCCGGCGAGTTAAACGGCGGGAGCAAGGCCAAGGGCCGGCCTAATCACGTCTTAATTAATACACTTGGGCTCGAGCGATACTCGGAAAACGGGCTGATCGTATGGCTGACCGGACCGGACCGTCTTGCCCGTGTCCGCTCCTCGTTGTAATCAATCTGATAAGCGTGCACGCGTAAGTGCGACTTTTACACGTTACTTTCTCCGGCGGCGCAAACATTTACAGAGGTCAGAGGCGTGTGATCTATGCAAGATGCGAAACAGATATGCCGTATTGTCGAATACAGTTGTGCGGAGGCCTCCGCGCCCGGCTACCACGGGATCAGCACGGCCGTCTTTTCCACGGATCGGTTCGTGTTACTTTGCTTTATCGCTCGCCTTTTTCGCCCGCAGATCGACGGATATGGAGAACCGTTTGTACGCATCGCGGCATTAATGGACCGTTTTATCGTTACACTGCGATCCGCAATGCTGGATGGATCGAAGGAAAGGGAAGGAAGTGTTTCGACGCGTGAGATTAAAGTGGCTGGCGTAGTGTGGTAGTGCTGCAGGCGAGGCTCGGTAATCGTGGCAGAAGAGTTTGGTTAGTCATGGTAGTTTCCTGCGCCCTTCCACTTCAAGTAAGAAGACTCGATTACCCAAGTGCCTACCTATATACCTACTTTCGCCACTCACTTATCGAAAAATCAAATTCCTCTGCCGAGCTATCCCCGAAGCAACGCGAAGTCGGGTTTATCTTCATCAATCGTTATCACCTTATCGAACGCAAACTACCTTCGGCAAAATGACCGAAAGATAATCGTCCCACGTCGGAACACCGCCTCTCTGAGAAAAGGGAAGAAACGGAAGGACGTTATACAGTCGAGACAGCGACAAAAATCGTCAGTCTGGTTCTCCATCCTTCGTCTCTCTCCCTCTCTTTCCCTTTTATTCCCTCTTTTTCAACGTGGACCAAGAGATCGCGCACGTGGGAATGCCAGGGCATAATGTAACAGTTTTATTCACGGCGTCCAGTGTAAATATGCGAGATTATGAGCGGCGAAGCGAGTGCAAGACGGTGCCGCGGGGCCTAGGTCCGCCGGCCTCTGTATCTGCGATGCGTTCCCCGCCTAATTCTCGGCGATCTGCCGGGTCTGCCCTGATGATTCCATTAGCGGATGCCCGCGGTATCGTTTATCCCGCTCGCTCGTTCGCGTGCGCGCGCGATCCGCGATTTTCTGATAATAAATGGCTCGCGGAGCTTTAATGGACCCCGCCGCGGCGAAACGGGTGCAGCACGTTAACGACGGGCGGATACAGGTTGGACGATTGCGCGCTGGCATGCGGCCGCTGAAAGGGAAATTTCGATGGGTACCCGCGGTTTCTCGGTTAATTGGTAGCCGGACGATGAAAACGGAAGCACGCTGTCCTGTGGGAAAGACGATGGGCAAAGGGAAACTCGAGCGATCGATCGATCGGCTCTTTTTCAGTGGCGTCGCCCTTTGAAACTACTCCGACTTTAATCTCTGCGGATTAATCAGCTGCTGGCGGCACTCTGTAGTCCTATTGGGACCGCGCAGTCCATTACGAAACGCATGCAGGAGGATGTGCCTTTGACGTTGAAAACTTTGATGCTACAAAAATTGAAGGAAAGTGAGTCTACTTCGTTAAGCTGTGGTAGGTATAATAAAGTGCAGTAATGTCAGAGTTCACTGATAATCTAATAGAATTCTGTGTACCTAATGCTTCGTGTTTCAGGATGAATTGTATATCCTACCAGGATACACTTGCAGATTGGACTCCCGATGAACTCAGGCACTCGTACGAGGGACAAATTCCAGTATCCTCCGCTCCCGCTGCGCATTCTCATGCACACGTCAGACATTTTTTTTATTAATATCGCTCGTATGAGGACTCGAAATGATATTCTGCTTATCGATAGCGTTATCAGGATGAACGCCTCCGGTTCTCACCCCGAGGAGCTACGGTCCGCGCGGTTTCTTCAGCTCGCCATGGGCGAACGGAGGGACTGGTGCGTGCTCCGGGGCAATTCACCGGGTAGATTCGCGATTCGCTCGCGGGATTTAATGTGGAAGGAAGCGGGCATAGTTGTACTGTTGGCTGTGATACACCAACGCACCTCCGGCGTGGCTTCCCTCGATAGAATAATACACGGTGCGCGTACACGTAACCCCCTTGTGCACGTCGAGCTTTCTGGGAGCAACGGAGGCGTACGTGTTCGAGTGTGTTCTGGTTTGTGCTCGCCAGGCCCCGGCTGTATCGGCTGATCTTCTATGTGTGTAATAATAATTCAAAGCGATATGCACGGTGCGCGTGGGAAAATGTTACGTGTCTCGTCGAACAGGCAGATCGCTTTTCGCTGGTCGCGCAAAGCTTTTCCCTCGCTGCAAGAGCTCGGGGAATTTCCTTTGAAATAACGGCCCCCTTGCTCGTTGGATATTTGGTTTCGAGTAATCAGAAAGTGGGGGGCAGGGAAATGAAGGAAATCGGGGAAGGAGAGTAAAAACAGAAAATACTTTATGAATGACTTTTAATTCGTTTCGGATCGTGGATCAGTGTAGGTACAGCTCTTGATACTCTATTGCAATTATTGCAGAGGGCTTGGTAATACCTGTGACTTAGTGCCTTTGACAGCGACATGTTAAAATTCAAAGCAGAATTTATACTGTCTTCTAGACAGTTTTTGCCCAAGTTTCTTGATGCGAAGACACACGCAAGGAAGGCAGAAGGGACACGGTTCGTACCACGGTTTAATGGGAAGCCACGAACTAGATCTAGGGACCGCGACTCAACCACCCGCGCGCGTATTTATTGCCCTCCGCGGACATGAGGGATGGCTCGCGCATAAAATTAGCGATACTCGTAATTGTTATTGCTTATGTGCCGGACGTCGCCGCGATAGCGGCTAATGTACGTTTATTCGTCGGGGAAACGAGCGCGTTTCATGCGCGCTTGCCTCCCCGTCCGCGCAATTAGCGACCCTTGACACGGTCGCCGAGTTCCATCGCCATTTTCGGGGGACACCGCGTCATCATATTTCCATGCATCGCGCCGATAACGTGAGAAAAGAAGCCACGGCCGAAGATTCCTGAAATTCGACGCCGCCATGAATATTCATTGCCGCGAACCAGCGAATACACGTTGCAAATGTAAAAATTAGAAAACGCTGTTCGGAGGTTTTTGCCCGCCTCTGGATTTGGACACGACGAGTCGTTAAGGAGGTTGTATAAATTGCCGAGTAAATTCTCTTGGAATCTTGCTTTTTTTTTTAATTTCTTCGGTTAATGTATTCGTGCAGAGTGTTCTGGGAACGGTATTTCGCCTACTTTGGGCACTGCAAAATCTTTCAATCCTCCTTTTAATTCTAAAGGCAAATAACAGTACCTCGGGGGAATAGATCTGACCAATTATTAACAAGTAATAAGTAATCTCATCAATTGCAAGCTTTCCTCGCCTTTTGTCACTTCTTCTGCCTCTTCCTTTCCCCAAAGGAGCCCCGTAATTCGAAACGAGAACTCGTAGGTGCACGCGTCCGATGCGTCGAATCTTTACCCAGCAATGACTGCGTTCGACGAGTGCCGTTCGCGTTTAATTACGAGCAACGGGGAACAGCTCGCGCGTGAAATTTAACGATACCGGCAATTACAACAACCAATGCCAGGGATACGCGCGGAATTAAAGTAATCGGGAGCCGACAAAGGTTTGCAAATGGAGTTCCACGGAACTTTTCTGCTCGAATTCCCGCCTCGTTGCATGCTCTGATCGTCTTTTGGCGTCGATGAACACCGGGACTGGAGGTTGCCGAGGAAAAACGCCGACGTTAGAAACGGTGATTCGTCTTATTCCATGGAACCATAGATCCTCCTTGTGATTTGAGGAACAGCCGGGGGAAAGGGAAATCTGTGGTGTCCGATTATTCGACTGGACTGTCGATCTCCGATCGCCCAGCAACGTCGCTCTCCACGATCGTAATCGCTTCCGACACGTTCCATCATTTATCTCGACGGTCGCTCCATTTGCGAAACGAAAGTTAACCGCTGCTCCCGGCGAAAAAATTAACCGTGCTCTGCCACGGGCAAGTTAGCACGAACAGATACACGGTATAACTCACTGCAGAATGCAATTATCTTGCATAAGCAGGCAAATCGTGTTATTTCATCGCTGCGCTACCGTTCGCTCCTCCGCCACTGGAAATTCACCGATCTTTCCGATAATTCCTGCACTTTTCCTCCGACTTTTCCTTTCTTGCCTTTGGTAATGCTGAGTGTGCATGGTTCTAGGATACTCCGCGTGTCTGTGACAGCGGTTCCTTTTCTTCAAGAAATTCTATTCCGTCTTACATTTTCGTCTGATTGGGTGTTTTCCACGTAGAAGTCATGAACTGTATAATCGAACATATCCACCTCGATATTATCCTACCAGCTGTGGTCAGACGCTCATACAAGAACACCCCTGAGGACTCCACTTCCCCCGTCGTTGCTGTTGCTGCGAAAGGTCGCCACCCTCGTCCCCCACCGAAAAAGCAAGAGAATAATAGAGGCGCGGGCCGCGATCGCGATCCTCGCAACAAGGAATCCCATCGTGGCAACACGGAGGAACAAAGGTGGAAGACGGTAATTTTAGTCCGTGAAGGCGAACGGGAAGGCAACGGCGGCGCGATTACCACGGGGATACCGTGTTCCTGTCATCGACGGATCGAGATCTGCTATCTGATGCTGATTACGCTCGCGCACCTGTGTGCACACCCAGGCACACACGATGTATAATAAAAAGGAGTCAGCGCGCGTCTTAGCTCGACTGTAACAAATGTACCTTCTCCAGCGTGTACATACGGGTTTACCACGCGTTCGGCTGGCTATTACGCATAAATACCGCGTACCGAGTTCCGGCCAGGGGAAGCAGGCGAGAAGGAATCAACCACGCGATCCTGGCGTCTCTGATTGGTAATTAAACGCATGACATCCGTCTGCCGGTATCATCGACTCCCTCGAGCTATCTCGCTCTTTCTCCTGCCATCGATGTCGCAAGCTTCTTTGTCCCGGCTGCTCGTCTCCAACGAGCAGCACCCCCGCGTGTCCGATAGGAGGAGCCTGGCTCATTTGCTGTACGATGAATTAAACATCGAAGAAATTGAGTGGGAAGAGAAAATTCTAGCCTCCTTCCAGTCGCGGCTGCTATGAATGAGCTGGGTTAATGGGAGCACCGATGGGCGCTGGGAAGATCGAGGAGAGACTTGTTTTAGAAGTTTGAAAAGTTGGGGATAAAACTTGGTTGAGAGTTCCGATGTCGAAGAGTGGGAAGATTTACGAATATTACGAAACGATGTGGGATGGTAAGATGGCAATTAATATTCCGTAGGAGAATTGCACAAGTGCCTCGCAACATTCTTGCATCGAATTTATCCTTCGATCGAGAGAAAACGGCCGCGTCCAGGCCCTGGTGAAATTAGATCGCGATTATTTAAGAGCTTTCCCAGCCACTTCCGGCGGGGCATGGTCGCCCGGAAGATTTACGGTCGCACATTGTTTCGTAATCGTAATCAGCCCCGGTTCTCGTCAGGTCAGTGAACACTCACACGAACGCTATCTCCTGGATAGTCCGTAGAAGAGCCTGGTCGTCGGACAACGGAATCAAGGAGCCGGTACACCCTGGCTGGCTGGATAGCTAGCGGTTCGTTCAGATCTAGATCGCAGATTTAACTGCAAATATTAATTAGGCTAGGCTGCGCTCGTGAATCCTAACGGATTGCGTCACTCTTGAGCCAGGTGAATCCTCCTCCGAGGATCCGGCCTTCACGAAATCCACGAGCAAAGCCAAGGAGGTAGTGTTTCTTCGGGAACGGGAATTCGAGGCGCTGACCTTTGACAGATTTGACACAGCATCGGTCAGCTCTTTATTCAGAAAATTGTGTACGTACACATTGCAATATAATATTTTATCTAACAGATCTCAAGCTTCTTCCCATATTCCAAAATCTCGATTACAATATTCATATTCGTTTCTTTCAAAAATAGGAATCTTCGTTCCAACTTCTCACGTCGTTGAATGATCCTTTCCGACAATTTAACTTCTTCCTGCGTCTCGATTACCTTCAAGTGTCCAAGGTTCAGGTATATCGTCCATATCGGTCAGGTATACTCATTCCCTCGGTCGTCCACATTTGTTCCACTAAGCAGGGACAGATTTCCCGGTTGTCAGCGCGACAGAAAGCGGCGCAATGATGACGCGGAACATCAACCCTTATCAGAGGGCCTCGTTACTCGAGGCGCAGCGGCGTTCAAGGACGTCGTCCTCGAGACGATGCTCGTGGCCGGGGTATCCAGGTCGATTTGTTGAAAATAGTCGTGTGCACGATACGCTCCGCGTTATATATCGTGGTATGTCGCATAGCCGGGATTGGAGCTCGCCGGTTACAAGCGGCATCGCACCGTACCCGCTGCGCTAGCAGCACGTCAGCGCGGCCGCCACGAAATACGGCGGACTCATGCAGCGCTTCTCAAACCAGGACGAGCGGAAACGATGTTGGCGAAAAGTCCTTGCAGGTCCTCAAGTTTCGTTAAACGTAAACTCAGGGTGCTTGGCCGAACCTGGGATTCTAAATCTGCAGTTTAAATTAACGTTAGTGTGGAGGGTTGGGATCGAGGGTTTCCTAATTGTCCTAAATACGTGAACCAGGGTCCTTTGCAGTAGCTCCTGCCTCTGAAACGAATTTCGGTAACACATTTATGTGTTTGATAGGTTTGGGGGTGGATTTATTTTGCAACTAAATTGTAGTAACATAGCATCAGTATATTTAGATAACGATCAAGGACTTGAAAAGACCTACACCCTCCATCTAAGTGTCTCCAAAGCAGCATCAACTCAAGCAGCATCAGCTCAATATCAATTACCGATAGCCAGTTGTAAGGAGAGCTGGTGTAAGTGAAAACACTCAATACAGAAGTTTACATGCCAAACAAAGCTCGCCCCGTCCCCGTCGAGCATCGCCGCTAATCGCAGAGCCTTAACGATCGCTGGGTCCCCCCCGTCAGAACGCATTACCTAACGTTGTTTCACAACCAAAACGATCCCGCCAGCCGAGCAGAGCAAGAGAGAGAGAGAGACCTGTTTGAGTATCACTGGACGATTGGGACCGCATTCCCGGCTGGAAACCGCAGCAGCATTTGAAGACTGCATTTGGAGCGGCCACGTAATGCAAAGAGATAACCTATATGAAGAGCTGTCGGTCCCAACCGGGCGGCAGTTATGCCGAATAAAATCGCTGATTTGTTGTACTGCCACCGATTCCGATTCCCTTGCGCGGCACGATGACCAACATTCCGTGGCGCGTTTATGGGCCTTCCACGTCGATCACCGATCGCTCGTGTGCTACGAGCCTCCTCACCTCGATCCTCTCTCCCCCTCCCCCCTCCCCCTAGTCCCTCTCTCCCTCTCTCCCTCTCCCTCTACCCTTCCTTTCGTTGGTCGAGTCGGTCCTTAAAGGACGGGCGAAAGTTTCGCGTCGGGGACGGGAAAACGCGCGGCTGCACTTTATAGGATACTTAATAAGGGGCCTTATCGACCGGCGGTGAAGTTAGATACAGAGGGAACGAGGTATCCACGTCGATATTGGCGGAGATATATCGGGTATTAGCCTGGCCGCGGCTTAACCTCCCCGTGCTGTCCTCGTCGACTGTTACGCGGACAGACGCCCGAGTACATGCGCTCGCGGATTATCGCCGCAGATAGAAAGCGTCGAACGACCCGCCGCTGGTTTTTTTCCTTCAACCCTCCTGCCAGATCTAGCTTTGAGTGGTCCTCGGGCGCGTAGATTGTTTCTCTGCCCTCGGTGCTTGTTGTTTGCTGGCGATGGTATCGAATCGCGCGCGTAACCCGTCACCTTGACGGGGATGTGGGCCCTGGGACGAGAGGATCGGTGCTAACGCGCGTGGATCGTAAAACTATCGTCGTAAAAAGACATTTTAAGCAGGAATTTTGATGGAGAGATCAACGGCAGCTTGAGTAGTATGACGCGTCGGATGAATCAACGGGATTGCAAGGTTCGAGCCTGAGGAACGGGTAGCTGGAGTCGTTGCTCGATCGGGTGGCGTCAGAGTTGGCTACGGCAAGCTTTTGTTGAGTGTCTGTTTCGGTTCTGTGTGTACAACTGGACTTGGTGATCATTGAGGTTGATTTACACAAGCTTATAAGCGATAGAGATTTTCTCAATAAGAAAATTGAAATTTGGAGTTTGATCATTTGTGGCCAGCAAATCCAACGGACAAAGGGTTACCGAGGATTTTATAACGGTTCAACCGCTGTTGCCGTTGTAGTTCTCATCGCGATGATTCCGTGAAACTGGCCTTAGGCGCGCTCCGTGTCTCTACGCGAAAAAGCCGGCCGCGTGTGCGTTCACGGAAATCAGAAAAACGGGGGAAAGATTCCTGGAGGATCGTTGCTCGCTGGGTAGACAAATGATGATGATAAATCAGAAAATGAATGATACCTCTTACGCGGCGAGGAAAGTACAATCGAAGAACATTACATTCACTGTGCAAAGCTGAAAAGTGGGTGATTTATCGTTTGGTCTCTCGCAAAGCGACAACACGCCGAAACGACGTTCATTCGATGTCACAAACACATATAGGACCCCATAAAACGATTGCAAACGAACGTATAACGTGGCACAAGGTAATTTACGCAATGATATCAGTCGCTTTGGATCGTTTCACGGCTCTATGAAAATGTAGCTTTACATCTGCGTATAATATTACTCACACTGAAAGATTCTTGGCATTAAATCGAGAAGATTTCGTGTAGTACCTTTTTGCTATAAAGATCCTCCTTCTTCAGTTATTCATAGTCAAAGTTCGATGCGCGCGCATCGCGTTCAGATGTCGCGCGCCATTACTCAAGCGACAAGGTGATGCGCGCGCAACGAACTTTGCCAGCGATTTACCAGGCAACGAAGGCGAATTTGGAAAAAAGTTATTCTTCATGATCGTCTCAGTTTTGCCTACAGAATCCTTTGCTATAAATTTCCAGGACGTTTCCATTGATCATCCACAATACGATTGCGCCACAGCATAGATGGAAGTTACGCAACACGCTTCGGCGTTTTAAATCCTGCCGCTAAATTTTTACAGTCACGCCAGAATAATTTTTATTGCTCTATCAGTATGGTATTTGATGAAGAGATGTGTACTTCAGCGGGGTTTATGAGCCGAAGCGTTTACGTCCGCCCGTTACCTGGCGTTTCGTTTCAAGGAAATCCAGCAGGCACGTTCGAATGTTCCGCCGCCGGTGGACACCGGGAGGCGCGCGTTCCCCGGAGATGAAAAATGCTCGGAGACGCGTATAGCGGCATTGTGTCGCCAGTAACGTGAAACCTCACGAACCTTACGCTCTCGAGCATAACACGGCGAGCTCGCATAACGCATGGCACGAGTCCCGGGGAAACGAGCGTGATAAACATGTCAGCGTGACTAGACCCCCTGTAGAGGGCCAGGGACCAGCGAGTTTGATGCCCCCTTACCTGTCCCGAGCTACCCTGGCCCCGTGATATCGGGCCCCGCTTTCACGAATTTTTCGGTTTCTCCGGCCTGTTTGCGGAATCCTTTTTTACACCTGTGTCTCGCTTCTCGTTCGCTTCTCGTTCCTCGTTCTCACGGTGGACGGTGTCGTCTTCTTCAACACCTCGCCCGTGCAATCTGGTGCACTCTACTCAGACGATTTTGAGAACCCAAGATTTGCTAACCTGTTCCTTGTTCCCGTTCCCCTTGTTTCCATAGAATCATCTGGAAGCGGCTAGAAAGCGAGGAAGTGTATTACAATATATATACAATCGTGTATTCATAGTCGAGCTTTTGGCTTCCATCCGTGATGTGGATTGAGATGTTCCTGAGTTATTAGACTCCCAGTGGATTGTTCATGTGCGAGCGGGTACTCGTGCAAGGTGAAACGTTAATTCGCCGCATTTGTCACAGCAGAAGAGTTAATTATCTCCCCTCCGACAAGGATGGTTAGCGAGCTAAGCGACGACAGATGGTGGCCGTGTCAGCCGTTCCGGCGTTTTCGCCAAAATCACCGAATCATTTCCGGCCGGCGAAGGGGCAAAAATACCCGGGTGCACTCGTCTCGCCTATCATTCTTTCGCACACCTAACGACTTTAATCGGTCCTTGAAGAGCAGTCAGGCGCCTGGACCTCTCGTAAATTGCAGTTCTGCCGCGTCGCGACCGTAACGTTTGATTAAAAGCAATTTCGACAGCGCGAGTCACTATTAGCGGCTGCTGCTGGACCAGTTGCGCATCAATCATCGATATTCAAACCGATTTGGCAGCATTACGCGCAACGACAGCGGTAGTTCATTTTGCAGCGTCCCTTTTGAAACGCAACACTTTTCCCTCTTTTCGAGCACGTCCCATTACCGAAGTATCTGCCATTTAATTATCCAATTTATTCTCTGACTGGATTTCTCTGTGCTTTTTTTCACTCTACGCCCGACTTTGGCGATTTAAATAGCGTTCCACCGTCTCCACTACGGCTTTAAGCGCCACGTCGCAAGATAGATGCTTCCGGGAAACGGGGCAGAGTCAGAATTCAGTCAAAGCACGACTATCTGTACGGTCCAGATGTTCGGGAGTCTTCAGTCAATGGCCCGTGAAGCGGGAGACGACGCAGATAAGGCTTAACAACGATTCGCCTCCGAGATAACCGCTGGTCGCCTCTAATCCGCCGAGGAGATGCCCGTGGGGAGTTATTGTTGCTATCTCCTCGGATGCATCGGGAACTCGAAACAATCTGGTCGGCGGGAGGGTAAAAATATTTGTCGAGGGTTGACGATGCGATGCTTGGAATTTTTGTTTTAATATTGTGATTGCATGGTTCCTCCTCTTCCCCGAGGAGTTTCACTTGAGCGAGCAATACCTTCTCTCGGAATCTAGATGCAGTGATACAGATTCGTTATCAGACAGCTAAGATATTTATGAACTTAATTTTCTTCCTCATGCCGCTTTACTCGGTGTATTTTAGTAGCTCCTCTGCAATTTACGAAGCTGTTCCCTCTGACGAATCCATAGAGCGTGATTCAAAGGTGCAGTTGAGTTTGAATATCACGGCAGAAATCTGAAGTAAATTTAATTACATTCTAGTTGCCCCGGTGCATAGTTAGACGTCCCAGGGAAAATGTCATCTATCGTTGCTCCTTTCACGAGCGGATGGCTCGCAAAATTGCCGTGCTTACCTGGAAAGATCGATGGTAGATCTCGCAGGTGAAGGAAGGAAAGCCGAAAGGCAAAGGATAATTCGATGTTTGCTCGGTCATTGTCTCCGTTACGGGGGTCTCTATAGGGGCTCGTCGACCGGGACATCGTGACCTAAGAAAATATTTAGAGACGGCGCCCGACCCGCGCGCGACCCGGCCTACTAATTTTTGGCGAGGAAGAAAGGCGCGAAGTGGATGACGGTGCAGGCTCGATCACGAAAGGTTCGCCGTTTCCCACCTGTTTTCCTAAGATCTCCGCGACGAATCGCGATAAGGCATGACCTTTCGTACGTACGTACGTACTTCCCCTTCTAACACTCTGAAAAAATCCGACTTGCAGTGATTTTGCAGAAGGACGTCCACTGCTACGGAGTTACTCGAGGCGACGCCGCGTTAGGAGCGATTAAGGAGGAAGCTGGGCTGCCAAAAGCGAGGGGATCTAGAGTTTCGTCTAGAGAAGAACGATAAAACGAGCGGAGGGAAAAAAAATGATGGTGTGAGCGAAGTGCGCAGTCCTCGAACACGATGTCGTCGCGATAACCTCGGATTTTTTTTCCAGCTCTTCAAGGATCCAAAGCCGCGTATACCGTGTGCTTTCTCCGCACTTAATTTACTGGATCGTAAACGTCGCGGCGCGAGGAGACCGCGGCTTCCCCGGTTACGGAGGATTTTTCGAAAGGAACGACTACATCGGGCAAAAAAGTAACCCAACGCCTATCACACTGACACAATTTCCTCGACGGCCGCGTCGCGACACACAGGGGACACGTGAGTTATTTACTGCGCGTAAATGAAGATATATCGTAGGGAAATCCTTTTTAACGACCGTCCCCTGCTGCCAGTTTCGGCCTGCTCCTCTGAAAACCATTAAACAACGCGGGCGCGCGTGCACGCCTGGTGGTTCCCTGGCTAGGTGCGCGGTCCACGTGCGCGAAAGTCCGGCGCAGGGGGTTTAAATCCCACCGGCAATCTATCGATTTGACGGACGTGGCTGGATTCGCGGCTGCCTGATCTGGTGGGGGGGGATCCGTGGCGCTAGTGACGGAGTGGAAGCCACCACATCGCGACTTTGATAATGAAATAGTAAGGGTAGAAGCGTCAACGCGCAGTTATTGATAGATAGAAATCGTGCTAAGATGTGAACATTGCTGATACTGTGCTTCTCATTTTAATACGAGCTTCTGAGACGCTCTAAATAAGAACATTTGTAAGAGACCAGTGTCAGAACCTCGACACCCCATGGTAACTATAAGTTCGGGTCTGAACGGGTGCGACAAAGAATCGTCTCGTCAAAAAATCGTGCAACAGGCGCAGCCTGTTTTTACCCCAAGAAAAGTAGCGATCCGGATCGCTCGCCCTCGAGACACGACCGCTAAAAGTTGCCCAGCTTCCCCGCGCAGAAGCATTCCAGATGGAGTTCCGATCGCCCGTTATCAATGGTACATATACAAAACTGCCGAGTGAAACGCAACCCCTCCGCCTCCTCGTTGCCCCGCGATCGATCATATCGCGGTCCAGTCGACAACGAAGAATTTCCATGGTATCAACGACGTCCGACTGTTAGTGTAGATCTCCAAGGGGCCGCCGAAAGGGAAAGATGATCAGGACAAGCCGTCGTCGCAGCTGTGCCCGCGATGCAGTCGCATAATTTATAGCATCGGCCGGGACGCGAAGCCGAGAGAGAAGCGAGAGGGGCTCGAGGGGAAGGGGCGCTGCACTCTCCGTGCCGATGAAGAACACGAAGGAACAGAGAGGCGCGGGAAAGAGAATGGGCAAGATGAAGAGAGAGGGCGCGGGGAAGGGAGAGGGGGAGGACAGAGGAACATTAAGATACCGACACTAGCTGGCAAGAGTGACGGGGGAAAGGCGCGGCCGACGAAGAGAGGGACACGAGGGACAAGCATTCTTTATGCGTCTTATCGGGCTTATCAAACGGCCGGTAGTGATGTGACTCTGGCCAACTCTCGATGCCCCTTTTCTCGCTCCCTCTCTCTCTCTCTGTTTCGCCGTGCTTCCAGGCATATTCCTCTCCCCTTTCGCCCCGTTGCTCCTTCCGTCGAGCGTGTTATTTACGAGCATCACCGAAGCGAAGGGCACGGGGGGTCTGGACGAGGCCCCGAGAAACGTCGTCTTCTTCTTTTGGTCCGCTCTAGCTGGATCAGACGGAGCGAGACGCTTGTCCACTTGCAGCTTTCGGATGGATTTAAGGCGAATTTCAGGGGCTCAAGGGTCGTGGTCGTGGCTCTGGAAAGGGGTAGGGTAATTGTGGGAGAGTTGCCGCACGTTACGCAAAATTGTCATCGTGTCTAAATTTTGCAATGAAAATGTTTTCCAAGGATACATATTATTAATCCAACATCTTGTGATTCTACTAGCATTAAAGAAAATCAAAATTTTAATATTTGTCACCATTAAAAAATTGAAACTAAAAACATCCTTTGATAGGAGAGATGCCGCATATGCGGGAGTGGTGCCGCATTTGGAAAAACGTTTCATTTTCGATTTAAACTTGTTAATTCTAACTTTTTATATAAAAAAATAGTAAAAACAAAGTAAAATGAAACATTTTTATTTTATACAAATATAAAATTGGAAAATTAAATGGGTACAGCAGGTACAGATATTATTTCTGCTTTTCGAAATTTAACATTCTTTTTTTCTTCCTCCCACATTCGTTACGCATAGTGTTATACAGGGTGCATTTTTCATGCAGCCACTTTTTACATTTTGGACAAATAATCCAGTCAGCCTTGGATTTCGTGGTATAATAATTCTTCCAACACTCAATACAATTGTTCGTATCTATATCGTCGGCTGACGATGAGATGGATTGAACTTCAACCACTTTCATATGAATTCTTGTTTTCCTTTCATTTTGAGGCTTACAAGAGTAAATACCCCACAAATATGTTTGAATTATAAGATAAAATTTATTTAAAAATAAATAATTTGCCTTGAGATACCACGTTAGCTATTTCAAAAAACTTTTTTGGTATTTTAAACATTAAAAACATCATTTAAATCGACTTAGTTTCCGAAACACTACGGAATCAAAGTGCGGCATCTACCCCAAGTAAAAGTGTGGCGTCTATCTGAAATGCTCGGGAGAGGTGCCGCACTTTCGTATTTCCGCATGCTCTGTCTAAAGTAACCTATTCTGCCCAGGAAATATTCTACAAGGTCCCTTTAAAGTAATACAAAAGTTGTATCAAGAAAAACTATGATTTTTTAGCTACTACGATAGTAAAAATAAATGCGACGTATAACTTTTCAGGCAAAGTGCGCTAGGCTTACCTCGAAAAACAGCAAAATCTTTAACAATAATACAGGAAACACGATCTTGCTTGGCAAACTGACCCAAATCAACAGCCTGAAACAAATGAAATCGGCAATGGTGTGTTTTATTACCAACATCCCTGAAATACCGATAATGCAGCGTCTTTCCGAGTGCGGCATCTCTCCCACAATTACCGTAAAGGATATCTATGATGATATTGGAACGGTGTTTTTTGACTTTACCTTAATCTTATTTTTAGGTGATCCAAAATTAGACATTTACAAGTTTGTAGACCCACGTAACTAACAATAACCATTTTATTCCAATTTAATCTGTTGTATACCCTCGTTTCCTTGTTCCACGAGTCAGCTAGGGAACTGTGGATCATTCGGAAAAGAAGCCCAGCCTCCACTATTTCTCAAGACGAGACAGCAACGATCCATAAATCAGCTTTGGGGGGTTGGGGGGGGGAGGGGGGGGGCGAGTGCGCGCCGGTGTCCGGCTCGCTTCATTCGCCGTTGGAGTTAGATTATTTATCACTTTCGCATCGATGTACCCCGGGGCTGTCGCCGTTAATGCAACTGTCCATACGTTTACATTGTCGAGCATGCCAAAATGCGAATGCCCACACCTACGTGATCGTGGCTGCTCCTTGCTGGGAAGAAGCGCAACGCCGGCGTATAACCCTCTGCAGTCTCGCTCTCTGTCGAGGAGGGCTGTAGCCGTGGCTGGCGTCTGATTGATATACGGACTGTTAAGTGTTTGCAATAACCGACGTTTATATCCACCTCTAATACATCCAGCCATAAATAACCGGCCACTTCGAAGCCTGCACGCGGCACGAAACGGGAGGAGGTAGATTTTGCAGGCCACTTTCGAGGTGAGACGTTGACCAGAACGTTGGCTTTCGGGGAGCTGACAGTCGCGGGGGTTCAGTTGAACCTATTTTAACGCACTCTTAGCGAAATTTCTATCTCCTGTTGTTGGTTTGCTCGCCCACACGAACGGGATTCTGTTTCGGGGCAAGTTGGGCAATTTAGGAATGATAGGCCAAGTTGCAGTTTAACGTTACTTCGATTCGTAGGAATATTCCTCCGTACGATCTATGAACTCAATTTAGGGGTAGAAAAATGGTGGTAATTGTAGATAAGCTCTTCGCTTCTGTGTTGAATTGTACGGACGAAGGGGCAAGAGTTAACTTGGTACTTTCATTTTATTTCTTCTGTTCGTAGTTTTAAAAAGTTACGAGCATCTCGTTGATTGGTCGTTAGCTAAAGAGTTGGTGGGGGCGCTTTGGTTAATTTGCGTGAAATCAGCCGTTTACCCTTGGCACGCTCAGTGTGTCGTCACGCCCTTTTGTGCCCTCGGAGCCATTGAATCCAGTGATCTCTGGGAGGTCCTCCCGAGGGATCCTGGGACACCTGCGATCCTGGGATCCAGGTGTCGGCCACGGCTTGAAATCCTCGAAATTTCCTAAATCCCTGCCCTTAAGCGCCCCCATCGACACGTCGAAAGCGTTTTGTCATCGGAAGAGCATACCACGGCCTGGTCGGTCACAATGCACCGTCATTAGCAGCTAATAAACGCCGTTAAATAGGATTCCGGGTGAACGAGAGTTGTTGTATTGCAATTTGTCGCCCGGTGATCTGTGCCTTCCATTCAGTGACCAAATCAGAATGTTTGCAATTGCTCCTTTAACTGTCCACGTTGACAGTGCGCAGAACTATCGAACAGGAACAGATAGATTTAGTTTCGTGGCTAGCCGCGCTGTTGAAACGAGTTCCTCGCCCCCCTCGTAGGGACAACTCAGCGCCATCATCGGATTTTGCTTAACTAATTTGACGTTTTATCAATCACGAGCTGCCAGCTTGCTGTCGTTTTCATTATGCCGCAGGTTGCGCGCGGCTTTTTCCTGCTTGATGGATGAATTCTGCAAGTCTGTAACACGAAACTAGGGGCCGAGGGTGGGAGGGCTGCGCGCCGACCCAC
The DNA here is from genome assembly GCA_947577245.1 of Andrena bucephala. NCBI lineage: Eukaryota > Metazoa > Arthropoda > Insecta > Hymenoptera > Andrenidae > Andrena > Andrena bucephala. The sequence goes on along the minus strand of OX387715.1, from coordinate 94,183,144 downwards.
GTACAGGGGGTTGATCGCATTGTTTATGAGATTTTTATGGAGGCGAAATGTTGGGAAAACGCGCACCCTCCCGTGATAAGCCGGATAATAAAATGTCGAGCAATCACGGAGGCGTTTTTTTTTTCTCTCTGTCGTGGTTACATAATTAGTGGGTGGTAAGTCTCCTTTTTTTCACCCTCCGGGATAAGAGAGGTCGTCTTGTGTACATTACTTCGTTTTTATGAACCTGTTGAACTTACCGTGCTCGTAAATTTCCAGCTCGCGACAAATGCACGCTTCCAGGAGGAAGGTTTAGAGAATATGTGATAGTTTTTATTACATAAGATTACCATTTCCCCGGCGCTTGTGCTACTTTCTGCTCCCCCGAAGGTAATATCATGTAAACGGTAATGGCTCGCGTTTTCCCCTTGCTCGTGGCGGCAAATTGGACTCCGTGCCATCTTTTTTTTTAACAGAAGGATGCACGTAACGGGTGGCTGCTAGCTTTCCGAAGCGTTTCCCACAATAAAGGGCACACGTGAGCTCGTTGCGGGGTGTAGGACGTAGCTTTTTTTACGGGGTATCCCTTACACGTCGGATCGGCTCTCGTCAGCGTCTCGTATTGCTTTACACGGAGGATTAAACCGCCAAACTGTCCAAGCACAACTTGGGCCCAGACACGGCTCATCAGATTTTCCACCTTACTTCACTCTCGCTTCGTTTCGCTACCTCCAGCCCGTAACTCAGCGCTACCGAATGGCATTGAACATTTTCAAAGATCAATTATCTCATTCCACACGGCTCTCCGCGATTCGCGCGAAATACAACACATCTTCTCGACCTCCGTCGCCCCGGTGCCATCGACTCGAGACAAGACCAACCGAGCCCTGCCCGCTCCACCGAGTCACGAGTCCTCGAGGCCCCCCGAAAAAAAGGGGCACGGATCGAAGTCGAATTCGCCTCGCCCGAAGGATTAACGCTCGCCAGCGCGTGTACGCGCGAAATCCAGCGGAGCCGGCCGACTCCCTTCCTTTATTTTTCGCCCTTTCTCTCTCGAGGATTACACGGTGCACGATGAAGGAGCACAACGCCGTGAAAGGGAGGAACGAGGAAGGAGCCGAGGCACCTGAGCTTGAGACCGGGCGTGCAACACTGCCCGTGCCCCCTCTCGTCCCGTCTTTCTCCCTTGAAGGCGGTCGCTTAGGGTAGCAGCGCCGACGGATATCCTCTTACCGACACGTGGCCTGCACGTGCCCCCTTTGCCCACCAGTCCTGCGAGGGCAGCGCGGAGAGGGTCCTTCGGGGCAACGGCGCCCCCCTCCTCTCGCCCCCGTAAGGCTATTAATTAAGCGAGATTCGGGACACGTCAGATTTTTCGAGTCTCTCCACTCGCGCCAAGCCTCGGCCTCCTCTCGCTCCTGCCCGCGAACGGCTTTGAAATTCGGCACGGGGGACGTATTGCCGGTTCCTATTCTCCCCGGTCGAATCCTGCCGGCGAGATCTCGGACCCTGGGTGTCCTATCAAACTGCGATTTTCTTCCGGGGGTCTTTGTAACCATCACTTTGCTACCCCTCGTCTACTGGCGCAGATTATTCGATCGTGTACCTATAGTTTTATCAGCGACTTGGAGTTGAAAAATATAGGAGAATTTTTAGAAGTGGTTTATTGGATAAATCTGTCAGTCACTGTGTATAAGAATACTTCCTACATATTTTATTATTTGTGGTACTCGTTAACGGTTAATAGCTTAAATATACATTTTATATGAAAATTCATCACAATCCCACTCTACCCAATACCAATATTCATCAACAGATTTCGCTGAATCGCAGGAAAAATACGCAACGGAATTACCCAGCGAGTCAACTTGCAACTGTTAAAAACGTTAATCACCGTGACAACAAACATCCCCTCGTTTGTTTGGTTATCCCCGCGGATTAAGGCTAATTCACAGCGGCATGCGGTGCACGCCCACGATCACGAATCACCGTGGTCTCTCCGCGATGAAGAACGCGCCGAGCAGCGCGCCAGAAACTTTCCGCCAACAAAAGGGCCACGGACGTCGCCGTCGACTGTCCACTTGGAAGGATCAGAATCGACGAAATCCCGTAATCCCCGCGGTGTCCATTGATCAGCACGCGTTTCCTATACTTTGCAACCGCGCTGGTCACTGTTGGCCGTTCGTGCAAAACGACGATTTCCGTTCCGGGCACAATGCAGGCCCAGGAGCATTTCCCGAATGGGGCCACCGGGCCGAGAAAAGCGTAGGAGCAGGCCCCCTCGAACATTGTAATATCGTTGTCGAGGGCGAGCGTGTAACTGGCCCACGGCGGTCATTCATCGACCTCGACTCTGCTCGCTATACAGGAGAGCTTGGACGCGTGCTTGTGGGCGAGACACGAACCCCGACAATGCCGACAATGCGCACGGGGTGGACCGTTTAGGGGTGCGCCCGGGTAGCTTTGTGAAAAACGGCCGCCCCCCCCCCCCGCTTGAAATTGCCGCATTTCAGGGCCCCCGTGCTGCTCTGCTCTTCTTTGCGATGTCTGTATTACGCGCACACTCTGCCACCCCCTTGCCCGTTTCCGTTTCTCCTGGCTGAGCTTTGTCACTGGGGTGGCTGGTTTCGTCGCCGAGGCTTTCACGGTGGCAGTGAAACCGGTGTTCTTTTTTCTTGTGTTTGGTTTTGGTTTTAAGTTCGATCGTTGTGATCTAACGAGGTTTGTGTTGCGGGCGACTCTTGCTGACGGCGTCTTTGATTCTTCCGCTTCTGTAATAACTTCTGCTTTCGAGGGTGGATTCATCCCATGCTATTCAGATTGAAAGAGCAGAGGAATTCTCTCCATGCACCAGTTTCCCCAGTCTCTAACTCGCTTTTCAACAAGAAAACGACGCAACAGAGTGGATGCCGGAAGAGCGTATACAGGAGTCTGCAGCGCGACAGCGGCTTCCGAGCCGAGAAACAGGGATTCCGGGTCAAAGGGTGGAAGGCTTTTCTATTTCGCTCGCGTGCCACGTTGTTCTCGGTGAAAACGTACGAGGAAAAGCTTGGTACTCGGTCTCAAGCATTTAATTCCTCCTCTCTGCTCCGTTCTTCGCGTTTTCTTCCGCCTGGAGCGTGGCTGCCTCTGCGGAGAGCAGAGTCACCAGCTGGTTTTGCGCGCGTTGAAATTGTTGCGCTCGCTGCCGCTGATTACATAGCTCCGGAACTCCGCCGTTTGCTGAATGCTGGACGTAAATTGCGGCACACGAGTCAGTGGCGGCGAGCTCGCACGGCGAAAAGAGGTGCATGGGCTGTCGCTTTGCTGATTTCGCTGCTCGGCCAGAAGTTGGTCAAGGTTCGCCGTTGGAGTTTAACGAAGTTCTGCTCAAGAGGTGTTTTAGCTGACGTTAGGAGCGAAACGAGAACCAACAGCTAAAAGTTGTTCTATTTCGACGTTGCCTTTCATGGGTAGTCATCATTCATCAGTGTATTCTAAACGGCGCAAGCAACTGCTCCAGATTCAAACGTGGCCCTGAAAATGGGTCCATCTAAACAACTTCAATGACCTAGATAATTAACTTAGTTTCATATTTCAAATTAGACTCTAGATGCCCTACTCCAGACCCAGACCCCTATGAAACACTCGTTACCGCTAAATGCAAATAACGCTCGGCTCGAAACCTACGTTCACCAGCGTCCAAAGACATCAGCGGCACCATTAAGCGCCGAAAGCAGCACGGTGATCGGTCAATTTATTTCGAAACGCAACAAATAGACCGGCAGGGGACAGAGGAAGCCGGGCCCCGCAACACTGCCGAGAACAGGGCATTGTGAGCCTATCAATGAACGAACACAAATTTTAACAGTTCATCCGGTTACGCTGATCCCGAAGGTATAAGCGGTTTCACGGCGAGACCCCCGAAACGCAAGGTTTTGCGCTCTTCCATGGGGCTCTTTCACGGCTATCCGGCTCGAGTCCCCGCTCATGGGGGGTTCTCAACGGGCGGGGCCCCATTCTCCATGGGGCGCCGGTGGTTCATTGTACCGTCACTGCGTGTTTAGTACTCACGCGTCAAGTTAACAGCATCCCTCCCCTTCTCACCTTTTTTCATCTCCTCTTTCTCCGTTTTATTTCCCATTTCTATACATATACCGAACGATCTGTTTCCCTCGCCCCGCGGCCGAGCTCTTCGCGGCGACGATTTTCTCAGACCTCGGAGCCGCGAATGGTCGCCAACTGTTTCTTTGCACCGTTACGTTTGCATGTTTTTCTGTTACTCGGCCGAGATTGCGAAATTCTGACACGGCTCGGGTTGTCGGCCAGCTCTGCCTTCGATCTTTTAGCGAGGGATCTGGTGAAGTGGATTTTAGGAGGGTAATTAAACTGCGAGGAGTAACTATAGCATTCCCAACGACTTGGGACTGTGCGGAACGTCTCCGTCGATCCTCCCGGACATCACTCCACTGGGATGACAGTAACTCGTCTTCGAGCAGCATGCCGCGGTACCTTAAATCAGCATGGTACCTGAATCACTATCACCTCTCGCGATTGGTCGATGATTACCGGGTGGAGAGCAGCCGTTAAACCCAGGCGACGTCTGAAGACACCCAGAGGGAGATAGTCTCGAAGAAGCGGGGTAATCGTCCCCGATAAAGGAGGATCCCGAGCGTGATTGCGCAAACTCCCCTCTGGCTACCGTTCCACGATCTTCTATCGACGATCGATCTCGCCGTAAAATCTGAACATACAGCCCCGAGGAATCAAAGCGGGCGACGCGACAGCACGGTCCACGGGTCGACATCTCCGCTTCGTCGACGTGTTTTTCTGCATTCCTCGCGCAGCCCCCCCCCCCCCTGTAAACACTGGATTTTAATCGCACCGCGGAGCTGGGACACGCCACGATGGGTCAGAGGAGATGTTTTCACGGATTCCATCATTCGACGGCGTTATCGAAGCGAGCAGCAGGGCCGACGGTTTCCGTCTACGTTGCAAACGAAACCGGTTCCTTTTTATGACGGAATATCGGACGGTCGTCGTTCTGTTTCACCTGGTCGTCTCCTCTCGCCTCGTCCTTCTCCCTTCTGTGCCCCGCTAGCCATCTTCCTCTCCGTTCAGTTCCTCGCCGAGACCTGTCGTTTTTTCACCTCGCAGGAGACGCAACACCGGGAACAGGAGGAAGGAAGCGGTGGGCGCGTTACGCTCGAGCCACGGCTACAGGGGAAAAAGGACGAACACCCCTTTTTGTTGCGCCTTTTGTCCGAGACTGGCCGCGGTCTCCCCGAGTGGATCGAGGTTAGGAGATCCATGGGAGAATCGAGAGTTCTGCTGGTGCAGGATCAAGGGGAAATCGAGTGGACGGAGACGAATACCGGGAAGTAGTATGTTGGTCCTGGAAATTCGTTGAATCATAATCCAACTTCCTAAACTCCATTGCCATTGTATCGCGAATTCAACTTCGCGGCCTCAAGAGCGAACGCGGCAGAGTATCGAAAAAAGGCAACTTAAGGGAATGAAAAAGGAAGAGGAGAATGTAAACCTTAACCTGCAGACCCAGTGAAAAAGGAAAAAAAAAGGAAACCGCGCTCGATCGAACGTCCTACAATTTCTGTCTATCGTGGACACCGGAGCGAGACTCGATCGTTGTGTAACGGCAAGAAAATCGTGGCCAAAAAGCGTCGAGTCGGTCGCGGATAGAGAGGCGAGCGAACAATGTCGTGTACAAAGGCTTCGATCGACGACGGGGCAAAAAGATGAAGGCCGCCACTGTTCCGCCGAATCGACTTTCCAGAGAGGGAAATAAAAAGACCCAGAAGCCCGATGGAGACCGCAGAAAGCGTGGCCGGATGCAACTGCCTGCTCCGCTGACTTCTGGATTCTCCTCGAGGCGTCGAATCGATGACGCGAATTTTACCGCTACCGTTCGACTCCCATTTCTGCCCTCCCGTCGCTGATCCCCAACCCCTTTCGGTGCTTCTGATTCGTGACGGAAGAAAAAAAGTCACGGCTAAACGACGATCCCGCGATGTCTCGCGTGACAAAAGGCGACGAGACGCCTCCCCGTGTAATTTGGTTTGTTTATGCAAATGTCAGGTGGTTAAGGGCACCGGTGGTTGAATCATTCGTCGAGCGGCGGACTCCCTTTTTTCCTTCCTCCGAAACACGTACAAAACGAGCGTAATGACGGGGCGTGAACGTTCGGCTTTCAATTTGGAGCGAAAACGAGGTGTCTGGGCACTCGAGTACTTTGACGAGTGTCGTGGCGCTTCGAGGCTTCTTTTTTATCGATTTTATTGTCCCTTAATTAAACGAATCGAGCGATAAGTGTAAGGCGAGGCTGTTTAGCGGAATGTAATGTACCGTGACTGCTGGCTGAAGGTTTAGGGGATTCACGCGCGAGTTTATGTGATTTTAATTGCGCTTTATTAATCTACAATCATAGATACACAATCCATACACGTTCTTGCTCCGAATACATGCCAATGCGCTATATATGGTGCACGATGATGGATGAAACGCTCCCTGGCATCACCGTGAACATTAATAGTACCTATCCAAGCCAGTTATACCACAAAGGATACCCTGTGTTTCATGCATTTGGCAAAGCGAAAAACCTAAAACTTGTGCATAAGCGCCTACGCCACTGCGCGCTGCAGCTGAGCCGCTGTCCTCTCGGCGCAGACGGTTCTCCGGCGCAGCGGCGTGGAGCGTAGTCGCGCGACGACAGAGACAGACAAGACAGAAAGGCAGGGATAGGAGAGGAGGAGAGGGTTCTCTCGTGGGGTTCCCCGCAGGGGCGGTGCTTGTCGTTGGCCCGCAGAGGGGCGCAGGGGCGCCAGTGGGACGGCCTTCGCGGAACCGTGTCCGCCCCTCCTTCTGTCGTCCCGGCTTCCGCGGTTCCGCCGCTGTGCGGCGCTGCGCCCGGCTGGAACCAGTTGCAGCTGTGCCGGTTCCCTCACTCCGCATCGCGGCTTCGCCACGGCAGAGACGGGCCTTGTGTATTTACCGTGGCGCGGCGTGCTCGCGCGTTACCTCGATTCCTGGCGTCGTTGCTCTCGTGGACGGTGTCGCGGTCGGTCGGGTCTCGTCGAGTTCCGGGCACATGCGCCATGAAACGGGCCTGATACGTCCGCGTCAGGTCGTTCCCATCGCTGGAGGACGCGAACTGAGATCGATCACCGGTTAACCCGAAGCCTCGCGAACGGACACCACGGGCAGGCTGGTAGAGAGATACTCTGGAGTGCAGGTGCGCGGACTAGCCGGGTGTTGTTCCCTCGCCCGATCGTTCCTTCGTCTACCCTGTGGTGCTCAGTGAAGCGGTTTTCCTACCGGTCCCGACGATATGGGACCAGGGATTCTGCGACAGGATATACACGCGTTACACACGGACTCTGTCCAGCCGCCGCGGCACGCGCCGATGAACCTGTCCCTGATCAGTGATTTTGTGCAGTGAGGGGTGTACATTGGTCCCAGGGGGACAGCGGTGACTCTGATCGAGTGCGTCCGTACTGTTCCTAGCCGGCCGGTAGTAGCTGGCTTCTCGGGGTGCTTAGTTGACGGCGAGATGTGCCCGCGAGGGCGTGCGTTCTACCCTCGCTCGCTAGACAACTGTCGTCGGTTCTTCTGCCTCGCCGCGGTAGCTCGCTAAAGTTAAGGGGGACCCGAGGCAGTTCGTGGTGACGTTGTTGTGCGCGGGATAAGTTGCTGGACCGAGGGGACCAGGGAAGAGCAAGGTGACAGCGGTGGTGAAGGCAGAGGAAGGAGGCAGAAGAAGCGAATCTGCGCAGCGGACGCCATCTCCGCGTTATCGGCAAGCGGATCCCCCGGGACTCCCCCCCAAGCAGCTTCGGCGTCGCGCACCCTCGGCGGGAACTACCCCGCGACAGCAGCCACCCTGATGGGAGTGTATGAGGAGCGCGCCCCTCCTACCACCGGCATGCACTGGGTGAGTGTCATCCCTCTGTTCTCTCTCCTTTGCTTATTGGCCCGGCACAGGGGTCCTTTGTGTCTCGGTGGCCTCGATGATCTGTGGATGATGATCCTTGCCCAACCCTTTCATCTTCCCCGTGTCTGCCCTCTCGCGACTTGACACTTGCGCTTCGCCAACCCTTTCGACTATCGCGGGCTAATTGAATGTTGCGTACTTTGCTACGTTTCACGGATGATTAATCTCTCGGAGGTTGACTTTAGCTTCCCTCACATTTCGACTTTATTAAGGGCTGTTTTAGAGTATTTCGTCCTCTAAATCATTCTCTGTTTCATCGGTCGACCCGACGAAGCATAGTCCTTCACATTTTGACACGTGTTGTCTTACGCGGGCTTATTTCAAGATAATACAATCTCTATACCTACCTCAACTACCAAACTTTGACCCTCCAATCGTCCAAACCACTGTTAAAGCCACCGACGCCGCAACTGTCCAATATTCCAAAGGAAATTAAATCTCCAAACTGCTAAAACACATAATACGCCACGATACTGCACACGAGACACCATCTCCCCTATCAACTGTCAACAATCTTAACCTTTTCACGCTCCAAAAATCATGAAACTTCCAAACGATTTCCACCAAACACAGCACGATATCATTTAAAAGCTCGCGGCTCACATCGACGGCCGATCGAAGCCGACGCGCAGCGAACTCGCACGTACCTTTTAATGCAAACAAATACTCGGCTAGATAATTCGGTGCGATGTTTTCACTGCTTATGATTCTGTAATTGGAATATCGGCGCTCGTACGACTGGTCGCCGATGAATTCCGAAGCTTATCGGCGACGTAACGCCCAACTGATACATTCACGGAGCCACAGCGACGCAGGCGAAACGGGTTTTTTGATCCGCAAAGTTGCAGATCGGTGGCGACAGAAAAAAACCGACGAAGATGGCCTTCGTGCCTGTGCACACGATCCAGGATTTGACGGATCGCTGGCAAGGTCGCAGATTTTTGGATGTCAACGGTAGAACGAGTAGAATCACGCGAGGATTTGCTTGACTGTCGATTTTTCGCTGATCGTTAGAGGCTTCTGTCATTCGTCGCGAGAATTCTAAAAATCCATGGTCCGTGGGAAAAGTGATATAAAAGTGTTTGATGTAAAGTAGATAGTAGGATAGATGCGTTCGAAGATATTACAAGAAAATTAGTTCCAAGATTCATTCGGTGGTGAGGTGGGAAGGTTTTTGCGAGGAAACTAATTAATGTAGCATTAATCGTAAACTGTGTTGCTTTTCAAAGTGCCACTTTATATGTACATACATGTTTAATGAGATCTCACGCTCCGAATAGTTAATTAGTGCATAATTGGGGAAGCTCAGAATTCAGATGGATATTGTATCGCTGCGTTTTACAAATCGGGATCGGTAGAAATCTGTGACAGTTCCTTCGATCATAGTGTGTATCGTTACAAAACTGCCGAGGGATGTTTAATTTGTGAAAACGGTGAATTTGTGGAAGGATGAGGGTGAAGGGGACGTTGGGGCGTTCTCTATCCACCTCCTTTGGTCGGCGTAGCCGCTGTTAATGCATCGGTTCAATTAGCGGCCAACACGGTGACACGGAACAATCAATTACGTTTGTTTACAAGGTGTACCCGTTAACGGCGCTGCCATTGAGCGGCCATTTAAAACGGAATTAACATTCCTCGAAGATGAACGCCGGTTTCGCTGATCGTACATTGTTCGGGCATTCGAAACACTCGCGTGAAACGAAGACGGGTGTCGCCATTCGAAACCTTCAGCCACGTTCTTCCATCTAATTCCCTGATATGTCGGTGATGAACTAAAGCTGTGATCGTCGCGCGAGAGGAAAAGAACTGACAGTCGGCTCGTATCTCTAAAATTACTACACTCAAAGAATAGTCGACCGCTACAATAATCTTCATTGCCTCAAAACTCATTTTCCTTCGATACATTTGCAGCTCCTTATTTGTAACAAATAATCGCGTTGTCTTCCACGGCTTCCCACTCTGCATCCGACGAAAAGATTCACACGTTTCCGCTCGATTTCAATCGCCGATTTCGTTGCCTCGTGGTCTCGAGACCCTTGGAAAGCCTGCGAAATAATTGCGATTAGAGGGATCGTAGATTCTCCCAGCCTCGTGTTCCAGCGAAATTAATTTCCGTCGAGCGATAAGGAACCGGTAGCGGTATCCGTCGCCTTGCCTCTGAACGAGCATCCTCGGGCATCGTCGTTTTGAGCCCAGTGCCGTTCCTTTAATTCCTAATCTAATAGATTTCTTAGTGGCAGGGCGGAAATAGTGGATTCGCGGACCAGAGACAAAGGCTGAACGGCGTAAATATTTTGTTTACCGAAATATCGTGGCCGATTAAAGACTATCGCGTAAAGTCCACGGGCGCCGTGCGTCGAACGTCCTAATCTCCTTCGACCAGCGATTATTTTATCGCACGAAACGCTCGGTGGAACGAGGGGAAACGGTTTTTCGACTGCGCTCCAATGCCTAACTGGATGCCACCGAGAGAGGGCCGATTTTCTCGCGGACGCTTGCGCAAGCTGATTTTCCTATGTCTCATTCGGCGCTGCGCGGAGCCGCGGTCGTGGCAAAACACGAAAATAAGTGACAGACTCCTCGACAGTTTGCTTATGAATTATGGCCAGCAGAGATGGAATTTTTCGAGCATTCTTCGCTGGTTTATTTAGCCAGTTGGAGGTACCCGCGAGGATGAGTTATGAGGATGTTGTTCTCCTCGCGGAGGATTCTGAATAAAAAAATGAGAGGCAGTTCCTTAGGTCCATTGAAAATTAAAAATAGGGAATGTAGAACTTTTTCCTTCTGCCTAAACTTCTATCTACTAAATCAGTCTCAAATCGAGCTTCAAGTACTCGAACAATCGAGGTGCCTTGTCCGGCGAGGAATTGTTCAAATCTCCAATCGGTCTTAGCGAAAATTCCACAGAATCTTGGAAGTCAAAATTTTCTTGGCACCTCTGATGAGGCAACTGAAGCGTATCGCCGATATCGTGCATCTTATTGGGCGTCGTTTAGTCTCATGACGCTCTTGATCGTTCTCCATTGCGCGCGATGTCGAACGCGTGCGTCAGCGTGGAGCCGGGGCTCAGCCGGCCGAAGAGAGTGTGATTATTGTAACTTCGATGAGATAAGGGCATCGTGGCACGAACGTGTCTGCTGGTGATAGTGGTCCGTTTGTGCGAGCGTAATTTATTAGCCGGCTGGCCAGAGATATGTCCGCCGACGCCGCGGCGGGCATCGCGACTCGCCGTTCAAACCATTCCCGCGTTTTAATAACACGTCAAAACGCACACCAGAATCCTCATTCTTCGTGATCTGATCCACCTGCGTCTGTCACGAACATTCGATGCGAACGCTCTCCGCGATCCCATTTCCTCTGCTCCTGCTGTGGCCTGTCAATGGCAACTTCTTCTCTGCAAGATTCTGAAATATGAAAAATTATTACTTGCGACTGTAGAAGTTTGATAGTAATATCGCTGCTCTTTCGATACTGTGTTGTCGCCAGAGGTTGGAGAAGAATGTGCAAGAGAGTTCTGCTTGTTAGTGATATGTGTAGGTTTATGGTCAGACGTGACGGAGTAGGTACCTAAAGGTGTCGTCTTTCTATGGGCGAATTCCACCTTCGCCCAAATCTCCCCCAACGTCCGTGATTTTCATTAAGGTATATTTTCATTGAGGTTTTCCTACACGCGACTGGACGCAACGTGAAGAATTTCAAAGTAGATTTTCTGGAAAATGAAGCGCGATATGAAAAAAAGTTACTGTTTCTTTTCGATTTATAACAAGTAAATAAGTCGAGAAAAAGGAATAAATTTTTTTGATATTGCGCTTCATTTTCGAGAAAATCAACTTCGAAATTCTTGTCGTTGACTTAATGAAAATCGTGGGCGTTGCGGGCGATTTGGGCGTAAGTGTAATTCACCATCTGTGGTCTTCATTGGACGAGTTGTGCAACCGAATTTTTGTATTGATTTTCTATTATAATGGAATAAAAGGGATTCGTTTCTATCGCTCATTCACACTTTCTGCAGTTTACTTAGCAAGACGCGCCAGTTAAGACAAACTGTTTAGTCTTCAAGTGATATTCCCAATGTGTACTCGAGTTACATTTGCAGAGCTAAACCGTCGTTTAATCGCCAACGATTTGGCGATAGTTTCTTTGAATTATTGAAAAGCATTTTTTGAAGCTGTTCAAAGTGGCAGTGGTTCTATCGCCATCTTGTCAAGTACAAAGTGTTTCTGTCGCGTGGAAGTACTTTTGCGAAATCTTGGTGCTCATCACGCTTTGCTGTCAGTAGCGTTCACTCATTCTTTCAGCGGTTTGATTAGGAGATTCGGGCGTGATTAATATATAGGTGAATCGCAATGGTTGGCAACAGAGACGCGGTCTGAATTTTCGCGGAACGCAAAGTGGACGTCGAAGGAGGGAAAGCAATATCTCGGGGTCGGGTCGTGATTCTTGGCCTGCTCGGTATACGCCGCTTTGTGTCATTTCATCTCATCGCTCTCAGCATTTAAATAATCGTTTTCTGGTGACTCGTGTCAACTTCTCAATACACGTTTCCATTTCGACCATGTTGAGTCAGTGATCACAACCGACGAACACTCCATCGCGTGATTCATCTCTTGTCAAAACTTCGAGCACTGTTAAGTTAACAACTTATTAAAACTGTCAGTTTTTAATAAGTTGTTTACTTTCTTCAGACCCGATAAAGTCTTTACATTGGAGAATAATTTTTAACGAAGTTTATTATTTCGGAATTCGTTATCATTAGGTAATATCGTTAGTGTAGTTCGTTAATATCTTATAGGAAGCAGTACGTCTTACGCAATTATCTCAGTTCGCTGGAAGAAAATGACAGATCATCGAAATTCGTGATTTCTCGATTGCAGTCACGTTTCTCTTGTACCGAAGCAATCAAACCACATCACTTCCCTTCGTTGCGTCTCGATTCTAAGAGTTGTGCAATAATGCACCGGATGCATCGCAAGGACGGAAAGATTCAATTTAATATACGAGGTCTTGGCTTCGCTTACCACCAAATGTGTCGTGTCTCGTTTGAATCCTCTGATTCTTCCTCGATTCTTGCCGCTGATACTCGTTCGATAGATTCGAGCACGCAGAATCGAGAAGCGAAAAATTATCAGTGCGATTCGAAGCGGAAACGCGAGTTGGTTCTGGGCTTCGCTGATTCATCGAACTCGCAAAACGTGGGTGTCGCAATCGGGCATAGAAGCGCGCGAAAGGCTCGCTAGTTTTAACAGAAATTAATATTCACGGTGATTGGAGTGGCTGGCGCGGCGGAGAGGCGCCGCGATAAGCGCGTAAAAATTCGGCGAGCACGGTGCAAGCGATCGATCGTCGAATTGTGTTCGAGTCACAGAAATATTGATGCTTGCGAAAGGTCGTGGATCTCTCGTTTAAATACTTCAAATTGTACTCTCTGCTTTGGTGATCGATAATCAACGTCTGATTATCCCTAAAAAAACGCCACAAATCCACATCAAACGAAGTAAAAAACTACCTCGATACCCATTCAAGAATCAAACTCCAACAAATTCACCAATATTTCCACTAAATCGTTAAAAAAGTTGGAGCTACGAAATCAGAGGAGGCACTTCTCAGCGCAACATTGGAAAAATCCATCCTCCCTCGAGTGTCTTCAGCGAAACCACCCCCAGCCACTCCACCAGTCATCGAATCCTCCGATACTCGATGCGCAAAGGCCACGCGGGTTTCGGTTGAAGGGGGTTGAATTTATAGGCGCATACATATTCGCCGTCCAACTTCTCTCGTCGTGGATCCACTTTTTCCCCCCTTTTTTTTTTTACATTCCTGCTACCGTCGCCGAATAACCGGAGATGGCACAGTAGCCACGAGTAGCCACGGCCCAATATTTTTGTCCGCTTCGCGGCTCGATCTCGGCCGTGTTGGTAGCCGGTCGGCGCGGAGAAGTGCAGATAGCGAGGCGGTTTATCGGTCCTCTGCGGTGTTAACCGTCGCCCACGCGTTTTAAGAGAGAAACCACAGCCTCGAGCCACTCGTACGCCAGAGTGGACGAGGCTGTTTATTGTTATCACTATCATGGCCGGCCAAGGGAAGCTGATACGCGCCGACACGCCGGAGAGACGCGCGTGTTTATAGAATCGAGAAAGCTCTTGTCGCTGCTGGCTGTTTGTCGAGGAACGATGGAACGTGGAGTGGTTTCACGCGACTATTCTCCACCCCAGTGCTTAATCGAGGGCAGTTGTTTGAATTTGGGGACAGTGCTAGAAGCTTTGAATGCGAAGGTGGGAGGTAATCGAGAATTAAAGGATGCTGTGATTTAGAAGCACTTTATTAGGTATATTCCCTGGTAGCATTTATTGTTGGCATTTTGATGGCCAACTAATTCCCAACTTGGGGACACTGTGGGCCAACCAGAAATGCTACTAGGGTTCAATCTTCTCGCCATAAAGATAATATAATATCCGAGAAGCAACGCACAATTTTCCGTCTGTTTTTCCATTCATTTTTGCGGATGAATGACGGTCAAGTTTTGGAGCACACTGTCGGTCGACAGAAAATACGTTTGTACATTTCCCCCCGATCACTTGGCAAGTCTGAGTCCTTGAAACTTTCCCCCATCGGAGCAGACTTGCTTGTCCAGCCTTCCCAGGGTGGCCGGATCGATTCGAGCGGTTTTCCCATCGTTAAATCACCAGGGGCGGTGATAACAGGCCCGCGTCGACGGTTTCCAGCGGACGGTGAGAGCCGTTCTCGGAAAAATTCTCGTCGCCGGCGATGCTCGTTGCACGATTCATGCGACCATGGATTCTCATAAATCATAAGAGATCGCGGGGCTCGACAAAAAGAATCGCGCTCCAATTACCTCGATTCCTTGGCCGCGAAAAGAAGGGAAAAAGCTGCCGCCGCGCTGAGAAAAAGCCGCGTAGCCGAGCCGCGACTTTGTTGCGTGGCGGTTTTCCCCGCTGCCGCGATAAGGCACCATGAAATAAATTTCATTAGATACGGTTTAGAAGATATTTCGAGGAATTGTCGCTGCCACGGTCTCTCGCGTGGATCTGCGGATGGGATCGATCTTTTTGCGTGGGCGGGATCGGCGGTCTTGCACGCAGACCGCGGAAAAGGAGAAACACGACTGCCTGGTCTCCCTTCGCTGCTTTTCCTCGGAAATATTTCCAACTTGAATCGTTGAACTCCCTTGCATCTCTGCCCCCCTAATTCCAATTCCTTTTTCAATCTTCTTCAATTTCTCCTGGAATCTATACCAACATTTTTACCTTCTCATATCCCACCATCGATTCCCCACATCTCGCCACGGGGTATCGCGGTAAACGTTGCACGAAAACCCTCCCGGGCAGCAGCCAGCGCAAAAATGAATCACCGATTCCTTATCAATCCCAAAGTCACGCCGCGAACTTACTAAATCATACTGTTATCGCATGCCGCGTTCGGTCAACATGTTCGTGCACATACGACGAGCGAAACAGAAACGGGAAGGAGGTATGTGTAACGTACGGTTGCAATTGGCGGTCGATATCTCGAAACGGTTTCGACCACTGTCGGGGGGGGCGGGGGGCGGGGGGGGGGGGGAGCACAATCGACGAGTCGCGCCGCGGCTCCGGCTGTCCGGCGACATTTCTGTCGGCATTCTACGGCTTTTCGTGCCGGCATCCCGCGAGGCGGATTCCGCGCTCGTTCGTTATTTACTTCACGTTTCGTGAAAATGAAAAAGGCGGAGTCTTGTGCAAGTTCGCTCGCGGTGAAAGTCCGTTTTGCAGTCCGCGCCGGAGCCCTGGGCCTCCTTGCGGGTCCACTCTCGGCAGATGGATAAGGATCTCTCGCCCGGCTAGCGAAGATCGATCGACCGGTCGTTTCGTGGGAAATTTATAGGATGGGCGTACTCGGTCCGTCGTCTAGTCGCTCGGACGCGGCTCTAACGCTTACGAAACCGCGGCAGAATTCTGGAAATGGAGCTCGCCCCGCTCTGGACAGGGCGCTACCGTTCGCGGAAACTTCGCGCCCCTCCTAAGTGTCTGCGATTACTTCATCGATATTTTCTGTGGTAGGGTAAAGGACGCAATTACTGCCACCTACCCGATTACTGTTACCCTAAGCTGTTTTACGTAAAATAACGAATAAATCTTGTGAAATGATGCATAACAAAAATTTAGCATACAATTGGAACTTATACGATAGAAAAAACAGCACTTAATTTTTTCTTCGATAATTTGGATAAAACGATAAAATATTTTGAGCGGATGTTAGGAGAGTGAAAACGATGACTTCCTTATTAGCGAAAGAGAAAACGAGGCGTTAAAGCAAATGCTGTAATTGTAATATTTTAGCTATTAACATAACAAAATATAATGTTTTAAATAATATAAGCATCATAGAAAGTAATAAAGATCCGAATTCAACGATTCATTGTCGTTTTATTTATTAATTGGGGGACAGTGATTGGTGCAAGCGTTTCAAGCATTTTGGTATTACTGTCATAACAGTAGTTGCTAATGTACATGAGACGACATAACCTTAAAATGAGATAAACAGTATTAGGTTAGCTGGCAGTAATTGGGGTATCAGTAATTCAGTCAAATACATTTGGAGGGTGTCGGTAATAGATCCCGAAATATATTTTTGAACTTGATGAATTTATTCATAAAAATCGAAGTTTAAAGATCCACCAAATTTTGTTCATCAAGTAAACATATTGAACAATAATAAATAACAAGAATAACATATACTTTTAATCTATAAGTACAAAACTATAAGATAATGTCAGCATCAACGCTTAAAGTGTTAGTAATTGGGTCCTTTGCCCTAATAGAAATTGGCGAGCTAATCTGCATTGCGCGCTCAAAGTTGCTGGAGTTCCTATTATTGTAGGGGAGAGTTGCCAATATCGTACTGGTCACCTAAATCGCTAAATCACCTCATCAATTTCTCAGTAATTAATGAATATAAACAACATCTGATAATAAAAAATATCAAGTAAATGCGAAATTAGAAATAGAAACAAAACCTTTTGAGCTTACACCCTATTTTGTGCGTGCTATAAACATTAAAAAAACTCAGATATGATTGATGTAACTTTTTACCAGTTTATTTTAGCTAATAATAATCAAATAATGCAATTTTGTCCTGTATTTTTGTATTTTTCTAAAAGCGGGTTTAATGTAGAATATTTTACATTCATTTTAAGTACATATTACATTCATTATAAAGTTTAAATTGATATTTATAAATAAATTGACCATGTTTCCTAAATGTACCACTACAATCGTACCAGTAGGATTTGACAACTCGTATGTTATATAGGTTATGTACATATATCATATTCATAGGTCATTGTGGCCTGTGTGTGATCCATATACATATCTATATGTAACTACAGTGGCCTGCAAAAGTATTCGGCCACCCGTTAAAATCGCATAATTTTTTTTAAATTAATCCAAACGACTTGAGTTTTTTGAGAAGCTAGTGCTAAAAAATGCACTTGATCCGAATAGCAAAAAAAAAAATAAATAAGAAAGGTCGTTTTTTAAACTTTTTTTTTGAAAAAACGACCTTCAATATTTTTGTTTGCTATTCAGACCAAGTGCATTTTTTCAAAACGACGAATCACATAATTTAGCAAACTAATCCCTCTAGCTTCTAAAAAAAAACTCAAGTCGTTTAAATTAATTTGAATAAAGTTATGCGATTTTAAATGGTGGCCGAATACTTTTGCACGCCACTGTATATAATAGTCATTACTTTATGTTGAATATTTTCTGCTCTATTTCTTAGATACTATTTTTAGTGGAGGTACGATTTAGGAGACCGGTAAATCGTACCTTTTACAGTATGTGACAAAACGATTAATAACAAATTAATTTGCTCTGAACAAAAGGTTAAGCGTATAATAGTAGGTGCCTAAAAGATCAAGCTACAATATTCAATAGTCATTTGCGTTCAAATTATTACCAAATATGAAATGTAACGTAAAATGTCTTAAGTGGTACGATGCAGGCAACCCTCCCCTACATCGATGCTCAACGGTCCGGGAACTTCATAAAGAAAATTCTTGCGCGAATGCTTTTCTGTTCCCGCGTCATGCAACTTAGAACACGCAAGTTATGGGAATTTTACTACCGCTTAAATTGCGAAGCAGTCGTGCACTGTCATCAGCTTCAGTATCGTAAACATTCTCATCATCAGAATTCGCGTGAACCATGCAGAAGTAATGAAGCATTCAGGCTGCGGAGAAGGCAACTCTTTATCTCCAGAAGGATTACGCTGTTCATTCGCGAAATTCTCGCACAGGGAATAATACTCCGCAGTTTGTGTGTTCGTGCTTTGAAACGGGGGGGGGGGGGGGGGGGAGGATGGCAAAAAACGCTCGTGAGAAACGCGCACGCGAATGGAAAAATGGAGGCACGATTTCCAGCGGCGCGACGCTGTAAGGAATATATGTATCCCTATTTGCATGCGTTGTTGGCGCTTCTACCGTTGATGCCTGATACGAGAGGAAAGGTTGGGAAATCTCATTGAGACACGTCGAAAGAAAAGCGCCCGAGTATGCGCCTCTGTCTCAGCTCCCAAGGAACATCCTCGCGCACCGCTTCTTCGTAAGCGCAACTTGACACAATGGAGTGTTAAGAAACGCGCCTGACTGCTGGAAAAAAGCGCGCATTGTTCGGGTAATTCGCGGTGGATAATAATGACATTAAACTCGGAACAATAAACGAATCTGGCGTCGACTCCTTGCGCGATTCATCGGGACTTGAATATTGCTTAATTACTAAATTACTGAATTAACGTTGACAGGCTATTAATAACGTTCGATCACGATACGTTGACTTGCGAGTGATCTTCTCAAGCGGGATATCCATAGACGATAAGTAGTAGGTATTACATCGATATCTTGGAAAGAAATGAGTAGAGCTCCGATACCGCAACCAGCGTCCTTCGTCATCGCCCGAGGTAGTCAGTTTTGTGCCAGTTAGTGAATCTTAGATCCCGTCAACCGGTTGAAAAAAATAACATATTTGTCCGTAGAATCGAGTTCACCTGCGCGGGGTGCCCTGAATAAAGCGCGGCGCAAGAAAGTCGCCCAATCAAAGTTCCATTCGGAGCTTAATCAATGATCTTGGATGGAAACGCGCAGAGTTGCCGATACGTTGCCCGCTAGGAGTTATCTTGGAAACTCGCGTTCCTAGGATTCTTTCAGCGACCCGGTTTATTACATAAGAAACAACAGCCGTCCATCCACGTAACGGTTACGTTGCGCGGTGAAAATTAGCTTCGCAACGAACAAAGTCAGCGGTTTCTATTGGGCTCTCCCTTGCCGCCACTTGTTTTATCCGATCGATCTCTTTATGCTGCATGCGCGTCCTTCTGCGAGCCACTCATCCTCGGGTGAATCGATAAAAAGGAGTAGGCATGTTGCAAATGGAATGCGAATTTCACGAGGGATCGTCATCACTGTATATCATTTTACAGGGAGGGGCGAGCAAAGGGGTGAAATAATAAGGTACTTATTCAACTTTCGAACGTTCTATTGACTCGTAAAGTCATACAGAAAATCGACTTAAGTAGGTGTAACAAGGGTCTCCCGAATATAAATCACCATTAGTCTCCATAATTGGATGAGGGCTCAGTATTCCCTAGCCGCGCGAAGCCTCCAGGGAATCCCCCGGGTCCGCCACACGACCGCGACGCCGGGGCCGAAGGAGCAATTACTTCCGCGCCGCTGCCGGAATCCGAGCTCGAATTCGTCAGCGCCGGCCCGAATGATCTTCGAGACGTCTGACCGGCAGAAGTTAAACCACCCTTGGGTAGGCTCGATCACAAACGCGCCGCTTGCATCGAGCCGCAGTATAAATACCGGTATCTGGTGTCGTAAAGCGCGGCATTGGTTTTCCGCGGGAGAATGGAGGAGAAATACCTACCGCGGGAGCGAGAGGGAAATGGGGAAGAAAGGGCGGTCGGGGCGGGAGAGGAGAGACGGGGTAGAAAGCGGGAGGGAAAGAGGAAGAGAGAGGAAAAAAAGGGTAGGCGGAAGGAGAGGGACGGGAAAGAGAGGACCCAGGGCAGCTCGCCACACGTAATTTATGTCTGCGGCGCAGCGCGGCCGCGTTGACAGTTGAAACACGGCGGCGACTCGGATTGGTCGGCTGTGGGCGCCTTATAGGGTCGCGCGCATGCGCACACCGGCTCACGACATCCATCAGAGGCGACCAGCTACCGCCGTCAGCGTGCCACTCTTTATCTTTCTCCTCTTTTCTCTAGCCCCCTTGCCCTTTGCCGATGTCAACCGTGCCGTAATCCTCTGTCACTTGGGGTACACCGTCCTCCCCGTCTTCCTTCGCCTTCCTTCGCCTTCCTTCGTCTTCGTTGCTGCCCAGGCTGTTGTCCTATTTCGCCTATTCCGTTCGCGTCGGCTGACGGGCCGGGGCGACGCGACGTCTTCCGACGATGTCCTTTACAGTCCCTCCTCGCGTCCACTTCACGTCTACCTTCAGTGGAAAGTGTCTCCTCGCCATCTTAGGCAGGCGCGTCGGTTACTTTTACCGATGAGCTTTTTTCAGGTATCGTCGGTGGTTACTGGTTTTCAGGGAGCAGCTCTTGACGCGACGTTTTTTGGCGCCTTTTGTCCCATCGGCTCACCGGCTCCAGCTCCTTTCTCTTTGAACCTTTAATTGGACGATTCCCGAGTGTACTTTCACTGCGTTTATCTGTGTTTGGTCATTGATTTCTCACGATGTCGTTTTCGTAAAACATAGTCACGGTTCCGCCGCGCTACTTCGGGGTACAGAGGTATTGGATGAGGATTTTCGAGCGGATGAAATGGTACTACTTAGGTGCTTGCAAGCTTGTTCTGGTGGTACTGTCGCTGGACCACGAGAAGCAGAGAAGCATCGATGTTGAGCGACGGGAGATTGTATTGCAAAACGGGGGACCTGTTGGATAATCACTTGACGCTACGACATGATGCTGAGGATCAATTAACCGTTCCTGTTGGTTGTTTCACGTGCACATATATTGCTGGCTGTGGGCAGTTCTTACTAATTTCAGAGAAGAGGTACACAAATAACCTACACGAGCGAACGTGATAATACTTGGTGAACACATTCGTGAGTCACCCTACGTCTAATTTCCATATATCTACCAGAAGTCGAAAACATGAAGTAATCCGTGGCTCGCAGATAATTATCAGTGGTAAAAACACGGAATATGCTGTAATCCGATGACGAAGTATCAATGTAACGATCATACTTTATTCGCTGCTCCTCCCGTTTTCTAAATCTCCTTCCCACGGGGCCCTGGAACGTTGCCACCGCGTGTTCGTATTAAAGCAGATCATTCTACTTTAAAAAGGCGAACGCGCGGTGACTTTGAACTATCTCCTCGTAAGGAGGCACGTGGATTTAAACCGAATGAAACCGAACAGCGCGATTACTCAGCAATCCGTAGAACTTTGCTCCGCAACCGTTTCATTCCGCCCGCAGTTTTTGCCACCAGCCTTCGGCATTATGCAATTGCTGTCCACAGTGGCCCGCGAGAGTTGATCACCGATGATCAATGCACTGTAGGTTGGGCAACGGTCTGCCCCCAAAAACGTTGCCGCGATCACGGACCGAATCTCTGCAGCGGAACAGTTTCTATAGTGTTCGGCTTGGTGTTTGTTCCAGCAGCCGGCCAGCTCGCAGGAGCGTGGCAGCGGCTTGGCTGTGGGGCGTCAAGGGGGGCCCGGTAGCGCGGGGGGGCCCGGAGCAGTGGACCAGGCTAGGGACCTAAGTCCCTGCCTCCCCGCGTCCATGGGCGACGCTGCACGACCCACCACCTTGCCGTGCAGCCCTCCTGCCGCCCACCATCACGGGCCCCATCATACGCCCCTGCATCAGACCCACTGCGGGACCAACAACAACTGCTACGACGGCTCCACCACCCCCTACGACTCCAGGGACTACGACTCCCCCGGAGGTTGGTACCACACTCTGTTTCCAAACAGCGTTTCTTTATTCTCTTTTATCGGAGACTTGTACAGTAATCTTGGATAATCTGTTCCGCACCTGAATAGTAGACACTGCAATTATTCAGATTTTAGATATATCATCACATCAGCTCACCAAGCATTCAAATGTCGATCAGGTGGCCAGGAATACAGGACCAACAACAACAATAATAATAACAACGGCAGCTTCGAGAACCCTAGCGACCTGAGCATGCCACCCCAAACGACTCATCATCACCACCACCACCACCATCACCATTCCCATCTACATCCCCAGACCCACTCGCAAGAACAGCAGACCACGGAACACTTGCACGCTATCCCGAAACTAGAGCCACCACCCACCCCGCCGGCACAGTCCGAGGACGTCCCCGGAGTCGTTTGCGCCGGATGTGGCCTTCGGATATCCGACAGGTTCTACCTGCAGGCCGTCGACAGGAGGTGGCACGCCGCCTGCCTTCAGTGCTCGCACTGCCGTCAGGGCCTCGACGGCGAGGTCACCTGTTTCAGCAGGGACGGCAACATCTACTGCAAGAAGGACTACTATCGGTGAGTCGATGGACATCACGTTTATTAAGCTGGTTAACCCTTGGCTGAATGAGGTAGTTGGCTGTGAAGCTAATCGAGCAAGTGGACGAATACGTACTCCGTTCGATCCTTTCAGGCGCCAACTTCGGAACAGTGTCGATTAGTTAGACTACCTCCAACCAGCTGAGGGTTAGCACTTCCAACTATGGTAGTCTGTTGCACCCTCGAAAGCGCTTCGTTTCATTCACAATTTCGTTATATCTCCCCCAACGACTGTACTCGTTATCTGCAATCGCACT
Source organism: Andrena bucephala (assembly GCA_947577245.1). NCBI lineage: Eukaryota > Metazoa > Arthropoda > Insecta > Hymenoptera > Andrenidae > Andrena > Andrena bucephala. The sequence continues at coordinate 94,160,364 of OX387715.1, read as the reverse complement.
GATACCTATGAATCTTCGCCTGGCCAGCTGATAACGCTCCCCGGTAAACCAATTAAGCGAAACCGCAAAGTGCAGTGTCTCTCACGTTTATCGGCTATGTTTCCCGAGGAAGTTCTGCGGTTAGGTCTACATGGTTGCTCTAGAAACAAGAACGATTATGTAACCTTGACGAATGCGGATGCAGAATTTGTCCTGCATTCGCCACCTGACACTTTTCTATAATTGACGTGCAAAATTGAACCGAGAGCATCAATATTTCGTTCTATCAAAGCAGTGTTCAGATAATCAGACGGTTGTGTAGCTCGCGCTGCAAGCTCCGGAGATCGAAATTCTATTTGCAATCTTAAGATTCACTGCAATCTTCGACGATCATTCCTCAATCCTTGCTGGAATGTTCGACCATCAACGTCATCACAATCCTCTTTGATAGTTCTTTCCACCTTCGCCTCTCCATCTCCCCTGTTTTCATCGAAATCACGTTACTCCGCGTTTCCGCAACATGTCGCACGATTTCAATTACGAGCAGTCCCACGCAACCGTGGCCAGCTCGTTACAACCTCGCCGAGAATAGTCGGCTCTGTGCTCGTCACGGCAGCAAGTCAAGCGCGAAGCAATTTCTTGCAATTCCGGGAGCCAATTCGAAGACGCGATTTCAGGATCTGCTCGCGCCGTTTCAAACGCGCGGACACATTTTGCGCAACTGCCATCCCGAGGCCTCCCGAGCCTCTTTCACGGCGATAAGGGCCGGTTTCATCGGCGTTGCACGCGATTGACAATAAATTGCCTCGCTGCGCCGGCCGGAATAACAAAAAATTATCGTCGCGCTGCCGCCACGGAAAACAATGCGATACGGGCTCGTTTCTGCACGTCGAATCGGCTTGGCGTAAAAAACGGAGATCGTTGCAAGAATGTGAGCTTTAGAAACGCGACGGCAGGGCAGTGAGTTGATTAGGGGCAACGTTCTCCGGGGGTGTAGGTGTGTTGTTAAATCAAGAGAGGGATTTTAGCTTCGGAGTAGCTCGCAGGGTTGTGCTTTAATTCTTGGAAGCTATATTTAGGAGTAGGGGTACCCCACACTATTTTAGAAATGAGAGATTGCGATCTCTGACGAAGATCAGAGTTGCCAGTGAAGAAGCAACATGGAGTTAGATAACTGTAGGACGTCAAGTCAATCGAGTTAATTACACTCGACTTGCCACTTATTAACCAGAAAATAATTACTCCGAAGTAGTACACATTCAGGTACGAAGTATTACGATATTGAAAGAATTTCCAGGTCCGGTACAAGCAGGAAAACAGTAAAACACGCGTCCATCGGCGCAGCTGTGTTCCCCGCGACGAGCAAGAGCTCACCTCGCGTTCCTACACGAACCACTCCCCAATTAATCAACTTTCCCCCGCAGACATCGTCGATAAACAATCCGCAGGAAGTTGTGCAACGTGCCGATTTCCGGAGGGCCGGGAAAGAGTAGAATTTGCTCGGCCCGAGTGCGGCAGTGTCTCGGAAATTCCAGCGGCTCCTTTAACAGGCGAAATATTCCCATAGGCGCGCGTGCACTTGGCACAGCTTAAGAGGAATTCTCTCACGTTTCGCCCGGTGTGTGTCTGGTGATTTCCATTCCGAGAAACAATTGCGCCCCCGACGGGCGGGAATATACGCGGAAATCACCTGTCTTGCCATATTTCGCGCCGCCTCGAGACACTAATCCCAGCCGAGCATAGAGACTCGGACGCAATAAATACGTGTATGTGATTCTAACTGTCGCCACGGACGCAATATTTTCGACTGAAAATCGCTGGGAGCCTTTGTCCGCCTTCAAAGGCAACTGTCGATCATACCTCCACAAAGCTACCTATCTGCGTGCCATTCTTAAAGAAACGTGAACGAAGAATGCTTCTCTACCAGGTCTACAGATCTCTACAAGTTCGACTGATCTAGATTAAAACGAGACAAGATCGCAACGAACGTTCCTTGGATCGTTCCTGACCGGGTCGCGGCGCGAAATAATTTAATGGTTGATGGGTGGAATATCCGGAGAATATCGAAGGACGTTAGCAGAGGGACAGGAACATCGTGTTGCGGCCGTGGAGGGCCTCACACGGCGCGGATATTAGCGTACTCCCTCGCTGGGCGATTCGCACACACAGAGCTGGTACGGAGCCGGGGCCCAGCTTCGTGGACTAATGGTCACGACTCGACCATTTACCTCCGGCGAAGCGTCGATTCTTGATAAGTAAATCACCGTCGATCTACATTTCACGAGCGACGGGCCGATATATACACGTGCAGCGGCCGGACGTCATCCCCGGATGTCCTCGGTGCACTTGCCTTTCCCTTCGGTACTCCCCGCCCCGTCTTTTTTTCCTGTCACCTCTTGACCTCCTGCGGCCACGATGAATTTCCTCTTCTCCCGTTTCCTTTTTAATTAGCGGTCTGATAAACGCGAGGGGAATTGGAGTGGAGTTTATTCGTAGGGAGGATGTCGCAGAAAAACCGGGCGAGGTGCTCTAGGATCTAAGTGTTCCTAATTCAAGGATTTAAGGATTGGGAGGGGTGATCTTCTGACGACTTTTTCATCTTTATGTGCCGTTGGTTGCGAAGTTTCTCGCAATTTCAGGAGTCGAGCACCCAGCAGGGGCCTGTCTTTCTGCTCTACCGTTTCCTTTGCTTCTCTACGCGCTTCTGCTCGCTCGTGGACGCGGTGGTATGCCTCGAAAATCGCGCCAGCCGATCTCTGAAGCCACGGTCGAGATCCTGCGAGATAAGGGGCTGGCTTTATCGCGTCGGAGGAGACACCCTGCGACAGAGATGAGATTAGAGTTCGCTGGGGGAAGTCCCGTACCGGACACTTGAATGCTTTAATCGTGTGCGATATTAAAAATTTGACGACACCGAACTGAAGCAAGGAACTTAATGGAAATGTCAACTTAAATCTGACGAAGCCCGCAGTCACTAATACCTTCGACTTCGCCCCCAACGTCTTAACCAGAGTGCCAAATCGAAGCTCATTGATTCGTCGAAGCAGGAACTCTATTCGCGGCGGATAGTGTGTCGGCGATACGCGATATCCGCTGGGAAAAGGAATAAATTCGTCGCCGCGATTCTCGGTGATTTACTTGCGCGTCACCCGTAAATTAAGTCTTGAAATTTGAGAACGTAGATTTCCCGTTGATGCGATTGTGTAAGACGAACCATACGGGGCATTTTGCACACGCACGGACCGCGTTCACTCGTTGTTTCGTTGTTTCGTTGTTTCGTGCCTGAGATGCAAATGTCGCGGTCGCCGATTACGCGGCTGCACCGAGCTGCTCGCCGCTCCGAATCACCCCTGGATCATTCACCGGCCTTCTGATAACGCTGTTACACCAGTATCAATTCGACTTTTGAGCGCTGGTTCGGTGACCTGTACCTCAACAATGGTCAAGATGAAAGCCTACAAACAGACAAGGCACTCCAGCAACTGCACTCTCACGAATCGAGTACTATACGTCTGAATAATCATCGATCCATTAAGCCCCCAAGGAGTAGTCCTGGGAATATTTCACGAGCTCGAGGTGCAGCGCAGCCAGAGAGTGTCAGAGAGCGGTCGAAGGTAGTATACATATCTGGAAGCAGAAGGCGTGGTGGAGTCGTGTTCACACGTCGAGCAGCCCTTGCACGCGAGTCCCATGGACGCGCAGCACGCTTCCTCGTGGAAGTCGCGCGTGCAGACACCACGGTCCGCGCGGACTGCATACGCCGTCATACAAGAGTGACAGCCAAGATGGAATATAGCGCGGACATCCCGTCACGACAACCGTCCGCGTCGTTCGGGCCCCGAAACTCTCTCTTTCTTTCTCTCTTTCTCTCTTTCCCTGCCCCTTATCTGGCTGGCTCGCATGTGCGATCTCGCCGTCGGCCGCGTAGCCAACGTGTGGTTGTCGCCGTGGTCTCGCCGCTGTTATTAGGCAGCGCGTTCGCGTGTCCGTCCAGTGAACCCGCGGCTTTACGCGCGTGACACCCTTTCGCAACAGCCGCGGCTCCATCGGAAGGAATTATTTCCAGCAGCAGCCTTGGAGTCGGCTTTTCCAACGCCTCGTGCGCCGCTCCAGCCGATTGATCGGACCTGGCGACGCGCTCAGGCATTCAGGCTTTCTAGTATCGGGTTACCGGATCAACGGGTCGCAGCGGGACGGTGTTGACGATGATGGGGGTTGATGCCTGGACGCGGAAAGTCGCGCCTCGATGGGATACTCGAGGAAAGATACGTCTGACTCGAGCTCGGTGGCGCATGCTAGCTAAACAGTGATTTGCATTCGCCAGGGGAGCAAAGTCAGGCATTGGAGAATCGAATGGTACCGGTTGTAGGGTGGACTCTGGTTTATATTTCTTGAAATTTAAGGGAGTATCTGCTTATGACAAGAAAGTGGTTGCCATTGCATTAAGGGGTTATGCCTAGTCAGGTGGCCGAAAGGAGGTGAATGTTTGTGAATTTTTTTTGAAAAAGCGGAAGCATATGTATTTACAGAACTTTTTGCACTTGAAAGAACAACGTTTAAAGAACATTTGGTAATTTTTTCGTAGAAAAATATTAACGTTTACAATAAAATAAGAACCGACATCCAAGAAGCTTTTTTAAAAATTTAATTTTGCGGTGAGCACTGCTATTCGGAACCAGATTGCCTAAAATCTAAAAACAAAAAAGATTTTGTGTAGGATATTAATGTATCCTCTGATTAACGGAGGGAATTTCCTAAATATTAATTTATAACAAAACGGCGAATATTTAAAACTAAAATCCGGATTTTTTTCGCATGATTTTTGCACGAAAAAATCAAGATTTCAGCTTTAAATACCCGCCGTTTTGTTATAAATTAATATTTCTGAAATTCCCTCCGTTAATCAGAGGATACATTAATATTATAACGAAATCTTTTTTGTTTTTTTATTTTAGATAATCTGATTTCGAATGGCAGTGCTCACCGCAAAATCAAATTTATAAAAAGGCTTCTTGGATGTCGGTTCTTATTTTATTGTAAACGTAAATATTTTTCTACGATAAAATTACCAAATGTTCTTTAAACGTTGCTCTTTTAAGTGTAACAAGTCCTGTAAAAATATATGCTTCCGCTTTTTCAAAAAAAATTCACAAACATTCACCTCTTTTCGGCCACCTGACTAGGCATAACCCCTTAAAGGTGGTACCACTCCACCCAACCAAGACACTTCCCCTTGCAATGCTTCTCTCCACCACGGTACATACTGGCTTCTTCCACCTTCGCAGAATTCGACATACCTCCGAACAAACCACCATCAGGCCCCTACACATCGGGCAACCATTCGCCCAAAATACCCCGGCGAATCGAGACCATCTACCGAACACAGTCTCGCTTTCCCCGCTATCTCCCCTTATCAGCCTCGAGTCCTCCAGTTTCGGCAAAAAAGGAGGTAACAAAGAGTGCCTCCCTATCCGCCCGGTGACCAGATCTTGATATTTTGACATCGAACAGGATGTAATTAAGGAAGAAGAGCGAGGGGTAGCATCGGCCGCATAGCACAGGTGCCTTGTCCCAGGTTTATCCGTTTTCGGTTGGTGGACGGTGTTCGACGAGTCCTAACGAGCCGCTTTCCAGGCGAAATATTAACGCGCATCTCGCCGGGAGCGCATAACGTCGAAAGTACCTCGTCACCTCGCGTGTTAGCTCGGCCCGGCCCGGTGGCTTCGTCGTAAAAATTGCTTGCGCGTAAAGAGATCGTTGCACGGCGCTGTGAAGAGCTTCCTGGATTGTTCCGTTTCTTTCCAACTCGCCTTGTTTTTTTCTCGTCGTCGTTGGCCCCCCTCCCCCGCCCTCCCCCCCCATCTCTCTTTCTCTCTCTTTTTCTATATGTACGTCGGTTCAAAGCTGGCATCGCCGTTAATATGAGCAGCGTCGGGATAATCGAAGCATGTCCAGCCCCCTGATCGCTGATAAATTGCTCTAATGCGACTAATGAACTACCCGCTACAAGATCCGCGAGCGTGCGCGCGGACGCTTTTGCTGGATGCTCGAGAGGAGACGCCCGACGATGATGGCTGTACGCGCGCGCCCAGGGAAGTTCAATGCCGGCTGGTAATTAATTCCAGGGGCCCCCGTCTCGCTTCGGGGACCTTTCGGAATTTCTTGCCCACGCCGGGGCAAATTCGCCCGTAAACGATGCAGATTCGTTACGTGGGCGGCGGCCAGTTGGCCCGTATCGGGTTCAGCGCGGGGGATAATTAATGGGGTGAAGGGTTAAGCCACTTTCGGGGCTTCCTTTTGGCTTTATGCGTGCACAGCAGTTTGTTTGGCGAGGTGTTGAGGTTGGGAGGAAGGAAGACTGATTGAAGTGTTAAGGTATTTGGGGATCTTCAATTTAGGGGTGGAGAATCTTGCGTGTTTTTATTTTGAGGGAAATTGATATTAGATAATACGCAGGTATTATTTCTTCCTCGAGTGTTTTGGATTTCACAGCAGATTTCTCGTGAATCGAGTTTAGTCGAGGTTGGTTGGCCACTTCCTTGATCGACTGATGTTGAACGTTTGTTGGCTTCTCTAACGTTGCACTGATAGCTCCGATAATTCGAAAAGTAAACAGGGTAATTTCACAGTGGAGGAACTGCTTTCCCGGCGAAACTGAAAGCTGATTTAGAGTTCCGTTATTCGCGGGGAAACCGTTGATAAGTGATATTCATTCACTTGATACTTCAATTCCTGTTCGTAAGAACACTTGATGCGTCAACGCTTCCTACCCATTAGCATTTTTCTATTAATTGATAACTTCCACCTCTTGAAAACTGCCTTCTTCTATTGCAAGCGCAACATATCCACTGAAAATTGAAGGCAGTATTACCCCCCTCGATTTACGTGCTCACAGATGGATCATCCAATTCCTGAACCCTGCTCGAAACCTCTGAAGAACTGTAGTCTCCATTCGAACCGAACGTAACGTGCACAGGCGACGGACTTGCATATCCGGCGACACGGTTGCGCGAGAAGAACAGAGGGGTCGTTAAATTTACCAACGATTCCGAGTACCGAAGGGTACGTCAGATCGGATTTGCTGGAACACACGTTCCTGCAGGTTTATTTTCGCTATTGGTAGTCGAAATCATCGCCAGGCAACCCTCCGTCTCTTACCTTGGATGGGTTTTCGGGAGCGAGGGACGGGGAGCCGCGAACCCGCCACTCATTATTTATCGAGCAAACTCGTACCAGCGCCACGTGGGACGCTGGACACGCATAATTTATCGCGTGGCTCTTTGCACACGGCGGACGTATGAACTTGAACGAGTATCTGCACGAATTTCCAACCGTGCATTTCGCGATTTGCACGATTCTCAACTCCCGCGAAATTGTCAGGCAACGTGCAATTTGCGCCGACAATTACGGGGAACTGATTATTACGAGCTAGGAGGAAGTGGGTCGGTATTTAGCCTCCGCAGTTTTTGAAATTTAATTCCGTTTCGTGCGCAGGGAATATTGTCTCGAGTCCCGATAGGCGAGAGCAAAGGTGGCTTGGAAGCGTAACTATAAAGACTTTAATGCCGTTGTATTCTGTGAATAAGTTACAGTTTCTGGAACGTCATCATATTTTCAGCGCGAAAGATATATGAGCGCATAAAATTCACTTATTCCATGTAGAACCAGCGATAAGTTTGAACCGGTTCGGTGGAGTGTCTTGCTACTCGTTGGTCGCCTATGGCTCTGTTTCCTCAGCACTCGGATAACTTAATGTCGCTCCCCTTCGTTTTATCCTCCTTGGTAATCCAGTCCCCTCAGAATTCTACAGACACTGTAACTTGAATCCTTCCTTTAAAACTTTACCATTAGAATCTCCCGGCTCCTCTATTCCGAGTAGACTACCCTTCACAATTGGGGTGTTCGATCGCTAGTTTCCCTTAACGGGTTATTCTGGTTAACGCGCCGATAAATTCAGCGATTTTCGGAAATTTATTGCGAAGACAGAAATTATAGTAATGGAATAAAACTTTTTTTCTATTGATTAAACTACATTTCTACAGTAAGTAAAAAATATAAAAGTAATAAAATTGTTGCCTTTAAAATGGTTTTGAAGGCGATTTTGATGACATGTTTAAAAATTCATGCCTCGCTCGTGCAGGTGATTTCAGCAGTTGGATTTATTTGAAACCAAAAATACAAACAGTTTCTTGATCAGTATGACTGTTGCTATGACCCGTACTAGAATAAATGATTAATCCTTAAAATTAACAACATGGCGGGCAAAATACAAGAATCAATGTATTTCGGCTGTGTTTTCTGTGCTATTTTCGATTTTAAAAGTAGGTTAGACTCAACAAAAATACTTGGTTGTAGTACCGGCCAGAGGCATAGGTGTGCAGAATAAGCAGTTCAATTTATAAAACAATCAATTCGATAGATTTTGAGATTCTACCTGCACCATGTGAAAAAATGACGTTTCGAGAAAAACGCGTTCAAAGTTTTCGTCTATAGAGGCCGAGCCTCTGCGCTCCCTACAAAATGCCTCTGTAGAAGTTAAAATAATGGGAATTTAACAGTACATTCTTGAGGATATGTACTTTCGAAAAATGTTAAAAAAAAATCGATTTTTCAAATCAGAATGACCCCTTAATTAAGATCAAAGGTAAATCTTGACTGAAAGATCGTGGCAGGAATAATTTGAGCATCGAATCCTCAGTTTTTCCGAATCCTTTTGCCCGCCGAGTCCCTAAACAACTGACCCTGGCTGGAGACCTGTGAAAATCGCAACTGTCAGAAGAAACTCGCGCAGAGGATGACGCGTTCATAATTACAGGCGAAAAAGCTTGGAGGGATAGGATCGGGGGCTTGCTCTCGACTTCCTGGAGTTTGTGGAGGCTGGCTATCCGGCCGGTGGCAGTGGTCATGCATCGTGGGCATGGCGTGTGTGCTGGCAGGACGCCCTCGCGCGATTCCGCGGCGTCTAGAAGCGCACACTCCGTTACATGGTGGTGCGCACGGTGTCTCGTTGCGCTCGGATATTAGTCGTAAAGTATATATCGCTGTAAACGTCTCGGCGGATAAGGATGCGTGCTCGCCGCCGCTCCGATGACTGAATTTAGCTTTCATGATTTCATCTGCAGACATTGTCTTCCTGCGGGCTCTAATTAGCTGAATGAAACTCCCCCGTGGCCTTCCTCTGCTTCTTGGGTCATCCAGCTCGGCAGCAGCCGGTAGCATTCGGGAATTGTTGGGAAACTGCTGTTCCGAGATTAATCGAAACGTTGCATCGAATCTTCTGCGATCACTAGAGAAAACGTGATTATTCTCGGGTAATAATGCCAATTACATAATTGTCTTCGTACAGGTATCGGATACACGTGACATCATTATCGATTAACAACACGAATCTCTTCGCGATCATACAATTTTCCGCTTGTACGATGCTATCTACCAGCAACAAGTTGAACATTACGCGATGTCTGCGTTTAGATCGCGATACTAGGTGCGTGCAGCTCGACACCGAGCGCCTAAGTTTTACGATTTCCTCCCGATGCGACCGTGCTCCCGAAGTCGAGTGTAATTAGCCCTTATCTGATCGCGTTAAATTTCGATCGCGATCTCCCGCTTAACGTCTCAATCCCTCGATGATGAACTCACGCGAAGGCCACCGCTGGAAGGTTCACAATTACCCTTTATCTGATCCGCGGGATCGTTTCACGTAACGTTTCGTCATTTCTGGCGACACCTTCGCGATCCTTTTGACCAGTCCCGTTAGAATCATCTCCGGGAATAAATCTGCCGTGCCGCCAAAGGCACGCTAGACAATCGTTAGAAGCTTTGAAAGGGGATAGGGGACTGGTTGTCTGGATTAGCGGCAGGCGATTCAAAGATAGAGGAAAAGAAGCGGAGGACGAGCGGTGGCAAAGGGTTCGACGTGGCCGGGTTTCATGGATCGAGAAAGATCAAACGGTGGTAGGCTCGTTAAAGGCGTGGATCGAGCGAGTTTCTCGCGGCTTTCGCCGGGGCGAAACGATCACGAAAGGACGTCCTTTCGGGCGCAGGAAGTGGTCGCCTTAAATCAACGGCTCGCAAAGGAAATAGCGAGTGGTAATTGAGCCATAACCCTCGGCCGGCGAACACACAAATATTTCAGCGCCGGGAGCTCGCTCATAATTTAGCCCTCATAATTAAGATGCGCCGCGCGGACTCCGGGACCCGCTGGAACCCCCTGCTCGCGTCGTACGCGCGAGAATCCTTGCTCGAAAAAGGACGAGCACGAGTAGCCACGACCAGTCCGCCCGAAACATTCTCACGAAAATAGATGTGACCTGTTTTGAGACCGCTCGTTCGCCCAATCCAGATTTTCGGCTGCGTTCTCCGTTCTCTTCGTCAGGTTTTCTCTGAGAACGTGTTTGGTCAGCGGCTTCGAAGAGTGTTCTACTATTGATTAGTAACCTAGCACCGAGATCCATCCTCTAAGTGATGGGTAACAACAATTTCCAAGTACAAAACATGAAGTTCACCCGCATACCCTGAACCATCGATTCGATCATCCCAAAATCACAGCCCCCACGAAGTCAACTGAAAGTACAAGCACGGTGGCGACAGGGACTCGATAGAAGAAGGAGCGAACGGGCAACGGTACCAAAGAGTGCGGCATTAATCAGAACGCAAGCAACCACCCCCAGAGATCGGCTGGCGCAACGATAACGAGGCCCTGGGACATAACTCGGTGCCTCCACCGTGTTACGATCTAAGAAAGGAGCCGAGAAATACTGCGACACCGGGACGGCTACCGATGATGCATGTCCCAGAAGTGCGAGAGAGGCTGTGCACGCGTATTATGTTACCGTGCAACGCACCGCGGCCGCTCGCCGTGTCTACCGTGCGTGCATCCCTGGGTCCAGGTCATGACTCTATCATATTTATGTCCCAGACGAGCCGGGCTGTTCCTGGGGCCCCCAATTCCAGGGGGAAATTCCATGGGGACGCGGCCGTAGATCCCAGGCCAGATAACGGGCGATCTTCGATGGACGGTTCCTCTTATCTCAGCCGCGGTCTAATCACTGAGTCCCCCGCGAGGGGACTGATTAGAGGACGTAAAGAAGAGACAGACGCCGCTGGGCAGCGGACTTTAAGCACCGATTTCGAAGATACCCCCGAGACACTGCATTCCTGGGGTGTAATAACGGTTGGTCTTCTGTGCTGGGTTTATCGGTCGTCGGGTCATCGAGCGGTGTTTTCCCTTTGGTACCTCGGGAAAGGATCGTTGGGCGATCGATTTTTAAGCTAGACCCGACCGAAAGTGTCGACCGTCGAAAAGATCGGTGGAAAATAATCGACGAGGGGTTGAACGATAGGTATCATCGCGAAGTCTGTGGCAATTGTTGAGTACAAGCTCGAGAAGTTACAGAAGTAAAGTAAGAGAATTGAAAAAACCAGCTGTCTTCTCTCGAGCAACTACTCAAACATCCCCATGAAACGACAGGAAACGAAGAGCTTATTGCGACCATGCCTCGGGTACAAATAGATCCCTTATTTGAAGCATCGAGAAAGAAAGGGACCAGCACGATATCTCGATGTCGTAGATGCCGTGAGAGATAGCTGGACCGGGCGTATTTGTCCGGCGACACCTGCGCGCAGGACACTTCATGTATCAGCCGCAGGATGCGAGCGGACGCAGCGAGAACACGAATGATAGCTCCTCGGTGCGGCGATATACCTTCTTGCCATTATCAGATTCACGGGCAGCGGCGCCCCGCTAGGAGTCACTCGTCCCGTTCGTGTTACAACTACCCTCGTATCAATTTTTCAACCCCGTCGCTATTAATACTTGATAATCCTGCGCGACTCTTGCACGAATACGATCATTTCGTATGCCCCTCGAATTCATCGTGACAAATTGGAGAAGCTCTTGACAGAGCGCAGTGTCGAACTGATTCCTTGCTCAGCCTACTTCAAACTTAAATATCCTCGAGTCTCTAGCCAAATCAATTACGTTTTTCTACCACCTGGGTGGTGCCAAAGATTCTCAGGATAGGAACACCGGTCAGTGTTCTCTACGAGTCCCAGTTCCATTTCCTCCACCGTGTTTCTCGAGCTGCACTCCATTCCTCATCTTCTTCCAACCCTTCCCCGGTCTACAGAGAGCGAGATCTCACGGCCCTTAATTCGTACAAGTTGCCAGCGACACGTTCGCGCATATAAACCCCGTTCTGCATACACCTCTCCAGGGAATTCGTATGGAGTTTTTACGAGTGGCTGGGCCGTTGGTCATCGTTACTCCTTAAGAGGATTCGGCGTAGCTCGGCAGGGGGTCCATCTCGCAGGGCCCCACAAGGTCACGGCGAGTCGTGTGTCCACCACGGAATTGCGAGTGTCACCACATAAACCATCCCTGCAAAAGTATCGGGTTACCGCGGTCCTCGGCCTCCTCCGACTACCCTTCTTTCTCCTTCCTGTTCTCTGTGCCCTTTGAGCGCGCAGATGAATGGTTAGATTGTCGCTGGTCGTTGCCACAGGCGCCTCTAAGCTGGCTAGGATCCATTCGAGTTTCCAGCTCTAGGTGCATCGCTTACTCAAGTGGTTTAATCGTCGAGCAAGCTGGCCAGCTTCTGGGTGAAAATATGTTTGGCAATCTTGATTAGTAGAATTAGTCCTTGTTTAGGAGCTAGAAGTTCCCAGTTGGAAGTCTGAACAGCGGTCTCTTTTTCTACTTAAACTTTCGAGGACTGCGCGAATTTGTGGGATGTAACTCGAATAATCCTCGCGAAATGAAAGTCTCCCCAGTCAACTGTTGCCCCGGGCGACTGCCGGGGAGGGGGGGGGGGGCTTGCTTGAATTGCAGCCGCGCAACATTGTAATCGCGCGTATTTATTGCGCCGGTGGAGATGAGCTACGTACCCTCCTCTGGCTAAGGTACCCCGCGTATCACGCGACGCGCTGCGCCGTGTCTTCCCGTCGAGTTTATATTTTCTCGCCGACTTCCTCGCCTCCTTTTCCCCTTTTACCTCTACTTCTGCTTCGTAGATCAATAATCAGATTAGACTGTCCGGGAGATAGGCGCTCGCTCCCCAAGCTGTATCGCGATTATTATATCACGGTGGAGGGTTTTATGGCCGGTGATTAGGAGCAGACTGGTCGCTGGTTAGAAACTAAACATTGAGGTTTCTTCTTAAGAAAACTTTATGGGGAATTTATTGAAGGAAGTCAGATTCCTTTCGAGGCTAGAGCTAGGGCGCGAGGCTGTTCTGTAATTTAGATATTAGGAGGGATATCCTGATGGTTCCCTGAAGCGGAGGATCGAGTTTGTAGTAATATCTAAACTTATGTTTATTCTAGCGGACCCAGGTACAAAGATAATTAAAAAGCTTTCTTCTGATCTTTAGAAACTACTTAACAATCTTCCAAGGGAAATCCTATTAAGCCTGGCAATTATCTTAAACATCCTAAATGCGTTCCAGACAAACACGCCACATATATCGAGCTGCCAAGACTAATCAATCTCCCTTCTCAGAAGTTGCAAGCTTTCTATATCCCTCGCCGCGAGCCCGCGAGCTCTCAACACTCCCATCGTCCGATAAATAATTTCACCAGTCCAGCAGCTACAGCCGGGCATCCGAGTGGATGATGGACGCATCGACATTAATCAAAACCGCGGTCGAGGCTGCGCCGCAGCTTCGCTGCAAGATCGACCGTAGCCCCTCGTGCCTCTCGACGTCGATGTTTCCTAAAGCGAAAGAAACCGCGGGATAATAAATTTGCCCCGGTGGGCCGTGGGTGTTCGTAAATGGACAGCCCGGCCATGTTCAGAGACGGATCAATTCGTATTCGATCTTGTTCCACTTGTACCTTTAGGAAGTTACAGCCGTATAGATCGCAACGTTTGTTAGATCGCCCAACAACGGTAGCCGCGAGGCTGCGAAACGACACTCTGGATACAAATTTTCCGCCGCTGGAGGCTGTCTTTCTTCCCCCGGCTCGGCGATATTGCAATTATCGGCAGTCAGAACGCGACGCGGTTGTAATCGGACCGAATGCAACGTGCATTGCGTAACGCCGCAACATTGCGGAGCTCCCTTGGCCATTGTTCCGTATGGCCACTGGATGAACGTTGCAACGCTCTTTTATCGACACATCGGCGGGTTTTCACGGTGCGCGAGCCGAGGGACGTTTTCCTTTTGGGCTTCTTTGTTGGCGAGCCCCGCGGGAGATGCTAATGGCGATGAGAAACGGCGATAGGGAACTTGTTTCGCATTGCCAAGTTATTGGTGTTGATACAGGGAATATGACATGTTTATGTCCACTTTGGCGAGGATCCTCGTGCGAATACGACAGCCGGCGGGATTTAAGCGCGGAGATTGCGCATCGCGGTTTACAGATCGAACTGCTGTTTACCTTGCTCTCTGCCGGTGTGCCGAGCTCGAGCGAGGTTCCGTCACCCTTCGGGGTTTAGCGTAGCTTTAAGTTACACGTACGCACTGTTCTCAATTTCTGATAATAAGTCAAACGGGAACTTCACACCCTTCCTTTCCACTCCTGTCGAACAGAGTGAACGTAAAGCATTAGAGGCTCGGAGGAATCATTTAGGGAAGAAGGAACATAGATCGCGGATTGGTGGAAAATGGGTGAATTATGATATCGATGTGGAAGTATCGCTCTATTATTGGATTGAGCCGCCGGAAGCGGTAGCGATGGCCGTCGAATGGTTCCCGCATAATCTCGTAACAGCCGCTCACGCTTGCTCGCCTCGGCTCGTTGCATCTTCGTTGATTTTCTCGTCTGTCCGTCGGCTGGCGTGTTTTATTTTATGAATAATGTAGCGACAGCCTACCGCTGGATACGCTGGACACCGCTGCGCGTGGGACGCTGCCGGCAGCGTTTCGCATTAATCTAGATCACAGCATTATATTATCCCCCGCGTCTTGCTGCGCCGGTGTTGGCTGCCCCTTGGACGGGGCCAATCCTCGGCTTCTCTCGGTGTCACCGTCGACGTGACTTTTGTCACTTGATAAGTTACTTAATTCGCTGGTGTTTGGCTGGAGGGAGCTGCGGTTGCTGCAACGCGCATAGATCGTTTGGGGAAGCTCGAAAAAATTTAGATGAAAATAGAGATTCTGTACGAGGACTAAGTTTTAAGGAAGATGGAAGAAGAAAGGGGGGATAGGTGACAGTGGTAATTCGCAACGAGGCCGAATTATTTGAATAAATAATTGAAAGAAGAGCAGGTGGAAGATTCACGCTCCTTTACGTAAGAAAAAAGAACCAGGGTACTTTCGAAAAGGAAGTGTGCGAGTTCCATATCCGACACACCTCGAAAGATCCTTCTGAGGCACAGTTTTCCCGTTTGCGGACCCCAGTCACGTCCGAGTGGACGAGGCCGATCGGTCGAATCTTCTCGATTAGAGAGACCGCGCCGGCGACAGCAAGGGAGGACAAGCGGGGCGTTTATCGCCAGATGCATTAATTACGCCGTCTACGGGAATGCCAGCCGAGGAGGACAGGCTTTATCGTGGAAATAATAATTTACAGCATCGCGCGAGGCCGTGGGCCCTTAATCCCACCGCGGCTTGTCAGAAGCGTGGCGAGAACGCGGCTTAACTTACGACTGGACCAACGAATAGAGTCGTTGGACGAGCACCTACGGGACATTTGGTCCTCTGATTCTGTACCACCGCGAGGCGCTTGTTAAAAAATCACTCGCGGACAAGCCTCCAGAGTTAATTACTTCTACGATCAGCCTCTGGCGTGTTACCCCAACACGCCGATTTGTACCGTGCCTTAACGACGTTGCGGAGTTAATTTAAGGACCAATGGCTCAAGCTGGCATTCTGGACGGTTCAGAGTTTGTTGCTACATTACGAAGAAATCGCAGGAATGTTTAATTGGCCAGGGCTCGCGACTTTCGGGCGTTAATCGTCGGTTTGACCGGAGATCGGAGCCCGTGGAATCTCAGACGCGTTCGCTAAATGCTTTGCCCGCGTGGCACTTTGTTGTGCGGTGAATTTTTCGTGCATTTTAGTACAAAATACATTTGTTCCCTTGGTATCGAAGAGCCGAGGATCCACAACAGTTGGAGCAGCATCGAAGTCGGCGCAACGGTCGCAATGAAGACGGCGCGGCGCGAGCTCCCCGAGGCGGCACGTGAGAAATCGCGGCCTCTGCGGGGCTCGTGTCCTCGCGGGCATATCTCGTGGGGCCCGAAGGGCGGCGAGGGGTTGGGGGATCGGAGGGGTGGGGGGGGGGGGGGGGGGACAGAGGGCCGTCGAGGAAGAAAAGAAAGGAGGGCCCGAAAGAAAGCCGACGGACGGGCCGGGGCGAAGGAAGCTCGAAAGGAGGGAAGGAAAGGAAAAGGAAGAAAGAGCCGAGGAGAAATCCACGTGCTCCACGGGTGCCGAGTGTGCGAACGCGCGGCAAGTGGTCCCCGCCGCGAGTACAGTCGCGTATATAAAAGATTTCCGACTCTTTGTGGCGGCTTGGGCACACCGAGCTCCTCTGTTTAGGAGCGTCGAACACGCCTGAAACCCTCCCGGTGCCCGCTTAGAATACGCGCTCACATTGTATAATAATGTATCGCATATGGCGCATCTTGTAAAACTCTGCGGGCGTCCCCCCCCACCGCCAGCAACACGGATGTGCGAGGAAGGACGGATGGAAACCGTGAATGAGGTTATTCCCGGTCGTCGAGAGCTCGTTCATTCATCCATCGACCGGGGCAGCCTCGTGGGGAGGCCGACGAGCGAAGACACGCTCGACGAGGAAGGAAAGCAAGGAATCGCCGAATAACAATGTTCCCCGCTGGCCCCCTCCTGGCCAGCCTTCTTTCGGCATTTTTTTTCCACCCTGGCTCGCTTTCGCGGGACCCCTCTATCCCTTGCACCGGAGGTGTTCAGACCTGCGATTAGCGGAAGCAGCCGTGATGGGTTAATGAAGCGAGAGTGTTTGCTGGTTGGTCCGCACGGCGGGACTTAGCCTTCGCCGCGCGTAGGGGTGCAACTGTTACGTTCGTCTTCCTAGTTGCTTCGGAGTAAATTAATGTATAGGAGAATTCGCTGTGATCTAGCATCGCCAAGTCGCAGCGAATAACCAAACAGTTTTAGGAATACACGTACAGTGTAACAAAGAAGATGAAGAGACAATGCTACCCTAGTGGCGCACCTTCGGGAGCTCGCGTGTATCTACCTTGGTCGAAGGTGAATCCGTTGTGGTTGCAGAATAGGGCCAGTCGATTACCCAACACGCTTGGACGGATCCGATTAGGTGAAAATACCGCGGTCTTGCCCCGCTGGGCGCAAACCAGGCCACTGTGGCCATTGTGCGCGCAGGATGTGTAGCAGGATTGGGGCTGTCAATAGGATCAGGACCGATAACAATGTGCCTCGAGTCAAGAGACCCTCGACGGTCCTGTAGACCACGCTGCGGCTAATCCATTAGATTAGGTTTAGGTTTTAGTGGGGACCAGGTCGAGTCCTTTCGGAGTCGAGAGCTCCGCTCTGCCCGCAGGACCCGCTGCAACCTTTGCACCTTCGGGATATAGAGTCCTGAATGAGTGGCGGGCTTGTATAGGCGCTCAGGTTGTTTCGTTCGTACCACTGTGAAGAGGTGTTGACGCTAACTTCTCGCTAACTCTCGTGGACACTTGAATGGGACCCTGGGACGCGTCTGTTTGATGGACTCCGTTTGGGGATGCAATTTTTATTAATTCGATTGGATCAGTCTGGTCAGTGGAGTACGTGATCGAAGAAGAGGGGTTGACGTGCTTGAATTTGGCAGTGAGTAGTTTCATTAGATAGATAGTCTGTGGAAGATTGTAAAAGTTAATAGTAATTAGGTATATCAGTATTGTAAGTGTATTTCATTTCGTTATTTATTCTGTGTCAGTCGTTGAGTAGAACAGGGTATGTATAGAATTAACACGTTGCTTGTTGGAGATCCCAGAATAATTCTGAACGTGCACAGTCGTTATTCTATTCAGAAACAACGAGACTCGTTATGCCATGAGGTTCCGAATTTG
The DNA here is from genome assembly GCA_947577245.1 of Andrena bucephala. Taxonomy (NCBI): domain Eukaryota; kingdom Metazoa; phylum Arthropoda; class Insecta; order Hymenoptera; family Andrenidae; genus Andrena; species Andrena bucephala. Next base: position 94,142,390 of record OX387715.1, on the reverse strand, counting down.
GTTCCGTAATAAATCGAAATTTTGAGGGGTTGGGCGGGAGGGGGAGAGGACCTCTAATGTAAAATTTTAGCTTCGGGTATTTGTTAGTTTCTGAGATATCAATAAAAAATTTTAGCACAATACATTGAAATCTGCCTATACAGACGTTACCAACACAATCATCTTCTTGTCGCCTTTGACTGTTTCGAATGTTTGACAGCCGACGATATTAGTATTGGTTGGGGCTAGGTCAGCGCGGGGGGCGCGTGCTCAATTGCGGGCGTGTAAAGCATTGGGGATACTAAAAATGAGACTGCAGTTATAAGCATTGCGTGATGAGGTCAATATCGCTATTGTATCGTCGGCTGTGAAACAGTTGACGGTGACGAGAAGATGATTGCATTAGGGTAAATCTGGGAGACGCGGTCGACTTAATATAAATTGGCTATTAAAACTAATATAGAAGTTACTTATTTTGTCAGACCAAACCCATATGTTCAGAATTTTATGCTGATTCCGAAAAACTGGTTGATATTTGCTTTAAGATAATATTTACTGTATAATCGGGTTGAAAATAGGGCTGGGACTATTTGTCCAATTTTTCGGTATTCGAATATTCGAATGCTTCAGTTGCTCAATTATTTGGCGAATATAATTCGAATATCCAAGTATTCGAATACTATTCGAACATTTAAGTATTCGAATAGTATAGTGTGAATTATAAATCAAATTCTTTAGATTCATTTGTTAAGGTGAAATCTTGTAAGCTAATTTTGACCCACTTCACACCATACTATTCAAATACATCAGTATACTCAAATATTCGAAGTTTATTCGTAGCATTCGAATACTCAAATATTCGAAGTTTATTCGTAGCATTCGAATACTTGTAAAATATTCGAATATTAAATTATTCGAATAGTTCCAGCCCTAGTTGAAAACCGAAGTCATGACATCTGACCACCTCTCCCCAGTTGCTGGAAGAAATGGTTTTCGTCGTTGGCAGAGACCACTCACATAATTATTCATGGAAAATTAACAAAGGCTAAAGCAAAATTATTTATGAGTGAATACAACTACAGATTCATTGATATTTAATATGTTTATGCTGAACAAGTAAAGAACACATCAAAGAAAAAGTGAACTACCTACTGGCGATTAGCAAGGCAAATTAATACAAAAGTGAATAAATAAACTAAATAAACAAAAATAATAATAATATAATAATAAAAAATAAAAAAATCATAACTCGACCATCTCTCCTTTCTGCAGCGAGAGATGGTCTTCTCGTTAGCTTTGAGAGGAAGAGTTAATATGGCCAAATACTTTGGCTGCATTGCCCCTCAATATCTCGACTATCTTATTATCCCAAACATTAAATGAAAATAAACTTAGAAGTATATTTTAAATACGATTCTGTACTCTGCTGTTTGACAAAAGCGGTTAAATGTAACCTCAATTTACCTTTTAAAACCTATAAATCCAGAAAAACACAGAAGGAAGCGAAGTGACGCTATTCATTCAACTGTTTGGCTTCTAGAGAAGTAATTGGTCTGCACTTTAACGCATTTTTACGTAGAGAGTCTGAAATATAGCGACTCGACCAACTCTCCGGCCCGACCACGTCTCCCGGATTTACCCTAGTAACGTCTGTATAGGCAGATTTCAATGTATTATGCCGAAAGGTTTTAATAATATCTCAGAAACTAACAAATACCCGAAACTAAAATTTTATAATTGGGGTCCTCTTCCCTTCCCTCCCAAGTCCTTAAAATTTCAGTCCATTATGATGGTTGGGTCATACCGTAGTATATCCTGCTTTTCCCTCGGCGATATCTGATCACTGCTCTCCGTTTTCTTGTTTTCCGATCGCGGAGATCGTTGCTCCACGATGCATGCACGATTTCGTGTAGCCACATCCTCCTTTTGTTTTCCCCGCAGTTTCCCCATTCACTCCGTCAATATCTGTGATCTCCGCCAAATCATTGTCTCGCGGTACATGCGTGACGTGATTTAGGGGAATGTCTAATGAAAAACGCTTCCCTCGCAACCCACATTTTCCCCGTTCAACGAGGAAGCACATCGCGCGGGAATCCTAAACTCCAGTACCCACCGAGTCCCAATTTCCCTGAAATACAATCATCGCATAAATTCTAGAGAATCACTTAGTTATTTTCAATCTTCCATGCGAGTCAATATATCCGAGGCTTCCCAGCCCTCGTCATCCGCCTGTCACCACAGCGTTTCGTCAGATCGTTGAGGCAATCGTCACCGCCGAGGAGCAAGTAGTGCAGGCAGACGCTCGTCGACCGAAAACTCGTGCGCGCGCGTTGCCAGACCCCTGAGGAGGCGGCGCGCGTGTGGATACGTGGCAAGGCAGACCCCTGGGACTGGATCGAACGCGGTGGATCAGGGTTATAAGATCGGCCACGTCTCTATCTAGATTCTTTAGTACGGCTGCGAAGGGGACGTAATATATTTGGTAGGTGGAGAGTGAGATAGGTGGTTAGGTAGGTAGCCGTGGTGGATGTCGGGTAGATAGTCGACCGGCTTCGGTAATGGAGACTGCAGGGTGCCGCTAATGCAGTAGCGATGTCACGGTGCCCGTTGCATCGGTATATTCCTTCCCTTTCCGGCCTTTTGCTCCTCCGCGGTTACCATACGTGTCCCTCCTTACCTTGGAGATATCAACGAGAATTCTACGTGTCTCCCGCCCTCGCTCCCTCTCCCCCTCTCTCTGTCTCGTTGGCATCCACCCATGATCTTCCTCCTCTATCTCTCTCACTCTCTCCTTTTCTCTCTCTCTCTCTCTCTCCGTTCGTCTGGTGGCCTTTATCTGCGTACCGCGGCCTTTTTTCTCGATTTAACGGAACCGTATCTGTGGGACACGGCGGATATCAGGACGATGGGAAACATTCTGGCCCGTGGATGTGTGTTTGTATCGTTTAAAGTGAATGGGGGAAAAATGGGCGCCGCCTGCGTCCCGCAGTTACGATAATTTCTTGGTTATTTTTGTTATGGCCGACGCGGCGTGTCGGCGGACGTTGCTCGATTTGTTGGCTCGTTAATTGGCCGGTTCGACTCGAAAAATCTACCGTGTCGCAAAGTTCGCGGAGCTGTTCAATGGGACGGGTTGTCAGATCTTGAGTAGGCTCCACGATCGCCTGCCGATTTCGGGGGGTTTGGGGGGTCCGGGCTGGATGAACGGGGTGGCAGAGCTCAGTCTCATTTCGATCCAGGGTACTCACCTCTGTTTCGCTCCGTCGTGAATTGGAAAGTGTGATTCGAAGTTCGTCGCATCCTCCGTGATAAACCGAGCAATCAATTCCAATCTCGATACTAAATTAAGTTTACCCAAAGCGAAGGTGGGAGCATTGGCCTGGGATATTGGATGTTACCAGGGTTTGGCCATTGAAAGCTTCGTGTTAAAAGACCATCGCTTTATTAGAACCATTCGACTTTACATGCTCAAAGCGCGGTGGGAACTAACCGCTTCAGGACTAACCGCCCCGATCATTTTTTCCAGGATGTTCGGCAGTATGAAACGGTGCGCTCGATGTCAAGCAGCGATCCTAGCCTCGGAGCTGGTTATGCGAGCCAGGGACCTTGTGTTCCATGTTCGTTGCTTCTCCTGCGCCGCCTGCGCCGTGCCACTGACCAAGGGTGACCATTTCGGGATGAGGGATGGCGCGGTGCTCTGTCGATTGCACTACGAGATGGGCGCTGAACTTCACCCGTCCCAGAGCCCACCGGTTCCGGTTTACCCGCCCGGCCCCCACTACCCTGGTCAACCGTTCCCCTCGCCAGAATTCCTCCATCATCACCATCATCATCCCTCCCATCCGCCGCATCCACATCACTCGATGCACCCTCAGCATCCTCACAGCCACGTGAGCCCCGTGCCGCTGCAACCCTCCACGCCATCCGTGCCCGACGCGGGATCGCCCCCCAAAGTACCGTACTTCAATGGCGCCGCTGTGGTGCCGCCGCCGAGGCAGAAGGGCAGGCCCAGGAAGAGGAAACCGAAGGACCTGGAAGCTATGACCGCAAACATAGGTGAGTGATCGTCGTACTATTCTGTAAAATGATAGCGTTAAATCCGAGAGACATTTTGTACCAAAGATTAGGTGTATCGAGGCTGCTACGCATCTTGGGAAAGATCTCCGCGTGAAAACGAGCGGTGTTCTGTAAATTGTTCTGAAAATTAAATGGAGTGGTAGGAAGATAGCGATGCGCGTGCATAAGCACTGATGCAGCGCTTTCGGCGTATATTTTCGATAGCATCTGGCTCTTCTATTTTGAAGAATCGGCGGAGGTTTCTAGGCCTCCTGTAAATTATATGTTACAATAAAACACAGGCCAGGGTAGACCGTATTAGAGTGCGTCACGCATTGATCAAAGTTTGCAATTAGAAAGCACCGGCGTGTAATCACGGCGATTTGGTATACAATTTTTTGGACCGTGAAGTGGGCAAATATTTGCTTAATGGCATGAAAGAATTATGGATGCATTGCAACAGCCGCGGAATGTTACTGAACCCCCTATCTCGAGGAATTAGTAGCGCGAGAACTCTAACTGTCATACTAAACTTCAACCGCGTATGATACATTACCATCGAACTACAGTTTGTCACAAACTTACATAACCATCATCCGCGTGGCTCATCTTCCATTACATTTCAAGCTCCGTCCCTAATTAATATTCCTACACTTAGCTGGTCCACGGTTTGCGCAACCAACTATCAAATTCATCATCTCCATCCTCCTCGCGACAGCGTCCATCAGATTCGAGACAGTCGCGCAGCCAGCCAACAGCCCTCCCTCTACCCCTGACGTTGACTCGCGCTCCACGTACAAAGGACACCAGTAAATCAGCTTCCTGGTGTCCCCGGAGCCGAGCGGGGCAGAAAGAGTTCGCGACGCGTGTTCAGATATCGCCGTGGACGTTCCTTCTAATTATATTGCACGACGAGCTGTCCGCGTAACGCGGCTAATTTAGCACCGTCGCCCGGCCAAAGCGTTGTAACCGCGAAACGAGAGGAAGATCGCGGTGAGTTATCGACTGTTCCACGTGAGTATCATCGCGCCTGGTCGTTGCTCGTGGCGGTTCTGTGCCACTACCTGCCCCAGGATTTTCATTATTCTGGTCCGCCGGTTGTTCCGCTGATGGCAATCTGGCGTCTCGGCTGCTCCGTACGAAAATTCCTCGGGCGACCACGAGATCCGTGGCGAGCGCGGACGCGGACGCGTACGCGGACCGGGGCCCCGGCGCTGTTGGTCCGCTTTAGCGCGCGCGTTCGCGCTCGCGCTCGCGGTCAGATCGCGGTGTACACGAGCCCCGGGACACTCTCCTCGTCGCCGGTGATTTACGGGCGCGCGTGGGCGTGCGGTGTTTGCCACCGAACCCTGATAAAATTTGTCGCCGCGACATAAATTCACGAATCCCCGATCCCAGCGAAGCGTGTACGTGTCGCGCGTGGGCGGCGCCCGGCAGCTTCCTTCTCTCCGCGTCCTCGGGCGTCGAGAACTTAATTTCGATTGTTGACCGACCGTGGGAAACCGGCCGGCTCCGTCAGGCCGACGGGGACCCGTGGCACGGTCAAAACCACCGGAGTGACGTCCACCCTGACCAGTCCCACTTCTCCTGCTGCTCGCCCCCTTCCTTTTTTCCCCTCTTTCGGTGAAAAAGATCGTCGCGCAGCGTGTGCAGCGTGGTGCATCTTGGCGCCCGATGATGCCAGAACGTCGCGGCCGGGACCCACCCGATGACTGGGCAATTATTTTGTTCCCTTTGCTGGTCGCGGAGGGGCTGGTCGGATGAGGCGCGAGAATTTATCGCCGGGAATAAAATAATTTGATAGGGGAATCGGGAGGGGGGACCTTGGTCGATTGGGCCTTTTTTTCTGGCAAGGTCACCCAGCCTCTTGGAACGCCTCGACTGTCCTCTTTTTGCTGGTCCTCGTTGATTTTTGTCTGTGTGAGCCGAGGAAGAGGTAATTTCTGGACTTGTTCGCGAATGAGACGTTGAGGATCCTTTTTCGAGTTTGGGGATTAGAGGGTTAGGGTCAAGATGCTGGACAAAGATAGTAGTAGAGCTTTTACTACTACCTAACTACTGACTCTGTTACGCTCCGAGCTTACTTACAGAACCAAATCGGTCCTCAACTAACAGGGGAAGATCCCGAACCCGAAAATTCAAAAATTTCTGAAACTTTGTGAATGTATAGAGGATCTTCTCCTGATTAAAACGCATTTTTTTTGCTGCCCAAATTCACTTGAAGGGGGTGAAATTAACCCTTGGAACTTCGGCTATTTTCTGATTTTGTGTTATAACTTACGAACTGTAAGATACAGAAAAAAAGTTTCAATACAAAAGTTACTTCTATTAATTAAATCTATCATTTGGTAAAAAAATTATTTTACAGTTCACGAATTATAACACAAACTGGGAAAGTAACCGGTTTTTCAAGGGCCAATTACACCTCCTTAGAGTGAATTTGGGCAGCAAACAAAAATTGCGTTGTAATCACGACGAAATGCCCTACATATTCACAAAGTTTCAGAACTTTTTGAATTTCCGGGTTCGGGATGTTCCCTTGTAAGTCCTCGTCAAATCAGATGTGTCGACAGAGCCTCTATGGAATCTCAGTCGAATCGAGATCGTCAAGTCGCACGATCGTCAACTCCGCCACCAGGAGCAGACTCGTGAATGAAAAAAACTGTTCGATTCTGTTTTCCGAGGTTCCATAGATCAGTCGGCGATACCGTATCGATCTCGATCTTATCGATCCCGTCGATTCATCCACTCTCGGGCTCACGATCGTCCCGGGCGACTGTCAAGCGTCGGTTTATCTTCCTGGACAGGCCGAGTCCCTCGGACAAGATAGGTATACCGGAATGAGGTATCGTGCCTACGAACTATTTGCTGCATAGAGTTGTAATTGGCCGTGTATCCACTGGTCTTTCGCATACGCTATCACCCTTCTTGTTTGCACTCGAGGAGCTAATGAGCTGTGATACACATCAAACAGCGCTAGAGTCGCGACCAGCGGCATCGCCGCTTCCCGACGGTTCGTTCCTCGCGTTGCCCCATCGAGGAGACCCCGCAATTGTTGCTTCGATAATTTTATTCACCATAGGGGCGCATAGTGGGCGAGTATCCGCGTTTAGAAATCGCGGTAGCTACGCGTTTTCAGCGGAGCCTTAGAGAGGATCTGAACACTGGCTTCGCGATGGAAGCTATTCCCTCCCTGATAGATAAGGATTTATATTTACCACAGCTTTCTGCGAAGCGAATAGATGAATAAACTTCGGAACACTTGTTCCAGCGCAACCAAGGCAGTGATCCTCGAGCGAGCATCCTCCTATTTAGTAACAATTGCCGCGATATCGACGCGAATGGCAGCGAGCAGATGAACAGCGGTACCCGCCCGTAACATAAATCTAAACTGGCCCAGCCCTTGGCCGCCGGAAAAGATCCCCCTGGCTGATACAGCCGATACGGGCGGCTTCAAAAATACCCGCGACATCGGTGTTTAATTAAGACGCATAATCCGGATGTTGGGGATTTATGTTGCAGATTTGAACGCGGACTACATAGATATGCCGTTCGGTAGAGGAGGGCCGGCGACTCCCGGCATACCTGGTTCCAACAGCAGAACAAAACGAATGAGAACGAGTTTCAAGCATCACCAGTTAAGGACGATGAAGAGTTACTTCGCGATCAATCACAATCCAGACGCGAAGGATCTCAAGCAACTCTCCCAGAAAACTGGCTTGCCAAAAAGGGTGCTGCAGGTAAGCATCGTCATCCTTCCCTTTACACTAGCGCGCCGTTCTTCCCAATCAATTGAACGTCTCGCTCTTTGATCCACTGTGCTCTCCTCGGCGACGTTCGAGCAGAGTCTAAGTTTAATCGAATGGTGACAAGTTTCTAAGCATTGTTCCTACAGTTTTGCTGCAGCAAAACATACTTCTAATCAGCAGCGATTTTTAATCAATCCTCTTTTCGTCCCCCGCGCACCCTCGCTTCGCAATCAATCGGATCAGAATGCTATCGAGCGATGTTGCTGCGGATGGTATCGAGGTGTCGGTTGCCACGGCCTCGTCACGACGCGCAATTAAAATGAAATTTACAGAGTCGCTTGGCGGGAAAAATATTCGCGTCCGGCCTCCTCCAATTAGTGCGCGGCGTCAATGACGCATGACGCCCTTCATAGACGCTAAAAGTGTCCATGGGGACGTTTCGGGGCCGTCGTTTTGGGCAGATTGTATCGTTGGGGTGGCTCGCGCCGTGTCGATTCCAGCCGCGGTTGTCTTTGGAATTTCTACGACCGTGTTACGTTTATTTCTGCGGCACTTGAAACGCTGAACACTCGGTGGGAGGTTAAAGATAGAAGGGATTGTTAGTGTACGCGAAAAGCGCCGGGCAAAATTGTTATCTGTGGTATCCCGTTTCCTGGCTGACTCCTATCAGCGATCGAAAACCTTTTCCATTTGGGCAACGGTAGCGCGTGAACATTAATGAACAATCACCGCGATTAATGAACTCATAGTGCAGTCATACCTGCAAGTAACCACCGCCACCCCCGTCGATTAGGCATTAAAAACGCGCAGAAAACTGTTTGCCAGCGGTTTCCACTGTCGCCTCCACGAATACTTGCCCACAGCCTGCGACTCTGTACGAGAATAAAACGAAACGCAGACGGTAGATAGTCTCTCGGAGGCTTCGGTCAGATATCCATCGTTCTCCGTGGAAAGAACAGCCTATTGGACGAAGGGGGAAGCTCGCGGAGCGGCTCTTCTGCTTTCCAGGGCTCGGTAAAAAAGGTGCAGAGAAAAATCGCGGCTGGAAGATGGATAGCCGGTGGTTTCGATCGTTTTTCCTTTATTCTTTTTTCCCCCCTCTGACGAGCCCCGTTGCCAGCTCCTATAAAAATATTCACGTGTGACGGTCGAACGGCGCGCGGCCGCGCGCCCGTCGAGACGCGTGTACACGCGCTTACCCGGTCGCGCGAGCGCGCTTCTCCCAATTAGTGCGTGCTGCTGGCGGCGCGTTGAGGTAAAAGAACCGCATGGGCCGCGCGATATTTCCGTCGACGAGCCTGTGGCCTTTCTCCGTAATTATGGCCCTCCGTCAATCCGCCGCTGCTGAAAATCCGCCCCAGTCGACCAAGTTCTGTGGTAACGAGCGCGCCCTCGTTAACCCACTACCGTTAAATTACATAGGCGAATCTATTTCGCCCGGGCCCGGCGGCCGCTTTGATTCGACCCCGGCCCATCGATCGCGGATCCGCGATTATCGCGGCCACCGCAAGGCCCAAATCACGGGCCATTTCTCTGGCCGATTAGTCGTCGGGCTTCTGGTCTTGCGGGGCCCACGGCGAGATTGCTTCCGGTTGCCTCGCGGTTGGGCCCCGTTTTTTTTTATGGGGAATTAATCTACGTCACTTCGGCGGGACCGTTTTGCTGGTAGGCTGGCGGGTTTCGCGGATCTTCTCGGGGACTCTGCGCGGCTTCTGTGCTGCGGTAGTGGTTTAGGAGGTTGGTGTAGTTCGGAGGCTTTCGGTTTTGGGAGTAGAGACGCAGCGGGGAAAGATATTTCAATAGGGGCACTGGTGTGCCGTACAATTTTCTGAATTCTGAATTCCACCTTTTCGTGAGAACTCCCGTGTAAGTAGGAGCTTCATTCAGGCACGTGCCCCCGTGGAAACGGAGGATCCAGCCCTTAAATTTTCTCGCGTAATCCTGCGAAATATCGTGAGCGGTCGCAACGCCCCATTCACGCATCCTCCTCCGCGCCGACAAACCTGGCATGCCGCAGCCTTTCACCCCCGTCCCCCCTCCTCGCATCCTTCGCGGCACCTCGGCTGAGTCCTCCGGGATCGAGGAACAAAACCACCTCATCAAATAACCACGCAGAGGGGCCCGCTGCTTTGGGGACGAAGGGGGTGGGATCCTCGAAATCGTCGAGGTCCCCGGCACTCGTTGCGCGAAAGCTGGGGCAGGATCGGTCCCGCAGGATCCATGCAGACGCGTGGGTGACTCGATGGCGCCGGCGGCAGCCAAAAGAAGATCTAGAGAAAGGGAAAAGAAGCAGCGGGGTCGGTGCGGCGGGCCAGGGGAGGAGGAGAGCTCGCCGGCCTATTGTATTCGGTGCGGCGTAGGGTTCTTGGTCGCCATCTTGCTTGATATTGATCGCGAAACGCACGAATACTCGCTCGTTCGCCGCGGCTGCGTTCGTCGCCGCTCTCCTCTCGTCTCTATGTGCTCGTATAGAGACCCTCGTACCTGCAAACGCCTACGTGTTTTCTGTCGCGCGCGCGCGGCCGTACTCGCCGCGGAGAGGAACACTCGTACGTGTACGCGAGCTTCGACCACGAAGGGGAGGCCGAGGTTGTGTCGGTTGGAAGTCTCTCCTGGCTTTCAGTCCGCGGGGGAGGAGACTATCTTGAAAATGGCGACTGGGGATCCCGTGCACCGGGGCCGTCTTTTATCTATCGAGAACACCGAGGGTAGAGAGCCGACAACGAGGGGAGCTTGGTGGAGGCGAAGCAGGGGGGAGGGCTAGGGGGAGGTGTGCTCGAGTGTGTGTCGTCGCATTATATATTGTCGCATTGTACGGAGGATGTAGCTATCCTAGCAGGGCCAGCCACCGCTGACGTGGCCTGCGCGCGTGCTGTTGCATTTAAATTACTCCCCCTGCCCTCCTCGCCCGCGCCCGTGTAAAAGCCCCGTCGATGAAGATATATACGAGGCGCGCGAGCTTTTTGGTCCTCGTCCAGCGGCAGTGTCGTCCTTCCTTTTTGTCCTGGTCGCCGCGGTTTCTACGCGGGAGTCGTGTGTAACGACCCGCTCCGGTTAGGGGTGGCTTCTTTCTTCCCCGTTTTTCGGTGGCGGAGCGCTACTTTTCGAGGGATTCGTGACTCGGGGTGTTATTAGGAGGGTGGGAGGTGGTCTTCCGGAGGAATTCGGAGCGGTGGATCGAAGTCGAGATTTTGATTGGTTGTCGTGCATTTATTTGTGTGTATTATTGTAAACAGGGAGTAGAAGGAGCGTTCGATCAGACTCGGAACCAGCATCAGACACCTCACCGTTCACTTGCAATCTCTCTCTCTCTCTCTCTGCTCGCAGGTCTGGTTCCAGAACGCCCGCGCAAAATGGCGGCGCATGGTGCTGAAGCAGGAGGGGAAGTCGGACAAATGCGACGGCGGGGTGGACGGCGGTTCCCTTGGCGACCTTGAGCTCTATGGGAACAGCACCGGAAGCGGAGGGCCGCCGATGAGCCCTCCGTTCATGCTCGGCGGACCGCACAGTCCCGCGTCCTTGGCGTCCTTGGACTGCGCGTGATCCCCGAAATCCCGCTTTCGGGCCAGGACCATCGAACCAATCGGCGCCGGGACCTCGTCGAGGGTCGCGACCGCGTTCCCCGCGTCGAGGATCCACGAGTTCGACGCGAGGGAAAGGGGCAGGGTAGCCTTCTTCCCTCTCCACGCGATGAGCCCGCGTTTCCCATTTCTCCACGGAGCGCCGCGACGCTGTGAATAATTTATCCTGTCGCTCAGCAAGGAGCGCGACAGTGTCTCGCGTTCCCGGGGGCTCGCATCGGCGGCTCGGAAATGGGGAAACGCCGCAGTGACGAGCGGAAAGTGGAGTCCCTGCGGACCGTCGCAGCGTTACTCTCTTCTGCGCGGCGACTAGATGACGCAGCCGCTCGCTCTAGCCGCCCCCGATCGGAACGAGCCGTTCCCCCAGCCGCTCTGTTGACAGACTTTTCATCGTCGGTAAGCTCCTCGTACTCGTGCGTCGAAACGTCGCGTAACGAAGGATCGGCGGCCGACGGCGACGGGAGGAGAAACGGACGCGAGTCTCCTCGATCAGGGGGACTGTAAATCTCGGATCGAGTATCGGGGAGGCCACGCGATTGTATCATAGCGGATCGACGGTCGATTATAGTCGAATGAATATAAAGCGTTGTATTTATTGTAGCCCGGCACGGTGAAGCTCAGCGTGTATCTTTATTGACAGACGCCTTTTTCTTGTCCCGAATCGCAGGCCTCGTACTCGGCAGGCTTCGCCGCGCGAACAAGTACACTTAACACACACACACACACACACACACACACACACACACACACACACACACACACACACACACGAAAGACGCGCGGAAGAAACGCGCGCATCACACAGGAGTAGGACACACGGTTCGACGAGGCGTCCCGACATTGCCTCGATCGGAATGCGTTTTGTAATTAGTTGTCGACGTCTATTTATTGGTTATAAGCGTTCTGAAGGTAAGCCTAGTTAAGGGGTTACAAACTTTACCAGTGCTGTGTGAAAATCCAACGTTTCCAGTGGCAGAGAGGGGAAGGGGCGAAGGCGGTAGGACGATGGGGGGGAGATGTAATACTTTCGTTCGTATTACGTAACGATATAAATAAATGAACATATAAATATACATATGTACGTACATAATAATATATAACTATTATTATTATTTTTATTATTATTACTATTATTATTATTATTATTACTATTATTATTATTATTATTGCTAACGTTAGGAGAATTAGGTGACGATAGCTCGTTCGAGTGGCTCGATTCGAGCCGACGCGCGTCTCGACAAATTATTCGCTGGAGTGTGCCGAGGCGCGACGTTCGACGGCGGAGAGCCATTGAAAAATTGTTAATTAAAAAGTGCTCTGGTGTCGCGCGAAACGTTGGGTTTTAACGTCGAGTAAATATAAATATATATATATATAAATATAAATATATTATTTATAAATAAATTCGGGCGCGTCGAGCGCGAGAACGACCGTGTAATTATAATTATTGCTCAAAGAAACGGAAAAGGAGAGTACGACGCGAGACAGGTATGGGGAGGGGAGGGGATCGAACGGCGGATCGAATCGCGCCCGATCGCGAATCCTTGGCGTATTTCACGTAATTGTTGTAAATAAAGGACGTTCCTCGAGTTTCATAAGGCACCGCTATAGGTTGTAGGGATTATAATTGCATTCGGTAGCGGTTCTGTTTTAGGCAAGGTAATAATGATGACGGCGATTATTATTATTATCACTCCTATTATCAATATCCTTGTAACGAATGGAACGATTGTCTAATTTTACAAGATGATTTTTTCATTGAATATATTTTGACAATATACTTCGCTGCCTCTGTCGACTTTTTCTTTCCTTTCGCAGCCCAACCACCTCATCATCCCCCTCCCGACTATTATATAGTCCTCGAAACATCGTCTCTGCACAGTGAGAACGTTCCGGCAGCGATTGGATGGCCGCGTTATTGGTGTCGGAGATGCAAATTTTAATGGAAAGCTTCTTTTTCGGATAGCTTTATTTGAGGGAGGTGTCGTAGATCATTTCTCGATAGCGAGTTGATGCGGGAACACGATGGAAGGGTACGCGATAACGTAATTATAACTCGTGGAAGAAGTTTCCTTATCAGAGAATGCGCAGAGATGAGTATTACAATAGCATTCATATGAAAGAACGTGAGCGCAGTCCTTCGTTACTGGGAGAATATTAATTATTTGTGGTAGAAAAGGCACGGAGAAGGATAACGGAAATGCAAAAAACTAGAATGCAAGGTAGGACGGCGCGCATACAATATGCATCCAGCTGCATTGTGCCTGACGCTGAGTAAGCGGCTGACGCATGGAACGAGGCGATTTCGACTGAAGATTATTCGTTGCATTTCTGAATCGATAAAAATCGCGGACGGGAGAGGATGCCGGGAGTGAAAAAAAAGAGCGGAATCATCTTCGGGCCAGGTGAAATTAAGTTCGATCGAGACCTCGATGTTCTTCAGTCCAGAAGCAGGCTCGAGGCCGATGGTTCGCGAATGTGATTTCGTAGAGGAGGTCACCTCTGCACGCTTTCGGTAAGTCACGCTAATAAATCTGCCGAGAGTCGCGCATTTTAAAAAGCCCCCCCCGATTCAAGCCGCTCTCAGTGGCTCCCTACGATCCAACACAGACGAAAGACCAGAGAGAACCAGTGAACGTCTCCACACCCACGCAGGTTGCCCCGTTCCCAGTCACGTTCCCGACAGCACGATTCCGTCCCCAGATTATTGTAAATCCCGTATCAACAAGGGCGACTCTTGGGAACAAGAGCCAATCCGAGAGATTCCACTTTCATTGAAAGACCAGCGACAAGGTTCCTGTTTCTACCAGGAGCTCCGACACGGCCCCCCTTTCATCATTCCAACCGATCTGCTCCACCATATACTATCAGGGACAGGTAAAAGGTAAAAGGTACGAGAGCAGACCCGCGTTCGTTTCTAGACCGTCTTTATTTCATCCTTGTACACTTAGTAACACTGAAAATACAACGCGCAACGGGCGAAGTACCAGAATTCCCGAAGAAAGCCGGTCCGTGGTCCAACAAAAACAGCCGGATGAATAGACCCAAGAATATCCAGAAATACCGGAAAGCGGGTGCGCGTTTAACAAACGATCCGCGGACCGTGGGCCACGTTGGACCGTTGCCCGTCCTCGTGGACGGCACGGCACCGCGAAGGAGTCACGATGCATTTAACGAAGTAAATGAGACGTCGCCGTGGATCGACACCGTATACCCACTGTCAACGGCGAGTGGCCAGAAACGCTGTCGCCCGCTGCCCCGGCATCGATCATTCGCGTTATCGACGTCTCGATCCCCTGGAACCGGTCAGAGGACAGCGGCCCGGGGACCTGACATCGCGCGCCGAGGATCTAGGAATCTCCCGGTCGTCCCTCGATCACGCCTGATCGCCCGGCAGAACGAACGGTCCCCGAATGCGAGCGGAACGGAGGGCACGGCGTTCTCGTTTTATCGCCCGACGAAAGCCCACGACTCCACGGGCATTGTTTCCAACGTGAGAAGAAAATGCGGCTACCTCTCCCTCGCCCCCGTCGCCGCCGCTTTATTAAGGGGGGATTCTCGTGTAACAGCCTCCCTAATTTGTGATTTTTTTTTTTATAAAAAACTATTGTTAATATTACATTAAATTCTGTAGGGATGTAAGGAGGCATCTTTCAACTCGTTGAATTTTTTTCTTTTATGTTGATACTTCTTATTATTTATTAATTATTGTGGAATCGTGTTAACCTCTTCGACGATGTTGGCGTCAGGTGTACCACTTGTCCACATTCATCTGATTGCAAAAAGAAGAAAATTTTCTTAAAGTTAAAGAATTTACGCTGGGACTGGACATAAGATTTTAATTTTAGTTTTTATTTATAATACTTTTTTTCGTCGATATAAAGAATAATATGAAAAATTTGTCCAAGGAAATAATTTACTTTTTCTTTTAAACGCTATAACTCTTTCAATCTTTCATTTTATTTCTTTAAAGTGGACCAATTCCAGCGAAAACTATCTAACTTTAAGAAACTTCTATTTTTTTTGCAATCAGATTGTGATAGGTGCTACACATCCCGCCAACAGGAGTTACCTCGTCGAATAGGTGGACAAGACTCCACAACAATTAATAAATAATATGAACGATCGACATAAAAAAAATATTTTCTGCAAATTTGAAGATGCATCTTTATATCTCAAAAGAGTTTAATCCAATATGAACAATAGTTTTTTCAAACAAATTCTTAAATATCAGTTACTTTTGGAGCTCTTAGCCGAGAATCTCCCCTTAAAGGGACTAGGCAATCGAAAAATCGATTTTTTTATTGCATTTTCCGAAAGTACTATCTTCTCTGAATAAAATGCCGCTTGGTTTGTAGATGTGGCAGCTAATAACGTCAAGCGGCAACCTATAGCGTCGTCCTTGCCCAGAAACTTTAAACGTGTTTTTCTTGAATTTTTTTCTCAAATTTTTTCCTGATTGCGAACGAATGGATCGACTTAAAAAAAAATTACAGGATGTGTAAAACATGTGCCATTTCGGCGCAAACCTCTGATATTTTATTCAGAAAAAATAATACTTTCGGAAAATGCAATAAAAAATCGATTTTTAGACTGCCTAGTCCCCTTAATGGGAGGTTCCGGTGTAAAAATCGATTTTTTTAATTTCATTTTTCGAATGTTCAATCTTGTAGGAATATGTGTTTAAAAGGAATTTTTTAAATTCGTAAAATTCTCGAAGTTATAGGTATTTCAGTAGCAGCAAATGCATGGGTAACACCCGGCCACTCATGTAAAACTTTAAACGCGTTTTTCTCGAAACAGTGTTCACAAAATTGGTGGAACCTGTAGGTATCTCCAAAAGTTATTATCGGATTCGACTCAAACTTCTTTTATTTTGAAGAATATACTTCTGGCTCATGGATAGCTTAGTAATATTTATAAAAAAAGTGAAAATAATTTTTAAAGCCGTTGAGAGGACGAAAAATATAGGGAAAAAGTGATTTCAAAATTCAAGTGTCATTATTTTCTCAAAAAATGTCATTTTTGTAATTGTTTCTGATCTAGTCCACGAGCGAGTTTCATGCCCTTTAATAATCTGGCATTGTTTTTTACTTTAGACCAATTCTGATGGTTTAGGTGTTACAGGTTCGACCGAGTTGGATGAATTTTTTGACACCTCGACTTTAACGACTCCCCAGTTCCGTCTGCAATGACTAATTATAAAACAAAAAAATTATTTCTTTAGTTTAAGACATCCTTAATTCAATGCAAAATGTCCCATTAAATTATATGTAACAGTTTTCCTGTAATTAATTCCTAAAGATCACCTACTTTTATGGGCTCTGGATCGGAACAGCCCTTGTTTTCGGTAATGGTGTTACGTTTATCTGGTTACGTTTATCGCGCAACTTCGATGGGGGCCATTTTCGGATTCATTTCGGTGCCGTTTTGGGGCACAATTTTTGGAGGAAGGTGTAGTTAACCAAAGAGGTAGTTAAGCTTACACGTTTTCCCAAACGACTTTCAACCCCTTTTTGAGGCTTGGATTGTCAGAACTGCAGTACCTACGCATTTGCGTTTCGGAGTTCTAGACGAGTGCCTCTCGTTTTCTGACCACGTTTCAAAGATCATTTACTGAAAGGCAACTTCGCCTTTCTCTCTCAGTTTGCAGTATCTCTCGTCGACGGCGCGGAGATCCAGCGTCGCACTGAATTTATCGAGGTAGCATTTCACGGAAACGAAAATACGAAGCGCGACGCGGTTCGCTGTCGCGTCGCCGTCGCGCTGATTTTCCTCCGGCTTCTCTCTTTTTTCCCCCCTTTTTGTATATAAACCTCGTCACGTTATTATTTCTCGCCGCTACCCGCTCATTAAACTCCTCTCCTTGATTTTTTTAGTGCCTCCCAGCGGGTCTCCGGAGGCTCCTCGTCCACGCCCCGATGCACCTCTCTCGCCTCTCCCTCTCTCTCCCTCTCTCTCTCTCTCTCTCTCTCTCTCTCTCTCTCTCTCTCTCTCTCTCTGTCTCTTGACTTTCCTCTCGCGAGTCGGGACTCACTCGTCTCGTTTGTGCGGTCCTCTTCGAGAAACGCTTCCTCTGAGCGCGCCGAGCACCGCAACCCTTTGCCCGAGGACTTTTGACGCCCCGCAACACGCTCGGATACCGTTCGACAAGAGGATTCGGTAGGCGACGAAGTTTTTTTCCTCCCGGTCTCTCCCTCTGCCCCTGTTTTCCTTTCTTTTTTTTGTTGTCGAGCCACGGCGTAGGGGCGAGCGCGCTGAATAGGCTGAGAATCGAACAGATAGGACAGTTTCGTAGACACTCGAAGGGACGTTGCGCTCGCAGGGGGCTGGAGCGTCTTCGGGGGGTGAGCTTGCTCGGGATGGAGAGGTTAGTAATTGGCGATATATGTAAGATAGTATCTTTCATTGCGTAGCCTAGTTTAGAACGTAGACAGGAGTTTCGAGAAGTAAGATTTTCACACTCAAACAGCTACATAGTTCTCGAAGAACTAATGAATCTTCGAGCAGCTTCCAAGAGCCTAGCGACGTCCCTACTCCAGGAACGTGAAACCATCCGTGGACTGGTGTAGAACCTCAGCCAGGCACCGGTTGGTTCTCTTTGCCACCGAGCACTTTCGACGCCCTGCATCACGCTCGGATACCATTCGACAAGGGGTGCCGCTCTTCGCGGCCAATAATTCAGACTTCAAGGCGCGGGCGTGAAGATCGCCCTGACTGTATATCAAAAGCCGTGCGCACTTCCCGCTTCCCCCTTTCCTCTCTGCTCTCGCGCTCAAAGGCGTCGTTCTTCGCCTCCCCTGGCGAAAGGAAGCCAGGCGAGCGGGGCAACTTTCCGTGAAACTCGCTGCTGTAAAAGTGTATGAAAACCTCGCGTGTAAATGGAGGACCGAATGAAGAAAAGTGACTGACTGAAAACTTTGAGCTGCGACCGATCTCGACGCTCTTGACGGCAGATAATCGTGCTTGAGACGCGTCCGGGACACGCAGCTTCATCTGCAGTTCGTCAAGCGGAGGGTTAAGGAAGACATTCGTATGGAAGCGTCCACCCCCAGAGTCCATTGCAACTCATCCAACTAATCGTCCATCCGGAGCGCGGCGTTCCCCGACGCATCTCGCCGACTAAAAAGAGCCCGCGCGAAGGAGTAGCTGCGAATTTTGCTCGTGCTTGTACCGCGGTGACATCTCTCAGCTATTACACTGACTCGCGGCGGCAGGTGCAACATCGCTCACTGTCCCTCGCCGATATATTCAAATGGCCCGGTCGACCTGCCATCTTAAAGCGTTCCTCGTTTTTCCTCCGGCGGTACGCATCACGCCGCTTCCTTCTTTTTCGGTTTTTACTTTCTATTCCGTTCTTTCCTACTCCCCCGAACACCCTCTTTCGGTCCTCCTCTTATTCTGCTCGTCGCGCGTCGTCTCTTTTTCGGCACGGTCGTGAACCGCTAATTAGCGCGGACTTTGCGCGCCGCGTGGAACCATGGAATCCACGCGGTTGTTTGTCACACGCGCTCCACCGTCGAGGAAGCTTCCTCTCTTTTCTCTTGCCTTTCGTTCACCAGGTCGTTCTCCTACCCCCCTCCGGTATCGAGCTTCTTTGCTCAGTTTTGCGCTTTCGACGGTGCCTCTGCAGGTTCAACTTTCTCGCACCGCGATTCATAGATCACAGGTAATAAGTCACCCATCGTGCTTCGCGGTTCGCACTTTACATTGCACACTCCTGAGATTACACTGTGAACCTCACATTTCACTATTCATAGTTCACACCGCACAGTATTCATCACAATTCATCGTTCTAACTTTACGTATTATATGTAAAAACTCTTTATGAAAGAAACTAAGACCTCATCTTTTGGGGCTTGGGGGATGGTGAAACCTCATCAGTGGGATCTCAATGGGGTTTTAGTTTCTTTTCATAAAGAACAAGAGCTTTCATTAACTTTAATTTAAGCCTGGTCCGAAGCTACACACTTTATGAAGATGCTTAAATTTGTTTTGAATCGATTGGAACCTCCGTTTTTAAGTTGCCACTGCAAAACAAAAGAAACATTTTTTTAAAAGCCTTTTTAATGATCCATCTGTAGCGTCATAATATACAATGCATATTTTTGATTAAACAAACAAGTTTTTTAAAGCTTAAGATATTAATAAACT
The DNA here is from genome assembly GCA_947577245.1 of Andrena bucephala. Taxonomy (NCBI): domain Eukaryota; kingdom Metazoa; phylum Arthropoda; class Insecta; order Hymenoptera; family Andrenidae; genus Andrena; species Andrena bucephala. The sequence continues at coordinate 94,122,871 of OX387715.1, read as the reverse complement.
TCATGCCAAAGAACATGTCTCAGTTTCTATTTGTTTCTTTGTAATTAATTGAAACAGAAATGCTTCATTTTGGACAGGAACTGCCTGCTTTGTACCCTTAAGGGGACCTTCCGGTCTAAAAGTCGATTTTTTATTTATTTCATTTTTCGAATTTTCAATCTTTTAGGAATACGTATTTAAAAGGATTTGTTGAAATTCGTAAAATTCCCGAAGTTATAGGCATTTGAGTAGCGGCAAATGCATGGTAACACCCGGCTACTCGGCACTCACGTAAAACTTTAAACGCGTTTTTCTCGAAACAGTGTTCTCAAAACGGTGGGACCTGTATCTCCAAAAGTTATTATTCGATCCGACTGAAACTTTTTTATTTTGAAGAATATACTTCTGGTTAGGGGGGGGGGAACTAGAAATAATTACAAAAAATTGAAAATTTACAATTTTCAAAGGCGTTGAAAGGTCTAAAAATAGAGGGAAAAGTGATTTCAAATTTGAAGTGTCGTTATTTTATAAAAAAAAATGTAATTTTTGTAATTTTTTCTAGTTTCCCCCCTAGCCAGAAGAATAATCTTAAAAATAAAAAAGGTTTCAGTCGAATCGGGTAATAACTTTTGGTGATACAGGTCCCACCGATTTGGATCAATTTTTTTGTGCCTTGACTTTAACGATTCCCCAGGGCCGTCTGCAATGATTAATTATAAAACAAAAAATATATTTCTATAAATTAAGACATCCTTAATACAATGCAAAAAGTCCCATTGAATTATATATTGTAGTTTTCCTTTAATTAATTCCTAAATATCACCTATTTTTTGGGCTCTAGACCGGAAGGTCCCCTTAAATGAAGACAAGTTACATACTTAGTTTATTTTTCAATTGCAACTGTACATTACATTCAAAGAAGTAGAAATAAAGTATACTTTACCCGAGTAAATCCGGGAGACGCGGTCGACCTAATATAAAATGGCCATTAAAACTAATATAGAAATTACTTATTTTATCAGAACAAACCTATATGTTCAGAATTTTTTGCTGATTCCGAAAAACTGGTCGATATTTGCTTTACGACAATATTTACTGTAAATCGGGTTGAAAACTAAAGTCATGACATCTGACCACCTCTCCCGAGGTGCCGGGAGAAATATTTTTCATCGTTGGCAGAGACCACTCACATAATTATTCATGGAAACTTAACAAAGGAGAAAGAAAAATTATTTATGAGTGAATACAACTAGAGATTCATTGATATTTAATTTGTTTACGCTAAACAAGTAAAGAACATATCAAAGAAAAAGTGAACTACCTACTGGCGATAAGCAAGGCAAATGAATACAAAAGTGAATAAATAAACTAACTAAACAAAAATAATAATAAAATAATAATGAAAAATAAAAAATAAACAAAACTTCTTGTTAGCTTTGAGAGGAAGAGTTAATATGGCCAAATACTTAGGCTGCATTGTCCCTCAATATCTCTGCTATCTTATTCTCCCAAACATTAAACGAAAATAAACTTAGAATTTATATATTTTAAATTCGATTCTGTACTCCGCTGTTTGACAAAAGAGGTTAAATGTAACCTCAATTTACCTTTTAAAACCTATAAATACAGGAAAAAACACAGAAGGAAGCGAAATGACGCTATTCATTCAACTGTTTGGCTTCTGGAGAAGTAATTGGTCTGCACTTTAACGCATTTTTACGTAGAGAGTCTGAAATATAGCGACTCGTCTAATTCTCCGGCCCGACCTCGTCTCCCGGATTTACCCTACCTATAGAAATAGTGTTTGATTAACCTTTTCCATATCAAGCCTTTATTACAGAGTTCCGTTTTAATATTCACTTTTTGGTGGCTCGCTTTTCGTCGAACAAGTTCACTAGTTTATTAATAGCTTACTAGTTAAGATCAATTTAATATCAATGTTCCCTTTCCCGCACTTTCCCCCCGAATATCGGTCGACCAAAGGCGAGCCCCTTCTGAGCGTGCACCACTGTTTTAATGGTATCTTATCCAGCCGCTTTGTACCGGTTTAATTAACGATTAATAATATACGCTGGGCGTTACGTAAATACGGCGTTTTACGAGTACTCGGGGCCACTGATAAGCCCCTGGGGGCAATAGGAACGTATGAAAATCGAAATGGATTCGTCCAGAAACCGGTCGCGGGATCCCGAGATACCGTAACAGGGATTATAACAGGAACTCGAGCGGCCGCCCGCTTCTCCTTCGTTTCTCCTTTATCACGGTCCGAGTTCAGCACGCCTCTGCCAGTCAAATTAACGTGTTAATTGCGGCAATGGGAGAAAATCAACTGCCCGACACCAACCGGCTAAACTGTTCGAGACTGTTCACTTGTGAATTATAAACGCCTCAACATTTCTATTAGTGAAATCGGAATAACAAACAGTAGATGGCAGACGCGCTTTTCTCGCGTTTAAATTGATTCGACCAGCTCGTACGAATCGAGTTAAATGTATCGCTACTAAGAATTATAAATAGTGACAGTACCCACGTAAATATAAAATTGCGAGATTTTCAACTCCGGCTTAGAATTCGAATTGGTTCGGAGAAGAGACATCTGGGCGCGTCATCTCTACCGTAAGTTTTTCATCGAGTGACGCAATTGCGCGCCACCAACGCCGATGCCATTTATCCCTAACGAGGCGGCTTATTAGCTAATTAATCGAAATGCATTATTGCGAGGAACCGTCGACTGTCGCCGTCGAGGCGAGACCGTTCTTTTTCTCGTAACTGGCGGGCGCGACAGCGCTGACCTACCGATAATTCCGACCACGTAATCGCGCAAATATTTCGCCTCGTTTCGCGTCTTCCAGCGGGAGGAATCGTGGGCGGGCTGGATGGTGGTTGAACGCTTTGTATGGGATGATTGATGGGTGGAGAAGTTGGGAAACGGATGGCGTCTTCATCGTCAGAGAGCTGTCTTTGATCGCTGATACCTTCGGATAGACACAGCAACGTAATACACGAATGCACAACTATAAAATGCCGCGAGTAAACTGTCCAATCAAATTCTAGAATACCGCCAGACAATGGAAGCAACGAATGAGACACTCCAGCGGTCTGATCACAGCCTCGCGTAATGCATCTGTGTCCCTCGAACGGCAGAGGGTGTTCCGTAGACGGTGATACGCTGGGCCTCCGAAGGGGGTGGCGCAGAATTTAAATTAATTGATGGCCAATCTGGTATGAGACTCATAGGCCGTTAATTGGCAGCTTATAGGCGAGCGACCCTCGTTAGTAAGCGGAGCAGCGCGAACGTACCCGTAGATGCACACAACGTGGCGCACGGTATATGCGTGGCCGGCGCACGTGGTGTTTTCGGATGTGTTATTTCAGGCGAGTGGAGCAGGTACACGACGCAACAAAGCGAGGATAACAACGGGAACACAGGTGCAACAGCCACTGGTAGCGGCGTCTGTCATGCGCGTCACGCGTCACACACTGGCTGGGTCGATCCTGGCTGACAGTTCGGTGAACCGTAACCGCTTTAATGACATAATCCCACCCCCCCCCCCCGCTCGACGCGCACCCCCTTCGAGCTAGCCCGCATGCACCGCGAGCTTTCGAAGCATCGATGGTTGACTGGTGGATTGAACCTGTGCGACGACGAATCGGCAAGGTCTTAAGCCCGTTTTGGGGAGGCTTGATGCGCGGAGGGGTCTCCTAGAAATCCCTAAATCATTGGCAGTTTGATGAATCTTGTTGCGGAATTTCAGGGCTGGAACATTTCTGTTCTTAACATTTTAATATCGAATCGGTGTGTTACCTTCGCTGGGTTCTCTCGTGAAATTGTTCGATGCTGGGCGTCCCGTTTAAATGGATTCGAGAAAAAGGTACGGCTTAGGTTGCACAATGTTGTACGCGACTCGAGTGTTTTTAATTCGGCGAGGGAATCGCGCGTAGTGTATGGGAGGAAATCGGAGTGCGAATCCAATTGCTTTCTCGCTCGTTCGCCGGCTATCTGCTTCGGGTTCTGGCAATAAATTCAGCGGAATGGTAAACACAACGGACCGGCGAGTGCATCGAAACCCGAAACCCTAAATCACCGCGTAGATCAGCGAAAAAGGGGGGAAGGAACACAGGGCGAGGGAGAGCGGAGAGACCGGACCTGGTTGCATCGCCGATCTTCTCCCCCCTCGGAGGCTGTTTGACTAAATAAACAAATACAGATTAGTTGCGCGGGGCCACGGGGATGTAAATCATCGCGAAACTCGTTACACGCTGCATATGTATATGCATACGGTCAGTCCTGTGCCGCGATTTGTTGTCGGAGTCGGCCGCCAACGGAACAGCCTCAAAATCGAGCAAAACGCTTCGAATTATTGCTTCCCGACCCCGTGTTCATTGTTTCGTTCCGTCTGACAGCGACCGCGCTATTCCCCTTCCCCTGCCTCTCACGGTCCACCATTCTTTCTACGGGCACGACTGTTTGCTTTCGGGTAATTGCTGTGCCTACAATGCCATCGCGCTAAATAGTTTTTAAACTCAAGATACCCCGGGTATACCAGGCCTTTCGACACGCTGATAGCTATTTAATTATACTCAAAATACTCTAAATCCCGTTGAAAGTCTTAAAGGCGCGACATTTGAACTCGAAAATTGCTCTTTGGGGTGCGACACACCCCGTGTGACCACGAAGAATTAATACAGATAAAGTATTCTTGATTAATCTTAACAATAAGTATCCACAAATCTGGATCAAGCTACAATACAAAACCGCCCCGCAAATAGCACGAGTTCCACGCTAATAGCGCTTGACAATGCAATAAACCCTGAGCAGCGTGAAACTATAACAATTTTGGCGACGACGCTGGTCGTGGACGGAAATTCGGCTCGCCCCATCCAGTGGACGCGACCGAAACGGTTCCGTGCTCCTCTTCCAGGAAGAGGGCCGGATCATTAATTCTCGAGGTACATTAATTTCCCGTAACCACGAGCAACGTCAGGCCTAGGCCCGAAGCTGGTGGCCAGATGGCAGCGGGTTTGTTGCTCATTAGGTCGTCACCGGACCTTCGCACTTCGGTTAGACGTGGTCGCGCCTACATCCGAAATCCGACGATCCCCGTCGAAAACGATCCGAGCGCCGCGCAAGGAGCCGCTCCATTGAGGAAGTTACAGGAATACCCACTTTCGGGACCACCCAGCTAGGCGACGCCTCGCGTCTGATCGCGCCCACCGTCCCGATATTCAGCCGCAGGGCGGACAAAATAACTCGTCGACCGTGATTTAGCCCCGGGTGCACCCCTCGCGAGCTTTTTTTCTTCGCAGCAGCCCGTGGAACGCGCTGGAGTAGGTGTAGCGGCGTCTGATTAGTCGTAATTAGTGGCGATGCCTGTCTCGGGCCTAGACGTCCATCGAGGATTTACTGGAGACGTTTTTTCTTACGGGGCAGGTGACGGGGGATGCTCTCTACGTCAGAATAGAAATGTTTTCGTACTCGGCCACCCTCTTATGGAGGAATTTCGTCCGATTACAGGAGCACGTGGCTGCGGGAATATCGAAAGCTCGAGCGTCTCGACGATCGCGAACGCACGGGAGAGGGTTAATCTCCGAAATCGCGGAGCCCTGGAAACCGTCTACGGTGGATCATTACGGTTCGAGAGAGGCGATCCCTCTTACTCGCGGTTTAATTAATTGGCCATAACTCAAGAAAACCGTAAATCTCGCGATCTCGCTTATGCGGGGCCCGCCGCGGAAGAATGGCCTCGTAGGTGGCGATTGTCTCGGGGCCCACGCCGTGTGGGTGTGCAGAAATGGCTCGGCACCTCCGCGTTTTCAGGGGTTCCGCCGGCTTTTTCCACGCTCCAAGCGAGCTTCAGGAATACGTGTGCTCGCCCCCACGATTCCCGTTCAACTGATGCGTGCTTTCCAGGTCAGGTCGAAGGAGCAACGAATGGGGGTAACTTTCCAGCCCTATTGTTTCCATTCTGACAGGTTGCACGTACGAGTACCTTGCGAAACGGATCTTTGGCTGCTACTCTTCCAACTTCTGCTCGCGTAGGATGGGTAGATTACGAGGGAATGCAGATTCATTAAACATTTTCGAGTCTGTACAGTTATTAGGTGTAGGGAAACGTGGAGGATATGGGATTGACAGTGCCATTGTGCTGCGAAAATTATTAAATAAAAAAGAGTAATTAAAAATCACTGAAAGTGTTGATGAAAGGTATTCAAGAGTTTACGGATACCGTAAACTGGGGGAACATTAGCAGCATGGGGTAACATTGGCACATGCCGGGGTTATTCGTTTGTTTTAACGTTTGTCACAGCTCGAAGACATCCACATTTCTATACCATCTATATCTGGATTGCATGACATTATAAATAGAACTATTAATATAATAGACGATAATGTCTGCAAAATATGTTTTTGAAATTGGGAAACATATAAAGGACCTGACTGGGTTCAATGCATAAAGTGTCGTCAGTGGGTCTGCGGAACTTGTAATCGAAGAACAGAAACAATTTCTTATGAATGTCCAGTCTGTCTGGATGACGATTAGATTTTAGTTAGGTAAGATGTAGAAAATAAAATAAAATAAACAAATTTAAGTGTCAATGTATCTAAAGGTTGATTCAGACACGTTAATTTAATCGAGTAGCGAGTATTTTAGTAATTTACCATTGTTTTTCTAAACTACTTGACAAAATTTTAGTGTCCACACACGGTAAATTATTAAATTACTCGCTACTCGACTAAACTACTGGACTTGTCTGAACCAGTCTTTACTGACTTCAGACTAGTAAATCTTAACCTATTACTGTTATTTATATGATGAGCCAATGTTACCCCGTATCAGCTGGTTTTGAACATGTATCAAAGAAGAAAAAGGACAAAAATTGTATGCATTTTGACACTTGTAGTACAATCACAAAAGATGCAGTGTTATGATAGGATACTTAAAACAAATGTAAACATTTTAATTTTTACATTATATAACAAAATGTTTCAAAAACCTGCCAATGTTCCCCCCAGTTTACGGTACACAGTGTTCGCTAGAATGTGTGAAAACTGCCACACAAGCACAGATCCAAACGTTAAAGTTTCGTTAGCGACGCACTTGTGGTAACTTCCCCACGATTCGTCATGATCCGAGGAGCAGCATTAATCCGTTCATCGTCTAGCGGAGGGCAGAGCGTTGAATCGAGAATTGTATATTCGAGTTGCGTGTGGTCCCGAGTACCGTCGCCTTTCCCTCCTTTCTCTCGACTTGCAAATTTCTCGACGCGGGAGAACCACCAGCAACGAGGGACTCGGTACGACCATTCATATTCGCCTGGCTATGATCGATGATCTCGCGTCGCTTTCCGGCGACACAAAGCCCTCGCGCGCGTATCGTACTCGATCTGCTTCTTATCAACCCCCCTTCTGCCCCCTGCCAGCCCCTCGTTCGCCGTGTCTGAGCCTCGAGTGGGTGGAGACAGCCGTGAAAAAGAATCCGATGCGACTTGTAATTGGACAGGGGCGCTGTTTCGCGACGCTGATGACGTCTGACACGGGGCTTTACAAAGAGGCACGGGTCTTTGAAAAACATGTCCCTCGCGCCAAGCTTCAAGAGCATTTCGTTGCAACTGGTGTTTCTTTAAATCTCCCCAACGAATCTTAACAGTATCGCGTGAAACGCAACACTTAACACAATTATTCCACGCTAGGGGTGTGCGGGTACCCGAAATTACGGGGCCCGATTTGCGATTCGGGATCCGATTTTCTTGCTTAAAAATTCTTACATCTGGTCACACTGAAAAATGACAACTTAAAAGTTATCAGGTACCCCGAGACCCGAATACTTTTAAGTTGTGATTTTTCAGTGTGATCAGATGTAAGAATTCTTAAGCAAAAAAAAATCGGCTCCCGAATCGGAAATCTGGTCCCGTAATTTCGGGTACCCGCACACCCCTATTCTACGCAAAAGAAATATACTTTCTGGGTAAATGGGTTTTAGAATATTTCCCCAAACTTACTACTCAAAGGCCTACGAAACAGCCTCTCGAAGGATAATCAAGAACGCGTTTACTGAAGCAAATTCAAGCACGTTTGCACTCCACAAATCGATAACACTCAAAACACCCCCTCCCTGGCACACAACCTATCGCCGAAGTAAAAAGAAATAGCGGGGGAAATATAAATTACCTAACGCTTCGGCAATTCCTGCGAACCCCGAACGCCCGGCCCACGAGAGCCTCCCCAGGTGTGTCCAAGCATAATGCGCGGAATAAATCCAGCAGGAGCGAGGCTCGACAAAGTTTCGGACGAGGCGCGAGCCTCGTCGATACCTCGATCTCACACAGGGAGGGCCGAGCCCGCCACGCCACGGGGTCTCTTGCTACCCGCCAACTTTACAAACCTCTTTACAGATCGTTATTCGTCCGATCGGGGCCACACATAAATCGGGGCCCCGAAACTGGGGGGCGGAGGGTGTTCGAATGGCACCTACGTGTCGTGACCAGGGAATATATCCTCGGGCCAGCCGGAAAACTTATTCCGATCGGCTTAGTCGGGGTCAAGGGCTGTCGTAAAATCAGCCAGGAACACCTGCTGCGCCCTTGCTGATCGCTGACCCCCCCGAACCTTCGTTTCGCTGATTTCCAGGACAGCTCTTGGCCCCGTCTGCGCGAAACTGCTCGCCCGAATAAATTACGGGCGATCTTTTCGGAGTCGTGACCTGACGTCACGTTGAAGCGCACCTTCGAGTATCTACGCTGAATTGAAATGCTTGGGCTCGTGATTTCGTGGACGCGTCGTGTGAAGTACGAAGAGGGAGGGAATAGTATTGTAAAGCTTCGCGAGCTTGGCCTGCCGGCGAAACGAGCGAGGAAGCTCGCGTGAACGACAGGGTCATCGCGGGTCCAGGCCGTAGGAAGAAAACGCAGTAAACGGCGCGGAGGCAGCCGGAATTTTATGAATAATGGTCGCAAGAAAACGTTCCTCAGCGCAACGCGTACGGTGGGCGTTTCTGCGTTTTTTACGTTTCACTTTTACGATCCATTCGGTCTTAGTCCCGGAGGTGGAGGCACTGTGCACACGTCCGGCGGGCATCAAGTGAACCGACGCGATTCCCGTCCGGGTTCTAACGATTTCCTGCGATGAAATGTTTGTTTTAATGCGAACAAACGATCCCCATAGCCTCTCATTAATACGGTACACGTTTTTCCGCCCCGGCGGAGCCATTTGACTCGCTCTTTTTCGGTGGACTTGAGCGACCGTGTTTCACGATCTTCGGCATAAGATGTATTCAATTATTCATTTTGTATCCTTTAAATACCTAAGTAGGTAAATAAACGAGGGAATAAGCCAGGGGTCAGTAAAAACTCTAATGCTGCTCGCAGGAAGTGAAAGAGACTGTCGCAACCGTCGCCTCGAATCAATCTGCCCAGAAAGATCCCGTTACACAGTCCCGACAGGAACACCGAGAGTCCCGTGTTCCTGCCGTGTTTCGGTCGAAGGAACCGCGTGTCCGCGAGGCGTCTCGGCTACCAAAAGCTCGACACGCCCGTTCCTTTCCCTGGCCAACAATGAAAGTCGACACGCCGATCGGGGAAACCGAGGCCAGCACGTGTTGCGATCGTTCTGCGCGCTGCGTAGGGTTTCACAGGGAGAGTCGATGATTTCTGCGGTCTGCCTCAAAGGGCCGGGCGGGAAGGGAGCCCGAAAACAAGATGAGCCCTGGCGCCACGTCGTTGCGTGGCTGACACGTGATCCGTCTGCAGGGGTGTGAACCGCGCGCAAGTCCCGAAAGCACGGCTTCCCTCTCGCCGCGACCTTTTTTTCTCTCCTCCGTTCCTCCTCCTCCTTCGGCTCTCCTTCGCCGCACCGCGGCTAATGACGCGTGGAGGAAGGAAGACCGGCCGCGTTCCGGAATTCCAGCTATTTTCAAAAGCGGCCTGCGACCGCGCGGCGTCCTTGTAAACGGAACACCCCCGCGACACGCAGCGGATTCTGGGAACGATTAGTCGGCTTATGGTCCGTTCCTTCCATAACTGAGCTGATATTTCGTTGCTTCTGATCGTGGGGAAAGGGAAGCTTGAACGGGAGATTGATGAAGCTTTGCAGTTTAATGTGTTTACTTTGCCTCTGGTTTTATTTGAAATTAAAATTTTAATTACCGTATGGTATCGCCTGGTCGAAGGCATCCCTAAGTAGGATTCTAATGAGCGGAGAGTGGGTGTGATAAATTTTAACCGTCTAATCAATATGTATTGGCGATAATGGTCCCTCGATCGCATTGATAAGTGTGATCATCAGCCAGCCAAGTTTCAACGAAGGAGCAACTGGTGAGTTGGTACACTTGGACGAATAGGGGAAGCGATTATCACCCTCTCTGGGCTCGTTACTTCAACCCCCGATGTATCAGACGCATCGCGTGGCAAATCTCCGTGCAACAGATTTGACAAGGTACTTTCCGCTGGACAATAGCGGCGCCCATCCCCTTTGGCAAACACAATTGATGGTCTATCAATGAACTCCATTTATCTTTTCGACGAACAGATAATAATTCTCTTCCTGGTACACGATACCCAGGTGCTCCGGCGCGCACAAGGGGTGCAAGTCACCAAGTGCGTTTCTTCTGTAACAATCCATCGCGCTCTGCTGGCAAAATATTGATTTCACGGGGGATGGGTGGAGACGTTCGAGGATTGTTTCTTTCCCTTCGTATGAAATCTTTTCTATTTGGAGACGGAGTATTCTGGGACAAGCGCCATAAATGTTTTCATTATAAGGTGAAAGAAGGTAGTCGATCACTTAAAGCTAAACTCGAATGAAAAGTTCTAAAAAAAATAAACAATCAATGTTATAAAATATATAAAATGTATTGAAGTAATTCAAATGTATTTAATGTATCATTAAAAATTTTGTGTTAGTATAGAAGTTCGGGGAAAATAAATAATTAGCGTTAAAAATAAAGTGTCCGAATGCTTTAATAATCGACCGCTTAACTCTAAAAGTCGACTGATCTGACAGCTAGTAGTTGACCACCTTTTTTTAATATGAAATTAAAAATAGGTTATGTGCGCATTACAAACTAAAATTTATTTTGAAATATAATGTGCAAAGACGGTAAATAATTAATAATGATAGGATTAATGCGTAATTAAAATAAGTTCTTTTAAAAACTTTATCAAAATTTTAATAAGATAAATTATAGTTAACGCGTGGTCGACTTTTAGGGTTCATTGTGAATGCAGTTAGCTTCAGAAGTCGACCGCTGTGGTCGACTATTGAAAATTGAAAGGGAACGATGGTCCAGTTACCGACCTTCCATAAATAAATAAATTATCCCATTTTTTTTTAATTTCTTAAGCGCATATAAAATTGTTGATGCTTTTTCAGTGAAATAGCATCATTTTCCAGTAAAAAATGTATAAAACTGAATTACATTTGTCGTTTCTTTTCAAAGCGCATTTATGCTTCTCGTGTTGGAAAACATCAATGGCACATGTCGAATCAAAATTAGTTTACAAATCACTTTAAAGACATTTTATTTTTTTACCTATGAAGAGCGCTTTTTGCCGTATTTTAAAGTTAAAAATTCAAAATATAATATAAAATTCTCATTTAATAAATGCTTTATTTCAATACATATTTCTTTAAGCTAAACAATAAAAGTGGGCGACTACTAGAGAGTGGCCGACTACTAGTGCTTTCACCTTATTCAGCATCGATCGGAATCTTTATATTTCCCAAAAGCTCCTCGATTGCCCGCCGCTGATTTTTACCATTCGCCACTCGCGATCCCCTATTTCTCGTCGAAACTCCGTTCAAATCGCCATAACTCAGGCCCTGCATCGAAAATCCCCGGGCTCCGGGTCGCGTGTACCCGCGTAATCTCCTCGATCATCATCCACCCTCTGCGGATTTATCACCCGCGCTAACGCGCGACAAGAGAGGCGAGAAAGCTCGCGGTCGGGGAACAAGAAGGATGGGGGAGGGTGTGTAAGGACGAAAGTACCAGAAACACGAGGAACGGGACCGAGGAAGACGGAGCGGAGAAGGAAAGCGGAGGAGGCACCGGGCACGGCTGACCATAAATCCCGGGAGTGTCACGTGGCGTTGAGTTGCGGGTCTCTGAAGGAGCCATTACTTTCTCGTAGCATCCCCGAGAGGAGCGACTACTCGACTCCGACTGGGGGGATGAGGGAAAAATGGCGCAATAAAATCGTCCCTCTGACGTGGTGTACGCGCGGTCCGTGTGCACATAATACACACTTCGTGTTCTCCTACGTGTGGGTGTATGTACAACCCCCGTATATATTCTCCTCCCCGGTCGTGAAGGAGCCTGAGGGGAGGGCGAAGGAAGGGGGATGCTGGGGAACTAGGGATGGAAGGAGAGAGAGAGAGAGAGAGAGAGAGAGAGAGAGAGAGAGAGAGAGAGAGAGAGAGAGAGAGAGAGAGAGAGAGAGAGAGAGAGAGAGGGAGAGAAAGGCAGGAATCGGGTTCGGGGGTTGGGCCGAACGGAGTTTCGCGTAACGAAGGTAATTTCATTCTTCGTAAGGAAGGTTAGCCTCTGTTGGAACGAAGGGTGAGAACTGCTGGTAACAGAGGGGGTGGGGGAGGGGGGGGGGGGGTTACGAAAGGGGGAAGCAGGAGGAGGGAGTCGCAGAAGCGTGGTAGAAATCTACACAGGAAAAAGGGGTGAGTGGATTTGAAGAGCGAGCGAGGCCGAGGGAGAGAGCGAAATAGCGACGAGGTGAGAGAACGACGAGGTGGAAGAAGGGTGAAAGACAGCGGGAGTAAGGGGCGGGAGGGCTGCTGCAGAGGGGCGACGCGGAGAAAGGAGGTTACTCCAAGGGGCGGGGTGGCGAGGGGAGCCGGGTTGCCAGGGCTGTGTCGAGTTTCCACGGCTAAAAAGAGACTTTCAGAATAACAAACTGCGAGGAAAATGGAAGGAAAGTCTGGTGGCGGCGGCGGCGGGGGGGGGGGGGGGACGACGACTTGGCCGTACGACGTCGACGTTTCGCGAGGCGGTTTCGTGGGTGGCTGGCTGGGTTATCGGCCGTGGAAAGAATGGATATAAGCCTTATTATGTCCCAGCGGGATACCAGACCGGAGGATTTCAAAGGATACTGGCCCTCGACGTGCGCCACGCTGGCTGCCGTGAGAAACAAACGCCGTGAATTAACATTTTCGAGGAGTGTCGCGCGGGGGGAAAAGACGTGGACCGGGTGGAGATCTTTCACGGGGAGGTTTCGATGGTGTGGACACCATGTTTGAAGATTTGGATATTAGGACAAGCAATGGTGCAGGATGCCTGCCTTCTTTTACCACTTCGAGGGTTACCGCAGGATTATTCGAACGAGGTGTTCTTTAGATAGGAAGGAGACTGATGAAATCACGAGGAATAGACAGTGCCGAATAAATTCTCTTCAGTTCAACACGTTCATTTCTTCCCTTTCGTATCGAGAAAGCGAAACTGCAGTTACAGAAGTTAATAGTAGTACGAGTCAATCATTGAGCGAAGACCGACTCGTATCACTTTCCAATTCAACGATCCGCGATTCCAGTAACCTTATCGATTGTATAGCAACGGAACAATATGAGGTTTGTACAGATTTTAGTAGATATTCAGAAAATCTTTCACTCGGCATGGCGAAGCTCGGAAACTCTCGCCTCTCTCTCTCTCTCTGAAAAGAACATTCCTCATTCGAACGCGATTACATCTCAATAACGTGCGCGATATTCGCCAAACGCTGACGCTTTCTGCCCCCCTCCCCCTTCACAGGATAATACAGAAACAAAAAACGAATGAAAAAAGGAGGAGAAACGTTTGAAAGCATGCTCGACCCTCCGCATTCATTGGGGCCGCGGTTCGTTTGCCGCGGTTTCGAGGCTGCACAAAAAAATCAGTCACCGTTACGCGAGCCTTATTTAACATAAATGGCGGAAGTGATCGCATTAGGTCCACGTGTTAACCGCCGCAAATCAGCCACTCGCCTCGAGCATTCCCCGAGAAGAGGCTGCCGGGCTTCAGGTATTACATTTGGTTTCGTGCGTAGCGAGTGCTCGGCTTCACAAAAGGTGCACCGACGGTTAATGTGGGGTGACGTGTGTTTATAAATAGGCAGCCGAATCGCTGGGGGATTCGTGAGAGTATATCCCGTCGCCCATGACGATTTTGCGCCCGGAATCGCTTCGCGATTATCGCCTGGTCATCGAGCTGGCAGCTAAATATAAACACGTCGACGATCGGCGAAAACGACGAGCTTCGTGATGAGCGATGACGCGAGATTCTGTTGGCTGCTGTCTGGGGGGGTGAGAGGTCAGAGGAAGACATTGAAATTCAGTGTCTAGGTGGCGGATCTGTAAGTGAATGCCACGTTTGAAGGGTCGTTGAACGTGAATGCAGGTCGATAAATGTGTTGACGTTTCTTGAGCATCAATCAAGAGGCGAGTGGAGCGAAAGAAGGCGCTCGAAGCTATTCCCCGGGTATTCAAACCTATGAGTCTCGTTCATCCTTGATACGTAAGTTAATTTAGGGTGAAATATCCATACTCGGATCGTAGAATAATCACGCGGTTACCGTCGGCAACGGTCTAAAGTGTTTGCACGATCCTCAAACTGCCGTTGGAGCGGATCGTGCGCCAGGGGTTGTTTATTCGATTGATCGCAACCGGGGTGGCCAGTCAGCGGTAAACTAATACGCGCCAGTGATGCGCGTTGCCGGCGCTAATTGATTGATTACGTGGCCAAATATTATGCTCATTTTCATGTCTGTCGGCTGGCTGGCCATGCAAACACTCTCCATCCCCCTCGTAGCGTAAATCGTAGCCGACTTTGCGCCTCCGCTTCCCACCTACCCCTGCGCAACGGAAAACAACATCCCGTTTCTGTACTGCCTTCGATTTCTCCCCTCCACAAAAAGTACAAACAGAATCGGACTCGTCCATGAAAAGTTCGCTGACTTCTGAACACCGTAGCCGATCAGTAGTCATAGTAAACCATTGTGCAAACTCGTGAAACTTTGGGTACAACTCTCTACCCCACTGATTTCTTCCATTAATTTTCAGATTCCTACAAACAGACTCTCCCCTCGAACGTTCATTCACAACGATCGACAACGACGGCAGTCTCGATTGTCCCCGGAAGAGGACCGACCACCGTTCATCCATAAAGATCCTCTCCTTACTTTCCCTCACTGTCCAACGTTGCTTTGTCCCAAGCACTCGTTCCCCAATTGAGAAAGCGAATGTCGGCCGTAGACTTGGCGGGTCCGATTCTTGAACGGATGTTCGAAACAAGCGTGTTCCGTCCTGGCGCAGATCGAAGTGCCTCTTCCGTGCCCAGGGATCTCGCCGGATAAAATTGAAAATCCCGTTCACGGAGCCACGCAATCGGTCACGAAGAAGAGGTCTGTACTTGAAGAGGACGGCAGCTCCGATTTTAACCCCCGGGCACCAGGCGTCCTCGTTGTCGTCGTCGTCGTCGTTCCACCCCAATTAGGGAGGAACTTCGCCGACGTTCCCCTCTCTTTCTCACCCTCTTTTCTCCCTTCGCTCCCTCCCTTTCCCTCATTCCCCCTTTTTCCCACCATTTCCCCACCAACATTCTGTCCTTGCGCGTCCCCTCTCCCTCGCTCTGTTTCTCTCTTTGCCGGCCTCCTCTCTTTCAGCTCGTAGCACTGGTGACGTCGACGCTCTCGATTTCACCTAAAGCCGACGCTAACGAGCACATGAAAGTCACGTGGAAATACGACGTGAACGTGGCCGTAAGGGTGGAGAAGGAAAGCGGGGGTGGAGGGCGGATATGGGGGGGGGGGGGTGGCTCGTCGTTGTCGCGGAAAAGCCGTGACGGTCACGTGGATCTGACAGGTGATCGCGACTTCCATCCGACGTTCTGTATCCGCTTCCGGGCTAATAAGGCTGACTTCCGTCGTGTTGCCAATTGGACGCATCCGACCGTCGCGTTCTAGGGGGAATCGCTGTGGATGGACACTTATGGCGTCCATTCTGGAGATATAGGTATTTGATTATTTTCAGTAATTTTCACGTTATCTGGCAAAATATTTTTTCTTATGTGTATAATATATATTTTTGTTATATTTTATCTATAATAGTTATACCGAAAACGTATATTTATAGTTTTTTATATAAATGAATACATTTTAAATGATAAAAACAAAGATTTTGTACGTTTACGTGGTCTTCAAATGGGTGTTTTGTTTTAATCTGCCACTTGAGCGAAGCGAATATTTCTTTCATCTTAATCTCATTTTCCTTCGTTGCCAAATATTTTTCTTAACAAAGTCCTTGATTTTCTTATAGTCTAAGAAATAAGGTGATTCTTGGGAATTTTTTTCTAAGAAACTGTTAAGCGGATCTTTTCCAAACTTTCAGGGTATTTTAGATCACATTCAATCAATAAAAATTAATTTATACGTTGTAAAGTGTTCGGTAGAACTGAAGATATATGAACACGTTCCGCAGGACTCGCCCCGGAGTTGCAAATTGGCGATTGTAGTGGTGGCTTCATTTCTTCCCTGAAATAAAAAAACCAAGGTTTTACTTATTTCTAGTATAATTACATTGTCGATGAACCTAACAAACGAAAAAATGTTAAAATTTGGCTAATTGGTGGTACTTTAAAGAAAAAGTTACGATCCTGCCCCAATATATTTCGTACTATTTATGGAAAAAGAGTTGTTCAATTCAATTTATTTAATGTCTTAGGTTCATCGACAATTTAATTATACTAGAAATAAGAAAATCCTTGGTCTTTTTATTTCAGGGAAGAAATGGGGCCACCATTAGGGGAAAGGTGGGATAGTTGATCATCGGGGATACATGATCACGTCAGTTTTTTAATTAATATATTGGCAATTTGTGCCTGCTGTCACATTAACGTGGTAATGTTTACATAATCGCAACACTTCATATTGCAGTTTTCTTTCGCGAGCATAGAATAATGTAGTTAGTAGCTTCGATCTTATTTGCAGCCAAAAAGTAAATATTAAGTAAAAACAGCCATTTCTGGTCTATTAATGCTATTTATATTGATTGATCTAAATATTTAAGGTAAGTTTAGCTTTTCACCTTTTTCAAATCGAGTGCATTGAGGGAAACTTGATCAGTATGTGTGATGGGATACTTGAACAGGTGAAAAAGCCCCAGAAAAAACCATAGAACGGCTAATGAAACAGAAAAATACGGCAAAGAAAGTGAGAAGGAAAATGTTTTCTTCATCATCATCTGAATTAGATGGTATCTAACAATAAGTGAAATGTCTTTTAAGAATGCATTTATGCTGTTTTATGTCATAGAGTTTTATGTCATTCTTCGGTTTTATTTTTCCAGTAATTCTTTCAAGTTAGTTATAGTTTACTTTCCATTTATGATATTCCCTTTATTTCATGTTATTGACTAAGATAATAAATATTTTTTAGAAAATTAATGTGTTATTTACTCTTAAAGTTTACTGATTAAGTCTCCCAAACCTTTTGATCAAGTCTCCCCTTTAGTGGGGGATACTTGTGCATAACATCACTGCCGGAAAATGATTAAATTCAGTCATTTAAATTAGTTTTCACCTCTCAAATTTGTACAAGTATATTGAGAAAACTCTAAGAATCGCAACTTAAGTAATTAAATAGAAACAAAGCAAACCATTATTATTATTTTAATAAAATAGCAAAACTGTGATCAACTATCCCACCTTTCCCCTACAATCGCCAATTTGCAACTCCGGCGCGTGTTCATATATCTTCATTTTTACCGAACACTTTGTAACGTAAAAATTAATTTTTATTGTTTGAATGTGAACTAAAATACCCTGAAAGTTTGGAAAAGATCCGCATAACAGTTTCTGAGAAAAAAAAATCCCAATAATCACCTTATTCCTAGCGTCCTAAATAGGGCTCCTCCCTTAAGACTCCTACTGTAGTTCCCTGTCTTTTTTTCCTTCCGATTTTATGTTATCACCCTCCAAAGTTAGGCGTTCCATTTTACTCTACTCTCCCCTATTCAATGGAATGTTATATGAATTTTCAAATTCAATTTGCGTGAAAATAAAGTGATTTAAAAAAGCTGTTCTGTTTGTGTTTTATGGTATTCCATCTCTTTGTCTTCATTGTTCCGTGGAAACAGAAGGTGAGATGGAACTGGTAAACGTTCCAATCCCATCCTCGTCACCGAGACGAATCTCTTCACGCAATGAAGTCAGCCAACTGCACAATAGACGGTAATTGAAGGAATCGAGGTTCACGATCCGCGACATACGGCCCGTTAAAAGTATAAAAAAAAAAAGAGGTGCACAGGGTGGTCGGGTGACAATTGATTGCGGTGCCCATAAATTCCCTTGATGTCTTCATATGCTGGCGATCAGAATCAGAGAAGGGTTGGGGTGCACGTAAACGCAGCGGAGCAACGATAAACCGGCAGGGGTTGGGCTGAACCGGTGATTCCATGAATCGATACGCGAAAATAAACAAACCCGTCCCTTTACACCGTTTTCAATTTTCCTCCGCCTGATTTCTCTTTCAAAGACTCATCGATCGAGTCGACGGGCGCGGGGGAAGAGATTACAAATATAGAGATTCGTTAGCACGGTTTCCGTTTTTAGGAATCGTCGAGGCTCGTCGTTTTAGTTGTTGGAAATCGAGGGACGTGGATCATTCCAGGGGGAGTGACAAAAGGTCACATTTAACGAACGGTTCTTGGAACACACTATTACACGTGTGAGGAGAGGAAATCTTAATTAAACTGCCGATATTGCTTCTGTTAAAGAAACTCGTCATTCCTTAACGATCTCCACTTGATCCTTCCCTCTCCACTAAATCGATCCTGTAACCCTGTAAAAGGATTAAAACAATTTTCCAAAGGGGCACGATTTACACCGCGGCAAACATTATAAATCAGTATCACGCGCTATAAATAACAAGCCTGCAGTCTTGAACCCCCCCAGGCTAAGGAATCAACCAAACAGCAACCAGCAAACACTCCTCGATCCTCGCCGCGCGAATCTTTCGGATCTCTCGATCAAGATCTGTCGAATACCCCAGGAAAACTCTGCTGGAAATCCCGAAAACCCTTGACACCGACGATGCTCACTTCTTTCCTAACCCCTCTGGACGCGGAACAGATTTCGGCCATTGGCGCACTGGTGCTCGTAGCCTTTATTTATCTATTACACGGGGCTCGACATCGAGATCGGCAGGATTAGCGCTAAGGGGGGCGAGCCAGAGAGACAAACGAGAGAGGATGGGGCCCGATCGAGGGTAGCATATGCTAGGGGTTTTCTCGTGGCCCCTCCTGGGGGTTGCGGGTAGAGTGGGCTACCCCCCAATTACCGTGGCTCCCCTCCGACCTCTTCTTCTCTGTTAGGCGGGATCTACCCTCCAGAAAGTACTTCATTACGCAGACAGCCGTGTTGACTTGTATTGTGCCCGTGCTTCAAGAGGGAGCCCCTTCAAATAATATCTGTGACGAATCGCTTGCACTTCTCCCCTCGCGGCTCCCCCTTCTACTTGTTTTTGCACCGGCTACCATTGAATCATACGGAGACGCCGAGTTTTCCTTGGAAACACGTTTTTTTCTCTCTCTCTCCCCCCCTCCCCTCTGCCCCCGTGGCTCGATGTAGCTGGATCTGTTTTTCTTGGGGGATTCTGATCTCTTTTTTCTCCTGCTCCTTTCTTCCATCTCTGTCTCATTGGCGCTGCTGGTGTCGTTCTCTCGTCGGAGGATCAGAGTGACTCGGGATCAGGCGGGAGCACCCGCTGCGAAATGTCACGGCGGCTCGTCGTTAACGATCAACCACCTCCGGGCGTGTTGATTCGAGGAATAACAACGGTGTGAATGCTGCTTCTTGGCAGAGGGGGTGTTGCATCGAGGATTCTCGGTTTCTTTTAGATATTTGCGCAGCGATCAGTCGTTGGAGAAATCCGGTCTTCGCTTTTGTATAGTACGAATTAATTCAAGCTTTCCATTACGCGTCCGTCTATTACTTGGTGTTTCTACTTGCCTGCCGGGACTTGATTAAACTGACTTGATGCCAGATCGTACCTTCTTTTCAATCTGAGAAGCCTTTCTATCATTAGGAAATAGGTGAATCGATAATTTAGATGCCCTATCTTCCACCCCCCCACGTGTCTACAATTATTGTCTGTCTCCTAAGCTTTATCTGCTTCCATCTAAGTCTGGCTATCGATTTGTTTGCCTGCCTATCTCTATATCACGTCTACTCAAATTCTACCCATGAATTTGATCTACATTAGTACCTGACAACACGATGAATTTATGAAATAAAGAACCTTGCTTGCTTTATACAGAACGAAACACTCAAACTGTTTAGATACGGGCATGCCACAGTAAATGTCTGAAATTCCCTTATTATACCAGTAATTACTTCATAAAGCATTTCAGGACGTTAATCTAACGAAATTGGGACCGTAATGTGTTACATCAAACACAGCGCCTGTTTCAATAACTTCGTTAGATAATGAATATACTCAAGATTGGAGGATTCATAGATTATAAATGTAGGTTTAGGAATGTAACGGGTCGCGGGGTCTTTAATTAGCTGTTTGTGCAGTTCGACGTCGCCGGGGTTACAACAATATTATTTCTAAGGCGTGAGAAATATGTGACGTAATCCAGAGAGGCATATGACGCTGAATGCACGACGGTACAGCGGACGGGTTTTGAGGAAGGTAGCCATCGAGAAAAAGTCCATTCCCTCTATTCGAGATCCGCTTAGACTGATTTATAGCAAAGGAATGATGAGGCATCGCGCGATGTTAAACGCTGCCTTTATGACCCGCTGCTGATGCTCTAACGCTGTCTTTGATTGCGGATCATTAATCAGCGGGGTTGCTCGCATCTCTCGCCGGCTCACCTGCATTAAAGTCCTGCCAGAATTCAGCCTCCCTTCGCTCCGTTTGCGCCACTTTCAGCCTCGTATAAATAGAAGACTCGGAGAAACGCTATTACAAGATGGAATGAAAGTAAGTACGGAGTCGGTAGTGCGGAAGGCAACGATGCTTTCGCGTAACTAAATTTTAGAAACAAGTGTGCGATTGAAGTTAATCCATATGTATTGCGAAACCAAGCAGCTACACATCTGAATGCATGTGTTGTCTTAGGGCTCACGAAGAAGTGAACAGAGTAAAAGTTTCTCAACTCAAAGGAGGGAAATATGATTCTATCCTTCTTAAGGGGTTAGGTCACCTTGGACGGAGTAAAATTGCAGTCATTTTCGGCATTTTTTTAGGAAGATAATGAAATAAACAGAAAATTTAATATGAAGCCTGTTATTATAGAACTCTCGCCAGAAAAAATCGTATTTTTTTCTTATAAAGTGGCGGCGATAGAGCCGTGATACGCAAGATCTTGAGGAGCGACGTTTTCAACGGTGTTCAATCTCACGTCTATACCGTTTGACCTAGAACACAAAACCAAAAGGATTTATTTTCTGCATGCCTAAAACTAGAGAAGTACATATGAAAATCCAGAAATATTAATTTGTCTCGAAATGGTGAACATGGGGAGAAATAGTGCATTTTTTTTATAAAAGTGTCAATTGCAAACAATATGTTGAAGATATCGCAAAACCGATACGTACTTCTCTAGTCTTAGGCATGTAAATAATACAACTTTTGGGTTTTTGTTCTAAGTCAAAACGGTACAGTCGTGAGATTGGACACCGTGGAAAACGTCGCTTCTCAAAATCTTGCGTATCACAGCTGTACCGCCGCCATTTTGGTGGAAACAAAAATACGATTTTTTTCAGCCGAGAATTGTATAATAACAGGTTTCATATTGAATTTTAAAAAAAAATGTCAAAAATGACTGCAAATATTGCTCCGTCCAAGGTGGCCTAACCCCTTAAGTAGCCTTGAAGACAAAATTCAAGCTGCGGTTAAGCATCGAATACACCTGATTACAACCTGCGTACGTTAAGGATCGCAACGATGCACGAGTTAACTCGTCTAGGTTAACACTTTGCCGCCACCGGCCACCACCGGCCCTCGTTCCAACGATTATCTCAATTACTCGCGTCCGCTTCTTAAACAAGCCACCCTTCCCTCAACCTGGAGCCTGTTTGCTCGACGGATTAAAATGTGTTTGGCCAAATACTTAGTCGCGCCTGAACAGTCGTCCGGCTGGCGTTATTAGATTCACGAGAACCCCATTTGTTTGTTGGGGCTGCCTGTAGTCGCGTGGATAACTGTAATCGGTTTTTACGAAGGCAATCGCTTTGATTTATCTACGAAAAGTCGCTGAAGCCGTACACCCTTTTCGATTCAACGAAGGGCTTTCTATTAAATTCGCCATATTACTCCAATACTTGATAGCATGAGGATGCAGGATGAGGTATAATTTAAACATTTTTACATACAACGCCTCGTTTTCCAAGATCCATATCGATTACGCGTGAGATTGAATACTGCTTGGGTAACGCGTCTGACTATTACTCATTACTTCTACTTGTTTTACGCGGCGTCCTAAAGAGGCATACATAAACGGAGATTCCCGTATACTTTCTCCTCCTAGTTGGAAGAAGATTTACAACTTTTTTATACATCCTGGAGACCAAAAGACTGTAGGGTGAAGGCAGGTAACATGGAACTTTGTAAAATTTCGATAAAGAAATAACCGACTCTTCTGGCAATCGTGTATACTAGATGCCTAGACACAATAGACGATGATATTGACGATTGAGCACCAGGCGGGTATCCATCATTGAAAGAGAAACGTTTATATTTCTCGCGGGGTGTAAAAGTTTCTGAAAAGTGTATCAAACAGTTAAATATTGTAGTGAAGGTATGCTGCAAAGTATTATTTTGATATAATTTATCATTAAATTGGTGTGTTCTTGATTATTTAACAATAGTTGATCATTAAAGTTACTTTCTTCTTAGTATAATTCTTAATTTCTTGTCGGAACAAGTGGGTACGTAATATGGAACATACCGAGTAACATAGATGAAGTTGATAATGACGATGACGACGATGATGCGGAATGCTTATTTTACCATGGAAATTATAAAAATAATGATATTGAAAAGTAGACCCAATGTATTCGCTGCTTTCAGTGGGCACACGAAGAATGTGGGGCTTCCGACGTATTATTCACGTGCCCAACGTGTAGGAGACGCAGAAAGCAGGAATGAATTCCAAAAATGATGTATATATATATTTATTTGTATCTTCTACTTAATAAATCTTCATTTTTAGTAAAAAAAAAGTAAAGACTTTTTAGTTTTTTTTACAAATTTTCTGGGTGATCCATATTAGGACCCATTTTTACGAACGGTCGATTTTCACTCTTTTCAGTTTTTTTATTATGGGTAGATGTACCGTTTGTGGCCATTGTACCGTTTTTGGCCATGTGCATAATTATCGCGGTTTTTTAGCTTGAAATTGCTTGTAGACACATAATCATGTGTAGAATTTCAAACTGTAAATATTTTGTTTAGTATACCATCAGAAATATAAGGTTACATTTATTGCTTCCGCGAAAAGTGGCAAGTGGCCACAAACGGTGAAAAATGGATTTCTTATATTTTTTAACTTAATTAATTCTTTAACGATTTCTCTAGTTAATGGTAACTTAGACATTAATAGTAAAGATAGTGTAAAATTTAGTAAAGCTTTTAGTTTCCTGATTTGAAGTACAATTTTAAAGATAATTACGATGAAAGTCACTGAAATCCTTAAAGTGGCCACAAATGGTGAATCTACCCTAATTGCAAAACAATTGGATTTTTTTACAGATGTTCCATATTGCCTTTCCCCTACCACTGCGATCTACCTATCCACAATTTTTCACAATTACAATCACCAAATCAAAGTGCTTCCTAGCACCCGCAATTCCACCACGAAAATCCCTCCCCCAATCAACTGCTTAATTCAATCAGACCAACGCGCATCCCAGAACATCTCCAGCACGTTACCAAAGGGAACGAGCCACCAGCCGCCAAAGATCAAAAAGGATCATCGAGTTTCCTCGCCTCTCGTCCACCCCCCGTCCACCCCCCGTCCCGGCGTGCCTCTTCTTTGTGCTCCTCTTCGATGTTGCAGCGTACCGGGGCCCGTGGAAACAACTCACTGCCTTTACGATCTGTTATATCGCACCACCTGCTGGTTCACGTTGCGCAATCGCTCGCGTTGAACTTCGGAGGACCGATTCACGGCGATAATAATGGCCGACGGCGGGGCTCGGTGCGCGAGCTCGGGCAGGTTGCACGAGGCGCGAGGTAATCACACGGCATTGAAGGGGCACGCATGCGAGCGCTCACAATGCGAGGCCCTCTGCGCGCCGGAAGGATAGCCGCCCGCTCGTCCCAGCCATCCAGAAATGATTAATGTGCCGCGACGGATCCGCGCTCACGTCTTAATTCCGCGACATAATGGCCTTAACGATTTTGTGCCACGAGCTCGCCCGACGAGGGACCGCCGCGCCGAACAAACCGGAGGCGTGTTCGTTAGCCTCCTCTTGTCGATTCCTGGCACATCGTCGCGATTACTCTGCGAGATTTGGCGGGCGTCCCTTACAATCCCGCCGACTACCGTGCCCTTTCATATCCTTCTCCTCGTTTCCCTTAGACGAGGATGTGGTTAGCGACGAGGCCTATCGCACAGGATTGTCCGGTGAACGCTGCTCCGTTCGCGAGGATCGGCCAGGCTCGGAGACATACCGCGTGGCAGCGAGAAGCCTGTCGCGTATCTCGAATCCTATAATCGTCCAGCGAGCGTTCTAAATTCCTGGCAATTCGCTGCTGGTGGAAAAAGGCGGAACGAACTTGCCAGCGCGTTGCGATTCCAAATGAATCAGCAGCTCTATGGAAACTGGACCGAGAGAAGCCTGTCGGCGAGGAGAAGGAACGCGCGCGGCATCGGTAATCGAGCGGCCAATATATCCGCTGGACGGTTCGACGAACGCCGCTGACGGCAAGCCACGAACCGATGGGGCACAAAGGTGGTTCTCTGTTTGGCGATGAAAGGTAGCCACATTGTCGGACGACTGCTGGTGAGAGGAACGCGACCCGATTCGACGTCACGCGAGAACCGATCGACTCTAACGAGGATCATTGCGCGATGTCACTTTCGGCGAAGGATTATTTTCCGCGTATGGAGCAGGGTTTTTTTTGCCTCAATCTTGTTAAAGTCTGTGGTACGGCTGTCTGACTGGCGACTTGAGAAAGTTCACGTTTAGCAGTGTCACAGATCGCCGAGGCACATTTAGAGCAACTGTACTTTCTTCTTTCCTAAGCAGCGCGCTCGCGGCGTCCTTGTATGGCTTTTCGAGCCGCGCTATTCGAGACCCTTATATCTGTAATAATCAAGTTCTCGCGGAACGCGCTGCAAATTCCCATTACACCGGCGAAGTGGGACCCTCGAATCGCCGCGTAAAATCCTAGAAACACGTTTTGCGAGCACGTGACCGACAGCGGCGATAGATTGAAATGTAAAGGGACCAAGAGCGGGCTCGATCCTAGACCGATACCAAGATCGGACTACATGATCGCGGTTTGTCTCCTCCGGCTGGCGAAGGATGATCGGCCGCCGCAACAAAGAACAATGGCGCACGGTGGCCACCACGGATAGTCCGTCATTGTTCCGCCCTGGGAGCTCGTCCCGAGTCCACCCAGGACGTTTTGACCCCGCAGCGAGATAAGAGCGGTCGGCTCCCTTTGATACCTCGGCGGCGGAGAAAGGGGAGCCGCTGTGGATCATCGGCCAGAGAGAGCCCCAAGACGATCCCAGCCGAGTTACAAATGGACCCTTCGATTCGGTCATTTACGGCACGGACATTTATTTGCAGGTACTCGGCGCTGTTTCGATACGGCGATAGGCGATCTCTGTATTGTGTCTGCTTTAATATTTGATTAGGTATCTGTCCGGTGTTTGACGAGGACTTGTTTTACTGCTCTTCTGTTCCTTGCCGTACCGAGAGATCGATATGCACACTGAGTATCCTCTTACTCGCTGGTCTATTGGGCTGTTGATTTGGTAACGATTGCATCCAGCACAGTGGACAGCGTCTCTGAAGGGCTTATCTCGAGGGGAGAAGCAGAGGGAAGAAAAAGGATCTCTCCCATCAGCCGGCAAACATAAATTATTGCCTGCCCCTCGCCCGGTTTCACCGCGGGCAGGGAGGGAGGGAGAGAAAAGGAGAAACGAAGCGCGACGAAAAGGCTCGACCTTCGATAAGACCCTCTCTCGACTCCGAAGGATCCTCGGAGCGGCTGAAATCAGCGATCGGAGCTTCCGTACGCAGGATTCCACTCTCACGGACACGTTGCCTCGCTGGAATCGCTGCCGTCATCGTACAGGTCCCGGCTGCGACCAGCGGTGACTGGCAAATTTCTGGGGAGGATGTCAACGGGCCCCGTGTACGGGCCCACCTCCTCGACGCCTCTCGCCGCGGTGAAAGAGCAGGAAAAAAGGACGAATCCAGCCGATGGCAGGAGCGTCATGAGTCATCGTCCAGTCATCCTTAAACTGCCTTTTAATATCTCTCCGCTGCAATCCATGGTGACACGAAAGGAGGTGAGAGGGCACACACCGGCGATTGTGGGGGCCAGGCTACCTGCTCCCTTGGCGCTACGTGCACCCGGGGCCCGGGCCGTGAAAGGAAAGGAGCCACCGAGGACGGGAGAAGAAACGAGGCGGAGAAAAGTCGACGGTAACCGGGCGGTTTAATAGTCGGAGGCTCCAAGCTATTACTCGGCAAATTCTTTCCCCCGGGCCCCGGGTTCCTTGGCTGTATCCAGCAATCGGTCACCAGTCATCGTTATGTCCTACTGTCCTGCCACCGTCGTAAAAGACTCCGCAGCCGCTGTGATTGCATTCGGCATCGAAGCCTCACGGAGAGATTGCCCGGCATTGTCACTTTCTCGCGCGGTAATTAGTCATAATCAGATTCCGTAGTGTCTCGCCTCCGTCAGACCCGTGGATCCTGGCAGCGATTCCACGGGCCACTGAGAGATTTAGAAGAAGTGCAAGCACGGCGAGAAACGGGGGAACGAGTTCGCCTTAGAAGCGTGCAGCACGTATCTAACATATATACGTGCACAACAGCGACACATTAGACGTGCACACGCGATGCACCGCACTATAATTGAACGTATCCCCGTGTATCATTACGGGGCGACCTTTTTCTCCCTCTGGCCGCGGTTCGTTTCCACCGCGTCCGTCAATTACCGATCGCGTATTCTGGGAAACTGCGCGGCGAGCAGTCGAAACGGACCTACAGCCGGCACTGGGATTTTCGGGAAACAGGCCTGACCCGCCATCTTATTCGGAGGCACGCAACGCCGATTTCGTACGGGATCCCTTCGGGGCCCCAAGTGCCTGTAATAGATAAGCAAACCACCACGCGATCGGGAGGAAGGGATGGATGCTGGACTTTCTACGGGAGTATTCGGGAGGAACGGTGGAGGGATAGCTATCGAGATGGATGCACGATCGGGCTGCAACAATGTTGGGGATAATGACAGGGTGCGGCTGTGAAATTGACGAGGCTGAATTTGGAGGACTCTATAATATGGGTCACGGTTTCTTTTGTTGCCACTGCTGCGAGCTGTCTGTCCCTTCGGGCTTTCTCGGATCCAGCGTTTCCGGAATTTTCGTTCGTGACTCGCGACAGAGGGCGGGAAGATTGAAATTTACTGGTGAAACAAAGAAGAGGGGCGGGCTTCTTTTTTGGGCAACTTGTCGGAGAGGTACGCTGTCGGCGGGGGAAAGGATCTCTTGGCTACCTCGATGATATTTGATAGACGTTACGACAAGAGACCATAATTTCAGTTTTTTATAAAAGACGTTGCATGACGAAACGGATTTACCCAACATTTCCTTCCCAATATTCTCAGAACCACGGTACCCAGCGGTTCCAGAGTCAGTTCAGTAGCAGAGGTATCTGGCAACCTCGGGGTTCCATGGAAATCCGATCGGAATTACCACCGATGGTATAAATAATCGCCTACAAACCCGAGCAGGCTATTTACCATGCCGATTCTTCTCGGATCGTTTAACCATGCCCGTTCCCGTATCCCGCCATCAATATTAACCGTCGAACACTCGAAGCTAGACCGTCCATACGTTTCCATACGACTGTTCTAGGCGCAACAGGGCTGTGCAGGCTTGCACGTAGGTACATCTGCAGGCGATCGTGCTTACGTGCACGGAGCGTATACCTGCGCGGGCTCACCCCCTGTCAACGTCTTCGCCAAGTAGAATATTTAGTGATAGTCGCCCGGAGCAAGAGCAACGGACGTTAACTAATACACGAAGCTGACTGTGGGACACAGTGACGTATGGGCCTGGGTAAATAAACTATTAATATTATGGTAACGTCACGCATTCCTATCCATATTGGCTGGCTCGGCCAGCTCCATCGTTGGCGCCTCCAACCCCGGCTAAACGGGGACGGAAGGAGAGGAAGAGGAGCGGCCGAGACCCTGCCACAAGATTTACAAGCTGAAGAACAAATACGTAAATTACGGGCTGCGGCTAATGGCCCACGAGTACTGAACTGTCTGCCCGATCCAGTTAAATCCGCCCCGGCGAATGGGACTTGAATATCGACGTGTCCTCTCCGTGGATGAGTCGAGTCGTCGCTGAGGTTCAGAAAATTTTCATCGGAACGATGGTCCATCAAAGTGACGTACCTAGGTTATGTCAGTTTGATAATGAAAATTGGAGATTTCGTTATTGAACGAGCGATGTGCCTCGTTCTACCAGATCCCTGAGACAAAAGGGACTTGCGAATATTTCAAAGGCGACCGCGATACGATCCATTCAGCGCGGTGTATCGCGCGGAGTGGATAATAGACGCGTCTTCATAAATCACCTTCTCCTGCCCTTCGTGGATAGGGATCGCTGACAAAGGAGGATAAAAGAGAGGCCGGATGCATCGGTACCGAAGGTGAGACACACGGGGTAGGATAGTAAATTGAAATAATTCTCGAGCAGGGGAATAGCCGTCGGCCAGGCGAAGTGGAATCTTGTCGAACTTAGCGGAGGATGTGTAAGGGGGCAGCTAGTGGAAGGAAAACGATCCCAGCGTTCGAATAGGTCTCGTGACGATGTAGCCGTAAATCGAAGCGAGTTGATGGCGCATTGATTGCCTCGCATCTCATCACGCTGGAAACTTCCATGCCGCTCCGGCTATTCGTAGCCTCTGGTGCTACCTTTACGACGATGCAACCCACAAGTTGTTCCTTAGAAGAAACACGCATGCTATCCCTGCGACATCAAAGAACGCCTGCGACCTGGCGTTCGCTACATCTGTGTACCACGTCACCGATTCAGAATATTTCAAGCTTCGCGCCCTTATCCAGTGCCTCCTGATCCGACCGAGAAATTGTGACGGAATTTCTAAAATAACGGAGCACCTCAACACAATATTTTTCGCGCAGGGACGACAAGACATCGGTCGAGTTCGCCCCAACCCCCAACTCGGCAAAAGATGCCTCGGCCAGGGAGGGTTCGTGGCGAGAGTTATCGGTTCCCGCGCGACGAGAGAGAAGGAGAACCGCTTAGAATTTCGTAGGCACGCATTAGAGACGCACGGTCTGGTTCGAATAACTTGTGCGGTGGCGCCTTGACGCATGAATAACTAACCTCTGGCCCCTCGTCGCTCGCGGTGTGGGTGGCGTAGGATTTTTTACATGACTGCTCGCCGGCATCGGGCCTGGAAACTGTGAGCCCAGTAGTAATTATTGCTCTGCCCCACCCTCTTCCCTCTACTCTTTTTTCCTTCCGCTTCTTTTCCCTTCCTCGCGCCTCGCCAACCCTCCCCGCGCACGGCCTCTCTCGCTCGCTCTTATCGTCCGGCCTCCCTGCTCCATTCGCGAGCTCGGCTCGTTTAATTAAAGGGCGAGAACTCGCTAGGGAAACACGCCTCTGCATCTCCTGGCGATCTACGCGCCACTCCAGGCTCGCTCTCGATGACACCGCCAACTGAATTTTTCTAATTGATCGAAGCAAGTTAGGGGGGTGCATAATGGAACACCTGGAGGAGGGGGTTGCTTCAACATTATGTTGGGAATATTTAAAAGATAACATATTCAAATGGGTAATAAATGTAGTTGAGATACTTTTAAATTTGTTACCCCCTTCGAAGTATAGGTATTCCTGACAAAGTACGCCCAAGTAAAGCGTACTAAAAATGTCCGGAGCAAGCTTGAGAAAAGAATCACGACGCTCGCGTATCAGAGTCGCAGCGCAGGGGAAAAAGCGGTTCTAGGAACCGATCGGACGAGGAAGTACGATTCTCACGAAATTTTCCACAGCGAAAAGCGCTTCCCACGAAAGTTCAGCGAAGCGTTTCACTCCGGGGGAACAGCTTTTTTAATAAGCTGTCGTCGGTCTATCGGGAACACCTGACAGCCTCTCGAGGGCGGATACAGTGTACTTAATTCGCCGTGCACGTAGCCTCTGGAAAGTCGCTACATGGCTGCCGCTGTCAAATAAAAATGCTCCGCCGAACCTCGTTTGAGAAACGAGATGATTTATCGTATCCTCGGGACGCGCCCGTAAGAAGTCGAAGAGAGGCCAGGGTGATCGGTAGTAGGGGGAGCGAAAAAAGACGACTGGCAGAACGAGATTATCGATGGTGGCTTCTGCGTTTGTTGGAAATCTCTCCAGCTACCGAGCAATTTCACCAACCTCCGCTCTTACACGAAAGAAATTACCCGCGCGTTTAATTACGAGTTGTATTATAAAGGGACGAAGTGTGCAAGGGTTGCGGGAACAGATCACTGTAATTATTGAGAAAGGACGAAAGATTATGGGTTCCCAGAAGACACCATGCGCGCAATGAAAGACAATGGTCGCCGGAGCCATCGGCACCGAGGGCAGCAACGAAAGGGGGCTAATTCAGAGGGAGCCAGACGAGCCTAAATCAACGGAGCAGAAGGGGAAATTAAATAAGCAGTAAATTGTATCGTAAACGCTGGGATACGTGGCAAAAAATCCGTCGCGCACGCACGTCGTTAAGGCTTTACAACTCCTTCGGATGCATTTTAATTATTAGCTTCGACGAGACGACCCCCGCCATCCCAGCAGACTTTTCTTCGAACTTCGAATCCCTCCCCCTCCGCAGCCCCAGTTCTGCGATCCTCGCGGCCTTTTATGACGGTCGAATCTCATTCTCGGAAAAAGGTACGGGAGGAGGTGGATAGTTGAATTTCGCGCACGAAACGGACGGAAACGGAAGCCGGAGTAGTTCCTACTTTTACCCTCTGTTTCTCCCTGTAAATCGTATGATTTTTTTCAGACCCCGGCTCGACTTTCCACGCTTCCTCGAGGCGCTTTTGAAACCGCGTATCACGCGTCAAACGGGCGAAACACGCTTTGAGACGACGCACGAGAAGAGCACTATTTCTGTTCGTCGTGTTGTTCTCTGTTACGCCCAGGCAATGATGGAACAGAGGGGTTGCAGAATGGCGGTGGAAAGTGTGCCACGTTTTGTTGGCGAGTAACGAAAATTGTCGAGTATGTATCTAGGTTTTTCTGGATGGAGGGTGAAGTGGTCGGTGGTGGAATAGGACTGCAGAGGGGCTGGTCCTATGTACCGTGCTTAGGAAAACTGGCCTTTTACATTTTCTTAATGTTAATACGAGTTTGTAGGGGAGAGTAGGGTAAAACGGAACGGGTGGGTAAAACGGAACATCAATGTTTCTCTTAGATAAGAGCTGCGAATGAGTTGGTATCGCGTGACATGGGACCAAAGGGTCCTCACAGCATTTCGTGGCAGACCATAGACCCGTGCACACGTTACTTTTCCGTTAAGAGAGTTGGAAAAATTTCCGGTATCGACGTTTCAATATTCTGTTGTAATTTCGACCACTTTTCGGCACTTGAATTTCGAAAATTATTAACGGTAAGTACATCTTTGGATTCTATAGTCCTTACGCTACATTTTGATGTATTAAAAAGTTCTTTACCTCACGCTGCAGTGTAAATATTAAATGTTTACTAAATGACTGCATGTGGGACAAAGCGGAACATTTTGCGTGGGCTAAAACGGAACGCCTATTTAACCCACTTCCAAAAATCCAATTGTCTTGAAACTTTGCAGGCGTGCGTAGTTATGATGGCAATACAAAAATATGGGGAAAAAACGGGAGGAGTGAAAAAATTACACAGTCATCGACAAATATAACCCATAACCACAAATCCAAACGATTTGAAATCAGCCGGTAACCACAAATCAAATCTATTCAATCGTTATGCAATCAGCATCTAGCCACAAATCAAAACTTAGACATTAAGAAGTAAATAATAAAAAATATACAAAAACAAATTGTTTAAGTTAAACAATTTTATTTAAAATGCACTAAAAACTAAAAAAATCTCCATGCACGTGTTGATATATTCATTATTCATGTAAAAATCCATGTGTATTTGATTATTTTCAGTAAATTTTATGTTATCTGATAAATTATTTTTTCTTATGTGTATGCGATAGGAAAGTATCTTCGGCGCGGAGTGCTCGCGACGTCTCTCGGATTTTTTTTTAAATATTGGGAGTATACTGGAAAGGGATGAGGGACAAAATTCAGATTATTAAACAAACATCACCAAGTAACAAATATTGATTTATTCCTCATATTGAAGTTTGTCCTTTAACTGATTAATCATCCCACTTTTAAAAAAAGTGACCGCGAGGCGGCGCCCTCCGCTGTAGTTACCTAGCATATATATTTTTGTTATATTTTATTTGTAATAGTTATACCTAAAACATATATTTATAGTTTTTTAACACAAATGAATACATTTTAAATCATAAAAATAAAGATTTTGTACTTTTACATGCTCTTCAAGTGGGTGTTCCGTTTTACCCTACCACTTGAGCGAGGCGAAAATTTCAATACCTCCGGTAAATCTCATTTTCCTTCGTACTCAAAGATTTTTCTTAACAATGGCTTTGAATTTTCTTATAGTCTAAGGTTCACTGAAGACTCCTGTTGAAGTCCCGTGTCTTTTTCTCCTTCCGATTTTATGTTATCACCCTCCAAAATTAAGCGTTCCATTTTACCCTACTCTCCTCTACTTCAATTCTGTAAAGAAATCTCTGTAATAAACTCCCAAAGCGTGTTCGATTTTCTTATCTATTCCTTCTCTCCGCTTCGCGTAAACTAGTTCTACTGATCAAAGATTGAAATAATTATGAATCCGCTGCAATACACTTTTCCATCACCTTATATCACCCGACACCGGCTCTCCGAGCTCTAAAGGTTCCATTACTCTGAATTCCACTCCTAATGTTACTGCAACTGTTGCTCCAACACGCCAAGGAGATCGTGTTCAGCCCGATCCAGAGAAGATCCCACCAGGAATGTAAATTCTGCGCGAGGAACAGACTCCTCCGGGTCTGGAATCCCGTGTAAGTGTAACGCTGAGGACAACGCCACATATGGTTTCGTATGCGGCATGAATGGGTCGTGGCGCTAGCGAGCTTTTTGCGAGCGCGGAAGAAGCGGAGCTATTTATCAGTGGCCCTGCTCCGAGCATACTAAGCGGCCTTTTAATCAGCCAACGATTTTTCCCCTCCCCGTGTGGGGGGGGGGGGGGGGGAAAGAAACGAAAAAGGAGTCCGGGAAACGGCGCGATCTGCCACGATTGTCAATCAACGGAGGCCGTGTTATCGCAAGAAATTGTCGGGTCATCGTTCCAAACGTCTTCATCTGAAATTGACGATCTCACTTTGGCGATTAATTGCCCTGAAAAAGTAGACCCAAGACGTCAATGAAATATTCCAAATAACAGCTACTCAAAACCAAAGAAACGTTTTCAGACGGCAGCACCACGAATCTAACATAAAATCAAACTCTGTCCTTCTACATCTAAAACTAGGAGTCCACATCACGCTCTAACACATCCGAGTAAGGTAAAAGTACCAATAACTGGACACTTAAGGATATCAAAGTTGTATATCTTAAAAATGGACTAGAAATAAATGTTCTTTTTAACAAAAGTGTCAATATTCAGATAAATGTTACTTCTTTCTATCAAATGAGCTACTAAAAACTTGTTTTCAGTGCGTTATTTTAATTAAATTGAGTAAAAACGCAAGTAGTTATGTGTACCAGTACATGGACAATAGAATTCTGATTTGTCCCAGTGTCCCATTTTTGATGTCCCAATACCTGGCCAATGGGGAAGATAACGCAATGCTTGGCACAGAGGGCGCCACTAGTGTTTGTGTGAATGCAAATTTTTCATTTTTCAATTTTAGGTTATGTTGAAAATGTAGCATGCAATTGACTAAAAATATGAATTGAAAATAAAAAACTGTTAATTTATGTACAGTATACTTGTACTTACACTTTTGATATACAAAAATTTGAGAAAACACAGACACTTTACCGGTTCGACAATGCGGTCAGGTACTGAGACTTCACCTAAGCGTTCAAAATGCTGACAGGCCGACAAACTGGACGGCTGATCAATTATTGGGACAGCGTGCAGAGGACAAGATTATTATGTACCGGTACATGAACACGTATATTTTTAATTAAAATCAACATTAACTGATCTGTGTTTTGTTTTGTATGTAACAAGAAACTTCTTAAGATTCTGTACATACGTTTTTTTTCTCAGAGAAACGTTATATAACGATTATTATCACCTTAACAACTAACTGTATTTTTCTTAAGAATTACCTAAGAAATCTACGCAGAATTCAAGTGCAATATACTCCGATATTTAAAGACTGTTTTATATATTAAACTTTACATCTAGGGCTTTCTTAATTTTTTATATAAGAGATCAAGTTACAAAATAACATATGTTCCCAACAATATTGTTTTAAAGTTTCTATGAAGCTTAGTAAAAATATAAATGTCATTGGTGTCCAGGTATTGGGACGTGTCCAGTTATTGGTACTTTTACCTTACTTCGATCCTACAGCAACAGGCTATCGCGCGTCTCGTAGCAGCCCACGGAATTAATCAAGAGTTAACGTCAGCGACAAGCGCGAGTCGCGAGTAAACTGTCGGGCCTCTCCTAACTCTCTCCCTCCGAGCAGGAAAATGGAAATGCAGGGTGGACGCGCGGGAGCCTTTAATCTTCCTCGCGCTTATCTCCTGCTTCCAAGTTAGAACTGGAATGGGTCGACATCCCGCGGCGACGCCTTAAGGACGATGATAAAGATGAAGTTGATTACTCGCGGTTAGAACGGGGATCAAGACGGCGCAGGCTAGGAACGCGGACTTTTCGGCGTTGCGTGTAACCCTGGCCAGATTTTATCGCGTGTTACGACCCCGACCGTGGGGAGGGATTTATGAGAAATTCGGTAAGTCGAGGTACTCGTGTGAAGATGCTGCACCATGTATTTCCAAAATTTTCCTGGGTACCAAAGCCTGTCCCATGTGCCACTTCGCGGTGGAAAGTAAATCTTTCCTCAAGAATGCTCTTAAACTTTTGAACCCTGAGAACATCTTTATCTGGGTAGAAGATGAGAAATGATTTCTCTAATCGTTTTGTGCGGTGTCTGAATGCAAGTTAATAATCTAAGCTACACAGATTTTAGACAGCTGATATAGGAGTTGTAAAATATCTACGCTAGGCCGAGACAATTCAATTTGAATATAAAAGGTAAGCACCGTTTACCATTTTGTATGTCGGTCTGTCGGGGAGCATTGGGTCCAAATTCCCATGGCGTGGTAGGACGGGAATTGCCATTCGGACAGAAAATCATCTAGCTGTCTGGCTGATCGTGATAAGAAAAAATCATCGAGCCGGTTCGGGGACGGCGCAGCGCAGCGAGAGGAGAAAATTCGATGCTGACGCGGCCTGCCACGGCAATACGAAGAGGGACATTACCATAAAGCCGAGAATTTTACGAGAATTATGTCTGACGTCCGAATCGCGGGTAGCGCCGCGGGATGCCCCGTGGTGTTCTCTGTCGTTATCAAAATTCCGTCACAATGGCCACACATCAACTCCCAGCACGCCGCGTTTCCCTCTGTGGTCTATGCCTCTGTTGCGCTGTCTACAGGGTGTGCCGCCTACGTTTTCTAATTCCACCTTCGATTCACGCAGCCAATCGTTGATAAAGATTTGCTGGATTGGGTGGAAAGGTTGAAGCAGTGACAAGAATTTCTTAAAAATTCGACAATAATTTCGAATGTGTAATGTACGGGGTAGTTAAAGTGTGATTAAGTACATGTAGAGGTGTCGTGAGGCTGGAGTTTAGAAATAGTATTCATACATTCGAGTATCAGGTTGAGGGAAATGATTGGATCATTTGATACCTGAGGATTTCGTGTAAGAAGAGAGAAATGGTAAAGTTGCGACGGTGAAGTTTGCAGTTTATTTAAGAAATGCTGCTTGACTGCAGAGTGCAGTGTGTGAACGGTTATTAAGGAGTTAGGACACAGTAACAAGCCAAGAAAGCAGACGATTTTTAGACGACGATCATGAATAATGTAAACCATCGATTAATATAAGGTTTTGTGTTTTAGTTCACTATATTATGAAGTATAAGAAAAGCATATAATATTTACAAAATAGCATTTGTACGCCGTGTAATGTCTCTATTTAAAATGTCCATTTTTTTTCGGATGGCCAATTGGTGGGCCGGATTCTGGCAAATCGGATGAACTGTAACCAAAACCCCAAAAATGTCATAAACTATAATATATTTCCTAGGCATTGACGATCAAACATTTAAAAAATTTTAATTATTGTACAAAATATAAACAAAAAAATCACACACTTTTGTCGAAATTTGATCATTATTTTTCAAACATCGGCCATTTTGTCAATTTTCGCAAAAATTGAAATGTTGCATCGTCAATGCCTAGGAAATATATTATAGTTTATGACATTTTTGGGGTTTTGGTTACAGTTCATCCGATTGCTATTTTGTAAATATTATATGCTTTTCTTATAGTTCATAATATAGTGAACTAAAACACAAAACCTTATATTAATCGATTGTTTACTTTTCTTATTATTGTCGTCTAAAAATCGTCTGCTTTCTTGATCCGTTACTGTGTCATAACCCCTTAAATGTACCCAAAGAATGAGATTCACAGAAACTTTGAAATTTTAACAAATCTATTCGAATCAACCAATTGCAGTGAATACCTTTTTAGTGAATATTCAATTATATATCTAGCCACAAACAAAGAGAAATAGACTTTACATGACTTCTTATCGCAACCATTTCCTTATCATACACGTATCTATAGTAGACAACGTGCCTTCAGCAAACATTCAAGAGAACAATCGTGAAGACATACCAGACTCCGTTTGCACCGTGTCACCCGTTACGTGAAAGAAAGCTCGCGCTGGGGGTATGCGTTCAGGTAGCAAAACCGGCGTGGCTGCTGCGTTTTGTCGTCCTCGTCCTCGTCCTCCTCCTCGTCATCGTCTTCCTCCGCTTCTCTTCTTCCTCTTCCTCCTCCCGTTGTCTTCCACAAAGTGAACCCGTCAGCGAATCGTACGTCGAATAACCATAAAGTCGTCTCTTTATGCTGGAATCGTATTCCAGCATTCCCCGTGGACGCTCGGGCCCGGGATTAAAAGTCGTCGGTCCTTTAATCGTGCCGAAGAATATGACGATCCGGTACCATTCCGGCCGTGGGACGATTATATACGAGGACCTGCGCCAAACGCATAGAAAGATAAAATCTTGGATTTACCGTGAACAGAGGAGTCGATGAATGCCACGTTCGCGTGATAAGCGGGGGCTGGCAGATAAAACTGGAGAGCATGGCAAATAGATGTCCAAGAGTGATGGAATATATAACGACTCACAGGTTTATTCATACGAATTTAGAAGAGTTCCGGATTGCTCGGCGAACAAGCTTGTGAGTCGCTGTATTTGAATTCTACATGAATAGCTTCAGAGGTAACGCTAGCAACTAGGTACGGTCTATATTTAAAGTGTCCCATATCCACACAGAGTATCGTCGATCACACAGTCGCAAAAAAGAGACTGTTAAAGAAGCAAAGTCAATAGAAGCCCTTACAGAATTATTTCCCCCCCGGGCGCAACCAAAAATACAAGCCCCTGTATTGTTTAGCTAGAGTGGTGAAACGAAGCTCACCGCGACATCAGACGAACACCGCCTTCCGTGTTGGCTCGCGTCAACATTCTGCCACTCGACGCTCTCGTTTGTCCTCTTTGACGACTGTCCCGAATGGGGTAGCTTCGACTTGTTTATCCAAGTTTTCGTCGTCGATTCCTGCCGTCTGGAGACGTTCGATTCACCCCTCGCCCTGTTTCCCGTCCTACGTGCCGTTAATGACTTCCGACTGGTAAGCGGCCAGGTAAATAAAGCGGGGGGGGGGGGGGGTGACTCGGGATAATGACGAGTAATGGGGGATGTCGTTGACGATCTCTGACAGGCCAGGAATAATTTATGCACATGTACTGACTGCAGTGAGATAACAGCTGCTTCGAAGGGAATCAAAGGGTGCTTTTGGTATAACATAACATCTGAAACTGAAAATAGCGTGTATAATAACATTGCGGGGAGTAGGAAGGGTTTGGCAGTGTTGCGAAGAAACTTCAACCATCCCCCGCTCGAGCGCTATGTCGAATCAACTCAACCATCAATTCAGAACAATGGATCTCCGCTTTGAATGAAATCTAACAGCGAGGAAGAGAAGGGATACAAGCGCGAAGGCGCGCAGGCAACAAGCTAGAAACACTGTTACGATCACACTTCGCAATGGCTCCATTCCCCCCCCCCCCCCCTCTTTTCCCCGCGAGTGACCATAACTCACTTTATCATCGAGCCTCTTAATGAGTCCTCCGCGTTCATTCTCTCCCCCGTTTTTTTCCCCCTCCTTCTCGTTCCAACTGCCCCTCCTACGACCATTTTCGCGTATAATAGGATACGGGACTCGGCGAGGAAGCCAGCCGACGCGCAAAGTGGTTATGGTCTATATCCTCTTTCGCCGTGATCCTGGCCTACGATAAAGACGGAAGCTCAAATAAATCGCGCCGCCGCGCCGGATGCCCGACACCGAACGTACCACCGCGCTGGCAAGAGTAACGAGAATCTCATTCCTCCGGGGGCTCACCCCGCCTAGGCCTAGGTTTCGCCTCGTTTTCACCGTCATAAATATGGCGGAAAGCTGCCGGAAGGGAAAAACGCGCGGAGGGACGCGTATTTATGGGCGTAGGGTACGCGTTGCCTTGGCGCATGCAGCCTCGCGGTTGCTTCCCAGGGCATGCGATTTTTCGCGCGATCCGCGAGCGGAAAAGAACTGGCAGAGGGCGAAAGGCTGGCTTCGCGTAAGGAGGGCAGAGGAAAAACGCGCTCCTCCAACGGAAAAACGAGCGAGGGAGGATTACGTTTCCTTAAACGGGGGAGTAGAAAACGCCGGGACGTATCGCGTTCTGATAAATGGCTGACGGTTGAAGGCGGCGCGGCGGTCTCAGTGAGAGGAACATTGTTATGTTACGAGGGGAAAAAGCGTTGCTGTTTAAGGAATTTTTATAATTTCATTAGCCGCTCTGCTCGCGGTATGGAAGCATCCTAGAGGAACGTTACTGTTACGTTGATACATTGTTGGTTGGCGATCCCGCATCTTTTTTTTTCCCCTCTGCCCAGGTGGGGAATAATTGGAGTGGATTTCCCTGGACAAGCTGTTTGCTTGGGAGACGAGTTATTACGCGGTATCTTGCGTCGTTGCGGTCTGTTTTCGAGTTTGAAGCAGGTTTTTGCCTCTTCGCACTCTGCGCTGAGTTAATTTATATGGCTCCGAGAGTTGATCGAAGTTAAAGAGCAACGAAGTTTAGTTTTGGAAGAATTAACTCATTCCTTAGGTTTAGAAGAGGTAGCAGCAAGTAATCGCAGGAAACAAGGTGGAAGACGATGTTCCGCGCAACGATGAATATTTATAAAATTCGACGAATCGTGGAGCACGAAAGGGAACATCGATGTACACTCGAAAACGAGAGTCTACTTCCCTAGCAATTAATTCCGCGTACTGAAATTGATACCACGATAATTATTAAACTCGTCCTGCTAAAATTCCCTACAATTTCCAGACGAAAATCCCGCGTAACGAAGCTGTAATGCCTCTCCCGCGTTCTCAAAAATTTTATTAAAATACAGCCGGCCTGGGGGAGGTAGCTCCGGCTACGAAGGATTTCGAATATATTTCAGGAGCCCTCGAGGCGGATTATGATTCCCGGATATAATTAAATGGAAATCAATTACGGCGGACATCCACGTCGGCCCGCCCCAGTTACTGCACTCTATCTCGAAAATCAGAGGCGAGAATACACTTCGGTGTTGAGCCGAGACTTCGGGTTCAAGGAGCGAAACGAAATACGAGGAATCTCGTCCCGTATTAAACAGACAGCGCGAGGAACTTGCACGCTTAAGCCCGGACAATGAGGTGCGCAACTCGCCAACAGCCGCCTTTCCATTTCATTTTTTTCTCCCTCTTCTGGGCCGTTCTTTTCACCTCGACTCATTTTTACTGGAACTCGACGGTCACAGAGTGTGACTCCAGCATCGAGCAAGAATAATTCATATTCGTTCCATAGAAAAATGTGGATGGCTTCGAGCAGAAGCATACACATCGAGGAAGCCAGCTTCTTTTTTAAGGAAGACACTGTAAACTCATTTTAAATCCCCCGACGCAGTAAAATAGACGTTTGCCGATTCGAAGACCTCGTTTCCTATAATACCCATGTACGCGCGCTGTCTGTCGACTGCCGTCTTGTACTACTGCGGCTGAGTGCCGGAGAAAGATCGACGTCTGATCGGTTCCTATCATTCTACTTGCGTAGAACTCGTTGCCTAATGACTTCGTAATCCTACTAATATATCCTACTAATATAATAAATCCGAAGTGTGTTTGGATGTTTGAATTTTTCTGAAATTTGGTATACACGTAGTCTAGGACCAGGAATAACATATAGGATACTTTTTATCCCGATTTTTTTAACCGATCTGGATCAACTTTTACATAATTACTTTCTAGAACCCCGCGGAAAATATAGGCTACCATGCAATCTGGACATCCCACGCCTCCCCCCTTATTTCACTCTCTTGACACTCCGTGATAATCGAAGTTTTACCCGGGCAACGCAGGGTACTTTAAGCTAGTATTCTCTAAATAAAGGACTACAAACAATCTTTGTCCGAGTATCTTTGCTGCGCAACTGAATGGAACGCAGAATACTCGAATAACGGGAACTCACGTAATCAACAATGTGCATAATTAATTCCACCTCAGAGGAAGCTACATCACTTACCACCTACTTTTAATTAGACGCAAATCTGCCAGGGTGATTCTTAGAGTGCCTCGCCAATGATGTTCGCTGATTCCTAAGCATGTCCACGAGATCCGAAGCAGGTGGGTCGGGACGATGTTAACCGAGATATCGCGCCGTGAACGCAGCGCTACCGTGTAGGGGAGGCGGAGGGTGGGCGAGGGAACTATGGTTTTCTTATAGAGTGTGAGATGCATTTTTCAGCTTCCATTTGCAGACAATCGACGCGGTAATCACGGGTTGGGCGCCGGAAGCCGAGAAGATATTCGCGCGCTCGCGATCAGATAACCCTATACTGGCTTTGCCTGACCTGCCTTGCTTTCTTATTCCTCCTACCCGTCCAACTCCCTCGCCTCCCTCGCCGCCCCGCCATCCCCCGTTGCCAACCGTCGCCTTCTGTTTCGCCTGACAGGCCGGCATATCGCCCGGGAACAATGAGACGAACTTAACAGGATCCGTGAAAAAGTGAGAAGCCGAACGCGGAACGGATCGCTATCTGGCCAGATCTGATTCACTGCCTACAAGCTTGCACGGTGCTGATTGTGTTTATGAAGTGGCCGGTCTGTTCTCTGAATGGGGAGGATGGGTTAATTAGATTTCGAAGAACGTTGCGGTGAAAGCTTCGCCGTGGTGTTCTGCTTTGCTCCGTCACGAGTTGAATGAAACACGACTGATTCACCTGGCGGATCGCGCCTTCCATCGACGAGGCCTGTCTATCCGGCGCGCATTGTCCTTAGAACACCAGAAATATGTATTTCAGAGCCCATCTCGCTGGAATCCTTAGTTAAGGTGCCCATTCTGATACGCGATCCTAGAAGCTGATGTAGAATCACCAAGCAGCCTGGGCTTCCACGTTGTCATGCCTCAGCACTTAATTTCGTTTATCATCCTCTAACGTGCACCTTGAATGGGACAGCATTTTTCTGGAAGACGGGACAAGTGCCTCGAGATCTGAGCACCGATATCCAAGGTCACTAGCTGGTTAAGAATCTTCAGCTAGCTAGCTAACTCATTTTTACTGCATCACACGTCA
This sequence comes from Andrena bucephala, assembly GCA_947577245.1. NCBI lineage: Eukaryota > Metazoa > Arthropoda > Insecta > Hymenoptera > Andrenidae > Andrena > Andrena bucephala. The sequence continues at coordinate 94,080,628 of OX387715.1, read as the reverse complement.
CTCTAAGTAGCGTGTTTCATTACAAAGCCACTGAAGCATGATTCTTCTCACATTGTGATATTCAGATTGCAGATAACGAAAGTTTCCCAACGAAACCATGCCACCTTCGTCGATCTCCGCTGATCCAACAACTAACAGCCCGAAAATTCAAATCTCACTGACGGCTGAACTTCTTGGCAACATTCTAACTATTGAAATTATTCTAAATCGTTCGTGGATTCTTTCTAAGTTGTAGGGTAAAGAGTACAATGGTTGACCACTTAAGTAAGAGTGTCACATAAATAGTGAATTATAAATGTAAATTTAGTAAATTTGAAATGAAAATCAATATAAATAAGTACGAAAAACACCTAATAATCTAAAGATAAATAGAGTTTATAATAAAAGCAAGAATTAATACAAATATACAAAATATGTGTTGACTATGAAGAAATATAGTTATCGGCATGGTCATGACAGTAGTTGTCCGATCGGTTCGACAGTGATTGGCCGCTATTTGACACATAATATAACCTAAAAGATAATGTTATATGATTTGATGATAGAAATGGGATTAAAATTATTGAATAAAAATGGATATATCTTATGTATGCTTGTATGATTTGTTCATCTGTATATTTTTTCCTATATTTATCACCTTTTTTACTTTTGGCATTTTTTATTGTAGGGTAATTCAGTTTTACTAAAAAATTCAAAATTTCTACAATTTATCTACTAGGTAATCACAATTTAATTTTTAACTCCAATTTAATTAAATAAATTCAATAATTCAATAATCCAATTAATTCAATCAAATTCCATTTTTAATTCCAATTTAATTAAATACATTTAATAATCAAATTGAATTTGAATACACCAATTGAAATACAAATCACAAGAAACTTGAAATATAACTATACAATGTAACATACCTAATAGTACTTCTTCTTTTTATTTGATTGTATTATAATTATGTCGATGTTGAATCTTTTTTAAAAATGACCGTTTCAATACCGCTAATGAATAGGGGGCCAATAACTGTTTGACCGTTATTATGGTTATAAAATAGTCGCCGGCCGCCCGGCCAATTATTGTCATGCAACATTATTCATGTGACAGTTGTTGGCCCCCCGTAATTTTCATAATGTATGTATAATTTTGACAAATAAATAATTTTTTTATAAAGTTTTAACCTTTATTTATCAATATATACAGAATATGAGAGATATAGTTATCACAAATACATTACAATATTCGAAAACTTTCAACTGTACTCTTATGATTTTTTGATTGAATCGCTGTAATTTTCAAGCTGCAAAGCCAAGTCATCCTATCTGCTTTTAAATATAATCGCAGTATACAATGAGTGGAGAAATATTGATTACATCCGAAGCAAGAGAGTACAAGGAATATGAATATGTTCATTAAAAAAAGCATAACATTGGTATTTCATTGTTGTTTATATTTTTTTATTTCTCAAAATAGGGCCAATCACTGTCACGTGGCCGACCACTGTACTCTTTACCCCTGATACTCAGTTCCACTAGTAGCACCTATCGATCAATCGGACTCGAGTCCCAGTCGATTTATCGTCAGCCGAAAGTCTCGCCATCAGGTGGACTTGCTATGCGACAACACAGCGCCGCTCACCTCCTGGCCAGCATGAAGGCTCGGTAGCGATCAGCGGCGAGCATCGACCAGTCCGCTTCCTGAAGTTCCCGTAGCACCGATCGGCCTGGTTGTAGCCGAGTCCAGGGCCCGGAAGATCACCGGGTATACGTCTCCCGCGGGGAAACGCACCATTTATCCACGTCAGCCTCATTCACCAACACCGGTGTCCCGGCCGCAATCTACGATCCTTACCCACGTGACGGTGCCGCACATAAATATACTTGATGCACGCGCACACGCACCTCGCGTTTTCCCTCCTCCAAGTCCCCCCCCCTGTCCACGTTCCGCCGCGCGCTTTTTCTCTCTCCCGTCGTCCCGCTGGTGTGTCTCTGGCTACGTCCTCCACCGAGATGCAAGCTCGAGCAACGTAGAAACGCACAGTAACACGCGAGACCGCGTGGAACACACGTTCCGCGATCAAAGGGGGACCCCGGGCGGGCAGGTGTGCGTGCCGTGCACGTACACGGGGACACCGGAGGCCCGGCGGCCGCGTGTGTTCCAAGGGGGGGCCCCGGGTATTGTGCGTGTGCCCGTGTGCGCGGGCCAGACACACGTGGAAGAGGCGACCGCGGCAGATTCACACTGGAAGAGCCGGCATCCTGCTGCTTGGGCGGCTCACTGCGGATAGACGTCGCGATAAAACGCGGTTAACACGGAAATTAACCGTTATATCTTTGCACTTATTTACTCTTACACCGGCAGATAACCTAGCGAGCGGCGCACCGTATTTTACATAATGCGATCGGGCCATGCCGCGACGCGATGCGCTCCGCTCTGCTCGAGGCCGAGCCGGGATCCGTTAGCGGCTTTCCCGGCTCTTCGATTCCTTCGGCTACGTTGCGGGGATCTCGTTACGGTGGTCGTCGCGTAGAGCTTTGCAGTGAATCGGGGTTAACGCGGAGTTTGGAGGAGACACGGAGCCCAGAATGTTGGAGAGGTGGACCGATGGGGAACCGGCGAAGGGTGTTGACGACGGACCCGAGTCCGCTGATGACATTTCAGTTAGGTCTTCGGGACGCGGAGCTGATGGATCACCGTTTCATTAGTTTTTGAAACTCGAAGCCTCTCTTCTGTTTTACAGAATGGGAAACTGATTTACCTACTTCCCTCAGGAGTGGCTGGGTGGAGACTGCAACATTAAAACACGAATTTTGGAGTGAACAGATTTAGCTTGATCTTTTGCCAGGTTATGAAATTCAAGATGTCACAGTGATGCAATATCAGGAAGTTCATGAAGGTTTGTGGCTTATTTGAGGCTCACTTGGGCTGCTTCTCGAATGATGTATTTGGACAGTTTCTTGGAAGAAGAAAAATGTGGAGCATGAAATGTCAGCGATATGTAATTCCATTTTATTACACTGTGTAAATTTGAAGCATGAGGCTGTTTCATGTCTCTGGATGCGCTCGCTCCAATTCACTTCAACCGCCTTTGAATTTATATTAACAAGCCTATCAACTTATACGCACATCTTTGTACACTTAGGAATTTTAATAGGCAATGATGTCGCTCTAATATCAAATTACTGTTGCGCTAATATTGATCGCAAACACTTTGAGCAGACAAATAGGAATTCAATCTTGCACGTACGCGGGAAAGAAGAATATTCTTGTTTACAAGAATATCTATGTTTCGCTTTTAAATGAATTGGATTTCTGATGGAAGAAGACCAGAATCGTCCCTGCCACCCACAGAACAAACGTTTAGCAAATAACACTCAACGACATACAGTTCAAAGAGCATACGTGCAATCCAATTCCTCGAGGAAGATCACGTGGCTTTTTCAAAAGACTTACACAACTGGCCAATTACGTAATCACCTCAAAGGATATACCGAGGTACCGTGAGCCGAATGCAAGAAAAAACGCTGCTCCGTAACTACGTCTCATCAGCTTGCAGTTTTTTTTTTCCAGACGGTCGCTCCTAAGGAGCAGCTCCCCTAAAAATCCCACGTTTCGTGGCAACCCTCCGTTACTCCGACCCAATTTAACGCAAAGTCCAGGCAGGCAGTCCCGCGACCGATCCACGAAGAATCCTCCTCGGGACGGAGCGTCGTCGAAAACAGCCTCGAGCAGCATCCACCAGATGACTCCCATTCACGGCACGGATCCCTGGTCCGTGGATGTTGGTGGGACCAGTATTCCATCTCCAACTCCTCTCCTTCGCCGTTTCCCATCAGCACGGTGTCAGTCTGAATAGCACGTCGACCAATGGGACGACGGCTTTATCTTCGTCCGGTCCTCCCATTGGCTGGAACCGGTTAGGTTTCTATCGAGCGGGCGTCAGAAGGCCGCGCCTAGCCGAGAGGTTGCTGCTTTGGATCTGGGGTTACTGTACCTTCGCTTTCCCCTCCAGCTGGCCAAAGAAGGACGCTCGGGGTACGCGAGGGCAGAAAGAGAGAACGAGGGACAGGGACAGAAAGTCTCCCTCTCCCCGAGAGAGAGATGCAGACTGCTAGGGGCGAGGGAGAGGAGATAGACCTAGTACTCGTCTTCTTCTTCGTTAGTATTGCTATATTTCCAGCCGTCCCTCCGTTAGACCGTTTCGAAAGTTCCTGATCGATATGACGTCGCATCCCCGATGCGTCTTGGGCTCTTCCTCGTGCACCCTCCCGGTTGACAGGGTCGCTCTCGACGTCTTACGGCCCTCCCCCGCTCGTAATCCCCAAGATTGCGAGCCAAGCAGACTGAGAGCTGCTTGATTGAGGGCGGACTTTTTTGCCGCTTATTGGAGGGAAACGGGGTTGCGATCTGTGCCGCGTCGATTCGTTCAGTTCGATTGATTCTTGCCAGAGTATTGGCCGAATGGTGGAATTGGTTCTTGCGATTGGAGAGCGGTGCTGCCTCGAGGGAGGCTGATGTCTCGCTCCTGGAGGCGTTCTTCCCGGTCGAGGGAAGTGATTTGTAAACCGTCAACAGCGATTTAAGCAATATAATTCGTAGAATACTATTCCACATCCTATTTAACTCCAATGCAATTCAAATGATTATTTCGTCACCTATTAATTACACTTGGATTTTCCACAATTCTCTACCAGAGGAATGTGTCCCAAATTTCCTAACGAATTCTTCTACAAAACCACCACTTCCCCATCGGTAATCATTTCCACGCTCACGAAAGTTTTCCTGTGTGAAGCGATCGATCTCCAGCAAAATGAGCTGCTTCGACATGCCTGAACATCGTGCTTCCCTATTGTTCTACTTTCCGTAAACGCGGGCTCCGCTGTTAATTCGAAGAAAGTCATCGAACGTAATTGCCGTGAAATCTCGCGGACACGAAAGCCCGAAACGGAGCAAGAAGCTGTTGACCAGTGGTAACGGCGTATAAAAGGCGAGGCCCGATTTGTAGAGGCTCGTGCACACGATTGTGCCACCCGCGGTTAATGAACCTAATGGGATATATCGAGGGAGAGAGAAGGGGGGCAGTTCTCTCCTCTCTGCACACACCAGAGACACGATTCCGTCGCGTTCGACGATGAATTTCCGTCGGTGCGCCAAATACACGCGGCTCTACTGGTTCCCGACGCCCCGTCCAAATATAGTCTACCGTTTGCAAGAACGCGAGCCCAGAACTGGTCGCGGGGGACAATACATCTAACTGTCACTGCGCCGCCTTCGATTACAATTAAAGGGCGCTCTCAGGGGCCCGTGCGCGCCAGCGGGCGGAAGAGAAAATCTGTTCCTGAATTCTGCACGGTCCATCGGTAAAAACAGGTGCACACGCAACGAGGCAAGAAACTCGGCTGATCCCGTCTCGTTTCGTTCACCAAGTTGGCCGCGATTTTGTTCGCGTCTGCTGGCTTTCGATGGACCTGGTAACCAAGTTGTTCGGCCGACTTGGGTAGAATAGGATAAACGTTGCTCACGGAATTTTAGGTAATTCTGTCTATAAAATTATCTGTGGAACGGAATATATCAGGATAATACACAGAACTATAAGAATGGTGATCAAGTTCCTCGAAAGCCAGCGGTTCTCCCGAACCACGAGTCGCGTGTCAGAAAGGCGAAGTTCGACTGGACTTTCAGAATTCCGTGGCCAGGGGGAAGGGAATTATTGCTCGAAATCTCTCGGTCGAAGCCGTTTCTAAGCGGCCCGACGCGGCCCGGCATTCATTATTCATGATTAGCGCCTCCGTGGCCGTCGACGTCGTTTTCAAAGCGTGCTTACCGCGCGTTCGCGTTTCACTCTCAATTAATTTGTAATCGGGGGCCGCTGAATGAGAGAGACGGGGGGGGGGGGAGAAGAGCGCTTCTCCCGCAAAAGAGAAATGACGTGACACGCGAATGGTTAGTCACGCGTCAGTCACGCATACAGGTACAAATTGTTACTTAAACGGGCCGGCAATGTTCCAGTCCGGCGCGCCGGCGAAAAACGTGTGTCCCGCGACGATTTTAATATCGCTGACCGTTTGTCACGCGGTCGTATTCGAGATACACTCGAACGAGGACGCGCCGCTCGTTTCGCAAGTTCAAACTCGGCGAAGCTTTTTTTTGCATTCGCCACGCGGACACCTCTGGATGGAATTTCATTCGCGACGAGATATCCACCTCCTCCACCAATTCTTCTAACGAACTTTCGCGTGAAACTGATACCATTTTCATCACCGGTGGACTATTTTCGCGATCGTGACGACTATATCGATTAGCATTCGATAGAGTTTCGTGGGAAATATTGCACGTACAATGAAAACTGAAACCCTATAAAGATTCAAGAAACGAAGATTTTACTCTCCTACATCGCAAGTTTGTCTTTGTTTTAACAATATTTCTCAGCAAAATTCCCCAGACCTAACCCAATACATATTTGTCCATCTGCATACTAAAATCGCCCAGCACCGAAATGCCATTGAAACCCCGGAATTGATCAATACCCAAGTGCCATCCAAGAACCTCTTACCACCCTGACCACCCTCAGAATCCTGGACCTGACGTACCCGAGGAAACAAGCCCCGAAATATGATTACCGTCGCGTACCTGCCGTCCAACAGTCGGCTCGACTGCAGGGCAGGCGTCGTCGATGCCCGTGACGGCGTCGGCGAGAAGGACGCGTCGCGAGGCGTCGCGTGGAACGAGGAAAGGGAAGCGGCGGCGGCAACGCGCAAACGCCGGGCGTCCCGACGTCTCTACCCCTCGTGGAAGCCGCGGAAGACCCCACCCCGTGCGACGTGGTTGCACGCGGGGGCCAACCCCTCTATCCTGCCATGCCGACGTCCGCCCCTGGCCCTGGCTGGCCAGCCCAGGATCGTACTACTACGCCGACGGGGAGCAGCTTCCCTCGCGTGCAACGTCATCCGCCACCGTCGACCTTATCCGTTCCTCCCTGCGTGCCACGCAGAATTTTCTCCTCGCCGGGCAAAAAGAGGAGCGCTCCTCTATCGCGAAAACGGCGCCTTCCGGTCCCGCGGACCCGTCCACGCGAACACCGGCGACGATCCCAGTGAGTTGACGCGGCGCACCGACGCGACGCGCGGTGACGTGTGAGATACGTGCGTTTAGACGACGGCGCGCTGTGCAACGTTCCTGTGATGATCTGGATCAGGACCAGGTGATAGAGGAGCACTCGAGGACCCGGGGAGCCGTGGGACACGCTGGACAGCGGACAGGTAGAGGACCTAGGGTGATCGAAGAGCCTGGACGAGGTGGTCGAAGAGGGAAATTGGACGATCGACGAGGATGATGATGAACTGGCGGCTGTCGGTAGATAGATGGATCATGTTTGAAGTGGGAATCGTATGGGAGACATAGATCGCGGTCGGGACGCCTCGATTCGTGACACGGAATTCTGGCGATTCTTTTGCGGGCACTTGGGAATTACCGTCACGCTCGGATTGACGTTTCGGTTAACCGCAAAGTCGGGGTTTTAGCGATTACCTGGGTTGATTTTTGCGGTGTTCTTGCATGGAATCGTTGGGTTTTCAGTTCCTACCAAGGTGGTTAGGTCGATCATCGTTCCATTAGGTAAATTTAATGGACCACTTCTTCGAATTCACTGTTGTGAGATAGAATGCAATTCTGATTGTGCGTTGATTTTCTATCACGACTATTTCACGGGATTGAATTCCCCATGTCAATAGAGTTTAGTAGTCAATACTCGTTAAGAAACTTTTTCATTCGATCGTCCGATTTCCTCGCCCTCCATCTCGATTTTCCAACGTCGTTGCGCGACACCTTCCGACGGACAGTCGTGCGTTGGTCCTTCGCCCGTTCAACAACCAATCATCCAAAGTTTCATGGTGGAAAAACTCGCTGCTGCTGGTTCACGGTTACTGGAGCTCATTCGGATGGAAATAGCCAGGTTCGAGGGATAAATTCCTGCTGCGGGCTCGTTCGTGGCGACGGGAATAGGCAAGCGACGGACGACAGAGAGCCGAAGACACGTCGACGTTGTCAGCAGCGTCGGTTTCACCGACGCGTCTCCAGCTGGTTGAACGAACGCCCAGGTAGGTAAGAACAGAGGCGAACTGGCTGATCGTTAAAATTTCGCGGGACGAGGGCCGACGTTGTGTGCTGACGAAGGGATCCGGAATGATCGACGAAGAGGACGGTCTAGACATGGAGTTTCTGGTGTAATTTTGGCGCAGCTACGTGCACCCGACACACCTATCCGTGGGAATTGGGAAATTCTTCCATTTCGGTTATGTCAGTTGCTCTATTGCTGAGATTTTAATGATATTCAACGATGCATGGTGAATTTCGAGACTCGCTCAGCGGCGACAAGTGGTACTGATGAGAAATAGGCATTGGGGATGAAGGAAATATTATGTGCCTGATTATCCATGCAAGTGGTAATCCAGGATTAACGCAGCAATATTTTTACTCGATACCTGGCTTGTGTAGTATTCAATTGCTTGGAACAGTTTGGTGTAACAGAAGATACAATTCCTTGCCTTTTTTATGAAACCGGAGGTGGACACGTTGTCAACGCACTGAAAACAAGACAGTGGGAGAAAAACATGAGGGTAGCATTGCAAGAAACGTTTCGAACAGCTGCAGTACCATCAGCAACGCGTTGCACATTCCTGGTTGAAGCAAAACAGAAGCGAGCGACCAACAACTCATCAAAATAGAAACTGAAAATGCGTCAGAGCCCAGAATCTTCGTGCCATAAATCACGAACAACGTACCGCCGCCCCAATATTCGCAGTAGAAAATAATGATTCCGTGACAAGTTACCTAGACCTTCACCCTCGCGACTGAAGAGACAAACCTTCTCCCCCAAAGGCAGCGCGATTTCTCTTTTCCTCCCAAGCAGAGTGGAACAACAGAATCGTCATCGAATTGGGAAAAGAACGACGAAGAGGGAAGAAAGGGGGCAGAGTGGAAGGGGAGAATAGTTGTAAATCAGCGCGCACACGTACGGCCTAATACGTCGGCGACAAGCGGCAGCAAAACGGCGTCACCTTGGTAAAACGAGGTGTACGGGTGATTCCAGGCGACGTCACCTTCCATTTAACTTACGGAAATCACGTGCGGCCCGAGCTCGTAAAGGACGTTGAGTTATTGTGGCGATCCGCAAGGTTCTACTAATTAGCTCGCGGCCGATTCGAAACCGAGAGCCACTACCCCGGGAGTCATTCATTAACGGGACAGCAGTCACGAATTGTTTTCATTCATCGGTTCTTGCGTGCGCTGCTGCTGCTGCCGCTGCCGAGAAGTGTCCTGAATGAATGCGGCTGGCTTGCGACGCCGCCACTCCTGGAGGAGCGAGTCCTTCAGCTTGGAACCTCGTCATCGCGATGACGGCGAGAAAAAGTCCACAGACTTGGAGGGGAGGATTTCCACCGTGAAATGGGGGACAAGTGGTCTCCAGTCTTCTGTCGGATAAATACGGGGTGTTCCTAAAAAAGGTCGGAAAACAGGGACCACTTGTGGGAGCCTCGCCATGCTTCAGTGTGACGTCGATGACGCTAAAAAATTCTCATCCCTCGAGATTGTTTTCGCGAAACAAACGATTTGGACGCATGCGATGCGAATTCTTTCTGTCGCACAGAGATCGTGCTTTTCGCAGGGACACCCTGTACGACGTGGAAAAGAGAAACTCGGCGAGGAAAATCGATGGACTCGAGAGTAGACCGTGTCGCGCGCGGGAAAGTACGTTAACATTTTTTTTTGTTCGGTGCTCTCTGGCGCACAAGAGAATTGTCAACTCGTGAAGCGAGTTCTTGCTGCTTTCTGACGGGGGATTCTTCGAGCACGGAGGGTTACACTGGGAGAATCTACCCTTAGTTGCCTTGTTACTTATTTCTCTACTTTATACGTAATTTACTTTCACGCTATAGCGTTGCCAACCCCTTTGCGCCGTACAGTGAATGTAGCTTGTTTGAAACATAATAATTTAACCACTATTATGTTACCTTTCTACGAGAGCAAGTTGGAGTCGTAGAGGGACACCTCGAGCCCTCCCCTCGCAAGCGCCAATAGGGTGAACGTGAACAGTAGTAATTTGAAAGACTGCCGCGAATCTGATGAACAGGATTAAATGACAGAACGTTACCTGAACCGTTTGTCAGCAGAATGCGCTGGTGGCTGTGGCCGTTCGCCTCGAGATGCTGAAGGAAGTCGGCTGTGGGAGCAGCACACCCCCTCCAGGGGATGGTGTCGCCGGCAATCGCCAGGTTGGCACCGTCGAGAACAACAATAGCGACGGGATCCTCGGCTGCGGGGGCTGTGGCAGGGAGATAGCCGAACGCTGGTACCTAAGGGCTGCTGATCGTGCCTGGCACTGCGGCTGCTTGCGTTGCTGCCATTGCAGGGTGCCACTCGCTGCTGAGCTGACGTGCTTCGCCCGGGACGGCAACATCTACTGCAAAGAGGATTATTATAGGTTAGTACGAGTAGTCGTAAGAGGATTACCCGGGGACGTTGGCCGAGGGATGTCTTGCCCTGCGACGAAATCTGAGGAATTGGAGGAATCGTAATGGGGGTGAGGGGTGAAATATCGCTTCTGGCAAGGGGGTAGGTTGGTTTGCATCGGTTACGGTCAGAAGATTCCTTTGAGTTCGACTCTTTGACTATTCAGGAATATGTGAGTGGATATTAGGGGTGGAGTTGTTTCAAAGCACCTCTGCGAAGGGGAAGAGACTTCTCTAGGTACATTAGCATTGATCGCCATTGTATTTGCAGAACAGATTTCGTGGAAAGTCTGCCAGTGTATGGAAAGACAGTTTCTTTTTATCGAAAGCGATTCCACTTTGAACTGAAAAGGGGGGTATCGACCAGCAGCTTTTCTTCGTGTTCGTTTCGCGAAACAAAGCGATCCAGATCGCGCAGCCAGCCATTATACGTCGAATTACCGGGATGACGAGCGGAATTAATGCAAAATCCTCCAACTACCAGGTTCCCCTGGCCCGCCATACGGCTTCCCGTTTCAGTATTTATTGGGGTATCCGCGAATTTGCATAGGAGCGTCCGCCCCGCTCAAAACTTGGCCCGGACCACACAAAATGTCTACTAATGGCCAGCTCTAACCCGTGGAAGCTAGGTAGCTCGAACCGGGACCTGAAATTCCACGGCTGGTGATATACTCGCCGCGATAAAAACACGCGGTCACGATTTTCGGTAGTACCTTTACGCTACCGGATGACACTTCGTTTTTCATGCTGTTCCTCTGCTTTGCCGGGTCCGGATCGAAGTGATCGTGGCCACTCGTTCATGAACGTAATTAATGTAGGTACTGTTGATCTTCAATGAGGATACAACGAGGTGTAGTCCGTGAATATCCCAGACGAGCCATATAAGTTACGCGAAGTTTGCACCGATATTTTCTGAATTCTAGAAAACGATAGCCAGCGAAGTGAATCAAAGTACTCCCGCGGATCTGATTTTCATTGTACCGGTTCAGCCCCCTTGCATCGCGCGCTCGGAGACGAAGAAGTCGACGAGGAAGCCGTCTGCGGCGTCGTAGATTAAGATATTAAGTTGCAAAGTCCCGATGAATGAAATTAATTAAGTTAAACGCGGCCATTGTGGAAACGGTAATTAGATGCGGCGAATCTGTTACTGTGTTTTTGCCCACGGTGCGCTGTGCTCTCGTTGAAATTCAGAGCGCAGTTAACAGCCGCGGCGGAGGAGCACGCGTTGCATAATTCGTCGAGCCCTCAAAAGCGTGAGAACGGTTTCTTCTCTTCCTTTTTCCCCGATGGCTCGCGTTAAGCGGATTGAAATTGTTAAATTGACGAGCTTCGTCGAGGAACGGCGACGTTAAATATTCAATTCCATATGAATTATTCACTACCGGAAATATTCCTACGAATCGGTGAATAATGCGAACACAGCTTCGACGCGTGCCTCGATTGAACATTATCACCTTGCTGCATTCTCATCTCCGTTAGAACGAATGAATTAAAATAGGCAAAGGTCATTTGAATTATGCTCGCCACAGCGTGTTTCCGCCTTGTTAACACACTCTTCAACCACCACTGACACCTATCAAGTCGACGTTGTATCGTAAAGATATCATAAAGATTCTCGAATACATAATCGAAGGCCCTCGAAAGATTCGATTTACCCAGGAAAAGAATGGGAGAAGCCAAAGTTAGCCCCCGTTCTCTGGCACATTCTACAAATATCCATCGACCACGGCCCGCTCCACCTCCTCCGCGCTCGTAGCCGATGACAGAGGATTCCGTGCGAGGGTGGAACACACGTACGACCGGTATTCCTCCAGGCTGGAACGGCTGCTGGTTCGTTAGAGAAGAATACAACCGGCTCCCATGCAATATGCAACGATCCATATCCAGGCCAACCCCTTTGTCTCTATTTGGTTTTCGCGCTTCGGAAACTGTAACGCTGCCTTGATCGTCGACGGCCGATATGAGAGCCCGCAAGGAAACCCCTCGCCCGCCTCCGCCGCCGCCCCATTCGCAGCGTTATGGTGCATCAGTGTAAGAAAAACGCACGTGGGGAGGGGAGTGCCTGCATTGTTCTCCGATTTTGGTCCGAGCGGATAGTCACGAACAACGGGGGTCACGTGCGCGCGAACGGGGAATAGAGGCAGGATCGATGAATTCGAGCGACGATCGGGATCGTTGATTTTGTAATTAGGGGATTCTACGAAGAACGCGTGATCGGGGACGCTCGATCCTTGAAGGAACCCGGAACGACGGCTGAACGGAGCTGCTCTTAGGTGGCTCTAGCGGGGAATTGAAACGGTTTTGTCGTGGCAGAGGGTCGATTCGGTGGACAGATACGAGGATGATGTGGTTCCAAGGGACTGCATCAGCCGTACTCGTTGCCAGTTGCAGGATATCTCAGTGATCTTTTAAGCTTCTCGCTGTTGGAAGACTGCCGTAGACGGTGGTTTGCTTAGGAGAGTTTAATTCTCTGTCGCGTCGATGTTGAATATTGTGACGCTGTGCCAGATTGTGTGGAATTTAATGAATCTCTCGTGATTACGAAAATAGTTTCAGAATTAATTGTGAAATAAATTGCTGGCCGTTCTAACAAGTCATAACAAGTTCTTACGTGAATTTGAGGCGTCTGTGGTGGAAATCATTTAACGTAAATTGGTGCGCAATAAAATAAAACAGTAACTTTTCCGCGGAGCGTTAAAAATTTAATATAAAAGAACGCAAACTCATTTAATCCCCTATCGACCAGTGTTTGGCCGCAAACTGGCATCATTCCACTGAAAAATCACGCATGAAATTACGATGTTTGTAAATGGGAGACCGTGAAAAATGTCAAACACCGCTCTGCAAGTAATTAAATTTTATAATTTCCCGTACATACCTGCCAATGATTTTATTTGCACCTGATACAATTCATACGAGTATAAATATCAGCGATAAGTGAATGGAGCTGGAGTTTTTCAGCCATTACTGACTTGATTTATTTATTTGCCCGGGATTAACTCCCACCGTTTGCCCAAGTAATTAAGAATAATAATGACGCGACCGATTGTCGAAAATACCAATAATACCATAAAATACAACGCATCGACGGAGGGAAAAAGCAAAATGTATAAACGTAAAAAAACAGGTGAAACAGTGAACTGAATCGAAACACAAAATTATTCCCTTGAAATACTCAATTGATTCATGAATAAGGTCTACGAAACCGAAGTTATAATCTCCAATATAATCTCGCGCACTGCAAGTAGTAGGTATACTCCAAAACTATGTCCATAATCTCCCCCCGAATATCTCTAACCCCGAAGCTCAGAAGCTGAAACAGGATTCACCGATGAATTTCACCGGAAATTCTGTTCCCAGGCTGTTCGCCGTCTCGAGATGTTCCCGATGCAGAGCGGGCATCTCCGCCTCGGAGCTGGTGATGCGCGCTAGGGATCTGGTGTACCACGTGGCCTGCTTTACTTGTGCCTCCTGCGGCACCCCGTTGAACAAGGGCGATCATTTCGGGCAGAGGGACGGCCTGGTCTACTGTAGGTGAGAAACACGAGCCCGAATTACCATCCTCCGAAGGCCGTTTCTTTGTTATCAACGAGTTTGATGACGAGAGTGACAGAAACACGAGGCGCGTCTACGTACGACACTTATTATCGTTCGTTTCGCCCGCGTAATGACAGCCCTCCGGGGCGCGGCCGAAAATCCGGTCTTTTCAATTCGGGGAAACGGGATCTAGTCGCGAGTTCTCGTAAAGGGAAAAGACGTCGCGGTGCCGCTTCCCGGTTGGATCGATGGGATCGATCGTTACGGCTCATCAACTGCTCGTCCCGAGCGCTTATTAATCCCCGTTCAGCGGTGATCACGATGGGACTCGCGGGACAAATAAGGGACGTACCGATGGAGTTAGTCAGGATTCGAGAAGGGGATGGCGTCCACTGTTCCTGATTGCCAAAGAGATTTCGAATACTAGTCGGATCTGATGTAGACATGTATTCCGACTAATTTGTCATGTACGGCTTAGAAGTAGGAAGTGTTGTAAACTCCATCTCTCGGTATCGCTCATATCGGTCCGCAGAGTGCAGCTACAGCGTTGAAATTGTTAATCATTACGAAACAGTTAGCGGATCTTGAATACCAACGTCAATTGAGATCAGATACTCGACCGATGCAGCCGTGTATGTCTTCTTCAGCCTCCGTTCAGATTAAAAAGTGACAAAGATAAAGCTGCGAGAGCCACGGTAGACGGTCGATCCATCGATCCATCGATCCGATCGAGCGGAAAGCGGCTTGGCCATTCGTCTGTCTTCTCTCGCGGGCGAGATCGCGTTCGCTTGTTCATCGAACTCGGACGATAACGAAGGGTCGCCACTGAAATACTCGACAGCAAGGTTCACGAATGACGAGCTGGTCGGTCCCAAGACCTCACTATGAGTTGCTCTGCTGCGCGGGGGATTATGGGAGCGGAACTGGCAGCATCGAGGACATCGGATCGCCGGGGGTGTCGCCGCTTCCGGCTTATTACAGCGCCTCGGAGCAGAGCCCGATCACCTCTTCCGGCGCGGTGCAGAAGGGTCGCCCCAGAAAGAGGAAGCTGTCGGAAGTCACCGGCTCCGAGCTGCCCGTCACGATGAGGCTAGCTGCTGGAGCACTCGGTAAGTACTTCTTCCCTATCTTCTGCGGATAAAACTAGATGATTGCAAAATGAAAACGCTCGCATCACTTTCGATCCCATTACTCGGAGAGCCTCTTCGTAATGACAGACTTGAATGAAAGATAGTCCACGCAGGCTTTCTTCGAGAGTGTTAGCAAGTATTATGTCTGCCTTGAACCCTGGATCGATAGGAAACCCTTCGACACAAGCCTAACGTTCATGAAAGTAGAAGGAAAGCTCGCACAGGTTGAAAGTAAATCGAGCGATTCCCTTCTATCGAAGACTATCCACGGCGGAGAGATATAGTCGATCCATCCGGTTCGACAGTAACGACATCGCGCCTCCACCCGAACGTCCCGCCGATTGATTAATCGCACGACAAAAGGGAGGAAACGTACGGGGGAGGGGGGCGCGGGGCGAAAAGAAAACGCGGCCGGACCCTTTGTTCCTCTCGTCGCGCAGTCGAAACAATAAAGAATTCACAAGAATCCAGTCTCGGCTCTCCTCGGCCCGAGGACGCAAATACGTGTAATTGGCAGTGGTGAAACAACGCGGGAACGTAAGCGAGGGATGGAAGGGGTTGCCGGAGGGATAATTGGGCCGGATGGTAAACGGGGGTGTGCTTTCAAACGTTGGCATTAAAACCATGGGAACACGTGGTACGCTGTTCGCGATCTCACTCGCCTTCTTTCTTCCCTTTCTCCGCGTGTGTGTCTGTGCATGTCTCTTTCTCCCTCTCCCTCCCACACCCTGCTGCCTGCCTAGCTACTTCTCTCTTCCACTTGCCAGACTTCCCTCCAACCCTCGAATCGAACAGGTTAGTCGGGGGAGTTGCATTATTTGCCGAGCAATGAGTATAATGGCTGGTTCCTTCGGTGTGCAAACATTTGCCGGGGCTTTCGAGAGATCGCGGCCCGCGGAATCGGCTGTAGATTGTTCGCGCGCGCCTCGTTAGTCGTTCTCTCATCGGCACACACGGAATTCTTCAGCGAAATTTCACCGGCTGTCTAATTGATCCTTGGACGGGGCCACGCGGCTGCGCGACGCGGGAACACCGCCTCGCCTCTACCCTGCCGAGGACATGTGCCAGCCGTGTAAATCGCTTTTCTTTCTCGAGAGCAGAATAAATAACGCGTTCGAACACCCGTGGTCGCATTGGCAAATGCCTGGGCCACGGCCCGAGGCTGCTTTTCGAATTGGTCTCGATTTAAACTGGCCCCAATGAAACCACGGAAGGTTGGATGGAACGATCGGAGAGAAACGGGGGAAATGGGTTGTATAGTTGATACTCCACGGCCCCAGTGCCCCAATATCCCAGCATCTGAGTAGAACAGTATCCCCTGTCGCTCACCCCACCGACAAAAACTTTAACCACCCTGCCAACTAAACATACAAATTTTAACAAATCGAGATCGACCCGGCAAATTGTAATTTAACGATACGCTAACAGTCAACGACACCAGCGCTGTGGAATATGATCCCCCCCCCAAAATCGATGCGTTCATTCCGCGAGTCGTTCGGGCGATAAATCCATTTAACGCCCGCGCAAAGCACCCTCGTTTGTCGCGCGAGAACGTGTCCCGTTTTATCTCTGTCCGCGTTATCAAGCATCTCATTTGCATCACCATGTTTACGACGTTTCAGAGGAGTTCAAGAGTCATCCGTTGCCCCGATTCCCGCAGCTATTTTATAATCGACGCGCGATCAAAGGGAATCACTTTCGGACTACCGGCTGGAATTTACGACCAACAGCCATAAAATCGTCCATGAGGACGCAGCCCATGGTCGGGGTGGGAACCGGCCAACTGGTTCGCGTTTTATTGTCTTTATATATAATTGGGACACTTTTTGCCCTGTTCGAGAGAGCTCCCGAAATATTCCGTCTGGACGTCGGCCGGCGCGTTCGATGAATCGCTGGAATTGCCACCGCGATAAGGCCGTGGTTTCTCGGCCGTTGAAAACACTGCCACCTAAATGCTTGTGGCTCGTGTATGTTGAACGATTAGTTTAGCTTCGATCAGTGAAACAAACGGAAGACAATTCTCTTTAGAAACCCTCCCACCAAAACTTTCTAGGGTGAGAAACTGAGAGTCGCCCTTATCTTGACGATCGGGAACATTGATCATTAGGTAACAGACGCGTGAATTCACAGTATCATTTCATTTAATATTCAAACTTACCTTAATCGTGTAGGGCACTAGTAACTTTACTAACGTGTACTTAAAATTAAAATATCCGAGAAATGATGAAAGTCAGAAGAGAATGAAGAAGGGGATGCTCGCGTGAGTACCACTGCTACAAAAATTCATTTCAATCGAATTTACAGAACCAAAGCAAAATTCAGCTGGTGATCAATTGGGTATGTTTGCCAACGAGAGACAGGCAAAGCCGAAAAGTCGGTTGGAATTTTTTTCAAGCCCCGGAAGAGCGGTGGAGCCGCGCGCCGATTCGAGCAATTTCGCTGGACGTGCCGTGTTTCAGCGCGAGCCGCGCTCGACGAGCAGAGGAAAGGCTAGGCCCCGTGGACAGTGACAGATGGGTATCGGTGGCGAGATGCATCGATTGGCCGATCTGGCCGGAAAAGAATGCTGCCGTGGCCAATACGTGGCCGCTGCCAGCAGAATGGCCGGCGGAACACTATAATGCCGCCTGCGTGAGTTTCTTGCTCGCCTGGACGTCCCTCGCTCGGCTTCTTCGGCCGGCCGTGCCATCCGCGTGATTTCGGCCTCTAGCCCGCTCCTGACAAATTGTAATCTCATTCTTGAACCACCAAATCCCACCGTCCTCGACCACCTCCCCGCCGCCCTGCCGGCGGGACCAGCTACCACGCTTGGGAACCAGGCCAGTTTCGCGAAAAAACTGGCGTATTCCTTTTGCAGGGGGCCTCGCTCGCGTTTATTCATAGAGCTGGTTTTCTAGGGAAAGCGATTCTTTGGGGAATTGCCTGGCGATTGCGACGTGGATGGTGGACTTTTTCATCCGTGGGAGAAAAGAGATCGATGGGTTCGAAGAGAAACTATGTAGCCTCTGATCGGAGACACTTTAGGGAGGATTTCCATTTCGGAGTTTCGTCCGTCTTTCCAAGTCCCGTCTCCTAGGCGCCCGTGGTACAACCAGCGGGGGAGCAAGGATACATCCAAGAGGCACGATCGAATCGAAGTAAAACATAGCCAGAATAGCGCCGCAAGAAGCTGCCTCGTCGTTACTAAATTCAAATGCTACCAATCAGCCATCCAGCTTCCACGGCTACCGTATCCTCTCTCGAATCCTCGAATCAACGAGCTGCCGAAAGAACACCCGTTACGCGGGTCGAATCCCAAGCATGGTTTTCCGTGCGAATCGGCTGGAAACAAAAATCTGTGTCGTTCACCTCTGGCTAAGAAAACGAATTCCTCCGCCGGTGTGGCCGTCCGCGAGAGCGGTTCTTCTCTTTTCTGGATCGCGAGCCAGAACAGCCCGTCGTCCGTAGGGAATGGAAGTTCGGGACAATAAACAGTAATGGCGGATACGTGCTCGGGGATTTACTTCTGGGTGACTCTGCCCTCCCTCCCCCCCTGCCCTCCCCCCCCCCTGCCCTCCAGCTTCTCCCAGGGCCCAGCGGCTGTCCACGAACGTCGCCGGAACCCGTTCTTTCTCTCGATTGAATTCAATGGTTACCCTCGTCGTCTTATTTATTGGATGCGTTCCTTCGCTCCGGCGGCGCGCAACAACTGCAACTTGCAACGGCACTGAACGGTTCCACCGATGTCGTCGTCGTTGTCCTGGTGCCTCTCCTTTATTCCGCCACGACGCTGCCACCGCGGTTACGTGCACGGAAATTCGTTCCTGCCAGCGACCACCGAGCTTTCCGTTTCGCTTAGACCGGTGGAGAACACGGAGCATCGATGGGCTGGTTGGAGTGGTTGGCCCGTGGTCGATTTCGATCACTGGCGATGATCGTTACAGCGAGAGGCAATAGGAGCGGATCGGTCTTAGCGTGGAGGAGATCAGGGGGGATACGAAGAAAGTATTGTGAATATTTATGGTGAAGTATTATACTTAGGTAGAAGGAAATAGTGCAGAGAAATTCTGAACACTTCAGGTAGTGGAATGGCACTCCGACGAACCTCGCAAGCTCTTTCCTTTTCTATGAAAGGCGACAGACACCTTGACAAGAGTGATGATCCACGATTGTTACCAAACGAAAGAACAAATCGCCAGATACGACCGCTAGATAGTCGCCCATTATCGATTGATGGATCACAAGCATTCAGCAACGATCGAAGAGAATCCTCTCATTTACCATCGAGCCTTCTGTGTATCGTTCGATCGACGCCTGCCTTTTTTTCTGTCCGCTGTCTCGTCTTTTTACAGACACGGCCGGGCTCCTTTCGCGCGTCCTCTGGGCCGATCAGATTAAGAAATCTTTGTAATAGGTACGCGAAAGCCCGCGCCGTATGGCCTACGTACACGCGCTCGCGCACACTTTTAACCTCTTTTAACAAACCCTGACCGTGGCCCTGTCGAAGATGTTGCTGGAAGATTAAACTCGCCGGGTTCCCCTAGCTCCACCCTGCCCCTCGGATCCTCGATTAATTAAACGCGATTCGTCAATTATAAGGGCGTCTTCGTTGCCTTCATTTCTGTTTCAGTTCTCGGTACTCTGACTTTCGGACAGGAGTCAAAGAAGCAAGTTTCTCCTCTGTCATATTTCCAAGATAATACATCCTGGGATGTCTGAATGATCTCATTGAATAAGTTAGATTTCGAAGTAATCAGTAGTCTACTATCTCTTGAACAACCGTGACGCAAGGAGCTCCGCACTTTGCTGTGTTTCCAGTTAGGTATTCTATAATCTCATCACATTTTGTTGCAGAACTACTCCATCCCACCGAACTGTCTTCGTCCATGGAATCCCTGGCAGCGTATGACGCGTCTGTCGGCTCGCCCGGGCCCGTGCACCAGAGCCAGCGAACGAAACGCATGAGAACGAGCTTCAAGCACCATCAGTTGCGAACGATGAAGAATTATTTTGCTATAAATCAGAACCCCGATGCGAAGGACCTCAAGCAACTGGCGCAGAAGACAGGCCTCTCGAAGAGGGTGCTTCAGGTGGGGCATAAATTTCATCTTCGATTCCCTCCCCTCTGCCGCGCCACGGCTGTGCTTCTCCTTTTACGATACCAGCACGAGAATACTTTGATTTGGTGCTGAAATAAAATTCACAACTGCCGCTTCTATATCGAATAAATTGCCGAGAGCGAAACCCGATGGGAAATATAAAACTGTCGCCAAAAAATTCGATACCGAAGCTGCAATCCAGGAAATTTGAGAATTCTATCTCCCGGAACGCTCTCGATCCTGATACATTTTCGGCAACTGCCCGCAATCCCATTTTCCACGATCCCTATGCGAGGTCCAAGTCAGATTGGCTTCTGAACGTCTCGATTCTGGCCGGTCCCCAGGTGTGGTTTCAAAACGCCCGCGCGAAATGGCGACGGAACATGATGAGGCAGGAGGGCAACACGACGGTCAGCAACGTAGGGTGTCCGGGGACACCGGTGCCCTCGAACACTGGTGGCTCGCCGAACGTGGGACCGTCAGCCAGCATCCTAGGTGACAGCAACAGCATGCCGTCGACCTCGATGGAGGAGCTGCACGCTCTTCACCACCTACATTCCGGCGTTTCCTCTCAGGTCTCGTTCTCTGATCTTTACTGACGACGGCTTGAGATGGAGGAGGACAGCTACAGCAGCCTTTCCAGCCATCTTGGATGAAGGATCGCCATGTCCTTCTTTGGGAACGACTTTCGACGCGCTGGCTTTCAGGGGAGGGAGGAGCCGCGAGATTATCGTTTCACGTCTATTCCATAAATTCGAGGTTGATCGCCGCGAAAGAGACGGACTCTGAGTTCCTCGCGGGTTCGGAGAGGGGTGGGTAATGGTGTTTTTAGTTGAGTTTCACGCGGATTCTCTCCCGAGCAGCAAGGCGAAAGAGCTTTCGACGTAAGGACTCGCTGAACTGCTGACGATCTTCCTGGTGAGTAAGTACAGTGCTTTCAAGTTTGTGAGAGGACGATTGAGAATCTTGCGGTAGAGTTTCTCGTCTGCTCGAAAGGTGGAAGACCTGTAGGAGTAATTATACTCGGGAATCCGATGGGGGTGTATCTTCGGAGTTGTTCCTTAATCGATACGACACTCGGCTCACGAGGGCACATGCCCTTTTTTCCTACAAACCTTGTGAAACCCTCACGACTATTGCGATCACTTGAAACGATACACTAATCCCACACGTCCCGGCGATTATATTTCAACCAGCATCAGCCAGTACCAAACGTCAATCATACGTGACAAGAACAAATGGCCGCTCATCAATTACGAGCGTTATTTCCAGTAACAAGCTACATTGCAATCACTCAATCAATCGGTAACGCCACGAAACAATACGCCACCGAGTGGAAACCACGATCTTCTATACGTAGCTAGAATGCCCTCACCAGGAAGCTATCGGCGATCGAGCCGAGCAGGCGTATCGGCCAGCGACGTCGGCAGCAATCGAGCGATGGATTATGTTTAAGTAATCAGTGATAATAATCATAGTTCCATGCACATCCGAATTACCAAAGGTACTAGGCGATAGTTTATCTCGCTAGCGCGAGCTGGGCAGGTGTGCGGAGAACGGGGTGCCATTTAGCGATTTATCAGAAATGAGGGGAAAGGCCGAGTCCGATTATAAAAATGTCGCGCGGCGTCCCTTGCCTCGCCAAGTTAACGGGGGTTCGACGGAATGGGCGTGCCTCGTTTCACCGCTTAATTATATCGCTGGATTATTTCATTTGTCGACGATCGGCCCTTTAAATGTTCGCTTTCGCGCGTTCCATTTAAACCGCCGTCCCTTTTCCCGTCGTTTCGGCTGCATTCGTGCTTAATGCACCCTTTGTGGCCGTGATCGCGACCGTAAGCATCATGAAATGTACAGACTGCCGTACAAATCGTGTTAAATCGGGGAAAAGAATGATTCATCGCGATAAAATAATTGGAGAGCGCGGTAGGTATAATGTTCTTTCGTCTGGCTCTTCGTTTTCACGGAAAACGACTTTGGAAACTGTCGAGGGTACAGAGAGTATCGCCCAATCGAAGTCAACGTCGATTTTCTGCGAAAGAGGGTCTCGTATGAAAATAATTCACTCCGCATCTTCGACTCACTTTTAGACGAAGAATCATCCCCCAGTAGATTGCCCCAAGAATTCATGCGCGGTGTGTAATTACGAATGGACGAATGTCTCGCTTCGGTGCCTCGATTTTCCCCTCCCAACACGCGGCCCCGACTTCGCGCGCTGCTTCTCTTCCTTTTTAGCCGAAACCAAATATAGAGACTTTTTGATATCGACGACGGCGATTCACGGGTAGAATCGCCAGCAAACAAGCGACACGTGTGTTAAAACGGCGTTCCTCTCCTCGTGCCAAAACGTAGCTAAGATACGAGTTTTTTCTACGGCGCCGCGCGAATCCAAAGGAATCGTATTTCGCAATTATTAAGTAAAGATCGCACATTTGGCTGAAGCAAGTAAATATTGCACCTGTATTTTCGTCGAGATTAAATTTACGCCAGCCTACCGGATGTTTAATGAGTAGATAACCCTGGTAATGAAAATCAATTGGGGTGAATTTGTAAATTAGTCGCAGCTTTTGAAAATCTGCTTCTTTCTTATGTTCCAAGCTTGTGAATTCGATCAAGTTTGCATTCCCTCGGAGGAGTCTGCGATCTTTGGATTCGATCGGTGCAAAGTACACTCATTCGACCACCGACGACACGGTATGTACATTAGTGAGAATGATGATTAGCGATGACCACAAACTCGCAGAATTTTTAGTCAGATTCCGAGCTTATACCTCGCGTAAGGTGTATTCGAGATAAAGGCTTGGGAAATCTAAGTTAATTAAGTGCAAATCGATGTGTAGCAAAGTGATGGAGACTTTCTATCGCGTCGCGTTCGCAGCCGTTGAAGTCCTTCGACGTAAGAATGATAGAAACGGGGATTCCTACTGAAGAGAAGAAGAAATCTAATCGTACCGACCGAGAGCGTATAAATTTTTATATAGATACATCGCGTCATTGCAGGCGACGAGAGATCGAACGGTGTCCTCGCCGGGACAGAGCTCTGCGCCGTGTAATTTCAGTGCAATCTTCCTTAACCAGTGAACCAGAGATCTCGTCAATTACTCGACAGCATTCGCGACACTTCTTTTTTTCTACTTTCATCCACATTTTGCGACGCAAGCCCCGAGTCAGAAGCGGCCTCGGCGGAAACGCCGAGACGGGCATAGTGTGCATAGTCGACGAGTGGCAGCAGTCGCGTGTTAGGCATGTGTAGCATAGCGATGATTTAATGTACGTCAGCGTCTTAAGAAAAAGCCTGAACCAATTATGTAAAACTGTATAGATAAATTAATGTGCTGCATTCGAGTGCGACTATTATCGTATAATAAATAGTTACGTACATCTGGACTTTTGAAACGCCACTCTTCGTTCATAATCGCCTGTCCGATCACTCTCCCCTGCACAAGCATGATCGATTCGAGCTTCGAGGTAATAGCAATCAATAAACGTACGTTTCAATCTCTACCAATTAAACTAATACTAAAGTTCGTGGCTTGAGGGTGAATTGAAGTTGCCCATTTCTTATCAAGTGTATAGAAATCAGAGCTCGAACGATTCCAAGGTGAAGGTACTAAATTCCAGCCAGAAAGTGAAGCAGCAATCCCTCGAAGAGCCCACGCGCCTCGCGTGTCCTCAATCTTAATTGAATCGCAAATTAAGCCCCGCCGAGGAGCAACGAAAGAGAAACCCCGGATTCGCGCTGAAAATGAACATTCAGCGCTCAACATCCGACAAAGTTAAGACACGGTCGCGACAGTTATGCTGTCCACGGTACCATGAAACATGAATTTTATTCGCGGTCCGCGTCATGCCCGCGTTACATTGAACGTCTTCAAGAGCGATCAAGGGGACTCGGGTTCCCTGCGGACCCGACAGCCCTGCTCCCTTGAAATATCGATAACCGCGTTACGACTCTGCCCAACCCCCGCCGACCCGGCGTCTCGTTTCCGCCACACGCGAGCCAGCGCTAAGATCCGGTCGCGGAGCAAGTGCGAGTTCTAATTAGCATCAAATTAGGTATTTAAGGATTTCACGTTGGTGCGTGAGCCGCGGTGGGGGAAGCCGGCGACCCGCAGGAGAAAAGAGGCTCGACGTTCAAAGAGGAAGAAGAGGACGTGGAGGAGGAAGATGAGGCTTGGAGGAGGGAGGCGAAGAAGGGGAGGAAGGTCGAGAGGCGGATGAAAAAGAAGACTAAGGTATCCTACTTAGGGGTTATACCAACATAGGGACCTCTCGTGTAAATTGTAGGCTCTGGAATCGTATAAGTGCAGCACGCTGTATGGCCGCGGCCGCGTACGCCGTATATATATTTTGTCGGCGCTCATATAAGTTAATTTTCAATCTATATGCGGGTTCTCGGATGGCGCGCGGCGACTCATCAACGAAATGAAGAAATTGAGACTCTCGTTAATATTTAATGAGCGCCAGGAGATACAATGGCCCGGCCCCGGCCACGGGGACTTCGAAATATCACCTGAGCTGGGGCGCGATGCGCTCGAGATGCCGCGTGTTTACAGGCGTGTTAACGCGCGCACGCGTGTATGAAGAGGATGAATCGTCCGCGGTCCGGATAGCGCGGGAAGACGAGGGCATTTCTATTCCACCTTTAAAGTTCTCGGGGAAGGGGATTGATGCACTTAGAATTAGGGTTTTTATTAAAGAAGGCGTTTCGGAGAAATCCTTGAAGTTGAAGTGATTTGAAGTTGCAGTCTTTGAACTTCGGGCATGTCACGTCCAAGGGCTGCTTACGCCAGAAGTCGTCGCGTAGCGGACTCACGAATTCAAGTTCCCATTCCGAGCCTCACTAATGCAAGCACTGAATGACCACTGTCGTTCTTCGAAACGCCCAATTTACGCCTCTTTTGTCGCCCGCCCTATTTACAACTAATTTGCGACCTGGCCGACGGTACAGAGACGGCATATGTGTAAACAGCTAACGAGGGGGATACCTGGCCACAAGAAGCCCCGAAACGTCAGAGGGACGTGTGCATCCATAAATTCCGCGTATTTTCTGGCCGCTCGAAACGCAGTCGTCGCTCCTGCTGCCTTTTACAGAGGCGACAGCTGCTCTCCCAGAATCTGGTCCTCCCCTTTCATTGGCGATCGCGAGCCTCCGCCTCGCGCACTTTATCTCTCGCGACGCGCCCGCGGACGGGCATAAATTCGCTTCGGTTCGATCCCCTTTTCCGCTGATTAACCCGATTCCACCCAGACGCACCGCGAAACGTTTCCCGCCGCGAATTACAGAGACCGGGGCACGGAAAGGAACACGTTTCATCAGCGATTAAAGTCGCAGTTACGGTAGGACGTTTACGTCGTGATTTTTCACCGTGGAAATCGAAATCTACAAGGGGCAGATTTATGTGTGTGTGTGTGTGGATCGCAAGGTGATCGAACGGCAGTTGGCAGGGAAAATAACGAACGTCTTACGCGTGGTTAATTTGCAGGTTACCCAATCCCTTTACAGGTGTTTACACGACCGTGCCAACTTCATTTGTCCGTGGAAATCGGCCGACCTTTAACACGAGCCACCACGACGAGATAGCGCTGTGATATCTGGTTCTCCGGTCGGAGAGAGAAAGAGAGGATGAAGTAACAGGTTGTCCGTGTCCACCGAGTGTGTACACGCCAGTCGGAGAGAGTGAGAGACAGTGAGGGTGGGAGAGTGGGTACGGCGGGGGTTCTCGTGTTCCATGACCGATCGAATTTTACGTTAATTAGTTAAGCGTCGTTAAGTCGCGCGCGAGGGCGTCCAAGTGTCAGGAGTAATGGAGGGCCCGGGTGTAATGAGAACTGCACGCACGAGGGAATGTTTTCTGGCTATGCGAGCGCCATTCAGGAGAGGAATCTTGTCATTTTCAGGGAGCTGCAGGTGGTATGCCTTGGTAGCGAGGGTTGCAGACTTCACCTGCATCGAGGAAAACTTGCGAAAATTGTGGGGGAATATATGGGACAGTAGGTACGGGCGGATGTAGTCAGGCAAGTAGTATTAATACAGTCAACGATCAGACATCTACACACGCTTCGGAAGATGTAAGATGATTATTTGGAGAACTTGATAATGATGTTTTCTAATAAATAAATTTCTTATAAATTCCCTTCAATGCATTCAACGTTCCATACATTCAAATTTCTTTCCCACGTGTTCCCCTCGAAATCTTGTATCAATGAACCATCTTTCGCTGTTTCTAATAAACTCCATGCACTCCTACAACCCTGAGCACATTTTTCAACACCCTGCACGCAGGAACGACTGACTGAAATCAGAGAGACCTAGAAACAGAGAGTTCCAATTAGTCGAGGGCAGCCCGTGTTCCCCTACATTTCAATTGGCCGGCGATCATCGAAATGATTCCGCAAAACGTAAAAACCGAGCGTGGAGGTCCCAATCGCGGGGCGACCTGTCTGCAAATCGTCGCATTCTCGGATCACCGGTGGACCCGGTTGCAAACAAGAACGATACGAAGGGCCGCCGTGAACGGTACGGTCGAGGGATCAGTGGAAAAGATCAACCGTCGGACATCTCGAACGGTCGGCAGTCAGTCGGTGGTATCCGGTTGGTGTCGAAGTGGCCCGGCCGCTTAAAAAGTGGACCAATTTTCAGTAATTTGTACGCGGTGGAACCGCGCGGATGTGCACGCATCCGTTCGTGCCGGGGGAGAGTAGCCTCCCCTCGAGCCCCTCGATCTCCTGAATGCCTAACCCCCTCGGAGAGAGGGCGACGGTAGCGCACATGCGTGCGTGTTCGACCACCTAGAGAAGGTGTAAAGGGCTGCAGCAGGACGAAGGACAGGTCGATGGTGGACAGGGAGGAGGAACGAGGGGTGGTCAGCAGAAGGCCAGTTTCGAGGGAAGAGGAAGCCTTCGACGGCTGTTCAGGGCGTTCGGTCGATAGTCTTTTGTTCTGTCAAACGTCGGAACGTGGACCGCGCCCGGTTCCTCCGAGAGAGGGAGAACGGAACGAGGGGTCTGAGGCAAGGAAGGGAGGAAGGGAGGCCTCTTCTCTACCGTCCTCGTGTCTCCCTTCTCTATTTAGCTTCTCTCTGCCGCTCTCACTCTCTCTCTCTCTCTCTCTCTCTCTCTCTCTCTCTCTCTCTCTGTCCTCGAGGACGAGGAGAAGCTCGAGAAGAGGAGACAACGAGAGGGCCTCGAGGAGCGGAGTTTTTATTGGGGCGGCTGCTCTTGGAGCCAGGGTCCGGCAATCGTCTCTCGCCAACTCGATATATACACGACTGTATCTGGCTGGTGGAGGGCACCGCGGCCTGTGTGCGTGGACGGGCGCACACAGGGATGTTACACGGTGGAGAGGAGGCCGCGACTCGTTTTCTGACTGCAAGAAGGCCAGGCCAGCCAGCTGCTACCGCTCGCTGCATCTCCACCGCCATTGCATTGGATGCTACGCTTCCGCCGATACAGCCGACGGGGACCCGTCGCGTCTTCTGTATCTGTTTCTTCCCTTCGTTCTTTGCCCGCTCGCTCCGGCTCCGCTCGCGATAAGCCCGCCGCGGCCGATTCGATTGCCTGGTCGTCGCCGGAAGCTGCCCGGGACACAGCAGATGGCCGCCGACAGGGTGACAGAGGCACGCGTTACCCGTGTATATTGGCCTGTTGGCAAGAAAACCAGTATTCCGGGACTGCTCTTCGTTCGGTCAAGCCTTCGAGATGGACCTACCGCCAGTCACGGGGAGCTGGCTGCCCATCCTCTCCCGTCGAAACGATAAAAAACTGAAGGGGCGGCTACGGAGCCCCCTTTGATATTGTTGCCCGATGTCGTGCACAATGAGAAAATGAGAAATTGCCTTTTAATTAGACCAAACCGAGTTGCAGAATACGAGATGGCTACCGTTGGCCAGGTGATCCTGATGAATTGCGTGAAACATGGTTGCCCAAGCTTTCACCGGGGCAAAAAGTTCGATGGAACCGTCGCGCCGCGAGGACGCACCTGCTGAAGGAACGTTGCGCAGCACCTCGCTGAAGGATAGATCGATGATAAGATCTATAATACGAGCAGGGAGCATCATCCTTGTTGCCACCGTGTCCCGGCTAATCATAGCGTATCCGTTGAATCGAAATGAGCCGCTGAAACTCGTCCGTATGCGGCAGCTTGCGCAGGGCCGAGGGACAATGCTGGTAAAGGATGCGGCCTGGCGTTCAGACACGTTGTTCTTGAAGGTTGTTAAGCCCGTCCCGTCGATATTGCAAATCTTTCTCGCGGAACAAAGGGAGGAAGGAAGATTCACGGGCAACGGCGCGCGCGGCACGGCGCGGCGGCCGGGAGTGAAGCGTTTCCATAGATCCGTGCGGCCGAGGGAGGAAGGACAATAAGGTTTCGCCAAAGTTGGCAGAACCGGGGAACGTCGGGGGCTGACCAGATTCTATGGGAAACTGACACTCGGCGGCTCGATATATTTTACGGTCGGGTAGATGTCGGCCGCGAGTTTATGATAATGATAGCGCGGCCCCCGAGTTTCCTCCCTGTCTCTTCATGCTAGGTCCCAGGCAAAACAGAAGACAAGAGAGGAGAACAGTTCCCTTTTCTCCGGCGGTGAAGAGAGCCGATGGGATGGCCGGGGCAGATGCTGTTGCATATGGAGAACAGAAAAGGAACGAAAGATGGCCGCTGGTACCCCAGCATTGTCTACCAAAGACCTCCGTTGTAAATAATGTCTCTCCATGGCGGCGAACCAGAAGGTTGGAGAGTTGGCAAACTATACGGTCTGGTTGGCCCCTGGCTCTCTTCCTCCTCTGTCTTCTTCTTTTTCCCCCTCGGCTCTCTCCCGTTTCTCCCCCTTTCTCCTCCTTTCCAACTTCTTTTTCTCTCTTTCCAGAACCTGTCGCGCATAAACTGATTCGGTCCCGATGTCCCCTCGCACGGGACTCCCATTGGCCACCGCAGTCACGCCGTTCGCTTTGTTTCCTTTGTCGTCTCTACCGATCTCCCTCCCAACCCCCCTCCCCCCCCCCTCCCCTCCCACCACCTTTTTGGACCACCCTCTCCACTCGGTCCCCGCCGAATATTTCGCAAAAGTTCGCGAAAGGTGGGGGCGAATCGTTTTACCGGCCACGCGTAAATTGTGGCGGCCACGACCGATTGTGGGCACGAGGGTGGACGCACCACCCCTTCGGTAACGAGTCACTTGCTCGCCCTGTCGTTACGATCTGCTGCGCTTCCGTGTTCTGCGCGGGGCTTTTCGACCGTGTGCTCTTCAACGTTCGATTCGGTTGATGGGAGGATGGTGGCGCTCGGCTTCAGCGGACACGTGATTTCGGTAGAGTTACGTGGGAGTACCTAGGTGCCATTTACAAACGGGAAGATTGCTCGGAACCAAGTAACTAAGTGAAAATTAGCATTAAATTCTTTCACACGGGAGAAAATGGTTATTCCACCACGCGTATTCGATATCCCCGACACTTTCGAAATGAGAAACTATCGCCAATGAATGAAATCGCCGTTGAGAGAATGTCAACGGTGCAAGTTTTGCATACAGCCTTCCACGTGACAACGAACGCTGTAGATGCAGTAGATAACTGCTGCGTACACGAGTACTTGCTATTCATAGAGAACTGTTACAGTGGCAGATATAGTTTAATGCTCGAACACCTGCGTGATACCTTTCACGGCGAAGGGATTCCTTCGTGTTATTGTAGATTAAATTCAACGTCACTTTATACGGCCAGGCTGTCGACAATGGAATCGCAGCTATGCTGACAGCATTCACAATTTATAGTTTTCGTGGAAATGGCGCGAGATTAATGTATGCCACTCGAAGCGAATGAAACTTCCTTTTTACAGGAACGAAGTATATTTTCTCGTTTCCAAAAATCTGTTGTACACTTCGATCCATTCTGTGCACGTAAAATGGTACGATGGCGGTGGAGGTGAACGAGGAAGAAAGGGGAAGGAGCACAGTGCGAGTTCACGTTTCGCGGTCTTTTTTCTCGGATTATCCAACCGGCGCATCGCTTATTCGTGTATCGACCTTTTTCGCCGTTTTGGCCTTTTTCTCCCGGGGGTGCAGGGAGGATTCTTTGTTTGCGACGGTTTCTCCAGGAAGAGCGGAGAGCCGAGGGAGAAGATAGTGGCCATTGTGGCACGATCCGGACAAAGGTCGCTATAGCGACGGAATTCAAAGGAGCTGAAGAATGGCGGCCGATGCAAATTGAAGGTTTTTTCGCGTACGTGGCTACCGTGCCCACAGACTTTTCGCGGATAATGGATACAGGACGTACGAGATTTAGATTACCATTTACAAAAGTTGCTGCTACCATCGTTTCGCCCTCTCGACATCCTTCCAACTTTACAGTTCTGCACATTACGTAGAACACTCGAAGAATTCCCCAAGATTCACAGTATCCTCGGCCTTACCGATTTGTCATCGAATTTATTGCACGCCGCGTGCAACGTGCATCGAGCTTTCGCCACTTCGCCGCAAGATACCTGGGAAATCCATCGAAACCAACGATCATTTATTAAACAGCTGTTGAGATCACCGATTCATCAAACGCACACCTACGAAATTAATCATTCCGGTTGTTGAGGGACAGAGAGGAAGAAGAAGAGAGCAGTCAGCGGCCAAAGTCCCGCCTTTGCTGGCCCGGTTATCAAGATCATTGATCCCCGGCGCACAAGGAGCCAAAGTGTAGCGAGGAGGCCGAAAAAAGGGTGTACAAAATTTTTCCACGAAGTAGGTGCATTCTTTTTCTTATCGGTGGCGAGGACAGGGGCTGGCGAGAAATTTCGTGAATGGAATCTCCGTCCTAGGAGGCACCATTTATTCCGAAGTTAATTCACTATCGTGCCTGTCGAACGCTCTGGCTGACAGTGGTCGAGAGATTTACTTCTGATCGGTTGATAACCCGGCAGTGGCCATGTCTGCTGTGTCTACAGTGTGTTTTTCAAGCAAAGTTGTATCTGGAGTCTCGATGCTCGCCCGGGCACGGGTGTACCTCTAGGCGACTTCTCCTCCACCCCACCCACCCACCCCCCCCCCTCCCCCCTCCCAACTCTATCTTTCTCACTCGTAACCGAGGCACAGCTTGATAAATCTCTCTCATTTTCTGATCGACCGTTTATTGCCGCGAGAAACGCGAAATAAATCACCGGCGCGTCATTAAACTATCGTTACATGACGTTGTGGATATCTTCGACGAGGGTTACCCTCTGTACTGCTGCTCGAAAATCAGATATCCGCGGAATTCCTAGCCGGTTATCGCGAAACGTTGCTCTTTTCACGCCGCTCGAATCTAAACGGCGGGGAAAAAAAGTGTCGTGCCTCGGTTATGCTTCGAAGCATGAATAATACTACTTAGTAGAGCTGGATTTTATTCCGATACCCTCGTCCGCGAATAAATCCGACTCACACCCTTTTACGTAACCGAGTCGAGTATTATCCAATCATATCATCCGGCATATAACGAGTTTCATCGTCTCTCAAGTGGCCCATTGGATACTTTACGCGCAATGAGCAGCGGGATATCGATACCAGTGTACCCGTCCCTAACTTCATCTCGCCTCTATCGGGTCCTTTCGCGGCACGGCCGAGATTCGTTTCGTCCTGGCGCATAGGGTTTCCGAGCTTCGACTTGGGCTTTTTTAACGCGCTATAACTCAATCGACCGATGAGCTACGGGCTACGCCCACCTGCACCGGCACTCTTTTCCGACGGCTTTTGAACTTTCCACGAAGGACGCGGACACATTAACCGGGGATCGTTGACCTCCCTCTAAGAGGCCGTAAATGAGACTGGACAGGCCCCGACCGACTCGATTAACATTCAAATTGCTTGCGCTGGTCGCGGTTTGGAACAAAGTGGCGCGTCCCTTCCCAGTCGTTCACGTTCGAAATTTAATCGTTTCGATTCGTCTTCCTTTTTCGATAATAAAGAGCGGCGTCCACCGAGCCGGGGTTATTCTTTTGGGGAAAAAATCAATAGAGATCGAGGAATTAATTTCGGTCACGAAAGGTTTCGATTGCCTGAGAAATGGCTGTGGAAGTGATTAGAGGTGGAGGGAGTAAATTTATAGCCACGAGTGCTATTAGTTTCTACTTTGAGATTCTACGGAGTGAGCTCTTAACTTCAGCTTGATGCCTCGGAGGAAAATACCATAGGATGGATGGGCAGTGATGGTAGAAAGAATAGTTTGAAATTCATCCACTCGATACCACTGCTATCTTCAATGGAATTCAGATGGTACATGAAAATCAGATTACCGCGGTCCACGTCTGACTTTGCAACCCCTATTCTATGCAGCCCGGTCGCAGCTAACTACCCTGCAAATACCTTTGATACCCAACGAAACAGCTCCGAGCACCCGCGACACCGCGGAATCAGAAAAGGGACAAAGAGGGTGTCGTAAAAAGGTCGCATCCTCTAATCGCCCGTGGGAAGCGAGCCTCACCCGGGGTGTACGTAGGACGGGACCAACGGGGACGGGGTCGCCGTCGGACTCTGTCGACTTTTTCCATCGGAGAGTTTCGCGCGGGGTCAAAGAGTTTACGTTGGGTCCGTGATATATACCCGTCGGCCAGGCACGGCCAGGGTGCGCACGGAGAAGGGGCCCAAGAGGGGCAAAAAGGGCAAAAAGGGCGTACAGTCCACCTCGCACGGGCGTAGGTTTGTTTTAACAAGGCATTTAAAGCGTACTCGGTAAACATTCGACGAGAAATATTGGTTGTTTATGGCGCGGTGATTTATCACCTCGCGCGGCCGCGCCAGGCCCGCTAGCGAAACAGCCACAGAGCCCAGAAAGGGGCAGAGAGGCAGGGAGAGAGAGAGAGAGAGAGAGAGATAGAGAGTGAACGGGATGGGTCCGGTGGAAATAAGTTCAGCTATGGTTCATTTGGCGTGCGGGGGAGTCAGGGCCCCGGTGCAGCCCTGGGGGCAAGCTCTGGATGCACCAGGTTTTAGCGCCGCTTAGAAGGACGTGGCTGGGGGCCCCCACTCGGCGATGGCGCATTTGTTTCGCGATAACCGCGAATAAATTCCATCGTGGGTGTAATTATTGCGCCAGGATTAGCCTCCACCCCACCGCGGGCCTCGTTCGTAAGTTAATGTCTCGTCAGCGAGCTCGCGTTCCTCCAGGATAGACTCTCCCTCTGGGATGAAGCCCGCGCCCCGGCTTGAATTATCGACGTTTTTTAATTGGACCCGTTGCGTGGGCGGTAGAGAAATTGACTGCGCGGCCTGTCCATTGGACGAACCCTTTCACTTTCCCTCTGGCTTCGCGCGGCACAGAAATTCTCGCGGATAATCGCGCCAGTGGAAGGAGGATCGCCCGTGGGTGTAAATAGGCGCTTGAACGGCCGGTGACGGGAATAGTCGGGCGCGTAATAAATGTTTGATTTAGTGTCGCGCCCGCCGGTACTTAAGTCCACGCCGGAGAAACGTTGTCGCTTCCTTCGTAAGTTTTTGCGGCCCAATTTCCGCGAGATCTCGCGAACGAGACGTTAAAGTCTGATCCGCCGATCTGTTTCGCTGGAACGGAACCACTTGGGAAACCGCTCGCGATAACTGCGATGATGCTGCGGTATAAACAGGCTGGATAATGATGCCGGTTCGATATAGCCACGCGATCACGTCGATGGGTACGCTCGTCTGCGTGTATATTTACCTACGTGTTATCGGCCCCCAACTCGATAATCTATTGCTTCTCCGCGCTTGATTGGCTCTTTGCCGTTGAATCGCAAGGAAAGCGCTCGGATTCGAGCTTCCGCTGGATGCACTTTACGTATCACCGAATCGTTGCGGAAAAGACGGGACTCGAGGCACTCGCGGCGCACCCGCTGGGTTTTCGAACGTTAATTACGAAAATCTGTAAGCCTGGGAAGATCTGGCTACGAGGAGCACGGTTCTAAGGGTTCGCTAGAGGAAGATAGCCAAAGATGTGGCTTCTGGAGAAGCGGAGATTGCAATTACTAGGAATGAAATGAATCAGACCGTCCCTGAGATTCATATTCCTAAAAGGTTCCTGTCCCAACATCAACCGACCGACCACCTCCGCGGTCACCTGTTCTAGGGCCCCTCCGACGTCTCAACTACCCATATTTCGGGGTCTGGATCGGCCTCTAAATCTTCTGGCTCCTCTCATTAACTCAAAAACACCGTGCGTTACTCGTGGGCCCCGGAGCAGGGACGTCCTTATTCGCGCCACCAAATTAGGGTCCACGGCGGAACGGGAATCCGTGGAACCGGGTGAAATATTACAAAACGATCGGATCCACCGGCTGCTTCCACGAAAGGACACGAGGAAGCATCCGAAAGACGCGAGTACGCGGACCGAAAAAATTCAAGGAGCTATTAAGAGGGAATCCCTCATAGCGCCCGCTACCGTTGAAGATGATAATCTCGGCCGGCTACCGTAACCGGGGGCCAGAAGGGCCCCTCCCGCCGATGACGGGACCCATGGCCAATAGATTTTACCTCATAGTCGCTGAAATTTCGCCGTTGGAGGTCCGCCAGCTTGACACTGTTGAAACGATACCAGACAATGGCCAGTGGCCCGTTTGCAGGAATCCCCGGGATCGTGGCCCAGTGTCTCCTCGTTCGGGAGGGGCTCAAAGGGGGACGCAGGATGTTTTAGAAATGAGGCGAACTCCTTTACCCGGGGCATTCTTAATCTTCATTAGTTCGTTTAGGATTTGCATACCAGAGACTCGCTCGTTTATCTGATCGTGGGCAGCGACAACACTTGAAGGACCCGTGAGCTTCGCTGTTGCCCTTGCCCCATGTTGCGTTCTTGGTCTTGGGTAAGATGTAGGTTCGATTTGGCGTGGTCAGAACGCAAATTGGGGACCCCGAGTCTACATCCCTAACGGTAACCCAGTTAAGCGGATCATACTTGGCATTGAAGTTTGCAGATACCGGTTGTTGCATTTGAAAAATAAAGTTTCCTCTAGCATACCCAGCCTACAGGTTAAGTGGCGTTAGAGAATTTCACTAAGGACCCTAGGGAATCTCGGAGCACTTTGCTGACGGCCCTGTCGAAGGCTGGCGCACGTGAAATCATTCTTTTAATCCGTCAGAGGAGCGACGTTCCCTCGGTGAAAGTTCTGCATACAGCACGGTCCCCGGTTATTAGGCCCACCCAATCAGTGCTTAATCGTGACCTAACCTCCAGCACGGACCGCTTTGGGAAGCGCATCGAGCGAAGGGGGCCAAGAAGGTCAAGCTTAGCCCTGAGACGCTGAACCTCACCTTATCGCGCTCCCTCGTCCGGGTGGCCTACTCGGCCTTAATTGCGGGCCCATATCACGATCCAATATGGCCGCCCACCGCGAGTATTAGACCCTATGGCGAACGTCAATGTCCGCTTTATGTAAGAAATACGGTATATCGTGCATCAGACGAGAGAGCGCGCGCTCGCGCGCCCCTGCGCCCGTGCGCCTGCACTCCATCAAGGACAGCCGCGACCAACACAGAAATTACAGTTCTCAGCTGTTCCAGCCGACCTGCCTCAGTTGGCCTGGAAAGTGCTCCAAATTGGCCGGATAAGTGTCCTCAACGGAATTACGACGTAGAAGGTCCCTGATCAATTTAGAAGCCTGTCCCCCATGGAAATTATTCGCGTGTAAATCACGAAGCAGATCGAGGGCTAATTTATCGATGCCCGCCGATGCAGATAATTACAGAAGCGCGAGAAAAATCGTGGGACTTGAATGAGGGGTAGCGATTCCATTTGCAGTACATCATACATATGTACCAGCGCTCAGCAGTAATGTAATCTACTCTAGAGGATGATGGTATTCGAGATAAACGCGCCCAGCACGGCCTTACCTCTCGGTTTCCGGGGAAAAATGCGACAGTTCGATATACAACGTCCAACGCGCCCGTTCATTTTTCATATTCACCGTTCGCCGAGGACGCGCCATTGGAAAATCGGGCGGCAGCTCGTTCATTTATCAAGCCGGAGTCCCTTCATCGTGTAACGCCTTGAAAAATGATCCTTATCTGCTTTGGTTGGCCACTCTCGGTGCACCGGTGTTCATTTCACCATTCCTCTATCGTCGATCAGGTAGCCGCGAGTGTCTCAATCTGCCTTCTCTCGTAGAGAGGAGATCCCTCTCTCCCGTGGAGAGAAAGAGAGATTCGCCGCGCGATGCGGTCGTGTACGCGTGACCCGTCACTTTTCCAGATCGGTAACGCCGATTCGTGGCCGCCTCGTACGGGGAGTTTCCACTCGTACGCTTCGTTTTCTTCGTCAGGTAGCCACCATTAGTCTCGAATATTCCCGATGGCATGCCGATCTGGCATAACCGTTTCCCTCGAGGGACGATGGACGATCCCTCGTGAAACCAATCCGCGTCTGTCAGCATCGACGTTCTTATCGGCGACGTGATTAATTATTTTCACGGTAGAAGCGATGGGCCACTTCGCTGACGCGCGTTCCCTTTTCCCGCACGTTTCATCATCGGCTGGACCGTCGACTGCTCGAGCGTCCGTTTCCGTCTTGCTTTCGGAGATACTTCGGCCGTCATCTCTGTCGATGGCCCATTGATTGCATCGCCATCTTTCTCTGCCCTCGCCGTGGATACGCGACGATAAACTGCTCGATGCGCCGCGATCGTGAGTGATGGTCGCTCGTTTTCCACCTGATACGCAATGTCGGCCAACGAGATACAGTTCTCCTCGGAATCCACGTTCCCCGGCGGAGAAGTGAGAAATTCGCGATAAAACACGAGGCTGCGAAGCTGGTACACGGGCAGTTGCGAGTGTTGCGACACCTCATCGCATCGGGACACCATGACTACCGTGATGGGACCAAGCACAGCGACAATTACGCGCAGCTGCGCGCGCCAATCGGCTAGTTGAATAAATCCAGCCGACCCAAACTTCGAGCTGCCGTTTGAAAAGTTAATTCACGGGACTCGCCTGGAATAGTCCGCCTAGTCGTCATTACGGGCGTCATTGCGATATCCGATACCCAGGATAACAAGCTCGTGCGGCTTGACGCGATCATTATCGACCTTTTCCTTGAAGGGATGCAGCCAGAATAGTGGCCGAGTCAATGGGACGACCGGGGAGCCGTGACAGCCATCGCAAGTGTCATCGCCGTCCAGACGGTTGGTAACAGATATTTCCACCGCCATTTCTGTGTTACCGCGGCCCCACGGTCGGATCAGCAACAGGGAATCCTCGAAAACTGATTATCTGAGGCTTCAACTGCGGAGAGCCGGACGAGTGATAATCTGTGCCACGATCTTCTGTCCACTTACGCTGTTTAATTCCACAAGGTTTCATGGTCCCGTGACATACAGCTGGTCATCAAGATACCACGGTTTGGTAGATGACCATTTCTTTTCGAGGTATAATAAGCGTGAACATGAGTTCAGGGTACCGTCAGGCTGTCTCAACGAGGCCAGTGTCACAGTTTTCGCGCTGCGAGCGAACCAAGGCACCCGTGTTAACGTCACCGACCGACATAACAGCGATCCGAAAGCGTACGTACAGATACAATCACGGACGTCATCGGGATGACCAATCGGTCCAGCCGGACGTAATGAGGCCTAAGTGTTCTTTCGTCACACGCGTAACCCGGCCACCTGCGAATACGAGATTGCTGGCGTAATTTCGATGTAACAGGTACCGGGGGTGTTATCATAGCTTCTTGGAGTTTCGTGAAAACCGACCATCCCGCGTCAACTCCATCACCGCCGCCACTACCACCACCACCACCACCATGACCACCATGACCACCACCACTGCTACCACCACCAGCAACAGCACCGGTGTCGCGTCGAACCTCGAAGCTTTTCCCTGACACACATGTACACGTGGAATCGGTCACACTACGAGAAAGGAGGAAGAGTGAGCGAGAGAAAGAGAGAGTGAGAGAGAGAGAGAGAGAGAGAGAGAGAGAGAGAGAGAGAGAGAGGAAAGGTGGAGAGAGGCAGCCAGCCCCGGGTGCAGCTGCAATTTCGCGTGCTGCACGCATGTCGAATAGCCAAGAGGGGCGATCAAGGCAAACGCACCCTGGAGGACTGGGCGACGAGAACAAACTAGCCTCCGAGCATTGGTGGCCGTTCCGTTCGCTTCTCGGCGGCCTCTCAGAGAGCCGAAGAGAAGTCGCCCGGTTATGGCTACGCCTGCTACGCCAGAAGAGGCGGTTAACGAGTCTAATTAGCGACGAAAACGAAAACGAGTTTGACCCTTTTTTCTCTCTTTCCCTCTCTCCGCCAGCCATCTCCTCGTCTTTCTCCCTTAAACACTCTCTCTGTACCCCTCCTACTCTGCTCCCTTTCCTTCGTCTCGGCCGCCAGGCTCTCCTCGAGTGTCTCTCTTTCTTTCATCCTACCCTCCCCCTCCTCCTCCGCCTCCTCCTCTTTCCTCCTTTCTCCGTTCTCCTCTATCCCGTGATCTTTCTCCGCCTTCCTTTTACATCCGCCTCGCTTCTTTCTTCTGCTCCCCGCAGCTCTTCCCTTTTTCACCGGTGACTGTCGGATGGATCGGAGCCCCACAGACCCCGGCCTGTCGGCTTCCTTTTTTCGCGTGGAAACGAAATCAGGTCAGTGGGACGCGCGAAGGGAGGTCGAGCCTGACGAGACTTTAATTTGCGTGCTTGCGTTGATTACGCTTTGCCCCGCTCCGACCGTGGCATCGTGAAATGCGGCTTCCGGAGGGACCGGCATGATGCCCGCGTGGAATCAGGTTTTGGCCACACGTTCCGCGTTCGCCTGCACTTGTTTATGCTCGTTCCGTGAGAATAGGCGGATTCGGGGTTCGGGAGATGAATTTCAGGAGAAACGGAAATGCTTTCTGGGGGCAAATGCTTAAGAAAGACAATAACTTAACAATCTCCTCCATCCCGACTGTAGAAGATTGCCACTACAGTATTGCCACGCAGTTTACCGGATATAGGTACACTGGACCACAGACGAAGATACATAGTCGAAATATTGCCCAAGGAAGACTGACAATTCTAACCGAAAATCGAGATCAGAGCTCTCTATTCGAAAGTCACTCTATGCCACTGGTGCACTTGAACTGACGAGAAAAAGAGGAACCGGAGAAGGTGGCGATTGCCATCGCGAACGACGGAGAGCGAGAGTAAGGCCGGGCGGAAGAAGACGAGAGTGGCCATTAATTAAAAGGAGTATAACGACCTTAAGCTTCGTTAGCATGCCCGTGGGCGGTGTCCTAAGACATTCCGTTTGTACGGTATTTGGGGACTAAACTGAATCTTCTTCTCTGCTCTCTCTCTCTCTATCTATCTATCTCTCCCCTAGCCACTTTCACTCCTCTCTATCCAGGATTTTTAAGTGGACGAACGAGTTATGCGCGTTTGCATCCATGGAAATTGAGCGATACCTCAAAACATACTTTTCCTCCGGAGTAATTTATGAAACAGAAAATAAAATTAAGTTCAGCCGCTTGTGATTAATGTCCTCGTAAAAAATTCCCCTCGAA
Source organism: Andrena bucephala (assembly GCA_947577245.1). NCBI lineage: Eukaryota > Metazoa > Arthropoda > Insecta > Hymenoptera > Andrenidae > Andrena > Andrena bucephala. Next base: position 94,040,942 of record OX387715.1, on the reverse strand, counting down.
TCGTGGCTGCATCCTCTTTGAAAGCAATTGATCATGAAGAAAGTACGAATTTAAGAAGAGACAGCTTCCGTAACTTACTCGAATTACACTTGGGTTTCAGTTGATTCGAGGCGCATGTACACCTCCGCTGTACGGGGGGGGGGGGGTGGGGTCGCTGCTCGCAGCAAACTCGTCTCGTTTTTAAGATAATCGCGGGAAAAGAGACAAAGTTCGGCGCGGCACGCCGCAGCACGACCGTCGAGGTCCCCTCTAATCGAGATCGTACTCTCCAGTAGTATTTTTTCGACTACCGCGCACGGCTTGATTGAGCTTCGGTGAAAAGCATTCAATTTATACGGGAGATATCTTGATCGGAGGGCGAGCGAAGAATGTACCTTCATTAAGGCGGGTTCGACGAACACGGTTTCGCTTTCGGTCGAAACCGTCCAATAATAACATTTTTTCGTAGAGACCTAGGAGTCCCCTGGGATACCTTAAAAATTTGTTTAACGACGCCGAAACCCTTTGAAACAGCGCGGGCGATCAATAGCGGCCACCGGATAATACATCTCCCGGTGACTCGTTGAAATTTCACCGCCGCTTCTGGAACTTCCACCTCATATCCTATTAAAAAAATGACGCGTCCGAGTTAACGGGTAGCTTAAGCTATTTGCGGTACCTTCGTTCATCGGTAGACCTAAAGCCTGGCTGTCGCAAAAGAGATCCACGATATGATAATAATTAAGCAGAAGGCAGGTTGCAGGTAGAATCTCCTACTAGACCAGTGCAATTTTCTCCACATCATCCCCTGGCAATCAACATCTTCCACCGCACGCCCGAGCCTGGAGTGGCCCAGATGTCTCCTAGCTCACCACCCACGATCCACGAAGGCGAACAAAACTTCGCCAGGTGATTCCCGGTGCTCCAATACGATTCGACCGAATCGTCGATCTTCCAACGGAGTCACGAACCCGTGGAATACGAGAGAACTGATGCAGGCCGGCCGATGCAAAGCGTTCTCCCGGCTGGCCTCGCAGAAACATTGTCGGCTCGGAGCTGTCGTCGCGCTGGAGGAGCGCTCCGTTAGTTCGAGGGCCCGTTGTGTCTGGCTAACAAGTCGACCCTCGTGGCCCCTCGAGGGTGGTCGGCCCCGGGAGGTCTCCCGATCACGCGCCTCGGTATCGGCTACTCGGACACGCCCGCGGTCCGTCATCCCATCATCCACGCTCGAGCATGGACACGACAACCGGCGAAGCCATCCTGCACGAAGGAAGATGATATCCGCCGGACGGAGCAGGTACCACACGGCCTCGCGCCCTCCACCACGGGAGATAGGATAATGTTCCGCTATTTAGACGATGGAGCTCACTTCGAAATGCCCGCAGCCACCCATGGAGAGCGCTACGCGAATCCCTCTCGGTAGGCTTGAACGCGATGCCACGGTGAGGCCGTGGCGTCCCAATACTTCCAATTGCTCCGGTTGCTCTGTGACCAGGTCTGACCATGATCCTTTCTGCCGTCGAGATGTCTCTATCGATGGAAGCTTCAATTTGGGATTCAGAGGGAGGATTTACCGGATGTAGGTACTGTTGTGGCGGGACCTTGTTAACGTAGGTTTCGGTAACAAAGTGGAAACTGGGTCTGGAGGGTATCTACTTTCTGAATATCCTCTGATCCTATGTTTAGAAGTATAGGAGCAGTACAGCAGGGTTAACCTACTCCGGGCAACTCCACTCCCCTCTATCAAAGGAGATCGACGCCAGTAAAGCGTACTCGAAGCCACGAAAGCAAGGTCCGCGAAGCGTTGAATCCTCAAAGTGCATCGAGCCTGATCCCCCCGGGGCCGGCAAGAACCTTCCTCGAAGATCTCGAAAACCTGACTTCTCCCACGTGCGTACGCTCGAGCACTCCCATCGATATTCTCCCTTTCATCCGAAAAAAAAAGGCGACCCGGACGACGACGACGTTTTCCCACGTGATCCGGCGAAACGAAAGAGCTGGTTTTCTCTCTCTCTTTCTCTTCACGTCGAGTGGTCCGTCGATCGCGAGTGCTCATTGTTTCACGGCACAATAATGGGCCCGCGTTTCGCTCGCAGCGGCAGGACAAGTGTGCGAAAAGCCGAGAGGGCGCCGTTCCACGGAAAGAAAACGAAGGCGTGCGTGAGCGGGTGAGCGGGTGAGCGGGCAAGCGGGCGCGACGCGTGGGGAGGGCACAAGCGGAGGATCGTCGTACAAAGAGTGCGCAAAACACACAAACAGCCGGATTGCAATAATGGATGCGTGTTGTACAAATACGATATCGGCTCGAGGGGGACGCCGCGGGCACGTGACCCTTTCAAAAGGACTCGGAATATAACGAACACCCCCAATGGCGTAACCCCCACAGGGGGCACGCTCCGCGCTCGTGTCCTCCGCCAGTTAGCGGGGTTAACTTACAAGCCTCTACCGCTAATGCGCGCTGGAATACAAGTTTTTTCTGCCTTCATCCCCTGCTGGAGGATCCTTCTTTCCCCGCTCTGCAGCGTCCTTACTGGTCGGAACGACGGTTAGATGATAATTCCGTGCTATTAGCAGCGTTCACACGTTCACATTCTCGGCGCCTAACTCTGGCGACGTTTCAGACGATGTTAGAATCGGAATTTCCTAAATTCTGATACTCACTGATGCTACTGGCATCTCATTAGTCAATGGGTTCAGTGAATCATCGCTATTCGACATTGTATGCAATTAGCATGTGCGCCAAGTTGGATCGCTTAAGAGGAAGCTAAGTGTCAGAGGGAAACCTCGGCCACAACTTGGGGGTGTAATTTCCATTCCCGAGAAATCTTGATTTCGCGCGTATTTCTCGGCAAATCATCGGGGACAATTAGTGAAAATGTGCAGCACGATTTGCGGCAACACGTCGGAAGTTCGTACTTAGGATACCAAACGACTGCAATTCCAGCCCCGCTAAAGACACGTGTCGAAATAAACCGCGTGCCTATAATAGCGTCTGAATTGCGCGTACGCCCTTCGCTATTCCACCCGTCTGTTGCGTGTACGCCCCCATAGACTGAGCCTGGGCTAAGGGCGAAACGTGACGTTTCTATCTGCGCGCGATATCTGCGACGCGTGTCACCGATACCGTGATTCCTGACAATATTAGGGAACAGCCTTCGTGACGCTTGGAATTTAATGGCGAACACCAATTGAATACAACACTATCTCTGATGGTTATTAGATTGCCGAATATGAAATTTCCATTCTTCAGGGTCGAACGAAAGTAAAAGTAATTCGGATTATATGCTTCACCGCTTTAATTTTCTGAAGTTCGACATGAATGTCCTGCTATTAGAAGTCCTTATTTTTTATAAGTCTCTAATAACTCCTGTCGACTTATATTGCGGAATTTCCTGAATATTGCCGAAGCACGGTTCGGCTGAATCGCTCTATTCAGTGAAATGACATATTACTAATTGTAAATAAAAATAAGGGTGCAAGTGTAAATCAACGCGCAAGTCGCCCGATTTAATTTTAATGCGTCGATCGATAGTCGTTGTTGTGACAATCGTGAAATAAGTTGAAGCGCGTCATCACGCAGCTTTTTTTATTTACACGCCGCTACGCAAATTGACGTGTGAAGTACACACTTGTGCTTGACAGGCTGGCCTTCGAAGCTGGTGACGCGAAACTGGGGGGTGAAAGTGCCACTACACGGGGGTCTCTCTTGTCGGACGGAAATCGTGAATAAAAATTGAAAATTACACGTCACGGTTTCCGGTGACTCGTCATTAATTCGCGACATACAAGAGCCAGTGCCTCGATTTTAATCTACACGTTTCACAAGGAACTTTTCGACGATCCTCCTCTGCGATAATCAATTTACGTGCACGCGTACCATTCAAGTTCCGCAGAAAAGATCTCGATGAATTGTGCGCGCGTAAATTTTGCAAGGTAGGCGGAAGATTTCATTAAATTTTCGCGGGGCAGTTTTAATTGGATTCATTTGGTTATCCGGTTCACTAAGTTGGAAAAATCGTTTTCGTGAAGTCAGCGTTAAATTCGACGCACCGTGCATTCGTGGACATTGCAACTCTGCAGATTTTCGATTACAGTGGCACGCTTGGTTGAATTATTTTTTCGTGTTAATTAAAATAAGTAATGAAGTGGTGATTAAAAAAATATGACTCCCCTTTACTCTCTACAGTGTTCTAGAATTTGTAGTTGATGTAGATATTATTTATTTTACTGTCAAACTGTTCAACAATTATTAGTCAAAGGTACAGTAAAATCATAGCAAGTTACAGTAGAAAGGGCAGACTGAAGAATCAATAACTTAGTCGATAAAACAGAGAGGCCGATCTCGTTCTGTTTTATTGGCCACCGCGCCTGCTTCCTCCTTTACCTTCAGAGCCTACTTCGCCCGAAATTCTACGCTGTAGACATCTATGTTACAGTCACCCTGTGTGAGCAACTTCTGGTGTCGCTACCTATGCACACATCCATGAAATATTTTTGAAAAGCTATCCTTCTATCAGCGATGAACAAGTCAGTTTTCCAAAATCACAAGGAAATCTATCGACTAGATTTAGAATAACTCTTAAAACAAAGTATCGACGAGGTATGGGATACACCAAGGTTCGAAAGAGTTCTGGATTTTTTCAATATCTATTTGAAACATGGACCATGGAACTTTTTTAAAAATGTTTTCACATTATAAGTTCTCATGACAACAGCTAAAGTAAAAGTTCTAGAAAATAAAAGTTCTAGTTTGAATGGAACCTATAAAATATAAAAATAAAAATTTCTCTATAACAGGAACAGATAATTTTGCTCATCAATATTGAAAAACAAATACTTTGTAAAAAATACTGAATACTATTCAATGAATAGTACTACAACAATAATAAATAAATATTACAGTTAAATTGATATTCTGAATGTGTTATTCATTTGTCATATTTACCTACGTAGATAATTTTTACGCAGATATTATAGAATTTTTGTGTATTTTGGTTCATGTAAGTTATAAAAAAATGTTATTTAGGTATTATACTTGACAAGTTCTCTTTTCTGTTCAATACTTCTTATGAAACTATTATAATTACTTATGTTATGATTTTTATGTATTTTATTAAATAAACACGAAGAGTTTGATATTATATTGTTAAATAAAACTAGTACCTAATAGTACTTTTCTTTATTTTATGGAGTTTCTTTTAATAAATATTCTAATATAACTGTTTCCATGAAGCTTTTATTACATAGGTTCTAAAATATCTGTTCCATGAGAACACTTTCTAAAGAAGTTCCTAAGGGCAACATTTCTTTCAATAAAAATTCCGCCGAAACATATATTTTCTTAAATGAAATATCTAAGTTTTAATAGAATTCTTTTAAAAATAAGAGTTCCAGAACTTTTTCAATCCCTGGGAGAGACCACAAACCAGGCATAGGATAGATCTATCACCCAACGTAAGTTTGTGTGACACGCTCGTAGGGCTCGCCAGCCTCCTTACCATTTTTGTGTCACACCCAACGTTATCGATTCAGTTTAAAATAAGATTAGAATGCTACGAATGGTAGGAATTAAAATTAAATGTTATCGAAAACATTTAAAATCTATCGCGAGCCCTCCTGCGTGTGACAAAAAATAATATTAGTTGATAGGTCTATCCTAACTTCAAAAAAGTAAAAAATCAAATAAAACACAAAAAACAGAAGATAATAATAATAATAATTGCAAAATAAAAAAAAGATGTGAAATCAAAATGAGCTGGAAGTACATAAAGGTGCTTTCCAACTGCGCTTAAGATGACACAATTATATTTACACCGCTAAAATGCTGTGTTCATACATTCTATTACTCATGTCGCGGACATTTTAATTAAAACATTGTCGTAAATTAATATCTTTACAATATTAATGATATACAAAAATTGCGCCAATTATAACAATGGCTATTTATACGAAGAAAAAAATGTATTAAATCATATTCAGCAGATATATTTTTATACAAATAAATATTTTAATACGAATAAATATTTTATTCAAAATACTTGGTGCTGCGGAACCGAAAAAATGTTAATTGTCTTAGTATTATGAATTTACAATAACTCCCTTACAATCTAAAATACATAAACATATACATATTAGAAACGCAGTCAGATTTATTCTACATATATTTAACACTAATACCATACGTAGTATATGCACACGCACACATTCACAAATGCACGCACAAGAAAGAAAGAAAAAGATTAATGCAATTTATACATATTTATTCAGTTTAGCAACACCAATTCGGGGCGCAGCGCCAAGTATTTTGAATAAAATATTTATTCGTATTAAAATATTTATTTGTGTAAAAATATATCTGCTTAATATTATTTAAAATATTGTTTTCTTTGTATAAATAACCATTGTTATAATTGGCGCAATTTTTGTATATCATTAATATTGTAAAGCTATTAATTTACGACAATGTTTTTAAATGGGATTCTTTTTGATGGGTAATAGAATGTATGAACACAGCATTTTAGCTGTGTATATGTAGTTGTGTCATCTTAAGCGCAGTGGAAAGCACTTTTATGTACTTGCAGCTCATTTTGATTTCACATCTTTTTTTATTTTGTAATTATTATTTTTATCTTCTATTTTTTGTGATTAATTTGATTTCATGTATTTGGCGTAATTTTGATCCTTTTTTGAAGTTCTTTATAGGGATCTGACTTCTTTTTACAAAGATAATTTGCATAGGGAATGACTTCTGGTAATTTTTAATATTATAAATTAGAAAGGTTCACCATCAATAGCCATGAACAACCTTACACAGGACAGAATTAAAGATAAATTGTACGCAAGTTAACAACTATGAAACAAACCATGAGCACCGCACTGCCGATCTATATATATTATGTATATGTATAGTACTTTGTGTATAGTACAAGAAACGCTGATTAAATTCGTGCATTATCGAAGGTGTCCATGTATCAAAATAACTGAATAAGTATATGTATACGAAATCCTTCCTGCAAAATTATGCGTACATATATAGCTTGGCGTAGGTCACAGCATCATTTTACGCCTCGATTATCTACATGTATACATACAATCCTCAGTTTAGTTACAAATAAAAAAATATATAAAAAAATTTTTTATGTTAAACGATTTTATTAAAAATGCACTAAAAAATAAAAAATAATTTTTTTTTTGTACTGCAATTTCGATGGCGTTTTTTCACTTGAAATAAAATCGTGGAGTAGGATGTTTCTCATATTAGAATATGAATCAATTTAATACAGCATTAAGCGTTGAAATGATTTTTTGTGAGATACCATGCTCCACGATTTTATTTAAAGTGAAAAAACACCATCGAAATTGTAGTACAAAAAAATAATTATTTTTTAGTTTTTAGTGCATTTTTAATAAAAGCGTTTAACTTACTTTTTTTTTTTATATATATTTTTTATTTTCTAGTTTTTTAATTTAATTTCAAATCGCGATGCGACTAGCGACCAGAACGTAGCGGCTTTTTGTCGTTTTCGTAAAGAACGCGAGTGGGTGATTTCAAGTCGTTTGGATTTGTGGTTATGGGTTATATTTATTGATGACTGAGTAATTTTTTTACCCGCTCGGGGTTAATTTTTTTTTTTAAATATTGTATTGTCATCGAAACTACGCACGCCTGCAATGTTTCAAGACAATTGGATAGTTGGAAGTGAGTTAAATTTGAGTTCCCATATTTGAACCATACAAAGAAACAAACAACCAGAGGATCGAAGCTGAATAAAATCGTTTAAAAACAGTTTGATGATATACAAACATGACGCAATTCAAATTTGGTCAACATACCTTGTATTTGAGGCTGCATTTTAGTTGCAATTCAATGGTCCAACAATACATACCTATTTGTAAAAACACGTGGCATCTCAAATTTTGACAACTTACCTTATTTGACACTCGTCAAGTTATAACCTGACTGTAAGCTGTCAAAATTTCAAGTAGATTGCGTAGTGAAGATAGTGATTGACGAACGAAACATGTATTAGTTCGTTTTGGCTGAAGGTGTGCGTGTAACGCGTATACGCATTACACTGACGAAAATTTAGCTTGAAGAAGAACAAGAAAAAAAATCTTACAGTTTCCGATTGATCCATGAGACGATATTACGATATCTCTGTCATGCGTGGGCCGATTTTATTGAATTGCGTTTTATTCGAAAGCTTATATGCGGTTTACATAAGAAAAATGCCTTTAAATTTAGAAAATATTACAGGCGTGATGAGATATTAATGAAATAAGTTTCAGGTAAGGTTGGAATAGTCGTGTTTCGGGTAAAGAGGCAGCGACAGTCGACATATACAGGATGACGAAACATATACTTGGCGTCGAGACGCTACCACGTCTCTAGATACTTCGTCATGGTCAAACATCTATGCACGACGTTTCAGGATTTACACTCGTGAACATACCAATGCGAATGTAATTAGGGGGAAACCAATATTATATTAAATGTATGGCTGCCTATTAGTGAACGTATTCGAATTCAATTAATTCTACGTTTATTTACCTAACTATACATTTGGCGTTAATTGCAATTTGCAAAACAAAAAGAGGATACATTAAACAAAAGAAAAGTTCATAATATATCGAGGCACGATGGGTCACAAACGATTTCGATCCAACCCTTACCAAGTTTGCATAACAATTGTGGAAGCGAAGTATTTACCGCAAAATGCGAATCCCATCGTGGTGGTCAAAGTGGGCAATCGAAAGCGAAAAACTGTGGTTCGTGAAAGAACCGACACGCCAGTTTACAACGACGTAATATCGTAAAACAGTAGTTTGAAGAGGTTCTGTCAGCCACGTTCATTTTAAAATTTTCAACGAATTTCAGTACTTTGTATTCGACCTTTTCTGCAATTTGGACCAACTGTTGAGTACTAAAATCATGATAGCCGTATATTTGAAGACTTACTGTCGCCTAAAGTTTCATGGCAGCACGAGTTTCGAAGTTGCCCTAATATGGGACCAACCAGGTGGTGCACCAAAATATCTAACTGTTTTTATAGTCTCACGGCTCATGGGGAAAACTTAAAGTCTTGCCAACTAAATTTTAGCATTATTGCACATTTGCCTGGATAGATCGTCAATACTATCATAAGTGGGCGATGCTGACCAACCCAAAGGATCTCGCTGCAGGGGCTAATGGTTACGTTAAATGCAACATCGCAATTAATGTAAAAGGGGAGAAAATGAAAGTATATCCCGAGACGGAGGGTGAAGACGACATCGAAGGGTAATTTTCAATCCTAAGCACGTAATAATTAATATTCCAAAGATCACAGTTGAAAAACTGTGTCTACTCCAAGACAAATTTGTCTACGAAAATATTATCTACATCCTTATCATAAAATTTTAACATCACGGAGTAATTAAAACGATCACAGAGCACCATAAATCTAATTCAAAGATACTGAAACGTCAGCTGTACGAAAATTATACGTCAAATAGGTAATTCACCTATCCATCATCCTCATACAAATCCTATTAAAAGGTGCTGTAATATTTATCACATCAAAATCCTGAACGTATATCCAGCCTCTAGTATGTTTCATATAAATTGCAACGCTCGACTCGTATATTCTCATATAAAATTCTTGCCTCCAAAACCCGTGAAATCTTAATATCGCGAGATAATGCAATTTAAATCGAATTAAGGAAGATTAAAACGGCTACTGTGCCAAAATTACAGTTCAAATCGATAGTCAATTTACAATCACTGCGCACTAGGAATTTCCATTAAAAGACACTCGAATATTTATTCTACCAAACCCCCAGCCGAATTTCCGAATTTATATTCGACGAATCGCACAGATGAAAGTCGTTCGAATACCTATCGCAAAGAAATTGTGTATTAAATTGATTCATAATGCTGGAGTTTCCTTGTTGCTACAATTTTTTTACTTATTGTCTCATAATTCCTTCGCGTAACAGTTCATCTACATACATATTGCATCCTGCCGTCACCGTGACGGGAAATATCGCCGCGTTCCAGCATCCATTTTAATGTTACACATCGTGTTCCGCGCGGTGTGTCGCGCGAAATCGATTTCGAGCCAGCCCCGATTTCGCGATATTACCTAGTTTGAACGTTTAACGGAGATCGAATAATTACAGGAATCTCTTGCTGCCCGTTGGTGGCGAGTCCCTGCTCTATAGACAGCACGCGCGCTACATTTTTGCGATTTATCGGGCGGACGGGCTGCCCGACATGAGCAGCGTGTGCGTGAAAAGCGATTTCGAGAATATTAACCCATACGTGCAAATATCGTTTGCTGGGATGAAGGTACGTTAACCGTAAATAAAGCAAGGAGAAAAGCAATTCACGGCACAGTCGAACAAAAAGTGAAATTCATTTTTCTAAACTTTACACTCTTTAAATCTTTTTTTTTTCAACGTTTTCTTTATTATTCTCTATACTCCTCTCTGCTTATTATCCCCCATTTCGCGTGCACTCAATGTTTGTTGCTTTTAAATTTCGGTTTATCTCGCGAAATAATAAAAACACCTCGTGTTTGCAGAATGAACTAGGTAAATAGAGATTAAAAAATCGTGTTTTCGGAAATATATCATGAAAAATATTTCTACTTCGAAAACGAGGAATTATTGAGAGAATTCGCAGGGATCGACGAGCGAAGCATGGCAGACTTACGGGCCGAGGTTTAACGAGCGAATCACATTCAAGGAAATGTTTCCGTCCCTCTGTCAACGCGTCAGAATTGCCATAAAGCATCGTATCAACAGCTGTCAAACATGTGTGGTGGCTTCTTACATCCTTAACATGAGCAGGATATCGCACTCTGGGAAATACGGTGAGTATCTCTCGCGAAGATCTTACTACATTTTAAATATTTATCTCTCCACTAATAGGGATGCGTTATTAAATGAATGGGTAAACATGTCGATACCAGAGATGCACCCTACAGTTATAACGACTCAAAGAGCCAAACACGCAAAAATCGAGTTGTCGCATAAACGAAATTCAAATAACTAGCTAACGAAATTGAACGACGCGATCGAGGCTGAAATAATGTTGATTGCACGATAAATATTTGCGCAATAAATTGTCTTAGTTGTCTGATAAAAAGAGGGAAGGGTCTTTTATGTGGCCATCCACTTTTTCCCAGAGACGAAAATATAAAGTACCTTGATGTATTATCTCGCCACATTTATAAGGTTTCCTGCCGACTTTCGGGCCATCGTTCCTTCATTTCTACGGCTGTGGGACAGCAGAAAAGAACAACTGTTTCGGCAAATGCTCGACATCCTTTCCTTTCTATCGCGGCAGAGTTCTTCTCTCCCTAAAAACCGAGATGGAAGACCCAGAAGCGTCGTCCGGTATCAGTATCGAAACAGAGCCCACGGCTCCTATCATCGAGGTACATCCACTGGGATCGATTTTCGTTTCTAACGAGATTGTCCCGTCGATTCCCTTCATTGTTGGCCCATTCTACAGCAAACTTATCGCGGGTTTCTTCGTGAATTTCATGAATAACTCACTGGAAAGTGAACCTTCTTCGGGATTCCAAATTCAATGCTAAAATACTCGAATAACTAAATTCCGCCAAGAAACGCCATCATGATCCAATAATTCTCTTCCTCAAAGAAAAGCCTGTGGGATACAGACGAATACTGCCTGGTTGCTGTGGTGTACGACGTGAGCCTGATCGATCGTCGAAAATTTTCGTCGAAATCAATAAGCTTCGAGGTTAGCCTCGGGAACGCAGGCAACAGACAATTCCCTTACAGTCAATGCTTCGAGGACACCCACGACGGTATTGAATTCACGTGCATACTTTCCTCGGCGAGTCCTTTCGCATGGTCGAGAACCGGCGAATCTATGTTACCATTCGAGCTTTCCATTCCAACTGTCCACGGCCTCCCAATTTACTTGTGTTAATATACTCGGGAAGTTTGCGTCGTGCGCGGCGCCCTCCGTAAAATGTGATTAATTTTCAACAGGAAACGGTATGCCGGAGCGGCGACCGGACTTCGAGAGCGGAACCCCGCCACGAATGACCGGATCGTTGGATCGCAAATATAATTATCTGCCACTTGGCTCGAGAAAACCCTGCCTCTACGTCAAGTCCTGGTGGCCGAACCTCGAGTGGAGGATGCACAATAGCAATAGCCTGGCTTTCATTGCCGACTTCCTTGTAAGTCCTCCTCGTTCGGTGCTTGTCGATGGATCGGTCTATCTGTAATTCTCTATACTTCACCATTCTATAAGATTCTTGCAAAACCACCATCTGTACCAATTATAGGATGGTATTTACTGAGCGGCCCATAGAATATTGAAGTAGAAACTTAAGGGGGTATACCTGTTTGAACCCTCGGAAAATGTGTACACTTTGTGAATTTTTTACAAGTCAACGGCTTGATGAAGATTTTTCATTTTTTTATTATCTTTACATAGTATTATGAACTACTTAAAAAAAAAGTTTAAGTTAAAAAACTATTGTTTTCCGGAAGTTATGGATACATATCTGAAAGTCCCTACATTTTAGACGGCTAAACGGTGGCCCTGAAAAAAACTGTATGTCGTGTCTGAAATCAAAAACAGTAAAATTTTCTTATAAAATATGTTAATAGCTATCGTCCTACCGGGCCGATTTTGAAAATTTTGAAAAATAAAAAAATGGTGAGAAATCAAAGGTAAAGTTACATTTTTCTAAGAGAGTCCACCTTTTTTCTTTATAAATAATAAACGGGGAATCGGAATAAAAAAAGCCCTCGTAGGACGATGTGGAATCCTAATACGATTCTGCATGCAAAATTGGAAGTGATTTGGTTGAACGTAGCGCGAGTTTTTAGAGCCACAGTAATGAAAAAATATAGTTCCGCTGCGATCGGTCGAGCCGCTGTGCCGCGCTACCTGGGATGTTTCACTCAAATGCCTATAACTTCGTCAATTTTCCGAATTTTTACATCAGACTTGTTTTATACTATTTCCAAAACATCAATCTATGAAAATATGTAAAAAGAAAAAATCCGATTTTTGACACTTTCAAACGGTTATACCTCCTTAAGTAATTAAGTGTTAAAAGTTTTGTTACAAAGGTCCACGAGTTGAGATTTCGACGACAAACGACGTAAGAGCTCGGTGCAAATTCATCGACCATCGACGCTCTGAAATAGTAAAGCTCCATGAAGTAGCATCGCTGCTCGATCCAACGAACTTCCCTCGGCCGAAAGAAATATTTTATTACAATCTCGAATCGAACAGCCACGGCTTACAAGAAACGGCAAAGTTTGTTTCCGAAGTGGGGCAGCGATACGAGGGCAATTTTAATTCCCCACGATAGGAAATGAGGTTGGAGGAACTGGACGGCCTCGTGGCGTTGGAGGAACCGGAAGCTTACAAGCTGTACAACGAAACGGTTCGCGCCCTCAAGAATCACTGCATCCATTATTTGCATACGTTGGACGCGGGTCGATACGACGACGATGGTGGCACCACGAAGCTCGATCGACATCGCGTGAACCTCTGCCGTAAGGAGATCGAGACTATCCTGAAGAGGATCAAGATCAACGGGGAACTTCCCAGCAATCACTACCTGAGGATCGCGATGGCGCACGCGTACCACTATCTAGGAAAAGTGAAGAAGTTACAGGAAGACGTGAGTCGAGCTCTGTGGTTATTTCGTAGTTTCTTGAAAAAAATCGCTGCGGGGGCAATGGAATTCCATCAAGAAACCGGCGACCGGAGTTTAACCTTGATTGCGATTACGGACTCATCGGATTAATCTCTCAAATTGAATAACATCCGCGAGCATTCTTACAAACTTTTGCCTTTCTGTAGAATTTTCAGAGAACCTTTTTTTTTTAGGGGGAGGGACAGTATTTAATTTAAATTCCTGTTGCTCTTTCCTCGTCTTGAGAATTTCTTGGGGTCCCTGAAGAGCCTTTAAACAAACCGCTCAAACTTTCCTTGTTCTCTCTCTTTATGCTTGGTCGAGATACGGGGAAGTGATTTATGAGATGGAAAGGAGAACGGAGTCATAAAAGCTCCTGTTTCTCCCTGCGCTCCGCGGAGATTCCCAAGCGGAAATCACCATTGAAAAGCAGGATGCAAAGACATCGGCTTCTTTTCATCGTGGAAATTCGTATTTCGAATTCCTTAAATATTTGAGCTTTTCCATCCCGCGAGTAACTCGACGGAGGAATCAGAGTCTCCGAGAGCAGTCTATACTTATTACGAATTTATCAGCCACAGCACAGTCTTCCCGACGTTTTCGTTTGGATGATAGCCGGCTCGAAACGTGTGGCCTGCGCGCGACTGATGGCCAAGCAAATTATTTACTCGGAGGAGGCGGTGGCAAGAGGGAAGAAATGTGGCCAAAAGATGATTATCTTCATGAGGGATCCGGGGGAAGATGTCGAGGCTGATTACGCGGCCTGCAAAGTCGAGCTTTTCCTCTGGCTTGGGAATGCAAAATACGTTGGTAGCTGCTGGTCCGCGATTCCCCCAGGATACGAAGTGGACTATGAAACGGGTGTCGACACATTCCCAAAGTTTTTGGAGTACACTCAAGCCTCGGTACGACACGAATTCTTTATTGAAATTTTGGAACAGGGTCGAGTTTCGCGGTCTTCTTTCAGAGATGACACGGATTTAATTAATGACGGAACCGAAAGGTTGTAGGGTCAAAAGGAGAGTGAATCTTTTCAAGTCCCTTCGCGAGAAAAAGTCAATACTAATTATTTTGTCACGTTATTTGGGCACGTTGAGAATTTGTAGATTTAAGTTTCACTGGCACTGCGGGTTAGTAGAACTCGCTTTAATTACATTGTACGAGCTTGTTCAGAAATTATCTGGTACAATTCTGCAGGAGATTACAGTTACATGAATTATTCGCTTAAGACCGTGAAAGCTGATAATTTATCACGGCGGTGGTAACGAGGATGCTATTTTAATTCAAATGAGTAAGAAATTGGCGGGAAATGTATTTAAAATGTCTCTCGTTAAACGAGGTTAGCGACGTTAAAGAAATGAATCGTAATGACGGTATCCATCCACCCCAACAGTAACGTAGAAAGTAATTGAAACATTTGTAGGAGTGCAAAGTAATCCCGTGGCGAACACGCCTTTCTAAATGCAATTGAATGCGCGTTTTAACCGTTGAAATTCTTTTTCACTCTTTCAAATTATTCCCACTTCCCGTTTAAAAACTAACTTTCATGTCAGAGATATCATTGCTGATGAATCTATTCTCGTTCAAACCAATCAAATCACTCAGCAATTCATTAAAACGTGAGACGAACGACCTCACAGTCTCTAAGTAGTTACAGTTATGACGACTGCCAAAGCCGTTGGAGTGAGCATGACAATGTCAATTTCCGTTACGACCGATAGCGACTCAGAAATTCCAGCGTCATCTCATCCCGCAATACTTCGAACGAAACAGTGTTAGTTCCTCGGAACATCCGTGTTTTGCGTTGCAGGCGTTTCAATTACGCGCTCACATATTCCAAGGTCGCTTTGATCCTGGGATGGATGCATCTGGTTTATTGGATCCTTTTGTATGCGTTGCGTTTCACGGTTACACCGCTGCCACTAAAGTAAGTTTGGTTTCCCGATATTTCACCCATGATTCCCGATAAGCGAGCAAAGTTTCGTAGTTACGAATGTACGCGAAGGAATACCATTGTAAACAAGTTCCCAAACTCGCGGCACGCTACTCAAGAGCAATTAAACTGCCTACTAGTTAACGTTAGTCAAGCGCATTCGCTCTCATCCGCGTTTTCAGGTTCTCAAGCAGACTCTCGATCCATTCTGGGATCAGACTCTGATTCTACCAGCGAGAACCCTGCACGGAACGAAAGAGCACGTGAAGCTGCACCCACCCGAGATAGTCTTGCAAGTATTCGATCAGGACATATGCGTGAGTAACGTTTCTAATTCATCCCCGAGCACGCACCGTGACTTTGCACGTTCGTAGATACGTTTAATTACGCCGTGTGCCTGACGTCAAAGTAATTTACGAATTGCTTCGAGTTATAACACTTTACCCAGAGCTGTTCGCAAATCGAAATTCTCAGGGCACCACGGAGTTCTGCGGAAGATGCACAGCCGTTCCATTAGTTAAACTGGCGAAGGAAACTTACTCGCCGCCTGATTTCCCTCCGAAACTCGAGTGGTACAAATTTAAATCGCAAAGGGATTGCAGCGGCTCCGTGCTCGCTGCTTTCGAGCTCATAGAGGTGAGAGTTGTGATACAAATCGATATTCACGTCGCACTCCCCTGCCCTTCTCCTCATGCTCCCCCTGCCATTATTTTTAAGGATTAATTTCCAGATTGCTGTTTCCCTCCTACCTAGATTTATAACTAGTAACGCGTACGAAATATAAATGGGAAAATCCCAATTTTATGAAAGCCACCACATTTCGTTCACTAGCATCTGACTTTGGACAAGCTGGAATTAGTTCAAGAAATGCAAATGAAAATCTGTGTGCCCTGTTAGGTGGAAGCAGACGAAGACGTGGACAGAGCGATAGACCCTTCGGAAGAGGACACGAAATACAATATACCCGTCGACATCAAGCCGAAAATGGCGAGCTTCAGGCTCGAAGTTATATTTTGGGGTGTACGGGACATGAAGAAGATATCTTACCTGCCGGTGCTGAAACCTAGGGTTATTGTAGAATGCGCCGGAGTCCACGTGAAGTCGGAGGTGATGGAGAACGCTAAGAAGTTCAGCAACTTCGAGGAGCCTCACATTATGGTCGACTTGGTAACTACTATCAGTTTCGTCGCTATTATTATTGTGTCTTAAATACATCAAGTCCTGAGAAGGGTCAGGGCGAAGTGAAACCCAGCATCAGTGAAGTGGAAATATTTGATACACGAATGAAAAACAATTCTTTTCCTCTTAGTTTGAACTGTTTTTCGTAATGGTGTTTCCTGCAGCTGTTAGAAAATATTTCGATATAAACTTGAATGATATAAATTTCTCGAAGGATATGCCGGAGCTGAATATCTATTATCCCTGCATCACGATAAAAGCTTATGATTCGCGAGGCTTCGGCTGCTTCAAGTACGCGGGGATTTGCATCATACCGAGCGTGCATGTGTTCCTGGAGCAATTAATAACTGAGGAGGATTACGATGCACAAATACACGAGGCGAAATCGATTTTCAAATCTCCGTGGACGAGGAGGCAGGCCGCCACCATTCGTGAGTTTTTGTTTAGAAGAAACAATCGTAGAAATAATTTCCTCCCAGCCATATTTCTACTGTAATATATTAGCATACGTTTGAGTGTAATAACCTGGTTTCCCAGCGTTTCAGAAGTTACTAAATATTTGAGCTTGGTCGTTCAACAGCCCCGCATACATTGATTTCGCAACTTCCCTTGCAAAAGTTAATAACGCTATGGAAAATCCAGTTCCAGCCTGCACGCGACCGAGGAACTTTGTTAATTAAAGTTCACGGGAACATTTATCCCGCCGCGGGAATAAACGTTTTTTCCGACACTCGAGTAATGTCTAAAAACGCTAACTGTCTGGCTCCGAACTGGCACGAGCCAAAATTAACTCCACGGTTCGGTTATTAATGGATTTGTCAATCAAGCTGTCTCACACTCGAACGGCAAACGCGGTTTCAATAACCCCAGGCAAAAATATACAGGGAGAGTACGAACGCTTTCCTTCGATCTTTAATCTCTAATGTAATGTTTAATGATTTCCCCTAAGTGCCACTGTCGATTGATTACGACCCATCGGAGGACGAAAACAAAGAACTAATCCCGTTCAAGAAGATGGCTGGGAAGGATGTCTCTTCGAGGTTCCAGAAGATCTTACGATCTGTGAAGAAACTTCTAGCCCGTCTTAAAAGTTATTTATAAATTTATTTTCGACCGTAATAATTAAAATATATGATTTCGGCGCACTAGTTCAGTCTATTTAAAAACAATAAAAACAAGCTATTTAGCAATTATAATTATATCAGCTTCCGACGTTTCGATCTTGGTTTAGATCATCTTCAGAAAAGAAAACAATATAAAATACTGCTTTTGCTATTGAAATTGAGTCACAGTGCTCTGGCACTGTTTTCATCTGGTAGCAGATGTTTTGTTCACGTTATACGTTAGTCTTATTCCAACCGACTCGGGGGTCACACGTAGTGCCAGAGCACTGTGATTCAATTTCAATAGCAAAAGCAGTATTTTATATTGTTTCTAAACTTTCCTGAAGATGATCTAAACCAAGATCGAAACGTCGGAAGCTGATATAATTATAATTGCTAAACAGCTTGTTTTTATTGTTTTTAAATAGACCGAACTAGTGCGCCGTAATCATATATTCTAGCCCGTCTGCTTGGGATTAGAAAGAAGAAGAAGGCGATGAGAGCAGTGGTTTCCGTGGATGACGAGTCGCTCGATTGGTGGAGTAAATATTTCGCTTCCCTGGAGGTGAGTCGACAGGAGGGAATCCGTCAAGCGGATGATCCGATATTTTGAAACGAGGCGTTTTCAGGAGGAGAGGAGCAGACAGCTAGGCAGCATTCTTCCTGAAGATCGCAAGTTCGCTGTGACGTTCAAGGTATCCTACGCTTTAGCGTATTTTCATCAGCTCAGCTGTCTCATTGGACGGAAAACAGGTGTACGATGGAGAACTGGAGATGCAGCCGCAGTTCGCCGGTTTCCATGATCGTCTCAGGACGTTCGAGTTATGGAAGGGACGGAAGTTCGAGAATCCCGATTACGACAGCTGCAATTATGTTGGAAAGTTCAAGGTTTGGCTTAAATTCATCGTTTGGAAATTGCGGCGGAAAAATTTCGATTAACGAGCATGTTTCATAAAAACAAAGTGGTCGAAAGTCATTGGCAAGTGGTACGGGAAAGGTGGGGTAGTTGATCATCGGGGATACATGATCACGTCAGTTTTTTAATTAATATATTGGCAATTTGTGCCTGCTGTCACGTTATCGTGGTAATGTTTACATAATCGTAACACTTCATATTGCAGTTTTCTTTCGCGAGCATAGAATAATGTAGTTAGTAGCTTCGATCTTATTTGCAGCAAAAAAGTAAATATTTCGGTCACCTTGATCTTCCTGCTTTTCGAGTGAATGTTGCATTTTCCATGATTCAAAATATATTAAGTAAAAACATTTCTGGTCTATTAATGCTATTTATTGATTGATCTAAATATTTAAGGTAAGTTTAGTTTTTCACCTTTTTCAAATCGAGTGCATTGAGGGATACTTGATCAGTATGTGAGGCGGGATACTTGAACAGGTGAAAAAGCCCCAGAAAAAACCATAGAACGGCTAATGAAACAGAAAAATACGGCAAAGAAAGTGAGAAGGGAAGTCTTTTCTTCACCATCATCTGAATTAGATGATATCTAACAATAAGTGAAATGTCTTTTAAGAATGCATTTATGTTGTTTTATGTCATTCTTCGGTTTTATTTTTTCAGTAATTCTTTCAAGTTAGTTATAGTTCACTTTCCATTTATGATATTCCCTTTATTTCATGTTATTTACTAAGATAATAAATATTTTTTAGAAAATTAATATGTTATTTACTCTTAAAGTTCACTGATCAAGTCTCCCCTTTAGTGGTGGATACTTGTGTATAACGTCACTGCCGGAAAATGTTTAAATTCAGTCATTAAAATTAGTTTTCACCTCTCAAATTTGTACAAGTATTATTGAGAATACTCTAAGAATCGCAACTTAAGTAATTAAATAAAAACAAAGCAAACCATTATTATTATTGTAATAAAATAGCAAAACTGTGATCGACTATCTCACCTTTCCCCTACTCCTTAAAATGACCAAAAAACTCGTCACTTTCATTTGTCAATCGCTGGCATTTCGTGGACGTAGATGTTGAAATTTATTCGCAGGGACGCATCTGCGTGTATCGTTGGCCGCACCCAGCCAATCTTCCATGCAAGACGAGTAGCGGGAGGAGCGCGGTTAACGGTTTGTGCAACGATTATCCGTCCCCAGAGCCAGTTAAGCTTCTGGTCAGACTCTACGTCGTGAAGGGTGAGTCCATCGACAAGCACGCGTCCTCGTAGACTCCCAGCCGCAAGGAGTAGATGGTAACGAATCGATCTTCCCCATAGGCATTAACTTACAGCCTAGCGATCCCCTGAGCGGAAAATCTGACCCGTATCTGTGCGTCAGGCTTGGGAAAACATTTATCAACGACAACAAGAATTATATACCTAACCAGCTAAACCCGACATTTGGACGGTAGGCGGGCGTTTCAATTTTGGTGACCCTTTGTCACGGTTTCTTGGGAAATGGCCATCTTTTGTTTAGCTTTTAATAAATTAGAGGCATGATACTGATTTATGAATGTGATTCCTACTGCGTATTCCTCTCCTTTGAGAAGCTAAAGATCAGTCAGACCTTAGCATCATGTTCTCTAGTAGATGTCTTTCTTCAAGTACGCTCAATCACTATGAAACGCCGACTGAAATTCACGAAGCTAGGAAATCTATTAAATTTCAACGTGCTTCGCTAGACTGTTCGAGATAGAGGCCACTTTTCCTCGAGACTACACGTTGATCGTGCAAGTATGGGACTACGACGCGACTTCGGGCGATGACCTGATAGGAGAGACCAAGATCGACCTGGAGAATCGATTCTACAGCAGGCACCGCGCTACCTGCGGCATATCGAGGGTCTATAGCGTGGACGGTTACAATCGTTGGAGGGATCGCGAGAAGCCGACGCTGATACTCGAGCAGCTTTGCAGGAGGAATAACCTGCCGCCACCCGAATATAGAAACGATTACGTGAAAATAGGGCGCCAGAGATTCCCTTTTATCGATAACCGCCCGAAAGACGGAGCCGGTACGTTTTAGAAATTAATCGTTCGGGTATAAATGCCATGGGAATCGTGTCAAACGGGATGCTATTATATATTAATGATAAATGATTCCTATTCAGACAGAGAAGAATGCATGGCATTGAATGTACTTCACCAGTGGCAAGACTTCCCCATTTGCGGGGGTGCCTTGGTGCCCGAGCACGTAGAAAGGAGGCCGCTTTTTAACATCGCGAAACCTGGACTGGAGCAGGTGATGATAGAAACGATTTTCTTCATTCGATAGCTGAATACGCGAATAGGAACAAAGCTGCTGCGGTGTATATAAAAAGAATTGCGGCTGGTATTCTGAATGCGCGGCTTGAATGTCTGATTAGCCACTAATGTGGAACCGAAATAGATTTGGAAACGATGTCAGCAATGAATTTTCAACCGGCTAAAAGCACTTGAGGCTCCGTTAGCCGATTGATTTATCAGAAGAATGCCTCGAGCGCGACATTCGCAAATTGGACGGTCTCTCGCCTACCTAAATATTCATTGGCCAGTTCTAAAAGCGTGAATCCGCATTTTCGATCGATGTTTCAGGGAAAGCTGGAACTTTGGATCGACATGTTCCAATCCGAGGAGCTACCCCCGAAACCGGCGGTAGACATCACTCCGTCGGTACCAGTGGAATATGAGATTCGCGTGATCGTTTGGAATACCGAGGACGTGCCTCTCGTTGAAAGTCAATTTCTTACGGGGGAGAAGAGCTCCGATATTTTCGTGAAAGGGTACGCTCGAGGATGCCGCCGACCAATAAATGTGTATCTTTTAAATCCTCCGTTTCGAGAGAGCTTCGCCGAAAGGATTTTACAGGTTTATCGAGAATCTGGGATTCGATAAATTTGTTTCAAAATACTCGGGCGCTTAAAATTAAAAGTACACTGATAGGTAGACAGTGTAACCATAGACAGGGAAAAGAAACCAGGAGTTCTTGCAGTAATATGGAACGGGACATATTTTCTCATATCTGACGATCGATTCCAGCTGGATTATTTATGATGATTACCAAAAGACCGACGTCCACTACAATTCCCTAACCGGCGAGGGTAATTTTAACTGGAGATTCATATATCGTGTCACGTACTCGAAGGGCGAGCGCGTTATGATCGTACGCAGAAAGATATCTGTCTTCAGCACGAGTGAAACCGAGGACAAACTGCCTTGCAAATTGCATCTGCAAGTCTGGGACAGCGATCATTTCTCTCCGGACGATTTCCTCGGTATGGCGGACCACTCGAAATCCAGCGTTAATTAGCAATCGTCAACGAGCGCAACGGAAGCTGTGTAGCTAGTTAAAATCGACTGTTCCTAGGTGCCCTGACGTTGGATCTGTCCAGAATGCCACGGGGAAGCGCAAACTCGAAGAATTGCACCCTGAAGCTCCTCGATCCCAGCTTACCAGTCACTGATCTGTTCAAAGTGACACGGATCAAGGCATGGTGGCCATTTGGGAGCAGCGTTGGAACGGGGGACTTTGTTCAGGCGGTGGGTTTCGTAAAATATGTCTAATCATTAGCGTTTATGGAAGTGAACGTTATTATCTTGTACTGTAACATTTGACTACAGTAGTTTCTGGTAGATTCGGATTATTCAGTTGCCATCGAAGCGAATTGCTCGAAATGTTCCTTTTCCAGTCACGAATGCTATGAAATATTAATCTATTTTTTGCTAAGAAATAATCGTGATACGTCGAAGTAGACTCACGTGGAGCAATGTATCGATTCAGGGCAAAGTCGAACTAGAAATGTCAATATTGCCAGCAACGGAAGCCGACGAGCAGCCTGCGGGCAGAGGAAGAAACCCACCCCAGAGTCTTCCCCCTCCGAAGTAAGAAACTTAATTACGAAATAGAAAACTAATTCGAATTTTCATCCTTTTGGTAGATTTTCGAAACTGGTAATTTAGATAATTCGGGAGTTAAATCAGGTCATCTACGTTGGGTAACGTATTTCTGGACAATCCACTATTATCCACTCGGATCTGTGAGTGTCTGGTCTCAGCGCAAAGAAAGGTCGAATGATAAAATTAGCTCGCGTCCTATTAGTATTCGAACCACGGTGCTAACACTGAATATTCAAGGACTGATCAAATTACTATCTGCGTGAGATTTTTCAGAATTCGTTACACTATCACAAATTTTAAAATACACTGAATCTACATTCCAATTAATACCCAATCCGCCAGTTCATCTCTAATAAATATGTATGAGGCTTATCAAAGAAGAACGAGCCAATAGGCGAGCAATACCGCAAACATTCCCTTAACACAGAACAGAATTCAAACGGTCAATAGAACCCGCGTTCCCCCAGTCGTTGTTGATTCTCCGCTGTAATTAAACTCCTCATTGGCCACCATTAAACCTTCGGTACACGATTAAACGTGCAGCAGTAACGGTCGGAATCGGCATTAGTCAATCCGATTCGAAGCATCGGTGATGATTTTTCACTGTAAAATCAATCTCGCGAGTAAATCCTGTTCCCTGTGATTTACAGTCGGCCGGACACTTCGTTCTCGTGGTTTCGGAACCCGTGGAAAGCCTTCCGTTTTGTGGTCTGCCGCTATTACAAGTGGAAGATAATAAGCTGCTTGATGTGCGTGCTGCTCGTCTTGCTATTCGCCTGCGCGATCTACGCTTTCCCTGGCTACCTGGTGAAACGTCTTCTGGGGGTTTGAACCAGCAACTTCGTGGGAAGGATTAGATCGACGACGGGCATCGATCAAGACGGAAACCATTTCACTCAGGTGGTCGTAAATGAGGAATTGGGTCGTTCGACAGATGAATTATCGATTCACGAGCACTTGGCGACAACACCCCCTCGCGCTATGTGGCTGTCGTTAATTGCAGGATAATACAATGGAGTCACCTGGACGATCATCATTTTGCCAATTAACGGCTGGTCTTTATTGTAAATCTGGATTAATGGCTCTGATTGGCTCGCGCAGCTTCAAAGCGTGGATATCCGAAATCGTTGGCAGAAGCTAAAGAACGCGTGTAATTATCTACTGTAACCACTGTAACCAGTGAAAGAACTGGTGTACCTTGGGGCATATTGTAGAAAAATATTTGACGTTATTTGGGAATTGCCACACTGTTTTTACTGTACACTCACCGAAGCAAAAGTTGAATGAAATTGATTGGCAACCCCAGCGCGGCAGCCTCGTTTCTTTGTATCTTCCAAAGCGAAAAATGTGTGAAACGGGGTCGTCAATAAGAACCGGAGACCCTCTTGTAAATGCTCGCATCGCGAGTTCGGTAGAAATGGAAAATGAATATTCCGCAATTTTCAGCTTCAAAGCTTCTCTTGCGCTTTCGTGAAACCCTTCATAAAGATCCGCTTCATCGCCCCACTTTTCCCATCGCGTCGAGTACACTTTAAAGCCTTTCAGCAAATATAAATCTCGCGTCCAGCTGCTCTCGCGCATTAATCAGATTACAACAAAGTTCACGCTCGCCGCGGAATTGCGTGCATTTACCGATCGGCCGTTCCGATTTCTTTCCCGATTGAAAATTCTTTCGCGAAAACCGACACTAGGACGGATCGATGCGGAATAGCCCATCGGGACCAGCCGTCATTTGTGCAACATAAACGCGAGTGCACAGTGTACGTAGTTCGACTGTAGGCGGTCTGGCAGGTGAAAAGGGGGTAACGTGACGTAACGAGAAGATCGATAACTCAACCGTTTCATTCGAAAGTTTACTGAACTCGACTTTTCTTAACGCCCACGCTGTTGTTCCGTGGCTTTTCCCACGTTAACGAACACTGGGACACTTTTACGACATCGACAAGCGACGCGTCGAATTTCTTCCTACGTTTCTTCCCTCGCCAGGCCGCGATAAACCTCTTTACGGCTGAACTCGAGGGGCCAGTTCTAAGTAATCTAATCTTCTTTTCTGTCAGATGGGAGACGACTTGGGTCGCAATTCGTTGGGGCGCGGCGGAAAGAGACGATCCGGCAAAAGGGGTAAATTCGACAGCCTCTTGCGGATTAATTTCGGAACAAAGTACCGTTAGCGCGTTCGTCGGGAGGCGTTTCAATATTGTGCGGGGTAATTACGCGGAGAAGCGGGCATTTAAGCGTGAAGAAAAATTAATTACGCTATAATTAAACGCAAATTAAATTTCCGACAAGGTAATAGTGGAATTTCAATAAATGTAACGAGAAACACAAATCGTCGAACATGGGATTCTTCTGTTCGGCTCACTTTATGAAGCCACATCTCCGAAGAATTGTTTTTTTGGATTTTAATTCCTGTAGCCGAAGCATAAGTGCAAAATTTCAGAACATCTGTGCACATATTTTGGGAAGATGTGATCCATGTCGGAACTACGTTCCGGCAAATATGTGCAGATGTGAAAGTTTCTCGAAATATACTTCCCTAAGATACTCGCGAGCAAAGTTTAAATGAGTTCCACCCCTAGAGAGCGGATACTAGGAATGTATAGAAAGTTTTATCGGTCTCAGCATTGAGAATGATAGAAGCCGCGCGTCTTCGCAAAGTGTTTGTATCACTATATCCCGAACGGAACTTTTATCACTATCGCTGATCGTTATTGATACCACCGTGCTCGTGAAACTCGCGGAACGGCTGCGAATTTTTTTTTTATAGAAATGGGACAATGGAAGGGTATACCAGAATGAATTTCTATTTTTACCTAACATTCTCGACGAATCCATCAAATCTGATGGACATGCGGATGCAGGAAACAAGTTCGTCATACAGAACTCGTAACTATATCCTCCTCGATAGTGAATATTTCTTTTTTAATGTAATCAAAATACGAAAAAAACCGCGCGCTGACTGATAAAAATTGACGGACGGAATCAGCGTCTTAAAATCGAAAAGAATGTCGATCCACATAGTTGCTGACTTGTAAAGAAACCCCTGATTTCAAACGAAATGATATTCGCCCAAGATTGAAATCGTATTAAACGTATTAAGTCGAAGCAGGAGGGAAAGTTGGAGTAAACACGATGGAAATCAATGACCGGTAGGGTGTACACACGCGAACCTGCATGCAGCCCCAGCATTGGATCCATACCTCACGTCTGGTAATTCGCGTTGCATGCAGTTTGTCTAAAAAGCAGGTCCCTGGCCGGCGTGTCCCAACGGGAAGCCGTTAAATCGTCTCAAAACAAGGGAGATTTCGAGCTGAATGACCCAAGCGCGAGCGCAGGGTTTGTCAGCTAAGCTTTTCGGCCCGAACGAACGCGAATTCACTTATTACAGGCGGGCAAGTCACGCGAATGCATATGCAGCTCGGGATATGCATGCACCGAATTGCAGCACATCAACGTCGACTAAATTCGGTCTTAATGCATCGCGTGCTCTATCCGGCCGAGTATCTCTCGATTGTGGGTCAATGACCCGGCTCCGATGAAAAGTTTCCACCGCGCGTTTCGCGATAACGTCGCGATTCCGACCTCGGATCTTTCAACCCCCCCGCGACACAACGCCGCGGATTTACGGCGAAATTGTTGTAACTTAAACGGTTTAGTTCGTGGAACGTGGCGCGGCACTGATACAGTAGAATTTTCCAAGCTTAATATACGTTATTCCAAGCTACTCCTGGAACGATTAATATATAGCCTGACAAATTGCTGTACAGAATCCGGCGTTGGTTCTTGGTGGCGTGGCCATTGCTGGAACGATGATAACCATGTGGAAAGAAGAAGAGCATATCGGTAGAAGTTGGTTCTATCGCAAGAAGAAGATTTGTTTCTCCTTAACGCCAGTGTAATGGCTAGAGGGAAATTTATACAGAGTATGCAGCGAGCAGAGTGCAACTTTCTCGCCGCGTCTAAATTTTTCAGGATGCTTGAAAAATAGCGCAGCCCGCGATAATGGCATCGAACGAGCACAGGGCAAGAGGCGAAACATCGCGCTGCGGTTGCCTCGGTTTCCTACCGGCTCGCGTGAAAACCACACGCAGGGCGGAACTATCGGACCCCGTACAACACGTGACGAACGAAACTCGAGCTATTTCTTCGGCCGCGGAATTTCGCAATGAAGTGAGGAGGGAGTCGATTGTTGGCTGCCCGCCAGTTATATCGGATCCCTATTACACGGCGCCCATTAATATCGCAATCGTAGACACACGTTCGTGCCTTGGAAATTTAACGCCAAGAGTTCCTGGAACGGCAGCGACGGAATAAATTTCGCTACATTATTTAATGACTATAAATCGTCCCCTCTTCCGTGCCACTTCCCGAACGAGGACTTTTGCGCACGACTTTGCATTTACTTTTGCGATACATGGCCCTCTGTTGCATGCTACCTACGTATCTCTTTGCGGCTGGATATGGAGGTGAGGTAAATGCATTCTCGTGATATCATTTGCTGGTGGATTGCGCGTGGCGCGGGCAACGGAACTGTATCGTGAAAAAAACTCGAAGACGCTTGCTTTGAGAAGTAAGCAACTTACAGCGTTTGCTTTTAATTTGAATTCTGTTTAAGGGGTCTCCCTGCTTTGACGGTTTGAAAAGGAGCGCGATATTTCTGATTTTTTTTAAGAGAAACCTTAAAATTTTTTAAGCAACCCTCAAATTTAAGCAACATTGTAAAAAATTTAATTAAAAAAAACGGTACCCAAAACTTTAAACACGTTTTTTTCAAAACGATGTTTTTCGAATTAGTGAGCATGATATCTCAAAAACCAACCACCCGATTTACTTCAAACTAAGTCGGTTTTTGCAAAATTAGACTTTTTGCGACTTAAAAAACCAGGGAATTTTTTTGCAGAAATCGATGTCTGTTTTAGACGGTGCCATTTTTTTTTACTTTTCAGTATTTCTCATTTAATCTAGTTCAGACGATAGCCACACTCGTACAGATTACAAAATTTTTTAAATTTTCTATTTCACACAACTACAGCGGCTGATTTTATGCTAACAATGCGCATATGATTTTTGTAAGGCGCTCTATTTGAAGCACTATAACTCCAAATATAACCACTATTTTTGCATACAATTTTTTTTCATATTCTCTAAAAATTGACAAATGAAGCCACAAAGGTGGAAGTAAATATACTTAATGATCTTGTTTTAAAAAATTCCCAAATTCGCATAATTTTTCGTCCGTCAAGATAGGGAGACTCTGCAAGTAGTTCAAACAGTGTGTGTACCTCGTCTCTTGTCTGATCCAGATCAAATTCATAGCATTCTACCCGTTATACAGCGAATATTCCGCCCTATCAGTCTAGCAATTCCTATTCCCCAGCCCAATTTCAAACTCTACCACTCAATGATCAACCGCAACTGAACACCGAGCGCCACCGTTGCGCATGCAACTTTCATTCCACCCTGCATTTCGCGTTCCCTATAGTTACATTATACCGATAATCTAACATCGACTGCCATTCCGTTATCAGCAATAATTCATGCCACCAGCATTTGCACTTTTGAGCTCCTCTGCGACGATGAGTCGTCGCGTATGTAGCATGAACGATCGGCGACGAGGAAAACGCGCAACCTGCTCCGCGATAGAGAGTACAGAAACCGTTACAGCGTTTCCGCGGCACTGCGATACAACTTCCAGGCCCTCTGACATTCGACGGGAACAAGCTCCCCCCCCCCCCCCCCCTCCTCACATACGAAAGCCGACATTCGGGTCGCGACGAGGCTCTGTGCCCCGAAAAAGTTTCCGTCACAAGACAAATTTCTAGGCACTCGCGCGCTCTACACCGTTGTCACGAAACGGCTTGGCTGCAAACGAGGTCGCTTCAAAGTTTCAGGGAAGTTCTGCGAACGACACCGCCGAGGATCCTGGTGCCGTGATATCGATAAAGCCCCGCGCAGATTTAATGGCGAGCCGATCCTACGACTGACGCCGCGATTTTTCAGAGGGAGCATCGCAAACGAGCTCGACCGTCCAACCGCTTGATCAACCTTGTTTCTCGCAGCATGTTGTTGATAAATCTTTGCCAGCGATTTAACGAGGGGCCGATCTCTCGACCATCGACACTTTTTTTCGAGAATTTTTCGACCTTGAGTAAAATAGCGTGTAAATGTGTACGTGGCGGGTGCTCAGACTTGTATAATAATGTCTTTATCTTCGATGGAACTGGTACCTTCCATCGAGTAATAAGAGAGTGTGAGAAAGTATGGCACCCCCGTGCCTCGTGAGTAATTGTATAAAAATTTTAATCGCCCCGGGGAGTGGTAGTAGAACACTGGATAAAATCTCTGGGACGTGTCGCGATCTTATTCCAGCGCGTCCGTATCCAAGAAAATTGTAGGCTATAATTTGTTTACGGGTGGTTTCGTCAAGAACGCTCTCCGTACATTTTACGAGAGTTCGCGTGTTTCGACGACGACATTGTTTTCACGAAACTTGATGACATATTAAAAGATAAAAGCCTCGTTGAGATGACGCTTTATGTTCAATTGTTAGTGACAATATTTCGAAGGTACCCGCAATGAGTTTCTTTTACAGCAGAAAAGTAGCGATTTGAGTGAACGATTAAGTGGAAGTGCACCGCGCGAAGATAGTTGTTTTCTAATTTCAGGATGTAAACTATTTTATTTTGACCGAATATTTAATCTACATAGCAGATCTAAAGTATTTGAACAATTATAATACACTTACGGAAATATGTAGAGAAATGATCTTTTTTTTTATTGAGGGGGAAATGATCTGTACCCATTGTACTGCACAATATTTTATGGTATCCTTGAAATTTTCGGAAATTGTTTTTTACGATTTTTGCATATTCCGCTAGCTACACATTTTCTGCGTATTTTAAGCGCAACCGGGGCCAGAAATACGAAAAATTGTAGAAATTACAATAAAAAATGTACGAGCCTGCACATGAGATCGGATAACGACAAAACTGCATGTCCAACTTTAAACGCGATTTCCCAGAAACTACGTTTTCAAAACGGTGGATATAAAATCTCGAAAACCGCTCCAACGGTTTGAATGAAAATTTACAGGGAGATGCGGGGAACTATTTCCCACAATCTGTCGGGAGCACATGTTGAATATAAATTCTTAAAAAAAGATAAAAAATATTTTTCCTACAAAAAAAGGGTAAAATCATATACATCAACATAAAAATTGTAATAATTTGTCATACAGATTATAAAAATGTATTTACTTTGTACTAATTCACCTGTCCGGAATCGTGTTCACCATCAGCCGGTGCACCGCGTACACGCTCCCACATTTATATTTATAACTTTTCTCCAGTAAATATATTCATAATTTTCTTTATGCGCATTAAAGTCAACGAAATAGCGATTAAAAATAAAAAGAAAATTATCTCTATATTCATTTATTACTTCAGAATATGCTTTTGAAGGAGGGCCTGATTTTGGGCTGTTTAGGGTAACCTACCCTTAAGACATTTATAAATAATGTATTTCACTCACCATCTCGTCGTTGAAATTCGCAGGCACCCGTTTCAATTTCCAGGACGACGTGTCCTCAGAAGTCCTGGGCGAGCCTCGTTTCCTTCAGGTGTCGCTGTCCGAAGGGCAGCACCGTACTCCATCGGGAAATCTTCTGGTATCGGGATAACTGTGTTTCGTAGAGTCACGTTATTTATGCATGCCATTCGTACCGGTATACGTGAGGACATTTTATGAGAGCACCGTAAAATATGGTCATTTAGAGGGCTTTTAAATTCTACAGATTCGGGGAGACCAGCAACGCCAACGAGACGAATAAACGCCGGGGCTCGTTAATATTTTCCACGCCGCTGTGAATTCTTCCGCGAATATTAATGCTGGGGAAAGCAGCGTATATGAAACGCTCGAAATGTGGTTATTCGTTCCCAGAGAAAGGTGAATGTGAAAAGCTACAACTGCCTCGCGTTTAGACGATTGCATTGTACTGATATCATAATAGGGTTAGAGGTTATGGAAAATCTTTGCTAAAAGGTGCAATAAGCAACTTCTTTCTTAAACAGATTCGCGGGCAGGTATTCATCTAAAACGAGATTGTAGACTGTTTCCGGAAAATAATGCCACCTGTTAGTAAAAAAGCTTGAATATAATGATTGTCGAACGAGCTGACAATGCAGGAGAATCGAAATCGTTCGTTAAATTTACTCAACTAACCCTTTTCGCAAAGCGACTACCAGTACAGTCGCGTCCTGTGTTGAATTTCAATTATACGTTAAATGTCAGTGCATTAGCATATAATTAGAAGTTTTCCAATTCCATGAACAGCACAACGCGTCACTTCGTTCACCTTTACTGTTTCTTTTCAACTTCAAACTCTCCGTCACGTGACCCCTCCTCGCGAACCGCGCGAAATACAACTGGCGACGCGTTCCCATAACCAACACATCTACTTGCACGCAACGAGTGCATTCGAACCGTGCATAAGTATCGGAATAGAAGCTAGAATACCTTGATATTAACGGAAGTAGCAGTGTAACGTGCCTTCCATCCAGTACTCCAAAGGTTCAGTGTAATTTCGAGGAGAAATTGATAGAAGAAAGCAAGTTGAAGCGGTACAAAGGAACAGAGGTTTCGCGTCGTTCACCCCACGCCGGAACACGTGACCCGAATGGCGACGACAGCGAGTGCGTCGGCCCCAAGCGCGGAACGAGACGACTAGCGAAGGCACACGAGGTCCGCCGAAGCCGGCCGACGAGGCACGAGGCCGTCGCGACGGGCAACCACGCTTCCTACCCCCCGTTTTCAGTCTGTCGTGGTATGTCTCGTCGGCCGGCCGATGTGGTAGCCCGCGTGCTGCCCTTTTCTCGCTCTCCCTCTCTCTTGAGTTTGTCCTCTCTCACGTTCGCCTCTCTATACGCGTGACTCGCATTCGTAGCGAAATTCGCAGCGTTGGTTTTTCCGCGCGGACGGAGAGGCCGGTTCGCGTTCGATGGAGGTAAGGGTCCCAGTGGCAAAGCGGTGAGCAGTGTTGTTGTTGTGAGTTTCTCGTGTGCGCGGACGCGATCCCGGGAAGTTGAATCTTGCCGCGTAATCGAGGACCGGACACCGAGCAAACTTACGGAGGGCTACCAGGCAGGATCATCGCTCGGGTTTCTTGGATTCGATCGTCGGCTGTCATCGAAACGTGGGCCGGGGATCATGCATCCGGAGGAGCAGCGTTTCGCTGACGGATGAGAACGCGGCTCTGGCACTCTTGACTCGATGCAGAGGGACGCTAAGGTAAGAGTTCAATGTACGGCGCGGACGGCGCCGTTGGCACGCGAGACTTTGCCCGGAAAAATAAACCGCCGCAGGTATTTCACTCGGCGTAATGTGTTCCGTGCCCGCCCGCCTGTCCCACCCACACACCCTCGCCCTGTTTCCTCTACCGGTAGTCACCTTCCGGCCCTCGATCCTTCGTTTCGTACGGTCACCGCCTCGCGGCACCGCACGAGGCCGCGTCAACTTATCGCGAATTAATTTCCGCGCCTCGCGTAAGGAGGCGTTCTTGTTAGCGCACCACGGCCTTTTAAATGTCCCATCCACTCTCTTTAAAATCTTTAAATTCTTTTCCTTTTTATACATATTTTACCGTGATCGAAGTAAATTGAATTCTACTCGAATTTTGAACACATAAACGTAGCATTCATGTCCAAATTTAGTAACGTAGGTCGATTACTTTTCTGTAAATTACTTCGGATGAATGGGAAACTGGGCATTGAACTCGTGTCCTTTTGCGCTTTTTCATTCTGTTATTGTAAATTAGTCTGTTCAAACTGTCCCATTTAATTTCGTATTGGGTTATAAGAAACATTTAGTAAAAGTGAAGTATATCTGGCGGGATAATTAATTGGTGGAGGATACGGTATGAATTCAAACTGTTATGATTTTTTTTTCTTGTGACCTAGATCATTTTTATTGTAATAACTCCGTTTCATTTCCTTTCGCATCTATATTTGAAATTCCTTTACATTTCATTCCAGCATTCCAATTACCAATAGGTATCGCTCAAACGAATGGAATTTTTCGTGTACTTTTTAAAGCACCCAAAATGTTCGAGTTACTTGTTCGAAGACTTACCTACATCGATTCTGACTTTAAATATGCTGAGATCTTTTTATTTCCATTCACCTTTAGCTAATTAATTCCATTGATTCTATCGAACCATTCTGTATAATGTCCATCAACCACCCACGTACACTGGTTCAGGCTGTTCGTTAATTAAGAACTGTTGAGCCGAGGCGATTTATCGCGGCTAGTTTTGGGGTTAATGTACTCGAAGAGTGGGCAGAAAAGAGGGCGGATTTTATTAACGACAACCGCGAATAGATAAGGCCTCTGTATTACATATGCAACCGGCAGGCAAACTCTGCGTGTCTTTCTTCTCTGCGAAAAGAGCGCGAACAGAGCTCGGAAGCACGTAATTTATTTCGTCCCGCGACCGCGACGATAACTACGGGAAACAAGGGATTAACCGACGTTGTCACTGGGCGGATTAAAAGGGCAAAGAGTGTTGAAATCTCGTTTCAAACGTCCCTTCCTCTCTAGGGATAATTGTTCTCTCCGAAAGTGTAAAGGTTACGCAGACTCTGATTAAAAGTTGAGCGAAAGGTTAGTGAGACAGGATGCATTTTTATCAAGGCAATGTAACTATACGTAAGCGAAAACTAGGGAGACGAGGATCATACAAATTGGAATAAATTAGTAGCTAGTTCCGTTGTATTCGTACATCCGATCTCAGAGAGTCGGAAAAAAAGGGAAATATTCATATCGTATGCATTGCATGCAAATGCTGCAACATGCTGACTTTCATGTCGTTACCAGAGTTCCTCCTTTTTATGTGAAGCTACATAAAACAAGAGATTTCCCTGACTATGCTTGATTGCGAGTACTTTACTGCCCCCGGCTGCATAATAAGTCTCTTTGAAATTATAAAGGTAAATCGTAAAAGCTGAGGGTATGCATTTCAAACCTGCAAACTATAGCAAAATACTCATTATCAATCCCACGATGCATGTAAATATGTACATATCCACTACTGTTCCTCATATGCCAATGCGTTTTTGTGCCCCCGCGCGCTCGTTGGTCTAAAATTTAAACAGCGCGCGCCGGAAGTGGTGGTCCCTGAAACTTAAATTGCTCATATCTCGAAAACGAGATCACAGATTGTAAAACTGTAAGGGACTTCTCGATTCCTATTGGTACGAAGAACTTGTCCGGCTTAATGCAGTCTACAACTCTGGGACACTCTGGGCGGGGGTGGTACTAAACGCAACAGTTAACGACTTAGTTCGATGTAACTATCATGGCACAATAGGGGCAGAGGGTGTACAATGGCGCGTGAGTGAGTTTAGCATGATAAGGCAAAAGCGATAGATTAGAGTGATTAGACGGTTGTAGGGGCGGCAGAACGGTGAAAAATGGTAACACGACAGAACAGGAACCGTATAACGAAGCACGAAGCGTAACTTTTTATGTGACGTATCAGGGAAGGGAGACGAAGATGTATTGATAAATGAAACGAATGAACTTTTTATTCCCCCGGATTAGGGCCTCCCTAAAAGGAAGCGCGATAACGATAAAACGAATGGAATATATATTTCTTTAGGGGAAGTTACAGAGGTTGTAAGAGAGAAATAGTGGCCGCTCTAACACCCCAAGAAAATTTATTCCTGGGAGAGCAGATACGCATCAGTAAGGGCGAGTTGTCGAATAACGAAACCGGGAGAGAATCGCTGAACCCTGAATCGCAACGATTATACAACGGCAGAGAAACAGTCTCGGTGCTGGACAATAATTTCGGGGACTCGCGCGGAAGGAGGGGGAAGTTTAAATCTCTCAAAGGGTGAATTAACTTCGCCACTGTGCCCGGGAACATTGAAACAAAATTTTAAACGAAATTTTCGCGAGACTTATTTCTCAAGGACTGGTCTGCTTTCGCGTAAAACAGCGTCTAATTAAGTATACTGGTAAAGTTCATCTAAGAACGGTTATGGTAATGAAGTTGCTCTGTATTATGAAAATTTGAAATTCTTGTTTATTCATGCGAGGAACTTTTGATCCTTTGTTGCTCGTTTCCTTCCACTGTTCCTCCCTGTAACTAGATTTCTCTTCCTCGTTGAGTCTTTTCAGCATCGATCGAACTTCTGAAGTTCGGTTTATCTTTCTTTTCCTAAACCGTTCTCTTTACAATGCAACGAGGATCCAGGAAAAAACTGTATAGAATCGTTCTTTTTCGAGCGTAGTTTTGCGTTGAAACAATAAATGCGGGGAAGCCCAGGGATAACAAACTTTTCTCCGTTCAACGGTGGAAATTTAAATATTCTATTTAAGACCAGGTGAGTTCGATAACGTTTTTGTTTATCTCGGCTGGATTTATTTTCTTATCAAAATGTCGCTGTTACTCATCAATATTTATAGCTGTATATCTGACCGCTTAGTAGCATTCTCTTTTACGATCGTGCATTGTGAGAACTTGAAATTGAATTTCAAGTGTTCTGTAAACACACACACTCGGCTATTTTTGCGTTTCGAAAGCGATCGCCAGCGAAATGATGTTAACGCGAGCCCCTCGACCACTAAAAGCTCTGTTTACTTTTGAAGAAGAAGCGAAAACATATTCGTGTTCGACCGAGTTGATCGCAATATGGTTGCAATATGTCGTGCCTTTCGATGTACATATTGCTCCTTCCCGAAATAAAACAGAGTGGGAGAGGATAAATTTAAAAAGTGTGTTTGCTTTAGGTTGCACTGAGCAGCTAGTTCCCGCACGCTGTGCTCTATTTCAAATTTTGGTATGGTGGGTGCAAAAGAGAGTTCTAACTTCTGCAGCGGTTGATATTTATCGTTGGGGAAAGTGCCCGTGGCCTGGTACAAAAATCGAGACGAGAGAAATAATGGAGGATTGTTACCCTATATCTTTTTTATTTCGAGTGCAACACAACAATTTGTCACGTGTAACGATCTCGAACGAGCTGCGTGGTGTGTTTTTCATGCAATACCACGGATGAGAATTTATCGGATTCGAATCCAATGATTGATGTGGAGCTCGCGTGTTCAGGCTGATCTTCCCCTATCTCCTGATTCTTGCGTGGAACGGTTCGGTGGAGAGTTAACAAAGATAAAACTGTTTCACAAATTCAGGACTAACGCCGGGTCTCCACCAAGGCGAACACGAACGAAAACAGTGTTCGTGAACGTTTTCGTCAAGAGAAGTTTCGTCTGAATTCGAGGCAGAGAAACAACGATTACGTGGCCAAAAATTTAATCAAACGTAGGAAACATTCAAATGAGATGCATAAGAAAAGACGACGCCTGATTTATAATTCGGCAAAGGTTCTCATTAAAAAATCCGCGGTACGTACGAGACGCAAAGACCTGATAATGAAAAGTAATACATGCAAAACTCGTGCATGCATTTAAATTGAGCCAGGCGGAATTTATGAACGTCAAGCCGTGCTTTGAGACCAACAATTTCAGGCAGATCTCAGGGGAGACGTGTAAACGTAGCACGGCTGGCAAAGCTGACACAAGCAGAGTCAGCTTTGGTCGTTCAAAGAGACAGGGAGGGGAGAAATGAAAGTAACTTTTAATCGTTTTTATCTCCTCCCTAAAATCCCGTATTCGTTATCGATTGCTGTTGAGTTGAATAATGGTCCCCCAGGATTTCCAGTAAGCTCCATTTGTGATTTACTTGGGTTTCCGTCCAGGCTCACTCCAATTGTAACCGAGACTTCAATGTGAGTTTCCTACAAGAATTGCTTATCTCTCATTGTAGAATTTGATGATTAAAAATTATCCCGACGCTGTCCATTCACCGAGGGTTGAATAAGGTGTACAGTTTTCTCTTTCAATAAGTTAGACTACATTTTTATGATGAACGTACCGTGTTATAAAATTTACGGACATCGGATCGAAACGTGTTTTCGAAATTTATCCCATAACGTCGGTGTAAATAATAGCAGAGTATAAACGACAGATATTTTAACGACGCCAGTAAAACGCGTTAAGAAGAGGGTATCGCACGTCAAATAACGTTCGCTGACGGTGATATTTTCTTGCTACCGGAAAGGGGGCGAGATACTGCTGTAACAACGACAACGTACACGAACGTAACAATAAACAGGGTTTAAATTTAACCAAAGAGAACGGGAAACGTTCCCCAGTACCGAACAATATTTCTAACAATAGGAATCGGATATCATTTAGGTATTGGATCGATGTATTGGTTTCGTAAGCCTCAGACGCTCAGGAATCCGCCAAGAGACTATTTTCGATCAGAGAAATTCGATTCATAAAGCGAATTGCAAGATTCGAACATTTACGTCACGATTACGTGGAAAGTTACCGTTCGAAGGAAGCTGTCATCGCCGTGATTCACGGTGGGCCAACGTGAAACGTAAATTGAAGAAAAGGGTTGGCACCAGGCACGCGCTCGTATGTCTCCCTCTGCGCAGACATCAAAGAACGGTTCGTGCCGCATTCGATGATCGCGTCCGCGACAATGCAGCCTGTAATTTCCGCGGAGCAAGACGGTTCGCGACCTCAAAGAGCCCTCGCCGCTGGCGCAGCACCCTCGCCCGCAATTTTTCGGAGTCCCCAGCGAAACAACAGAAACGCTTCAGACGTAGCAAAGCGGCGCTGCATTTCTCGAGTATAAGACGAGAGGCACTTTGAACTTTCTTCCGGAGTCGCGTCCCGCCGCGGCTCTCCCTCGCCGCTCCCTATCATCTGCTCTCTTCCGAAAGCCCTCAGTAGCACCGAGACCTTTTGCATCGAGTGAAAAAACCGCACCCCCCGGCGATGCTGCGTCCAGGGTAAAAATAAATTGTGTCTCTTTCACTTTTGTGACGCCTCCGCACACCCCCTCGCCCTTCCGCGGTGGCCTTTTATCGCTCTCTTTCTCTTGCTCGTTGACGAAATTCAATTTGTCCCGCAGAAGAGAGCAGCTTCACAAAGGCGCCGTCCTCTCTTTTTCACTTCTTTTTTTCTTTTTTTTTTGGGAAGAAGGGGGATTGAGAGTCGATTCACTTAATGGATGGCACGGCTCGATGCGATCGAGGATTTTTCAATTTTCCAGTGTGCGCCGAAAATCGACGGCGAAACCGAGCTACCGTCCTCTGTCGATGTCTCTATCGGTTAGGGTCAGTCTTCTTCAGCGCAATCAGGTGCCATTGGGAATCGTGGACGATTATTCCCGAAACGGAAAGAGGATCTTTGGGGTTCCATTCACGTGGTTACATATACATATAGCAGTGGAGGCGTTGAGATTGATGCTTAGAAATGATTGGATTATTGCGTTCTTTAGGCGGCTTTGTGAGATTTAGATGAAGCTTTCTTGACCTTCCGCCAGTTATTGGACCTCCCAGCTGGTCGCTGTTCGGTTTCTAGATGCTAGCATAGGAAAGTGAAACGTTGGCTATTTTTCCTTCTCGTGAATCTCAACAGATCTATTCCAATTTCTGTCCCGATCTATTCGAATTTTTTTAATATACATTTCTCTCGTCCCCACGATCGCTGAAGCAGTTACGTCGCAGCTTGATTCCCGTCGCCGTTATCCGCATTTCCCGTCACGGCTTTCACGCGTTTTCCCTCCGCTAAACATCGCACAAGTTATCCGTCTTTCACGCAAGTGTGACGCGACAGGCCCCTATAAATCTCTCCCGTTCTATTTACATCGTGGCGTACGAAAAACCGCTCCCTGCTATCACACCCCACGGGGGAATCGAATCGGAAATGTTTTTACGTCGGAAACTTCACAAACTTTGTAAACAGCTACGCAACAGATCAAAATTCGTTTTTACTCTTCCTATCTCATATCTGCCAAGTATCGATAATTTGTCATTCGATATCCAAGGGGCAACAGATAGTAAAATCTCCACCCAAGGGTTAACATCCCCTTGCTTCACAAATCAAAGTATGGCCTGACTTCCCTTCGCTACGTGATCGTCGAATGTAGAACGCCACTTTCGGTAAAAGGCAGCTTGATATCCCAAGGTGCAGCTACGCAAATGTGCGTAAACGCGTAATCGAGGGAAAGGCTGTACTAGGACAGAGGATCGTTAAACCATTAAAGGGTGGTTTCAGGCTGCGCCGATTATATCCCGCCCTGTTAATGCTCTAAATATCTCAGAGTTTTATGAGGTTTGACCTCTATTACTTATTTTTCACTGAACGATTCGCCATGCCATCGTGTATGCTCGATCAGTGAATCCTTGGATCTGAAACAGGAAAATGATTCTATAAAAAAATTTATATTTCATGTGAAGATAATCGTGAACTCCGTGACGAGGATAGTTACAACGATTTGCATTGGACAATGAAGCGGTAATGGGTATAGTAATGGGAAAAGTTACAACCCTGTTAACTTTCTATATTATCTATAGTGCTTTAAACCTCCGCTTGCTTTTGTGTCATCCATATTACGAATGAATGCCTCTCAGTCTTTATTAATAATGCAACATTATACGAGACTGCGGAGAGTAGTATACCTGTACTCTACAAGTTAAACGATATTTCATGGGTAAAGAAACCGCGAAAACGTGCCGTGTAAATAAGCCATACATCAAGTTAATTAAAATGCCACGAAATAAACGCATGAAGCTTTGTACATAAAACCTTGTACATAGAGCTGACCGCAATTAATCGATACATATTCAGCAAGGCAATAACTGTTAGTTGTGCGTTCTTGAAATCCTTTCAAACACGAAATACAGCGTGCTCCATAAATTGATTAATTTACTCGTAAAGTCACCGTTAATTACACGTTTTCCGTACAGACAATGTTGATCGTAACATTCGAGATTTACGAACATTGACGGTTGAATCGGATGATCGAGTTATGGGCGAAACACGTCACGGCGATCTCCTTCGACATGGCCACGCAATCTCGATCAATAATTCATTTCGCATCTAATTTGCAAATTAATAGGTTTCACTGTAGCGTGGCCATTATAACGATCGACGCCAAGGAATGATTTACGCGGTGAAAACGGTAAACGGAACATTACGGGCCGTGAAATATTCATTTTGTCACGAGGAACG
Organism: Andrena bucephala; assembly: GCA_947577245.1. Taxonomy (NCBI): domain Eukaryota; kingdom Metazoa; phylum Arthropoda; class Insecta; order Hymenoptera; family Andrenidae; genus Andrena; species Andrena bucephala. The sequence goes on along the minus strand of OX387715.1, from coordinate 94,001,151 downwards.
ATAACGTTCCGCCGGTTTCCTTTCCCCCTTCGGGCTAGCTACGTGGGTTTTGCAATGTATTCTCGGCCACCGGCGACGCAAAATGACAAACAATGAAAATCACGAACGACGCAGGAAACGGCGATAGAGATCGAAGTGAATAAAGATTTGCCAGGTCGACCCGATATCTCCTGTCGAAACTCCGCTATCAGCCCGCTCTTCGACTGCAACTTGCGCTATCGAGCTGCTTAAGGAAGTTGGTACACGATTACGGGGTCATAGACGGGGAACGAAAGATGTATGCATAATTCAGATAACCTGGTATTCTCGTACGACTCGTTTGCACGTTTATTTCGTGACTCTGGAAACCTATTAAATTAAGTTCCTCGCGGTGAGCATCGTTTCCCCTGCGCGGAGCTTCGCTCGATTTACATGTTCCGCTCTAAACGGGGAATTCATTACGTCCCTTATTCCCTCTCCGCGTTTGTTTATGTCGCGTTTGCTTATTTCTGCGCGGTTTAATCCAAAGAGGAGCCACGCTGGCAAAGAACCCCGATTCGCAACGTCGTACGGATCTGATTAGCATGATTATACTTGGAAACTTGCAGCAATTCTAGATTCCCCTTTCGATATATTAAACTTGAAGTGATCTGTTCTGAGTGGCAGAGATTCAAATGAGTTATCGGCCTTTGGCCAGGCCTCGCCTGGATATGACGTTTCAATAGATTTTAGCCAGCATTAAAGATTATAGACAACCGGTCCGGCTCTTAGCTTGAAAGCTCTAAAAAACCGCGACGGATCCTCGAACTCGATGGCAGATTTACTTTCGAACTTTCCGGCTGATTTCATTGTTATCGAGTTCCACTTGGAACGTCCCCCTTGCCACGAATTCAATATCCATTCGGAGCATTTTCGTCCATCTTCGTCTGTAGACCCAAGGGGATGTAAAAATTGTTTGAATATTAGATTCGCCAGATTTCCAGGCACACGGAAGTTTCGAGGAAATGGATGCTATCTCTACAAGAATGTAAAATTGTCTCTGGCTTTCACGATGCTAATACTTCGAAATTCTCGTTTTGTTCATTTCCATCTTGCTTGAATTATACATAGTGTCTTTCGGTGTAATCTGTGCTTGAGTCGCGAGACGCTTCGCTTAAGAAGGATAACCCTGTTCGCTTGATGAGCTCGTTACGGCCGTATGCAGATCGGATAAAGGTGATTTATCCGAGTCGGCGACTTCTTCGAGTCACAGGCGGAATGACTGCACATTATTAACCATGCATATACAGGGCAACGACGTGCAGTAGCCGGAATTAAAAAAGGTTCTGAGGAATGGTGACTTCTATCGAAACCATGTAGTTCATCGAATAATATTCCACTGTCAGATGATCTCAAATTTAATATCCTACTCGTCTAACGTTTCAATTACCCCAGATTAAAATCTGCGCGCTCAGACTTCCTTCCTCAAATCTATACCTCATATCATCCATATGATTCAAACGATTATTAAATTGATGAGAGTATAAAATGGCAGGCGAACTACTGCGATGTTAAATACGCGCTGGACGGTTAAAAATGAAACATTTCCGTCGAAACGTTCGTTACAAATACCAGAGAGAAACTCAGGCACATCTGGTAGGATCGCGTGAACATTGTGCGGTATAAATGTCAGCGAGGCGAGTCAATAAAACCGTGCTGCAGAAGTTTCATCGAAGTTGCACGAAGAGTCCGGGAAATTATAAATAAACTAACGCTCGTATCGCCGTGGCAAGGGAGGCCTTGGCGGTTAAAAGCGGGTAAAATCGATAAGCAAAAATTGAATCGGGAATTCTCGAAAAGCGGGGGCGAGTTCAAGATCACGAGACGGCCGTGGAATTTTGCAGCGGAAGAACGATGGCCGCGGTCGTTTCCGCCGTTTTACGATCGATAACGCATCTGCGAGATGATTTGTGAATGTGCCCGTAAAATTCGCTGTTTGCACCGTTGGCGAAGTTTTTGCGGCGCGTCTCCCGTCGGATACGACGGGAAGGAAATACGTTTCATTCTGCCCCGCGTAAATCCTAATTTGCGAGCCTCTCGCGTGCATCGGTCTCTGCCGCGAATGCGAGCGAGTTTGCGAACGGCGGACCTGCATCATGCCCGCGTTCGAATTACGTTTTCTTTAATTTGGAAAATGGTTGGAACACCGATGTCATGTCTAACGATATTTATGGCGGGATTTACGGCGGCAGTTTGCTCTAAATATCCTTTATCGCGCGTCTGCGTTCGTACAACTCCTCCTCTGGTATTCGGTGCTGCCTTCGTTATCAGTTGCGCTATAACGAGTGTACTAAACTGCAGTATTAGTGGTGTTATCAGTAAACGTCAGTTTCCTCGGGTTAAAGGATGGCATCCTTCGGTTCTTCAAAAACTGAAGTTCGCAACGGTAATCATAACCTGGTTATACAATATCAATACTCAGCGCGGAAACGTCCACGGTGGCAATTAAGCTCTTCACCCGCTGAAAGGGGAATGTCGTCAATTTTTTTTTACATCTCTTTTCCTCGCTCTACATAGTTTAACGCTGTTTTCACTCTGACGAAGAAAAAAGTTTGTCCCTTTGAAGAGGACAGTTTGCCGGTGCACGTTCCGCGAGGCCCTTTTTTCTTTTCTGCTTTTGCATGCTACCGTCAGTATCTCCGACTACATTAAACCGTGAAATATTAAAGTTTACCGTCTCTAGGCCGGAAAACGTCCCGACTGTCGCGTTCAGGAATGGCCGATCTTTGGTCCCGACAACATTTCCCTACGATTTCTGTTTGTTTCCACAGCGGGGCGCGCTTACTCTTCGTCAATCAGAATCACTCACTTAGGTGGCAGGTGAGTGCACTCTGATCTCGGGGTGGGAATAGTTTCTCATGGTAGGTATTTGAGGTTTCGCGTGTCGACTATCGACGTTCTGCCACGATTCTTCGGCGGGAAAGCCCGCCCCCATTGTCGCGACGTACGAAATCCTGGGAAAGCTCCGAGAGAGAGAGGCGTCTCGAGCACGCTTCTTCGCATTCCGACTGACGAATGACCTTATTACGAGTCTTAATAAGCTCCGCGAACGAGGTCACGTTCACGTGCACGAAATCAGAGACCAGATTGATGAAAAAATCATGGAAATTTATGATCAAATAGGGCGGGCGGGTATTGAGTGTCAGAGACGATAGATTCGTCAGTTCTGAAACGATATCGTTTTAGGTGTACGTAATTTATAATGAAATTGAACAGGGGGGATCTTTCAATGAAAAATAGGGGAAGTAGGGGCGGGCATGATGGGGAAGTTAAGGAAAAATGCAAATTAAGTGATGATTTTACCTATTAAGTAAGTCTTTATTACTCCAAATACAACTATAATTTAATTTGGACTATCTGAGGTCAGGCGTCTAAGTTATTAAACTTTACAAAACAGATGGAAAAAACCGTCTTGCTCCTACCGCGGGTAAAATGGGGTAAAATGGGGTACCGAAATGATTTTCCTAAGTATTTTATAAATTCGAACTAAAAATAACGAGATTTATTTGAATTAAATTATAATAGAGGACGATGACGTTGCTTAATCTCACATGAAGAACCATGATACGGGGAATGATGGGGTACCCCGACCAAACCCCTGATGGGGTTAGGTATCAAGGACCCCATCTTGCCTCAAAGCATCGTTTTCCAAAGATTAATATATTTGTACAACAAATAAAGAAATATTAAAATTTTGAATATGTCACATTAAAATAGATGAAATGGAGATTATCATAGAAGAAAACTAATAGACTTACCGTTCTTAAATATATATTTATTTAAAATCTTTTTATCACACGAAATAACATCGATGCAGCACGCAAACGATTCACAGTTATAAATAAAAAACGCGTGCTCCCCCACTCGCTTTTGCCAGCGACCACACTATTATAACACAGTGGCTTCCTAATGATGTATTTGTCACGTGCCTAGCATCTTTTAATTAGGGTTTAGGGAGATACCCCATCTTACCTCGCTACTCCGTCATTCCCCTACTTCCCCTATGTTCTTTTATACATTTCTTTTATACATTCTTCCCTCTCCCCTGCATAGCGAGATGTTCTTCATCAATGCTTAAGTTTCTAGACTACATCAGCGTAAAAGGTCTTCGAGGTTAGAGCAACATGAACGGGCAAACAATACGCAAAAGTATCGCGTGATATGAGAAACTTCATGCTCCCCGGCGCTTTCAGGGAAATTTCGTTTATTTCTCCGGGGTGTCGTGCGCAGCATTTCGAACGTCAAAATATAAAACGTCTACGACCGGCCGCGAAATGGAACCCGGTAAAAAACACGTCCTTTTTTTATTCCCCACGACGCGAGATCTTTAGAAACACCCTCTTCCGTCCCTTTTTCCTTTTCTTTTCAATTATGCAACGTAACGAGAGTTTTTTCGTGCATTGTCCAAGCTCACGCGCCATGATAAGATACGTCCTGGCCTATTTTTTCCAAGTGTTGCAAGCTCACGACGAGCAGATGATCAATTTGCTTGGTCGGAGGATGAACAACAGTTGCATTCAATTCCTAGGTATTCAAAAGTGATGCAATTATTTTCTCGTGGATTGCTAGCTTCGCTGCTTAATGGTGATGAATTTTATGCAGAATCGATCATTAGTGTTTAACCATCCGATCGAGTGTATTTCAAGTTCGGTGCGATTCAATTTCACTTTTCTCGAGACGCGTTTCCGCTGCTCGCTGCGAATTGAGCAACCACGCTCGATATTCCCGAGAGATTTTCAAATTCCACCGTGGGCAGCCTGAAAACAAATATGACTGTGGAATTCCATGCAATTTCGTGCGCGCACAATCCGTTTTATGCTCGAAGAAATTTATCCATTTCGATGGCCCTTTAAACCGTGAAACCATCTCGTTGCTCGCGAGAACCGAAGAAAACTTTTGGTTGTCCGAACTTTGTCGGGCAACCAGATCCCCGACAGGCTAAACGCATTGTAAAAAGGCTATCTGATAAAAGAAAACATTTAAAGGTCACGGGTATATCTAGGTCGGCCATTCAGGAGAAAAACTACGGACATTTGTTTGCGCCTTTGTGAGTATGACAGATACTTGCAAAACATTCTTTAATGAGACTTGGTGGGTGGAAGATTTCGCTGAATACGAATGTAACCTTGAAGCGTACTTTAAGACGTATAATATCGTCAAGATGGTAGATTCATGGAAATATTCTTCACTAACGATGCGTTTTCATTGGAAAATTCGTGAGATTGAAAAGGTCGCAGGTGCAGAATGTAGGAAACGATGGTTTTACGTTGTGCAGATAAAGTAATTCCTGAGACGATTGACTTTTAAAGTAGAATTCGATTCTTAAGCCTCTAAAAGAAACTGTTTTCTTAGGAAATGGAATTTACGATAGTCCCATGGAAAACTCGCTGAAATTATGGCAAAGAAAATACTGAAGGAAAGCCTCCAACACTCTAAGTGGAATCGTTAATTACAAAAGAGGAACGTGTAATGCCTTAAAAAGTTCCTTAATATTCCATGCTCGTGTGAATAGTTAATTTCGGAGTCTCGTGGACTTTATTACCCGCAACCTAATTTCCGTTCTGCACGTAAGAAACGACCGTCTTAAATCGACATACCTTTGCACGCGAAGACACGGCGTGACGAAGTGTGCCTTAATTCCATCCACTTCGCCCGCCGAACATAGCTCAGTATTTCGCAGTAATTATGCGAGGACAAATGATGCAGCGACGTCCTAGAAATTATATTAGCGAAATTCCGCGCCACTTACCTCATCAATGGGATTTATAATGAGACAAGCAACCAAAATTCGAGGGGAAGTCGAAGAGAACTCGATATCTGGCAACCTCGAGACGCTCTGCAAGCTAGCCTGCTTAAGATGCCGAAGACGTCCGCGTCAATCAGCCGAATGAATATTATTTACTCCAAGATGGACCATTTCCAAGATATCTGTGTTCATCGACCAATCTGCGCAACGTTACGTGGCACTTAATATTTCTGCCGTGGAATTTTCGGCTCCTGAGTCAGGAGCTTGTTTGACTAAGGTTCAATTGGAAGAGGATTCTCGGGAATCAATTTTATTTTATTGCTCTGATTTATGTTTTCAGGAATGTATAAAAAATCGTGTATGTATATTGGCATTTCTATCGGTCCGAGAATTTGTTTGGTCATCGAAATTAATTAGTTAGGGTAGGGTGGGGCTAAAAGTCCGGCGGGTAAAAAGTCACGAATTCAAAATCTCTATTCCTAAAAAATGTATTGAGTTTCGCAGTATACTAAGTAAAGGGCGAGAAGAAACGGAGGTGACAACAGAGTCGCCAGTCGCTTCTGAACGTCCGTGCGAATTACACGACGCCTTCGGTATTTTATGTATCGAAAACTAAAAGAAATAGGGTAAACCAACCAGCGAATGACCGAATTGTTGAATTTATGGACTCTTTGAGATTAATACTTGAACAACAAAACAACTGTTGAAATTGCATTTAAATTTATTTTTCTTGAAATTTCTATAAAAATTATTACTTATTCTTATTGTAATTTAAAAAAAAACGATTATAAAATGTAAAACGTGTAAAAGTCCAGTAAATTACTGCATATTTTTAATACGAATTGTTCTTATTAATGCTTGCTTAATACGCGTAACTAAAAATATGGGATATTAAAAGTGCAACTACACTCCATTTATAAACATATAATATTTTTAAATTTATAATTGACACTTCTTTGCCTAATGGTGAATCACTGGTATGCAGTCAATTACTGGTTGGTTTACCCTACGTCGTCTTTGTTGTTTTATACGAAGTAAACCACAGTTTAAAAGCGTATCAGCCAAGTACGTTAATATTGTATGTTTCTTTAGTAATGTGTGCACGATATTGTTTAATGCCGAATGAAAATATTTTCTAACGTATATATCGCAGAAACTATAGAGGTACCATTGGGGAAAAAGTCCCTCAGACTGAAAATATATATTTTATCATTTGTTTTCATAATAAGATGGCCAAACTATAAATAAATGATGCCAAAATCTTTAAATAGTGTTTATTATGTTTTAATTGAGCGATATTTTTTAGTTTTTAGTTCCAAGCGTACCTCTGACTTGTATTTTTATTTTTTGGTAAAGAAGTCATGCTTTCCTTTCAATATTGTATACCAAAAAGAATTGATTAATTAAATATTTGTTGATTTGAAAAGAGTTTTTTACTTATTTAGTTTAATATTACACGAAAAGACATTAGGGACTTTCTACCCTATGCAGTGGACTTTTTGCCCCGTGCGTGGGGCAAGAAGTCCATTTTGCATTGACAAAAATTTTGTGGTATAACTCAACAGAAAATAACAGTACCAACAAACGAACTTCGTGAACGTAAAACATAATAGTTATAGTTTATACAAAATAACACCATATATCTCTAGACTGTTAATACTAAATTTTACATAGGTTTATACGAAAAACGGGACTTTTAGCCCCACCCTACCCTACTCCAAAAGTATCGTATCGAACAGTGATTAAGTAAGTGTAGAATTTAGTTCTTGTACTTATTTGGAAAATTCCCTGTCGCAGTCCTCTCGCGGTTGATTTATTTCTGACCGTGGCTCGGCGCGTCTAAGCAAATTCCAATTTACTTTGACAGGGCGCAACAGCTTGCCGAATGCTTACGCCAGTAAATAAACCGGACGATGCATGCCAACGCTAATGTTCGAACCCTGAAACTTTAATGAAAGCAAATACGCAGTGTACCGCAGTTACGTAACTGAAAATCAATGCATCCCGTGTCCCCTTCGATCATCTACATTTTTCTAAGGCAGAATTTAAAATTAGCAGTCGCCCTCCTTTCGCTGGCGAAAAGAATTAGCGAATACATTATTTCCAGTGGTATTTAAGCAATGTTTACTCAGACGTAAAACTACACCCGGCGAAGTTAGCTTTTGACAACCCCCTGGAGGCTTGAGTCCCGCACGAAATCTAGACGGTACTTCCGTTGTACGAAATCTTACGCCGGCCGTATATTTTGCCCTCGACACAACGTATTTTCGAGTCTGAATACATATTTCTCGGTGGACGTAAACGGAATCCGACAAGTGCACCGTAAATATGAAGCAGACGATATCGACGAAATTTATTTGCGCCGTGAACTCGCCGAGGCGGCCGCGTGAAAGAGCAACAGCCTTTCCGGTCCGACAGCGTGTGCCGTTCGACGATTTGGCAACAGTTGCCATTCCCGGTCGATCGTCTTTGCCGTGGGCGAGAATCGATCGCAGCTGAGAAACGCGGGCCGCGGATCGCAGTAGCGCGAGCTTCCACCGAAAAGTTAGTTCCCGAAGAGTCGTTGGAGGCTATTTGCGCAGCGTTAAGGCGCCTTCAAGAATCAACAGAGAGGAAAGTTTTCAGTTCGATGATCTTAGATGTTAAAATGTCTGGAGAAAGTGGACTGTAGACATCTATCATTTATCAAATCGACACGCCAGAGACGCTGCTAGCCCCTCCATGGTAGAAGTTGAATTGTTTCTGTAACCGCGTGTCCTGTGTCGAGTTACTTAAACTTTTGAACGTGTTACGCGTCGAAGGCAAAAATGTTGCACAGATTCTGTAATAACTAAAGCTGCGCACCGCGAGGATGAACGCATTAAAGCTGCTAGAACGACGGAAAGCGGAGATGCTTCACTCGCTCGTTGTTTAATACTCAGGGAACTTGGCTCGCCGTTGTATCCGTAACTCGACGTCGCGAATTATATCGATATACTACCTCGGTGCAGCGAAACGTAAAGCGAACCGCGACAGTTTCCCCTGCGGCAAGTTAAATTGAAAATGAAATTAAAGCGGCGTAGGCGCGGGCGGATAGCTCGGGGGGTTTGGTCGTAGCTGTTGAAAGTAATGTAGTCCATCCAGTTACGAAGACTTTACGGGGCCAGAAACTCTCGATTTTAAGGCGATTACGGACCGTGGCTGCGGATCGGATTCTGGAGGCGAGGTCGAGGAAGCTGTCAGGAAGCTTTGAAAATTGAACCACGGGATTAATAGCTTGCCCTTTTTTTTCAACGCTCTTGAATCGATTTCTGGGTAAAATAGGAAAGGGGAATAATGGAACCTTAAGCTGTTAGGGGTAAAGAGTACAGTGGTTGGCCACCTGACAGTGATTAGCCTTATTTTGAGAAATAAATGAATATAAAGAAATACCAATGTTATGCCTTTTTTTAATGGACATATTCATATTCCTTGTACTTTCTTGCTTCGCATGTAATCAATATTTCTCCACTCATTATATACTGTTATTATATATAAAAGCAAATAGGATGACTCGGCTTTGAAGCTTCGAAATTACAGTGATTTAATCAAAAAACCATAAGAGTACAGTTGAAAGTTTGCGAATAGTTTAATGTATTTATGATATGTATATTTCTCATATTCGGTATATGTCGATAAATAAAAGTTGAAACTTTATAAAAGAATCATTTATTTGTTAAAATTATACATTTATTATGAAAAATATAGGGGACCAACAACTGTCATATGAATAATGTTGAATGATAGTAATTGGCCAGTGACTGTTGTTTACCCATGTTAATGGTGAAACAGTAATTAGCTCCCTGTTAGAAACAGAAACAAACACAACAAATACATTCATAATAAAATATATCCATTTTTATTGAATAATTTTAATCTTATTTCTATCACCAAATCAGGTAACATTTTCTTTTAGGTTATATTATGTATCAAATAGCGGCCAATCACTGTCGAACTGATTGGACAATTACTGTCTTGACCATGCCAATAACTATATTTCTTCGTAGGAAACACAATTTTGTATATTTTTATACATTCTTGATTTTTTTTATAAACTATATTTATCTTTAGATTATTAGGGGTTTTTCGTACTTATTTATATTGATTTCCGTTTCAAATTTACTAAATTCACATTTATAATTCATTCTTTATGTGACACTCTTCCTTAAGTGGCCAACCATTGTACTTACTCTTTACCCATTATTCTAATTTCACTGCATTCTGTCGAAGAAAAGTCAAAGCGTAAAGTTGCTCTGGTCGTTTCCATGGAATTTCATCTTGTTGGTGATGAATTTTTAGATTTCGCTTGGAATTCGCTGGAGTGCCTGTTAAGTCTTCGATCGATCACCGATTTGTTCGATCTCTGAACGCGAACTCAGCTGACCGCTCATTGGCAAACAGATTAATGCAGCATGCCGATGACTGGCAGCGTAAAAGTCCCCGTAACGCGATCAACCATCGCGACGTCGGCCTGGTTTTGTACACGTTATTATCGTGCCTGCCATTTCCACCTGATATGGCCATGTTGACTCGAATCATTCGACGCGCGACATCGGCGTAATGTCATACATTCCCAGTACTAATTGCGCTGTGCCCCGGTTTACACTCACCTCGCCAGGCTGCCCTGTTAATACTTCTGTAAATTTGTTCGTTTACCCTCCATTCTGGGTATCTGCCCTGCTACCTGTAATGATACGAGTAGAATCTATACCAGTGCACCGTTACACGCACGATTTTGCTGCAGCACAGTCAATTTCTATTCAACTTGAATAAGCTCCAATAAAATCCACGTTTCACAAACCGTATTTTATGTCCCCTTTTTCTTCATTTTTCTTCATTCTCCCCTTTGTCACCCTTTGCTTCCCTATTCTCCTCTCCTCTCAAAGTTTATGCACGCTCCGCCTTTTTCCATCCCTTTTTCACCACTTTTCACCTTGTCCACATTGTCCACCTTTTCACTCAGTCTCTACCCCATTCACGAAACTCTCTCTGAAATTTTTCCTCCGCTTTTTCCACTTTTATCTTCCCCGTCTCTCTGGAGTTCGTGTCTCCGTCGCTATCCGTCTTCCTCTTTCTTCCTTTTTCGACGCCCGCCCGGTTGTCCCTTTCTCCCTTTCTCCGCGACACTCGGCGCCCACCCCCGCGCTTCCTCCCCGGGAGCCTGTCTCTCACCTGATTTGAACTTCGCCGCCGCCAAACCCCATTTGTTATCGGCCCTCGTTAATCTCAATTCCCCTCAGCAACGTCAATTCCGCGGCGTGTAACTCCGGAACGACGATAGATTTATCGCGACGTCGATCGCGCGGAAGCGCCGCGCGTCCCTCTGCGCCTTTTATTCAGCTCACCGACCGAAGGGAAGAAGCTTATTCCACCTTTGCACGCGTTGAGTCGCCTCGACGCTGGGCTCGGGATCGCCACGGATGTCCGTTGATCGCGAGTTTCTTGCCTACTCCACGATATCCATTCACCTTTCACTAAACTTTGGGGCGGGCTGGATACAAGATCACGTGATTCGGGTGTTGTTGGTCGGCTCAGATTTGAAGCGTGCTTGTGGGGGGCTTGCCATTGAACAGCTTCAAGGCGATTTGAGGCAAACGCTTTGGGTCGTAATTGAATGGGCTGTTTGAGGAACTTTACGAGGCTGAAGAAGTTAATTTCTTGGAAAAGAATGGGGGCCTTCTACTTCGCATTTTCTGATTGCCAGGCACCCTTATCCTCCGCGCAATTACTATTTTAGTACTTGAATTGCATGCCTCGAGTTTAACAGAATTTAGGGCGTCCATTCGGGTTGAAAATATTCGAGGATTGAATCGAATGAAATGAATTTTTATTCTGTGATAGCTCGAGGAGAAAATGTGGGTATGGTCCAATTAATTGTACATATTGGTGTAACAGACAGTGGAATTTCGAGGATTATAGGTAACGCGGGCGGATATAAATTCGTTGGCTGACATTTTCATGGACCCCATTCGATGTCTGCACAGCGAAATGAATACGCGGTGAATTTTTTATTAGACTGTCATAATGCGGTTCCTTCGTGTCATTTCAAAATGACCATTTCGATGCACGGCGGTTTGAATATTTTAATGATAACATAAATATATATCTATACACGCGGGTATCATCGATTCTGCGGATTAATGATGCAAGCCTCCGTTGGCTGGCACAGTGTGCAGTGGCTCCAATGTACTTTCCTTCTCGGTATTCTAGATTACGAGTGTGAACAATTTCTCGGTTACGCGACCATACTCCATTATTTAGTCCCGCAGCGCAAATTACGGATGGCTGGCGTTAATTATGAAAGTCAATTTCGCCGCTGTCGCGTGTCAACATTTCTTCGTGACCAGCCTCTTTGTTACACACATTCCCCGCTATACTTCCCTTCGCTATCGTGTCGTGTGAAGCCCTTTCAACGTCTATATACCCGCTCGAATTTAGCCCGGTTATACGATAATAATCTTCCGAAATCTGTTTCTCGCCCGCAGTTGATCAATACTCTGGGAACAGAGTAACGAACATAGCACAAGCTCGGAACCGTCGATTACACGATGAAACAAAGCTTCAGATTTAACTTCGAAAAGCAACCCGGGCGAAACTCAAACACTGCAGGAAGAGGAAAAACTGAAATGCCAAACAACAGGGAAGTTCGCGTACCGTCGAAAACCGTGCCCGTGGGGGCGAGTGGGTGGGCGGGAAAGGTTCGAATCGTTCGATGAAAGCGGAGGCCAGCGAACGAGTGACAAAAACGGAATCCTCCGAATTTGAGTTTGTCCGACGCTGAGATCCGCTGTGTGTTTGCCCCGTCACTGCAAACATTCCCTCGTGCAAATCTAGTGATCCTCTCCGGGCCTCTCTCGGCGTTCTATTATTCATTTCGCGTTGCCACGCCGATGTCCTTCAGCGACGAAAAATGAGCAGGTGGGGGGAAAAAAAAAGACGAAAGGGAAAAGGAAGCTCCTCGTTCATTTTATCGATTGACTCTTTTATCTGGCTTATCGTGCGTTACCGACACCGTGCACGTCCCTGCGCTATATTACGCGGACAAAGTGACGATGAACGGCGGCTTGTGTCGTGCATTAAATGTAATTGTCAGCCACTAGAGATAGCTGGTCTGGGGAGAGTGTTTGCGCTTTTAGCCATTTTCGTCGCGGCCTGCCCGTGCCGGGGTCCACGGGTGACACGCGCATCAAGGAAATTGCATCGCGAGGATTGTGCATGGCGAGAAAAGCTGCAGTTTAATTCTTTTCGACGTTGATGAATTTTGACGGATGACGATTCTGTCGGCCAGTTTACTTTTTCGGGGTGGTATGAGAACCGATGGATTTCGATGAAGGGCCAGAGGATTGATTGGTGAGAAAGCTTGTGAAGGAGGCACTAACGACTCACTCCGTTTTTGCATGATTAGATGCATAGTAAAGTGGGTGGTTGGTTGGGGTGGTTACTGCATTAAGTATAGAATATATTATTCATCAATAAATTTAGACACGACCTCAGTCTCGTGATCAAGATTCAAGTGAACTTGGGCGAAGACGTTAGCATCCCCTTCTACTGGGAATACAATTTAATGCCAAGGCCGTTTAATCGAGATTAATACGAAGGGGTGCACTCTAATTAGGGAAAGTGGCCTCATTAAAGACCACTCTCTCTCCACTCGGTTCTCGTTGTTGTTTCTTTCAATTGCCCTTTTTTTCTCCCCACTCACCGAGCTCCTAACTCCGTTCATTTATTGCACTGTGGAACTCGCTCATTTTCCTCGCCATCGTTCCGCGAACGTTATCGCTTTCGATCCGCACCGCCCGTGATTTGCGCGCTCGAATCGTGATCCCGGAAACGATTTTACCAAACGCCGACAAACGAGGCGATCCGCGGTGAAAATGTCGTGCCAGCTCGTTATTTGATGCTGTGCTTAATTACGCGTATGGCGGGATTTTGAATCGTGCTGGTGAAGTGGCGTCGACGTGAACCAATTACGAATGGGTCAATTAATTAACGCGGTCGATGTAACGGCAAAAATCAGGCTTGGTTAAATGGCAGTAGGAGCATTATGGCTGTTGGTATTGGACGACTACTACGGTTGGAATAAAAGTAATTAATTAACTTCTAAGTTGCCTGTTGACAGACAGAGACTGCATATCTGTAAATGTTCACAAAGGAACTGTAGACGATGTTTGGAGTAAGGTCATTAAATATGTATGTAGTCTTGCACGCCCACTTCACTTTGTTCCAACTGTAGGCAACTAGTTACAATATCGAGAAGTTTCTGCAAAGTTTTCGAGAAAGTTTGACGGAGTACTCGGGAGCACGAGTGTCTGATTAAAATTGCCCGATTTCACTTGTCGTTAAGAGGATACTCGAGGACATTTTGTGAGGAATTCGAGCTTATTAAGACAGCCTACTGATGGTGCAGACCGTCCCTGGTGTCTTTGGAAGACTCTTAAAGATTAAATGATGTCGCAAGAACATTTTGACAACTACCTTCGCCGGAAAGTTTCTGGGAACGTGGTCCCCTCTCTCGACGAAACTCTGGCGCGAACTTTCCAGATAGAATCAAACTGCTTCACGAAGCTCGATTTTCCTGAACTGTCGCTGCGAGACAAGCCAGTTGAGTCTACGCGAGGTTTGTGTTGTGCAGGATGCTGTCTTTTTTATATTGACTAGTCTGTAAGATACAAATAAACCAGTTGGGGTAGAGGGCTGGGGCATTAGAATTGCAAATGAATTCCAAAAACGAGAAGTTTCTATGCAAATAGGGGGATGGTAAGATATCAAAGAGAAAACCACAATTTTAGATTGAAATTTTGTTATACGGTCAGCTTTAGTTTTGCGGTATTTCGAGTGTAATATTAAATACATAAAATTCATAGAACGGTAAACTTTATTAGATCTTTATATATTCAGCTTCCAAGATAAAAAATTTATTGACGTTGGTCTTCGTAGTGTCGTAACTGAGTGAAATTTTTCTGAGCTTTTACTATGCGTGTGGCCACTCGTTTCTAGTATACATATGTATGTTCCTCGATGTAGGAGATGCATACTGTGCATTTCATTTATTCATGCAGCTTTAAAGTGGAATTATGAGACATTTATCTGGCAGACAATGAATGAGTTTCTTAACGATAATAATAATTTGTGTAGACCTGTCCTAGACCGTACATTAATCTTCATAAATTGTATAAAACATGAATCTTAATAAGTTTGCAGGTGAATTCACGAGGTATAGATTTTTTTAATCAACCAACAATAAGCCACCATCCCATAGAGAAATTATTGGACGCAATAAAATTAGCTCGAAGGAGAAGCACAGTTTTAGCGGAAAAGGTGCATGCCGCGGTGTATGATTAATACTCTAATTTTAATTACCGTCGCTTGGAAATAAATTATCTCTAGTTAAAGCTGACATTTTCTTGCATTCTGATAGTTAAAGTCACTTTGCATTCTTTAAATAGAATACGGTTTTAGTAGTTGGTTACCGTGAAAGTAAAAAAGGAAAGACTAAAGAATTCCTTGCACAAGAGCCCGAAGTAATTCAGGATCCCAGAAGAGCAGAAGTTATTTAAAAAGAGGAAAACATAGATGTCCACTGTACTCTATTTACAGGACGTGCTCCAAGCTTGCACCTTCAGCTCTTAAGCACAGTTACTTAAACTTTTACTCCTTTGCTACCTGGTATTGCTGGCAGGCTGTACATAGAATTCTGCGACCAACATAAAAGTACAAAGACTATAATCAAATTTCCTCAAATTTCCATTGTATCTCTGCCACACGAACGCAGTGAACGCACTCTCAGCAGATTAAACTCTCTGTATACTACATTCCAAATTCAATTTTCATTCGCAATCCACGTGGTATTATCACATTACATTTCGTTTAAGGGGACCTTCCGGTCTAAAAGTCGATTTTTCTTTTATTTCATTTTTCGAATGTTCAACCTTTTTGGATTTGTTGAAATTCGTAAAATTCTCGAAGTTATAGGCATTTGAGTAGCGGCAAATGCATGGGCAACAACCGGCCACTCGGCGCTCACGTAAAACTTTAAACGCGTTTTTCCTCGAAACACTGTTCTCAAAACGGTGGGACCTGTATCTCCGAAAGTTATTATCCGATTCGACTGAAACTTTTTTATTTTGAACAATATACTTCTGGCTAGGGGGGGAACTAGAAAACATTACAAAATATTGAAAATTTATAATTTTCAAAGGCGTTGAAAGGACGAAAAATACAGGGAAAAGTGATTTCACACTTGAAGTGTCGTTATTTTCTAAAAAAAATGTCATTTTTGTAATTTTTTCTAGCCCCCCCCCCCTAGCCAGAAGAATAATCTTCAAAATAAAAAAGGTTTCAGTCGAATCGGATAATAACCTTTGGAGATACAGGTCCCACCGATTTGATCAATTTTTTGACGCCTTGACTTTAACGATTCCCCAGGGCCGTCTGCAATGATTAATTATAAAACAAAAAATATATTTCTATAATTTAAGACATCCTTAATACAATGCAAAAAGTCCCATTAAATTATATATAGTAGTTTTCCTTTAATTAATTCCTAAATATCACCTATATTTTTGGACTCTAGACCGGAAGGTACCCTTAAGGTACGTCAATGAAGCCCTATTGTATCGATGACCTTCGCCTACAGATCATTGTCAAGCAGCCCGTCGCAACATTTCTCTGTAATTAATAGATGCTATCGTCATGGCTAGTTTGTAATTTATTAAATCACCGGGCTCAAGCGGTCTGTAATTCCCGAAATAACAATTCCGCCAGTAGTGCTTTGTTCGAACGCTTTCCGTCGCGTGACTACATCGTTGCACACGTTGTTTATGAGCTTAATCTCCAGCAGGAAGACCGGACGTACCCAGCTTAAGGTAATTTCGGGGGATGAAACCCCCTGGGATGCTTCATCTTCCGAGTGAATTCACGGGAAAATGCTCGTCGATTTTAAATTCCCTGGCCGGACGTCCGGCATTGTGCTCCGGTTAAGTCCCCATTCAACGCGCCGCGTAATTTGCTTTATCACGGGCAGGTCCTGGCACATTTCAAGCGGCGCGCAACACAGAAGTCTGACAGCGTTTCGAATGTAAGAACCGTGACAGCGTACGCGCCCCGCGGTCATTTCAATCCCGTAACATCGTTGCAAACTTTCTTCGCGGCGAATGGACGTTCCGTGTTTTCGCTCCGCGTAGCAAACTCTCTTTTAATCGCGGGATACTTTAAACGGGTGATTTTATACGCCCCCTCCTCCGAAGGAAGGATTTTTCACGGTTTAACGACGACGAGGCAAAGAAACCGTTTCCCAGCACCATTGAGCTGCCAATAATTATGCCAATCAACAGGCAACAACTTTGAATTATTTATATACCTCGGAGAGAGTACCTAAGTCGCTCGGATGGGATCGAGCGCTGGAAAACTTCTCTCGTTTGCTGGTCGATCGATGATCGATCGGTTCAGGCTCGCGAACGATAGTTGGAAAAGTGAAAAAGTCAATTATTGGACGATCGATACCATCGGGAATACTCCGACCCGGCACATGGGATTCCGTGAGACATTCACTGCTCACCTTGATGATGGCCATTTGTTCCTTCGTGCACTCAAGGAAACTCGATTTACAACCGTTGAGATATTCATTAGGTTCCTAAATCGATACTGGGAGTCATTGTTTGGCGAGCTTGATTGAATAGAAATTCTGGTTCAATAGTATCTAATTCTCTTTATACTTGAGCACTTTGTGGAAAGGGAACGTTTGGTAATGGAATTTATATAGAAAGGCATGTCAGAAGGCTGATAGGTACTTCAGCGATTTTGTATCACGATCAGTTTTCCTTTCACCCACATTTGCGAAGGTTACGTTACCCTTTCGGGTCGATTAAAAAGCGGCGTGATTTTATATTCCGCAACGGTGCCCGGCATATTGATTTAAACAACAGTATCGCCGTTGCCCGTCGATTCGAAACGCGCGTATTCCGATCGGATTTGATTATCAGGCGGCCATAAAACAATATTACGAGCAACCTGCCGCTCAAGATACCGCGAAATACAAACGACGAGTTTGACCTTCCACCCTCGTTCCGTAACGAACACGTTTAACGAAACACAGAAGGAAAACAGGGATAATTGATATCGATGTTTCCATATAGACAAATTATCCATTCCGGGCTGTATTGTGCCCGGACAAAAATAAGCATTCGTATTTGCGTCGCTGTGGGGTAGCCACGTGAAATATCGTTTCCTTCGGGCTTCAATAAAAAATAAATCTAGAAAATTGTCGAGCAGTGTGACGTAAATCATGCAATATGTCAATTATGTTTCTCCTTCGACACGCGACGATCTGTAATTTTTACAAACATATGCAAACGTTACACCATCCCCCTCTCCCGTGTAACGATCGTGCACATTAACCGTTATGAAACTCGTGTCTTCATTCCTTCACTCCTGACAATGTTACATCGACACTGATTTAACATGTTGAACTACATTCGCGTTTAAAATTCTGCTCATCTACAAGCTTTAATCAGAAGAATTTCCTAAAAAACCACGTTCATGATTTTCTTGAGAAACTTCTCGCCACCGATGCGTTCGTGAAAGACACTCGCCTATAGAGCCTTTATAAACGCCACTTTTATAAACACCACTACCGAGGAACAACAGAAGCAATAGAACATATAGGAATCAGAATCGATGCGTGGCCGCTAGCGCGAACTTTCGATCACGCTTAATTGGTGCCAATTAAAAAATTTCAATCCACGTGACGTTCTCGCCAGAGCGATCTCCGTCGTTGACCTACATGAAGTGTTGTTCGATCGGAGGGAGAAATGGTTTTTTGCCGCTTATTAGAGGGAGCGATTAGAGTCTTGAGGAAGATTCTTCCAGATTAGCGCCACGCGATGTTGGCGGAAGAAAATTCTGGCGAAGCTCGCCCGTTCTTTAGTCACTCGAGGGTCGATCGAGAAGAGATTTCGAGGTTTCTTTTCTTCCCCGGACTCGATTGTGTGATTTCGATCTTCGATTGGGAGCTTGAGCTCCCACTTGGGGGATTTGGATCATCTTATTTTCCTTCCTCTACGATCACCTTATTTTCTCGTCGCTTCTTGTTCCCAGGACGGTGCTGCTTCTGCTGCAGTTACTTCCAATTCGTGGATAACACTTTTATTGTTACTCCCTGGGAGATTCTCGCTTTATCCGAAAATTCATTTCTTCCCATTTCCGGAATTCGACTATCCACTGGAGCTGGAATTAAATTCCCAAACTGCATCAATACCCGTACGGGATGAATATTAGGGGGCATCTGCCAGAGTTTTGCTCCTCGAAACGCCGCGTTCAGGGGAATTAAATTGTACGTTCGTACGTTTCGCTGCGAGTTCTACGAACCTGTTTCGTAATGCAGGCACATCCTGCATTTGGATCAGCTTATACGTGCTCACGTCGTTACAATAAATTCACCAATATTGGTACATGGTAGAAATCTACTGTGTCTGACTTGTGCTCTTCCGAACAACTGCAACCACTATCCTGAATAGGAAGTGGCAGAGTCTTGTTACAAACTTCAAGTGACCAGATAGTAATTCTATAACAAATTCCAACGAAACTTTCCAAATGAAAATGATTAAGATTTTATGTGTCATAAGGTGCTTATCTCAGATCCCCTAAAATGTGTGTAATCAGCTTCCAGTAAGTAGCTTAAACACCAATCCCGCCAGGATTACATTAATTCAGTGAACTTTCTTCTGTAGTTCGCCAACACCTGTTATCCTGTTCCTCGTAAGTCCCATTTGGTAGCTTGCTATGGAAATTCGAGCAAGCACACGCGATCCGAATGTATTTTCTGGATTATCGGTGTCCTGAGTGGAGGAAGTGGATTGACTACCGAATAGCTTATCCATACTCGAGCGATATAATAGCTATGGTGGCTGGATAACTGGGGAAACTTGCAATACCATGATGTGCGAGTTTTACCGGCGTGTTATCCACTTTGTTGAAGAAAAGAAACGTTCTATGTCTATCGTCGATTGGACGTGGCACTTCGTCCTTCCATTTGCTGCTCGTAAAAACGTCACATTGTCTATTCATGTTCGATCGAATGTCACGCGATCGAGTATGTGACATTTCTATCATGGAATTGAAATTAATTTTATGTATGAAATGTCAGAGTATGGTGAATATACTACTCGTGCCACGGTATTTGTTTCGTTCAGAAGAAGGGAGTTTGGCGAATCTGAAGGGAATTTAGAAGATTCAAAATATGATTTATGATACACGTTTAGTTAGTAGCATGTAATCAATCGTTGTCCGATGGTCAACGCGTTATTCGATGTGTTTTTTTAATAACGCCGATGATCGATTGCGTGTATTGTATTCGTAGACAGTTGCTGACTCATATTATCTCCAGCTTCCTGCATACTGGCGCATTTTTCGGAAGCCCGTCCGGGCTACGTCCTTGCAAATTATTTCAGTAGAATAATGAACATGGATAATGAGAAAAGGAACTTCAACTGTTCCATTCCGCGGCCATCTACAATTGAAGGGTCGGATGCAATAAGGGGACTAGCGCTCGAAAATGGGAAAAATTATTGTCCAAACACTGGCAAGGAGAGGTTCCCAGGTGTCCGCCTCCGATTGCTTTGAATTTTGGATATGTTTTTGAGGACCGAAAAATAAGAAACACGTGTCTTTTCATTTTGGCCAGTTTGCATGTTTAGGGGGTGAAACCAACCCCCAAAGTTATAAGATTTTTAGGTGTTCATCTCCGATTGCTTTGGTTTTCGGATATGTTTTAGAGGACCGAAAAATAAGAAATACGCCTCTTTTTATTTTGGCCTGCTTCAATGTTTAGGAGTTGAAACCACCCTCCAAAATTCATAAGAATAGTTGGTGCCCGCCTCCGATTGCTTTGAATTTTTTATATGTTTTTGAGGACCGAAAAATAAGAAACACGTGTCTTTTCATTTTGGCCCGTTTGCATGTTTAGAGGGTGAAACCAATTCCCAAAGTTATACGATTTTCAGGTGTTTGTCCCCGATTGCTTTGGTTTTTAGATATGTTTTAGAGAGCCGAAAAATAGGAAAATGCATGTCTTTCTTTTTTGGCCCATTTGCATGTTCAAGGGGTGAAACCACACCTCATAGTTACCTCATACTAATGGTGACGGACGACAAGAAGATCGTCCATACAGCAAGTTATGACGCAAATTAAATTGATGAACTTTATGAACTTTGGGGGTTGGTTTCACCCCCTAAATATGAAAACGGGCCGCTATAAAAAACACGTATATCTTATTTTTCGGTCCTCTAAAACATATCCAAAATTCAAAGCACTCGGAGGCGGACACCTGGGAACCTCTCCTTGTGAGAAAGATTGGAAAATTAAATGTTGTTAAACTGTATTTTAAAAAAATATAGTGTTGTAAAACTCGCCACGAGACACATTTTTCTATTTATAGTTTGTTTACCCAAATACTACTATACGAGCAAAAAATTATAAACAAAAAATTTTTCATCGTTGAAAGTCAATATTCATTAAAACATAAATTGCGTTAACTCAAGTAAATATTAACGGATCGTTATGGGACTTAAAACATAAGTTCAGAAAACTCTAGCCAAGCCGTAAAATGTATGCACAAAATCCTTGTGTAAAAAAATGTAATAATATTTAATTAAAAAGTGATACTGGACATAAACCATGTTTTTCAACGTTCGCGGTTAAAAAGTATCGAGGCAATTTTAAGGTACATATAACTTTGCACATATAAATTTTCACCAATTTTCACATTTAATACATAATTGTAGAAGATATGACGTTAGCGTATAATGCGCTATTTAGCAGTTTTAGCACTCGCGTTCACTGTTGGTGCCGCGCGGAATTTATACATATCGCCATATCTTCTACAATTATTTATTAATCAGTGTAAACATTGGTGAAAATCTTCCTTGTATATTAAGGAAAATCTTTATCGCTGTAAGTTATATGTACCTCAAAATTGCTTCGATACTTTTTAACGGCGAACGTTGAAAAACATGGGTTATATGCAGTATTACTTTTTAACTAAATATTATTACATTTTTTAACATATGGGTGCATACATACGTTTTGTGCATACATTTTACTGCTTCACTAGAGTTTTCTGAACTTATGTTTTAAGTCTCATAACGATCCGTTAATATTTACTCGAGTTATCGCAATTTATGTTTAAAGGAATATTGACTTTGCACGTTGAAAAATTTGTTGTTTATAATTTTTTGTTCAAATAGTAGTGATTGGACAAACAAACTATAAATAGAAAAATGTGTGTCGTGACAAGCTTTACAACACTATATTTTTTAAAATACAATTTAACAACATTTAATTTTCCTATTTTTCTTAGCGTTTGGAAAATAATTTTTCCCAATTTCTAGCCCTAAATAGTTCCCTTATTGCATCCTACCATTCAATTATCGTCCACCGATTTCTTTCAATATCACTCACAAACTGTGGCAACTAGATCTTACTAAAAACATCCCTCATAAAGAAGCCAGACCAGACGAAGATGCATTGTTCCCAGAACGGACTTTCATCCCGCCACATGAAAAATACAGTATCCCATGGCTGAGAAAGATGCCATTACTCTCCTGAAGCTACCGTTTCCTGAATTCGATGGCATCGCTGGTAATGCATTGTCCGGAGGAATAAAACATTTAAACGTGTACGTTAAATTCCTACCAAAGGAGAAGAGAGTCGGGCGTCTTTTGGTATCGTTCTCCTTACATCGGTCGTGTTATAAAAAATTTCACTGGGCCGTGCTGGCCGGGCAAACGAGGATATAAATATTTCAGCCGACCCGTGAAATTTCCTTGCCCTCGCTCGAGCACGGGCCGCTGGGCTGCCGTGAAAACGCGGTTTTCCTGCTTCTTAACGCGAATTTCTGGCCGTCTCGTGCAACAGCCGTCCAAATGCTTTTAACTGCTCTCGCGGTTACGCCATGCAACGCCTTAGGGGTGCAAAAGAGGAGCGCGGTCGACGGAAAAGGGTGTAGAAATCGTGAACGATGGTCTTGGCTCTTTCCTCGCTTCTTTGTACGCGTGCACGCCACCGCGAAGGCTTTCGTACAATTGGGAATTGAAGCTTCTACAAATTCGTTAAACGACTCGAGTCGTTTTGCAGGGTAACTCAACCTAACCCCTATCTGTTCTTCTACCGCGTCCTTTGTAGCCTTGTCGGCGGTGGGGTCATTTCATGATTATTGCATTAGAACCTGGAAAAACAGTTTACCTTTATCTTCATCCTGTTCGTTTCTGGTTTAATTCTTAGTACACGTAACGCGGCTCTTCTCAAAAGAGTGTATCAAAACCGTGGAATAAGCTTTTCTGTATACAAGTCTTTGTTTTCAGGGAAATTGAATTTAAATATGCGCTGCGTGCCTGGTTGAATGAGACTGCACGAAACTGTCCTCCAAGCATACTCAAATTCGATTTTGTCCGAGTCAAAGCGCCTGAAAAAGGTTTATTATCCACTTTTGTTTGTATTTGGATAAAATAACCTATTCTTGTCCAGAGATTGTAGCGGAAAACGACTGGATTTTCTATGAAGGTTTTCCTATCCATTTATCAAGCCACGTTATGATCACACGTTCTCAGCTTTCCGCCCCGCGCAAGAAAACGAGGCACGGAAAACAGGAGCAAGCGGAACGAAAGCAACGACGCTTTGAGAATTTTCTGTTTCGTTATTATTTGTACGTTACAGATTCCGTTTTAATATCAAAGCTGCCGAGCACGGCGTTAATACGAATCCAAACGGTTTTACTGGAAGTGGAGCAAGGCACGTTCCTGGATAAATCACAAACAAACGGGATGATGTTCGCAATTTTCCCAAGTAGGTAATGCTCATTCGTATCAGAGCATTTAATCCGAACGAAGATACTGGATCCATTGCGGGATCATACGCTCTACTTTAATGAATATATCAAACGTTAATGTAATCAGAGCCGGCGCGCATGGTAAGAGGTACTGGAACATTAATATCACTTTAATGGAATTAAATTGCCCGTCGAATGTTTTGCAGCCTGGCATGCAATGAATACATTTAAACAACCCCGTGGAAGCTGCATGTTGTACTGCAGGGGAAAGAAAATCCAGCGGGGGAAGCTTTAAATTAATTTGCTGGAGTCTCGGGGCTGAAACATCCCCACGGTGAAAAAAGTGGATCTCCCTGAACGAATTTGATCCGGGCAAAGCCAATTCTCATTTCCCCTGCGGAATCGAAGTGTTGCGAAATGCAAGGTGTTCTGTCACGTGGTCTGCCGGAACTTTGCAACGTTTCCTGCACTCAGTTTCTTGTGCCATTCCTTCGAGGGGAGCTGCAGTCTTTTTTGATTTCAAAGCCCACCGTCGTTATTACAATCGATACCATTGATCCTTTCAGTATCTAAAAATACAAATTTAGGGCATTGACGCCGTTCTTTCGTTTAACCTACATTCGCTCGTAAATATTTGCGTTGCTGCTTAAATATTAATGCTGCTCCAAATCAACGTCAATTGCACGATTCTTCGACTCGCCGCGGACGGCGTTTCGATAAACCTGGCGATGAATTAATCACGCACGATCGAAGAAGCTCTCGATAACCGATATCCGTGCAATCTTTTTGCGCATTAGTATAATGAACTTCCGCGGGGAAACACGGCGAGCCAGCAGCCAAGCAGCTGAGACGTTAACGAATCAACGGGGGCTAGAAAAGTGTAGGAATATTCGGTGTACGATTAATTTTGCCGGGATGCACCGACGTCGCTCGGCTGCGCCGGGATAAATCGATACACGGTTTGTTCTTTGTTTGCTGAAAATTTCATACACGCCCCCGTCTCCCCCATTGAAACAACTGCCTGGAGAGCATAGGAATTGAATCCAGGCGGCTCACATGTTTCGCAGGTCGAATCGATACGCGTCTCATCATCTCATGACTGTGAATAATAGATTCGAAAGGTAATAGGATGAATTACAATACCATAGGAAATAGTTACACTCGAAGGTTGTTGGGCACGTGCCTTTCTTAAAAAAGTATGAGCGAACGTTTCTAATTTCGTGTTTCAAACTTCGCGATGTCGCAGCTCTGACATTTGCATGAAAAATCACTCCGAATAAAAAGTTATCGCGCAGACGTCCTTGGTACGAAGTAACGCAAAGTAATTGGTTTTCGTTACAGCTAGAAGTTTCCAACAGTGCGCGATAGGGCTCACTAATTATTTCCAGGCTTATGAAATATAAAACGTGAAAATATCACATACCAGGTGTCTATATGTATACATATCAATGCCTCAGAAAATGACGGAAAAAACTTATCACTTAATAGAAGAATTAAAAAGTAATCCTTCATCTACTTGGTGAACCCAGCTCTTGGCACTCGGCAGACTAACAATTCAATTAATCGTACATTTCTTCAATTTCGAACCGCCCCGGTGCAAGGGAAAGACAGAATTTTCTGACATGCCTAATGATCCCTGGAAACGACGGCAATCGGCCCCGATTCCCAGTTTAATGCATTAGCGTGGTGGGTGTCGGTCGTTTGTATGCAACGATCCGATTCGATCGACTCACGATTGCCTATCCTCGATTGCGCTCTAGACACAGGTCATCATCCCCCAGGCCCCCGCCCACCCTACCACCTGGCTATCGGGCTTTTTCCCGATCGACCGGCGCAGGTGGAGGGGCCTTGATTGGATTTAGTTCTTGGTGATTGAGCCGACCGCTTCATTGCATTAATCCCATAGCGTTCAATCCGAGAGCGAAGCAACTTCTTGAAAGGGCGTATTAGCAGTCCCCTTCATCGGACGATCACTCTATCTATTCGCGGCGACACCAAACACGAGCGTGCAAAGTGGCCCTTTCACGTTTGCGGCATTGGGAGTTTTCCGAAACAGTTTAGAAACACGAATTCCAAGTAGTTGGTCCGTATTTTCGGCAGGGTAGAAGATGGGGAACATTGTCGAGAATCGGCGTGAAATGTAGAGAGAAACAGATTCGTCTGATTGAATTGCTAATATATTCTCCAATATAGCAGAGTTCCTTTGTGCCCTCCAAAGCCTATATATAATTTCAAAGATGACTCGAAGCTTCAGAGAGAATCTATCTTACTCTCCAGAGTGTCTTCGCTGAAGTGGTTGAAAAATAGAGACGTCAGTCCCCTCTCCATCTGCAGGAGGGGTAGGAAAGTAATCGGTTCAATGGGCCACGAGATAAAAGGCCTTTCACGTCGCCTTGGATCACTATATGTATATCGGCTTCTCTTCGTTGATACGTGTGGAAGAACAACGATGAATAGTGGCTGGGAATCGTTAATTCAGGTCCAACTGGCTCGTGGCACGTGCGCGATTTCAGTGGAGGAAACGATCGCCTGGCTGGTAACGATGAAAAGAAACGCGACTAGGTAGCTTGAACGGGATGTTATAATGTGGCATCGGGGGAAAGGAAATTTCTGTTTGACACGGTCTTGGGGAGGAACTGGTACTAGCATCAAACTATTTCCTATTTTCCGCTGCAAACTTCCGCTCTATTTTTAAATCTACGGCGAAACTTCTTCCGGAATGAGATTCGAAAATCGATGGACCATCGCGCGTGTAGCTTGGGGTAAAATATTTCTATCTTCGACACCACTCAACCCTCGAGCTACAAACTTTCCCTGAAGTTTCCTTCTGATATTGAATATTGACATTAAATTCGAGCAGCTGAAAAAAGGACAGCAACGGGCAGGAATTTGGCTGGGAACCAAACTGCGAGTCAAGCTACATACCCCAGCAAGCAAACTATTAAGAGCCATCAAGCTACCGCGAAGGAAACTTTGTCAACACTCGAGCAGGAAGACGTTTGCCAGATTCAGGATCGTCCTGTACCTACTCAGACTCTAATCGAGTAACTTGTGGCTGCATAAATTCCAAACAGAAATTGCTCATTGCCAACAGTAACTTACACTTTTGTTGCAGTGGTGGATTGATTCTAGCCACCAACAAATAGGTCAGGTGCTCGCGGTTGAGACCGAATATTGTATACTCGAAACGTTACGCGCACACACGTAACATTTGCCCTGTGTATTTACTCCCCAGAATGTATAACGAGCTTCGTCCAGCACCAGGGCACAGTACACGACTAACAATGGATTACAGGTCAAAGCGATCTCGATGCATTACCCGCTTCCAGGACCAAGATCTCGTTTTAACGATGTTCAAGGTCAGGGATGCTCCTCTCCAAGGGACCTGGCCGTTCGATATTCAAATTTCCCAGGCGGATGTGGAAGATCCAAGAGGAAGCGAGAGAAGGGTCGAGACGACGCGAAAACTGAATTCCCGCGAGACGAAATGCAAAGCGGCGTCTCCCGAGCAACGGATAGGAAATTTCGACGACGTTGCAACGAGAATTAAAGTATCTACTGTAAAGCCTCCCTAGGCGACTGGCTATTCGCTACGGAAGAGGCGGAGGGAAAGAAGGCCTGACCAATGGGTCGGATTGCAGCAGACGACCTAGATTCAATGAAGAGACATCCGTCTCCTTTCATCCCCTCAAGTCTCGATAAACGTCCATCGCGATTCGGTCTCCTCTACGTGGGTTCGGTGATCCATCTGGCCCTGGATCTCGTCCCTTTTCAGCCTGCACGAGGAAAAATTCAGAAATTCACAGCGACCGCAGGTGTGCGAGTGCTGACTTTGACCAGCGAACCGACGTCCCCTGTCTGCGTTGGTGCCATAATTCGTATGAGATCCGCCCGAGGCGGGCCAGAATCGGGGGGTGGAGAAAGTGCAGTGGACGATAAGACTCCTTTCAGGAACAAGTTCGTACGGCCGTCCCTGAAAGGCGAGGCATTAATAAGAATTACGCGAGTGGGATGTTTGTTTCAAAGCGGGATCTCGCGGTATTTATCGGCCGAGCACGCTGGTCCGCGGCTCGTGCTGCTTCCTTTTCGCGAATCCACGGACTTGTTGGCCCGACGAGGCTCCGCGAAGATGAGTGCGCGCCTCGTTAGCCCAGAGTTGACCCTCCGCACGATAGAAGTGGAAGACGAACGCGTATTCGCCGGGGATTTGATTTGCATAATTAAATCGGAGCGCAGGGGGTGGGTCTCCTTTTTGTACACAACGGGATTTTGGAGGAAATTAGGGGCCGGCTTAAACAGAAGTAGCTTCTCACGATTTTCCTCTTGGCGGGAAGATGAGCGAGTCTCAAGGTTTCTGTCATCTTGGCAAACGGTACGAGTCCGCGCCGCGGGCAATGTCGTGGCTGTTTCAGGACACTTGGACACGTAGATTTAGGTGGTGTACAATTTTAGATGTGCTCGAGTAAAAGTGCCACTCCACTGTATGTAAGCGGGCTGCTCCCCGAGGCTCCCAAAAGATGAGCCGAGTGTCACGTCAAAGTCAATCCATGCAAATTCATCGTAACCTCAAGTTCTTCGAGTATAGCTCCACCCACGTTAGATCCCCGCCGTGCTGAGGCAACTGTAGTGTTCCCTTTTAAACCGGGGGCGTTATCCACTAACCGCCCTTCAAAGTTTGTCTGTCGTCAGCGATGATGAGTAAAGAACAAGTGCGAAAGTTCAGGTTGATTAACTTTTTATCGTAACGAGGGGGCAGCGCCGAGCAAGTTTAAAGCTTCCAGGAACTTTTTCTGAGACAATTTCCCGTCGATTCCCCGAGGGAAGGGATGACGGGTCTTCGTTCGAACGGGAAGGAAAAAGTGGCGAACGGAGCTCGCTGCCCTTTATCAGAAGCGACTTACCCGACACGCGATGCCGGCGATATGTATCGCATTCAGCCGCGATTCCATGAGCAACGAATGCACTTCTGACGCGATGCTCGCTGAGATTCGAGGACGGGAACGCTATTGCAGCGCATAAAAGCCCGCACAGCCGAGAGATGGTCTATTTTTACACGCGGGCCCAGGATCCGGATGATAAAGCATTCTCGGAAATTTCATCCCTGCCCCTATTTATATACCCAGAAGAACGCTCAGGTTCGTAAAAGCAAATGTTACGTACGCTCGCGATGTCTCGACGAGCCGATGGCTATTGCATCGCGAAAAGAGATACTGGGAAGGCAAGTCTGCTACTTTGCAATGTCTTCTCGGCGAGGCGGGATTCGGTGTCACTGAT
Organism: Andrena bucephala; assembly: GCA_947577245.1. Lineage (NCBI taxonomy): Eukaryota > Metazoa > Arthropoda > Insecta > Hymenoptera > Andrenidae > Andrena > Andrena bucephala. The sequence continues at coordinate 93,972,274 of OX387715.1, read as the reverse complement.
CTCGCCGTTCAAAGAAATCTCTCCAGCAGATCTTTCCGATGAGATGTGTAAATATAAGTTCGGCCTTGAGTTGTCAGTTAAGGTAGTAGGCACTTGACTAATGCCAACCGTAGATAAAATTAGCGGGTACGTTGTGCTTTTATTCCTTGAATTATCGAATGCCTTCGGAGCATTTCTTTAAAAAAAACTAGGTTGAAAGTTGTAATTTCAGTGTTTCGGTGTTTCACTCATTGTCAGCGGAATTATTTATTTATTATTATTTATTATTATATACGGGTGGGCATCCTTTGGTAAAAGATAAAATACACATGAGCGGAAGACGGAGATATGTACAAGTGACAAGATGTAGTATACGCGATTACAAGATTAATTAGATAGAGTAGCTGCGCATTAACGTTATGAGCTTGTTCTTAAAAGATACGTTTGTGTTCGAGGAAGAGTCAACAGCGTGACAGAACTTATTGGCTAAGCTACACAGGCGGTCAATGGAGTTATTCTCATTGAAAACGGAGGTGTGGCGTGACAAATGAAAGAGCGGTAATCTCCTGAGGTCCCTAGGTGGAGCATTAAGTTTAAATAATTCTAAGATCAAATAGCAGTTGATATCATTATTTATAATCTTAAAAGCAAACATTAAATTTGATATAGTTCTGCGCTGTTGGAGAGAAAACATGCCCAGAGATGTTAGAAAGAGGTCGTATGTGTGGCAGAAATAGGGGATCGGCTGACCCATTTTATGCGCGACAAAACGCAAAAGCTTATGTTGTATTATGATTGATTCTTCCAAATTTGACTGCAGAGAATCAAGAAATTTATTGACTCTATTCAGCCAATTGTGCTGCTTTAATCTGACTTGATTTCTGTATATTTATTGGAATGTCAAATCGCTCCACTGAGCATGGCGAAATGATCGGGCGAACATCTGTATTCGACTACGTAATAGGTGAACGAAATGCAGGCCCATGCTGGTATGCACGCCCCGTGGATCGATCGTAGAACTCGTGTGACGTTGTATACACCACGTGTACGTCAAGTTTATTGACTAATTAATGTCTAGGATTCCCTCGTACACGGCCGTGACGTGCATTGCAGTGGCAGCGATAATTGCAAAAATATTTGGATAATTATCAGTAAAACGTAACTGTAGTGCTTTATTATTTTTAAGTTTTTATAAAGGAAAATCTTCAACATTCACGTCGCCTGCGGCGAAATTATTCACGATTTTGCCCAAATTTCAAGCTTCGTGAAATCAAGGCGATGCCTCGAAATACATGACGGGTGATAGATTGGTGTAGCATAGGAATGGTCATCCTCAAGGTTGTTAAGTGAGAACGTTGCAAGTCCGCGAAGGTGCTACGTGTCATTTAAGCGATGTCAGTTGACTTGCGTCACGCCACTTCGATTGTTATTTAAAGACTTCGCCACGGGTGCGTTCTCGAAATAGCCGACGTATGACTGACGTCCCTTGAAGAGGCAGGAAATCGCGTGGATTTCGAGTAGTAACTTTCGATCATCGACAGACGGGATGAAAAGCGCGAGGAGAAATGCACGCGCTGGAAGGACTTGTTGACCAGCGGAATTCAATTGCAAACATGCAAAACGGAGCTTCGACAATCGAATATAAATAGACGATGTGCTTGAACGGTTTGGCGCGTTAAAAAATTATCAATAATTCCATTAAAAAAACAGTGGAATGTGAGCTTGAACTACTCTAGTACCTTCATCCATTGATATCTCTTTCTGTAATTCTAATCACGCTCTTCATCTCACCCAGCTCTCACATATTCAACTTTTTCAATTCAATAACCGCCACCCATTGGTTGAAGTGGGATTCAACTTCGATATCCGTTTCTGTATTAAAATGGGTCACCCTATGTATATATTGTGGCCACGTACAATTGGGAAGTAACGAAAGCGATTCGGACACCGTCCAAGGAGTTAGAGCTCAATCACGAGGGTTAATTGCTCTGCTCAAAATCGATCTCTCGGAAGGTTAAAGCAATTTCTTTTCTCAGGGTGTGTGTGTGTGTGTGTGTGTGTCTTCGAATGACCCCACGACAATTCTGGACTCAGAGGGAAGTTCCAGGTGGCAGTAGTTAGGTATCACGACTGTCTGCGTTATCCAGATTACGTATTCCATATAAATTTGAATATCCGTAGAATTTACACCATCGGTTTGTTGCCTCGAACCGCAGGAGGGACAGCTCACGACGCGTTTTTAGTAATTCCACGCGGTGGACGGCGGGATTAAAACGAGTTTAAACATTGCCTCCGGAGAATTAAAGCGGAACGGGTACGGATATCCGGCGCGCGTTTTCATTCGCCGGGTATTTCTCTAATAAATGGTTCCGGCGGACATGTAAAGGACAATAGGATTACACGGGCGAAAGCAGCTCTCGAAGCTTGCGGCTAACTTTGCCCGGTTATTTCGGATCGCCGGCTAACACGGTTGTACATTGTAATGCGCCGCGCGAATCGATACGTCGAAGATTAAGTTCGGAACAGGCCGTCGACGAGCCTAGAAACGAATCGGCGGACGGACAATTGTCGGCGATATCGATTGACAGCGAAAGGTGGTGGTCTGTCTGCTCGCTGCGAAAGCTACTTGCGGCTGGATTGACGCGGGTGAAAACGTGGCCGGCTATCGCTTTGCCGGCCTGTTTTTGTTTGCGATAGAATAATACACTTTCGGGGCCGACCAGTGATTTCGGACACTGATTTCCTAAAAGCTTCCACCTGGTCGAGGAGGTTAATTCGCTGAAAGCGGGAGATGCTGATGAAAGGTCACTGAACTTTTTCTCCATCTGCTTGTTTCGGGTTACTGTGGTTGTTGGGTGATCATTTTCATAGAAAATCGATTAGCACTGCTCGTTATAACGTTTCCTATACCTTCGCTGCTTCTATCGACGCTGTTGCTGTATTGCACGTGATTTTCCCTCTGTTTCATTTCCCTCGCGACGATAAACCCTGTAAATGGAAACTATCTGCGAGCAGCGAGGTTCACTGGTCGATAAAGTGTTTGCAGCACGTTGCCTTCGCCGTTAATCGATCGAGGTGGCCACGGGGCGTTGCAGAACTTCGTTCCTCTCTTCCACGTGAGAGTGGAAAAAAAAGCAGCCCTCCGCGAGTGGGAGTGGCGGGGGTTGGTCGCGAGAAAAGGTCAGAAGCTAGGTGCTCCGTGATTCGCGGCACAATAGACATTCTCGCGCGCCGGTGAATTAGGAGAGTGTGCACGGAAAGTTTCCGCGGTGAGTTTTAAAGTGTTCACCCCGGCAAGTTCGAAGAACCTGCTTCCGACCATCGGAGTCGATACGAGGAAAGCCTTCGACGTCGGGTTAATGGCTTTAAACGGTCCCGCGGTTCTTGCTCCTTCCTTCTCGACACGGTTCGTTCTGGTCGATCAATTGAACTTAGCGAGAGAAACAGTTGGGGCGTAGATCGTGACATTTCGAAGAATTTAGTAGTTTCCTAGTAGGTATCTATTAGGGTGGCTCTTATTTACTCGTGGTAACAAATTTTTTCAAGATTTTCTTCGGGGAACCCTCCAGAATAGTTCCAAATAATTACAAAAAAATCTGTGTAAAGTTTGAGCTCGATCGGATAACGGGAAATGATGTCCCTGAGCCTTTAAACATTTAAATCATTATTTAACAGCTCGCGAAGTCGATTTTATATAATATCCTCCAAGTTATTGATTAAATAAAAAAACATGTCAAACAAAAGTTGTAGACCCGGACAGGGAGCATCTTTTATGTTGTATTACTTTTTCTCATGTGACAAACGGTTTTCGAAAAAAGTCCGAAAAACTAAAAAAAAAAAACTTTTCTCCCTCAAATTTTGAAAGTTTAAATGCTTCTAGAACACTTTTTATTTATGAAGGCGAACAAAAAAAATGGGATTTTTATTTTCGAGGACTATTTTTTAAACATTTAAGGGGGGCATATACCGAAATATGCGAAAAAGATAAAAAAAACAAATTTTCTTATTTTCAGTGTTTGATATGTCATGAATGTTTCCTGAAAATTTGGGACCGAAATTCGCAAATATATCGAAGACATAGTCGTCAGAAGTGAAGTATACTCATTGGTGACAGAAACGTAACAGCATTAACCTTTAAGCCTTAAGGGGACCGTCCGGTCTAAAAATCGATTTTTCTTTTATTTCATTTTTCGACTGCTCAACCTTTTAAGAATACGTGTTTAAAAGGATTTGTTGAAATTCGTAAAATTCTCGAAGTTATAGGCATTTGAATAGCGGGAAATGTGTAGGTAAAACCCGGCCACTCATGATTGGAATCATGATTTTTCCGAACGGTAGACAGCATAACAAAATAAATTATTAACCGATTCCATAAAACTTGGTGACATTTTCTTTGTAAATGAATTCACTATCGCATGACCCTTTAACCATCAATTTTAGAGGTCATAGTTCTTCGTTATTAACATTTTTAGGCGCAGAATTACCCCCTTTTTCGCATGTTTGTGTTCAAACGTGTACCAAACATCGCCAGTTTGCTTTATTTGCCTTCTTAAAGGCTGATGCGATAGTGATGGATACAACCTATAAGAATATATTTGGTTTTTTCATTTCAAGCAATTCTACCTCGAGTTCTACTGTCTACCGTTTCCGCCTCCTTTGTTGCAGCAGTGCACTGAGCGCCACGTAAAATTCGAACCATTATAGAAAAATGAAAAAAAAAAAGAAGTTTTTATATGCTTGAAGAATGAGTAAAGAAATGCCATAAACTTTTTTACTGCAAGTTGTATACTTTTTTTGGAAAAAAAATCCTAAAAATCAACTATTTTTCGAGCGTTTTGACCGGACGGTCCCCTTAAAATAAGTTGAAAATAAGTCGAAAATAATAGCCACCCTAGTATCTATATTGGCGCTTTCATGTTGCTTCTAAAATAGAGAGGTCTTTGATCTACATATTTAAAGCGCTTTACAAGAGTCACTGGCTTCTTAATATCTTTATTAACGTAGGAACACTACTCCTATCTCGAAATCTCCAAATTGCTTGTAATCTAAAAACGGACTTCGTTACTCCTCCACTTTTATTAGCTTCAGCATCCCCATCGGGATAACAATGGATAACAACGTTAGACGTGTTAAATCTATTTCGCTGCCAAAGGTACGGTCGTTGTACCAATACTCGCTGTCCAACTGTGGCGAAATAGCAACCCTGCGGAGAGAAGTTCCTGTTTCTTCGCGGCAGGAGTGGCACTCGCTCTGTTCCGGCCTTCTTTCTCCACGGCTTTCTCCCTCGCGTTCTCTTCTTCCTCTTCTTTCACTTCCTCCTTTTCTCTCGACAGGGTGGCTGGATACAGCTTCTTCGGAAAGTGCGCGTCCACATTGCCACCGCTTTCCAGAGTGGTGGCTGCAGTGTCAGTTGGCGCTTTCGATTCCAGCAAGTCTTGAAAACCATTCCCTCGACCGCGTTGTCCGAGAAACATTTGTCTGCTGTAAGTAAAACTGTAGGGAATCCAGAACTAGCGGTGATAAATAGTGCATGGTAACGGAGGTCTCTCATTTGGCTAGAATATTGACTTAGGTTGCGGATAGTTGACTGTTGCTGGCTTCAGAGAAGGGGAATGTTCGAATCGTCGGTAGATACTGCAGGAATTTAATTAAATTAGCGCGGGCTCAATGAGTATTGATTGTAATTTAAGCGGGAGAAATAGTCTTGTGGCAATCGCGCGATAGGTATGAAGTAAATAATTATGAGAGACATTGTGAGGAGCAGTGGAGTTAGAAAACAAAATAGTTACTTTGTTTTGAATGATTTCTGTCGGCGATTTAAACAATTTTCGTGGGAACATGCGACTTTCCTTATTTAGAGAATTGTTTTCGTGCAATTTTTTAAATTGCTTGAGCTCAGGACATTGTAGGAAGTTACATATCATGAGAAGCATTACAGAAATTGGAAAACGCACTGCACTCGAAGACTTTCCACTTTGATGCACCTATTCACTGCAGGTCTTAATGTTGAAAGGGGCCCTGTATTAAGCACAGTAATGAAATAGTATGGAATGTGTTTTGCTACTGTGAAGAATATTTAGAAATTCGTGCTGGCAAATCGGTGCACCGCAAACCGCTGAGGAGTAACTCGAGGATACTACAGTTTAATGGGTTTTTCTTGTCGAAATGCTGAAGCAAAGCGTTGAAGGACAGAAGCTTGAGGTATCCTGATCTCATTCGACTGCTTTTCGTGCACAGAATGAGGCGAGGAAATCAGAAAAACGACGATAAAAATGGTACATTAAATTCATTATTTTGAAAGAAGAAATATTATTTGCTATAAAACTATGCAGGAGTTCGAGGAAAAATGCGAAACAGAACCGAATGGAACTCGGTAGAAATTCGATATATTCATAAATTCATATATTCATTGCGAACGTTATTCCTCTGCGAAAACATAAATTTCCACGAAATGATTATAAGGTTCGCATCCTTAAAAGAGAAAAGAGGCAGAATAAAAAAAAACCATTCGCATTTATATAAATGCACACTGCAGAGCATTGATGATGCACGTTAAACACTTTCGAACTAAATGAAAAGCGACTGGAAGCAGCGGGGAGGAGAAACGCAACGTTTAATTAAAGTCAGGGAAAGAACGATACGCAGCGGGAGGGGATTGAAAAGGAAAGAAAGAATATAAAGAACAGCTGGAGATAATTAAAAACGTGAACGAACGTGATCTGTCTAATTGGAGAAGAATTCTCGTTTACTTTACTTTTTTATTAAGGGAAGAAGCGCTATCTGATATCAATAACTGATTATAATAGTATGACACAAGTGGGAACTTATTATCTAATCAAACCGAGTTTCCTGTTATCTACTTGCAAAATCATAAACAGGATCGCTTAACGTTTCATGACAATCATGATAATTAGCTGATCAAAAACTACATCCGAAATTCATTGAAAGATAATTTAACAATAATGGAAAACTCGTCGAACCATATGAACGATATAAACCATCGTCGAAAGATTATCGAATAATCATCACAGCATCATCGAGAACATTCTTCGGTTTCATAAGGAACTGGGGCTCGAAGTAATCATCGCTGCATTAGTTTGTTAAAATCCGTCTAATTCCCCGGAACACGAATAAACCAGGCACGCGTTAATGAGTACCAGGCATGAACGTAAGCAAGAAATTTCCGGCCGGGAATTCATGAATAACAATGGTTCCCCAGATGCCGTTTCTCGAAAACGAGATTTCGATGAGAACCGGGGAGCAATGACGTCGTTGTCGTTTCCGGATTACATAATTGGGAGCTCGTCAGTCGAATCGGTGCGCTAAAAACGATCGCGTCAGATGGGGTCAGACCGGACGACCGTTGCACTATGCACGTTCCATTCCTGGCCAGACGTCTTAATTGCGGATGACGGACGTTGATTCAATTAAGAACATCCGCCGAATGTATTTTCGTGGATGTCAGGTGGCAGCCACATCGGCGTTTCAGATTATTAAGTCTGGGTTGGAAACAGAAAATTGACATTTCCTGCAGGTTTCATTCTATGACATAATAGAGTCGTTGGAGATGTAGAAAATAGTGTAATCTGACGTGGTTTATATAAAGAGTATAAGGTCCTGTCAGATGATATACCGAGCGTGGCTTCCTTTTCTGTGATGAGAGCCCATTCGCCCCTTGTGGCTGCGAAACCGTTGACCTGACTACTTCGTTTATCATCCCTGCTCTACTTTTCCTATAGACATAAATGATTCATCGAGGATTTCATTGAAAAGTCGTCCGAACAGCAGATTAAGGGGTTATAGGACTATTGAAATCTCGAAAAATCAATTTTTTTATTATTATTAATTCTAAAAGTGCTATGCTTTGTAAACATTTACATCAATGTATCGTGATCAAATTCGAATAATTACGGAAATTATACCGCTGAACGCAATTGAGTGCACCGTCGAGTAACGGTCTCGCAAATCGGTATTGGCGTATGGGATTTAACTTTGAAGCCGTTTATCTCGAAACTACATTTTCAAACACGGTGTACATCGTAACTCTTGAACAAATGAATATTTTCACTTAAAATTTTAACTGGAGCTGCAGAATTCCTTTCTCTATCGTGTGGAATTTCCGCATCAACATTGGATGTTTGTATAACATTTTATAACTGATTAAAGACAATTTTTTTCCATAAAAATGTGGAAAAAAATTGATTCATGTGTGACTCTTACCATTTTTGTTTAAATTTGCCAGCAAAGTTCCACGCAATAAGTATTAATGTAGAAACTATTCATCCCAAAGCATTTTGCTTTTAGATGATTGGTTCATCTGGGACTATGTACAGTGTACACCAATTACAGCTGGACTATCTTTGGCGTCAAATAACTTGAATAATTTTCAACATTCTAACAATTTTTTTATTTTACATTACTTGTAAAAGCGTACGTAAAAAACTGTGAAAAGTGTCGGTATGGTGATTATTTGGTATCTAATCAATCCAACCGACAAGAAACCGTCGATTTCAGTCGTTCAATAGACCTATACCCCCTTAAGGGGCTCATGTTACTTTCACCACTCTGCTCGTTGAATAATATCTCGTTCCTAATATTTCATTAAATCTCCCGAATTGTCCACAGAAGTGATTCCCTAATTGTCTTTAGTGGTCGGCTTTTCCCTGCCCGTCTCGGCTGAAGAGTCCGTCAAGTAGTGCCCAAACGCGGCAGCACTCCAACGAACGACGAGATTAACGGAGACAATTAGAAACGTAAAATTTATTCAGCCATTTCGCTGAATTATACGAATCGGTGTTCCGCGAGCGTAACCATTCTTCCCGCTGCCATAAAAATCGATTAGACCGAAAATATTTATCAAAGTGGCCGTCGGCCGGTCATTAATCGCGAAACTTTTTCCAATATTCGTCGGCTGCCGTCGTTTGACCGAGGATCGATGAACTTCTACCAGCCTCGTTTTACTGACAAGCCGCGCTGAATTATGGCGCAATCTGCTCGGAGGGCGGACAAGGCTCTCCTCTGTTCCACAAAGTGGGCACAGGTGAGAAGAGGCTCCATTCTCTGCCTGCCATATTGCTTAATTAAGTTAATGGACGCTCATTATGCGCGGTCTAGTTCGAAGGCAGCCTGCCAAACGACGGCTTTCGTCTCGATAAGCGTCATCGATCGTCCATCGATCCTGCTTGATTTCGATGTCCCGCGACCGTGAACACTTTTCTAGCACGTTAACCCGGCTCGAGATGGAATCCGTGGCGGTCCCGGCGACCGCACTCAGCCCTCTAATTTTATTGTTTAATCAAGCATCTTAATTGGATAGTTTATTAAACGTAACGGGCAGACGCAAGCTGGCCGTGCAAGTGGTCGCAACTCGATCCCTCGGGTGGAAAATTTGCTTCCATGTTCCGCGAGTTTGAACTACCAACACTCGTTAATTACCTCCGAGCTTCTTTCGGAGAAGCAGGCATCCTGGACGGTAGGCAACGGACAATGATTCCTTCCACCAAGATATCATCTGCTCTTGCTAATTGGGAACATAATATTCTAGATTAAATACGTGCGGGGTAATTTGATTAACGTTTAAGGATGCGTCACTTAGTCGCAGCAGCGTGAAGCTTCTTGAATAATTTGCTTAGCCTTATATAGGGTAGGTATGCACGCGTGAAAATTCTGTATTCAAAGCAAACAGCTACGGTCGATAGTTTGCATAAGGAACAAAGAGCGTATCGCGACGAACGCTGCAGTGAGGGAAACATTAGTCCCAGAGAAGCAATTAGTTCTAATAATCTCTGGAATAAAAAGTTACGAAACTGCAGCCACGTTTCCCAAGGAGCACTCATACCACAGAGGCCGGAGTCTGCGCGATAATATTAGCATTACGATAAAATTCACCGCCGATCCGTTCCCCAACGCTGCAAGGGAACTCCCTCACCGAGACTTCCGTTTTCAATCCACGAAAATGGTTACTCGCTCCACGGGCGCATTACCTTTGAAGTTCGTATCGCGAGCCATACATAATTCGCGGTATTAGAGCACATTAATTAGGTGCCATTGATCCTTGATACAGGTGCACATTAATTAGAGCGAATTCCTCGGGCGAGTTGTGCTCTCTACAAACTTGCACATTGGAAATTTCGTGCAACTGGAACATCACGAGAGATAGCTGGAATATTTTCATCACTCGCTTGTTGTGAATAATATCGATGTAGGGTAGACCGGGGGCGGTAGTAACACTTTGACTTTGGAATACGATTACGCACGGACTATCACAGTTAGAACAAAAGTTCTTGTAGGAAAATGTTACTTACTTATCTAATATTATTGAGACACAACACTTTCGCTGTATGTCAAGTAATATCCAGGTTATTAATAAAAAATGAGAAGCGAAGAAAGTGTTACGACCGTCCCTGACTAGAGATTGCAAATTTTACCGATTTTTCCAATTACCGGTAATTCGGTAAAATTTTCAATCAAAACCGGTATTTTATGAGGTATTGAAAATATAAGAGTAAACATTACAAAAGAAACTTTTTTTTAACTCTAATCCAGCATTGTAATAAATATATGCAAATAAAACTGTTCTCAACATAAAATATAAAATGAAATAACACAAAATAGATATATTTGTATAACTATTGACAATACTTATTAATATGGATCTTTACCACGAAAACAATGAAAAGAATCTTAACTTACATACATGATTAAATATTTTTCATTTAACAATTCTTTTTAGCAAATAAGCACGCAATAAAACATAATTTGTCCAAACTTTGGTCTCTTGATCGCGACTTGATTTTTGTACAAAATAATTCAGCCACAGATAAAGCGTGCTCAGATTAAGATAGTTATTAAGCAATCATATGCCATTTGTAGCTATATATTTTCTCCCTACTTTTTCTATTTGAAAATACGTGCTTTTTTATGACTTGATTCAGATTTTTAGTTTTCTTTTGGATCAGACTTGGTTCTTCATGAGATACTTTGGTCATCGTATTTATTACTTAGTAATTTAATTTTTTTTCACTGATAACGTAGTAGATGTGTACGGACTTAATCAACACATATATGCGCTATATTGCTATACGTAATTTATCGAATTACGGGTAAAAATTTCAGTGTATTTCTCGCGATTTACCGATAAACCGGTTTACCGGTATTGCAATCCCTATTCCTGACCCCGGGTCCGTTGTAACACTGCATAGAGTCGATAGTAGCACAAGTTTAACTTAACAAAATTAAAATATTTACTGATTTTAATTATAATAATAAATGAAAAAAATAAAATTTATAACCAATTATGCGGTATCCTAATTGTGGCAGAAATAGAAAACGTTTTGGCTGGTGCATTCTCCATGTGATCAATTCTTACATTCAGTACATTGCACCCATTTTTTATTTGGTTCGCTTGTGGTGTGCTATAGGACGCCATGCAAACCCGACAAATATTATTCATCTTCTTTGTCAATGTTCGGTTCTGTCGCGGTACAACCGATCTCTACTGTCGATGTTAAATTATAAATTTTAATTAACAAGACGCGCAAAAGTGATCAGTAACGATTAGTATTACTTTGAAAATGGTCAGATTTCTATTACAATTTTAAATCGGTAAGAAAAAGTTACTTTAGAGTATCGAAAAGTTATTTTCTTCGCTATACATGTCTATTGTGTATCTATACTGCTAGAACATGGATGTGTGTATTCCAAATGTCATTCTTCATCATGTATCCAAAATTTGAGTTAATATCTATCATACGTTTTGAGATATTTAACGTGTTACAATCGCCCTCCTGTTACTATCGCCCCCGGTCTACCCTACTGAATCCACAGTGTCCTAAACTCCAGCATGCACTGCCGCGTAGAACTAGCTTTGAGCAATTAGCAATGGTTTAGTGTAGAATTGGATCGAACCAGATTTCTGAGTTTTAGCGCACGTAGAATATTCAGAAACCATCCAAGCTCGCACTTTTCCCTCCCTTTTTCGCATGCACTACCGAAGTGCACTTTGTCGACCGATCATCTCGCACCGGAATAAAAAAAACGCTGGTTTCGTTTGCCGCATTGAAGGGAACGTTAAATCGCGTCGAAGTTGAAGCACCTTTGGGATGCAGCGTGCATAAAAGCAGCCGCGTAGCCGTGGATTGTTGGTCGCAACTTCTGGAAAGTGGGAAGTTTCGTTCGTAACGCAGGCCTGCGTCACACTTTTGCAAGTCTCGAACACCACTCGCGATTCTTTATGCCAGCGAGGCCCATCAACTGGGCTTTAACATTGCATTTCTTGCGAAGCAGCAGGGTGTACCATCACGCCCCGCGTGTACAGCTGGCTTCCACGTAACGCAACATATGGTAGCATCTCTGTTATCTAGATATCATTTACACTTCTGTAGATTTCTGTTTCGACTGATCAGAGGAGAGTTGCGATGGGAAATATCGTCGTTCCAAAGTAGATTTCATGTAATTTGCTTTTTGTGAAAGTGCTAATGTCTCCACTCTAATGAAATCGTTTAACCGTCGAGCCTTTCTTAAGCGGTTTCGAATGACAATTGGCGATCACTCGCGAGAATAGCGCACAATTGTGCTGACGCGTGCGTGCGAGACACGTCCCCGCGAGATCGCAGGTGAACGCGGGTGCATCATTACGTAACCGAGAAATGGCAGCATATCGATCGCGGTCCGTACCATTAGATAGGCCTGTGTAAACATTTCGCGCGTTTCATTGGCGACGTTTCGTCGGCGTCGCCGGAGGAGGAGGCATTAAGCTATCCGCAGGGATAAAAGAGAGATCACCGGACAATATCTAATCGCCAGATAGAAACGATCGCAAACATCGATATGAAAGCATGGCCGTTGAACGTTTCTATCCCGCCGGAGTTGTTCGTGGCGATAGGGACTTCGCGATGAACCCATTGCTTGAAAATATTTACCCTTCGGCCTCTGCTATTAGCAAGTTTGCTTTGCGGACTACAGCCTTTGCTTTGCAGCCATTGAAAGCAACCCGATTGAAAAATATTCAAGCCGTGTTCCTATTAAGGTCGCGTAGGTGTCCCTGGACGGATGCGTGGGATTGTGAAGGGAAACTGGTATTCACTTTTGCCTCTTTACACTTTAAAGGCATAGATACGAGTTATTTTATTTAGCATACGAATCCACTGAAATTCTGGTTCAAAGGAGCGATCTGATAATGGGTGTTTCGCAAACTAAAAGAGTCACCGAAGGAAAAACGATATCAAGCTATGTATCTTTCGCCGCACGAACAGCTGGTGACAACATAACTCTCTTCAAAACTCTCCCCCATCCCTATCTGTCGTAAATCCTGCACACCGACTCGCCATTCGCCAGATACTCGGAATCCTGCCTCTAAACGCCAGATTCCCGGGAACGTGTGTCGCGTTATCGATACGCTGCAAAATCTTCGGCTTCGTTTAAACTTTCAGGTACGCTGATACCGGAGTTCCCGAATTTGCAATTTAATTTCAAGCTAATTTGAATTCAAAGCGAGGGAACGGGCGACACGGCGTGCCCGTGAAAACTTGAGCGCGTCGAAGGGAACTGTGGTCGAGCATAAATCAACGAGAGGGAATATTTAACCGGGATTCCACAGTTTTCCGTTCATGATTTGGGTTTGGTCCCGCGGATCGTAGGGTCCACTGAGCATCGGGGATATTTTCGTGAACGACAGCCGGACTCCACGTTTGCGAGTAGTCAGACAGAGTATACCGTAACAGTGCTTCGTATGACAAATATAACAATGAACGTATAGACTGACAGCATAGTACTCGCGTCCTTGTGTATACGTCGCTCTGAATAAACCATGTGTTCGTAATTTTTCCAGCGTAACGTTTACAGCTGCGCGATTAAACTATTAACGGACTATCGATTCGGCTGTGCTCGGAAATTTTAATCTGATTGTCCCATTACGTGGCTAGACATGTCGCAATTTATGCTAGAAAGAAGTAACGACACTGCGTAGCGAAATTCAGTGAACAATAACTCGATGTAGGGGAGAGTTGCCAATATCGTACTGGTCACCTAAATCGTACCTCATCAATTTCTCAGTAATTAATGAATATAAACGGCATCTGGTGATAAAAATATCAAGTGAATAAGAAATAGAACCAAAACCTTTATGAGCTTACACCCTATTTTGTGCGTACTATAAAGATTTAAACGAATCAGGTATGATTGATGTAACTTTTTACCAGTTTATTTTAGCTGATAATAATCAAACAATGCAATTTTGTCCTGTATTTTTGTATTTTTCTAAAAGCGGGTTTAATGTAGAATATTTTACATTCATTTTAAGTACATGTTACAGTCATTATAAAGTTTAAATTGATATTTATAAATGAATTGATCATGTTTCCTAAATCTTACCACTACAATCGTACCAGTAGGATTTGACAACTCGTATGTTATATAGGTTATGTACATATATCATATTCATAGGTTATTGTGGCCTGTGGGTGATCCATATACATATCTACAGTTACTCACAAAATTGAGCGTACACTTATGTTGGGAGTGAAAATTGGCGGGAGAATGAATAAAAACGTACATATTTGAGTGTGAAAACGCAATATATATTTATTCGTATTGTTTAGCGAACGATTGATGGATTTTGTTTTTAAAAAACATCAAGTATTTGTGTATATTTAATTGAAAACGTAAAAATACAGGTATTTTACTGACACAAAATTGAACGTACACATAACTAATTTTACAAATTACGCTGTCTGCATAGGTTGAAGGATGGTATTATTGAAAGGGAAAGTCCCGTGAAATGGTTCTCGATATGGTTGCTAAGAAACTAAAAACAAATTACTACTTGTTATCTGTTTATTGAGTATTAGCGAAATGGCTAGCAGGAGGAAAGAAACAGACATTTCTACTCGTCAATTAATTATAAAATTATATTGCCAAGGGAAATCTTTGCGCGAAGTGGGTAAAATTGTGAGTAAAACCCATTCCACAATTCAGAAAATTGCAAATCATTATAAGTACGAAGGAACAGTTCGTAATAAACCTGGACGAGGAAGAAAGAAGATATTATCGGACATCGATAATAGATTTATTTGCAGACAAATTAAAATAAATCCAGGAATTAATATGAAAAATTTAACAACGGAGGTTTCAACACGTATTAAAAAAAATATATCGGTAGAAACAGTCCGAAGAACTTTACGTAAAGAAGGGTATCACGGTAGAGTGGCCAGAAAGAAACCTTACATCTCTAAAGCCAATAGAGAAAAACGTTTACAGTTCGCTAAAACCTATATAAATTGTGATGACAGTTTTTGGAAAAGTGTCATATTTTCCGATGAAACCAAAATAAATTTATTTGGGCGTGATGGGAGAAAGCAAATTGTGTGGAGGAAGCCCAATACAGAACATCATGTTCGCAACACATGTCCAACAGTAAAACACGGAGGAGGCTCGGTTATGGTATGGGGGTGTATAGGCACCAATGGTACCGGAAATGTAGAATTCATTGAAGGTATAATGGACAAAATGAAATATTTAAATATTTAAAAAAAAAATTTAAAACAATCGGCACAAAAGTTGCAAATGCCGCGTGTATACCAGTTTCAGCAGGACAACGATCCGAAGCACGCATCGTATTTGGTGCAAGAGTGGTTATTATATAATGTGCCAAAATTATTAAAAACCCCTCCCCAGTCACCCGATCTTAACCCGATCGAACATGTCTGGGGAGAACTGAAATCGAAATTGTTAAATCACAATTGTACAAATAAAGAAGAGTTAAAACTAAAATTACGCGAAGAATGGGACAATATTTCGCCTTCCTACATTCAAAAACTCATCGAATCCATGCCACGGCGGTTACAGGCTGTTATTGAAGCGAAAGGTTATGCAACAAAATATTAATATCTATTTATTCATATATTATAATCCCTAAATATCAATATGTACGCTCAATTTTGTGTCAGTAAAATACCTGTATTTTTATGTTTTCAATTAAATATACACAAATACTTAATGTTTTTTTTTTAAAAATGTACTAATCGTTCGCTAAACGATATAAATAAATATATATTGCGTTTCTTACACTCAAATATGTTCGTTTTTATTCATTCTCCCGCCAATTTTCACTACCAACATAAGTGTACGCTCAATTTTGTGAGTAACTGTATATGTAACTATATAGTAATCATTACTTTATTTGTTGAATATTTTCTACTCTATTTGTTATTGATACTATTTTTAGTGGAGGTACGATTTAGGAGACCGGTTGCCTAAATCGTACCTTTTATAGTATTTTGCAAAAACGATTAATAACAAATTAATTTGTTCTGAACAAAATGTTAAGCGTATAATAGTAGCTACAATATCCAATAGTCATTTGCGTTCAAATTAGTATCAAATATGAAATATAACGCAAAATGTCTTAAGTTGTACGATATAGGCAACCCTCCCATACATTCACAAAAACAGAGTTAAATATGGATCACAAGTTTTATTTCCTGTTTTTACGCGTCACGCGGGTCTATTTTCCCGCGTTCACTTCGCCGCAGCTGACTATCGAGGAACTTTTTCCCACATTTTACCACCCGACTAAACAGACTCTGTAACGTGACGCAGAACTAAGGCCGCGCGTTAAAGAAAAGACACTTAGTGAAGGGCGACGGGCTGGGGGACGGTTTTAGAATTCCTCGCGAATTGGGGCACCAGTTTTTCTTCGCCGAGTGAAAAGTTTTTCGCTGCCTGTTAGGCGAGTAGTTCATGAAACCGGAAGTTAGGAAGTGTCGAAGTCTGGTAGCTTGTAATTGGAATGAGATTGACTTAATTCATTCTTGTACGCACGTGTATTCTTCTGCACCCCTTATGTCAGTCTTTGATCCTCCACTCTGGACTTCTCCAAGAATCATCCACCGTATTTCATCGTCTTTAGCCGCGATATATCCAACTCTCCATTTCAAATTTATTTAAATCTCCTTCCCAATTCTTTGCCCCAATAGTTGAAGTTTCCTTTCCTCTCCCGTGAGAAAGCCTACGTGGTGCAGGTGAGAAATTTCGGGGCGGCAGCTGCGCGTGCCGCTATCTAATCGAGCGGTTCAGCCTGAAATATCGGGCGCACCGTTTCAGATAACGAAAGCGAACGGAAGCGGAACGAAAGCGACACCCATGCCAGCGTGGCGCCCGCGTGAAACGCGCTATCGGCTGAAATTCCGCCACCCTTCCATCCGGTTCTTCATCTCGGGCTACTTTACGGTCGTGTCCGCCGTTATCTGCCTTCCCCTCGTTGCATTCTGCCCCGCCTCAAGTCGGATCCCCTTACGTTCGACCCCCTTTATTGGCGGCTGTACGAGGCTGCGAGGGTGGAAGCGTTTAGCTTCGAGACTCTCCAGGATTTTTCCGTCCAAGGAATTCGCCCCCTCCTTGCCTGAGCGACGGCTAGATGTGTCTTTACGAGTACCTCGAGGTTCCTCCTACGACTCGATGAAATTCCAGTTTCCTCGGTTCCACTGACGATCGGGCGAATGGCAAACAATACGGGGGTTGGTGGAAAATCACGCGTCTATTAGAGAATTGCACAGCATCCGAGAGCTGAGGGGATTTAAGTTTGTGCAGGCAAAGTATTCGATCTTCTTCGGGAGTATTGTCCTCCTAAACTGCTGTGATAGGAATAACAACTGGATTAAGTTAATCCAGTAATGTGAAGCCCGCAGTGTTTATCAGCTGCGCAACAGGGATCAGCGTGGCTAGTTTGAATTCAACGTTGATCTTTGTCACTGGTTTTAACTTCACGCGAACTTAATAAGCTCAAGCTGATTCGAGCCGACTCAACGCGATACTGGAACGCCAAACTCTCCCCGACTACCTTCCAGCTGAAAGGGTTGCCCGCGACGCGCCCGCCGCGTTATCGAACTCTTATTAAACAGAGACGCGATACGACGGGGAGAACCGAATGATACCTAATTAGGAGTTGTAACGAGCTTGGAACTCTGTGAAAAGTGCTCATTAGCGGCGTGGCTCGTGTGCTTCGTTCCTTGGTAAACCGAGATGCTTGTGCACTGGTGTGTCGCAAACGAGCGCCGAGGAATTCTTACTGTTTCACTGTCAAACATATTCTGCGGGGCTTCGAATCTTCCAGGCTTAGGAATACATTTCTGAGAAAGGAGGAGAAACCTTTCCTGACGTCACTGGCAAATGTCAGGCCCCCGAAGCCCTCCCGAACTTGCCGAAAGACCTACATGCGAAAGAAAATGAATGAAGAGCTTCTTCATGATAGTAGAAGAAAAAATGAACCGACCACTTTTAATGAATTAGTGACGAGGCAGGGGAGAAGCGCGGATCAGCGTCTCTCGAAGGAAGATCCTCGGAACGAAGGCTGTCCTTTGGGCTTTTCTCGCGGCTCTAATTAATGGACAGCCATCCCGAGCGAACGTCGGCGTCAAACACGGCATCCAAGTGCGCCGTTGTGCCTGTCCTTCAGGTTTACATGTCCCAATTCCATAATGCCAACGAGAGCCACCCTCTAAGAATACCCTTGGTCGTTGGTTTCAAGGCGAATTAAAGCGGCACCGATTCCCCTGTTACAGCGATTAATTTGTCACTCCCGCTCCCTCGAGCTCATCAGTCGGTACAGTTTAACGAGCCTACAAGCTGGCTGAGGTCGTTGCCGCGACGAGTTGAATTTTCATCGTGACGGGGGAAAGACAATTTGTGCGCTGTCCAAGCAGACGAATTGAGGGAGAACGCCCGGAAACGGGGGAACGGAAGCATACGGCATCGGTTCTCCTTTTATGGGGAGAGAGATTTATTGCGAAAGGGTCTACTCGCCTCCATTTTGTTTGAAGCCACACTAAATTCACCGTGGCACGGTTAAGGAAGTAGAGCGTTAAGTGTTCTACGCGGGAGTGCCTATGTACAGTTTTACAGTGGTTTCTGGTTGGCATCGAGTACGATCGTTTGGGGAACAGTCTGTTTGTTGAAGGAAAGGTATCCTTTATGCAGTTGTAAAAGGAACAGTGGATTAGAATTGGAAGGTTCAGGAACCTGATACGTCCGACTATGCTCGGATATATCTACTTATTTTACGGTTACCAATCCCCGAAGGGTCTCCATTTCACAAGAATTTATTCAAATGGAGTCTAAACGGATGGGCAACAAGTTAATCGGACTCGACAATTCAGTAATATCAGTTGTCTGACTATGGTCGGCCGTATCTACTCGGGAATACTACTTGCAGGAAAACTTTGCTTTCATCAGCTTATCCATACTATAAAGTTTGAAATAAAAAGGAACGGAAACAGTGAAAGCACGGTGTCTTTAAACAGGCTTACCGATCACTGCATCTGACTAATAATGGACACAGTACCTGAGCCCTGGTTGCTGAAACATCGGTCACCAACCAGACGCGCTGTCATCAAAGGCAATCAGCAAGCCAGTTGTGGACTTTCAGCAAGCCATTCGAACGTGGAGTCCTGGCTTGTTCTTTGCCCGAAAGCCTCGTGGATAAGCACGAACACTTGCGCAAACATACAGGAACCTATTTTCGTGACGAGACTACTGCGGTGTCGCTTTGCGAGAGGAGCCGCGACCAGAGCAAACGAGCTGCATGCTTTCAAGCAACAAGCGTGTCCGTGCGCCGTTCCGCTCCTAATGCGCACGGCTTCGTCGTGAGAATATTATAAACAGAGGAACGTTCACGTGGAACTGTTCTACCGCCCTGGGGCTTTGCTTGGAAGCCGCGCGCGATAAAAGGCGAAGAAATTGTCTCGGTGAATGCGGGGCTTCTTGCGATGCGCGCTCCTCTGTCCACTTCCTTCTTGACCAGCATGCTGCTTGGTGAAAACATCGGAAAAGCTCCAAAGACGCATAAGAGTCAGAGGGTGGGAATAATTTGTAACAAATTAATGTAAGCAATTTATTTTATTAGATCGAATTTACTTTTACTGACATATTTCCATGAATGAATGAGCAGTGATGCGGTTATGTTGGGTTACTTGTGGGAAAGAAAGCGAGTCGGGCCTCGACGTGCTCAGTGTTAAAAGAGTTTATGTTTATTCAAATAGTCGACCAAGAAATGTTTACACAGAGTCGCGCTGCTTTCTTGGGAATGTTACTCGTCGACCCGTCCACTTTTCCACCAAGCACGAAAATAACTTCCGTCGCCGGCGAAATGCAAATGCAACATCCAGAATGTTTAGAAACTTGCCACGCGGCTCGGCCTCGCGGAGCCTCGCGTTTTCAACTTTTCACCCTCGCCTCTTTTCTCGTCCCAGGCAAATCCCCAGCGAGTTACTTGAAACGTATGACATTGTTCCGCCACATCGCAACGACACGGCGCGATGAATGCGGAATATTTCGTGGAACTGTTCGTATCGAAAGCTCGTAGGCGAAAAAATTCTTAACATTTTCGAGCGAGTATTATTATTCGAGCTTGATTATTATCCGCAATCGGTGTTCGCGTATAAGGCTTGGTGAATTGCTGATGTTTGTATTTACGTTGGCGCCTTCCATGGAATATAACGGAAATGTACACGAATTACCGAGTTTCGAAGTATTGGATCAATTTTCGAAAATGCGTTCAACTATTCAGATTTCCCTGGAGGGAAAATAATATTCACTGTGTTCTGTAGGAACTCTTCAGCGAACGTTGAAGGTGCTTAATTCGTGAACTAGGTAGGTAATACTTATCGGGGCAAGCACTTTCGCATATAGACGGGAAATTTTAACGCCTCAGCTTCAGAGATTAAGCAAACTCGTAGGAAGTAAATTAATATTAATGAGTTCTGGACCCCCTGAATATCTCGTGAAAACAATATCCTCCCAGTTTACGTCGCGAGTGAAATATTGCTGAGGAAGCTAATAACGCGGACCAATTATGTGTATAGAACGAAATAAAACGAACTACAGATACCTGAGGTATCCAAAGAATCCAAAATCTGACGTCCGGCCTGATCTTGCTATCAATTTCTTGAAAATATAGCACAGTGGACAAGCTAGTGTATGTAGCTCAGTATTTTCCTGTATTTTCCAATCTTCTTCGCCGACGTTATTAAAAGTTCCAAGCATTCGATCAATACAGAAGGCTGTACGAGGCTGGTAATGAGGAAACGCAAAGTTTAGGGAGCCATTTACCAGTTTAAGTAGAGAAAACTGAATCTTGAATGGAATTGCTACTAAATCTGTGAATGTGGCTTCAATCCTTTATTGTGAGTCGTGTCTGACCATTGACGATCCATTTCCCCTGACAGAGCCTTGTACCTCGTTTCTCTCTTGCACTCCACTTGCACGAGTCACCTCTTTCTTCTAAATGGAACTGAAAAGAGCAACTGACCCACACGCGATCATGAACGTAGAACGTCCAGCAAATCATGGAAATGAAATTCCCGTTCGCGTCCAATTCGGCGAAGGTAAATGAGGAATAATGGATGAGCAGAAGGCTGGCGGACCTTTTTCGCTCACCGACGGAAAAAAAACTGGCAGCTATCTCGAAATGAATGCCACGATGTGTGCACGCTGCAATTTATACGAATAACCGATTGCTGACTGCACGCAAATTTCGAGCGCGACCAAATTGTTGAAAAATTGGACTTGTCTTTTCCAGGCCTGCGGAGAATGTTAATGGTAATTCCCGCCACCTTCTTTTTCGTGTCATCTGCAAGCTAATCGAACTGTTTTAATGGAGACGACAAACAACAAAAGAAGGCTATGCTGGAAACTAGTTGAAATTGTGATCGATACACGTCTTGCTTACCATTAGAAGTTTCATCGCGAGTAACCAACCCTCCAATTAAAACTGGCCCAATTAAAAGTTGTACAACTCCCTTAAGAAGTTAAGATCACACTCGAGGCAGCGAATTGGATCTGGCGAAGTGAAAGTCGTCAAGTTGTGGGGTCAAATATCGTGGAAATATTCTAAGCACCGTGACGAAAGCTGGTGGCTATGACTTTTATGGATTTGCTAGGGGTTTTTAAGATTTGCAAATTGATTTTCTTGCGACTGATATTGCAGTGAACGCAAGGTGCATCAAACTATGCACAAATATTGAAAGCTTCTACTGAAATCTAAGCAACTTAGCAGTTGTTCTAATTATAACAATTTCTTTAATTTTGTATACTCGTTCATGAAATCCCGACTTGAAATCGTCACATGTACTAGAGAATAACGAGGAAATTTGCGAACACAAGGGTTGAGTGCTGGTCAAGCCTGTGTGTTTGAATGGGTACCTAGGTACGTGACGAGACTGCGCGACGAAAGCGTGACGGACGATAAATCAGCGTGAAAGCGGCAAGAAGAAAGCGAAAACGAATAGCCAACGCCAGCCGGTTTAGGAGTCGATACCCCAAGTTCCTAAGGACAACTACATCCGACCGCTTTGTCCATCGACGCTGAAAATCGATATTCGCGCTTGGCTTGGGAACTCCGTAACATTGATCCTTGGATTCCGCTGAATCACCGGGGGTTGAAGAACCCCGTGTCACACTCGCTTCTAGCGAGCGGGAAATCGTTTTATAGAAAAGTGAATGAGCCGCTTAGCGGTTCGAAGACTAGGGAAGCATTTCACCTGTTTGCAGGCTGATTGAGGCATAGTTTAGTAGATAAAATAAATTGAATTTCGACCGTAAAAATTGTACTAATTAAAAGAGATGATTTCGGCGCACTGGTTCGGTCTATTAAATAATTAAATGAAAGCTATTTTGCAATTTTGAGAATTTTTATCAAATTCCAACGTTTCGATCAATGATTATAACCATTCTGAAGGAAAGTTAGATAGACAGAAAAAATATTGCGTATGCTTTTATACTAAAAATTTTTCAATTTAAACAAATATCACGTTCATTGCTGGGAACGTGCGACCCACGAGTCGGTTAACCGGTGACTGAGGTAAACAGTAGACACAAGGCAAGAACATCTAGATGGTAAACCAGAGTACGGCCTAACGATGCCAGAGCATCCTCCCTCCAACACAGTGGCGCAAACAGAATTTTATTTTGGGGGGGGGGGCGAGACAGACGACGCGCGACTCGTTGATACTTTTGTCTCGCTCCGTCTTTCAAGCGCTTGATATAACTCCGTTCCTTTTCTCTTGTTTCTCCATTTGTTTAGGGGGGGGGCCTTGCCCCCCCTGCGTGCGCCACTGCTCCAACATACTGCTTTGACGAAACATTCACTGGAGTTCGATCATGGATTTGACTTTGACAACGTTAAAGTTGTTGATAAAGAAGCCAACCTAAATCAGATAATTCTATTAGAAACACTACATATGATTAAACAACCGAGCGTAAATCTTAGGTATGAAACACCTAAAATACAGGACTATTACGCAACTTTACTGAAGAAGTAATGCCTGATGATGTGGTCTTTCTATTAGAATTCTTGTTTCTATTTTTCTATGATCTGACTATTGTTACATATCATTGTCAACGTTATGTATAATTGTGTTTTCTGACACCCAGGAGTGATGGATTATTTACCACATAAGCAATAACGGTGGTATCAGGGCAGTATTGTTGTGAGTTTTTGGAGTTCGTCCTTTCAATTTATTTCATAATATTTAACGGTCACCGCTCTGGCATCGTTTGGCCGCACTCTCGTTTGCCATCTAGTCAGGGGTGCACAGGGAGCCGTTTTTAGCGCCTAGCTGCGAGCAACCCATTTGTCCCGTTACTAAGGTTAGAATCGGTGAGGAGAACTGCGGTAGGGTACGTGCATTTGGTATGACTTGAACCCAGTCATATATACTTATGCTACGAGCCTACGAACACGCACGTACACTACTGCAGTTCTCCTCACCGATTCTAGCGTTAGCAACGGGACAGGCGGGTTGCTCGCAGCTAGGCGTTAAAAACGGCTCCCTGTGCACCCCTGAATCTAGATGTTCTTGCCTTGTGTCTACTGTTTACCTCAGTCACCGGTTAACCGACTCGTGCGTCGCACGTTCCCAGCAATGAACGTGATATTTGTTTAAAATTAAAAAATGTTAGTATAAAAACATACGCAGTATTTTTTCTTTTTATCTAACTGTCCTTGAGAATGGTCATAATCATTCACCGAAACGTTGGAATTTGATAAAAATTCTAAAAATTGCAAAATAGCTTTCATTTAATTATTTAACAGACCGAACCAGTGCGCCGAAATCGTCTCTTTTAATTAGTATAGTTTAGTAGATCCCTTCTAACCAAACGTAGCAGAAATAATCTAAAGCTCCTCGCGCTCCCTATCCACGATATCGATTATCCAAGATGTATAACCTTTACCTACTTTGACATATTACTATGTGCATACATCGAAAGCTCAACGATCAACTTCTCTACCACCACCATATATTAGCAACTAAATATGATACTAACGAATCCACGTGTCGTTTCTGTTACAGGAAATGGCCACGTGACGCGACAGCCGAGAACCCGGCCGCAAGATGAATACGAACGGCAATGTCGGCTCCCAGGAGGGTGGTAACGGTACCGATTATGGTTCCAGCGAGGAGACGGCCGCCCTGCTAAGCAGGGCGCCACCCCCGCCGGTCGTGGTTGCCGCGGCGTCTCAGGGCAAGCCGGTGCTCACGCGACAGGATCGAGCAACTTTTTTGGTTGCCTCGCCACAGTTGTCCGTCTCGGGGCTCGGCGGCTCCGAGGAGAGCGGCACCAACGAGGATCCGGCCACGAGATCGGTACCGGACATCGAGCTTCACTGCAGACTCGACTACGAGGGCCAACCGCAGCCGCAGCCGCCACAGCCGCCGCAGCCGCCGCCGCAAACGCAGGTCCAGCAAACGGTCGTGCCTACTATTTACCGGTCCAGGCAGTCGTCCCATCAGCACAGGTGCCGTTGCGACCGGAGGGACTCGTTGGCACCTTCAGCCCTGCACCTGGCAAGGAGCGTCTCCAGGTGAGTGCCACTTTTCCCCTTTCCGGCGTTTCGACGTCACTTCACTACACGAGCCAGCTTTTTACTGGGTCAGCTGTTCCCTTTGTATCGTGTATGTACATGCGTATTCAGGGTATCATGTGTATATGGAGGGTGGGGGTTTCTCCAGCTTTTGAAGGTTTCTCGCTGGCAGTGTCATCTGGTGATTAGTTTCTCTTCCTGCGCAAGAAATTCCTGGGAAAGGTACTGCGGGGTGGAAAGGATTTCCTCTTTGTACAACGTTGTCTGTGATGGCCACCTCCAATCCCTGTACATGCATTCCAACTGGTGCTCCACTCTGCAGTAGCTTGTAATCGAATGACAGCGAATCGTACGAGTCTGAGCGAGCCGTTCTTGTTGTAATTAAAGTCAACGAACTAATCGCGGCTTCCTGGAAATATTCAAGCCCCTATCTGTTATCTGGGGAAGCTGGCCGCGTCAGCCGTTACGGGGTGAATCTCTAACTCAACAGAATGCGAGGCGCGGGACTGTTTGGGGTAGCGTTGCGGGGAAAGTTTCAATTTATGTAACTGGCGAAGTTTTGGAGTTCCGACACTGTTCCCAGTCATGTCGAAGGGGAGTTGTTACAGAATGTAACACGAACGAACCTTCGGAGCACCAGCATCCCTAACGTTCGCGTGGTGCGGGTCGCTTAATGTAACTGCTAACTTGACGTGCTCTTATCACCTGATAAATAATTGCGCGAGTTTCACTGCAAGTCGCTTGATCGATTTCCGGCAAGTTTTTTTTTATAGTTTCTAGTTAATTACTAGGTTCTAAAAATTCAATCCTTGGGGTTTCTCATAGAACGAACACGCGTTTTGGGAAACAGGAAGCGCGGTGTATTAAAAGAGGATCGTGAAGCATTGATCTCTCTATGGAACTAGCTTTCATCAGGATTTTGCGATATAGTTCGGCTAATAGCTCCCAGCGACGATGAACGATAAATTCTTCCCACGGAATTTTGTTAGGGGGCACTTTACCCCCTTCTCTCCGATAACTTCAGTCGGTTTCCTGTTTCCGAAAAGGGCTTTGCGCGTGAAGGTTTCCACGGTACGGCGCAGAGTGTTAAGCTCCGACCCCGTTTCGGAATCCTCCGTGATCCAGCAACTTGTGTTGCCAGGAATGGCTGCTATTTCCTATTTCCGAATTCGCGGCGACCCCTATATCGTTATACGTCGTAAAGCAAAGTGCCGCGCGCTGGCTCATCGGGAGAAAGGGGCTATAATTCAGGGAATCATGGTAGGACCGGTGATACCTACTTTATGCGATGTGCCAGATGCTCCAGGCAATTTCTAGCTTTTAATTAGTGTAGTGCAGTCACTTAGGAGGAAAATAAGGAGCGTCTGTATATAGTGGATAACATGTAGTTTATTTTATAGTAGGGTAGGGTGGGGCTAAAAGTCTCGTTTTTCGTATAAACCTGTGTAAAATTAAGTACTAACAATCTAGAGATACCTGGTGTTTTTTGTATAAACTATAACTATTATGCTTTACGTTCACGAAGTTCGTTTTTTCACACTGTTATTTTCTGTTGAGTTATACCACAAATTGTTTATCAATGCAAAATGGACTTCTTACCCCACGCACGGGATAAAAAGTCCATTGCATGGGGTAGAAAGTCCCTAATGTCTTTTCGTCAAATATTAAACTAAATAAGTAAAAAACTCTTTTCAAATCAACAAATATTTAATTAACCAATTCTTTTTGGTATACAATATTGAAAGGAAAGCATGACTTCTTTACCAAAAGATAAAAATATAAGTCAGAGGTTCACTTTGAACTAAAAACTAAAAAAAATCGCTCAACTAAAACAAAAACACTATATAAAGCCTTTGGCATCATTTCTTTATAGCTTGGCCATCTTTTTATGAAAACAAATGATAAAATATATATTTTCAGTCTGAGGGACTTTTTGCCCCGATGGCACCTCTATAGTTTTCTATATACGTTAGAAAATATTATCATTCAGCAATAAACAATATCATGCACATATTAGCAAAGGAACATACAATCTCAACGTACTTGGCTGATACGCTTTTAAACTGTAGTTTACTTCGTATAAAACAACAAAGACGACGTGGGGTAAACCAACAAGTAATTGACCGCATACCAGTGAATGACCATTAAGCAAAGAAATGTCAATTATAAATTTAAAAATATTACATGTTTATAAATGGAGTGTAGTTGCACTTTTAATATCCCATATTTTTAGTTACGCGTATTAAGCAAACATTAATAAGAACAATTCTTATTAAAACTATGCGGTCATTTACTGGACTTCTTTACGTTTTGCATTTTATAATCGTTTTTTTTTAAATTACAATAAGAACAAGTAATTATTTTTATAGAAATTTCAAGAAAACTAAATTTAAATGCAATTTCAACAGTTGTTTTGTTGTTATACATAGATATATTCAAGTGTTAATCTCAAAGAGTCCATAAATTCAACAATTCGGTCATTCACTGGTTGGTTTACCCTATTTCTTTTAGTTTTCGATACATAAAATACCGAAGGCGTTGTGTAATTCGCACGAACGTCCAGAAGCGACTTCAATTCAATACATTGTTTGGGAATAGAGATTATGAATTCGGGACTTTTTTCCCGCCGGACTTTTAGCCTCAGCCTACCCTAGTATCGAGAGAAATTTTACTAGACAGCGACTAATTAGAATTCTCCTAATAATTTAACATTTGAAGCTCGTGAAGCAGTCTTTGCCAAGGCAAGAAGCATTTCAAATTTGAAAAGAGGAATCTACAAAGAGAAGAGAGTCTTCACCGTATAACGAAAGCTGTACAAAGAGTGACTAGTATAAGGACCAGAGATCTTAAAGTTGACGCAGCGTAATGTCAGGCTGTCTGAAGAGGCTGTAAAGCGAGCTAACATTGTTCAGTCAACGGTGACTTATGCCGGAGTAATAATTTCACCAGGCTCGTTCATACTCACCGAGCTGTCACACGCGTAGTCTCCAGTCTATTCAAAATACATCTGACACACACCGTATTCCGGGTTAGATTCCCTCTGTAGGTATATCCTACGGAAGTCATCTTACTCGCCTCACCGGCTGCAACTCTATTTACGGCACTGTATCTCCTCAATCGCTCTCATTCGCTCGCTCGTATTATATTCTGTCCGTTCGTTGAGGAGTTGTTTGCCGGACAATATATCTTTGTACTCCCGTACAACGAAGGGAGGAGAAAGAGAAATATGAAATGTAAACGACACCCTTGCTGAACGGCCATTTATCACAGGGTTCCATCGATCTCCCATCTGATCGGTCGAGCAATTTTTCAGGTCCCTTTGTGTGCGAAAGACTTTGAAATTTTCAACAGCATCTCTCGAGTACCTTCCACGGTAACTTTGCGATCGAAATTTCAAAATGTGTGGGGACGTGATGCTCGACTGTCGCGGATTCTTTGAAGCTCCCAAACGAAATATAGTAGTATCTCACAAACAGATGCCTTGACACGTCGATTTTTTATGCAGCTGTTTGAAAAGCATTCCATCATACATTCATATAGGATCCCTGCCACTTTCTGAAATTTCAAAACTTGAGGATCTGAAAAGGAATCCGCGTCGAATACTGTCGAGCCCGACGATTTCCCGGTGCTCGTTGGAGCGACGAATCGTTTCGGCCCCCGTCAAAAGGATCGCCAGATCGAGGAATCTCGTGTTCCGCGAGAAAAGTGGTGGATAAAAATGTCAAAAAATCGGCCACTTTCTCCGGTATTCTTGCGCAATTCCGGCGGAATCGCAGCCGCGATGAAAGCCAGCCTATCCTTGGGAAAATGTTCTGCCAGGATTCTCTTTCCACCGCGATTACCGTCCATGCGGAAGCCACCTCCCTATTTCTATCTAGCCGTAACCGAAATTTCTTGCGGGCCAAACGACCCAGCGCGTATTTCCGCCTTTGAGACGCTGTTGTCGGCTCTTACTAGGACGAAGATCGAATTCTGAGAAGCGAGGAGACATCGGGCACACAACCATACGAGAAAGAAGAGCTACCAACGAGGACCTCGAATTTCAAGGGTCGAGGGAAGACTCGACAGCGATGTCCACCGTCCCCAGGGATAGAGATTGTTGGCAATGTTTTCCGGATGCTTCTTTACTCGGTCGGATCTATCGATAGCTAGCAGTCTGCGGATTGACAGAGCATGGGAAAGAGGGTATTCGTATTTTTATACGAAGATATCGGATTTCGAGTCTCTTGTAATGTTTCTATACATCTGCTTTGTGCTGGTTTTTGTTGGATATGCTGGGTGGAAATGGAATACAGGTTTTTGGTGGTAGAATTTAAGGGAATATTTCGATTTCGAAATTTTAAGGATATTTAATTTGCAATAGGTCACAAGAAAGTCACAGAGTGGCAGGATGTCCACGTTCGTTCTGGAATGAACGTTACTACACTGACAGGAATGCAGATAGTAGCCGAATCTAATGAATTTCTAAGGGTTTTCTGAGTGAAGCTTGCGCAAAACGGCGAGTTGAAAAGCAGAGAGCATAGAGGCCAGCAAGGTGTGTTCATTGAAATAACATATGGGCTCGCATATAATATCCAACAGAGGCTATGATACCTTTAGAGTAACGCCGGTACGGTAAAGGATGAAGCCGGCTCTTCCAGGATCCTCCGTCATATTCTTCCGTGAGAGTATCTTAAGGGCTTGAGAAAAATTGAAAGGAGAAACTCTGAGGTAAATCCTCGACGCCTACACGTGGCTCTCTTCAACAACAACTCTGAAAAACTTTAACGATCACACGTTACACAGGTCGAAGACCGATCGTCGACAAAGAATTCGGAATGCAATTTACGTCAGGAAGGTGCTTCGTCAAAATTTCCTATCGTTCTCCTCAAAATTGCCTGCATTAAATCCAGAAGAGAAGCTGTTCCGCGCAACTGCGACTTTCTGCGAAATTCCGGTGTAATTCCGTTAAGACGCGAACAACGTGACTGTCCTTAATCAAATGCGAAAAGTAATTAGCATATTCCAGTTTTGTTTGCTACGAAGCAACGCGATCCACATTTGTACCCGTTAACCTCCTTGTTTGTAAGCTAATATTTGCCACCCGTGAAACCACCTAAGTGACTTGCAAATTAGTCCCAGCGGATGCAATTCCAGCGAGATGCCCATTGCCGAACCCGTACGCAACGGTGTCTCGTATTAATATTAGGAGTTCATTAAATTCGGACTTTCTTCGGCCGGGGATAATGGACTGAATAATTCAAACTCGTCTGTCTAATAACGTCTGCCGTACCGTAATTAGCATATTCAAATTCTTCTATGTACGGCTGGTTATTATGCCGATCCATCGCGATGGTTCGTATCGATAAGTAGCCACTGGCTATCCCGCGCGGCAGGTATTGCTCAAGTTCACTGTATATGTTGCACACATATATGTGCACAGCGTATTGTGGGTGATAGTTCTGTTGGCATTCAACGTGTTTACTAGTTGTATAAGATAATTACCTCCCAATGGCCGAAGTTGACAATGGCGTCTCCTGTTCATTAGGCGAAACTTCATTAGCGGAAGGGCGCGATGCGTCAGGCCGATCGATTTGCCCGCGATAATATTATAACGTTATTAAGTGGTGCTCATCGTGATGTTATAATCAAGTCCGACGTCGGGTGCGAAGAGCTTAGCGCTCCTATTAAGAAGGGAGCACGTAGTTAGGGGCTTAATGTAATTTTAATTGGGACATGGCATAATGAAACATAAAGTGCGTGAATATATAATCGTGCCTGCCACCTCTTGCTGTAAAGGAAATTAGTTGGATCATAACTTCACATCAAGCATCCTTGTGTTACTTCATCTGCGAATGGAACAATCTGAATTAAACTACACATGACGGAATTGCTTGGGGAGACCAGACGAACTTTCAGAATTTAAGTTGCTTGGTAAAGTACTATCGAATCTGGTGGCTAGGGGTCTGAGGGAAACTTGGGGAGTTCCTCGAATGAATTCGACTTCGAGTTCTTTAACCTTTAGAGGGCCGGGCTGGCCACTATAGTGGCCACTGAAAATTTTTAAATTTGAAATTGTTTCCAAGGGTTTTTGATATCGCTAATCACGATTCTATGGTCAGAGTATCGACATTTTACGCAGAAACAGTGTTGCCAACCTAAACAAGCCTAAATGAATAACAGCAGTTTAATTTTTATATTATTCTTTCCTTTGGCGTTACCCAGGGCTAACGACGTGGACGTAGAAAGTTTTGTAGCTCTTTTTTTGTGTTATTTTTGGATTTGTTTTTTTTAGTTTTCTGATTTTACTATTTATTATGTGAGCTGCAGTCGTGCAACTCACTAATGCCCATGCATTATAGTAAAATCAGAAAACTAAAAAAAAAACAAATCCAAAAATAACACAAAAAACCCCAAAAGCAAAAAAAGAGCTACAAAACGTTTTACGTCCACATCGTTAGCCCTGGGTAACGCCAAAGGAAAGAATAATATATAAATGTAACTGCTGTTATTCATTTAGGCTCGTTTAGGTTGGCAACACTGTTTCTGCGTAAAATTTCGATAGTCTGACCGAAGAATCGTGATTAGCGATATCAAAAATCCTTCGAAACATTGAAGTTCAAATTTTAAAAATCCCAGTATATGCCATACCGTTCGCGGCCGGGCTGGCCACTATAGTGGCCACCTAAGAACTTGGATACTTTGCCGGCCATTTTGATGGTATATATACATAAATTTTAAGTAAATGAAATTTACAATTTCAATGAAAAAATCCCGGCCCTCTAAAGGTTAAGAACACATTAACCTTGACAATTCTACTATTATTACATCTTTTCCACCGAAACTTTGGCGCTGTATGTCTCATGTGGTACGAGAACGTCGTGTGTAGATTACAAATCGGAAGTCCGCAAGGGGTACACAGAGTCTTCAGAGTCTCGCGATCACACAGTACCTTAGAAACCTGAAACCTTAAGTAACAAACTCCCTTCTGCCATCAGAATGCCTCTACTTCCATTAAACACGTTCGCAACATACTCTAAAACCCATCAGTCGAAAGAGGCCATACCAATAGGTCAACGACCATATCGTAAGCTGCATCGACGTCTGGCCTAGCACTAGGCCAGTCTACTGCCTGACTTCTTTCCCCGCGGCTGTCAGTAACATTGCTTTCACCTGTGTTGCAGAGAAAGCGTGAAGAGCGGCCACCACTGTTGCCCCTGCCAGGCACCCCCGCCGCCGGTTCTCGTTACAACGTCGCCAAGCGCACGCATAATACGGCAGAGCTCGCAACCGGAAGCGTCGGCCTGCTGTTGTTCCGGATGTTCTTGCCCCCTGCACTCCGGCACAGCACCGAGTGCTGCCTCGCTGCGGCAACTGCGGGAGCCAGGCGACGGAATCGCCGGCATTGCTGCGGACTCGTTGCGGATCAATGGTGGGATTCGACAATTCCGACAGGTACGCCTCAACTCCACGCGCTACCGATCAAACAAAGGGTTTTGCCATGCACCCACACCCCAGCCCACCCTGTGCACACGCTCCATCCGCCGCGTTCACACCAGCCGTCTCCTTTGGATTGTTCGAAACCACTCTCCCTTCTTTATCGTTGTGCGCGTTTATCATGCTTTCATGCCGCGCGGTCAGAACCTGGGTGCCACCTGCAACAACCAGACCCCCGTCTTCACCGTGAATTATGACGAAGCTGCTCCCTGCACTTCTCGACTGAATTGCGTGGAGATTTTCGTAGATAGCGGACGTGGCTCAAGCAGGGTTCCCGAAGAGCACGGCGCTTTTGAATAAGTTCCTTGTTGGTGTAGCTTCGGGTGCTTTAAAATACTTTGGGACAAAGTGTGTGGCAATGTCACTGCGCCAGAAATTTCGGAAATTACTCGAGTCACCCCCGCTTGGCACCACACGGCCGTGTTTCTTTTTCTAATAAAATCACGTTCGAGGGACCCCCGGAACGGTAACAGAATGTCAATCAATGATGGCATCCAGGATTCTTTCCGCGCGAGGGTTCGTCGTGTTGCGTGCGCGCGACACACGACGAATACATTAGTGGAAGAAAGCGAGTAACGTTCTGTTGTCAGGCGCCGCTGTGTTGTTGCCTCTGCTGCTTGTATCGTTGATGATCCCGTCCGATCGTTGTTGGAAAGATCCAGAGCACGTGTCTGTTCTGTGTACCACTGCTCGCCGGCCACCCACCTCCTCGCGCGATGCACCTAGTTCCGTTGCGTCCCGCGTTTTCTTCGTGTTTGGCCTCCTATTGTGCTGTCACCTTGTTAAACCGCCCACCCTCGGGGAATTTCAATTCCCTGCCTCGCACGCGTGACTGGCTGCCCAACCAACCCGGCCCGCCCACTGGGTTTTTTCTTGTCTCTCCTTTCTTTACCCTTACGCCTGAATGGCCGCGGGCTTGTCGTTAGAATGGACCGTAAAACTTCAGCAGCTGTTTGTGGGCTAGGTAGGAGTGCAAGTTTGAACAGCGTAGATCGCCGAGTTTGCGGTGCGAGCGGGTAGAAAGAAGCTTTCGACGGGAATTTAATAGAATGCTTGTTAATTTCGTTTCTACAGTTCCGAAGTTGCCTGCACAATTGATAGAATAAGCCAGGATATTCGTAAAGTTCGTAATTATGATTCTCATTCCTCCGCGAGGCAGAAAACGGGGGTAGAAAGTTTGTACAGTGGTGTAGGGAAGGGAGAAGGAATGCAAGTGTTTAAACTTCATCCCCCCGAACAGCCCTCTTTACCGATAAAACGCTCGTGCTGCCACCTAACCGAGGGTTGGAACACCAGCCGGAAGCAGCCCCCGAGCAACAAAACCACCCCGGGTACCGACAGATACGTTGAGACGGAGGAAAAAACCGACACACGATAAGAAGCTTATCAGACCCGCTGATAAAACGCCCGTGTAACCAGCCGCGGAGTAGATGGCACCGTGTGCAAAGAATGGCACGCTTCTGGAACTATAAACGTCACATAAATGCACAGTCAGAGATTGCTGAACCTCCCACGAGTTAAATAGAGAACTGCACGCGTGACCAATCACCACGGAACACTGTAGATCCTAACTACAGCTTGTACTTTCAAAAGCAGAATTAGTGAGGCTGGGATTGAAAAATTAAAAAGTATCTAATAACATAAATCCGTCTGGTATAAACTGTACAAAGTTCCTGATACTAGTACAAATCACACCATTCGTTTCTGCAAGTAGTAATCTCTATTACGAAGGAGCGAGAAATCTTTATCGCGATCTAACGGATGCAATTCAACTGCAACAGCGGAATATTAACAGGAAATCCTGGATTTCAATGAGCTGAAACTTTCATTGCCATCGGTGTTCATGCTCGCGCGAGAAGGCACTAGCCCCGACGAGGGAGCGGTAATTTGCTTATTCTCGAAAGTGGTTGCTAGATGTGCACCAAACGAATCTCCTCCGTTCGCTATTAAAAGAGATCCGGGGCAGAAAAACAGGAGGGGGGGGGGGGGGAGGGAGAAAGAAGCTTAGAGAAGCAGGAAAGAGCGGAGGCGAAGAGAGATCGCGGCATTGTTAGTTTAATTATCTCTCCTTGGCGCGGCGAAACGCCTCGTATCGTATGGATACCTCAAGCATCGGGGCGCAAGAGGCCAGGGAAAATGGCTTTGTACGTGATTTTTGGATGGAAGCCAACGGATTATAATCATGCTCGGGCATGTCGTGCATGGAATCAAGGCTCCTGACGTTCAACCGTGACAGGATGGGTAATTGGGCCCTTTTTCTCATCCGTAACGGATGACTCTTTCTAGCTCACTACATTTCGTCTTCTGAATTGATGCGCGAAAGATAATTCCTGGGGAGTGGTACATGCTTTAATTAACGAACCTGGGTGGTAGCCATTTTTGTTTCTTTTGTTTATGGGGAAAAGTGGATTGGATAATGTTGGCAGGAAAATACGGTTATAATTGTGGGAAAGAGTGGCAAGTAAGAACCCTTAAATGACTCTATATTTCTGTCGCGCTCTGCGCGGACTGGCCAGTGGCCGACCTATACTACTTGCTCAGTGTCTGCTGTGTTTCTCGTGGCAACAGCTGCACTTTTTACCGCGATGCTTAATGATAGAATAATGTACACGTCGAGGAAGGTTGAAACTTGATCGGTGTTTAAAGTTTAATTGGAAATTTTGAATTTCTTATGTAAAATTGAACGCGTTACTTGGATAGTTTTTCTGATCAGTTTATTGATAGACAGAATTATTTCTTTTAAATACTATGAATTCAAACCATTATTTCAGGAAGGCTTCCCCTGCTCAGACTTCTTCTTTTTACACGATCCATTTCGTTATTTCCTTTGACGTCGTTAATAAACAAAAAGGTTTAATGTGCACAGGCATGAAATAGCTAAGTTTCGATACGTGAAGGTAGGAAGATCACGAAGTAACTTTCGTGCCTTGTAGCCATAATAATGCGGTTGGTTATAAATCTGAGACGGTGTATGTGTTCCCCGTCCGTGCGAGTGCATCCTGGGAAATGAAGCGAATGGGATCCAGGACTTTAAAAGCAAGGACAGCGATTTCTACCTTTTTATCGCGTGCAGACAATCTTATGCACGACCATCGCCAGGGAATTCTCTTTTGTGAAATCTGTCGGGCTGTGTCCTGAAAATGATCCGTGTGCTTTTGATATATTAAATATCCTTTGGAGACTCTGGAATAGAGAAGACTGAAATTTCTGACGAGGCCTATAAGATATCATGCGAGTGTTCTTGGAGAAAGTAGAACTCCCTTCTTTTACTAAACAAATTCTAATTGTCTACCTTTTGCAGTCCCCACTCCGATTTTTAACCCTTTTCTGCAACGACCCCAAGTCACACTTCTTGAAAGGCACTTAAACACTACCAGTTGTCCCCAATTTTGACTAAACTCTCTCAGTGTATTTCTCCTATTTAACTAACTGTTTTTCTCTGAGAACCATTCAGATCTCAATATAGAGGCTGAACTGTAAATAGCAAGTGTCTTACTATACTTCTAACACTTTTCAGTGAAGTCCAGTGACATTAATCGAATATGTAACTATCAACGTTCAAGTTGCTTCCAGTGTTTTCGACTTGACGCGCAAAAAGAATTTTGAATACCAAAATTAAATTGTGCTGCGCCAAAGCTCTACCTAATCACTATTATATAAACATGAAAGTGATAACTCCAGAAGTGAAGCTGAGTTTCGAGGGGTTGAAGCAACCCTAATCGCGCTCGAAGATTGGGTGATCGGGCAGAATGGATTACTCGTTGATTCGCGCAGACTATGCGCTATAAATTTCCGAGACTGTTGAAACTAACTCTCATAAAGGTTCTCCGTGGCAGTCTCAAACAATTGCGGTGTCTGAGCCGTACGCCTTAATCCGCAGATTAAGCATTTCTCCTATTACTCTAGTGGAGGGTTGCGCCAAGACACCGTAGCTATACTCTGCTCGCTGCGATAACGATTGCTCCGCGTTATCGGCGCGCTGCTGCAACCAATGCACGTGCCACATGCAACACGACCGATTCGCACGTGCAGAATATGTACCGGTACGTAGCGAATGTTCATAATGCTCTGTGTTTGCATAGGGTGATTCTGGAAACTGGGACGAATTATATTGCCTCTCATTCAAGTTACATTGGTAGTCAAAGTGTCGAAACATCGGTTAATTCTACCTTGCTTACATTCTGTGCAAAAAATGTCGCCTGTGGTATTGATGAATTTACAACTGGGGATAAGTGAAAACACTCAATTATCACGCATAAGTGAAGGAGTAGTGAACGAGAATTACCTACCAATTTACTCAAGACACTCTCTTTTGACGAAGCTCCGATATCAATTTCCCTTTCCTCCGTTGAATAACCCTCATTAAAGGGATCGAGTAAAAACCACCGGGGTAAATCTATCGAGTTCTTTTATTCGCCTTCTTTTTGCCGGTCTCTGTAGACGACTCCCACGGCACCTGGAAGGAAAACGGAGTAAAAAGGATACGTTTAATCGTCGATGGAAACAATCGGGTGAAAGGGACAATCACGAAATGAACGGGAAGGGAGTTGAATCTTTTAGATCTCTCTTTTTTTCTGGATGCGAGTCTTGGTTTTTATTGACGAGGCGGTGGTTCGTGAGACAGCACAGGATGATCCTCCATTCATGGAATAATTCACGAAGGTTGCCAGCGAGGAGTGCAGTCGATCCAACGGGCGAAATTCATTTTTAAACACCAGATAACAAGTCTGTCTTGGATCGTGTAATCCTTCGACTATCAACTCCCAAAGTACCTATTTTTTACTTTTGCGTCTCTAGAACATGAATGAAGCTTCTGAAGTTACTATGAAGCCACGAATTCATCCGAATCACGGCAAACACGTGAGGGCACCACGTTCCCTCAAACCACTGTTTTCATCAAAGAGATCGAAAGCAATGCCCCTCGTGTTAGCAATCGTCGGTTTCTCTCAATCATGGAAAGTCGATAGAATCCCCTGTTGAACGTTTCCTTTCTAACTCTGTTATCTTTCGAAGCGGGGCTCGTCAAGGAATAATGCGGAACACGTACCTCTTATTTCCAGCTGCATCGACTGTGATTCGTTGAAACAGTTTCATTGAGGTCTGAATCGAACGTTTTTCATGTGATCTAGCAGCTTTTCCCCTGCACGAACCGTGAGCGTGTCGTTGCCCGATAAACGGTTCGAATTGCTATCTGTCGGCTGTTCGCACGCAGATTTAGTGGCCATTACTTAGTGTCCCGTCCGCTCTAGCGAAATTAAGGCAAATAGTTTAGTCTCCCTTGCCTGTAATGTCGCCACTTTGATCCTGATCTGTAGTGTTCTTATTAAAATTGATGAAATTTCGATTAGATTGAATGGATGATGAATGTTGATTTCATTTATTATTGAACAGCTTTTAAATTGTGAATTGTTATCAGACTTAAGACGAATGATAACTACTGCTGATAGTGTATGTCGCCTCTCCAGAGAAATATTTATTAGATGAATGATTTAAGCTCCATTGAATTACAAAAAATTTCTATAAAATTCCAGCTTCTTCACTTATGCTCGCGATAAGTATACTCAGAATTCACTGTCACTGTCCACGACACTGGCAGAATTCTCTCCTGAGAGTTTTCTTATCAGAAGCACTCAGTTTTCAACGATCTCGAAAAATTAGACGCCGAGAAAGCACGTCTCGGCTGCCGTTTCGAATTCAGACGGTTCTCATTGCCAGCTGCGGCAAGTTCTGTTGGAAATTCCGCCCCGGAAATCAGCGACAACCGCCGTCGTGCTGCAGAACTTCCGATTCCACCGCGGTGCATTGCACTTTCGGAAACAGACGAGGATCGGTTTCAAATATTTAGGATCCGGCGCCGTCACTGCGACCCGCTTCCAATAGACCAATGGAAACTATTCGAATGCGTCTGGAAACTGCGGACGAAAAGTTTCCAAGGAATCATTACCGCGTTCGTTCGACATCTCCAAACACGCTGCTCCGTTCTCGGAGAAATATTTTCCGCTTTCGGGGCAATCTGTTCGGTGGAACTCGCTCGATCAAATTGCGGGCAATATCGCGACGCGCGTAAAGTCTTAAGTATAAACTTCCAGGTAGATTCGTTATCCCCTTTCCGACATTTACATGTTTACCAAAGAGTGACTTAAAGGATGAGTAGGCCACTGTTTACAGAGCGAAATTAGTCTGACTACGACTGATGAAACTTTGAGTAGCTAAGAATTGGGTAAATGTTTACATTAGGGGAGGATTCTCCGATTTTCAATTACCTTGACATATGTTGTCGAGCTCATCATTCTGAACAACATTTCCCTTTAAACTTTTTGGCGCTCGGCTTTGGTTTACGAGATATTCACAAAAAAATTTACTTAACACTAGAACTGCCGATGGTTTCACAGCCGACGGTATTAGTATTGGTTGGGACTAGATACCGTTAAGGTACTAGTTTCTGATCAGTTTAGAGGGCTTCCCACTTTAATATTTATTTTTAACCTAATAAAACTTTAAACCATAAACCTTTTTTTATACTAAAAGATGAATTAATGATTAAACTTTAAGGAAAAATTGTAAATAGTTGAAAATAAGTATAATTTAATTATTTATAAGGTACGGAATAATAAGGTGACTAGGAACAAGTTTTTGATCAATTAAAATACATGGGAACTAATTTTTTATCACTGTCAGGAACTAATTTCTGCTCATCTAAAATACATGGGAACTAATTTTTTGATCAAGTAAGGAACTAGTTTATGATCATTTGAAATACATGGGAACTAATTTCGTATCAGTTAAGGAACTAATATTTGATCAGATACTAATACTAATTAAAAAGAAAGTACCAAATAAACTTATTTTTAGTATTATACCATCTAAATTTAATTTTTCTATAATTTTATAATGTCTTACCTATTTTTTATTCAGGTGATGAAAAATTAGTTCCACAAGAAAAAATTGGAACTAAATAATGATCACCGACTTTTAAAGCAAAATGATACATATAATACTAAAATTCTTGCGCTACATTGTAAAGTAAACTATTGTAAACAGAATGTATGAAAATAACCTTTAATACTGCAACATCCAGCAAAGAAATCGACTGTGGCGTCGATGCTGATCTCTTACTTCGAACAGTAAGAGATGGCGTTCAACAAGGGCTTCCTTCAAGTGGGCCACCTTACACATTTATTTTCACGAAAACTAACAATATTAACTGTTTTTACAGACAACACATATATTTTTGAATTATCAATTTTTATGTTAGTAATTATTTCAAACAATTATTTATTGACAATTATTTAAGTTTTTAAAAGAACGATTTATTTCATGAACTGATAAAAAATTAGTGCCTGATCAAGAACTAGTTCCTTAACGTACGTGTGGAAGGTGTGTAAAACAAGGAGTCAATTCACTTTCCCGTCACCCACAGTTAATACTAGAATTACCGAGTTTAACACATCCTTACATGGGTTCGCTACCATACTTTACGCACCCCCCCCCCCCCCCCGCCCTAATCTAGCCTCAACCAATACTAATACCGTCGGTTATGAAACTGATTTCAATATATTATGCCGAAAGTTTTTTATTAATATCTCTGAAACTAAGACGAACCGCCAAAAAGTTTAGAGGGAAATGTTGACAACATATGTCAGGGTCATTGAAATCGGTGAGTAGGTAGGTTTTCGACAGGTTTGCCATTTTTGGGGTTAGAATATTTATTCACGTATTTTATAAACATTTATCATATAATCAACAATTAGAGACATTAATAGAGACCCCCTAGCCTAGCCCCAAACAATACCTACTAATACCGTCGGCTGTGAAACAGTCGTCTGTACCTATAGGCAGATTTCAATGTACAATTATGCCAAGTTTTTTGCAAATACCTCGTAAACCAAAGCCGAGCGCCGAAAAGTTTAGAGGGAAATGTTGTTCAGAATGATGACCTTGGCAACATACGTCAAGGTCATTGAAATCGGAGAATCCTCCCCTAATGTAAACATTTACCAAGAATTGTGTGTAGCTCCATTGCATATTACGTTATCTAGGGACCTCCAAGTTACTTTTCGCCAAGCGAAATTTCCGGAGTTCAGAGAAAAGGAAGCGATGCCCTCATGAGGATGTAATCATGGCTTCGTTAAAGGCACCTTTTCAGTAGTTCGTCATTAAGGCGGTATCAGCGTCGACTCGTAGGCCGTTAACCTGGATTGCCTTTCTAACTTGCTACTGAAGGGCCACGATTATACGGGGCGATAGGCAAAAACGTTAACTAATCGCGTCTCGAATATCGTTCGAGCCCTCTCTGCAAGTCTCCCTGATCGCCCGACTTTCAGCTGTAAGGAAAAAGTCGGATCCTTGGGCGAGAAGCGACCCGGCCCCTTCTATCTCGTAAGGTGGTTTCATTCGCGCGAACCCTCGCGATTCTTCATCTTGACATCTCAGATTGCGAGGCAAAGCGATGATACTTATCTCTCACTGCCACTTCCCGGGGGGGGGGGGGTGGGGAAGGGGCGGAGTCGATCCCTGAGCGGGGGAATTAAATTTGCCGAATTGTTTCTTTGGAATCGTTCCTCTGCCTCTGATCTTGGCGAACTGTTTCCCCATCTCCGATCTTGGAGTACCATTTCCTTGGGAACTTTGCGGATGACATCTTCCACGGTGAGGCTGTCGCTTCCCCTACGATAACAGGATCGTACTCTGAAGAATTACCTCATCTCTGGGTTGCATCACTAGAAATATTATCTTTCCTATTGACGACATCGCGTAGCACACGAGAAAGGTGCCTACCGTTTGCAATCGAGGGGGCAAATATTGAGCTTGCCAGAGCATGTCTCAGGGAGTCTATTTCCCGACATCTCAGACTACGATGATCCTTACTATGGGACGACATACTTTCACCAACCGTATGGTGGCTGACACACGGCAGATTTCCAATGGAGAAGACACTTCGGTTGAGTTAAGTTAACAACGAAAATCCGTGGAAAGTTATCGCCTTGCATTTGAATGAATTCCTCCTCAGAATGCCCTCGAAGCAGTTCCCCGAAGTTGCCACTGCAAAAAAACACTGCCAGCTGCTTGTCTGCAGTTTTGCAAATCCGCCGGTTGCGGCGAAGTAGCCCGAGTATTATTGGAAAATCACAGATCCCTGGAACACGAGCGCAATCTTTCGTCCAAGAGAATACTTTGCAACGGGTCTACGTCCACACTTCCGAGTTGCCCTTTAACGCTATAATTTACAAGCGCGCCAGCTAGCGGCTCGTGCCCCAGAATTTCCAAACTTCCACGTTTGCTTCGCTGCGTCTTCAGATATTCGAAGGTTTCTGCCGCGAGATATGTACCCCCCCCGGCAGCTTCGTCGGGTTTCGGTGCCAGAGAGCACCCTCGCCTTGTAACAATTCGCGACAGTCGAGTCGAAACGTAGGAAATCCCCGCAGTAAATAGCTTTCTAGGTCTGGCGGCTGAGCGTGGCGATCATCAAGCTATCGCTGACTATCCAGCCAATCGGCTTACCTTACATCCAGTTTAGCTGGTAGGCTAACAGGTCCTCGGATAAGATTAAACTCTGAATCCGTTCCCGTTATCAGCCTGCGATTTCACCAACGATACAAATCTCTCCGCGCGACACAGTCAGTCCGCTTCAGCAGAATCGTTCGCTTGTGTTTTCGATGATCTTCCCATGCTGCCCTTATTCCCTTCTTCCCCCCCCCCCCCTGTCGCCCTATCTCTCACACTTTCACTCTGTCAGCGAGTCATCCCCCCTGACCGGTAGATAGTAACGTAGTTGGCAGACCTTTAAGTAGAACAGAATACGAATAACATCACGAGTCTGCTGCCACGCAATCCGCTCGCATCATCCATTAGCGTTCTTTTGCATCGTTAAGCTCCTGAGAGCGGGTCGCCAGCGCAGTGGTTCCACCTCATAATGTCCGGAAACGTAGCCGGGACCCCGAGCAGCTTTTCCATTCGATTGTTCGCCAGAGCACTCCCCTACACCCCCCCCACCCCCCCCCCCACCCCCCTGGCCCGGCACACCCCCGAACCACCACCCTCTCGAAGTAACCCCGAGAAATCTTTAGTTGTAGCCGAACCGCGTCCCCTTTAGTCTAGCGGTAGCGCTGAGCGTAGTGGTCAAAGCTTAGATGATAGAAGAACGCCATTAAGTTCTCCACGCTTGTCGTGCCTCCAGTTCACTTTCCCACTCACACACCACCCCCCCCCCCCCCCACCCCCACCCCCACCGCCGCAGCTGAAACCGCGATCGAAGAGTAAAGAAAGACAGGCCTAGAGAAGGATTGACGAGGGACGAGGCGGAATCGATAGCAACGATCACGCGCCCGACACACGTCTGCTTTCTCTATGAACATTCTCTTT
The DNA here is from genome assembly GCA_947577245.1 of Andrena bucephala. Lineage (NCBI taxonomy): Eukaryota > Metazoa > Arthropoda > Insecta > Hymenoptera > Andrenidae > Andrena > Andrena bucephala. The sequence continues at coordinate 93,929,601 of OX387715.1, read as the reverse complement.
ACTGTCTCTGTCTGTCTGTCCGGCTTTCGCACGATGTACAAGGTGATCCGTTCGACCGGACGCTCTCGAATCGACTCGTGATCCGTGTATTCCGATGCCGTCCAGTCGAGCGGATCATCCTGTATGCGGGTGGTACAGAGGGGAAGCTCGATACTTTGTGAGGCGTTAGCACCGAAGGGAGCCCGGACCAGCGAGTGCTTAATTTCCAATTCTGCCGCGATGAAGCTGTTCCAATACCCAAGTAGGGGACTTGCAAATCCTCCAAATCATAAGCTTCTCTAACGAACTTTGGCTAATAATTCTACATAGTTCCGTGTGGGGTTCAGTGGTTTTCTTGAGCCCATGGAGTTTTCCCACTTTCACTTGGATTCTGTATCCAAAGATCAAACATTTCTAACCATCGACCGTAAGCTGCAATGGAGGGCTTTTGAAGAACCTAAGGGAATCTTGCCGCGCGTTCGAACAGCTTCATCCCTCCAAGTGTTCAGAATCAGGCACACGTTTCGCCGGACGTTTCTTTTCGCGACCAGCCGCATCAACCCCTCCAAGTATCGATCCTTCCTCTCCCCCAATTACCCGGCGTGCACACCTTGTCTCTTCTCATCTGATACGTAGCCAGCCTAAGTCTTTTGTCACTCGTTAAAACACTCTGCACCTGTACCACTACCACCTGTGCCTAATGTAAGACTTGTGTGACGAATAACAACGTGCTAAAAACACGCCCAGTTCCCGTGGTGGTGCAAATCGTCGTTGACGACAATGCCGACGACGCCTCCGCCGCCCACGGCCACGTTGGTCTGCTCTGGTTCCGGTTTTGGGTCTGGCTCCGGTACGCAGGGCGTCGTACTCTGTCCACGTACGCTGTCGCAGGTCCGACGATCACGGCTGCGAAGGGCCCTCACCGAGGCGACCGCTGAGACCGTCAACTACGTCAAGACGGTGGGCACGATTATCCGATAAGCCGTAATGCCTGATGTATCTTATACCACCCACACACGATATATTCTATTTGCATCGTACACCCACAGGAGAAAATGGCACACACCCGCGTCGCCATCCTCGTCGAGGGCTGTGTTCTTTTGGGATCTTTTCGCTCGTTCCTTTTTAGCAGAGGGTTACGAGAGTGGGTAGTTTAGTAATTTCAAATTCAAGTAGATTCGGCATGAAATTCTTTGTGTATTCATAGACTTGGAATATAATTTCTCCGTGGAATATCAGCGTAAACTTCATTGGTACCAAAAGAATACGGCTGCAGTGAGATTGAAACTATGGTATGGCTTCCGCGTGTTTCCTTGGAAGGGACAGTTAAAAGACGAGGAAGACTGATCTTAAATTTCGATCTTAAATTTGAATGAGACGCTTGCCACTCGGTATTAAGCCGCGCTTCTACTCGTGCAGGGATGAGTGGAGGACACACTTGAAGCACTCTAAATATGGTCGATCTTCAAAGATAAACCGTATGCTAGAGGCGTCTGAGATTGTGTTTTGCATAATTGTTTGCACACGTAAGAGCGCGGCTTGGGTTGCTCCATCTCTAGGAAGAGAGGATCGAGTTTGACGATACTTTCATCGATCAAATTTTAACTGCCCCGCAATGAAACCGTTTCTGTATCGTGTCATGGTTTCGATGTTACCCTCGACGCTCGTGTACGCGCGATATTAAGGCAGCACGTGCATTTTATCGTGCGTACGTTGCGATTATGTCTCCGACCACGTAGTTAGCGTCACTGACCCATAGAAGATGCCTCTCACCCACTCTTCACCAACCACGCTATGAAGTATTTAGCCAATCTAGCAACTAACCCCACCCTCGCCCAGCCATGGCCTGTATTCTCGAACGGGCGATATATCGAAAGCGAGGTCCGTGAAATTTCACGTCTCATGTTTTATTAAAGCTCTCTGAGGATGAACGCATTCGGCGTCGAAAGGTAAGACTATTTTGCCCAGCTGACTGCAGCAAGCATCACCCAGACATCAGGCTTGAAGATATCGATGCAGATTAATTCAAAGTCACCCACGAAGAACCAAGTACCGAGTCGAAGGTCTTGCAAAATCGTCTTATCTTTTATCCAGGAACGAAGCCACCCGCCCGAGGGACGCGTTCATCCCCGGAACACCTGCTTGCTAGCGCGGCCCACGCGACAACTGGACCCTGTAATTAGTTGTACAGACACCAGCATGCATTTCCTCTTGCTCCGGGAGAAAAACGGCAACGCGTATCCGAGCCGTGGCGGGATTTAATGCCGCGCTCGCTCGCACACGTCCCCTTTGTTCGCCGCTTTTCCGCGCGCTTTGTGGAACTGACTCTGCCCGCGCCCGCCGGATTTACGATCCGCAGAATTTTTATTCCGCGAACGGCAAAGGGACATCGTAAAGTTCTCCGGCATAACGCCGTGGGATTACCGTCTCGCGTCTTTTACTGGCGTCGTCTATTCGGCTCGTTTGCCCGCGCGTTTTACCCCCCGCTGCCCGAGAACAGTCAACCAAACGAACTCTCGCGACTCGTTTTTCGAAACGAACGATTCCACCGAAACGTGCTCGCGTACCGTAATTTAGAACGCCCCCCTCAGCGCGGTCGCTTCGAGGCTCGTCTTGCTCGGGCGCCGGACTGTTTCAGCGGTAAAATCCTCGGGACTGTACCCTCATATAGGTACTACTTACACAGCTTCTGCTTTTTAATTTCCACGAGGAAATTCGTGCAAAGTAGTCGATGTCTAATGATCATTTTAATTGTCCCTTAAGGGGTTATACCTAGTCAGGCGGCCTAAAAGAGGCGAATGTTTGTGATTTTTTTTTGAAAAAGCGGATGGATATATTTTTACAAAACCTTTTGCACTTAATAGAGTCACGTTTAAAGAACATTTGGTAATTTTTTCGTAGAAAAACATTTACGTTTATAATAAAGTAAGAACCCACAACGAAGAAGCCTTTTTAAAAATTTGATTTTGCAGTGAGCACTTCCATTCGGAACCAGGTTATCTAAAACCATAAAAGAAAAAAGATTTCGTTAGTATATTAATGTATCCTCTGATTAACGGAGGGAATTTCCGAAGTATTAATTTAAAACCAAATGGTGGCTATTTAAAGTTGAAATCCTGATTTTTTCGCGTGAATTTTGCAGGAAAAAATCAGGATTTCAACTTTAAATAGCCACCATTTGGTTTTAAATTAATACTTCGGAAATTCCCTCCGTTAATCAGAGGATACATTAATATACTAACGAAATCTTTTTTGTTTTTTGGTTTTAGATAATTTCGTTCCGAATGGCAGCGCTCACCGCAAAACCAAATTTTTAAAACGGCTTCTTGGATGTCGGTGTTACTTTGTTATAAATGTAAATATTTTTCTACGAAAAAATGACCAAATGTCCATTAAATGTTGCTCTTTTAAGTGCAAGAAGTTTTGTAAAAATATATGCTTTTCACTTTTTCAACAAAAATTCACAAACATTCGCCCCTTTTCGGCCGCCTGACTAGGTATAACCCCTTAAGGGAATCGCGAGGAACAAACTGCATCGGAGGCATTAGGTACGTGTTCGCGTTTGATCGATCGGTTGCATTAATTACCGCGTTTCCATGTGGCGATCGTGATTGATATTCAACGTTCTCACGCTCCATTGGTCATATTTTGTCACAGTTACATCTCGCTGTTAAAGATCGCTGTTTGCCTCGCGAAAGTGCCTCGAAGTTGCCAAGTGCCGTTCTAAAAACTCCGTTATCCAGCAATTAACACTCGAATCTGTCCGGCGCGCCGGGTATTCTAATGGACTAGCGCAGCGGAGCTTAATGGCGCAGTTAATTTTGATCGACGAGCCTGTCGCGAGACAGAGTTTTCACCGGGCACAGGTGAACTACAGGGCCGCGTGTTTGAACGTACGCGTACTTACATGCGGTAGCCGCAGGGCATGCTGCGTCCCGTACCCGAAGTTCCGCGATAAAGCCCGTCAGCTCGCGACAGACGCGCAAAGTAGGTATGCACTGGTGTCCCTGGTCACCGGGAATCTCCGTTATGGTGTTTGGCGAGCTAACATCAAGGATTTCGCTGCCAGTCCTCTGAGATCGCGAGACCCAATATTGACCGTTGTTATGTGACTTAACTTGGACGATCGGCTATCGAACAGACATTGGACGACGAGTTCCAGGAGTAAAGCAGACATTCAAGTAAAAGGCTACTCGTCTTTTACTCTTTGCCACTCTCTGTTAATTAGCATTTTTATGGGTTATTATTATGTACCAGCGTATATCAACGGGATTGTGAAGCTAGAGGAGTCGAGAATTTCAAAGTATTCGAAGCACAAAATTCAATGGGACTAATTAAGTTTCGAATCGGACAGCTGTCGAATTTAAATACCAGTTGCTTTCGAATTGACGGGACGCCGCTTTTGTCGCGACATCCGTAAACACCGGCGAAGGAAACACCTTTGGATGACGTTGTACAAACATCACGTCTCGTTTATTAGCACTAGAAGCAGTCGTGGCACGGGAACCGCACGTACAACCGTGCAACCGTGGAAATTTAATCGGGTTTTATAGCGAGAAGTATGTCCGCTTCGTCGTGCGCCCGTTGTATTTACATCGAGCGAAACGCGATGTGCAAGAACAAAGAGACGTGGTGAGCCCTTTGTACCGTGGGTTGTAGAAATTAATTAGAAGCGATCCGTCTCAGGGACACGTTCTCGCGTCGAGGAAATTCGGTTTAGATAAATTATTTCCGTGGAAAATGTTGGTGGGTGTTCGCAATGTTGGTGGAGCCACGTGCGATCGTACGATCGTGCTTGATTCTGAGATTTTATTATGATCAAAATAGATGTTACCTCCAGGTTGAAAGATCTGCTTCCGCCACTCGATTGTTTCCCCCTCAAAATTACATTAACTATATTGCACTTGCATCGTCGCTGGGTTTTCCAGTTTCAAATTGTGTAGGTACTCCTGGTTCGATAGGTGAGTCCGATTGGTAGTTAATCAGTTGAAAATGCAACTGGTCAATGGCCATCGGGAACACGGAATTGCGATTTAAACTAATCGCGAGCGGTGTCTGCCTGTAACTAATCGATTCGTTAATCGTTGTTTAGGAAACCAAACATAATGAATTGCATCGGTTGATTAATTGAGATGGCGTAGCTGCGGCCTTTTAAATAGATGAATGGTAGCGTTTAATTGTAGCGTAAATAGGTAAAGTGTTTCCTGTTGCTTAATTGAATAGCCGAGTCGTGGGAAATTCTGCTCGATCACCAATTCGACTGTAATTCAAGATCCTTAAACTTTCAATTCACTGACCAACTACTAATAACTCTCACATGGCTATATTAAATCCACTTTCACAGGCAAGTGAAAGATGGTTCTGCAGGAAGCAGAAGGGACGCGAGGGTCTTCATTCCAGTCACAGTATACCTATAAATCCGTGAACGTTCATGCCAACGGCCCCAGTATAAAGACTATAAAGCCGAAGCCAGTGATTCGCCATTAAATCGTCGCCCCGGATCTACCGAAAATTTCCATAAAATCCTCTCGCCTATTCGATAACGACGCGTCACAAAAATTCAAACGGCTTTCCGCTTTACGAGCGGGCCGCGTCTCGCGCCCGGAACATTCGGCCCCCGTGGAAATTGCTTGCCGATAAAATCCGTGCCCGGTCTATTACCGAAATTGCCGGGAGCACCGTCGCCGCGACGTGCATAATAAACGGGACCCGATGATGCATTAGAGCAGCCGGTAATATACCGCAGCTCATTATAATTTCGCGCAAACTAACACCGGGCGTCGCTCGAGACCCCGTTAATGGAAACCGGCGAGAGCCTGAGACTGTTTTATCGCCGTCGCAGAAACAAGGGCGGCGAGGGGGGGGGGCCACTTTGACGTTCAATTTTACGCTGGACAAATTTCAAGGATACCTCCGCTCGGCGAAAAGCAACGCGTAAAACCACCGGTAGGAAAAAAAATAGCGAGGGAGCGGCACGAGGGGGAGCATAAAGCGATGCCGCGACGACTGAAAAATCCGGCGTTTCGCGTGCCACACGAGGGGAGAAATAAAAGACTTTTTCAGACGCGCCGGCGAGTGTGCGGATCGAAGTGAAAAGTGTGAATGGGCGCGCGGGGGAGGGGGTTGCTCTTAATAGGGGGCGGGATTCGAGAGGGGCGATAGAACGCGAACGGGCTGGCTGAGTAGGTTCACGTGTTTGATAAGGATTCGGGCGTTGGTGGGTGCAGTTTGAAAAATCGTTCGTCGTGGGAAGAATAGAGGGTGGAGTCGAGCCTACCTTGAAATGTTGGGGCGAATGAACATCGTTTTTGGTAATAACTTATTGTGTGGTTGAGTGGAGGCTGCGTTAAGGAGGGCAGTTTCTAGGAGCTCGAGGAATTTCTATCTTTACGAGATTGCAAAGGGTGGCTGCTCCATTTTCATGCGTCTTCGGAGATCGTGAAGGTTCACCGCGTCGTGTGCTGGCTTGGTTTCCACGCGTTCCGTTATTTACCGCAACGATTCGCGGCTCGGTTTGCCGCGTTTTGCCTTCCCTGCTTTCTTCGTTTCTTCTCACGTTTATTCTCTCGCTTTCTTCGTCTCTTGGCGGCGGACCACCTTCATTTTTTCGTCGCGTCGCTCCGCAGCTGCCCCGCGATTATTATCCTCGGACAAGCGACGCCGCGACAACAAAAGATTTGTGGAAACGATCTCTCTAGGCATCGGCCAACTGAACTCGACGACTTTATCCAGGACAAAGGGAAGCGTTTCTTCTTGCCTACAGAATCCTTCTCCTCTAGCTTGTTCCCTTCGACGAGACGATATTTTTTTAAAGTTAATAATTCGCTTTCTCCTGCGACTTCTTTCGCGCCCGGGACTTTTATAACTTGTCACCGCAGTTTCGAAACATTTTCGCGTTCCCCACTTACGAGACAGGTTTTGCAGCAGTGTCTCATGAAATCGTGCTACGACGACATTTTATTCGTTTTACATCTAGAGATAAACGAAGACATTATCGCGGTTTTAATCAGTATTCTCGTTAAAACAGAATCAGTTTACCGCTCAGTTTCCATTTAGAACTTGCTGTAGACGTGGTAATAAACACTGATTTATTTTCGAAACAGAACGAGAATGGAGTGGTCGAAAATATATTTAGTAATTACAGTCGAACATCAGTCCATCAAATTTGCATACGGTTATTGAGCGAAATTCGCGCATGCAATTATGCGCGATTAAAAGTGATTAATTATGTTAATTGAATTTTAACACACCGCAGTCACTTTTTAGTAGGCTCGAGTTTAATGACGCGCATTGATTGGATGCACTGGATCGGTGATACCAAGGAGACAGATTTTGCAAATACTTGCATCGACGTGAACAGGGAAGGGAGACGTCCATAAATGAGAAACGTGTCGACGCTAAGGGCAGCTGCTGGGGAAATTGTTAGTCGTGTCGCGTGAGTAATAGGGTAGCCATGCGTGCACGATCGAGTCGCATTATTATTGTTCGGCTGCTCACATCATTGTTTCGCCCATGATACGAAGGTGGCCTGCGTCTGACACGCCGCCTGATATACTACTGACCGACCGGAAAATACAGCGTCTACTGCGCTGCATTCCGACGCGCCAGCCTACCGTAGTCACGCATCGATCATCGTTCCAACGCTTTCGGCTGAATCTAATTTCCACCAAACGATCAATTCTCCCCAAAACCGTTGGCTTTCGTCCAAGACACACGTAAAGAATATCCAACCATCGAAAAACTGATTTTTTAATCAAACAATCTGGACTTTCACTGAATCCCTTTCAACGATGCGTTGCACTGGCAAAAGGTCCCATGTTTCCCGGAATAATTTCGAATGGAAGGTTCCAGATTAAAAATTAACGCACGGTGATGGTGGTTCGGAGGACACGTAACACGTGCCTGTCATGTACTGTCAACGACTATTATGGTTACGGAGGCACTGTACTGACCAGGAACGAGTGCAACGTCGACTGCATCACGTTCCATTACATGCACGCGCCAGGGAAATACTGGCCCCGCTGCACGCTGCATTCCGAGGCGTACGTGACGTTTGCAGGTAGAATTACAGCGCGCCACATGAATCGAATAAATCTCTCGTGTTCGTTGAACGCGCGCAGGCGGTGCTCGTTTTTAATGGTGAATTATAATATTTTATTTCGCCAGAAGGGAAACATGTTCATGTAACATTGTCAACTACGTGCTTCGGGCTTTCCAGCACTGATTCATTGTTTGTTTCATGTTTCCATAGCTAGACTGTTCGATAAACAATTGTTTCTGGGTCCAGTTTCATGAGATTTCGTGTATCGTCTGACCAAGCACGGATTTCTCTACTGACCACCCATTCTTTCACGATTGTGTACATTGAAAATTACAGTCTCCCCAGAAGTTTTGATGAAAATGTACGAGACCCAGTACGCTCCCAGTAAAATCCGTCAAACCCGTCGTGACTGTACATTAGGGTCTGACCAAAAACGAGACAATTCACTTGCCTGGGAGTCTCGTGCCCCTCCCGCGGAAGACGGGCGTGCCTTATGTCTCTTCGGAGGCGAACCGCCAACCAAAGCCCTCTAAGTGCACTGTCCAGCTTTATTTTTCCGCTAAGCAGCACGAAGCTAGCGCTGGTTGAAGCGTAGGAAGTGTCGTAAACTACCACATGCACCATGCTCGTCCGACGAACGGCTTCCGTTAAATTATTAAGTGGATGTTTCTTAAAGTCGCGTCCGGCGTTCCATTAAATACCAGGTTGGCGGGTTGATCGATAGGAATTCAACAAAGTGGCCGGTATACGCGGCGTGAAATATTCAACAATGAAATCGATGGCGGAGATCGCGATTCTTCCAGCTCGCCGGGCCTGTAATGGAGTACAATCGAAACGTCTCGTTTCCCTTTCGCTGGAAATTATTCAGGAAAATTAATTTCACGGTTCGGATCGCGAAAATCTTGGCTGATGGCTGCGAACGAGGTGGACAATTGTAGCAGACATTTTACGACGATTTCTATCGCGCTCAATTTTCTAAGTTCTTTACGTAATCGGGGGTACTTTCTCGCTGAGATTCTTTCCTTTACTGATTAAGAATTTCGTGTTTATTTAAACGATTTTCACGAGTGCAGTGGAAAGGTAGAAGCTGCTGATGTAGTTATTAGGGCTGTTACTAATTACTATTTCTCGGATTTACGGATATCCGAGTTTTGGGTATCCGAGTCTTGAGTATCCGAGTCTGAAGTACCCGATTTTTGACTATCCGAGTCTTGAGTATCCGAGTACTCGGATACCCACAAAATGTATATTCGGATATCCGGATATCCGGATACTTATTTAATTTAGATTCGAGTACCCGTGTATCTGGATATATCCGAGTACTCGAATTACTCATTACAACTCGAAATCCGGGATAAGATCTGTATCCGGTTTCGAATATTTTATCATAATGACTCAATAAAGTTCTGTTTATTTGGATTCTAATTGAAAAAATGTCTGCCATTCGGAACCAGATTATTTATAATCAAAAAACAAAAAAGATTTCGTTAGTATATTAATGTATCTTCCGCTTAACGGAGGGAATTTCAGAAATATTAATTTAAAACAAAATGGCGGCTATTTAAAGTTGAAATCCTGCTTTTTTCATGCAAAAATTCACGGGAAAAAATCATGATTTCAACTTTAAATAGCCGCCATTTTGTTTTAAATTAATATTTCGGAAATTCCCTCCGTTAGGTGGAAGATACATTAATATAAAAACGAAATATTTTTTGTTTTTTAATTTTAATTAATCTGGTTCCAAATGGCAGTGCTCACCGCAAAATCACATTTTTAAAAAGGCTTTTTGGATGTCGGTTGTTACTTTGGTATAAACATAAATATTTTTCTATGAAAAATTTACCAAACCAAATGTTCTTTAAATGTTGTTCTTTTAAGTGCAAAAAGTTCTGAAAAATATATGCTTCCGCTTTTTAAAAAATAATTCACAAACATTCGCCTCTTTTCGACCGCCTGACTAGGTATAACCCCTTAATCACTTCAGTTAAACTTGCTCTCTTTAATTAGAATCGATATAAAGAGAGCTTTATTCAACCATGATGATAAAATATCCGAAACCGGGTACTCGGTTACTCGGATCCAAGTACGGATATCCGGATACTCAGATCCGGATTTCGATCCGGATTTCGAGTTATAACCAGCAATCGGGATACTCGGATATCCGGATAATAAGAGCCCTGGTAGTTATCTTTCGAGACGTCGATGTGGCTCAATATTTCTGTCACATTGGCCACGAAATTTGAAGACCACGCAAATGAATATAATGCCGTCTATGCTGTCCCACGTGTTGCACGCGTTCTGGACGAACGTCGAGTCCATAGTTTCAATGCTCTTTAGACTGGACTTGTACGTTACTGGAGGCATGTGCGCGTGGAGTAATGCACTGCGATGAATGGGGATGATGAAGTCTTTCCGCGTCACCGGCGAAAGTGCTAAAACGTCCTCCCCCTTCTGTGATTCCCTTTTGGAATGCGGAATGGTGGTGCGCCAGCTGTGGTTGTAAGATAACATCATTGTTCTGTTGTTTGCTAATAACTATTTCACGAAGGTGATAGTTTAATTAGAGAAAATTGGGGATCATCTGTGGAGGGTGTGGTGATTATTTGTCAGTGTGAAAATGAAATGCACAGCGAGGTTGCTGGATAGAGGATTGATTTCGGTGTAGGGGAGACCGGGGATGGTTGTCTCATTTTCTTAGTTTGATTTTTTTACAGGTTATATGCAGGGAAGTTCATTCAAACTTAGATTAATATAAACTAAGTACGTCCGACTTTATACATAAAATTGGTTCTATGGATTTTGTCAGCCAGATTAGAAGCTACTTCACATTATTTGCAGGAACTATTTTGTGATAACCTATCCCGAGGTCGGGTTGGTTGTCACAGTATCTGGGGTTAATTGTCGCACATTTGGATAGCTAAGTTTATGAATAAAAAGTCGATTCAATTAAGAAAGTAATATCATTTTTTATTGTAGTTCTGACAATATCACGCTAGAGTGCATTCATTTATATTATAATCTTTTGCAATCCCTCTTATTGTGGAATTGCCTTTTTTAACCCCTCTTGTCGCACGTAACAATAATTCCGGGGGCACCTTACCTCTGGACGTCTTTTTATTATAAGTTCGCGGCATCATTATTGAGAATTGTTGCCAAACAAACAAGAAAATATAATATCACATGCGACAAATACCTAACCCCAAATGTTCTATGACATTTTGCCCCAAACCGTTAAACAATTTCACCCCTCTATTCATGTATTAAAATGTTTAAAAAATGTAAAAAAATCATTGCAGTAAGTTAGAAAAAAATCTCAACTACGAGAATAATGCAACAATCTTATAGTCAATACTCAGAAACAACCTATACTTACTTGATAGTAAACACGGCGTAATTTACTTCGAGTACACGAAAACAAACAATGACACATTGTGGCTCCATGCGACCCCACAACGACTTGTGTGATGCGGGGGGGGGGGGGGGCGATATGTTTACGCATCGCCATGGAGTATTAGTACATTCCTATTGTTTATAGTTTCTTTGTTATAACGGTTGTGACAACCATTCCCGGTTTCCCCTATAACTTCTGTCGCTTTAAACGTTGATCTCTACTACTTAACGTTCAAAATGATGCGAGAAAAGTTTCGAACAGAGAACGATTCGTGCAAGGCGGCACGTATTAAATACTTGACGGCGAAGATTTCGGGACGTTCCCGCGTGTCGTTATAATCCGCGACGATTTAGTTGATCCGACTCTGTATGGAGCCAGTTCGCCGAAGTTCCTCCATTAAAAAAGTTTCCCCGTTGTGTGCCTGACGAAGGCCGCGGCTCCTTCGATGCCCCGCGGGCTTCGGGGAAATCAATTTCTTTTCGTTGACTAAGTGCTCTTATTGAAACGTGACATTAAACTTCCTTCAGGTGCTGTAACTCTCCATTACTTCCTGCGCTTTACCGATACAGCTGGCTCGTCTATGATACAGCTAATATTTCTGCTCACTGCAAAGTACCTTGAACCGTGGCAAACTTTGAAATCACAAGCTTACATCCGCAAATCCCGATGTCTTTCGATACCTTAGTAGAAACTAGGCCATTGAACTTACATCATCCTTCGCCATTATCTAATCAGGTAGCTTGCGTTAGATGCCCCACCCCGCCAAGGACATTCCACCAATTACTGCTACAATTTTTTCAAAAGCACCCGTCCTCGAAATCAAGGGAACCTTTGTGCCCAGCTGAAGATCATCCTTTTACGTATCAGCGTTTCCAAGTACAATCTCGTTGCTGCACATGTGGTGCACTAATTGGCAAAGCGACTTTAAATAACCTCGACTAATTACACCCCATTGTGCCTGTGCAGTAGAAGAAGAATTGCCACAGAATGCCACCGAGCTTCGGGCCACAGTGCGACATCCCCCTCGAAGCCCATCCACTTTCTCTCCAAAATATTTCTCGATTCTGTCAACGTTTCGCCGGCGTCCGCGTGAAGCCAGCAACGTGACACCCCGTATATTATGCATAGTTCGTCGCGTTGGAGCGTGACATCACAACGTGCCAGAAATAGTCGTGCGAAAACACCGTCACGGTCATTAATTCTTTCGATGTCCCCCGAGCAGCGATGCGCCTCGATACGCGGAGCAGATGTAACACCGTCGAACCCGTTACATCAGCATGGCCTGTCACGCAACACGTGATGATATATTGCACGGATGCATCATCGTTTCTCGTCCGCGTATCGACTGCTCGTGGCGAATCGATCGGCGACTGATGAACCATGGCGGCGGACCGCGTCGCTGGAAGAAAATAATTCGTCCCTTGGCAGCCGGACGAACTTTCCAGCGATCGGCTTCTTCCGCCAGCTCTCTCGACCACCTTCGTTTCGCCAACTTTCTCCACGTGGTATCCGCTCCATTCTTCTCCCCCTTCTTCTCTTATCCGAGCCGGGAAATCTCGGAGTTGCAAGGGTTACAGCTTCGAGGGAAGAAATTGCACGCCATTATCTCGGTTACGCTTGATCCCCTCCCAGTATTATTCCCTTCCTTTTTTTTGCCTCGATTTTTCAACATTCGCGCTGGCTAATGGACACGGGGGTAGATCGTAGTGACTCATAAATCGTCCGGGGTCTAACACACCCGCGGGGGTAGGATTTCTTCTGCTCTGTATATTATGCAAAAATGTGGAATTATGGATATTAGGAAACTCGCGGAAGTGTAGGGGAGAATGTGGCAATCGCGGTCAGTTGGCAATGGCGGTCAGTATTGTTATTATAAAACGGTATGTCCGAAATGTACAATTTCTTTCCCTTACGTTCCACGACATCATTCGGTATATTGTCGAACGATCTCGCCTTCGTCGTTGCTAAGCAACCAAGGAAAACTAGCATTTTTGTGTGTTTCAACATCGTCGATGTAATATTTCGTGTACACAACATAAGAGGTAAGTACTAATTCTGAAGCGGCGCGACTATTCTCATAGTCGCGTAATGAGATGTGGTTCCGATGTATCTCTTGTGGCTTCTGGGCCCATTCTGAATGCTCTGGATGGGACTCAACGGATGGATACATTTGACCGCTATTACCCGTAGGTGTAGACGATGACGGAAAAACACATATTTTTTGTTTTTTGTAATTTCATTGAATAAATCAATATAAAATTAATTATTTTCGTATCCTGCGTATAGGTTGATAGTTTAAGTTTACAAAAAATCATTTTCAAGATATATTGCACCTTATATCTTCGTTTTATTACAATTATTGCTTAAGTGACCGCCATTACACATTCTCCCCTACCTACTAGAAATGGTAGGAGATGCGCAGCGCGCCGCAACAAACACACAACTACTCCTTCACGCCTTTCCATTCAATAAATTCAATGGATGAAACAGAGGCACTATTGACTTGGAAACAACATTACAGTGCGCCCTTACAACCTTTTGGAACGCGGGTATCGCATTGATCTGCCTTGTAATCCAGCGGAAGCTCGATATCTGATCAAAGCGTACACAAATACAATAGCAGCCGACGCCAACTTGGGCCGCGTTCATCAGGCCTGAATGGAGAGTTTTCCCGGGGAATTGTTGTTACACTGTTTCTCCGATAACCTCGTTCCCCGTTTAAACGCGTATCGTTCGTCGCTGCGGTGCGATGCGTAGCACCAGGCTCCGAGGCTCAATTGCATACGATCGAAACGCCCCCTGCACCGCCTAATTCTCCGTTAATACGGTTATTCGTTTCATAGCGGGATCAGTTGACGCGTAAGGGCCCTAGGCTCGCGGACGTTTGTACAGTTCGAGCCGGAACCCCTTGAATCGTCACATCACGTTTCCCGCTCGTTCACCAATTGCGTTCCATCCACCGTGAAATAACTGTCGCGACTGGATGGTCTTTGGAGTTTAACTTACTCCGTCGCTTGGCATACACTCGGGGTATTAATATTAATTAAGAACGCTTTAGCGTGGTCGTTTCCACGCTCGGAAACCGTGGAAAAAGTGGACGGAAACTTGTGCCCGCAAACGGCTCGTTCCCGAGATACGGTAATAAATCTCGCGTCCCGAGCTGGCGCACCTGCGAGCGTCTGCACGCGCGTCTCTACGGGCGGAATATGACTGGAAAAGGAAGCGTTTTCCGGGCACATGTGCACTTGTTTCCCTGTGTTCGAGCGCGGGATCGATCCCAGAGGGTTGCGGTGCTACATTTTTTAACATTTCGCGCATCGAAGGGAATAAAGGGAAGTAGCGAGGAGATGAGAAGCGTGTGTGCGGGAATGGCCTTGGGAGCACTGAGAAAAGAGCGAGGGGAAGAAGTTTATAAAAGCGTGCGGGTAGGTCGGAAGAGAGGGTAGCAAAAATTACAGGGCGAGATGAGGAGAAATGAAGGACCGGGAAATTATGGGGGTAAGAGGAATGGAAAACAGTGGCGAAGGTGAGGATAACTATTCCCTTGAAATGATCTCGGGGATGAAGGGGGACACATGAAAGGGGTACAAGCGGATGCTGAATTAAAAAGGCGGAACGGCGAAAAGGCGGTACCCATGTAAATAAAAGACGCAACAGAAGTAGAAGAATGGAGAATATATAGCAGGTTGCAGGGAATGAGTTTGCGCCTTGGAATTGTAAGAAACTTGGAGCTTCTAGGTTCTGTCTGCTTCCTGAATAGGGTGAGAACTTTTTGCAACGCAAGCACCCGCTGGTAATTGGAGGACTCGTGCAATGTACTGGGAAGAATCAGCGATGAATACATGGATGCTAAATAACGATCCTTGTCGCTATTATTTCCATTGGAAAAAGCTGTTTGCTTCTCCGAGCAGCGTCGCGTCTTGAGATTGAAATGAGTCCGTAGGAAGAACCGTCGCAAAACCGGGGCGAAACAACGGAGGGGATAGGAAGGTGGGAGACAGGGCAAAGACAGATGCGGGATAGGAAAGAAGTGGGGAATGTCGGGAGCGCGAATATCCGGAACTGCACTCCATAAAGTTTCACGTTTTTCTTGCTCGTTGCGTGGAAAAAAAGCGTTACGATCAGCGGCTGGCGGGGAGGACGATCGTTGAAAAAGCAGGGGGATGGAAGTTCCGGAGGCAGAGCCGTTCATTCCCCTGTTATTCCTTCCAGGGTCGCTTTCGAAGCACGAAAAAAGAGGAAACACTATTGCGGAATCGCCCTACGAGGAGCCATAAAACTTCCTTGGCTTTCCGACGTCGCGAATTCCCAGCCAGGCCTGGCCCACCGAATATAATTGTTCTCTGTCGACGTATGTGTGTGTTCTGCTTTTAAATTGGAAAGCTGATATATGAGAATTCGATTGCGCCACGATAATAGGAATCGAAAACATATTCGAGGCGGCTCTCGCAGACGAATTACACATCGGATTTGGGTTTTGAATATCATGTTGCTGAAAGCACAGTTTGATGAGGGGAAGAAACTTTTTTAAAAAGCCTCTTTAATGATTCATCTGTAGAATCATATATAATCCATATTTTTAACTAAACAAATATGTTTTTTGAAAGTTTATGATGTTAATAAGCATTGTATCAAAGAACAAGCCTGAGTTTCAATTTATTTCTTTGTAATTAATTGAAAAAGAAACGCTTCACTTTCGAAAGGAATGGCTGCCTAAGCAAAATCAAGAGTGTTCGAATAGTAGGTATGATTAAACTGGAACGCCATGTGCAAACTAACTTCGAAGCCAGCGATTGCTGGAAGCTGACGCTACGGAATGCCTTGGAATACACGTGTTTCACCGTTCATTTTTAACGGCTCCCGATAAGATCTAAATACTGACTCGCGTTCAACCTTAATCCACCTCTCTTTCGCTCGTTATCGATTCACCAGCCGCGTAGCACGACTTATGTAAATCGATGAGACCAATACGAATAGACGATGCACACACTCTCTCTCTCAATATAGATTTCGACCCGGTGACAATCCTGTTTGTACATATATGCCTTTGAATAACGCCGATACGTCGGCTTATCCATGAATTATTGATACCGATATCGCGGGAACGTCGATTCGAAGCCGCGGGACTGCTTTCCCGCGGGCGAAAACGACGAAATGTCCGGGTACCATCGTTATAATTAAACCCGGACATTCGGAGAACCTCCCAGGCTCGTCCCTGCGAGGCAACATATTCGCGCAGGCCTTCTGGTTCCACACTATGCTTCAAACGAATTTGCTTCCCTTTAATGCATTATCTTTTCAGTATAATTCGGCGGACAGTGGAAAAAATACACAGGAAATATCGCGTATATTACGACTATTCCACCATCAATGCCATTATCCTCTTTCGTTCATTATCGCTGCGGACATAATACGGGGCAGGATAATTAACACGGCCAGAAAAATAATTCGAGGCGCACATCTTCCGCAGCTGAAACGAAGAAATAAGTAATTCTCTCTCGCGGGTGATTCTCTTTTTACAAACGAACAGGACGGGCTGGTTCTGCCGTGTGCCACGCCTCGGCGATTTATGAAATTTATCGGGTAGTTTTTTCGGGACGAACGAGGGGTTGCCTCGAAAATTTTGGCGGCCCCCGCTAGGTAGCAAAGAAATTCTGCCTCTTGAAGGGAATACGGAAAACGTGGCTGTCGTGGGAATAGATATTTATGGCGTTCAGGGTAAGTGTTTTATAAAAACGAGTGGGTTCGCTGAAAAAATTATTTTATTAAAATAAATACGCATATCGCGATGCATTTTCAAATAGATAAGCTTTATTGTTACTTTGTCGTATACACATTTTGTTCTTAAGGAGGAACACCACTGTGACGGCCGGAAAAATGAGCCCATTTTTAAGATTTTTTTAAGGAATAACTTACAGTTTTATTATAAAATTGTTATTACCTATCTTTGGTACAATGTCTTCAGACAGTATAAAAAAAAAAGTAATAGAAAAACATGCATAGATTTCCATCTACAGTTAATCTCCTAGACCCCTCACAAGAAAACATAGGTTGCTTATCGAAACGATATCTTTGGAACGGCAACTCTGAAATAATTTTTTTTTTTTTTAATATAATCTGTATGAGTGTAGTTTCCGTTGTACGTACCGATTTTTAACAAAAAATTATTTTTGTAAAAATGGTGCGCTTGAGAAGAAAAAGTTTCGAAAATCCGCAAAAAAATGGATAGTTTTACGAGCGTATTTCAAAAACCCTGTTTTCGATCAAAAAATCGGTACGTACAACTAAAAATACTCTTGTTTTAAAGATCCTGTCAAAATTTCAAGTCGCTCGGATAAAAATTGACAGAGCTATTGATTCGATCAGTTAGAAAAATGTCGTTTCGAGAAAATCGCGTTTAAAGTTTGACTTGTAGTGCATTTGTACCGTGACGCATTTCACAAAATGCACCGTATCTTCGTAAATTCTTCGAATATCGACTTGAAATTTTCGGAGATTATTTTTGAAGAGTCAAACATTAAGAAAGTGAAGAGAAAAAAATCGAAATTTTTTCAACTTTCAAAGTGGTGTTCCCCCTTAATGGGTCCGTTCCCTAAATAAGTAAATAAATGTATTGGATATCTCCTGAGTTTGCAAATTGGTACGTAGCAGTTGGCAGCGTTCGACGAGCCTCGATACCCTTTTATCTGACGATGCCTCGCATTCAATGGACCAACGTGTTCGTAAAAAGCGGCAAGGAAAGTTGGCTAGTTGGGTTTTCCTTCGTGGCATCCCGAAAGTTTGGAATGCCCCCACGTGCCGGCTCGGCATCCGATTCACAATGGACCCGTCAATGTCTGAATTTGGTCGCCCCAGACGAACCGCTTATAACAGAGCCCGTCACGTTCATCGTGAGTTTGTCAAACTTTTCTTTCGACCTCTTCGGTGCTCTTTTGGCTTATTCGATTGCCATTGCAGATTTGATATAAGAAAATACCTACGTCTCGCGTGAAGAACTCGTTTTCTCGTAAACCTTGAGATTGTATTTAAAAAGACAGTATTTTCTTTACGGTGACATTGCTCTGAAGGACAAGAACTTGCTGATGTGCCATCCTCGACATTGGTACTGTCTATTTTCACGCGTTGGACCCCTCTAGCTTCTTTCATTGTTATTCTTTAATTAAGAGTGGCGCTAATTAGACGCCACCTTGACGTTGCTCTTAATTAAGTCCGGAGCAGCGGATTTATTTTCGGGTGGGTTCATGGGAGGAAACATTCACTCGCAACACACACATATATGTACCTCTTGATTTTAAGACGTAAATTAAAATCTGTCGAATTCAACACTCCATATATTCACTTCAAAAGACCGTTTCTAACGTTTCGATGAATCGTTAATTGGAAAGCAACGGCCATGGCCCACTTCGTCTGCACGCGCGATCTCCAAAGCCTGAAAAACCAGGTAAAATTCATTTCCATCGAATTCACGACGGAATCTTTTTGTTTTCGACCACAGAGCCCAGCGAACGCTGCGTTCCGGTGTTCCGCAGAGTTGTGGGTGAACCGACCGCAAGGCGAACGACTATTTTAACACAATTGTTCGTGTAATTTGCCGGTGCACGATGTTATCGTGGTGTGCGTCGGCCGCAGAGCGCCGAAAATTATGTTCCACCGAAACATCTGCCGCGTGGCGATCGTTAAACGGCACTGGGGAAGAAATTTGCCTCGTACAGAACCTGGCATCCATAATCTGGACACTTTGCTATCAGAGGCGTTTTGCTGGGCATAAAGAGAACCCAAATTCATTCTGTTGAGCGCAACTCGGGGCCTGCCTTTATTAAACCGACATTCCACGAATTCCCTGGTGAGATACAGAGGGTAGCCAATAACAGGGGCGATCCGCAAGGTGATTTTTTCAAATCCTCGGCGAAGGGAGGATAGATACGTCGGTTATTAAGCCACGTCGCAAAAGTAAATAGCCAATTATCTTAGGGGCAGGTGGGCGTACGAAACGTCGAGGGTGAAACCTCGTTCGTTAGAGGGTGGAAGCAGTCCGAGACACGACACTTTCCAATTTGTTTCGCGAAATTGTAGCTCCACGGCCACCGAGACGCGTCGTTTAAACGGCCCCTGGCCCGCCCTCGCATTTGTTGCGTTAGGTATACGTGAAACGTTCCTGTTGGAACACCATGACCTGTGCTAGTGTAGCTTCTGCTCTCCCCCGGTGCTTGTAAACCAATCTGTCGCTGTTTTTACGAGTTCTGTGCCCGTTCCTTTTGTTTTCGGTTGCGGTGCATCGAAAGTTGAAACCGAAGCTCCAGTTTGTTTGACCATTGCAGGGAACGTTCGGATGAAAAAGTCTCGTGGGTGGAATTCAGCGGATCGCGGAGATACCTTCCTCGTGGTCACGAATAATAAGGGCTTGTTTGCTCTTCCGTTGCTCTCCAGCGTTCCTCGGGGTGAAGCACAAGTGCTTCGGGTTTCAAGGATTTCAACGTGGAGCGTTAGGTGACCTCCGCGTATCCTGTTCGAACATGTGCATGCGGCAATGGGACGTCAAAGTTCGAAAGAGCCGCGCACGAGTCAATTAGCCGGGGGAGATCCTTGAGAGTGTAACGAGCCAGTTCTCTGAAAGAGTCGAGGCTCGCGAGAGAGCAGTGAAAGGGTGACTTGAAAAGACACCAGTGCTAGCATTTGATGTGGATACTTTTTTCAAACATAGGAAGAGAATCTAAATTTAAAATCAGCTGTCTTCAGGTTCCGATAGCTCGGTTTTTATTGGGAAAGTCAATAAAATTTTTGGGAAACTGTAGGAGAGACCGAAGAGCCACGCTCAAAAATGTGCACCTGCTTCCAGGAAGAAAAGGGAAAGTAGAAATCTGAAGCACTCGAATGTTGTGCTACCTAGGGGAAAGTTTTAATGAGCAGTACAATTAAACAAAATGCAAATGGTTTTAGTGGAGGATACGATTTAACGAGAATTTAGGCAGAATTTGAAATCGCTTCCTCCCACGCAAACAGCAGAAAAGCACGGAATAGTTTAATCGAGGCAGGGGAGGAAAATTGATAAGAATTCACTGAAACGCACAACTCGAAGCACTTGCTTTTGATCGATCAATAAATTACTATCTAAATTTTAGCAAGAACTGAGTGTGAAATGAATTTTTGAGGCATTAAAGGTCCAGTTATTACATCAGTAACGTGGCTAATATATTTTATGCGTCAGAAGTGGTTAAAAAGGTTAAAAAGAGGGGTAAAAATGATAAAATTACATTCCAATACTGCTCCTCAATAGCTCTTTGGTTGCCAATTACTTTACATCCCCTTTGAAAGTATTTACTTTCCACGTGACCACTTTGCCTCTAAGAACATAATTAATACAAATCAGGGTTGCAATTTCAGCTGTCCCAGTCTGCACACTTCACACATTGAAACCGTACACGTAAGTGACGGCGGCGCAGTAGTCTGTGCGAATCATTGCACACGCCAGGGAAAAGGCGCACAGCTTTATGGACCACCCAGCGCGCGTGGAAAATCTTCCCCAGCAGCAGTACATACACGTGTGATTCCAAGTTTACGACGGAGCGCAACATGGTTAACATATGAGAGGAGGATTAGTCAGTGGTGCTAGCGTGTTGCTACGAAAGGGGGAATGCGCGTCGGTGGTATGAATAATCGGGAAAACCGAGTTTGTCGCACGGAAGTTGGATGTCGCCGAACGTGCACGATATGAATATCGCGTCTCATTGTTTAAGAAATTCTCCCTGATACACGGGGATCTCGTGCTTCGAGAACTCGCGAAATGCGATCAGAAAATAGGGTTTCCTATGGAATAATGAATTATAAAATTGAATAGTTTCTAAATAGGAATGAAATCGTACATTCCTTGGAGAATCAACAAACATTAATTGTCAACGTACTATGAGTCTCACGGACAAAATTAATCCCCTTAAGTAGAGAAACAAAACGGGTGTATCATTTTTTGCAGAGGTTTTTGGTAGGGTTTGTCGGTGTTTAGAAACCGGTTTTAAAAACCGATTTTTATATATTTATAAATTTGTAAAATTCGAAAACCGGGTTTTAAATTTAAATAAACTAGTTTTATATATAGAATTAATGTGAAGAAATGATTTAATTATTTAACTAAAAACGTTAACATTTTTACTTGAAATCGCCTCAGCCACAAACATATTGTAGTAGGTAACTGTTTACTGTAAAATTAATCTTCATGAGTTAATATTTTCAGAGAAAAAACGAAATAGGATAAAAACATATAATTTAGTATCACATTTTAAAAGATTTATATTTTGTACGGATTTTAGTTATTTTAGCTTTTTTCATTTGTTTTTGTATGCAGTCTTATTTTATTGCGTTATAGTTTTGTAGATCCATAAATATTAGATGAACTCAAAAATTGTACGTATTTGTATGGATTTTAGCCATTTTAATTTTGTTTTTGATTGGTCTTGTATAGATAAAGTATATTTTATTTTGTTATATTTTTATAATTCCATAATATTAAGGAAACTGACATTTTTTAAAATAAGTAAAAATATTTATTTACTATTTTAATTACATTTTTTTTGTTCTGAAAGTTTGAACACCGGTTTAACTGGTTGTTTGTGAATAGTGAAATTCGAAAACCGGTTTTTTCAAAAATCGATTTTTGTATAAACCCCAGTTTTTGGTGCATCCTCTGGGACATTCAACTTGTTCGCTTTTTACAAATCACGGTATCCGTAGGGTGAAAGTGTACCACTCGTACAGAGCATGATGAGATCAATTATGCACCCCATTTGCGCCCGTTTATCTTTCCATCTTTCCGCTTCGCAGGTACACTTGAACCCGAACCCTCGTTCATCAGAGGGATAACTGGCTCGCGTGTGCCCTGGTGACTTTTTGCTCCCATCCAACTTTCATCAACGCGTGACTGCCGGTCTATCGACCCTCGTCAAACATTTTATTCGCAGATCGACCTCTCAACTCGTCCAGATTTCATCCCCTTTTCGCGGGCACATTCCTGACGTTTCTTTCTAAAATGTGCGGAGTCATGGATTCCTCAACGTTCCCGATGGAGTTACCGAGAGGGGATGTTAAGTGGCAATTATTTGAGGTCTAGGTTACGGTGTCGCGTAAATGAAAAACGAGAGATTTTCAGCGGTGCTGGAAGTTTCGAGCCGCAGGGCCGCTTCTCAATCGATCCTTCAATCTCCTTTCCGCGAGTTCGCGCGGGAAATGATAATGTACGGTTAGGTAACGTCACGCAACCGGACGGAAAAGATTTCGCGATCGCCGTGGACGCCTCGAATTACTACCTTCCCGCCGGGATTGCAACCGTTTTTTCCATTCGCAAGCGCGACTAGCAGACGTCAGTTAGTTATCGGTGAACATAAATCACGCAATTTAAATGAATTTCCGTCGCTTTTTACAACCTTCAATGCATTTCTCGCCTTTTACCCCTAACGTCACTTTTATCTGATACCCTCGGGTTGCATATATATATATATATATATATAGGGGGTTGCGTAGAGATTAATCCATACACGCTTAAAAGAATAAGTCTAATAAATCCCTTATTAAGTCGTCGGCTGTGAAACATAATCGCTCGTGAACAAATTTATATCCAATACATTGTAATCACTGTTTAAGAATGAAAAGCACCTCTTCGTTTCATCTCCCCTTCTTCACTCTATTCTGTGTTCTGAATTTCTTTTTGCGCGCAATTTCGTTCCCCAACCCTCGCGCCACTTATTACAGCCCGCGATCGGTTGCAGCGCGCATAAGAAAACGGATTCGTCATCGAGAACGAGCGAACAAACAGTCTCAATCGCAAAAATTCGCGAAGAATGAGCGGCCATTATAGTCATTGACGAAGCACCGGGGATCTATCTTCGTGGAAGCCAAGGCTGTGAGTTATCGACGCCGCCGGTCGCCCGGAATTCTTTTATCAGCAGCCAGCTTCCTTCCTGGTCCCAGACATCCGCATACGTAGCAGCCCGTGCTTTCGACAAAGTAGAGACGTTAAAAGAGCGAAGTTGTTCGCGATGTCGAGACAGCAGATGCCAGATTAACGCAGCCAACGATAACGTTGCCTCGATTCCATTTATTTCTCCTTCTTTCGCCGGCATCCCTTTTAAAGCCTCCAGCTTTCGATCCTCTCGATACCCTGCACCCCCGTGTACTGTCTCGAACATTAGCTGACGGTCTGTCGGCATGTTGAAAAGTGGTTTACTTGAACATTTCTCAGAAATGCATCACAGAAACAAGACCAGTGGAGTGCGGCAACAGACGTCGGCACAGAAGCTAGGGTATAGTCGGCGGAAAAAAGAATAGGGAAAGGGAGAAATAAGTAACGGGCTTGCAAGAGACGCCTGCTTGGGGAAACTCGCGTCTTGGGCGGTTAGTCGCGGGGAAACAGTCGACGGAGGGCCATGAAAAAAGAGAAGTTTTGACCTGGGAGCTGCGGTCGTAAGAGACATTTAAGGAGTTCTGGGTGGGGACATTTCATAGATAGTTGTAAGAGAATCCAACGAATTTTTTATGTCACTGAGAGTTAGGTGAAAAAAATTATTTTACAGTTCACGAGTTATAACACAAAATCGGAAAATAACCGGATTTTCAGGGGTCAATTACACCACCTTAGGGTGATTTTGGGCAGCAAACAAAAATTGCGTTGTAATCAGAAGGAAATTCCCTACATATTCACAAAGTTTCAGAATTTTTTGAATTTCCGGGTTCGGAACGTTCCCTTGTCAATCATTTAACTGAAGATTACTAAAAGTGAACGTGCTTACGGTGTTTAGATTAACAATCGCCAAATGTGGGTGAATGAATTCCGCGACGCGTTATCTTAGCAAACCTCGATTACCCACCATCACTTGTAATATGGATCAGCCCCTTGCGACATGTACGGGATAGCGCGGGGCTCTAATCGTACGCCGTAAGTAGTTACGGTCAACGTATACGGATCTTCGATGAGGAAACGGTAAAACCGAGACACATAGCAGACAAACGAGACGGTGGTTAGCCGAAATTGCGTCGAACGTTGGATGTTTACGGGGCGGGGCCTATTCAGGCACTTTCGCTGGTGGAAGGTCCGCGAAACAATGCGGCCAAGAGAGACAAAAGGCGAGGTTGCCCGATTGGAACGCGGAGGAACGTTTCCAAGAAGGACAAGGGAAATAAATCGCTGACGGCAGAGCTGACTGGGTACTCGAAATATTCGAGACCGCGAGGCTGGGGATAAGTAAAATTCGTTTCGGTTCCAACCTCATTATTTCAAGTACCCCCAGAGAAATGGACGTGACTGAAGTTGTCCGAGGCCTCAAGCTACCCGAGTATTTGATATTAGAGGCGGGCAAAGTTCGTTTATTAACTTGGGGCTTTTCAACAGATTAGCAGAGGGATTACGGTGAAAGAATTCAAGGTTATTTCACGGCCATTTGACTAACACGGTGCGCGATTCCAATTAGGAACGTGACTCCCTACAAGAACGAACATCCCATCGAATTTCCAGCGAGAAACTCGCCGGAGATGCGAACCAGCTCGGTTCGACGACATCCGAAAGAAGGGGGATGATCTCATTAACGAGAGAATTCCGCTCCCTCGGAATCTTAATACCAACGATCGGTATCTCTCCACCAAGTTTCCATCCCCGGAATGCAAGCTCGGAGCGTAGCAACACCGCACCCTATCGCAGGCAACCCCCTTTCGTTTCATAGTAAAGCACGGCGAGCGGGCACGCCGCGACGGAGCTACGAAACGGGGAAAGAAAGCGGCAGGGCAATTTCATAGGCATTTATTAACCCATTAGACCGACGGTGTTGGAGCTTTCGCTGGCCACTTAGGGCGATAACCAAAATTAGCCGGCACGCAGATGTGTTTACACGCGGATGCCGCCGGTGGGACGAGGTAGGGATGTGGGAGCGAAGGGAGTAGGCGACAAGAGGAGGGAGAAAAAGCTTGAACAGTGGTGGTGGTGGGGGGGGGGGGAAGGTAGAGGCCGAAACAATACGCGAGAGAAAGACACGGTTGGCGCGAGAGAGGTGGTTGGAAGCGTGTGCGTTGTATACAGAGAGGGCAGGAACACAAAGAGGGGTAGCGTCGGCTTGGCGAGGGCGCGCAACGGGGCAAAGCGGTTCACGGGGATGGGTGGCGGGGCGGTGGGTGGTTCGGGGCGGAGGGTGAAAGGAGGAATAAATGGGGACCGACGCAGTCCTGTCGGGAGCGTCACAGCGGGCGGACGCTCACCACCGACGCTTCTCTCGCTCGCCTCGCCTCGCCTCGCTCATTCTCTCTCCCTCCCTGGCCCCGAACCCTTCGCTCTCCAAGCCACCATATCTCGTCATCTCCATCCAGCAACAGCCGAGCCGCGAGACGGACCACCAGCCTCACCCTGTCGGTTGCTCGGATACGTCGTGGCCCGTTCGTCCGCTCTCCTCCGCTCGCCCGTTCGCCTGTCAAAGGCGCATCCTTTCCCATTGTCTTCGAGTCATTCCCGTCACGTCAGACCGGAGCTTTCCCGTCTTTACCCGCCCTCCTCCCTCCCTCTCTGTCCTCCCTTCTCTCTCCCCTTTCTTCTCCCCCGTTTCACGTTCCGTTTCCGTTTACCTCTTAATCTTCGTCTTGCTGCGCGCAACCCTTACCTCACGTGTCGCGATCTCGAGCAAACGAACCGAGATGCGCGCCCAACGCCGCCTCCGCTGGCCCCGCGAGTGTCGTCCACGTTTACCAGTGAACTTGTGATCCCGAGTCGGTGGAGAATCAGAGAGTTAACGGAGAGGTCCCAGCGGATCTTGAACGCGGATGCTGGGAATCGCCTCGTGACGAACAGGACCACGCCGACCGAGCGCTCTTTCAACGTAACAGAAAGCATCGGTCGCCGCGATCGGGTGATGACCAATCTATTGGACGAACCGTAGAAGGAACAACGAGGATCGATCCCCGCTGGTCGATCACCGGCTTGCCGCGCCGAGTGCTTGAAACTCGAGCCGGAAAAGTGGGAAACAAGGAACCGATCCTCCGGGGAGTGACGGTCCGAGGAACTTTTCGGTCCTCCTTGAAAGAGAACAGTGATTCGAGTTGCGGAAACAGTGCGACGATGGTTCGATGGTGAAAGGATATCCCGATCGCCCCCGATGTTCCTTGGCGCGGCGGAGTCCGGGCCCCGAGCGATGCAGAAGTTTCCGGAGGCGCGCGCGAAACGATTCTCATTCGTCGCCGAAATCGTGGACAGCGGTAACGATGACGAGCTCCAAGTGCCAGAGGAGGGTGGTGGTTTTGCGTTTCTTATTGTTTCTTACGGTCACGGTTACTTGAATGCGTAGAGGGCACGCCAAGAGAGAAGATGAATTCCAAGCGCTGTAGAATGCTGATAAATCCCAGCGATCGTAATTGCACAGAAGCTACGAAGGGTAGCAACGAGGATAACGAATTCGATGTGCTAGAGAAGGGCGGCACTACGCTCTTCATGGCTATCTGCAATAGCGATTCCACGAATAAAAGGTATGGATATTAAGTTGCTCGGGTTCTCCCTGCTCCGTAGAGACGCCACGCTAATGTCAGATTCGCGGACTTTCGGATATTTTGGGGGACAAATCCCCGTCGAAACCCCGAGTCGATTAATAATTCAGCGCCGCGGCGTTCCCAGTGGCCAGTTATAAACGGTCTCGCCCGACAATTAAAAGTTGGAGGAAAGGGATTTCATCAATTATTCGTGGGAACTCGGCCGCTCGATTCGCCGTGATCGAAACCTTGAAAGTATTAATAGCAGGGGCGAGGGAATTTTTATTAAGACAGAAATTGAACGACGCGATCAGTCTTCCCGCCGACGAATAATTAACTGCGCCTCGCCCCCTCCCCCGCGAAACTTCTAAATAAGCAACTACTTTAATTAGATCGGAGTAGCGTGCTAAACCTCTGAATACATAACACCGCTGGGCAACGGCGACGTTCTTAATAAGGCGATCGTTACTTTTTATTTCACGATCCACTGCCTCATGGGGAGTTTTAGCTAATGATATCTGCAGAAACAGGCACTGTTCATTCAATTACTGTTCAGTAATCGAATAGAGGCCAGCGTCGAGTCTCTTCGGTTCCTCGATTTAATCAATTAGAATTTATCGGTATCCGCGCGTAACATCTTGGGACAGAATTGTATACTGCGCGCTGTTCGAAGAAACTTTATATGTCTTCTGTACGTTGAAAAATTGCACGTTGAATAGAGAAGCACGCAGTGGTCGTTGTTTCTCTCCGCGCAAACAGAAGCTCGTAAATATTCGACCCATGACCTTCCATCTATTTCACTTTTCCTTTCGTGGTCAGTTAAATCACCGACCGAGGAAGCGGTCGCGGCGTTCATCGCGCCGTTTGCCCAACTTCGTCAAAATTTCAAATACAAACTGGAACCGGGGCCACAATCGTGTTCGCTCACCAGGTCTGGATTCGATTGATTTAAAGTGCAATGAAGGTCGGGTCTCTTTTTATATCCAATCCGCAGCGAGGCTGACTCTAAATAAAGGCATCGGATCGTGATTTACGGGGAGAATCAAGACGCACCGCCGCCTCGTTGCATTGCATAACTTGATTGGTGAACCGTAGCCGGCCTTCGGGGGCGCGCGCGCGCGTGTTTATCCCGACGAACGTCAGGCTGGGACGGATTTTAGCAACATTACCGTCATTGCTAATGGTCGGGGGACGATGGACGGAAGCCTTCCACTCAGGTATGGCCGGCTCGGTATCGATGTATCGGGGATACATTAACTTTAATGATGCCCTGGCCAGAAATAACGATTTGGGCTACTTGTATCTACGATCGCGTGACACTTGACGTCGCAATTTTTAGACGGCGCACGAGCAAACCGGGGGGAATTAATTGGAACACGTTGGGATACTGTTGCGTGGGATTGCATAATTGATTATTGATAAACGGTTTAATATTCTACGAAGGAAAATTGTTAATCGTAGGTATGATACTGGTATCGGTAACTCATATGTATTCTTCAAGAAATAAGATTCCAATAGTCACTTATTCACTGCTAACCTTGAAGAATGAGAGTGGCAAAAGTTCACAAAAGTTCCTGGTGTCAACGTTCCACCATTAAACCCCTGAAAAATTAATGCCACGCGACTGTGAGGACCGGTGTTCTAATCGGTGACCCCGTTCTCCAAAAACGGACCAACCATGATCTCGTTAACCCTCCATTAGTCGCAGTGTTTCTATTACGATACGAAGTAAGGTTTTTCTCTCATTACTTAACTAGATTGCAGAGGTATGACCCTGGCTTTATTCCTACGCTAAGCGCCGACACTTTTAGCCGGTTTTAAACCCCCACAGAGAGGCAAAAAGTCTGCGAGAGTGCTTCCTCTTATATTTATAAGAAAGAATTAGAAGCTTAGTAATAGCTTCTAAAAGCTGGCGCCACAGAATTTCCCTGACTTTCCTCTCCAAGAATTCAGCCGAAAGATCCGTAGAACTCTCTTGTTCCGCTGGGACAGAAACGAGTGGCGGTGTCTGGGGAAATCCCCGGAATACCTTTTTCCATGCACCATCGGGCACCAATAATCTAAAACAATCGATTCCCGATCGCGTTCACCTCTATTTGACGGTACATCACGCAAGAAACATCCCCGCCTATGTATCTAAAATCTACGTCATCCTTTCCTCGCGCTGATTTAAATTTAACAGAAACGCCGGGCAAACTGAACTACCTCTTAAAACCAGGAAGCCGGAAGTAGCGCCGAACTTTACGCACCCGATAGGAATACGTTAATTGTACTTAACCGCGAAGTATCCGACATAAAATTCCCCACGCAACTACCACCATCCACAATTAAACTTTCTTTTCATACCGCCTACAAGTTTTTGTTTACCTTCTATACAGTAGTAAGTAGGACTAACTAATAAGAAACTCACCGCACTGAAATACTATCGGTACGCCTGAGCAGGGAGGAACTATGGTACGCTTATACCACTGGCCCAGCTATTCAGCGTTTTAAAAGCTTCTTTAATGGTTCATGTGCAGGACGCAGGATCGATAGCGTTGTTGTTACCGTTTTATTTCTCAAATAGAAGCGCGGGACTCGATGTGCTGGGGATCTAGACATTTGAGCACACGCGTTTGCCGATGGACCGTGAGAAGCGCCCGAAACGCAGACCAATTTACGAGGGGATATCGGCTGGCAGTAAAATTCGGCGGGACTGATGAAAAATTCGGAAAGGTGCTTTTCACGGCCGCCTGTGTCGCGCTCGAGCCATTATCGATACTGGACGGGCGACGAACGAGAAATTGATCGTCCCGAGTGTCATCCATTATTCGACGCGGAGATTCCGTCATCCGCGGTGGAATATCATGTGCGGGGGAGCTTTAAAACGATCATGGCGATTTAATTTGAACGAGCTCCGCGTTGAAAGCGAGAGGGGAATCGAATGAATTCGTCGGTCAAGCAATCCATCGCATCACTTTCTGTTGCCTATCGTCGCCAATCTCTTCTCCCGCTTCTGGTTTATCGGAAGACTGTTAGTGGTAAATTCTGTCGACTAGTTTCCGCGAGCTCTATTATTTATAGTCGGGAGGAAGTATTTTCCGTGGGCCAGTTGGACGGGGGATTGTAAAACGCGGCGGAATTGTAGACAATTCATGTCCCGGCTCCATTATATACCGTTCTGGGCATAAATAAGCTCGCGCAAATCCGACGAACGGTGAGACGATCTAACTGGAATCTACAGCAAAAAATCCCGTGAGCCCGTCGCGATACGCTTTACGATGAAATAAGGCTGAGCTCTTAACCCTCGGAACTCTTAAATTTTTTTTTAACGTACTCACTGGAGCTCCCGGACTGTACCTTTCGAAAGCTTCGTTTAACTGTGGTTAATCGCTCGAGGCAGTAGTCGCGTTAATTTTTTCCACAAATTTATATCCGTCTCTCTAAATACCCAGTTAAACAAAATGATCCTGAATAAGTGAAATGCAAGTACCACTAAAGTGGGAAAGCCTCTTAAGGTAATCGTGCGAAGTGTTGCACAGTTTCAGCGAAATTTAATCCCCGGCATGCGTTGCATCTGCTTCCTCGATGAAAATTACTCTCCCAGCAGTGGGAAGAATAAAGAGTCGCAACGGTTTGCGTTGTGGGGAGGAATCCTCAACGACTTGAAGAGGGGCTTATGAATTTATCCACGAAAGATCTAGCGAGAATAACGTTTTCACCCTCGAAGAGATAATTTCGCGATAGACGAGTGACGATCCGACGCGTGTAAATTTTTCATCGTCCGCCAAACGCGTGATCATACATTCTAAAAGCGGCTCGCGTTAATCCGTGGGATCTTCTGGCCGATGTGCATGCTTGTGCGCGTGCGATGGAAAACATTTGATCCGTCACGAAAGTGAGAGAGACACGCCGACAGGCAATTTGCGTTCGGATCACGCAACTTTTTGTTCAACCTCTCGATATGATTAAAACGCGGCCGAGTCAAAAGGGAGGCTTTGCTTTTCCGCGGCGGCGAAACCAAACCGCGGGGCAACACGGGAGGCACGTAATTTGCATATTCAGTACGATCGAATGCAGATGAAATGAAAACCGAATGAAGTTTGTATGCAATCGTAACGATATCGTAATACCCTGCAAAAAAAAAACTGATTTCCCTTCCCTTTCCAAAAACCATGCCCTTGAGAAGAAATATGGTCTCGCTGATAACACTTGTCTCTTTAAAAAGAACACTCCTCCGGAACAATTTGTATTGTACTGTAAAATAATGGAGACACCCAAGAGGGCGGCGATGAAATACACCCCCAATATATGCCACAGTGGACCAAGGATTATCCGAGCTTTTAAACCATTCTCTACCTCGACGCTCCCATAAATCATAGCTTAATGAATCTCGCAGCTGGCCGACAGTGCCACGTTTTATCCTCCCCCCCTCGATCTATTATTGATAAGAAGCATGCCTCGAAGAGACGTGCTCGTTACGTCGAACGACATCGTTAGAGCAAAAAAGAATACCTCAATATCACTGTTCTCCGTTCAAGCATATAGACCATGTGAGTTGACGAAGAGAGGGACTCGATCGCCATGGATTGACGACTCGATAATTTACAGTGAATTTAATATAGACCATCGATGGCTACGAAAAGCCACGTGGCGGACTTTGCCGCGCGAATCTCCCGAGGCTTATCAGCTAGTCGCGGGCGCGTTGTCGTGCCGCGACGCTGATCAATAAAATTCTGAAATATTAACGGGCATCGCGCGCGCGACGTTCGAGGCGAATCGAAGAGAGGACGAGCGGTTTCACCGTGAACGCTGCTGGCATTGGGAGAGCTGTTCGAGCCGATAACGGAGGAGAAAGAAGGCGGGGAACGACACGGAAGACGAATCGATATCGTTCGGCTCCGGGGTCTTCGATTCTCGCGGCTGTAGGCCAGAGTTCGCGAGCTCGGCGAAGGTTGCGGCCGCGGGACGGATCGAATCGTGGTCGCCAGACAACGGGGAGAAGTTATGCTCGTCGGCTTGTCCACCGTCGGCGAGTCGTTCCGGACAGACGAGGCCCGTTCAACAGAACGAAATCGTGATTCCTGAAGGTCCGTCGATCGATCCTCGGAGGAGAGTAAGACTGTTCGTGTTGGTCGGTGACGGGGTCCCTGTATCCTCGTGCACATCTCCCACGACTGACCGATGAACGGTGGGAACGTACCCTTAAACATGAGTGAATCATTGAACCTTGACAAACGATTATACGCCACAATGCGGCTGAGGGAACGCGGTACGTTTAGTGAAGTGCATCCTGCCCATAAACAAAGGGAGTTGCGTAACAGTAACACGGACATCCCCGACTCGACGGATCTCACTTGAGGAGGCTGGCGGACATACGTAAATGTCACTGGGATGGTTAGTGAATCTGGACGCGCGGAATAGGGGAGAGGTGCTATAAAAGGTCTTAAATGGGACAAATAGAATTGCCGAAATTCTAAACGCATTAGACATGCAAGTTATTTTCCTGTTTATGGCAACACTAGTGCCCAGTCATTTGACGTAAATTTCACTGCGGTCTCACTTGTAACAGAGTAATAATCCGCGGTTGATGTTTTTCAGCAGTAAAAGCAAAATTTTCGTTGATTTTCTGTGTCGTTTTCTGAGATCAAGATATGTACAAAGTGTTAAAATGTTATATCATCAAAATAGCCTGTATTCAACTGAAAGGAAAATACTTAACAGGTAAGCTTGATTGATTATTTTGTTTGTTTTGAGATTATTTTATATTAAACGCACTTATAGTCTTAAAAGGGACAGCATAAGAAGTCTTAAATGGGACGGCCGTTTCATGGCTGTCCTTCTCATACACATGTACTGCTGGACACTATATTTTACTTTCCTGTAAAGTTATTAGTGTATCATCTGATACATTGATGGCATTGTTTTAAATTATCAATTATTAGTTGCTGGCGTATTGTTTCAAATTTAAGAATTAATAAAGTGACTATTCAAAGCAACAAAGTTTATCGTAAAAAATTAATAATAAAATCTTTAGTCTGCAATATGAAAACGTACCAACCTATTTTACTACAATTGATCTCATTTTTGCTCAAGTAGAATTTAATTCTAAACTATTTTATTATTTAACTGTTTTATAGATTTTTTGTATATGTACTTATATTTACCACTCGTGGGTGTTTCTATGTTGAACTTAGTTTGTAAGACATAAATTTTATAAAAAATATTACTTTAAAACTAAAAAAGCTGCTAAAGCTATGATTAATGTCACACTCTATGAAGATAGTAAAAAATATTGATAATTTATAGTATACAAAGAGTACTAATTAATTTTTCATAGATTCCATTGTTTTGTATCATTAGGATTTACAATTATAATTGTAATACTTACTAAGTTTATTTTTATTAACGTATCTCCTTCACGACTTATAATGTCCCATTTAAAACCACCTAGTCGTAAAAGGGACATTTCCCATTTATATGAAAATCGAAGATTTTGTTATTTTCTATTATAATTTATGAATTTGTAATATACTTTTATTGAAGGGAAATAAACACGCTTTCTATTGATGTACTTGCTTTTTGAATACCTATAATGTCATTGTCAGAAACAGGCGCTAAACAAAAGTGTCCTTTTTGTAGCACCTCTCCCCTACATTTCGTGGATTCGCTCACCACGCTTTCCTCGGCTATCGATTCGAATACCGATCCTGAGTCACGCAGGAGGGTGGCAATAATGTGTGAGCCTGAGCTCTGGATTAGGACCAATGATCCTCGTCCAATACGATGGTCCAAATTCTACTTAAAATTCTATACAATAGAAAGCTCGCAGTCACCTAGACACTGTGTCCCCAAAAGCGATGCCCCGTAGGAGAAACACCGATCGCACGATTCCGCCCTTATTTTCGGCCAACGCATCGCCCCGTCCCCGTTCGTACCGCAATTTCCATCGGACCCAGTTAATATCGGGTCAAAGCTACGTCGGTGCATCGCGACCAGCCGTCTATTTGGCGTCGCGCTACCCATTTATCCGGTTCTTCCGTTCAGCATCGCGACAATCGGCCAGATGATCCGGAATTTCTTTCGCGTCCTGCGCGACTGCGCTACAGCCTCCCGTCGGTGCATGTGTGCGGCTGGCCAGTGAGGTGATGAATTTTGGCCCAGGTAAGAGAGGCCTAAAGAGAAGCCGCGTCTCGTGCCAAGCTATTTGGTAATTTGCCTCGGTCGCTGCGGACCAGGATTAAAATCCCCAGTCCAAGCACGTTCCCAGGGTCGGGGGCTTCGAAAGAGACCCGGGGAACGTTTTCGCGCGCACTCCTGTTAGCGAGACAAAACGGGGACGTTTTACCATTTCGCTGCGACGCCCTCGGGTGCTCGAGGACACGAGAGACGCGAACAGGGTCGCGGAAACACTGTCACGCTTATCGGCGAGGCATCTCGCTGACGATAGTTACAGAGAAGTTCGCTGGTGACGCTTTCTTCTTTCGCCCCCGGGGGAATTTAACCACCCTGCGGAGCCATGCCGCCCGTCGGGTTTATTAGTTTCGATTCTCAGGATTTTCGGCGGTGCCAAGCGATATTAACGTTCGGTGACTTTCTCTTTAGGTTCTTTTTCGTTACTGGGGAAGCGGAATGGAGATTAACTGGCGACTGGACCGAGCGGAGCGAGGAAGGTTACTATAAGTTTCTTGGATGTTGCGTTCGAGTTGGTAGATGAAGATTAATGCATTATCTATGAGATGCTCCGTTGATTATAGCGTAAGACAGAGTGGTCTACGGTCTTTTGTCTGTGTAAAAAGGTAGTTCTCTTTCTCGTATTCTTGATGTCGTCGTAAATAGAACCCAGCTCCCACGCCTCCGCCCTACCCGAAGCAAATATTTCACCGCGTACCTCGTGGAATTAGAGAGGCTCCCAGAACTTTCAATATCACCCCCATAGCTTATGAGAAAACTTTCGTCCACGCAGTCGAGCCACGTAGATAACACAAATCTCCTAATACCGTACCCTCGATTCTTTCAAAAGCGAGAATAAAACATTCGTGGGCGCAGATAAACACAGGCAACGGAATAATCTAAAGGGCGTATGCTAAACCGCTATGTTTGCACAGATATAGTAAAAAAAGAAAAACGATTCAGGAGTTTCGTCGAACGTAGGTACCTACAAGTCTTATGATGTTAATATACAAAGAAAAGAAGCGAGAGTGCCATAAAAATGCAGAAAAGAGCTTAACAGCCGCTGAGAAATGTAGAGAAGCTCGGCAAACGAGAAATGAAAGCAGAGGAGGTAGAAGTGCGTTTAAGAACGTCATCCTTCGGGTCGTCCAAGAGTCCGTAGCGAATAGGAGATCTCCATCGAGCATAACTTAACCGTTGAACACGCGATGAGAGCCACTTGCCGTGGCCACAGAGGGAGAAACGGAGAGGACACAGCCGGCGCCGCTGCCACGGTCTTCTTCTTATTTACCTTTTTCGAGGGACGGCTGGTTGCCCTGGGAGGCTAACGGATTTCATTCGTATGCAGATTAGAATCTGCTGTGGGACTCGCACAATATGTCCGAGCACAATGGCCGCGTCGGGAGCGGCCTTTGCCCGATTGTGTTAGGCGCGCGAAGCAACCAGCTCGGCTGGAAAAAAAAGTCGCTGCTGGTCGAGGGCGGAAAAATGCCGGTGGAATGGTAATTCCTATTTCGTGCAACGGGAAAGGAACCCGTTGCTTTCCAGCCCCTCCGCGTGCTGAAAGCCAGGCCGCTCGTTCGAATTACTTCGCCGGCGAAAGGGAAGCGCAGGGGCACGAGGTACTATGTACGTTTCCAACTTCGGAAATGTTTGTAAGCGTAATGTCGCGCACGGAGCCGTTATCCTGGTGAGAAACGCGTGACGGGGGGGGGGGGGGGGGCTGCCTGAGTTCCTAAGGAGGCATCGAGCATAGGGAGGGTGGAGATTTTTCCTCGTAGCTGGCGCTAATTGTGCTAGGGGTGCTTCGGTATGAAAATCGTATGAAATGGTCTTCGATTATTCCGTCTTTTTATGTGTCACTTTAGGTATTGAGGAATTGTAGTAATAAATATTTTACTACATTTTACTTGTATCGAAGTTTATGACATCGAATTCCCTTTGCATGCCCTTTGAATACAATTGATCGATAATAATTATCAGTTCACTAAGCGGGTATACTTACAAGGAGAGTATTTTAGGTGTCCGCCTCCTATCATTTCGATTTTTGGATAGGTTATAGAGGACCGAAAAATAAGAAATACGTGTTTTTTTATTTTTCCCCGTTTTCATATTTGGGGGGTGAAAACTGCGTTCAAAGTTAGGGTTGAAAAATCATTTTTGTGGAATATCTCGAGAACTATTAGAGATAGGGGAATAGTGTCAATGGACGAATTTTGTGTCTTTGAATGCGAAATATGACTGACTCACCAGATTTTCAAAAAGTCCATTTTTTCCACAAAAATGATTTTTCAACCCTAACTTTGAACGCAGTTTTCACCCCCCCAAATATGAAAACGGGGAAAAATAAAAAAACACGTATTTCTTATTTTTTGGTCCTCTATAACATATCCAAAAGTCAAAATGATCGGAGGCGGACACCTAAAATACTCTCCTTGTTAGTCAGACGGCCGAAAAGCGGCGAATGTTTGTGATTTTCTTTTGAAAAAGCGGAAGCATATATTTTTACAGAACTTTTTGTACTTAAAAGAGCAACATTTAAAGATCATTTGGTAATTTTGTTTGTAGAAAAATATTTACGTTTATAATAAATAGTTACGTTTATAATAAGTATTTACGTTTATAATAAATATTTACGTTTATAATAAACGTTAATATTTCTCTACGAAAAAAATTACCAAATGTTCTTTAAATGTTGCTCTTTTAACTGCAAAAAGTTCTGTACAAATATATACTTCCGCCTTTTCAAAAAGAAATCACAAACATTCTCCTCTTTTCAGCCGCGTGACTAATTATAACTTAAGTTGTGGTTGAAATTCCCAGCCAAACTTTATGTTGATCTAAAAACTTTAGTGTACACCGAAAGCTCGGTATACGTTGTAAAAGTTTCGTGCTTTTCACTCGTTACATCGCTCGCGATAGGTAAATTAAATTTAATTAATGTCGCAACGACGCGACAGCCTCGATCCCTTTGGTAAGTCTTGCCATTGAGATAGAAAAACAAGAAGACTCCGGATGTGTTCGATAAAGCTTATCCTGCCGACAAAGACGCGACTGCAACTGCAAAATAATCAGCCATTCGGTGCAAGATCAGGTTAATTAAATTCCTCGCTTTGTAGAAGCCGCGCGCGCGATGGTTTCGTGTTTTTAAAAGCAGCTTCTCGTTGCGACGCAACTTCTTCTCTCTTACTTTCGTCACGTCCACGAACAAGACTCCTTTCATTTCCGCTGTCATTCAATTCCAGTAACTTTCGCTTTGCCGTTCGAAAGCCGATCCACTGTCGAGCAATTCTCTCAAGGCTAATTTCTCTCGTCGATTTAATTTCTTCTAGGTCGTTCCCTACATTTTATAGCTTCCGTTACCCAGAACTTGACTAGAATCGACACTTTCCAAGGCTTCTTTGAAACTTGCGGTGCCTGTTCGTTGAATATTATAATTAACCACCGCCTACATCGCCAGAGGCAACAGCAACATGTTACCGAAATCAAGCCTCGTCTGACAGACTTGAATATTCTGTCAGGCAGAATCAATGAGGAACAAAGGACACTCAAAAATCCACTCCAGAATCGAACACCACCCGTGGCCCTGCCGCGCGTAAAAGCAACAGCCATTGTTCCGCCGAGGCCTCCTTTGTGTTTTCTTACCTTTTTTCGGGCTTTCATCCCTCGTTCGAACGGCAAACACTCGCCGTTACCCTTTCATCGTGCCGAGGAACACAGAGCGCGCGCAGATCTGGGAATTCCCGCGGAAACGAAATAACCAACTGTCGATTCTTGATCATCTCGTCGGCTGCGCTAGATTTTACACCAGCTATATGTATGGCGAGTCCCTCGAGTCATCTTCGGTTTAATTGGCCGGGGGTAGTTATTAAGACGATTTCTCGGTCTCGCGGATTACCTCACCGCCGGGTGTACAGGGTAAACTTAATTAACGCGCTAGTGAGTCGACGGCTCGCCACCCCTTTGAAGTAGGTGCTCGGCTCGAAGGGGTTTCCCTGCCCGAAAAAGACATCTGCCACGATCTTGATGAATCCGGGGGGGGGAGTCTGGTCACGAAGTCCTGACGTGGAAAATTGAGTACGACTTTTGAGGCTGATTCGATTCTCGGCTAGAATTGCGATTCTCTGTAGTTGTTCCGAACTTGACTGATAGCCTCCGTGTACTTTCTGGGAAATTATTTTAAGAGTGACCTTTAGATTTCTCCGTTCGATCCGCAGAGAATGTCTGCAAGTCGGGACTTGGAACAAGTAGGTGAAACTTCATAGACGTCACTGTGAAGAAAAACATCTCCACCCACTCAAATTATAAGT
The DNA here is from genome assembly GCA_947577245.1 of Andrena bucephala. NCBI lineage: Eukaryota > Metazoa > Arthropoda > Insecta > Hymenoptera > Andrenidae > Andrena > Andrena bucephala. The sequence continues at coordinate 93,891,245 of OX387715.1, read as the reverse complement.
CTGCTAGGCAATTCGTCACTCGAACGGGACACCGGTTGAATACGATGATTTAGGATGAGATAACCCGGAGGAGCTGGCCGCGGTGGTGCAGATCGTTGGAATGCCAACGACGTCGATGCAGATCGCGCGAAGGTATTCCGTGGAAATCGAGAGCAATGAGGAGTAAACGAAATATCGATAGAACAAATGCGATAGACGGTAAAAGCCTGTCTGGGGATTGGATCCAATTTTCTGTTCCTCGTTCATTCGAAGGAATATGGCCATATATCCGCGTTATATTATTGTTTTTCGCTTCGAGGCAGCCTTCGAATAAATTTGCCACGAGCACGAACGATAAGTCGATTCCTCATCTTTACGATGCCCTCGAACAGGCGAAACGACACGAAGTACTGCTAAGATATAGGCGAGAATCACGAGAATGGCAATTGAAGTGGTGGATGGAAAAGGACGAGCACAGCTTGAAACGTAGCTTCGAGCAACGAGTAAGATTTCCAGAAGAAAGCGAAAGAAACTTTCCTCTCACTGGCGGATTGCAGGATGGCAACAGCAGCAGTACTCGTTAAGCTCAGAGGAGTCTGCTTCTTCACTCGCAGCATCGACAGATTCTGCATCAACATCATTACGCAAATTGTCTGCTGCCGCGGGTGAACAGGTACCGTTGCAGAGCCAGCAAGCAATTCGCGGGGTCGATCATTGAATTATTAACCGTATCAATCTCAGTAGTTGTAATTGTGCGCGTCAACTTGGCAGACTGGAACTCCTGAAGCGCTACGGCACGAGCAAAGTTTTCGACTATGCGCGCGTGTCAGCGGGAGCATATTAAACGTATTTGAAACTACTTTAGCGGAGAATGAACGGATCGGTGCCAAGAGGTGTCCCAAGATTTCGTTGGTGTAGGAGCACACTTAATTGGAAATTGAGGAGACCACGAAATCGAGGATATAATCGACTGGCAGTCGAGACTTGTTGGCGTACGAGTATAAAAATGAAATTAGGTACACGTATTCTGTGGTGTCGATGCATCAGATCTTCAACTGGAGGGTAAAGCAATTAATGTAATGGGCCTCTCACTCAAACTTCCTGTTTATATTCGTTTATTTCATTTATTATACCACTGAGGGAATCGCTGCAAATATTGAAGCACAGATCAAGGCTATCCAAAGAAATTTGATAAAGTTTCTCGTGCAAGCCGTTCCTTTAATTAACTTCATTCCGTAAGCGACTCTAAAGTAAAGTGCTTTCAAAGCTGGACCACGAGAAGCACGCAAAAAGCGCGCGTAACACGAGCATAATTTGCGGTTGCACCGTGGTCCTCCGCGTGGCCGCGAATCTGTCCGAAGGGTTGCGAGAACCAAACAAAATGCCCGCTCGTAAGAACGCAATAGCTGGGAAAGCTGGCACGATAATTGCATCCCCTGTTCTCGGTTCGCGAGCAATATCCCGCGAGTCCGCGCCACTGACCCAAATCCTCTTGCATCGAGACAAGAAAAGGAGAGAGAGTAAGGAGAAACGGAAGACAAACGAAACGAAACGGAACCCTTGGTTCGATGAACGAAACAATGTGGCGACCGAGGTGCTATTAAATTTGGATGTCTTTCGTGGCGACACATTTCAAGCTCGCCATTGTCCAGAGAGTTTATTGATAATTCTATGTTCCTACACTGACCTATTTGAATAAATCCGTTTTGCCATAATTGAACGTCGAGGAACACGCTTCGTGATAGATTTATGGAGTAGGCAGTTCCACATTTTATCTTCTACCCGTTTCTGTAGATTCAACGAAAATATTGCATTCATCGCGGCTGTTTATCACTTCGTTCGTGCATATTAATGGCTCAGCGTCATTTAAGGCGATTTTATTATACACTTGCCACACTCCGGCCGCTAATTAAATATTTATGAAGCGAATTCGCAGGAAGATTCTTCCCAACCCGCGTTACCCGCGAAATACGTGAAATTTCGCGGTGGAAACACGAATTGTTATGTGAGATTCTACGGACGGTGTATACAGTATTACTGCGTGGCGAATATTCGTTTCAGTTGTATTTGTCCGTCGAAAAGTTGGTGAATTTAATTATTAATACTCTGTCCGATTAATTATTATAATTAATCAGGCTCGTGAGCGGGCGGCTTGTTCATGAAAATCGTTATGTTTCTCCACGGCATAATACTACTTTAATCAGATCTCACCTCCGTGCTTGAACGCTATACGACACTCTTTATCGCAAACGTCAGACGAGAAATTATATAAAAGGCCGGTTCAGAAGAATTTAGTATTCTGAACGGCTGACTGATGACTCGCGATACGCTGCAGTATGTATATAGTTGCGAAAAATTTTATAATCGCTTGCAAAAAAGGATACGCGAGAGCGTGGAATAGCGCGAATTCGGTTTGCACTGGTAAACGCAACAAATCTCCGCGCGACGCGTTATCGCAGAACCGTTCGCCACTCGGTGCAGGAATATTTCGGGTAATTGGGAGTAATTCGGAACGTCAGGTCGCTAATTGAAAACGATCGAGCGAACGCACGAGCGAGGAGCGGCGAATTTTCCGCCTGAGAAACGATCCGCGTGTCGATTACAAATGACTCGGGTGTCGACTGGAACGTACACCTGTTTCGCCTGCTTTCCCCGGATCGAAATTCCTGTCGACCGTTTCGTTTAATTTCGTCGCTTGATACGCCGATGAACGCTGGACGTTTCAAACAATTGACTTTTACCTCCTCAACGTTCACGGATCGAGGGTTTCAATCCTCCGGTGGCCTCAGCTTCATGGAAATTAAATTGGAAACGTGTAGGTATTTAAAGGCAGGCTATTTCATTAAAATACAGTTCACTCTTCTTGAACACTATTAACACGAAAATAAAATGGACTATAAGTAATGAGCAAAATAGCAAAACCAACAGTATCGAACGTAATCCTCCGTTTCGGTTTACAAGGGTTAATGACACGTTAAGTTTATCGATTTATATCGAGGCCATAGTTGAATATTTATTCATGACAAAAGATTGAAATTTCGATAAACCGCGCAAACTTAGCGAACACCTGGCTGAAGGGAAAATGGCAACACTTCAAAGGTCTGGGTGAGGTCTGCTTAAAAGGCTGTCAAAATTCAATGAAGGAGATCGTTCGCGGCGTTAAAATGCAAAGAGGGCGGGGGTTATAGAATATATACATGAAATTAGAACGAGATCGCTTAATACCTGGGAAGATATTCGGAACGCAGATCCGCTGCAAATCCTTTCAGTTATTGACGTTTGCCGAGCTTTACGATCCAGTTAGAATTTCTGGCGAAAAATTCGTACGGTGTAGCCCGGTAATATCGCTCGATATTTGCCAGAGAATCTAGTTATACGACGTGTTATGAAATTTCCCCGCGAGGAGAACGATTATCGTTTCGTATTAATATTTGCCTTAACGAGCGGCCGTATTAATCCATCCTGTTACTTAACTGGGCTGTGATTTTATTTATTAAATTCTCGAACGCCCAGGCACAACTATCGATTATGTGTCCCGTCCATCCTTTGTCTACGGGAAGACACCAATGTTCTTCGCGAACATCGTGCCCGGAGGTTCCATTAGCGAGATTATCCTCCCAGCTCGCGACGCTGATCGTCGAAAAGTAGAATGATACCGTACTGGTCAGCCCGGGAGAGATAAGTGTTTCGCCGCATTAACACCTCGGACAGTGCAGCCGCGAGAAGAAAAAATGGATCGTGGAACAATTGGAACTCCCGAAGCAAAGAATGTCCCCCATGGCGTAATTACAATTTCCACCCTGTTGAACTTTATTTTCCTAATTCATCTGGTAAATCGTGCCAGCGACATTTATTCACTTTATTCTACCACTGTATCCTACTTCGTCCCGAAATTTATTTCGCAGACCTTCTCCCGGACAAATTATCGAACTTCTATAATTCACACCAATAAAGTAATACGATAAATTCGCCGGTGCACTGCACGCAACAGCAATATCATAAATTCAATTCAACCCCTATTATATCTCATCCGGCACGAAACTAAAAAGACGCCTGAAATTGTACGGGCAAAGTTCAACAAATCACGGGACAATTAACCTGATAAACCATTGTTCCATGAGTCGTATATTACGAATCAACAAAATGAAACAATGTTCCGAGTTTATGGTGATTTCCCGAAGAAACACGGATATAGGGGGAATTTACTGTGACTTTTAAAGTATTTGAAGAGTAATTGGCGAAACAGGGAATGTTACAAAACAGCGTTATCGAGAAAATTAAGTTTTAATACTTTATTCCGTCAGTAAAGAAACAAGGTTCAATGAATTTAATTTTCTTAATTTTAATTTTCTGGCCGTATTTTGTGCCAGTGCAGAGTGGACATTTCCTGTTTTTAACCAGTACACCAAATCTTTCGCGTTATCTTATGAGGGTATTTGAACTTTATAACCCTTTGTGATTCGACAGTTATACGGTACCAATTGCCACCAACAAAATATGCTATAAATCGCAAAATCACGAAAAATGGACATCCCCGTTTTTCCCCTTACCATATCCTAAACACCTAAACTCCTGTGGTTCCTTCCTAACATGGCACCTCCCGATACACCAAATCGCAAGGGAAACCAAACACCCAGATACATTTCTCTACTTAAGCTCGTGACAAAGTTGCACCGAAAGTCCTGCAAACGAGTCTCCAGGGAGCGTCGGAATAACGAGGCAGTAAACCGGTCATTAATAAAGTTTCCCGATTACGAGGCAGATCTTCGGAAGTAGCTGCCGCTAAACAGAAACGAAGAAAGTTGGAAACGGTATCCGAGCGGCGATAGGAGAGGTGTCAGAAGCGGGATACAAGTCTCGCAGGCCTGGGTTGACGTTCCCGCGGCTATTATAGAATTGAAATTGAGACGGGATTGAATTTAATAGAGAGCAGGCGCGCGGATGTTTGTCGACGACGTTCCGTCGTTCGAGCTGGATTTACGGCGTTTAGCGAACTTTGTATTTTATCGCTGGCCGAAAGTGGGACGAGAATTTCGGCCAGGGGGAGTTACGAGACTCGAGCAGTGGAGTGGTCGAATTAAAATTTATCTGATGCTGTCTTCAGCCGGTTCATCAAAGAATACAACTTTAAACTTTTACTCAAGGTGGAACGTTGAGGAACACTGAATCTCGTCCTCCATTACCAAAGGGTTTAAAGAGGGGGAGCGCAGCGACACATGTCCCTGTAATTTCGTTGGGCGAATCGCATCGACGTTTTGCATGGATACCCAACAAAGGCCCTGGCCCTGTGTCAGGCGGAAAACGTGGACGTGAACGCGGACGATCGGATCGATTCCCCATCTGTGTTCCAGGAGCGCGCGGCAGCCTCTCCTTTATTCGCGTTCGAGTGGAGGGCGGCATGGTCAAAGATTCTCGAGGGTCGATAAACGGGGAGCGATCTGGAATCGTTGGCCGAGCCCAGGCCCGCACGAAATACTAATTAGCAGGGCGCGAGGTAAAATCACGAGCCCCGCGTGCCTACCACGGGGGAATGTCCGGGTGGAATTTAATTAAGTGCTCCGCGCGAAATAATCACGATCGATTCTATAGCCTGTACGTTTGTTCCTGTTCGAATCTCAGATTGTTCGAGTTGATTGGAACACTTTCTGCTGGGAAGCCCGGCATTCATTAACTTCAGGTAAATGAGGTTCACCGAAGGTATGCCTAAATTCTACCTTCATTTTATTTATCCAGAGGATGAGAGACTGGTTATGCTTAACGTAACATTCAACCATTGAATCTGAAGGTACTGCACGTGTATTTGGAGGGGTGAACAGGATAGTGTTCTGTCTACTTTGGTTGAAGATCGTAACATAACCGACAGTTTCCCCGCAATCGTTATATTAACCCAGATTCGACATCAACTCGGCGCTGCTAGTCTACCATCGATGGTATGCGGAATCGGTATTATTCGAGAGCAAGGGTGAATCGCGCAGCTCTCGCCAATCAAGGGCAAAGGTCTACGTTCATCACGAAGCTGTAACAGCTTGCTAGTGTTGTTCCAACCCAGATCCGGACCGAACGTTGACACAATTTTCACGGTTTTACTGGGGGAATAAATTCGAGATCGCGCGAGAAGCAACGGGAATCGCGGATTCCTCGTTGAGGACAGCCCTCCCTCGAGTAGATCGATGACCATAAAAAGGATCCGAAATTGCGTGGCTGGTGCGGTCTCGCTTTACAAGGCTATTCAGATTCGATTCTCCACGCGAGACTCGCAAAAAAAAAACCGAATATTTACTGGCGTAACAGGCCGACGAGTGTGATAAAACTTGGCAGAGCCGAACGAGGTCGCGGTTTCTTGGAAACCGTATGCTGAAAATTCCCACGGAAATTCCCACGGAATCGTTGTAACACACCGACCTGCGAGTCTCGTTTGCCAATGGGATTCGATTGCCACGGAATCCAGAATAATCTCTTGCCCCTGTACGCGATTAAAGTTCTCCGGGTTGGGGACGCGCATCCACGGTCTCGCGTGCTCGCCCGTGAAGCGGTCGCCCGCTTGAAAATCGTCGAAAGCGGCTTCAAGGTGAGAACTTTATCGAGGGTACAAGTTTAAGATTACCTTAGCCAATCGAGGTTTAGATTAAGGAAGATGTAGTCCCTCTCGGGGTGGTTTCCATGGCTACCATCCCCATTTCTGTATCCTCCTTTCTGTCCTTTCCCAATAACACGACCCATCTTACGTCCCTCCCCCCCCCCCCCGACCGTGTCGCGCGAAAGGTCACGAGGTCAGCTGTTGCAAAATCGTTCGCCTTGCATTCTATAATCGCGGAAGTATAATTATCCCCGTCACGTTTGCGGATCGCGCATCACTTTGCTGTCCACTTTGTCGCTGAGCCGATTCCTCTCTCCCTCCGCAGGTTGACACGGGCGCGGGGCGTGGGTGCTCCGAATGGGGCTGTGAAATACACTTTGTTAGAGGGATGAAATTCGTTGCAGGGAGGGGATTTTGATTTCAAGAATCACACGCGCCAGGCTACACGGAGATAGCACTCCCTTACGTCAGAAATGCTATTTATCGCTCTGCGCATTCTCGAAAGTGAAGTCACACTAGCTACGTAATACCCACCACCGTTATCGCAGCTAACAATTTTATTTGGCTGAAAGCCGCGCGCAGGAATGCCGTGAGATTTTTCCCCACGCCTCGGAAACAAACGAGAGGGCGTCGTTTAAATTTCGCGAGGCGAGAACACGCGAGGATCTCGGAAGCAGTGCCGCTCGAATTTCTATTTCCAACCGTGATAAAACGTTCCGCGGGAGAATGCAATCTTGTGTCGCGCGAATATTCATGCGCCAGGATTGTGCGTGATAAAATTGCTCGCTCCAGCGAAAGAACGGCAAACTCCCGTTCCCCGAGAACGCCGCGATGCAATCCGCGGTAAACCGGCAATTTACGTCGAAACGCTTGATTCGATAGTCAAAAGTAGCCAGGCGCGGCTCCCTGCAGCAGGGCTCCCTGTAACACTGAACTATTCCAATTACACAGATAAAGGTCGAGGACTCCGCCGATTGGATCGGCGATTCACTTTTGCCAGTATAAAAAAAAAACATGCAACGGTGGATTGTTAAAAAGAACTAGGAGATTTTGTTAAATCTCGTGACAGTGGTATGCAGCTACCACTTTCTAATGGAAAGGAAACTATTAAACTCTGAGATAAAGCCGTTTCTCGCCCCTCTTTTATCCTCCACGAGAAATCAAGACCGCTTCGCCATCCAGATATAATCTTTAGCAAAACGTCGTTCTGATAAAGCAGGATTCACCGTGCAGATATCATTGCAAGCGAGTTACGATTTCGAGCACGACTGTAATTGAAACAGGCGGAATTGAAAGGGACAGGTTGATATTCTTGAGGGCGGCAAATGAAGTGGCGTCTCGGTGGCGCGGTCGTTGCAGCTGCAGCTGCATCTTCCGCTCATTAGAAGGGGAGCGGACTGTTTAAGTGCCGCCGGTGCTCGCTACTTTCGCAATGGAAATTCATCACCGGGAATTAAGTTTTTAGCCCAGCTCCGCGTGTTTAACTTGGATTACTCGTCGAGAGTGGAGCATTGTGCGCCCTCGGGATCGGGATTTCCAGGCCGTTGTGTATCTCGCATTTATCTCCATGCATCTGCACACGTCCTTCCCTTAACGTCTCATATTTTTTAGTGAATTCCACCCTTGCCACTTGGCTGTGCGACGTTAATGCAATCTTCCTCGTTCGTACACTTCTGAGTTTAATAAGTACCTGTCTATTATATTTCTATGCTCCCATATTCCCAATGGATGATCAAACTTTAATTATCGTCGTGCCTCCGAACCTCGTGTCTTTCTTTTCGCATCGAAATCAATGGCTGCTCGTTCCTCGGTTTCCAGGAACGTGTCTTCATTTATAATGCAACAGGAGTATCGCGAAATCAGAGGCCCAATTTTGGGGGGCTGAATAAGCTACGTTACGAAGTCACTCTTACGATGTCACCCGCTCTAATTGGTACGCACTGCAATTTCGACCATGCAATTACCCGCACTCCCATGCATACGAGGCTCTTTGTTGGTCAATTTCGTTGTGTTGAATGAGGGCCGTGTTCTGGTCTCCGTTGTTGTTTCGCGAATGGCCCTTTTGTGCACACCCGGTCACGCGCTATTAAAAGCGCAGCGTTAACTTTTGAACGGCACGCCGTCGTCGCGGAATTTTCACTCCTCGGTTGGCTCATTCAACAAGAGCTTAGGGAGATGTTATTTGGTCACCGCAATGCTTTTCTCTTTCGACTAATAGGGTGGCCAGCGAATGCGCTGCGCGTGAAAGTTTAATGGTAACGCTATTCGAAGAGAACCATTCCAATGGAGATATTAAAAATGAGGGGGTAGGGGAGGGTTGCCTGTATCGTACTACTTAAGACATTTTACGTTATATTTCATATTTGATACTCATTTGAACGCAAATGACTATTGGATATTGTAGCTTGATCTTTTAGGCACCTACTATTATACTCTTAATCTTTTGTTCAGAACAAATTAATTTGTTATTAATCGTTTTGTAACATACTGTAAATGGTACGATTTAGGCAACCGGTCTCCTAAATCGATCCTCCACTAAAAATAGTATCAATAACAAATAGAGTAGAAAATATTCTATATAAAGTAATGATTATTATATAGTTACACACACGGGCCACAATAACCTTTGAATATGATATATGTGCGTAACCTATATAACATTCGAGTTGTCAAATCCTGCTGGTACGATTGTAGGGTAAAGGACGCAATTACTGACACTTTAAGCGTTGACGCTGACATTATCTTATAGTTTTGTACTTATAGACTTAAAGTATATGTTATTCTTATTATTTATTATTGTTTAATATGTTTACTTGATGAACAAAATTTGGTGGATCTTAAAACTTCGATTTTTATGTATAAATTCATCAATTTCAAAAATATATTTCGGTACCTATTACTGACACCCTGTAATGTATTTGACTGAATGTATTTGACTGAATTGCTGACACCCCAATTACTACCAGCTAACCTAATACTGTTTATCTCATTTTAAAGTTATATCGTCTCACGTACATGAGCAACTACTGCTATGACAGTAATACCAAAATGCTTGAAACGCTTGCCCAATTCGTCACCCAACGTCATCCAATTAATAAGTAAAAAGCCTTAATCTTTATTATTTTCTATGATGCTTATATTATTTAAAACATTACATTTTGTTATGTTAATAGCTTAAATATTACAATTACAGCATTTGCTTTAACGCCTTGTTTTCTCTTTCGCTAATAAGGAAGTCATCGTTTTCACTCTCCTATTATCCGCTCAAATTTGTTTACCGTTTTATCCAAATTATCGAAGAAACAAAAAACTAAAAAATAATTCTTTTCTCGTACTGCAATGTCGATGGTGTTTTTTCAGTTTAAATAAAATCGTGGAGCAGGGTACCTCACAACAAATTCATTTCGACGCTTGATGCTGTATTAAATTGATTCATATGCTGTTATGAAAAATCCTGCTCCACGATTTTATTTAAACTGAAAAAAAACCCCATCGAAATTGCAGTACAAGAAAATAATTATTTTTTAGTTTTTTGTGCATTTTGAATAAAATCGTTTAACATAAAAATTTTTTTTTTAATATATTTTTTATTTTCTAGTTTTCTCTGACTTTTTTAGAAACAGGTATCTGTTATTTAATTTCAAATCGCGATGCGACTAGCGACCCGAACGCAGCGGCTTTTTGTCGTTTTCGTAAAGAACGCGAGTGGCTGATTTCAAGTGATTCGGAGTTGTAGTTATGGGTTATATTTATTGACGACTGGGTAATTTTTTCACTCGCTCGGGGTTAATTTTTTTTTTAAATATTGTATTGTCATCCAAACTACGCACGCCTGCAATGTTTCAAGACAATTGGATAGTTGGAAGTGGGTTAAATTTGTGTTGCCAAATTTGAACCATACAAACAAAACATACATCGAACAAACAAACAAACAAACAAAAAGAGGATCGAAGCTGAATAAAATCGTTTAAAAATTAAGTGCTGTTTTTTCTATCGTATAAATAACAGTTTCAATTGTATGCTAATTTTTTTTTATGCATCGTTACACTAGATTTATTCGTTATTTTACGTAAAACAGCTGAGGGTGACAGTAATCGGGTAGGTGGCAGTAATTGGGTCCTTTACCCTAGTGGTACGATTTAGGAAACATGGTCAATTTATTTATAAATATCAATTTAAACTTTATAATGAATGTAATATGTACTTAAAATGAATGTAAAATATTCTGCATTAAACCCGCTTTTAGAAAACTACAAAAATACAGGACAAAATTGCATTGTTTGATTATTATCAGCTAAAATAAACTGGTAAAATGTTACATCAATCATACCAGATTTTTTAAAATGTTTATAGCACGCACAAAATAGGGTGTAAGCTCAAAAGGTTTTGTTTCTATTTCTTATTTCGCATTTACTTGATATTTTCATCATCAGATGTCGTTTATATTCATTAATTACTGAGAAATTGATGAGGTACGATTTAGGTGACCAATACGATATTGGTAACTCTCCCCTACTAAAAACCATACGAAATTGAAGAAATTGAAACGAAATTATAATGACTTTCTCATAATCTGTATCCCATTCGAAATTATATTCCACGGCATATTTTTCTGTACACGTAGACTACGTGTGCCACGCCGATAAATACATTTTCCATCGACGTGAATAGCTTTCGTTTGACCGGTCGGATGGCGTTTACCATTTATCGTGAGCACTGAATACGATCGATCTATTCGAATCGAGATTACGAGACACACACCGACGCCGATCGCCGCCTCCTTGACCGGATTTCCGCGTGATCCTCGTCAAGAGCCGCCCATGAACGATGCAGGCCGCCGTCAGCTTGCCCGACGTCGGTCCCTCATCGCTTTCGACTTCCCCGACGGTATACCGTCCCTGGGCCATTTCGATACCGGGCCAGCGAGACTCGTAAACTTCACCTACAGCTGTACCGGCCTCATACCGTTCTTAAATCACAACGATCCTCCGGAATGGAGCTGTACGTAAAATACGCGCGAGACGCGTCAACCACTCGTCGAGAACGAGATTTTTTACCTTCCTTCGGTGGCATTTGTATTCCAACATCGTGCCCTCTGCTCTTCCTGTCTGGACTGTTAAGCGTAGGGACAGGGAATAAAATACCTCGAAAACAGGCACTGCTTTTACGGCTGCTCCGCATTTCACTCCCCCCTGCCTCGCCAATTTCAAAACGACTCGGTGTCTGTGGCGGTTGACGGCCGAAGAGGCCATAACACCGTCCGCGTGAACGCTCCACTCGGTGATAATTCGAAGAATCTTTATCGCGAGCACGGAACCGCGATCTTACTCTGCTGACAGCTCAGTGCGGCGTTAATTACGAATGCAAATTATCGCGCTCCCCACGGGATGTCAAATCTTCTGAAATTATAGGAGAAAAGCTTCTACCCCTACCGTTCAACGTTTCCCTCGGCCTTAAGAACACTTTCGCGAAGGACTTCGCGACCGCTATGACGCCGAACACTTCCTACGTTTCTATAGAACCTTCCCCCTTCGCTGAAATCTCGATGACTACCAGAATTACCCGAACCGATCGAACAACCTCCAATCCCTTTGCGCGAACCCAATCGCGATCGCCGAGCCCTTCGGTATCTAGAGTCACCCTGAGAGGAAGAGCGCGCGAAGGACGGGCACAGGCGTGCCTCGGTGCTCGGAATTGACTGTGAATGGTAACAGTGGTACCGGTGATTTTTCCAGCTACGGAAGCCAGTGTCGACTCTCTCGATCCCGGGGGCGATGAAGAACAGCGGCGGCGTGGCCGGTGGGGGCGGCGTGGGCGGCGCAGGGGGCGGCGGCGGGGGCGGCGGTTGCGGTATGGCCGGTGCCCCCGGGTCCGGCGAGGACGCCGGCATCGCCCTTGTTAGCGTCCACTCCGAGTACCCACGGTACATGGAGGACCGGGGGCTCGTCGCCGGTGGCCAGCTGAAGGGCCCATCCGGCAGCATCGGGCCCGGCTCCAAGCACAAGCCCAACGTCGGCTACCGGCTGGGCAGACGGAAGGCCCTGTTCGAGAAGCGGAAACGTATCAGCGACTACGCCCTCGTCATGGGCATGTTCGGCATCATCGTCATGGTCATCGAGAACGAACTGTCCAGCGCCGGCATCTACACCAAGGTGAGTCGATGATGGACATTCTTCCGTAGTTAGTAGCACTGCTGACGGGCACGTAGCTGCGAATGGTCAGATAATGTTTTGCTTGAGGAGGGTACCATTTGCGGTGGATTGCTTGGAGGGTTCTCGGGGGTCGAGGGATCTTGGGAATCGGTGTGGTTATCAGGGTCTGATTAATGGGATACTTGGGGCAGTGTACTGGTACGGGCAGATGTTCATTGAGATCACTTTATGTTTCTGTTGGGGGCTGTCTATTGACGAGTGAATGCCCACGATGGGATTAGTAGGTAGCAAGTGTCTTCTGGGAAGTAACTTGTCAACATCGCTGGATGCTCAATGGCTTCCACTGGTGCGTGGCTATACTTAGGTACTTAGAGGGATTGTGACTGGTGTGATGGATACCTTATATCTCGGTACGAGATACTTGCACCCTACGGCCTGAGGTTCTATCCCTGGGAGCATGTTCTCAGGACGGCAACTGGCGATCACGGGGTACCTGAGCTGTCTTACCAGTGTTGAGAACGTGCTGCGAGCGTTGTGCGAGAACAACAGCCCCGCCGTAGGCTTAATGGAGGCGAGAGTGTCGGGCATGGGGATTAGACATGGGGATTTCCGCCGTCGACCCTCGTAGAGGTGTGTGCGGGTCGAGAGCTCCCCTTCCGCCCTCCAAACTAGGCCGAGTCTAATGATCGAGGGTGGCAGACGTCAGCTGTGACTCGATCATCCTGATAATTAGGGTCTGGATTTTCGTGGACCGTGATAACGACCCGGAGATCTTTGTCATCCCTTCAGGGCTGTTAGAAAACTCGAGGGATTGCACCTTATCTCCGAATCACACGATTAAAGGTACAGACGAAGGCTTAGGTATTCAAGGGAACAACGCTGAATTTAAGATACTTGGTTTCTGGGGATATCGCGATCTCTTTCAAAAAAATTTGAATTCATAAATATCAGAGTATTCATAAAACGTCCAGTAGTACAAAGAATACCTGCCAGAACTGGCTACGCCCGCAGACGAATAAATACGCCGTGATTTCCATCCCACAAGCTCGGAACATTAAGCAACAAAAGCGGACTACAACTTTTCAGCAAGTTTTTAATTGATTCAGCCAGGGAACTCGAGGCACCGTTCAGATCGTCACGGCTATCTCGTTAGCAGGGCTGAAACCCGAAGCGTTTCTTATGCAAATCGAAAGCCCGTGGAAGTTTTCAAAGTCGAAGCCCAGCTTCGCGGAATTAATGGGCGTAACCAGGGGATACATCATGAGGCGGATTAACATTATTACAGCTTAATGCCTCGATACTCGGCGTAACGCACCCGCTATCTGGACGCTTCAATCTCGGCTGACGGGACTTGTCTGATAAAAGTTTCGGTCGCGTGATTCTGATGCAAATGCGATTGTGGGCGTAATTCTTGTATGCAAATGCAACCGATACGCAACAGTCAGCTGGATTTAGATTTCACAAACGCGAGATTACTGGTTTAGGATGACGGTATCGTTACGATTATCCGGAACCCATAACTCGGTTACGACAGAATTTCATTCCGAATACATTTCCCTGGTTCGTAAACATCGCGGGCTACGCAAATGGGAACTGGCTTTGTTTCACTGGATGAATAAAAAACGTTTTTATAGAGCGCGTTATGGCCAACTTGAAATATCATTCGCACCTTTATTAAACCTTGTATAGCAATTGCACGTGGAACAAGAGGCTCATCAAAATACGATGGTTCCTGTTTCTTTTGGGACATTCCACGCGAAATCGGACACTTTTCGGAGTAACATTTCGGATGTTGCTGAAATTTGAATATGTTGCAGTCTTTTGTGATATTTAAACGTACCACAAAGGATTTTTCAAAATTTTGAAAAATGTCGATTTTACAGCTATTTGAAGGTAAGTGCTAACTTTTTTTCAGTAAATTATAGCTATGGAAGTAGTAAACGGATGGAGATGAGCTTTACGGTGCTTATAGAGAAGATATTGATCTTTTAAGAAAAAATTATTTCAGTTTAAAAAAAGACAAATTTGAACCATTTTTGTGTAATTATTTTGAAAGATGAAATTCAATCTACCAGATAGACTGATAGATAGTTCGATATTTTTATTTCATTTCTAACCATGTGTTGCCTTGAAGGTCATAGTATACCATATGGTTGAATTTGTCTTGATAGTCGCGTTCATATTGGATAATCAAATATATAGCATTCCATTTAAAAAAACTGAGGGTCACCTTCGTTTCAAGGAAAATATTGCGAACACCAAAAATTCAGTTACCGTATTATGTTGTGTATAAAAAACAGTAAAAGTTTTCCTTCATTCAGTTTTTTACAAATACTTACCATATTCGAGAACACTGTATAAGAATAGCAGATATAGCCGCTTGGCCGCTGCGATTACCGCACGGCTCAGCCAGTCGAGCCGGTGTGATTTGACGCAGCGTCAACTTTCAGCAATTTTTACAGGGCCAATTTTAAAATGTCCATATTTTTGAAAATTTGACCATCAAGGGGAAGGATAGAACTATATTCTTCTTTTTTTTTAGATTTTTAAAATCGCGCCCATTGTTAAAAACCTGCATTTGTTTAAAATAATTGCACTAAAATGGTTCAAATTTTTCTGTTTTTAAACTGAAACAATTTTTTCTTAAAAGATCAACGTCTTCTCTATAAGCACCGTAAAGCTCATCTCCATCCGTTTACTACTTCCATAGCTATAATTTACTGAAAAAAAGTTAGCACTTACCTTCAAACAGCTGTAAAATCGACATTTTTCAAAATTTTGAAAAATCCTTTGTGGTACGTTTAAATATCACTAAAGACTGCAACATATTCAAATTTCAGCAACATCCGAAATGCTACTCCGAAAAGTGTCCGATTTCGCGTGGAATGTCCCTTAAAATTAGTAAACGTGAATGTGAAACGCCAGTGAAATTGTCAGAAACGTGTCCGACACGCCGCCCCTCTTCTACTTTATGCCGAAGTGGCTGATGACGCCGCCCCTGCCGATGACTAAACATCGCCTCAACTCTTAAAGATGTTTTGTTTTCTCATCGTTGAACCGGGTCACGTGCCCCGTCCGATTCGTTAAACGCCCCAAATTCTGTAGCTCTCGACGTTAATTCGCCGCTACACCGGCTCTCGTTCAATTAACTCGCACTTGGCCCGCCATCGGGCGAATCAATCGGGCTGAATGTCTCCACCGAAAGCGTCGCTTTTGCTGCCTCGCGGAAGGAATAAAGTCGCCCGTTCCCCCGCAATTAAGTGCCAAGCCGAAATGGTAATTAAGTGTCAGGGGCGATCATCGGCGGGGAATGATCATTCCCTTTGCCATTCCCGTCCGAGCCGCGCATTCTACTTTCCGTCGCTGCCTCGTTTCCGTTCAACGCGTGACTGCGGCTGACGTTCGCGTTCTCCCCATTGCTGACAGATTTCCCGAAAACAGGATAATCTAGGCGAGGGCGGCATTCATTCCGCGAATGAAGGAAATTAGAAAGTCGAATTGGGGCGAGAATTATTTGCTTACTACTCACCGAAGAAAAAAGCAACGGCGTATAAAAGCAAGTGCCACGAATTGTCACACTTGCGGACAACGTAGGAAGGTAGTAGTCCTTTAAAAGCCCGCCATTCGTCTTACGCTTTTCCACCCAGCCAAAGATCCTGACACATGGCGCGAGAACGGCTGCTGAATCGATGGATGGAAGAGCGGGAATTCGTGACACGAACACTTCCGGATCGCGCTTCCTGTTACACGCGAAAATATTTGCTCCACTTGCTTGTGACTCTCGCGCCCGTTTAAACACGACGCATTCCGCTCCATTGTACCTGGCAACGAATGGAACGGATATCGCTCGACATCAGCGTTGCCCAACTCGTTAGCAACGTACCGTATTATAGCATTGAAGGCTCTGCTCACAGAGCAGAGGCGTAGAATCACACGACGGAATTCCTCCTCAATCATGCCGCGAAAGGTGCACGCACGGTGAAACAAATTGGCTGCCGCGAAGCTGAAATCACTGGTCTGTTTACCCTGCTTCCCTCTAGTAATCATTTTTCAAATTGCTCAAATTTCCTCTGTCCCCCTTTTCCATTCAAAGGACTCCTAACGAAGTTGATGTTTTCCCTCCGCCTATTCGCCTAATCACACTCGCCCGAGCGTCCTCTCGAACTTGGTTAAATCTAGCGTGAACAGAAGGGACGCCGTTGACGACTGAATTACGCTGTTGACCGTAGCAATCGTTCGTCTGATCCCGTGCCAAGAACGAACGAATAGATTAACAATATTGGTATATCGGGTTCGGGTGGGGGTCGGAGCTAGACAGGGGAGAGAGATGTCTGTGTGTCTGTTAGCCCGAGAAAGAAGGCCAGGGGGATGCATTCGATTGCTCCCTTTCTTTCTGCCGCGAACGTTCTGATGGGATTCTGGGCCAAATCATACATATCGTGGAAGCCTGGTCGACGGGTGCGCCGCTTATACTGGGTGTCTCCGGGTTAATAATGCGGAAACTGATACGAGATGATCGTTAAAATAATTTTCAACCTCGTTACAATCATGGTAGCAATTAGGATTAACCAGTTCATTGGGATCCTCTGGAAAATTTACTTGCGTTCTTCATGAAAACTGGTAGAAAGATTTCGAAGAATTGGTGGAAGAGAATTCGTTAGATTTCCCCTCAGTTTGCCGCGAAACGTAGATATCAGCCGCAGCTTCCAATTTGCATCTCGAAATCCGTCGTTTAATTAAGGATCAAATTGCATTACTGGCGATTAAGGGATTACAACTGAAGGGCTGATGAAAGGGAAAGGGTTATTACAGAATCTTATTAGCAATTCAGATCGATGCGTTCAAGTGACTAGGTTTATATTGAATTCTTAAATATTCCCGTTTAGGTAAGGGGTGGCGATCGAAGTGCCACGGAAGGGGGTAGGATTTTCTTTACATTATCGCGAAGAGAAACGACAACGTTACACACCCCGTATACGTAATGTTACGATTTTCGAGGAACGCGCAGAGATATTTACGGTTGCTCGCCCACGGTTATCAGATTCGGCTGGCAGCGTGCAGCTCTTGAAAGAATCCGAAAATTTACACCCTCGCGCAGCTATGCAGTGGCGCGCGTCATCGACTTGCAAATGCTTATAGAGCTGAGGTATCTCCCGCGCGAGGAAATTTGGAAAATCGAAAAGTCAATGCGCGGCTCCCCGACGACTATCTCATTTTTCATGCATTGCTTTTCTGTCGATGGCAGTGTTCTCGCGTGTACCCACGCATATCCCGTGTGAGACAGAGTGAGAAACAACCCTTCGTGCGACGAGCTGATGTCGGTGCGACTCACCTTTCCATTTTACTTTGCGATTAGGGGAGAGGTGGGATGAAAGGGACATTTTTGTTTAGGACCAGATAGTAAAAAAACTAAATAACCATTCGAGTTCTAATTGGTAAAAATTTTTCTAATTGGTAAGCGCTTTTTCGCTTTCTAAAAAAATGTGTTTTGTCCCTTTCATAAATTGGCTGTATTGAAAGGGACATGGGTGATTATGAATGGGAGAGTGTTATAAAACAAGGTAATATTAATATTATTCCTTTAATTATCATTTCTGCTGGTACCAAAATCACAGTATTAATGTCGACAAGTCTACAAGTCGACGTTTTTCTTAAGTTGCATAAATACCACGGCATTGTCAAAATATTTGTAACAAACTTTACATTAAGCTTACATACTTAAATAACAAAAAATAATCCTCACATTAAAAAACAAAAGATAATACTTTCATTAAAAACCAAACACATAATCCTTAGATTAATCCAAACTATGTTGATTAAAAGATCTTAATTGCCACCAAAATTGATCAAAAACATCTTGATGTGTGGTAAATATTCTTTTATTAACAATGTTCGGTTTATAATAGTAAGATTTTGAAGGGAACACTTAGGAAAAGGGTGTCCCTTTCATAAATTAGTCTTGTGTCCCATACATAAATATGACAACACAATTGAAAATCTAATCTCTACAGTTACAATATTAAACAAAAGATTATCTGACATATGTCTTATTGGTCCTAAATACATATCAGTTCAGCTGTGATAATAAAGAAATCAGTCATAGCTAATAGCACTTGACAAAACGTTTCAAGAAAACATAAAAAATTTTACTTTGAAGCACGAGAAAATTCAACCATGTATCACCGTCATCTTTAAAATGGCAGCGACTTGCAGTTAGGCTTGTTAGCGCATGCATTAGTGTTGCTACAAAATGAAAATACTTTCGCCGTGGGAAGATCCTTTATCTCCCAGATAATTGCAATGTCCCTTTCATCCCACCTCTCCACTACTCCAGACAAGGACCGCTGGAATTACTTTCTTCGAAGCGTTTCGCCCAGAAAGCAGTCATAAATACGTCTGAATTTCAATGACGACACTTAGCAGAGCGGAGGTACGGGGAGGGCAAAGAAACCGCGATGCATCATCGTTCTTACTGAAAAGATCCAACAGCATCCGCGTATAGCTGGAAGTTCGATTACGTGTTGTTGTTCGGGAATGGTCGTTTCGCTGGTCGCGAGTTTTTACACCGGCTCGTGTCTCGAGTTGAAATCGTGCTCGTCCGAGTGTCTCCTCCAGCTTTCTCGTGTCTTCCTGCAAGCACGAGAAATAAATCGCGAGCACGTGGAAGATCTTGGAAATGAACGGAGCACGCCTTGGAAAAGAACAGGGAGTTAAGTTTCGTTTTTCCTTTGTTCCTTCGTTTCTTTGGGGCACCGTGAAAAATGCCGTCTTTATGAGAAGTAGGATCTTTGTGAAGATGGCTACTACATTTCCTATTTCCCTTTTTAAACATTGTTGCATACGGCGTTTAATGTATTAGATTGGTGAGCAGAAGGAAATGAAAGGAGGAAATGTTGGAAATATTGAAGGGAGAAGTGTGGGTGTTTTCTTTGTACAGTTTCGTAGCTTTAATTTTGGAATTTGTAGAATTTCCTAAGAAATAGAGCTCGGTCTTGAATGTTTGGAATTATTAAAAATGTTTTTCTTCCTATCTTTTGTGTTTTGTTGCGCAGAGAGATTACGTGGGAAAGTAACGCATTCTAAAAGGGCGAACAAAATCTTCTGTTTACCAGGGGGTGGTATTTTTCATGGAAACCATTATTTCTCAAGTAACGGCGTGAACGTGTGCACAAGAGCGAAATAAAGCACCGGTTGTGCCGCGTGAAACGGTCTGCAGTGTTTGATGTTGGCACGGTTTCAGTGGCATGGAACTCTTGTATAATTAAATGCAAAGACTGGATGGAATTGTTCTCGATACTACGACGTGCTCGATAAGCCAATACTTAGGATACGAAACGGCGATGTCGATATTCGAATGCACGGATGATACCGGCCCTCCCCTTCATATCAAAATGTCCGAGGGAAATTAACGGGCGAAATGAATCGGTCCATTAAACAGATAAATTTCCGTCCCAGCCAGTGCACGTTTTTTAAAGTTTTTTTTTTAAACCCCCTGCAATTCCACGGTAAATTCTCTTAATTCTCATTTCCAATTGTGCAAAAAAATACCTCAGACTTTAAAATTCATTAAATAATCTTGAGAGATATCTTGCGAAATCTTGAGCAATATATTCGCATTCATTTGCAATTCGAAATAATATTACTTACCTCCTTCCTCAACAAGAAATCCTCGCTCTCGTGACATCAATTTGTTGGAAATGGAAGCTCGATATTTTATAATACTGTTAATTTCTCCTATGAATAATTCAAACAGCGGTGCCTTAAATTAGATTCTTCGGTTCATTTGGTAATCTCTCTTGCCCTGTTCACCTCGACAACGTTCTTTAAACTCGAAGACCGTTGGAGTTCTAATTCGTTTAACACCGTCATATTGAGCACAGTAATTATGACAGGTGGCTAATGTTATTATAAAGTAGAACTTGCCAGGCCAGCTCGTTATAAGGGAAGCCTCACGGGATTGAGTAGATAAGGAAGTATTACAGTATTGACTTCTCCCCCTTCGTTTCGAAGAAATGCGTTCACTCTTCAACTTCACTGGCCATACCTTTGAATAAACACCCCTTTATTAAATCCAGCTATACTAATGCATGCTAAGAACTATAGCGCATCGTGTCTATAAAGGAAGACACTAAAGAATTTGTGAAGACCTCAATTCTTACACTCCTACAGTACAACCTATAATTACCCCCAAGAAGGATACCACAAACCTCCCATAAATCCACATAAAAGTGGGGTGAGCTCACAGAACCGGTGAGTTGCTTCAGAAGAGAATATTACCAAGAAAGTATTAAAGAGTTCCCAACTGCAGCTCGCTAATTGCCGCGGATTAATCTCCAGGCAGGGGTATTCTCCCAGTGTTTGTTCTTTTTCACCAGACGGGCCCGCGGAGAACCGACGCGTGACTCGCCGCTTAACGAAGTCAAACAACTGAACTTCCCGTGAAACAGGCACGGATGAATGTTTAACCGTGTTTGGCTACCTCTTGCCCGCCCTTCGCGCGTTACTCGCTACACGAGAATGTCCGACGGGTGGATTCGCGCGACAATTAAGATCTGATAACGCGAATGCGAGATCGGTTATCGAGCCACGGGCTCGGCTGTGTAAACGTGGTTGCCGCGGATTCGCGAACACTCGGCGGCGGCTGGTTTGTTTGTCTTAGCGGAGGAGCTCAGACGGTGGTGCTCTCCGTTTCTTGGCAACGAGCTACGACAAAATGAAGCGGAGTCAATATTCTGTACGATAAATCCTCGGTGCACGTGTTCCTACCATCCCATGAACTCGCACGTTTACACATCGAGACTTATGAGTTCGCGAAACCCGAGAAATTTCGAAGCAAACACGAGGTGTGCGTTTCCATGCACTTCAGCGCGATGCATTCGAATGCAGCGAGTGCACGGGCACCTCCCAGCGAAACCTGCGAGATTCTGGGTGCTTTCCGGTGATCTCTGCCAATTCCTCTCGACGTTGCCGTTGAAATTCGTTTAAGAACGCTTAATCTGTCAGCTGGGACCGAGCACTGAGGCAGTTCTTTGGTTTTCTTCATTGTACTGCTATTTGCTTTGTGTGATCCGCGGCGGGGATGGTGTGGAAAAAGAAACGGTGGTTAATCAGCCGAATCGGTCGCGGACGAATTCCTGCACGCGCTAGAAATTCAGTTTCTGGACAGAAAGCTCTCGTAACACATATTATTATACGAGATTCCTGAGATAACCGCGGTAGATTGGTAGCAGCCACATGCGCCGCGTATCATTGGCACTGCGCCAGTGAAGAACGGGGTAGTGGTGGTAGTGGATTTAAGTAACTAGTTCATGCTCGTTGGCGTGTATCCCTTGAATCTCCCTCTGGCGCCAGGGTCTCGAACGCTGGCAACTAGACGCTTTTCTATTAATTCCTATCCCCCTCCTGTTCCTCGATCTTTCCACCAGAACGATGCAACCCCTACGGGGCTAACAATTCTCCCCATACCGGTTTGTACTTGCGATAAAATGCCTTCCACACACCCTTTTACTCCCCTGCGTATCATGATCTTCTCTATGGTAGCATCCCTCCTCCTCCCCCCCCCCTCATTCTCCTCTAAGGTCTACGCATCGGTAAAGATGTAAAAGCATTCGTGGAATTTGTTAGTCTCGAGTTATCTGAAACTTCTATCGAATTAACAATATTCTGCTATCTGATACTTTGTGCTTTCAATTCGCTGTATTAAAAACAAAATAGAACTGCAGTTTGGATAGAACGTAAGTACAAAGACCGCGATGAGATGCAGGGCTTGAGAATAATTTCAGAATAATTTCAAAGCCGTCCGGCCTTTGCTGTCGCGGCGTACCTCTGTAGATTTCAATCAAAGCCGGAAAGCGTGGTCCACGAAGTAACAGAATGCATTAGCTTTGATCCGGAATTCGGGCCGCGTCTTTCGGAATCTGGCTGGCGTTGGGCGCTGATAAACTACTTTAAGATGGTGGCGGTAAAAGTCGACGAAAGGATTACGTCGCAGCAGAAAAACAGTGTATTATGAGGCGTTCCTCGAGCATCCTTTCTACTGGAGCTTTATCTCTCGAGACTATACAATGTTGAAAATCTCGAGGCGTCTCCTGCGAAGCTTTCTTTTAGGCGTCCCTTCAGTCACATCTCACTCGTGCATCTTTGTCACTCTGTGCTACTTAACAACGGACCCTTAGCAACCTGAATTCCTTTAATCAGGGTCTTGACTCGCCTCTCTTTCCGCCCGCAACAGTAATCGTTAAGATGTTGTCACAATGGTGGAATGTTAATTTCCTTGAAAAGTAGACCTGGTAATTTTCCAATTAGCCCATCAAATTTTCACCGCCTTTGATAGATTGTTCATCAAAGCGAATACACTTGTATCGTGCAGTAAAAAGAGCAATAGAACCGTGGCTAGGAGAAGGGTAACGTATGGCCGTTGGAATCTTTGGATCGTGCTCACTTTTCCATAAACGTCGGGATCCTAGCAGAGTGGATCGTAACGAGGGGATTAAGACTTCCCGAGCAGGTGAGTTTCGGGGTCTGCTACTCGATTCCTCTGAACCCTTCATGGAAAATGGTAAGCCTGAAGGAAGCACCGGGTAGAAACGCGATTTTTATCCTTCTGCCCGTTAAATACGCTGTAAAACGGCAGGGTCGAGCGTGAGAAGTATATCGCCGTTCCGTAAGGAGGACGAATCCATCAAACTGAAAGTTTTCAGGTCAGCTGTTTTTATGGCTGGCTTCGGTTATTATATTTAGGGCGTTCCTGTCAGGGATCCTTCTTCGTTCTTTTCGCTCCTTTCGGTTCTTCGTGGTGATCATAAATATACAGGATGGTCGACTAAGACGAGAAGACTTAACTGCCTCTTTCATAATAAAAAACACCATGAGAACTTTGGTACCAAAGTTGAGAAGTTCCGTAGGATATTCTGAAAGTTACCCTCGTGCTTCAGCCTCTACGATAATCGACATCTTTGCGAAATGCCTCTAAATAGATTCAGCCTTCTACGTGGAAAATTCATTCGCGATATTTATCACGTTAAGTCAAATAACCCGAAATAAACAAATAAAACGCAGCAAAACATATAAAGCTGCTTTTTCAAATTGCCTTTCGATGAATTAAATGCCGAACAGGATTTCAACATGTCCGGATAAATATTCTCGCGACGAATGCGTCCAATCGTGTTTCGATCTCACAATCGGTGAAAATGTGGAAAATTTCCAATTGCAGTAGTATTTACCTACGTTGTTTATTCCCCATGTATATTTCACGCGATGCTTCAGTTTTAATTATTCGCGTTTTGTGCGTCGAATTCCTCTGTCACGCAACACTGCGAAATGATATTTTCCTGTAGGCGTTGACGATCTCAAATGACAATTACAGATGTAATTAATCCTCTCGCAGATTTCGTTAGCAACGTTCAATCACGCAGAATCGCTCGCAGTCGGTGGCTAAAAGAGTCTCTATTAGGCTTAGGCGTGTCTGCATGTTCTTTTTAACGATGAATAATCTTAACCTTCGAGCATGTTCGGCGTAGATTGAACTTTTCCCCGGCGCAGTCACGGAGGACGGAGAAGATAAGATAGTGCACCGACTCTGTTCTTTAATCCGTATCAGAAGCCAGGGTAAAAGCACTCTGACCTATTTTTATCACGTTACTACAACGAAGACGCCGACATCCGGCGATCCTAATCCTTGCATAACGTAGAAAGTCTGTGCGCCAGGCCATCGCCGAAAGCTTTGGCGGAAAGTCGAGGCTTCGCGAGAGCCTCCATCGGCCGCAGAAACCGAAGTATCGAGCACGAAAGCGAAATAGAAGACGTGTCAGAAAGATAATAAAATAGGAGCACTCGAATCATACGATAATCACTATTGCTATCGCCAATTGAAGCAACTTAAATCATTTCTTTCGTCCTCATTTTACAAGAACATAATTCAGAAGGAACTTGTCCAGCCCATATCCTTTAAACTTCAAAACATCATTCTTCTTTGCTAAGCAGAATTCTCTAAAGATAGGTTTTCCTACGCGCGACTGAAGGCAACGTCATGAAGTTCAAAGTCGATTTTCTCGAAAATGAAGCGTAATATCAAAAAATTTTATTCCTTTTTCTCGACTTATTTACTTGTTATAAATCGAAAAGAAACAGTAACATTTTTTGATATCGCGCTTCAGTTCCGAGAAAAACGGCTTCGAATTTCTTACCACTGCGTCCAAACGCGTATAGGAAAACATACCTTAACGCAGCATCGTCCGTTCGCAGTGATGCTTGTGTCTAGAGGAAAGCTGGCCTGTCTGTAAGCACATTGGTTTCGTTGGATGAGAGAGTAACGAGCACAATTTTGATTTTGGACACGCGCTTTTACAGTAAGATGGCGAGGGGGCAGTAGCTGAAAGCAATTCCGCGGAACAGCGCGAATCACGTTGACAGAAAAAGGAAAGTAAAGTGACATTAACGAGCCAGGGGCAGATAAAGAGGGGCTCCTCTCGATCACACAAGATCCCCGTCAAAGGCAATGTTTGTCGAGCATTTTGTTGTTTTCCTTTCATTTTCCCGCCTCTATTTATAACCGTATCGGCCGAGCTGCCGTGCTTTTAAGGCCGGCGCTCCATCTTTTTCTCCTGTTGCATTCTCCTGCACTCGCCTGCAAGGTATTGCTTCCTTTTTTTTCCGCCTCCCCTTGAACCGCGTCACATTCATTCATGCGCCATCTTCCGAAGCGACGGCTGCCAAATGGACACGTGTATGCTCAATTAACGCTTCTATTGTAATAAAATTTTCGTACCTCGCTCGTTACGGTTAAAACAACTCGACGATCCTCTCTAATTCGGCGCAGTTGGTCGGTTTCGAAAGTTGGGTAAACGATACAGTTATTGTTCAGAGTACAGTAGTTGACCACTTCAAATTTCTGCCGCCATAGTCTAATGAACCTGCGCGTTTCCGCATGAATGATGCACTTTGATCAGAAGAAACAGTCCTACCTTTCGTTTCATCCAACAATCGATGATTTCAGTACAAGCGTTCCGTTGTGAGATCGTCGGAAAGGAAAACGCGTAGGTAATTTCAACTCTCAAAGAATGTAAGGGCTTAGCGGGCATCTTTAGAGCGGCGAGTTCTTTAATGACTGTATAATCATTGTTCAATTTTATTTGCCGTGAATGCCATTGATCACAATAGACGGCAAGGGTCCAAAGTTAATATTCGTCATACGTCCAGTCGTGTCGAATGTGATTACGTTGTGTTTTGGAGGGTGTTCAATAACTGGTTCGACGAATGCACAGTAAGACAGTTATTGACCACTCGTAACTTTCGTGCTGAAAGACCGCGATGAAAATTGATTTAGATCTTTGGAGGCACGGGGCAATGTGCCTTGCTTTTATATGATTTCGGGTATGCACCTCCGATGACTTCTGACTTTTCATTGGTTCGGGGGTCGGTACGATAATTCGGAGGTCAAAGGCGCTTGACGAAAGAAAAGAAGGAAAAGAAAAAAGCAAAATAAGAAAAAGAAAGAGGCTAAGAGATGCAAAGAGAAGAAGAAGAAGAAAAGAAAGAGCAGGTGAGAGAGAAATCTAAGAATAAAAAAAAAGGAATGAGAATCCAGTGAGACCGCGGCGAAGTGCGCGGCATACTATACGTTGTGAAGGGTGCACATGAAACTCACCCTGCCCCAAGATAATATGTCTTTGATTTTTATATGGTGACGGTTTTAATAATAAAAGTGACTTTAAGATGAAAATAAAAAATATATAAAAAAAAGAATTTTGTGTTAAACGATTTTATTAAAAATGCACTAAAAACTAAAAAACAATTCTTTTCCTGTACTGCAATTTCGATGGTGTTTTTTCACTTTAAATAAAATCGTGGAGCAGGATTTTTCATAACAGAATATGAATCAATTTAATACAGCATCAAGCGTCGAAATGAATTTGTTGTGAGATACCCTGCACCACGATTTTATTTAAAGTGAAAAACACCATCGAAATTGCAGTACAAGAAAAGAAATATTTTTTAGTTTTTAGTGCATTTTTGATAAAATCGTTTGACACAAAATTTTTTCTATATATTTTTTATTTTCTAGTTTTTAGTGTTTATGGATTTGCATTTCGCAGCTCAGACTTCTTTAGAAATATCTTTTATTTAATTTCAAATCGCGATGCGACTAGCGACCCGAACGCAGCGACTTTTTGTCGTTTTTCAAGTCGTTTGAATTTGTGGTTATGGGTTATATTTATTGATGACTGGGTAATTTTTTCAACCGCTCGGGGTTAATTTTTTTTTTAAATATTGTATTGTCATCCAAACTACGTACGCCTGCAAAGTTTCAAGACAATTGGATAGTTGGAAGTGGGTTAAATTTAAGTTGCCAGATTTGAACCATATAAACAAACAAACAAACAGAGGATCGAAGCTGAATAAAATCGTTTAAATATGCCATTTTCTTTTATATTCCGCTAGTGGTCAACAACTGTAGCTGGACCGGTCAACAACTATGTCCACGACCGGTCAATAACTACAATTTTGACTTACATATGTTTCTTTATAATAGCATAATATCGAAACTACTGATTTCTCAAAGTTTCTTTGGTGCAATAATCATCTTCAATATCTCTCCTTCCGCCTGGTATAACAAAACTTCATTTATAAAATTCGAAGTTACCTATTCCATAGCGTTTACGTAAACAGAAGCTCTTAGGTGGTCAACTACTGTACCCCACCATAATTTTAAACTGTGCATCGCAGCGAATGTTAAATCACCATGGTTGTTTGGAATCTTCTCTTCAAAGACGAGTATGCAGATGAATTCATTTAACCGGCTTTCTATCGTGGTTATTCGCATCATTGCGTTTTCTTTCAGAGGAGAATGTTTTCAAAGAGCTACAATTAGCGAGCCTGACTGGCGTTCTTGCGAGAGAAACGAGTATGCCTCGAAGTACACTCGGACCGTTAATGCTCGCTAATGGGACAATGAATAAACCGAGAAAACAAGGACCGTTCCGAACTTCGCGGGGCAAAAACGAGCACGCGGCACCGCGAGCAGGACGGGGAAGAGAAAATCCTCGGTGAAACAGCGTCCCGCGATTCATTCCGCGGGATAGCAAGAAAACTTCATCACAATTTGATCCTGCGACGTTTGCGCAAAAGGCGAGAAGCTCGACGATACTTTTTCTGCTAGTCTTTACAGTCTGCAGCTCGATGTTTGCTTCGAGCGAAATGCGAGAATAATGCTTCGGGTGTATAGTCGTTTGTCATGTTTATTTCCCACTTACACTGGCCGCCCAGATTTGGCCAGTGCCAGTGAGTTTCTTTAGATTTAATGAGAGTTTAAAATCCGTCGTAAGGATCCTGAGTAATCCCGTGTCGTTAAATAACTAAACGTGAGCAGGCATACGAGATCCAACAGAATCTTTGAATGACTCCGCAATTCGGAGCGTTAGAATAAAATAGCATTCGAACGCAGTGGCGTGAACGCGACCGTGCCCGCCAGCTATCGGCGCGATTACTTCGCATTCTGCTTTGCAATTCAAAATACACCACACTAGGACTTCCAGGGGACTCGACGACAATTTACGATTTTGGATGTCGAGCGTATCGGCGCTGCGGGAGGATGGGAGAGCTGAGATGGCGAAACGAGAACAGGGCGGGGTACTTCGGTCGATGTATATTTCCATTTGAAAAATTCAGGAAGCATCGGTGTCGCCTGCGATTCGGCAGCCATTTCCACTCGAACCTCTTACAGTTTAGAGAGCAGCTTCCAGCCGACGATATGTCAGCAGCGTTGCCAAATAATACAAATCAACTGGAAGGCATGCTCGAGATTAAGATGTTGCCCTTCGTTCGATGGATCAATTCTGAAGATTAGGATGACTTTGAGAATCCTTTGACCTGTCTGTTTGATGAATAAATGGAAAAGAAGCAAGGGGCAACTTCTTTTGTCTAAATTCATTTTTTTTTTCATATACACGAAGATGCTAAAATATTCTGCATTACCTACTTGGAACCTACATGAATAAGTAAATACACAAACAGCCTCCTCTAACGAAGTTGCACGTTCCCGGGAAATTCTTTGTACGCTCCGTCCAATAAGCTCGTGGCACGCGTTCGATCTCCCAACGGTACGTTGTCAGAGAAAATAAGCGATGGAAGAAGCTACGCTTTTTTCCATCTATCGAGGAATACTCCAAGGGCCCGTGCATGTTATTATTTGCATATATCTTTCTCCAAGTAACTCCTCTCCCATGCCTTTTGATGTATCAAGAATTGCCCCCTGTATGGCTGCAATACCCGAACGTTCATCCAGTGTAGCCTTCCTGGAAAATTAGAAGTAGAGAGAATAAAATATCTAAAAAGATTCTCAGCGATTGATTTTCGATTAGCTTTCCAATGAACGCAAGGAAAAATAATGTAACAGAGAATACTAATTAAAATTGTAGAATCGTTGATAAAACTTAGACGTGTACAGTTGTGATATTAATTGTGGCTCGGACCCGTCGCGAGACTATTAATGTAATATGAAAGGTCGACGGAGCCGCGGTAACGGCTCGTTAATTAATTAGTAGATCTGTACAGTACTATGACAGAATTCAGACCTTCAGGAACACTATTTTTGTAACGGGAGAGATCAACACGTTCCGCGAGAGGGCATAAATCCAATCTGTCTGGGGACGATAAAATATGATCTGTCGCTTCGGATTTGAATCGAAGCCCCGCGGGAAATTATTTAAATATACGCTGCCGCGCGATACCAGGTTCGAAAAATTCCACCAATATATGCATAATTCTCACCGCGGCACCCACCTCTCGATAAACACGGCACGGCTTCATTTATCTTACCGCGGAACGTAACGCCTGCGCCCCCCTCTGATAATTAATTTCGCGGCACGATCGAGGATGTACGAGTGCGTCAATTACGCTTACGTATAGGGTGCCGCGTGCGGAACGATTAATCGTAACGTGGAAGACTCGTCAAGAAACTGAGGCTCTGTCAATTTCATTGAATGTTTCATTGGAGTAATAAAGATGAAATCTTTCGTTTAGACGCTTCTTTCTTCTTTCTTCTAACTTGGAGTTCGCGAAGACTGAAGCAATGATATTTTACGAGGAGGGAGGAGAGTGAGATTTTCTATCAATTCAATGGCTTTGTTTCAAATATTTCAGATTTCATCTTTAATCCCCGCGAAACGACCGTTCAGAACGCCACGCAGCGAAACCGGAATAAAAGGATCGATAGTAAACAATGGAAAGTGCGGCTGTCTGAATACAATTTTACAAGATAGAGTGTCGAATATAACTCGAGTCCTCGAACGCAAAATCCCCGTACTCGACACCCTGTACACCCCAGCTTCCCGTGGTGTTACGTTTCCGCGACAAAACTGTTCATAGCGCTTCCCTCGGAATCATATTTCACCCGATTGCCTGTCGGGCCACGAAAAAAATCCGTCCAAACGTGTCACCCTTTTCGCAGGCTTATACTACTGCGCGCTCGGACGTTCGGGTTTTAATCGCGGCTGCACCAGCCACAGCCGTCGTAACTTCCGAGGGACGTCCTTGTCGAAGGTTGACGTGCCCTAGTGGTGGACCTTCGACTATCTGTCGTGCAAATTTTTGGACGCGCCGTGCGCGATAGTCGATATTGCAAGCACAACATGGAGCGGTAGTGTGATAGGCGAAAAAGAAGTGACTGACGTTCGTAATGAATACCGTAGTATCTTAAACATTTAAAAATGGAAGTGATAAGTCTGTCTTACGAAGCTTTCCAGCTAAGCTGTATTCTTCAGAGAGCCTAGAAATGAATTCGCAACATTGTTAAGGCTCTGTACAGCAGACAATATAGATTTGCAACATTTTGGAGATGTCGCGAAGGATGTTATGTCAATTTGTAACTTTGCTGAAGAGGGTGAAGTGCCGTGAATAGATTGTATTCTGCGAATCCCCACAGGGATGCAGATTATCAATGAAGGAATGCAAACTGACCAAACAAATTAATTGCCACGGCGTCGTCCATCAAGATGAATGCAAATGCTCCTGTCGACCGTTAAGAAAGGTCCAACAATTAGGACCTCTTGTAGTACTCAGGCCACCGTGTGTCGAACAATTGGAATTCATCATACTCCTCTGTGGACAGTGTCTCGCCGAACAAACAATGACCAGACAGTATTCTACTAATTTCCAAGGGCGTAACCGAACGCCACTGTTTCCTGGGTCGAACCCGACATGCGCACCGACAGATCATGCCGTCACCATAGAAACGTTGTGAGTCTTACAGCTTCCGGACCTGCAATCAAATTCAAATCGCTGCGTTTATTTCTCACATACTTACCGTATTGTGCAGGATCGTATCGCGACTGGTCCCTAAGTTGAAAGCAGTGTATGAGAAGTTTAAAGTGTGACGTGTGATTGCGATGTCGCATGTGCAATTGGGATGTGCGGTGGGTGATGTATGAGGAGTTTAAAGTGTGAAGTGTGAAATGTGAACTGTGAATTATGAGCTGCGAAATGCGTGGATTGTGACGTGTGAATTGTAATCTGTGATGTGGGACAAGCGTAGTCTAAGAGTGGTGGACTTTCACTGACTTCTACGGCTTCTCTAATTGAGTTGAACATAGCATGCAGAGTTACCGTTGTTTAACCTAGAGTGAGCGACAAAACCATTGAAGTGTTCACCGGGATCGATATTTCAGTTCGTGCGACACGAACTCCCATAAGATGTAAAGTCTATCCGATACCTGGCCTGTGGTATCTGTGGTATATCTGCCAGGCAAGGTTCAATTAGCGAGATCCACGAACCCCCGGCCATTCCGAAGTGTGGCGACGATCGATCGAACCCCTGGAAAATTGTGAGAAGCGTTCAGACATTCGCGCCCATTGTCGAAGCTGTTTCCCACGGTTCTATTTAGCGGGTCGCCCGGAAATATCGACGTGGCGTCGCGTTGAAAAGGAAACAGAGATTGGGTACCAAGGCGGGAAGTCGTACGTCCCCCAGCGTACAAAGCGAAATGTTTCTTTGCGGCTGCTGCGATACATGCACAGAAGCGCAATAAATATTTCACCGCTTCGAAAAGAATTCTTCACCGGCCACCTCCGTTTCAACGAACAAAAAAAAAAGCACATCAGATATTCACGGTTCACCAAACTACAGTCTCGAAGCAACAAAAATAATATCAACTCCCGCTGGCTGTCTGCCGAGGCTCCGCGAACGATTAACAGGTCCAATGACAGGCTCGTTCGAGCCCCGCCGATGGCAAGCGATATCAGCGAACCGTAACGATAACTAATTTCCTGGCTGGCTCGTAAGAGCGCTGGAGAACGGAAAACTGCGGAAAGAACGAACGCCGAAGGAAGTGGAGACGGGTAAACAAGCGAGGGAAAGCAGCCTGCGGCGCGAGTTCACGTATGCACGCGCAGGCAGCTTCAAGTGCCGGGTTTCGCGAGCGTAAACTCTGGCGCGAGCACCCGCTCGAGGCGATTCTTGTATTAAAACGATTTTAATTTGACCGGACTCGACGACCCGTTAAACGGGCCTTCTGTCTCCGCGAGCCTGGTCGCAGCGGGGTGCATTTTTCCTTCCTTGTTTCGTTGGACCCGAGCCGCGTTCGTTCAAGAAGGAATTCAGGATCTGCGTGGCCTGTACGCACGAGAGAAACGGGCACAAGGGGAAGGAGCACCGTGGTTTTAGGTCGAATCGATTCGAACGATGGCGGATTCGTATCGGTGTCGTTCGAGCCCATTATCGGCCAGGCACGTGGAATTAGGATTGATTTATGTTGGGGGATACGGTGCTGGCGTGGCCACGTTGCGATTAAACGCCGCACGAAGCTTCTTTGAACGAACTGATACGCCTGCTGTAATTGTATTATAGAGGGGGCACGGTTTGGTCGACGGTGGATGCTACCTACGCGATCAGAGGTTTAGGATTTCAGTCGGCGTGGGCGGGTATAATTGCATCGGTACGGAGGGAAATTTTGGATTATTGAGTACGTAATACTCGGCAGCCGGTGTTCCGCGCTAGATGAATGGACGGAGGGTAAATTTAAGGGCGCCAGACGGTAGTAGCTGCGGAGATAGGAGGTTTGCCGAGGACAGCATTTCTGCGCCACCAAGCCTGTACGACACGCGCAGGGTTTTCAGAGTTTTCGACAAACGAACGCTGAATCGCGCTATTCGACGCGGAACAGATCCCTGCTGGGCAACAATACGGCGGGGCAAAACAAATTATCGAACGACAAAGACTCGTTCCCGGGCTCAATTTCATTTGCAATCAGTAATACCTCTTCACGAATTTCGACAAGTCCACTGGAGGAAAGTGCAATGCTGCGGATTTGGGATTAAGTCCTACGGCATTATCGACGAAAGGAATTAGAGACCCCGTCTATCGTTGGGCGTCGTACAAAATTGCGGTTCCGCCTCGGCGAGCGGCTCCCTGCGCCGTATAACGCGCGAGAACGTGTTTCCCGTTGACCGCGGAGATGGAAAATACTCCGGGGAGGAGGATTTTCGCGGGGCAACACCTCCAACACCGGCAACAATCGTCCCGCGTGTCGAGTCGCTTCGAACCGGAGCGGCTCCTCGAAAAATTCAATCGCGAACGGTCGAGCATGGCTTGCTCGCATCAATCATCGAAAATGCAATTTTAAAAACACGAACCTCGTGGCTCGGGAACACTTGATGACCACCGCAAGTGGTACACGCTCGGATATATGTATCACAGCTTGTCTACTTGATAGAAAGGCGAGTGCCCCGGAGGATGTTGTTCTAAATTTTTAATTAAATTCCGTGGACACGTTGTTACCGTCCCGCTGGCGGATTTACGCATAAGTACGGTCACTTTTAAAAGCTAAGTCTACTGGATGCAGCACTCTCCCCAGCCGGATTAGTCGGGGATTAGCTTGGATATATATCGCTGGATAATACGGTTACGCGGTAAATGGTAAGAGATAGTTGGTGATGGGGAGGTTGCAGTTTCCCCAGACCGTGCTCTTAAAATAAATTCGACGCGGGGTTACAACGTGGGCGAGATCCATTTTCATGATCGCCCACGTTGTCGATCGGGACCGTTTTGTACGGGATACGAGAGGTGGTCATCTCGAAGAGGCGATAACCTGTTATTGGAAGGTGCGTTTACGGGGAATCGTTCTGGCTCGTTTGCCGTGGTAAATAAAGTGTAACGAAAGTGAAAAGGGTGTAATCGGACTAGGGCCGCTGTGTGTATACACGTTCACGTCGCTTTCGTTTATAAGCCGTTTCGACAAGATACTTTCACAACGTGTGTTGTTCCAATTTCGTAAAAAAATGAACTAAAATCTAGATAGGTAGAAGTGGCTATCATTGCGCACCATTATTCCACTTACAAGAATGCTTAAACGTCTCCCCTATCACTTAATGATAATCGTACCTTTGTTACGCCGCATATTTGAGAAATGCAAATTGTGTAGGGGAAGGGGGGCATAATGGGGAAGCTAAGCAAACATGCAAACAAATTGGTAATTATACCTTTTATTTAAGTTTTTATGAATCAATATATAAATATAGGTTAACACTTTAACCTTTGGTACATAGTATGAGCAACATTTAAATAAAATTTTGAAGTTATTAAACTTTTCAAAAAAAAGTAATGAAAAACCATTTTGGGTACCGAAAATGGGACCTGGTTCCTCTAAATATTTTCACAATCGATGTAAATATAAATTTCTTCTAAATTAATTTCTTCCTACCCTCGTACAGGAGTTGTGGGACCATATCTTTTAAATATTCGACAAGTTCTTCCTCATCTGTTTGCGAAAATACACTCTTGATTGGACCTAATGGTAAACCCATAATCACTTCATTTCCCTGTTTCAATTTTTCAACATAACCTTCCAATTTTGTTTGTGGAAAGCAATATTCTCGAGCAGCTTTCTTGTTGCTTAAAACTTCATCTACAGATTTCTTCATAACTTCTTTTGACCATTTTCCTGGTTTAGTTTCTTATTATATGTTCTTACCATTTTCAAATCCGAATTAAAAGTAACGAAAATTCGACTTAAATTATAATAGAGAACGATGGCGTTGTTCCATCTCACATGAACAACCATAATCCGGGGTATAATGGGGTACTCCATCATTTCCCGTATCAAGGACCCCATCTTGTTTCAAATCATCGTTTTCCAGAGATTGGTGTTATTTGTACAACAAATAAAAAAATATTGCAATTTTTAATATTGTACATTAAAGTAAATAGAATGGAGATTATAATGTATAAAAAATAATTGACTTACCGTTTTTAAATATATACAGTGGCGGACGAAAGAAAGTTTACAACTTTTAAAATCGCATAACTTTTATAAAACGAGTTGAGTTTTTTTAAGAAGCTACAAGCTACTTAGGAGTTTCCTAAGTGACGTGTTTCGTCGTTTTGAATAAAATGCATTTGGTCGGAATAACAAACAAAAATAGTAAATGTCATTTTTTAAACTTTTTTTTGTGAGCCTGTAATGAAAATTCAAAAAACCCGTTTGTAGTTTGAAGTATGCATGCCTAAAATTTCATAAAAATGGGTTAACGTTGTTCTGAGCTATACACGCTTAAAGGTCGCAGAATAAGGTCGAAAATCGCTGATTTCCGGGAATTTCGCGATTTTCGACCTTATTCTGCGACCTTTAAGCGTTTATAGCTCAGAGCAACGTTAACCGATTTTGATGAAATTTTAGGCATGTATACAACTTACTTCAATCTACAAACGGGTTTTTTGAATTTTCATTACAGGCTCACAAAAGAAAGTTTGAAAAATGACATTTACTATTTTTGTTTGCTATTCCGACCAAGTGCATTTTTTCAAAACGCCGAGACGCGGCACTTAGCAAACTAATCCTAGTAGCTTCTCAAAAAATCTCAAGTCGTTTGGACCAATTTTAAAAAAGGTTATGCGATTTTAAATGTCGTAAACTTTCTTTCGTCCGCCACTGTATTTATTATAAGCCTTTTTAGTACACAAAATAAGATCCACGCAGCATGTAGACGATTTCACAGCTCTAAAGCAAAGACGCGTGCTCCCCCACTCATTTTTATCAACGACCTAACTGTTACAATACAATGGCTTTCTTTTGGTACTTTCATGAAATGTCTAGCATTTTTCGATTATGGTTTTTTTACGACACCCCATCTTACCTCGCTACCCCGTCATGCCCCCCTTTCCCCCCACAGTGGTGCTGTAAATGGCCCGGTTTGGCCCCGCTGTTATTAAGCCGAACCTATTAACTTAATTTAACGCAAATACCAGAACCGAGCAGTGCGAACGCGTGCTTCACGCCGCTCTGCGGCTAATTTATATTCCACTTACGTGTAACTAACTAATTAACTGTCTGGCTGCTACTATGGAAGCCACAGATTCACTGCCGCGAAACCAGAATCTGGCCACTGGACGCCAAGCGTCGCTAGCAGGCCAATCAAATCAGAATATTCTGAATCGAATCTCTGGGTTTCGATCCTTCCGTTAGATTGTTTCTGGATAATTTAAATCGGTGAACCCCGCGCATTTATCATTTCTGTTATGGTCAACTTCGTTTATCAGTTGTAGATGAAGTGGTCGCAGTGGAGAACAATTTTACATCGAGGCAACATTCAACTTGAAGTTCGACGGCTGTTTGCTAAACGATATTCCCCTTGACGCGAGCGTGGAATTAATTAAAAGGAAAACATGGTTGATCGCTTCGAACGGGAAATTCAACCTCCGATTCCGTCAGATTGATATGCATTTGTTCGGCTTTATTTTCTGTCGTCCGAGGCGTTTTATTTGCCCCAGTTCGCGGCGTCCGATTCCTTTAAACTCGCGTTTTATGCAGCCTCAAGCTCCTAACAGCGTAATTCCTGCGGAGGGAACGAGGGTGCCATAAAAGAAGTAATCAAATTCAGCCCTTTCGAGCGCGACTTCTCTGGAAGAATAAACGAATTATGACTTCGCTTTACACTACCCAAGTTGAAGTTAAAACCATCAACACCGATCAACAATCAGTAGCGCGAAGCTCAGTAGCTTTTAATAAAATGGGGCGAAACGAGGAGAAACGCTTTATAAAGGGCAGAGTTTGCACCTGGAAGAGTACCACGCCGCTCACCCAAGTAACTCCGGCTGTGAAAGCCTCGATGATGTCGTTCGCGTTAAGAGAATTACCATTATGACAGGGGATATTCAGCTGGCGCGTGGAAAAATAGAAAAGCGAGAGCTCGAGTCCTACCCAGGATGGAAGTTACGCTCGCTCGAGTACCCCCTGAGAACGTTCTGCTCGTTTTCACCGTTTCTTCCGTCGACCACTCACGCGGGATCAGTCCTGCCCCAACTTGGCGGTCTCGATTTAATTACAGAGAGAATACTCGCCGCGGAGTGCTTCGAGTGATTCGAGGGTTCTTCATTGGAGACCCTAACAATCCTCCTCGTTCCTCCCTTTTAGGACTTCCGGCTCCTTGAATCTTCATTGCCAGACGCGAATTACAAGCGAGACCTTTCGCGTCGCGGAGGAAAGAGAGAATTAGGCAAAATTACAGACGCGTTCGAACGAATTCTTGGTTTCAACAGCCACTATAGCTACATGAAAAGTTTCCATGCAGATGTGTGAGTAGAAAGGAGGAATTAACACAAGCAGGCCACATTCTTAATTCATTCCGTCAGAGTCAGATCGACCCCAGCTTGCGAGCTATCTCGGAATTAGGGGTTAAGTAATCGTAACTTTCATCCTTGTTTCTCATCATAAAATGAATGAGAGCAATCTCTTTCGCCAGAAGCAGAAGAAATTTTAATAATAAAGCCGCGGTGCAGGTTGAAATTTTCACGCGATATTCGCCGCACGTACGGCACCTTCGTCTCCCCGGACAAAAGCGGAAGGGGGAGGGGAGAAGGGTGCCCGGTTAGGGCTACGAAAGTTTATTTTTCCGAGGCAACAAACCGAGTGTCAGCCCTCTTTTACGAGCCTCGAAGACGGAGCTGGCGGGGCTCACGTCGCGGCGTTCGACTTTTACGAGCCGGCAATAAGTAACTTTATGTAGACGTCTGAATATTTCATTATCCTGTCTCTGAGTGCTTGCATTGGCGTTCAACGGACGTAATTAGGCCCTAGCAAGAACGCTGCCGCAAGAAGTCCCGGGGAACGTTCGTGTGGCAGAGAAATGTTCGATCAGCTGGCAGAATACGGTGAATTTGAAATCACTTATGGTAAGGACGGATTCGATTGTGGTTGAATTTGCGGCCCAGGTTCACTGGGAATATCGCCACCCTCGCAAGGATACGGTTGTACGTGAATGTGATAGAAATATTAAGTGAATCTTGGAAAGAAGAAGACATTTGATAAACATTGCATGGTTGGTTTTATTGCAAAGGATTTAAGCTTAAGTGGATTCATGGAGGACGATGTTTTATGTTGCAGGCCTCGTTTTACTCGACAGCATTGAAAACCCTGATCTCTGTGTCTACTGTGATACTGATTGGCCTCATATTTGCTTACCATGCCTTAGAAGTTCAGGTGCGTATGAAAAATCCAATAGACTCGATGTAACACGTACCCTGTGCCGTGCATGCCAACAATTTTACACCCCCTGTAGAGGTGTTCTCCCATATAAGAGTGAAAAGCTACGCTGGACTCTGGAGACCTGTATGGATTTGTATTGCCTCTCTGAAGTGCCATTTTAAAGGAACACTTTTATTGCACGCCTCTGAGAGAAGAAGAAACGGTGCTCCCTCGACGTTCACGACAAACCGAACGAAATTTCAAACTAACTCTAAAGAAATTGCCTCTAAATTTTTCCCCAAGGTGTCCACCAGTTCTTCCACATTACTACCCTAAAATTTTAAAGAATAGAATCCTAAAGAAACTCGCTCGAGATTACCCTTAAGAAAGGGCCCACGATCATTGTCTGCGTCGCGCAGAGACACTTTCCCAAGCATTTCCAACTGAATTGCTCGCAAAATTTCCGACTGGTCTCGTGGAAGGCGTTAAGAAGCAATCGAACGGTAATCGCTGGTACGAAGATTCTCTCTCGTGTAACGAGACTGCGGACATCCTCTCGTTTTCTCCCTCTCCCGAGACTCTCTCTCTCTCGAGTGTCTGGATGTTCGAACGCCTAGGGCAGTTGTCGTAACTCCGGGAAAGTGCTCCGAGAAGTCGTCGACTCGTGGGCGCGTGAAATCGACGGTGCTATCAAGCATGCACCGACCCGTGATAATGAAGTAATGATGATTAATCGAGTAATTGATACAAAATTAATTTTCCAGGAATCCCGTTACTTGCCGCCGCCCCCCCCCCCCCCCAGCCACCGTCCCTCCTTTGATTACGCCTGATTAATGACCGTGAAATTCCACCGGCACAAAAGTGGCGTTAACCGGGGGACACGGGTGAATAATGAATGGGTAGCGTGATAATTTGTCGTGGTCGGAAGTGAGCGAAGATGACTCTGTTAGTGAATCGTACGGCTGTGGCAATTTTCCTTTTCCTTGATATTTCGATGCGACAAGTTCGGTTCAAATGTAATTTATTTCACTTGAAGTACGACGCAATTAAATAAATGGCTCGTCAAATTCTACTCTCGGTGTTCGTTGCACCGCTGGGCGGCATGAATTTTCATGAAGCTCGTTTCAATATGACATTAGGAATGGCAAGCGAGCTGAATTCGCTATTAGATACAATTTAACGAGCTCTCTGATAGGACGGACATCCGAAAAATCGCGAGTTGTTAACGCGGATTGTTATCCGGAGTAACGATCGAAGCTACGTGTCTGCTCGAACTGTGATCGACACAGCTACATAATAGAGGCCACTCTGGATAGGTATATTCGTGGCAATGGCTCGCTTTTATGTACGAATATTAAAGCAAATCGCTCTATACCGCGCCATCCGGTGCAACACTAAAAGCTCCCTGGGAAATTGCAGATTCTGCGCAGATTCTGCGCAATTTTCACCTCGTTTAATCGCGATCAGAAGTAAAATTATCGCGTTTCAAGTAGCGGCGATGACGATACAGCGGGCAATCAGACAATGTATAACATTGTATCTACTCTGGCTCGTTCGTGGAGACAAAGGGAAACAGATAAGGTCTATTGCACGAAGACAAGCAAGGGAGATTTAATTATTGAGCCGGACTACTTGTTTCATGGCTGTTCTACTTGGGAGGAAGTTTGAATCTTAACGTAGATCGTAAATTTGTTTTATAGTCACTATGGCCTAAACGATTTACAAGTTTATGACAGGAATAATTCTCTGAAGGCTGTGATGTCATTATTTCCGAACAATGATACGTATGCACCCACAGCTTGCACATCACGGAAATGAAAATGTGTGTTTGCATATAGGAAAAAGTGGTCGGTGTTCGGTTGAGCACTCGCAGGTTATATTTCATTTCGATTTCTGCTCGGAGATTTCAATTTGTTTTTCATCTATTGATGCTATGGATATCAGATGGGAAAATATCCAGGCTGTAAAAGGAAATTTGTCTGTGTTCACAAAGGCAGAAAAAAATATATAAATAAGGGTAGTAGAGAAAGCCTTGGTTCGGAAGGATAGATAAACCTAGGACGATCGCGTAACAGGGATAGTAGCTGAACGAATGTCTCGATATCCGAACGCAATTTGGAAAATGCGAGTTTTACACCTGCACGAGTCGAATAAACGGGGAACGAGATACAATTCAAGAATATCCTTTCTTCAAATGCGTTTCCTGTTTACAAATCGCCTCCCATAGTAGTCGCATAACATTTCTTCCTCTGGAGAACAGATACGAGCATCCACGAGAATGGCGTGAGACAAAGAGAACCACGAACAATGACCAATTAAGGTGACACAATACGTCTAAAGCTATCATAACTTGAGCAGTGGCCATGTATCTGACAAGGATTGTCCAAGAAACTGTAGGGAAAACAGATTTCCAACAATAACGGGCAAATGTGTAAAAGAAATCTGTTCCATAAGAGTTTGGAACTAAACCCCATTCGAACCTCAAGTCTCAAGTTACCCAAAACCCTCACCTAATTCCCAATTCGAAATTCAGAGACTCTTCTCTGTTATATCATTACCATGACACAGCAATCTGTCATTAAGTACAAACAAATTACTCATTCTAAAATACAAACACGAGTACCACTTCCTCCCTGTAAAATTTACGGCTCCTTTTCCTATTGTTCCACTTTTTACAACTCCCTCTAGCCGCACTCTCATCTTTCAAACATACAGTGTTATTTTCAACGTAACACATGTGACTTGGGGGGGGGGGGGGGAGCCTGATGTAACTAGCTGAAAATCGAAGCATTTTTCGGGAATTTTTTTTAAAGAAAGTATTTAATCGATCTTTCTGAAACTTTCAGGATATTGTATTGTCAGATTAAGGTAGATAATTTTTTTTTTTTATTAAAATAGAGCGACAAATAACAGAGTTATACGGGCTTATGCCCAGTCCGTTGGCGACGAAATTATTCCACTGCGGGCAACGTAGCGACTAGTGTATTCATCTAAAACCAAAAATCGATCAATTTTTGTTTAGTTTATGAGTGCACGCACAAATCGTATAAATTCATAACTTAAAAGATGCAAAATTGAACAAATGGCGACCTCTTGAAAAAAAAGTTCACTTTTTCCAACGAAATTTTGCCTTAAATGTGTAAAAATAGTTATTTCTTTAAACAATATCATTATACCAATACCTAAGATCAGTAAAGAAAATGTTCACAAATATCTGTGCGCAAGGTCAAGTCGATTGGTTGAATATTTTTAGAGATACATTGCCCGCCAATTGTAAAATTGTCGTTTCGAGAAAAACACATTTCAAGTTTTCTGGTAACCAGGTGCTCCGTAGCAAAACCGGCTACATCCGCTTTAATTTGTCGAATCTCGTTTTGCGGCTTTGGGAACATATTATCGTGATGTTCAACTATTGATTTATGCGAAAAAAAAAAATCGGTTTCTTCGCCACGGTACACCAGGCTCCCCCCTTAAATCCTTACTCGCGATAACGTTATTGGCTACACACATCTATTTTCCTATACACTGTTAGGGTTAGTTTTAAGTATTTTTAAGTGGTTAAGTTCACAACAGCTGACAACTGTACCTCGCATTTTGCACCCTACTTCTACTTTTATACAATTTCTACCTCTATTATTTTTCTCTT
This sequence comes from Andrena bucephala, assembly GCA_947577245.1. Lineage (NCBI taxonomy): Eukaryota > Metazoa > Arthropoda > Insecta > Hymenoptera > Andrenidae > Andrena > Andrena bucephala. Next base: position 93,849,440 of record OX387715.1, on the reverse strand, counting down.
TCTTGTTTTCTTATATATATATTTGATTTGTTTTATCTTGTTACTTTCGTAATATCTACTGTGCAATAAAGAATTATTATTATTAATACCGCATATACCTCCACTATTCATGCACGAATTACAGATTAAATTCCTCCACCTCAAGAACAGCAATTAATCCATCGTAAAGTCAACCAACTACGAGTACCTACCAGCACTCGACTCTACCAATAGAAACGGGAGAATGTCGGTATTTATCACGAATTGAATCGCGCCAGTAATTTCGCGTGATGGCCAGCAACCACCGAACAGTTCGTCGGTGTCGCGATTATGAGGATCGCGGTGACAACAGAACCGGTTCACGGCCCAGAATTCCTATCGAATTATACGGAATCGCGGGAGGGTGGGGGAGGTAACTCGATTGTCGCTACCACGGCGAGAAAATTGCGAATTGTTCGCGATGACGGACGCACCGGGCGCGGTCTAATTGCGTTATCGTGCGACGCTGCGTTAGCAGCTGCACGGTCGCGGCATAATACCGCAAAACGGCAACGGTTTCCGCGAAACTGCTCCTATTTTCCGGCCTAATCGAGCCAGATTAGGGAGTGCGGGCTGCTGACCGAAATCTGTAAGCCACTTTGGCAAAACGAGTCTTTCGAAAAATCGCACCCGCAGCACGACTTTCTTTATTGGCGAATTTCTTTGTTCCGCGAAGCCGACGTTGGCGTGAAACGGACTCGCACGAGGAAAATGTTTCCCCCCTGATCGTGTTACCCTACGTGCTGCAAGTTTTCATGAAACTCCAACCCTTCTTTCGATGGTTTCGTTTGTCGCGGGCTATTGTCGGAACATAATGCTTGGGGGTTCCTATGGGAACTCTGTACAGTTCCTGAATGCGGTTATTTGGTAAACAATAGGAATGTTTGCTAGCACGAGTTTGGTTAAGTGCATTGAAATTTGCTGGAAGATACGGCGAGGTGTAATTAGCTATTGAAAGGGATTGCGTGGGAATGGAGCGTGGAAGGAGGCGAGGAAGGAAGAGGTGAGAATGTGAGTGGAAGTGGACGGTCTGTAGTCAGACGCGCTTGGAAGTCGATGTAACATGAACATTAATTTGAAATCAACTTAACAGCAATCTTGTAATTAAAGTTAGTAAACAATATGATACACTCGAAGAAAATTAATCAATCTTCCTTTAAGTTCATGCATTTATAAATTAGAAAAGAATGTCTGATTTCTAGCATTTACTGTCGCTAAAAGTCACAAGTCCAAATTCTTCATTTACATCGGAATATAATATTTTATTATCCAACTATAATAATCCAAAAACCAGTTCATTACGTTCTTCATCGAGTAAAACAAAGTAACGTATCAAGATCTCCGCGTCGAAGTTTTTCTCCTCATCGATCACTTGAAAATGATCCTAGTCTCTATTATACCTCGTTTCGCGCAGTGTTATTAATTCCCTGTCAGAATACAAATTTCTCCCACCGCTGAATAAAACCGACAGGAATACTTGCAACGTGTAAAGCACACCGGCCGGAAGAACTTAGCGACTGAAGGATTAATTACCGACTCATTTGTATCCGTGAAGGGAGGTTTCCCCTTTCGGCATATCTGATTCGTTGAACGCAACCAGTTTGCTCCTCTTATCGTGGGTCCCAGTTGATGAATTCCCTCGTAATTGATGATAGACCACGGAGTCTCCCACGGCCAAGGGAGGGCAGAGTCCATCCGCAGTAGTATAAACCGTCATAAGTCAGGCGCAGGGAGCCGTGGCCTGGGTTCGTAGCTGCGATAACGGGGTAGGGTTTCTTCGGGTTCCCATCGGGTTAATCTCTTGATCGTATATCAAGTCAAATGAATTTCATTATCCCACCAGTCCGTTCAGCATGAAACGTGAATATCACGGCTGGCTATCTACGATTAAACGATACACCAATCGCACACAGCCCTGTCGATATTTATGGGTCTGCTGTTTGAAGCATGATACAAGGAACACTCTACGTAACTGCACTAAAACTACGCTGTAATCGCGTGGTGAAGAGTAGTGGCAGGAGTACATTGCGATCACAGTATAAAAGCGCTGTTAAAGCGTAGTGTAAACGCAACTATAAAAGAATCCCTGCGTGGCCACGTTGGGAGGATGATGTACGTGGGATTATACACTTTACTCTGTCGTGGTTAGTCTCATTGGTGTATGAGGCTACACAAAGCACTTCCTAAAGTCCAGTAATTTGTATATCGATCATCGTTTCACCTGGAAATACATATCCCGTTGGCTCTTCTTGCTCCAGTTTCGCAGTGCTACCTTGCAAGCGGACAAAGCGTCGCACAGTGGTTCGAGTATACTACATGCTAGCTGGACAAAATTATTTTTTCGCGGGTTTGGGTTTGTATGGGGTTCAAATTGTTAGAAAACAAACCTGATTCGTATTACAGTTTATTATTTTACTAAAAATATCAATAAAATAAAAATATGACTAATTAGAGGAAAAAGAACAAAACGACAGTATTGTACTTTAACTATAATATAATTATCAGTTATAACATTAGGTATGTCTATTCCTGTAATTTCTAAGTTTTAAAGTTTAAAACCTGGTTTTTGAAATCAGTTTTCTCAGCATCGCTATTAAAATAGTGTTTTACTAGATGTTCCACGTCATTCCACGCGACAAGGGTTGAATGTACGGAAAGTAGAGACTTTCCATTTTTTTTTAATCAAATGATCGACCTGCAAAAATTTGCAAAACATACATGCTAGCTGGACAAACGTATTTTTTCGCGGTATTGAGTTTATATGGGGTTCAATTTGTTAGAAAGCAAACCTGATTCATATCATAGTTTATTATCTCACTAAAAATCTCTACAGCCGAGCGTCGCACTCGAAAACTATTCACAAAACATAGTTTTGCAAATTTTTGCAGATCGATCATTTGATTAAGAAAAAACTAGAAAGTCTCTACTTTCCCTACATTCAACCCTTGTCGCGTGGAACGACGTGGAACATATAGTAAAACACTATTTTAATAGCGATGCAGAAAAACCAGGGTTTAAACTTTAAAACTCAGAAATTACAGGAATATACATAATGTTATAACTGATAATTATTGTTAAAGTACAATACTGTGGTTTTGTGCTTTTTCCTCTATTGAATCAGTCATATATTTATTTTATTGTTATTTTTAGTGAAATATTAAAGTGTAATACGAATCAGGTTTGTTTTCTAACAATTTGAACCCCATATAAACCCAAACCCGCGAAAAAATAATTTTGTCCAGCCAGCATGTAGTATACTCGAACCACTGTGCGTCGGTGAAAACTTTCTCGAGGATCAAAGACGATCGCCTCCGATCCCCTCGAAATCATTTGAAAAGCTGCTGCGCGCCTAACTGCGAGGGATCAGTAGTTCATTCGGCGCCATTCCGCAACGCAGATGCCGATAAGCTTCACCATATAATCGATGGAAATTTATTAGCCCGCTTGCCGTCAGTTCTACTTTTCTTCCCCGTCGTCGAAGGGAAAGGGGAGTTTACTTTCGTTGTAACTTTGGGCTGAATGCACTGTGCACTCGGCTCGGCAAGAATGTCGTAACTTCAGGCACACTTTCTCCATTCCCTAGCATCTAAGCAACGCTGCCGACTCTGTAAAGCAGCACGAGCCCTCGAGCGTCTCTCGCTGTACGGATCACTATATTCGTTGTTACGACAGCGGATTTACGACACGTTGAATTTTCCAATAACTCAAGGTACTTACTGCACCTCAGTTTAGTTTAACAACTCCAGATCGCGCGGAGCCCCGGATATCCCCGAGAATCGCTGGCATACGTTGCAATCCGTGCAGCCTGTGAAGACGAAGGCGTGACCCGCGAAGGAAGTGATTCCTGAAGCGGATTAAATGATCGTTACCCCGGCGTTCGCGCGCCTCATAAAGCCCGACGGTCTTTCGCGCTCGCGGAACGGCGGAGCGTGTTCTTTCCGCGCGGAACGACATCGACATCGATCGTCGCTCGTAAACGCTGTAATCGCGAGGCTCACGTGCGCCGTGAAACCGATTTGTCCAAAGTGAAGAGCTGCTTCAAGTTCAGACGAGCGTGGCTGAGACTCCTGGGGTAAAATCCTCCTGCTAACTCTTGTCGGGTGCCAGGACGTCGCCGAGCATGAATATTCCAGCGGCGCCGTTCGCGTCGACACTTCCGTGTAATCCTCGGGCGCATTCAATGAGAACGCTGTTGAACCTGTAATAAGCCTTGCCACCCATTCTATCGTAGATTCAATGGGACATCGCGTGGCTTCCTTCCCCTGCCGAAATCAAATAATAACCCTTCGCTTCGAGCTTCGTATATTCCCTCGGGTCAAAAGGACGTGCCACACTCGGGGAACGTGAAAGATTTTATCCCACTACTCGTTGCTTGGTAACTGCAACGTGATTGTTTATAAAGGACAGCTTGACCCGAATCTATCACGAGAATTGATCGATTTATAACGTCCCGAAGGCATTTCTTTGCTTCCCCTTCCCGAGTTATTTATTGCTGGCTTTGAACTTGGAGGAGTTACGCCCATTTCGTCGGATGTCACTGAGTAAAATGTAACTTTCGCAAGTGAAATTCCTCGAAGAATAGAACCTTCAACTGCCCTTGATTTAAAGAGTCCCCTAAGAATTGTATCAGGAAAGAAATTAACTCACGAGGAGAGGTTCCCAGGTGTCCGCCTCCGATTGCTTTGAATTTTGAATATATTGTAGAGCACCGAAAAATAAGATATACGTGTTTTTTTATAGCGGCCCGTTTTCATATTTAGGGGGTTTCACACTAACTCCGTATCTTATTTTTCGGTCCTCTGAAACATATCCAAAATTCAAAGCAATCGGAGGCGGACACCAACTATTCTTATGAACTTTGGAGGGTGATTTCAACCCCTAAACATTGAAGCAGGCCAAAATAAAAAGACGCGTATTTCTTATTTTTCGGTCCTCTAAAACATATCCACAAACTAAAGCAATCGGAGATGAACATCTGAAAATCTTATAACTTTGGGGGTTGGTTTCACCCCCTAAACATGCAAACGGACCAAAATGAAAAGACACGTGTTTCTTATTTTTCGGTTCTCTAAAACATATCCAAAAACCAAAGCAATCGGAGATGAACACCTGAAAATCTTATAACTTTGGGGGTTGGTTTCACCCCCTAATTATGAAAACGGGCCGCTATAAAAAAATACGTATATCTTATTTTTCGGCCCTCTAAAATATATCAAAAATTTCAAAGCAATCGGAGGCGGACGCCTGGGAACCTCTCCTTGTCAGAGGAGAGAGTACATTCTGCGTGAAATCGGACGAGTGACTTACCCCTCGGTGAGAACGAGTTCGCATGTATTTCGGGGGTCCTGGACCACGGTCAGAGGATGCTCAACCCCAGATCCTGTAAACTTTTTAAGGAAGTCACGTCCCGTTCCACGGGATTCAATAAGACGGAGTTGGACTTCCGTCTTCCTGTTCCTCAGAGGCGAGAGAAAGCGTATTTTCCGGCGGGGATTCACGGGGGCTGCATTATTCGCAGCCCTTTTTGCAGATCCAAGTGGCAACACGCCGCTCACCCGACAGTGCGCCCAGTTGATATACGTCTCTTCTATGGCTGGATTTACTTGCAACGCCCTGGAATGACTAGTTCTTACACGTGGAAACCGACTTACAGTCGCTCCGCGAAATTACGAACGGAATTTAATCCGCTGGGAAGAAATCTACTTCCGCGGAATTAGGAGTAGACTGCTTAAAACGGAAGAGACGATTGAAACTATTGAAGGTGTGCTCTTCTACTGTGTCCCAAAACAGTGTGCGATAGATTCTCCTCATAATTATTGGAATCACGTATTTCGTGGATCGTTTCCAATTTTACGGGAAATTCTGCAGAATTCTTCTGCGATCAGTTTCCAAGAAATTCAACTGAAGTTTACAACACATCTCGACGTGCCAGTCCACGGGGGGCTACGTTTGGAATGGTACGCTCAGTTGGTTGCAAAAGTTATTATTAAATCGACCCGACGATTTTTCACTTTAACTCCGGCTACTCTCTATTCCTTTTTTGTGCCTCGCTCAAAGAGTAAGGGAGATCGGTGAACGAGACGGTCAAAGCCACTGTCGATTCGATCCCCGTATCACTCGCATGCACCCTTTGTCGAGTTTAATGCGACGCATGGACGGGCGTGAAGACGGTCGATTGGTCGAGTGCTGTCATGCGCGTTATTACATCTGCTGTGTTTCGTTGGACGAGCGGAGAAATAGGTATATGATAAACTTTATCGATTCCACGCGACGTTCGGTGTGATTTTAACCGTGAAAACCGTCCCACCGTCCCCGTTACGAGTTGGAACCGCCGCGTCTTGGACGTCGCGTATTTTATTTCCCTCAAATGCCGGTAACCACGTACAGAAACTTTGCCCTACCCCACCCAAGCGGTATCGAACTTAATGAAAAGTGCCTCTTAGCGGGTCAGACGAACTGCGAATTCTTTCACGAACTTTTGACAAAGGGGCAAAGTTTCTGTGGCAAATAGCAACGCGGTCTGTAAAGGATTGACCATTTTTCTAAACTTCCGGGCTTCTGACTTCTGAAAATTATAATTGCAATTAGCAAGCCTGATAACTGCGAAGTTCACTCGCCAAATTGTACGCTGAATGCCGTGTAATTAAATGTAACCTCTATGAAATTCTCCCGTTTTTCCTGCAATTAATTTAATCATCGCTGAATACCAGAAAATTATGGATATTTCATGGATAGTTTGTCAGAATTTGTCGGAATAGTCGTTTGCCTGAGAATCGGGGGAATTAAGGGGACGCGAGTGTTGTCGACGCGGGTTAACACAGCTCGTTCTATCGCTGACAGTAGAAAATAACATCAGTCCGTTGATCGCTATTAATCCGCGGCCGGGGTTAAACGATTTATCCTGTAACGCAATTCTCGTGCTTATTATTTCCGAGTAAAGCCCTGTTTCCAATAAAGAGAGAAGCACCAGCGAGCGAGCCAGTCGGTCCTTTTCGTTTATCGATAAACTGGTCGTCTGTCTTCCAAAATGCCCTGTCGATTCCGCCGAACAGCGGCTTTAATTGCGTTTAATCGGGATAGGCAAAACGATGGTGTTAAACACCCTCTGATTGCTTTAGGTAAATATAATGATGCTTTTTAGGAAGTTAAATTCTCGCGATGCCGGTGGAATGGGTTTAATGGGAATGATTACGCTAATTAGGTACGCGTGGAACATATTGTATAGCAAATAGTAGTGAATTCTAATGTATGTATTAGGGGAGGGTTGTCTATATCGTACCATTTAAGACATTTTACGTTATATTTCATATTTGGTACTAATTTGAACGCAAATGACTGTTGGATATTGTAGCTTGATCTTTTAGGCACCTACTGTTATATGCTTAACCTTTTCTTCAGAACAAATTAATCTGATATTTATCTTTTTGTCACATACTGTAAAAGGTACAATTTAGGCAACCGGTCTCCTAAATCGTACCTCCACTAAAAATAGTATCAATAACAAATAGAGAAGAAAATATTCAACATGAAGTAATGATTATTATATAATTACATATACATATGTATATGGATCACACACAGACCGCAATAACCTATGCATTTGATATATGTACATAACCTATATAACATACGAGTTGTCAAATCCTACTGGTACGATTGTAGTGGTACGATTTAGGAAACATGATCAATTTATTTATAAATATCAATTTAAACTTTATAATGAATGTAATATGTACTTAAAATGAATGTAAAATATTCTACATTAAACCCGCTTTTAGAAAAATACAAAAATACTGGAAAAATTGCATTGTTTGATTATTATCGGCTAAAATAAACTAGTAAAAAATTACATCAATCATACCTGATTTTTTAAAATGTTTATAGCACGCACAAAATAGGATGCAAGCTCAAAAGGTTTTGTTTCTATTTCTTATTTCGCATTTACTTGATATTTTTATTATCAGATGTCGTTTGCATTCATTAATTACTGAGAAATTGACGAGGTACGATTTAGGTGACCAGTACGATTTTGGCAACTCTCCCCGACAGTAGTGCGATTCAAGAATATTCTAGTTAGAACAAACTCCACTGGCCATTCGAAGTATCTTTATGATGCTACCCCCATCAGAACATCTCTCGTTTCTTCCTGCACCCCTACAAGTAACCATTAGTGACCATTTAATCCTGTCCCAACTGTAAACTGACAGGAAGCAGAAATTTCACGGCGATATTCAGTGGATCAAGCAAGTCCACAGCCACTGATTTAATCGCGTTCGCTAATTTCAGCGCACAGATCCCCCCTAAACGATTTGCCCGTGTCGTAAATATTGACCAGAACTCTATCCAGCAGAAACACAAATTGTATATTGTTCTCGCCCAGAATGTTCGGGAAATCCACGATGAAACTAAAATCACACTCCCTCGTCCGCGATTTCGTGACTGCGTGAGCACAGAACGCTGGGAAAAATTGTTTTAAATAACCGTGCAAACTTTACACAGACAACTCGCCGCGAAGTGGATCGTGCGCCACCAAAATGTACATATCCCTTAGCTTCGAGGAATATTAAGTGAAATCGTTTATCAGACTGTACACACGATCGCTCGTTCGCGTTGAAACGTGAAAATGGGTTCTTCTGTATCATTCAAGCTCGTCCCTCGTAGCTCCCTCTTCCTCGAATATTCTGCGTCATTTAGCGTCGAGTTATCAGAAATTTCCCTCCCACGGAACTGGCGTCGGCATTTTTCACAGTCACCCTCTTCAGACACCTGTTATCTGTCGCAACGCTTTCGTATCTCGCATCGTGACGAAGTAACACGTCCCTCACGGAGAACGACGCGCTTCACGCTCGCACGCGAACGGAGGCGATTGAATAATCGTTATCGTGTTCACGCGACGTTTACACCGAGGGGCGTCCCATAAGTTAACACCGCCGTAACAGTTGTCGATACAAGTGGCTCGAATCTAAATTCGAGGAAATTGCAGCCGGAACCGTAGAAGAGGGCCGAGGAGCTGGATGCACACGCACGATTACGATTCGCGAAACTTTCGCAGCTCATTCCGATGAAATTATAAGGGCGCGTGTAGTTTCTCAGCTACGAAGAATCGACTTCAAACAACGATCCACTCGTGATGTATTTGCTGCCCTCGCGGGAAGTCCACTTGGCGAATGGGAGCTCCCCAAATAAGAAACCGGTGAAAAGGGCCACGTACAAGGCGAGCTGTTTCTTAAGACAACACAAAGGCCTGCCGAGTGTAATAGAGTCAAAGGGTGGAGGAATTCTTCGCGATCGATTTTCTATCCCCCCTCTGTGCTGCATCTTTCCACGTAACACACTCCAAACAAGCATCTCTCCCTATTTTCCTCGCCGACGAACCACGGAGCTCGCTGTGAAATGAAGAAACATGCAGATTACACGATGGTACGAGCCACTTTCATAGGGCACGCTTGCAACAGAGCGTTCGGCTTACCGAGCTTAGAGAAGCGCCGAGTCATAAACCGATTCGTGGCTGACTATGCGACGTGTTCCCGAACCAGAGAACGACAGCTAATCCCTTGGAAGTGAACGTTGTAAACCATAAGCCAGCCGGATTGTTGGAGATTCTAATGGGCGCGAGGGACTCGATTCTTCGACTAAGGAACGATCCCGCGGCGGGCTTGACCGCGGCGCACCCGCGAAATTTCAATTTAACCGTGTCACATTTGATCGGCACTTCGTTAACGTCGAATGTTCTCTTCCGGCAGGACGTGGCATCGGGCGATATTGGTTCTCTGCCTGTCACGCGGCCCGAAATTGCTTAAATGACCGTGACACAATTCCCCCAAGACTGTCTTTTGTGAGGCTCCAACGATATGATAAATATTCCGCTTCGATTATTCCATCGCGACCTCTCCCCCTCGCGGTGCCGATAGCTCTCCTCCCTTCTTATTCGGCGAAGCTGCGGCTCATGGACGATAAACATTTTTCTGCCTGGCATTCGTATTACCTGCCGTTTGCATATCAGTCGCGGCGAAGTTTATACAGAAAGTTCCCGCGCTGGATATTGAATTTCCTATTGGACTTTTAATATCGGGGCTTCGTTTCGCCGACGGAGGATGCCCCGCAGTGAAATCGCCCGCTGAAATGAATTCCCAATTACCGTGCTAAACACTGTTCCAGACATTGTTACAAAACACAGGCACGGCAGTATGTTTTTAACGAAGCCGGGGACAGCCACTTGCCCCATTCGTTTCGCTTTTGTACGTGTACCGGACCATTCACCGTTTCGCGGGAAGTGAAGCAGCCGCATCGAGGAATAATTCGCACAGAAATGTTTAACGATGCTAAATCACGTGAAATATTCCCGAAAGAGTAGGAGGCAGTATATTACACGGTATTATCGCGGGATCCCGTTAATCTGCGAAATTCCGATAATGTTTCATTGTTTTCCGCGCATGCAAATGATTGTTTTTAAAGAATATCCAATCACGAATTTCAATATTCTTTTCTCGATTATTTACTCGTCGGAATTTATCTGTGGATACATCGAGTTCCAGTTTTAATAATCGACTGAACCGGGTTAAATTACTACCCCCGAGTTAAAATACGAGAAACTATCTCGCCCCGTGTGAATCGTCACCATGTTTCGGAGCAAGCCGACGAGATATTCCCGCCATCAGAAGAAACCACAGAAAAGCGGCCGTGGGTCGATTTGTCGTTGAAAGCCGGCCGTGTTGCATAAACGTCTGACCACAGGTACCCTCACGGTATCGCGGTTAAACGTTCTCCGCTTAATTAAACATAACGCTCCGCGGCCGTTCAGATCTAGGGACAGTAATCCCCGGCGAAAGACGCTGGAATGCCGGGGGAACGCGTACGGCGAAAGCCGATTTGCTCGTGGTTCGTGATATAAACGGGTCACGTTATCCAGAAACGGTGTGCATACATTCGTGAGGAAGCTAGGCAATCCTCGAAAGTCTCGAGTTCGTAGGATTACTTTTCAGTGACGCCCACCACATTTTCCTACTCCGTCTTGCGTGCAGTCTGCCACAGGTCATATGCATCAAAGAAACCTCCCCTGATTTCGTTTGACTTTGTAGTTTGTAGTTAATTGGACGCAGTAATCAAGAGGCCGCGATGAACGCGCCGCGGAAAGACAGGGGCAACATCGTTTGGGAAATTCCGCCAGCTTCGTCGTCCAAGCATTGTACAGTATGTTCTCTAATACAGCCTTTATTATGGACGATATGATACGCATAAAGATCGATCCGTATGGTAGAAACTAGGGCTGTTCGGGCGGCTTGAAATTCGCACCGAGCCGGGACTCGGTTTTCGAGCCGAGCCGAGTACCCGTAAAATTCGGACGGCCCGAAAAATCCGGGTAGCTCGAATTTGTTTCGAGCGGCTTGAAAAATTCGGGTAGTCCGAATCGTTTCGGGCCGCCCGGAAGAACCGGATAGCCCGAATTGTTTCGGGCCGCTCGAAAGAAAGGGCTAGCTCGAATTGTTTCGGGTGGCTCGGAAAATCCGTACGCCTTGAATGTGGTTCGAGCAGTTCGACTATGTTGATATCTCGAAAACGTATCCATAGAAAATCTTTTAGACCTTATTTTGGGAATCAGCGGCCTATTTTACATAAGAAAAAAATAATGGCATCTGCTGCGCAAAATGGCTGTAAACTAGTGTTATTTTCAATTGTTACCGAATATTTCTATTTAACGTTTGCATTTTATTTATTCGCATTATTCATAACCATCATTTACATCCCAGTAGAAAAATATTTCTTAAAATATTCCATACCGTTCGAAATATTTCACCTACTCAACATAGTCGAACTGCTCGAACCACATTCAAGGCGTACGGATTTTCCGAGCCACCCGAAACAATTCGAGCTAGCCCTTTCTTTCGAGCGGCCTGAAACAATTCGGGCTATTCGGTTCTTCCGGGCGGCCCGAAACGATTCGGACTACCCGAATTTTTCAAGCCGCTCGAAACAAATTCGAGCTACCCGGATTTTTCGGGTCGTCCGAATTTTACGGGTACCCGGCTCGCTTTATTCGAATACCCGAACAGCTCTAGTAGAAACGTGAGGGAGGAACGAAATGCAAGAGGGCAAAGGGGAAGCGGACCGTCCATGGTCGGACGCGCTTTGCGAACCAATATGATTGGAAACATACCTTCTCGTAACTCTCCATTGACTTGTTATCACAAAAAATCTGTTTCAAGCGGAAGCTACGCGGATTAATGAGAACTTGAGGAATGTATTACACAAGAATTTGCACGCTATTCGGCAAATCACGCCGCTTCGGGCGGAATCTACCCGGAACGAATGGTACCGGATCACCGCGGAGCTCGATCGCGCTTGGAAATCGTACCGGGTTTCATAAAACGAGGCTGTCAAAGATGCACATGCGAAATATCTCGCTGTTTCCCATGGTCCCGTTTATCTCGCGCAACAAAAGAGAGGATTATTATCGTGGCTCGCGAGAAGCACGAAAGCGGGACGTTATCGGCGTTAACGAAACTCGCCGAGTACCTTCCGTTGCCGTGGACGGTAACGATCTCGGCGTTCAGCGTATTGGAAAAACGATACGCGTGCACTCTCTCGCAGTTCCCACTCGATTTCATCCACTGGCCAGGATATCGGGCCCCGGCTGCCGACATATTTTCGTTGGAAATTCGAGATGACGACAGAGGGCTCGTGACGGCGGCTGTCCACGAAGGAATAGCCCTCGATGTTCCGTGACGCGATGGCTGAGTCGGGCGCGTTATCCTGGGATGACAGTGTAATACCTCGGCGGATGGGAATATTTTTCGAGTGACGTGGACGAAGGACGAGGAGGAAAATGGATCTACCTCGTTTCGGGATACGGAGCAGCTGATGATCGCCCGAATCGATGAATATCGTTGACTCTCGAGGGAAGAGAATGGATAGCAAAAGATCAGGAAGCAAGAGGATTCTCACAGCGTGATTAATCACAGTTTAAGTAAGAAAAGGTGCACAGGCCTCTCGTTAATGAACGCGAGGATGGCCAGTAAGCGAAGGTCTCGCAACGGCCACCGCTTGGATTCGAGCCTAATAGCCCGTTGACCTTTCAGCACCTGTTGATTGTCGTTTATCAACGATTTGCATGCGCGCAGATTCGCCAGGTGATCCTGGCTGCTCGACGAAACGAAAGGGTTGTCCCCGAGTGGAGACCGAGCGGTCTGCTGATCGAGGTAGCAATCCCCTGATGAATCGTTCGCCCTCTCTACCGTTGGCGAGTTTATTGATTCTCGATTCGAAGGAACGTTCCCGCTTCCCTGGACCGTGTCCCCGTCGTTATTAGCAAATTGAAGTGCGTACCCGGCCATCGAAAAACTTGCGGAACTTGGGCATTAAACGCTTTCGAGGAATTCTAATCGAGCATTGAGACTCCGAGGACCTTGGAGCGTGGCTGGACCGAGGCTGGGGTTATAATATTTTATGAGAGGCGTTTGATGAATTGAAAATGGGAAGGTGATAGTGGCAGAAGCGAGGCTGACGGGCAATTAATCGCGATGGGTTCATGGTTGGTCGGAAGAAAATTAATGTTTCTTCTTGAGCAACTTGGGTGCCAGTTCGAGGTACGATGCTTTTTCTGTTGCCACGAGACCGACAAATTGTTGCAGGACTCGTAATTCATTTATCTATAGCGGAAAACCTCGTTAATCGTTCCTGAGTACTGTAACCTTGGTCTCTTCTATTCTTTCTCTCTCTTTTTCCTTCTGGCATTAAAGCCTCTGCTTGAAGAAGTTGTAACGTTGTTCGAATTCCTGCCGAAGTTCTAAGGCTGCTCCGTATTGATTATCGAGAATATTGGAATACCGAGGATGTCGTTGTTTGAATACTTCAAGCACGTAATTAGAATAATCGCGAGGCTTGACGAATCTACCCGGCACGATACGACGCAGCTTGGATTTTGCAATAGATCAAGGAAAAGCTTTCCGTGTTTCATTTATGCAAGCAAGAAAGAACAAGCGATCAAGGTGGCAAAGGTTAAACTCTATATGAGGGATGTCGCGAAGGTGTAGAATGAAAATGCTACAAGGTCTTAAACCGGGGATGGTCCGAAGCATACTTCCATGACGATACTGGCGAGCTGCAAAGCTGACTGTAAAATGCAGAACGTCGCGCGTCAAGGGTGGAAATCGGGTAAAGGGTCGTGGGAATACTGACTCACCCTCACTATCTCGAAACACACTTTTTTCAGACTTCTGCACGGTCTCTTCGGTGCCGCTGCGATTCGTTTTATCGATACGATACAGAGGGTGCAATAAAAAGCTGCTATCTCGGGATTTCGCGATCCCGCGTTGCCCTTCTAACGAATTATCTCTCGTAAAACACACGACTCGATGCACCGCGGACGCCAGGCTACGATAGCTCGCAGATTTTACGAGGCGTCGTTGAAACCCTCCGCGCCCTTTCACATTTAGCGATGAACTTGTCTCTGTTTGTTAACACGATACTGTACCGCAGTCGGGTTTCCGATTTCGTTGAATGTTTCAGAGACTTTTCAGCGTTGCAGCCTGCATGTTTTTCCACTAGCTTGCTTCAGCAACCACATTCGTCGTTTTTTTATAGCTTCAGCTAAAGCTCTTGTTTGCAGACGTCATGAGTGATTTTATCAAAGTGTACCGATGGATGTCTGTCTTCTTTTCTTCCTTTTCGCAAATGTTTTTGGCCGCGGGAATTGAGTAGGAATCAGTTTTTCAACAACACCTATTATGCTGTGCTTTCGTATTCTCCACTGAGTCTTTCTGACGTTTATAATCGACTGCTTCTATAACGATCCTTTAATTCTACCACTGTAATTTATTACTGAACTGATTATTCTATCTTTAATCTCGGTATGTGACTGGGAGCCACGAAATATGGTGTGGCACGAGCGCGAGCCGCGATGCAAAATCGAAAGCTTGAGAAACGGAGGCAATACGGCCGCGGATAAATAATGCGACTTTATCTAGACTCGCCACGCAATTTTCCCGCGAATGGCGCGTCGCCGGTGTGTTACGATAATTCTATTCAAAGGCTCCAGATCGCATCTATGCCGATACGAGAGAAATATCGGCAATAAATGGCACCCCGAAATCTCTACAGAAAAACAGATGCCGTAATCTTAACAGCGTCAGTTCACGCACACCATTGCCACCACTCTGAAGGTGTTTTTCCCCCCTTCATTGTTGAGCATAATTGGTCCGCACGCTGCTTATATTATCCCGATTTAAATGCAGTCGTAAATTCGTAGACATAGTTACCATTGCGATCGTAGTAACAGTTTGCCGTGTGTTCCGACAGTTGTTCATGATCGATAACTGCGCGGAGGACTGGCGGATCGCGATGACCTGGCGGAGGATGGGGCAGATTTCGATCGAATTATTAATCTGCGCGGTCCACCCGATCCCGGGTGAATACTACTTCCTGTGGACGACCAAGCTGGCGAACAAGGGCGGCAACTTCGGCTCGACGTGGGTGCCGTACGACGTCACTCTGTCGCTGCCGATGTTCTTCAGGCTCTACCTCATCTGTCGCGTGATGCTGCTGCACTCGAAGCTGTTCACGGACGCCTCGTCGCGCAGCATAGGGGCCTTGAATCGTATTAACTTCAACACCAGGTTCGTACTGAAGACCCTGATGACCATCTGCCCGGGCACCGTGTTGCTAGTCTTCATGGTCTCGTTGTGGATCATCGCCTCGTGGACGTTGCGACAGTGCGAGAGGTAAGAAAGAAAGAAAGTAAGCTCACTTCCTGTTTGTATGGCGAGGAACGACGGTAGAATTCAATTATCACCGAGATTAAAACCGACGGATGTTCAGATAGAAATTCAGCTCAGAACCGGATGGCTTTTTTTCACGAATATTAATATCTCCACTGTCATGTAACTGCCATGTAATCTCGTCGAAGCTCCCGCCACGCCGGAGAAGCAACGAATCCGAATTTCTTCGCCCGTTTACGGTATCGGGTGGGAAGGATTCCCCCCTCTCGGGACAAAGGCGTAAATCTCCGCGGCGGATATCGGTGGCTGTTAAAGCAGCGATAGAAGATTTACTAGGGGGCCGAGATTGCCGTTTCGCGGGTATAATTAAATTCTCCCGCGAGTAGCACGATTTGGGGAGTCGTGGGGGACTACAGAAACGATCAATCTCGTGGATGTGTAAGGCCTGGCCCTGCTCCCGCGGCCGTGTAAGCACAGATCCTCCGGTTCCTTTCTTCCGTTGCCCCAAGCCTCGATAAAACCTTCGGGGTTTCTCTTCCCCGCCCCCTTCCCGCCGCCGATGAATGGCCGTCTTCCGGTCTTCTTCCCTTAAATGAGACGCCGACCGAGCGCAGAACTTCCGCCCGCTCCGTCGAGAATGGCCCCGCTGAATTTTCAATCAGTTATCGGGGCTGTATTGTCGGAAGCCGAGCTCCCCTCCACCGTCGCGCGATTCTCTTTCTTCGCCGACGGGAGTGCCCGCGCCCTCTCGTACAACTTCCTGATTTCTCGGTCTCGACGAAATCCTGGGGATTTATCACGCGGCCACGGAAGGGACGATGGTCGACGATTCCAGGATGTTGTCCCCAGAGATAGGAAATTTCATCCACCCGCCGAGCTGGGGTTATTAAAGCGTTCGTCTGTTGAGCTGAGGTTTGGAGGTGAAACAGGAAGTGTCTCCGTAGAATGAAATTTCTCAGAATTTCGTCTTTATTCGGTTTGCTGATTGAATAAACTGCGTGGCTTGAAATGTGAGTATCGGGGAACTCGGTTAGGTTCAAAGAGACGGGAAACGAGCGTGAAAGTCGAGTCACTCTATTTCAGAAGTTTACTCGTTACTCTTTTGTTTATTCCTTGTTTTATCAAAATTGCACAGAAGGGGAGCCGATTCTGTTCCCTGGAACGTTAATACGCTCGTCCTCGCGCAGTCGAGAGGCCTTCCCAGGACCGTGCAACGTCCTCTTCCGGTTTTTATTTCCAGCTATCTCGTGCTCCCCAGAGCCCTGGTCTCACGCGGAATTAGAATTTTAGGCATGCCCGGTGCGAGAGTAGATACACCCTCCGCTTTCCTCTTCCCTTGGAAAGGAAGCACGAGGGAAATGCCTGCTCCCTCGAGATTCGCAGATTCACAGAGCCGAAAGCTTACTCCCCGTGTACGTGGGAATCACCGATAGAGCCTGTATTTTATCTAGATCTCCACCGGCGTGGCAGTAAAGTTCGAAGGACACTGTAAATTTCGCCGCTGAAATAACGCCATGATATCGATGGAATCGAGCTCTTCCGTCGAGAGTGGGATTTATGGGCGAGTTCTCCTAAAATGAAGAAGCTACGGTCCCTTTATCTTCCGTGGGACGAGAGAAAGAGACCTCTTAATATTACATCTCCACGAAAAAAGGAATTTCGGAAAGATGGTATCTTTCTGAAAGCTTCGACACTTCCTCGTGTCGTACATAAAGGACACAGGGGACTTCTCCTAAATTTATTTCAAATTCATAAGATCGTGTCGCGTGGAAAGTGAGACGGTAAATGCTTATTCACTGCGTGTTTCGCAGATGGATGATTCTATATGAATCGAGAAGTGTCTAGTTCCTTTCCTGTCTCTGCTCTTCAGTTTCCTAAGCCTTGCTGTGTCAATGATCCTCCTCCGCCCGTCAATAAATTTTATTCCCGTCTCTCTATTACTCCTCGAGTAATAACTCGCCATACGTTGTAGCTCTATGAAAAAATTAATATTTCCACGAAGCCCATGTTTCAACGTCACTACACTTTCGCGGCTTTTCACAATAATTCAGCAGCTGCTTAAAAAAGTGACGACCGGGCTCGCTTCCTTCTCCAATTTATTCAACGCCAGGTGTTCGCCGTTTCTTGCCCGTTTTTAAAAATTTCATCTTCACCCCGTTGTTCCGCCGCTTGTATTTTCGCAGTTTGCTCCGCGGGATGCTGCGGTCGTTTAATCCAATCGTGCAGCTTAATGCCGGAGGGTAATTAAAAAAAGAAAGGAAGGGTACGCGACGATTGAAACGTATAACGAACGAAATTACTTTTAACGACGTCCGAGGGTGGACTGCTTGGTAAACCGGAAGAATCTTCGCTGGAGAATGTAGCGGCGGATCGATCTAATTGATAAATTGAATCGTCGGTTGAAAGTGGAGCTTTTCATGAGACATAAAAGGGATCGCCCTTGAAAGGGATCTGTCGTAATGCTATCCGTCCCATTAGAACGTTCCGTTTAACGACGGGGATTAATCCGCGCGTGTTATTTTGACGTTCGATTTCCGATAATGAATTTCGCGGAGAAGAAGAGGCTTCGTTGCATGCATTACAACGAACGGCGGGCTCGTGATTTAAAACAATGGCATTAACATAACAGGATCCGTGTAATTAATCCTTCGAGTCGGGAATCGATTTAACGGCGTCTCCTGAGATTGGAATTTCGAGCAGCGAACATGGTTCCCGGGTCTCGGGGAACGTGATTCGTCTGTGCATTGTGAAATTAACGGTTCCTTCGCGCACTGGAGTGACAGTGAAACTCGTGAAAGATACATTGGGGCGTAAAATACGAATTTCACAACGGAAGCTTCAAGAATTATTTAAGATACATTTGTCAGATGACGCGTCTGTTCAGAATTATGAGACGCGTAAGTGGAAGTGTTAGGTACTGTGTCCCCTTGTAATTTATCTTCGATGGCATGCGTTATTTTGAGAAATGATTGAAGAAGTAGTTAGTGGAATTAATGAACGATAGAGACGCACATGTTGACAATTGTGAATTAGAAAACTAGATTACAGATGCTAGAAAATGTGATAGCTCGAGGCCATTGCAGGGACGCATTTTTTAATGAAAGTAGACCACCACTGAGATTACGACGAAATTACCCTGTTCCTCGTTTAAACGACGAAACATTTAGCCAGTAGGAAATATGATTATTTGCCCCCCTCCCCCCTTAAACGTTCCCTAATATTTCACCCTGTTTTCTCTTCTGTGGCACCAGGTTTCACGACGAGGAGCACGCGAATCTCCTTAATGCCATGTGGCTCATTGCTATCACGTTTCTGAGCGTCGGTTTCGGTGACATCGTACCCAACACGTACTGCGGTCGAGGTATAGCCGTTTCCACTGGAATAATGGTAAGGCTAGACTCAAAGTTTAATAATCGGGACTGCTCTCCCGAGAATATAATATATGCACTCATTGCTTGCTCCTGTTAAGGCAATCCGTTAAGAAAGCGCATTGCTAATCGACACACAGCCAGTTAACCCTGGAATGACTATGGAAGCAGCCAAAATAACTTGCGAACATGTCCAAAAATAATTCAGACCCCCGAAAGTCCTTCTAGGGTTAAATAGAATTCTCGTATAAATCCCTAACGTTTCAACTTCGTGCTGCAAACAGAAACTACCTATATATAGAGCTAGCTAGCATTAGAATTAAGTAGTCAGTATTGTATTCAAAGAAATAAATGAAACACCCTATCAGTATCTCCCTCGAATCATACGTCGTGCAGAATGCAGCTTCATCTTCTTATATGCGTAGTTGCCAATGAAATTCATCAGTGACCGAAGCTATCGAAGCTTAGAAAAATTTATTCGAATTCCACCTGAGCCAGAAGCATCGTGAACTTTAGCAGTGCGAAAGCTAGGGTTATCGAGCGCAGCGATGCACCGAGTTACGGTGCACTTGCAACATTCCGTCACGATAAACGCTACAGCCAGTCTAATTTCCCCATTGGGAATACCCCGCTTCCTTATTGTTATTGCTCTCTACCCTGATTCGACGATTTAGGAGTCGCAGCCGTGAATCGTTAAGCAATTTAGTCACTATCGCGGTCAATTTACCGTGAAATCCTGCTCGACGAACGCGTCTAATCGCACGGAAGCCCAGCGACGTGTCCAACTGCTCGCTTTCGTCGACGTCGCGGTCGTTCCTTTGTACAGAGCGATTCCTACAACCTAACGTATACAACGTCACGTGCAAACGTCCGAGGAGACAATGGAGGGAACGTTGTTCGCGGGACTGTCAGCTTGTAAGAATTGCCTTGCACTCGATCGATTTGATTTTCTTTCGTGCTTATTGCGATGCTGGCCTCGATGGAGCTCTGCTGGCGAGTCGGTTTTATCGTCGCGTTTGCATTTCTCCGGTGGCAATACTTCGCCCGAAGAAACGGGAGTTACGCGTCTGCTCGGGGCACAGCGCTGCGATGGGAATATAGTTTTAATTAGCAGCTCGGAAAATCTGTGAAATCTGTCTGTAACTGAGGCTTGCGAGGAAGATGAATTCGAGACGCGGCTAATTGGTCGGGGAAATGACAAACACTTGCTTTTAATGGCCTGGGATGGATTTTCGTAAAAGAATCGAAACGGACATTAGGAAGTCATTGTTTGGGACAGACTGTGCGCGGTAGAGCTAGAGTACTTGGAGAGTCTCAAGCAGCTCGGGTAGCAATGGAATCTACTCGAGCTGCGTGAACTGCTTCGAACTGCGTACTCGGGCAGCTCTAGCGCGCGCACACCATAGACCTGCTCCTTGTTTACAGGCGGACGTCGTAGTGGCAGGGAAACTCCGAAGATTCTATTAAATTAGTTCGTAATTAGCGCGGCTGCTAGTCACGTAATTAAATGTAAAACGGATAGCAGCTTCGAGTTCACAGGTACGTTTCACGGTGTTTTTAGGGCGCCGGATGCACGGCCTTGCTGGTGGCGGTTGTTTCCAGGAAGCTCGAGCTCACAAGGGCGGAGAAGCACGTTCATAACTTTATGATGGATACACAATTAACGAAAAGGGTAAGACGCATCTGCTCGTACATCTTGCGAGGATCGTTTCCTTCAGCATTGTACGTACGTGTTCTGCTACCGCTCCTGTGACCGTGGTTTATCGACAATTCCATTCGCGGACTGTCCGCCAACTGTCGGCCGCGTAAAAACGAAACGGTGCATCGTCCACTGATGAGAAGTGTCATCGCACTCCTCGAACTTTCCACCACGAGATGTATGTTTCAAAAAGTTAGAGTAACTTTGTAAATATTTGACGAAAAAAAGGGATGAATTTTTTAACTTTTTTAATGTTGCTCAGTTTTAAAAAGCTGTACATCTCGTAGAGGATGCTTCGAGGAATATGATGATGTTTGTCTATCATAGGCTGACGCGTTACTTTGTTTTTCTGTGGCCGGCAGTGGACGGGCAGTCCACGAAATCTATATATTCACGTGACCAGCACGATGTGTTTTAATATCTTTGTGTCGGTTGTCGTTTGTGAAATATTATTGTAAACC
Source organism: Andrena bucephala (assembly GCA_947577245.1). Taxonomy (NCBI): domain Eukaryota; kingdom Metazoa; phylum Arthropoda; class Insecta; order Hymenoptera; family Andrenidae; genus Andrena; species Andrena bucephala. The sequence goes on along the minus strand of OX387715.1, from coordinate 93,828,181 downwards.
TTCTTTTGTGTTCAGTCTCGAGTATGTGCTGTAGAGATTGCGTTGCTTTTAAAAGAGAATTATGTGCTGATTCAGGTTGAGGTAATGATGTGTACAACCAGGTGGATCGTCGTCACTTTGTCCTGTTCTTTGATTGTTTTGTGGTTTAAACGATGTAGAATGCTAAGAAATTAACGCACCCAGCTATTCGTATCAATGCCGCTGGAAGCTCGAGGGAGCCTCGTCAAAGGAATAGCGCTGTAAATCATTCCAGACGAGGTTCGGTTAAGTTCCAGGGCTGCTCAATTGGCCGCGACATTCTTGAGATGTGGCGAGAAATGAACGCATTAATTCCATCGGACCTCGAGGCAATAGCGTGCAGGCTTTCCTCGTCAGGAAATTTAAGAAGGAAATGCACTTTGTTCTGCCTAACAACTTGTACTTAAAATTCCGATGCATTCTGATTCCACCCAAATTGCTAACAAAATCGCGACTTTTATGTGCAACTTGTATTTCACACTCAGCATCGATATTTAAGCTTCTTTCTCAGCGACTAAACTCTTCGCTCTGCAGTTGAACATCCAACACAGTTCAGCTGGAAAACAGCAGACCTTAAAAAAAGATTACATCATCTCTACTTAAGGGGTCAGTCCACTGTGACGGTTTGAAAAATGAAGCTATTTTTAAAGATTTTTTTCTTCGTAGATACCACATGTGATGCAATAAATCTTTTTGGTGTTTATTAAGCTACTCTTATGTTACACAAAAAAAGTTAAAAGAATTTTTTCAATTTGTTTTAAAACTTTAAACGCGATTATCTCAGAACAACATTTTTTCAACTGGTGCAGGTGATTGCAAAAAAACTATTTGACCAATTAGTCCGTAATTTTTACATGTTATTCAGCAATTCAGTGGCTATGGCCGAGACCACGGAAACCTTTTTCGATTTCATACTTTTTACGAAGCAAAATAATTGAAAAATTCACCGTATTTCGACACTTAAACTTCAAATTTCCGCCATTTTGTTAATTTTTTATCTGTAAAAATAATCCTGGTTCCAGCGATAACCACACTCATAATGAACACAATACACTTTAACTTTTTTGTTTCAAATGCGTCGTTCTTCCGGAATCACCTGCACCAGCACTTCATCGTATTTTCAAGGCGCTCACGTCAGTGCGATATACATTTAAAAAAGAACTGTAAAAATTTCAACTAGATTTTTTTTATACTGTCAATAAGTGTATTAATAAGTAGACAAAAAATTATTTACGTTGAACATTCCGTTTACTAAAAAAAAAAAATCCTAAAAAAATGACAATTTTTCACAACTTTACACTGGACTGACCCCTTAATCATTTAGAAATGGTTAATCTTCATTAAACTAAACTCATGTGCGACAGTAGTCAAACCTAAGAAAGCTCGGCGCTCAAATTCACCCAAGATCGCAGCGAGAGGCGTCGCTCGTGTTTCCTTGCGTCGCCTAATGTGTCATTGTCATTTCTATCCGTTTTTGATGGTCCAAGTGTCGCGATCGATCGTCGCTGAGGCTGGCCAGTGCGGTCCTCGAACAAGGGAATCGCATCGTACGCGACAAAAGCTGCATCAGCCTTCGTCCAGTGACAGAAAAAACTTGAAAGATGGGAGAAAGAAACGTGACGGGACTAGAGGACGGATCGGCCGCTGTCGATCGAGTTAGGAAATCGTTTTCGAATCCCCTGATCGAGGAAAGCTCGAATGCTCGGGGCACAATCGATCCGAGAACTTCTTTCACGCGGTGAACTCGCCTCCTTTCGAGGTCTCGAGGAAATTTTCAAGGCGATTAATAACGAGAGACTGTCCCGAGCTACGGAGCTTATGAAGTATTCAGGCTCGTTACCGTTAACAAACGGCATGTGGACAACCATCTCGTGTCTACTTCTGGATCGAAGACTTTAGCCGCGGCTACTGAATTAACAAATAGCCTGCGATATTTATTAACCTCGCGAATACCAGGGAGTAGCGGCGTGGTCGCATGCATGACCCCGAAGAGAAGCTCGAGGGTGCCTTTTCAACCGTTGTGCGAGTGACACACGTACGATCCAGTCATGTTCCCGCGTGTGCAAACGGGAAATGCGTAAGACCTTCGAAAGGTTTAAATAAAGATATTGGGGCACGTTGGAAGAGAAGTGATTGCACATGCAGGGACGTGGCTTTAGTGATCACTGTTGTGGAGTCGATTGTGGTCACAAGACTAAATAAATTTTGTGCTGTGTATTAAGAGAAGCGGGAGCGCGGCTTAAACATGGTAAGTGGATAGTGGCTCTATTGTTCTCCCGATAACTCACGTTCATACTCTCGCTTCTCATCGAAATAAACGCGTTTCCGATCACTTGCTCGCGTCGATTCTCCGATTATTGGACGTTTCCAAGATCGAACTTATTTTATCGCGATTCAATGGCATTGAATTCTTATCCGCGAGCTTTAGAATTCGAATTAACCACGGATGAGAGGAGCTGGGCGGAAAGAAGCGTAGAAAAATCTTTTGCCAAGTTTTTCCTTAGTTCCCAGCAACGGAGATATCTGCAATGGTTCTAGATAAAAGAAATCATATTCATCCTTCAACTGCCTCTAGAATCCTCAACTTCAAACTTCTTATAACCCACGAAGATTGTTTCGTGAATTGAAATCAAGGGATATTGTAAAAACTGTTTGAATTTTCAGTGAAATTTGACGTAATAGAGGGAAGGGACCAGGTAAGACATGAATACAAATTATTATTCTCACGAAACTAGACAAATATCGAGAACTTGTGAATACAGTAACCACACGAAATATTTACGAAACCACTGGAAAGCAACAAAACTCTCAGAAAGAATACTATTGCACGCTGTTCGGCGAAGTTGTCATTGCGAAATCTGATACCCAGACTGATAGCACCTAAGCACACAGTAGAGTAACCCGAAATTATTCGTTTTATTGATGATTCCGTAACGGGCAGAAGCTAGTCACTGAAAACGAGCCGTAACACGAAGGGATTAAACTGATCGATCGGACGGTACAATTGTTGATAGCGAAACAACAAGTGCCGGATGAATAATCGAGCTGCCAATGTTCTGTTTCAGTTGAAAAACGCCGCGGCGAACGTGCTGCGCGAGACGTGGCTAATTTACAAGCACACCAGGCTGGTGAAACGTGTCAATCCGGGACGTCTCCGAACGCATCAGCGGAAATTTCTGTTGGCTATATACGCGTAAGTCGATAACTGACTTTTCGATTGACACCCATTAACCGGCGACCGCGCCGCCAAGGACAATTAACATCCTCATCCGTAACGAACACTTTCAGACTCAGGAAAGTCAAGATGGATCAGCGAAAATTAATGGACAATGCCAATACCATCTCGGATATGGCCAAGGTACCACCCGCACGCAAGTAACTCGGAATTCAATTAAACTTCCCCCGTCGGCCGCGTCGATGAAACGCTGCCCCGCGTATCGCGAGTATCGATCAATCGCCTCTTTGTGCCGACCGCCGCCAACCTATCGTTGGCAAATTATCCATGGCACTGGTGGATCTCGATCTGGTGGACCCGGGTGTCCCCAAAGCAACATCCCCAACCTGTTAACTTCCCAAAAGAGAATGTTCAGTTTGGTGGCATTTGGGTACCCTGAAGTAAAAAAGGAATAGTATCGCTTCTAGTCAACCCTAAGTAGTAACGTCCTTAAAATGAACCTACAGCTCGCGACCGCGATACCTACAGAGACGCACAGGGTTGAGAGACAGAAGAAGATGAACCGAGAAAGATGTTTCCTAATTTCATTTACCCAGAATGCTATCAAACACCTACATTTATCCGTCAACTCCACCTAGAACCCGTTATTGCAAGCCTATCCCTGTCGCTGACCGATCGTCTCCTGAACCCTGCAGACGCAGAACACAGTGTACGAGATCGTGTCAGACATGAGCACGCGCCAGGACGCCCTGGAGGAACGTCTGGTGGGCCTGGAGGACCGGCTGATCGGCCTAGAAGAGAAACTGACCGGTCTTCAGGGTCAGCTGGAGCTGCTGCCGGGGGAGCTAACCAAGTGCCTGGCCCGTATGGAGCAGAGACGCAACTTCCTTCACCCTGACACAGCTGTGGCGATGGCGACGCAGGGCGGCGCTGGCGGTGTCCCCACTGGTAACAGCATCTCGATGGGCATCTCGGGCAGCAACGTGCACCATCCACTGTCGAACTCGCCCCTGCTGCCGCACTCGAGGAGCGTCCCCAGCGCGCCCAGCACTCATCCTTGGCCAGTCAGTCCGGTTCTGCCTCCGGTTTCCAGCCGTACCCCGCACCTGGTGCCAGAAACCGGCAAGCACCACACTCTGGCGCATTCCACGGTGGGCACGACGACCACCTCCCAGTCGTCCACCAGGCTCACCTCGCAGCCGGGAATGGGGGGACTGGGCAACAGCCAGGGCTCCGACACGTCTGCACACAGCTGAGTCTCGTCTTTGCAGCCGCAGCACTCGTATTAAGGGCCCCCGACACGATGCTCGGTGGTCCCGGCCGATGCTCGTCTACCTTCGAGTCCCTCCCGCGCGATTGGCTCTACACACCGTACTCTCTCGGGGATAGGAAGTTTCTTCAGGTCCATCGGTGCATTGCGAATCCGTGGAACATCCGCGAGCCCCTTGGCTGGCAGAGTTCGACGATGGTTTAACGTCGGCTTGGCGGCGAGGGAATTCACTTCCGGGGTTGGGCGACCCTTTGGTAGCGAAGGCGGAGGGTACCTTTTAGCGAGGAAGGTATTTTTTTTTTTGGAGGATCTCCGGTTGAAATCGAGTTTTGTACGAGGGAAATCGAGAAGGGGTGAGTAAGAAGTTGCGACAAATCAGTTTAAGCAGTTTTCGGACGATCTCGTGGTGTTTGGGGTCTGGCCACCTCGTGGCGAAGTTGAAACTTGATTTCCATAGTTTTCCTCCGGGGTTTTTTTTTATCAAACTGGTCGATCGGTTTAAATGGAGTTTGAGAATTGAACCTCGCAGCCGTCGACGGGTTAAACTTGTCTCGCCTACTTTTATAATCGCAGTTAAAACGAAAGTCTTGCAGTAGCATAAACAACGGGTCCAATCCTCTTCCCGATTGACTGTCTTCTTACTAACGAGAACTAAATGCACGTACACAGAGACGCTAAAAGGAGGGACCTTTGGCACGTTAGAATCGATCCAAGTTTCGAGACTCTTGGAGGCGTGTATAACGAAAGGGAGGGACTCACAGGTACGGGCGTCATCTTCCACTCGCTGCGAGCTGCTCCCCTGCCCAACTTGCGTGCCTGAAAACTTTTTTCTTAATATTTAAATATATATTCGACACACGAACTCCATCTTATCTCTGTATACCTCGTGAAGAAGGACGCGGACAGGCACAAAAACGTGTGTGTAAGAAGAAGAAGGAGCGCGCGCGGAGAACGTCTCCCCCGAAACGAAGGGTGGCTCTTAAGGAGGACAAGCACAGTGAAGTTTCCATTCGAACAAAACGGAACACGCCTCGTTTCGACCGGTCTTAGGTGATAAGTTGCCGATATTCGTGTGAAACACACAAACAGAGGGGGGGGGGGGCGTCGCGTTCGTCGGTAAGTTTTAATTTCTGCTCTGAATCGCGGATGCGACGGCGAGGGGATGAAAAACTAGCGGGGGAATATTTTACGAGCGCTTTACATGAGTAAGATAAGGAAGGCTCGCTTTCGGAGAACCGATAACGTCCGAGCGGTGCATCCCCAGCTAAAATTTTAAGTTATTCCAGCGGGGAGCATATTCCAAGTCACGTATGCCCCTTAAAACGGCTAAAGCACTCGAGTCACCCCTGTCGTCGCTATCTTGCTCCCCCTCCGAGTCTATTACACATCTTACGTTTTGCCGAATGGAATGAGAGATAGCTGAAGATTCAGGGCGTTTCTGTAGAGCCGCAGTCACGAAATAATACGTTTCACGCTGCTCGATATACGTACGTACACCACCCCTTGAAGAGTGTATCAGAAGAAGGAACCTCGTCGCGTCACAAGAAACTACGTTGCGCAGGCAACCGACTAAATTCGATTTGAAACTTGCCCCTCCCCCTTTCTTTCAACTTCCACCAGTTGATCGCTTCGTGACTGTACCCCGCGACATCCACCCCCTTAACGAGCTGCTTCCACTATCAAGAAATGATCAACTGTACTCGAGCCAAAGAGGGAATCCCCGACGTCGCAGGACCTCAGCGTTTCAAGAGCCGATCCTCCAACCGGAGAATCCATAGAAGACATTCATACTCACCCACCCACTTCAGAATCGAATCAAGCTGGACGAACTTTAAGGGCCACCGAGAGACCACGAAGTAATCACCCGGGGCTGACGAAGGGAGAACGCAAAGTGATCTTATCCGCTTTAACGTCCGTAGGTTACATAGGATATTATATTGTTAGTGTATACAAAGTGTATGTACACGGCGCACGGGTACAAAGGCTACGTTTCCACTGAAGGGGGAAATTTTTTATAAACGGGCTACGCACAGCGGTGTACACGTGTGTGCGTGTGTGTGAATGTGTGCGGAATGGACCACTCGCGTCGCACATGCACACACACACAGGCGTCGTGAATATTGATTTCATCGAAAATTGTTGTCGACGAAAACCGACAAGGTTCAAAAGGGATGCACCGTGCAAGTGTTTCTTTTATCTCTGGCGCTTTCGAAGGTTTTAAAGTTTTATTTTTATAACGTAAAGTGTGAGCGGCGTTGTAACGACTTCGATCATGTGCAAGAAGCTGACCTTCGCGTAACCTTGACCCAACTTCTTGCAGCTGAAAGTCGGGGAGTCACTGTTGCAACTTCTGCGGCGCGCATCTACTGCTCCGTTTAAAATCGCTGCCGTGAAATTCACGGGGAGGTAAACGATGGCGAAGAAATACTCTGGCATAGGTACTAATAAAGCTGTGGGGGGGGGGGGGGGTGGTTTCTAAATTTTAAAATGTACGATAGATCGAGTCTAGGTCCTCGGAAATTTCTGTCTTCCTACATACTCGAGTTCGTTTCGAAGTCGTTTCGAATACAGGGCGGGCCCACTGTTTTGGGACGGCCTTGCGTATTGTCTAGATTTCTTACTACGGAGATAAATTCGATCTGCAGGAGGATTTCGATGTGACCCTGTCACGAGGCTACAGGACATAAAGCGACTTTGGAGAGTTCATTACGTGGCCCCTTTTAATCTAGAGTACATTCGTCAACAGCGATTTCCCATGAAGCTAATATTTGCGAAATTATGCGGTTACTTGGTCCACCCTGTATACACACTCGAAGCCGTTGCCACGGCAAGATAGGCTTAATTAAACGAAATACGACTAGACAAATGGGAAGTAATCGATCCGCCAACGACATTTCGTTCGACGTCGGCAGTAGGGCTATATGAAATGCTGCTTTGGACAGGTGGTTCTAAATTACTGCAACGAACACTACTGCAACAGTAGTATACGTTATAATTACACATCTAAAAAATCACGGAGAAAGAAAATGAGAAAATTACGACCTGCTCTGAGGATCTAAACTTCTAATTATTCAAAAATTACATTGCAAGTTCAAAGATAAAAAATTCACAGTAAAGTACAATTTCCCTGAAAAATACTGTCACGCGTTACTATCCTTTGCTTCGGAGTTACAAATCGAGAGCTTTCCATTCCACGAACTTTGGTTAATGAGCGCTCGTGGCTCACAGCACTCCTGCGAAATACATTTCCCCGAGACAACTTTCAGTTTTACCACTTCCTGTTCAGAGTGCCGTTTCGTTCAATCCTGAAAGCCAGCCACACTCTTCTCGCGTGTTCGTATCGTGCGAGGCCGGTGAGAGCTGCAAGGGTCGCCGGATGTCGACGTGGCCAAGACTTGACTTTGTTGTAATAAATCGTTAAAAGGACTCGAGCTTTCCGGCCGCGTGACATTCGGCCAGCCCCGTTGCAGCGCTATCATCGATACCCGATATACAGGGAAATCGATATCGCCGGGCGCGACGTATACGTTGACGCGGGCGTATTATAAAGTTAATTACGTTAATTGATACTAAACAGTTGAAGTTGACTAGGGTGGTCGGGAGAAAACGAGCAGCGCCAGCGGAATTAATCGTCGTCACGCGATGCTGCGATTAATTTCTACGGCGCCACCGGGTATACATATATACATATAAATATATATAAAACACACACACAGCACATATACAGAAACACACGAGAAACGAACGATGAAGAGCAGCAGACAAAGGCAGACACACGAATATTGATAATATACTATGTTATGATATGTATTCCGTGAGACATTCATCCGTAATGTATTATTAATTTCGAGCGTAACGTAGCGTATTACGTTCTATGTCCACGCATCCGACGTGCATAATTCGTTCTTTCCGACACCGTGATCAGTAATCCTGAGGATGTTCAGACCTCCGAGAGTAACACTACCGACGACTTAGCGTGAAAAAGCAAAAACGAACTAAAAAAAGAGACAAAACAGAAACGAAACCGCACGACCGACACGTAAACCATCGGATAATAAATAAAATAATCGAGATTTTCGAGGGCAGACTGGATCTACCTGTTCTCAAACGCTCGCGGGGGCACGTCGAGGCTCGGATTTCTTCGGTGAATAGACGAAATCGATCCATCGGGGGAAAAGGGTCGCGCGACTTTAGCCCCCGGACACCTGCTTCAAGTGAAAACACATGTACACGCTCGGAAAAGAATAGAAAAGGACAGTCGATCGACGAGAAGAGACCAGTCTGCCCTCAGAAATGATTCGAATGTTCGTTTCCGGGATAAATGTTGGGACCTGGTTTGTCTTGTCCGTCATTGTTTCTTTTCGAAAGCGTTGTTTCGCGGCTACTCCGAAACGCGAAACGGGACCAAAAGAAAAAAAAAGACAATTGTCACCAATGTACTCATCCCCCCTTCTTTCTTCTATCCCCATCTCTGGCTACCCCCACCCTCGTCCCCCTCGAATTTCTCTTCTTTCACTACCCCCTTGTTCTCGACTAAAGGACCGTCTACACTTCCATTTCTTTCTCTTCGAATCTATTTCCAAATCTCGGTCTATCACTTTCCTTAGCCTTCTACTGCGTTTCTCACCCCCTCTGTAAGCCTCTCCCTACCTTCTCCCTCTCTCGCTGTCGCGGCTCAACGTACTGGACACAACTCCACACGATATTTTTATATAGATTTCTTAAAAGTGCATTATAGTGCCAGGAAGACCACGCCAAGTAAGAAAAATTAAAAAAAAACGGTCTCGATATCGGAGCACTAGGCGATAGAGACAGGTTCTATAAGTATTACGTAATGTATAAATACGAGAGCTGTAGGTAAATCATCGAGATCATCGACTAGCATGGCGCACGATCGTGAGGGACACGTCGGACAATGAGAGCCGGCTCTGCCGCGAGGGATAATGGGGAATCGGGGGTTGGAAATCGTGGAAAACGGAACGCAGCGCGTCTGCGCGTCGTCGGTGTTTGCTCGATTCCGAGTCGAACAGAGGCGATTATTTGCTCGATCAACGGGAACGCCAATCGTCCGAACGGAGTTCTCGGATTTTCGAACGAATTTCGCTATTCGCGCGCTATCGTTCGCCAGTAATTGAGCGAGTCGGTAATTTTAGTTAATGGTTCAGCGGCCTCGTTAGACTGATCGGTACCATTGTTGCTTTGAGTCAGAAATTAGCATCCTCTGCCGGGTTCGAGCAGCTAGTGTCGGGAGAGTTCAATTTCATTGCGAACCCGACGACAGAACGCGATCAGTCCGAAAGGAATAGGTAAAAGATATAGCCGAATAGGAGAGTTGCATCTCGATCTTTCGAAGAAACATAAAGTTTTCCAATCGTGGCCCTAGCATTCGGAAACAAACGATATCCTTTAAGTATCGAATAGTTCGATGAGACTGTAATAGTTGTTCACGATCTTTACACCGAGAGAGATTATCGCTGGAAGAAACGATACGGTAGAGATCACGCAATATCACGCGGACCGAACCATATTCCCTGGGAAAATAAGTTGCATCTCCCTCTGTCGAAGTGATCCACGAATAAACAGAAAAGCCATCGACAATTACGCCTTCCGTGATTTTATTTCAACAACAAGCTTTACTGCAGAATGTCTCCCCGAACGGCGAACAATATTAGGAAACTTGTAGGGAAACGAAGTGACAAGACAGGAAACACGAAGAAACAAGGGAATCGCATTTCGTCTCGCGCTTGGCCATAGACGTACCCTTAAACCACGGTCCCACGTGTGCAGTACGTGGCGGAGAAAGTATCGGAGCATCGTTTCTTAAAAAGGATTACTCCCCAAAGGTAACACGCGTCGAGGAGCCGTTTCAAGGGTGTTCTGCGTCGCGAGATGCACTTGTGGGAACGTGACGTTACACCACAAAAATAATGTGCGTGATGAGAAGGATCGTTTTAGCATGATAACCCATGGAAAGGACTTTAACTGGCGATCACTACATTGCCCGAGTGAAACTGTTTCATTGACGGCTATCCTTCATACGATATATTCATATTACAGATAAAAGAACCCTACCGTATGTGTATACAGAACGAAAGGCTTCGTTTACCTGAAATGTTTTTCTTACTTTGAGCGGTATGAAAAAATAGTTCTCCAAAAGCAACGGCAGTTCTTCCACATCTAGCTTCTTCATCCCTTTCGGTGGGGGTACATACATTAATGGCCAGAACTTTCGCTTCGTTCCTTTTCTTCACGGTCTCAATAGGACACTACATTTTTCATACTATCGTTTGAGGGAAACTGTTGCAGTTAATGAGTCTTCTACAAGAACTGCTTCTTCGTGTCGTTCCGAATAAGGAAAATATTTCAGCTAGGCGAAGTTTCTACCATGAATACGCAGAGATTGATTTGTATGTTTATACCTGTACATATGTGTATACTATATCATGTAATATACACGATATTATAGTATATAGTGTATGTATATATATTGAAACGTGTATTATGGCCTTTGTTTCGAACAGACTTTATACATACTTTCACGTTAAGAGAGAGAATGGAGGGCGCTTTTGCGCTCGGGGTGGCAAATTCGACCGGCACCTTTGGGCACCGTGTTTTCACATTCATCGAACGTTTCATTGATGTTTAAATGTTGTACTATATATGTGTACATATGTATTTTGTGCGTTCAATGGGTATGAGAATACCGGGGCAAGGAGAGAGCGATCGAACGTGCTCTGTGGTTGAGGATGAGGGTGCTTTCCCCTGTTGCGTAATCCGAGATGTACATTTGAAGGGTGAAATCTTAAGCGTTGATAATAAGAGTAATGCAAATATTAATTTTACCTTCCACGATCTTTCTCTGTATTTATTTCAAGTAAGTTCGTAGAAACTTTATCTTGCAACGGGCTTAAAGTTCAACTGTTCATGGTGGAAAGACATTGCTCTTCATAGGTAACGAAAACAATATTTTCACCCATTTCAATATTTCCGTTTTCCTACATCGTCGAATCAGAAGACGAGTATGCGTTACCTGCAATACTTTTTCTGTCAAGTTCAACCAGAATGTTGCGCTTCACTTCTGTCCAAAGAAACATAAACGAGGCTGCTCGTATTTCCGTTGCAATAGTGTGCGCGCAATCGCGGCCCTCATTTCGCGAAAATCGTTCGTGTCACCGGTCGTCGGCACTGTCAGTCATAAAAATGGGTCGCGTAACTCGAAAAGAAGGGAAAATGTGTTGGGGGATAGAGCGAAGGGAGCGGGAGCGAATCTGGAATCTGGAAAGAGGAAACGAGGCGCAGTGTAATCAAACGGGGACGGAAAAGAAGAGCGAACGAAGAGCCGGGCGTAATTCGTATGCTTTCTTCCTTCCTGTTGCGGCCAACTATAACGAACGAATTTCCGGACGACGGGCTGACATGACGCTTGCAAATCGAACTCGTGATTCTCGAAGTGTAGGAGGAAAAACGAACGGGAAGAAAATTCCAGCGAATGGGTCACATACTACGAGGGCTGAGAAAGAGGGTAAACGGCGCGGAGAGCCACTCGCAAATCGAAAACGGTTCGATCGATCGTCTGTGAACGCGATTGCAAGCTTAACAGCAATTCCAGTCAAAACGAATGCAGAGAAAGCAACTAAAATTACAGTCGGAGAAGCTGTTGTTCGAGCGATTAGTACGTTATTACCACGTTTAATAATTTGTTACTGTTGCTATTATTATTATTATGGTCAATAACGGTAGCGTTTAAAACGGTTTTATCTCTCAGACACTTTATTAAGGTCTTTACCAAATATTACCTAGCGGGCTGTCGCCGTCTAACTGTAAACGTAAAATGACCAAGAGATTACTAAGTAATGTACTACCTATTAATCTATAGGGTGATTTAGTGACCACGAGTTAAGGGGAAATAGTGTTTTTTAACGAACTCTCTCTCTTTCTCTCTATCTCCTATAATTTACCGTTGAAAGCCGGACACACAAGACGCAGCCAAGTGTTCTCCGACGGGTCATATTGGTTAATGTTACTGTAAACTGTTAGCGTGTGCTGTGATTGTTAAAAAGAATCGTTATAATCGCCGAACACTTCCTCCAGTGAAGCCAGTGCATTATCATCGACAGAAATCAAGAATTATTCTAATATTCTTTCAGTTCCAGTAGTTTAAACGCCTCAGCGATCATGTCTGACTTATGACTAATTCATACTACTTGCAACGTTATTTCAGTATTTCTCTGATACCGTTACTGTTACTGACATGAATAGAAGAATATTTTATGCAATCTCTGTTGAACATTGTTCTGTTTTATCATTGAGAGTTATTGACGCGTGAAATTTATAAAAAAATAATGCACGATTTAGAAAACTCTCCTGCTCCGAGTTAGGTGTTTACGAGCCGTGTACTTTCGAGTTCTTTTCTTCCAATTACCACCCTCTACCCGGTCCAAATCTAAGTTTAGAATCGCTCCTGGTGAAATTTATATTTATATTTCTAAGCAAGTAAAACGAGTGCCATGGAAAGTAGTCCTGTTACCTAAATTATTGGCTTCATCGCGTTGCTTCAAATACGGTTCCCTAGGCACCTTGCTGTTGACGTTCTCGGAAAATTCCGGGATTGTTTCGCTCCGCGGCGTTGATATTTCAATCAGTGCTTAGTTAGCGACGTTTTTGTCTGCACCGGCAGGACGAGAGTGTCGTTGACGTTGCAATTGTAAGGTTGATTATGTAAGTTCGTGAAGTTTCGTTGGCAGACAATCTGCGCGGAACACGGGTGTCCCTGAAACAAAGCAACCAGAAAGGATTTCACTTCCAAATGCTGTGACAGTTGCAAATTCAAAACGGTGAATACACACGGAGCTGCTTCACGAAATTCAGTTGCAATTTATGGCGCAACGTATCCTTGAAATTCACACGAAACGAATCAATTTCAGGACTTGAAGGATTATGTACCACTTAGAAATCCATTTCATCCTCGTTGGTCGAGAGCACAAAGGCAGAGTTATTATTAAATATATATTGTGGCGCGGTAATAAAATATTTAATGATTCATTACAGAGGAATATATTGGAGTTCTATCGCCAATCGTTCAGAATGAATGAGAGGATGTTGTTTCTATGTGACCTTAACAAATCCGTGACGCATCGATGACGGGTCCTTCCACAGGGATTCCTCCGAGAAAGCTGCGTCTTCTGTGTGCCCTTTCGATGTGCCAACACATCTGAGAAAATCTAGATTACGACGAAATGACCCACAGGGTGTCGCGTTATTACTTCTACGTTATCGGGCGATGGCTGGCGTGAAGCATGCGATGCTTGCTCAATTGGGAGATTGTACTTTTGGGTCGTTCATTTCCCAAATGCACGGCGTGTCCATCGAATTTGGAGAAACTGAGAGAAACTTCTGCTATTTTTCTATTAACGAAACAGTGGTTGTAACTGATAACTGAGGGTAACTTTTTGTTAATGACGTAATTTCCAGCTGAACGTGGAAATTTTTTGTAAGGATTCGGTAATTTATGTTCACAAATATAATAATTAAAGTCGGTCGATTCCATGCTGAAAATCTAGAATTCCGTGAATTTTCCATTATACTCGGTTGAATTCTTTGTACCTACAAGGGTGGCTGAGCGAAGTTGAAGGGCTTCGCTATTGGAAAATGAACGATTCATTTTTAGAACGTACACCGAGATGAATGAAACGAGATCGATAAGTCGAATGAATGCCTCTTGTATTCCACAAGCGTGTAATGATGCAAAATTATTTCGGGCAAAATTGCATCGGTGATTCAAGGAAAAACGAAACCCTACAAAACCCCTTTTCACGGTAGAAGAACGAACCTCGCCCTCGTTAAACTATACTGCGAAGCTCATTTTGATGGAATTTTTTTTAATGAAAGTTAAATTGTAACGATTTATTCTCACTCTTGCTCATTTTTATAAAAACCGACGAATGACGGTTCTTCGGGCCGTTTACTAATAGACACATTGTAAACAGAAAAGGATGCTCATAATTTGTTATTAAAGAACGAAATAAAAGAAATGGAATGAGTTAATTTCTCGAATCACCGATTCAATCGTCGCGGACGATAGCGTCCGTCCTGTGGAAGAAAGCCAATGTTGGTCAAGCGAGACCCAAACACGAGAGAATAATTCATAACTTGATCGTTGAAATTCGCAATCTGATCGCGAATAGTATCGGGGAAACATCGTCGAGTGCGAGAAACAGGAGAACGCTATCGTTTGATGACCAATAAAATTTAAAGGAAACAATTCCCACGCAACGAATCTTGAAAGTAGTCAATATCTAATCAATTCCGAATGATACCGTAGCGGTAGACGATTTAAATGAAGAAAAAGAGGAGAAACCAGAAAAATCCAGTAAACGTAAACCAAGTAATGCCAATAACGTTAAAGAAACACAAACTTGTAAAGCGAATGATGTTCAAGAATGATAAAAATCTTCCATTAGATTGAATATCATTGTGGAGCATTGATTATATAACGAACGAGTTGTTATTCTGAAACATACGGGGGTGCGATTAACAACGCGAGATGTATATATACGTATTATTATATTATTAATATAGCGATGAGAAAACAAGAAAAAAAATGTAGCACATATTTTTAAAGTGAAACAACCATGTTGAAAAAGAGAGGTCCTATCGAGCGGATACGCGCACGGTGCTGATTACGGCACTAATAAGTGAACAAAAGAAATGATGAATTTCGATCCTGTTAATCATTGACGAGGGTAACAATATCAAGCGAGCACCAGTCGATAAAAGAAAAATCTAATCCCAGCGTGTATCCCCGAGGAGCGCTGCTAAAAATCGGTCTTCGATCTAACGAAGGGATAGGAGTATAACGATTACAATGTTTATGAACCAATGCATTTTCATGCCGAAAACGAATAAAATTTGCAAGTCGAATTGTGAACTCTTCTTTCTATTGACTTACCTGCCAAACTGTCTCGGACCTATCCGAATAATCTGAAATTCATCCGAACTTAATGAAATCCGTTCAAAGTCGCCCGAACTCACGATAATCTACTCCAGTAAGATGAATTGAATAAAACGATGCTTATTATACTATATCGATGTCATATTTATTTCTAACGTCGAATTAAAAATGCATCACTCCCGCCGATCACTTCTCGGAATTATATACTACAGAATTACATCATTCATGACATATATACAATGAAGCTTGTTTCTGGTAGTTTATATAATACACGTTCAGAGTTTAAAACATCCATAGGATTTATATGCCGGCAATATTCTTGCATCTCTTCTTATTATATATTACTGTAATAGTTAATTACTCAATCGTAGGAAGAGCTATCACGTAAACAAAAATATATCTCCTCCCCTTTTTTTTTTTATGAAAGACATACTACAGACGCGAGTGTACGCGAATACGATAACACGATTTCGTACAAGCTTTGTACACTGTAGTACGGCACAAAACATTCCTTCTACGTGATAGAATTGAAGACAGGAGACACAGAAATCATCTTCATTTGCTGTCAGTCGGATGTTATGTTTTCCAGTTGAGAAGTTTCCGGCGCTTGTTTGTTCGAGGCCCCTTCCCCCTGCTCCGCGGGCACCGATTTGTCAGAGTCCACTTTGTCGTTGACAGGATCCACACCCTTCGACCAGGAGCAGCTTCTTCTGCCGGGAGACTTTGGCATGGACCAGGTCCTGCTTCGAGATCTTCTCTTCGGTGATGTGCTGCGTGACCTCGCCCTCGTGATCTTCACCTTCGATGCCGATCTGTCTCGCCTACGTTTGTAGCGATTTCTTGTATTATTCCAGGACTTGGAGCGACTGGTCGAGCGAGACTTCCTCCTGGACCGCGACCGACGAGATCGAGACTTCACCCTCGTGGAAGATTTCGAGCGCGACTTCGATCTTCCTCGTCGTCTTCTCGAGCGGGATCTGCTTTTGCTTCTACTGCGCCGTCGGCTTCGTGACTTCGATTTACTCCTCGACTTTGATCTTGACCGCGATCTCGATCTACCGCGTGATCTGGACCTCATTCTGGAAGCAGACCTGGATTTCGACCGTGACCTGGACCTCGACTTCGATCTCGACCTCGACTTTGATCTTGACCTGGATCTGCTGAACGACCGTGAACTCCTGTATTCGAACGAATGATAATCTTGACCAACCAAGTGAGCAAAGTACTTGTAGTATTGCTCGTTGTACAAGTGAGGATTGAAGGTGTGAAGCGCTCGAGCATTTCCGGCATTACGCCACAGAAGCCCTCTGCCCCTCCCGCGTGGAAAACGCCCACCCCTGGGCATACCTCTGGACAAAGCGGGGTAGATCATGGGCAGTGCTGCCTCGTAATACCACGGCTGTGGAAAGCGTGGATATATGGTCGGATAAGGGAGAGATTCCAAGGGGCCAGAAGCTGAAAAATCAAACAGATAGGATCAACTATGGCCGAGAGCCGAAATCATCTCTCGATATCGACGATCCTTACCAGTTGACGAAGACGGATATGCTACGTTTTGTTTTAAAACACTTTTCAACTTTTTTGTCTGCTCTTCTGCGCCCGAGTTCCCGCTCGCACTTGCGGAGTTTTCAGACTCTTTTCCCTTCTTACGTTTCTTCTGTAAACATGATTTAAGAGTATGTAATTATAGATACTGTAAACAAGAAGAAAGAGTGATACCTACCTTTTTCTTCTCTTTCTTCGACTTCTTCTTTTTCGATTTTTTAAGTTTCTTATCTTTCTTCCCATCCTTCGTATCTTCGCCTGAACTTAATACTTGAACGGCACCGTCTGCTTTACTATTTTTCTTATCTTCCTTCCTTGGGTCCGTGTTAGACACATCGTCAATTTTAATTTCATTATTTTCCACTTTTATCTTAAAATACAAAACGTATTTAGTTTGATTTCATGGGGATAAGGGTTTTAACTGCTAGAGTTTCCTAGAATTCTACCTTTATTCTGTCGAATAATTCGTCCAGTAAACGAATGCTCTCGAGTTGCCTTTGTGCTTTTATTAGTTTTTGCCCCTCTCTGGCAATTTTCATAGACACTTTATCTTCTTCCTTTTTACGAAATATAGTGAGAACCTTCCGTTTCCGTTTCTCCTCTCTTTTTTGCCGTCGGTTTTCTTTCGCGTTTGCATCAGCCTCCTCCTTTTTCCTATAGGGGAAAATATTTACTGTAATTCCAGTTACGTTCACTGTTACCAATATTATTGCTAATTACTTTAGCTCTTCGCGACGCTTCTCTTCAGCTTCCTCTTTCCTACGAATCCTTTCGGCTGCTATTGTATCCTGTGCTATAAGACGCTTCCTTTCGAATTCTCTATGCGCAATAGTGGTATCACTCATGTGCTTTGTTTTATCAAAAGTGATCTACATAGGATAGTGAAAGTAAATAAATCACATCACATAATCGCGATTTCGTGTTTTACAAAATTTACAGAGAAAATGTAAAGTCCGAAGCGCACCTTAATGGCGGCCGTGAATGCATTCTCTCCTTCTTTTTTAAGTATTTTCATGCCGCGCAACGCATCCATAGCTCTAACGAAATCCATGTATTCAACATATTGAATGTATGCTTCAAAAAATATCCCATCTTCGTAACTAAACTTATTTATATTTGTGCCAAGGCGCATCCTACATCTATAAGGATCAGCAGCAGGTACATCAATTCTTCTAAGCGTCCCCCATTTCTTAAAGATTTTCGCTACCAGGGGTTCGCTAGGCACAGTTGCGCCGTCTTCTGTGAACCACTTAACGGGCAAGCCCGTTACGTGCAAGCAATCTGGCCTCTCTCCGGGCTTCAGTTCATTCATGTGCTTGGCATCTCTGAAGTAAGAATCCCAACTGTGTCTCGTGGGAAAGTCATCCTTCACCTCCGCTGCACGAACTTTCAAAATGTTTGGAAATCCGGACAGATTCAAACGCTGCGAGTCGAGCCTCGCGAGCACACGCTGCAGCCTGCATCTGTCTTGCAGGTCTCCTTCCAATCTGATAAACTCCAGCGTACTCTTGGCTACCTTCAGAGACGCAAACTCGTCCGGTAGTATAAGGGTACGTATCTTCTCCATTACTTCCCATGTTGATATTGTTTTTCCTGTTTATAGCGCAGTTAAGTTTTCTGTAAAAACCTACTATGCTAAAAATATTATGTGTAATTACAGATTTGTACAAGTTTAAAAGAATGGCATATATTCCCTGTTGCAATAATCAACGTTATTAATCTGCATATTTATCACATCAATTTCAGAAACACAGAAGAAATGTAGGGTAAGGTTTGTAGAAATAAATTCCATTAATACATAATGGATAAAGAAATGTAAGATACATTGCGTAAGATACAGTAAATAGGTTCCATTAAAAAGTAAAGGATATCAAACTTTGAATGCAAGCATAAATTTCAATCCTTTCGCTACTGAATTAGTATCGAACAACTATGGTTGCCCATTGTCCAATGGTCCCTAGCTATTGAAGAGCAAGCGTACTACTCCATCGAGAATGCAGATAGAGTAAATTGTATCATACAAGATACAGAGGCTTTATAATCATGTTCGAACAGTCACGGATGTACTTGCCGTTCGGGCATAGCGAAAGAATTAATACTATCCAGAGGAAATGGATTTGAAGCCTGAGGCGAGTTGAAGGTAACTACGATCCCTGACCATTTTACCTGGGACTTTCAGTTGGGGAAGATTAACAGACACATTTATCTTTGCAACTGGTTTCAAATAAAGTGCGCGTGGTGTGTACAGGGGCACGATATCGCTTAGATCCCTACAGCTCCGAAACTGGTTAACAACCTCACTACTGGAATTTTCACCTACCTTTTTACCATCGCTCATTATTAATCTAATGTACCCTTTAGTACAGTAGAGTACGCGATGGTACCGAAAGAGACTACAATTATTCTTAAATATCTAATCTTACGAGAAAGCAAAGCCTAAGTGAGATGAAAACCGTTCAGTAGAGAGGTTGTGTATCCATTCGAAACGATCAACGAAAAACCTTCCCCGGGGCCGATTTCCCTTCTCCACTTCACACTGTAATATCGTCCCGTTCGATTCACTGTCGCCCGATTTACTGTGTCGCCTACTTTATCCGCGAGATCGAAGAAAATCTTGCGCTGCGTCACACTTCGCCTATCGGCCACCAAATATCAATGAAGAGATGAAGAGTCTCACAATCAGAGATGCACGCAACGTATCCCTCCCAATTTGCATCTAGGCGAGAGCCTATGGCGTGGCTTTGCCTCCCACCGTGTTCACAAAAACGTTGTAGAAGGGATGGTCGCGCAGCAGATGCCAGCTGTGTGAACCGCTGTTGTGGCCGCGTTTGTGACAGCTGGAACTTATAGGGAATTTCCATTTGCCACCGAAGGACCAGCGTCTCGCTATTGGACGTTGTGCGAGTGAAATCCATCAAGCGCCATTTGTTTGGACGCTGAATGTTCGCCGTTCGGTCAGTTGCGTTTGGACGGTGTAGCGATCGGGCGTAAAGTTGGAGGGAAAAAGCAACGCGCATTTTCCCATCGCGAAAAGCACGCGGACCCGATTATGCCAGTGAAACGGATCTCGGAATTGTGAAACGTGAGGATCAGAATGCGCGGAAAATCGTGTGCTCTGAATTACTATCGTAGCTCGCCGTGCACGTAAAACTCGCATGTTAATCACGGGCCTGTAAATCTGCGAGGATCGATTGTTAATTCGAAAGGGGGCAGGAAAGGGAAAAGGTGCACAATGTCCCTGAGCGCGAGCACGGGAAACTTATCCTCGGAAGGGCAAGTAAGTGAACGATGATAATTGCCACTTTTCCTCGCGTGACTCATACTGGTCTTGTCATTGCATTACTGCGTTCAATTAACGCGTTCACTTGCCGATCGGTCGTTTCTCTTTGTGTTATTCTTTGTCTCTGTCTCGCTTCGCAAAGATCACCGTAAATAACAGGAAATATGTATGGATAGAAATAAAATATTCCAAAGACTGTGTACACATCCTTTCACCTGACCTACCATATATATGGTCTTCGCACATTTCTCAATGAATATTGTATGCTTTTCACGAGCATGCTAAACATTATCATGTATTCTGCTAAAGAGGAGTATGAAATAATACTTTGCAATCAGTTCATTGAAATTGCATGCCCAGCCACTCCCATGATCATTCCAACACCCATTCCACATTCTTTCTTTTTTCTTTCTAAGTGAAGCATATTGCAATCATGTACTATGCCCTTTGTGACTGTCTTCTTATGGCTTTTGTATTGGATCATTATAAGCATGCACGGGGTTAATTATAATTGATGTTACAATTGGAAAATCGATGATTCTACGCGCAGAAATAAGTTGAGAATATGAGACAGAATTTCTTTATACGAGCCCTTTGTTTTTTAAGAATAGCGGCTTTAAATATTCGTCTATTATTTGTACACATAAATATGCATGTATTATTTGTATTAGATAATCGAAGCTATATAGTAAAGCACAACTTTTCTTGAAAATGAAGCTCGACGTGAGATGATTTTAATTTGCATCTGTGACTTATTTTTTCCTGTAGAATCATATTTGAAGAAATAAGAGTTAGGCAAATGACAGGTGTACTTGTTCTGCTCGACAGAATAGTGAAAGGTGGAACATGTGCCTTGAATTGGCGCTCGAGGGCGAGCGCCTGTGTAAGGCTGGAGATTGCAAATCCGGCGTGGCGTTCTTCCAAGCCGCGATTCAAGTTGGTACAGATGACTTACGGATATTGAGTGCAATTTATAGCCAGTTAGGGAATGCGTACTTTTACCTCGGAGATTACGTGAAAGCGATGCAGTACCATAAAGAGGATTTGACGCTGGCGCGCAAAATGGGAGATAAATTGGGGGAAGCTAAATCCAGCGGGAACTTGGGAAATACATTGAAAGTTATGGGAAAGTTTGACGAGGCTATGATCTGTTGTAAGAGACACTTAGAGATCTCAAGAGAAATCGGAGATAAGCTCAGCGAAGGAAGAGCTTTATACAATTTGGGAAATGTTTATCACGCTAAAGGAAAACAGGCTGGTAGAGTAGGTCACCAGGATCCTGGAGAATTTTCAGAGGATGTCAGGCAGTGTTTGCAACAGGCTGTAAGATACTACGAAGAGAATTTGGAGCTGATGAAGGAATTGGAAGATTCAGCGGCGCAAGGCAGAGCCTGTGGAAATCTAGGGAATACATTTTACCTGTTGGGAGATTTTCAGCAAGCAATTTATTATCACAACGAGAGATTAAAAATCGCCAAGGAATTTGGGGACAAGGCTGCTGAAAGGAGGGCAAACAGCAACTTGGGAAATTCTCATATATTTCTTGGTGAATTTGAAAAGGCTGCGCAACATTACAAGAGAACTCTAGTCCTTGCACAAGAATTAAGGGATAGAGAGGTAGAGGCACAAGCATGCTATTCTCTGGGGAATACATATACTCTCCTTCGGGACTATCCAACAGCGATAGAATACCACTTGTGGCATCTTGAAATAGCACAGCAGCTTAAAGATCGAGTAGGCGAAGGTCGTGCCTGTTGGTCTTTAGGCAATGCCTACGCGGCAATGGGGAACCATGAAAAGGCATTGCACTATGCCAAACTGCACTTAAACATTTCAAAAGAACTCGAAGATCCAATGGGGCAAGCTACGGCACAGATGAACGTTGATGACTTACAGAAACTTTTGGGATTGGAGAAGGGACAACACGAGAATAATAAAGAAAATATTGGGCACAAACTTTCAACCAATATAGGATCAAATTTTAATATGTCTTCACCGTGTAGATATAGACTTAGACGGCAGAGTATGGATAACTTGGATCTCATCAAAGTAAGTGTATTAAGTACATTACAGTCATATAGTGTATAATGCAATATATGTTCTTAACATAATTAAAATTTCCCCGCAGCTTACACCAGATGCAAAGTTAAAAGAACAGGCCGAATCCCAGACCGAGAAAAGTAATAACATAACGCAAATATCTCAGAAAGAAGAAGATAGTTTCTTTGATCTTCTTTCTCGCTTCCAATCCGGTCGAATGGACGACCAACGTTGCGCGTTAAACACAAACCGCAGTCAGAAGTTTAGAGCGATTACACCCGAAGTATGCGAATCGGAGGACCAGTAAGTATTTTTATTCGAAAAAAATACATTAATAAATAGTATCACAGATATTACAATTTTTCAATTTTGTTTTCAGGGATGGCGAAGACTTGTTAGAGCTAATCGCTGGCATGCAAAGTAAAAGAATGGACGAGCAACGAGTAACGCTGCCGTATTTACCTGGTCTAAACAGCAACCAAGATGCCGACGATTCGTTCATCGAAATGCTCGTCAGGTGCCAGGTAAATACTACAAATCGGGATGTTTTATTATAAATTCACGGAATCAATTGTTTTAATGAATTGCGTAAATAGGGTTCGCGTTTGGAGGACCAGCGAAGTCCTTTACCCGCGGCGTCAACAGTGCAAGATGCTGAGGAGGAGCACAGCCAAAGATCTAATGGAACACAGGCGGGATCGACGGTTCCCGAGGAAGATCTTTTCGCTTTAATTCAGAGGCTTCAGGCGGGCCGAATGGAAGATCAAAGAGCTTCAGGCCCCGGTAAAATGTGTTAAAATATTATATAATGGCAAGAACAACTTAAAAATAATTGCATGAATCCCCACGAGACTCCTATCCTATTGACTCATTTTACGATTTAAGAAGCGTTCGGTGTTTGACTCATACATTCAGACCATAGCCTATGAAATCATTGCACGGGTGTGACTAAAATTCTAGGAAACTGCAAGGTACTATTATACCGTCCACTGGTATTAGTTGCCCACTTTTCACTTAGAATTCCGTACTAAACACTTTAGTACATCGTTCTCCGTGGAATTAAAGAATGTTTAATTGCTTGAGTGCCCGTAATGTGGTGCCAAAATCTGTACATACGAGCCTAAGTTATACGTTCAAACGATCTCGGGAAACGTTATGCAGCTTTGAATAATTTTATAGATTAGTATTTTCGAAGTACAATATTCGTAGCAGCAATTGGGCAGTGGTGAAATACTTCACGACAAACAAAAATATTCATATAACAAACGTATGACAAACACTGCCATGGTGAGGGCACGAATTGCATAAACATTCCTTTTACGTAATTCAGGGTGGTATCACGCTAATGTGATAATCCTGGTATTACTTTTTTTTGCATATCCGATATCGTACAATCTGTGTGGTGACCGATTATTTTTTTAAATGGTGGGATAGTATGTTAATGAAGTAGGTGCCAAACGTTGAATACTGAGAGTGAAATAAGTTGTTAATTATCGTGTACCTTTTTGGGTTCACTAGGTTCTCTGTTGTACGTTGCCCAACGCACGTTAAGGTGGAGCTTTTCTCTCGACTCAATCAAAATCGATACATATGTATGATTCTAATAATTTATGACGAACGTTACCATTTTTATCTTTCGTCGTTCATGTACTTTGCACGTTCCAAACAATGCGGGATGTTAGTCGCGTGTCTGCGGATAGACTGGGTCGATCGCGATGGACATTTGATAAATTTCAATCCCGATAGTACATAACTAAATTCTTATATCAATATCTATATTCCAAAGCGGTGGGACTTATTAACAAACTTACCTATATAAATGTGAATTCAATCTATACGAATTCTTCGACTTACAATTTGATGCAGCGTCGCGCTGTATCGGCTGATCTCCTTGTGTTCCAACAATATTTTAAAAGGATGACAAACACAATTACACACTTCCATTAGAATCTCATATTCAACATTCCATTGAAATATTCCACTGTATTTATATCCTTAAAGATATCTACCGATAAGTAACTTAAATTATTGTAAATTCTCGATGTTATTTATCTCTAAATACGTGATAAGACAATTATCAGGAAAAACGCTTCGGTCAACAATTTTTAATGTAACTCGATGAGAAGAAAAAAAGGAAGAATGGAACAATGCCTTAATAAGATATGCAATCCTATCGACCTAATTAAGCGCGCGTGTATTTCAAGGCTGAAAACACTGCGCGCTTACTCACTGTGTATAAAAGCTAAAAAAAAAAAGAAGAAGCAACTATCTATAATGTTGACTATAAACCTAAAGAACCGAGCCTAATAAAGCGACTATAAAGTTATATCTTAAACATTGTTGAAAAAGAATTGAAGAAATACCTACTTAGCACCGTACGAAACGGGAAGACGAGAGAACTAATTGTATAATTCCTGTGCGTACGAGTAGATATTATTTTTCTTGTTGTTGAGAAAAATATGTAACTGCGTTTAACCCGCGAATTAAACTTCGTTCTAATACCATGTATAAACATGTACAAGCTCATCGTTCATCGTTATTATCGAGTTGAATCAAAGTACACATTGATTCGTTATTGAGTTTGTATAGTGAAAGATCGATACTATTTTTTGTAGAGATTACATTTGTACTAGATTACATATAGGTATATATATACAACTTTGAATACGTTTACTTTTCTAACGGTTGCAACTGCACCATAACAAAGTAGTCTACTAACGAGATAGGGTTTCTTTAAATTGTAATTTTTTTTATAGCGTCCGCCTTCGACGTAGATTCGCATGTCATCTTCATATAGTTATGTATAATACAGAGACTCAATAAATATATACTTTTTCCAGAATCCTAACATTATAGTTGCAACAAAATCAATTGGAGAAATGGCCTTATTTAAGTCGCCAGTTGATTTTGTTTTGACTGTAGCCAACAATTATGCGATCCCGTACAAGTTTCCCCTTTCTTATTTAATAATATGATTGTGTGTTTGTCTGTCGCCTAAAAACTTTCGAACGATAAACTCTGGGATCACTAAATGTGCCTCAGCTCATTATGCTTGACTAATCCAGATGAATGTGACTATTTTTATAAAAAAATACTTTTTTTATTTATAAAATCAGAATCTAAATTTCGGGCGAAGCCGAGTAGTAAAACTAGTTGCTTATATAAAACACAAGAACGATCGTGTTTTATCGACAAAAAAGAAAGTTTCAGACATGTCTGCTGCGACGTCCAGAAAAATCGCGAAGACCGCGTCTGAAGTTTCTACTCCGAATGATTCTACATTATGGCCTGAATGGTCCGATCTGGCATTAAACAACGAGAACTGGGCAACGCCTAAAAGTAACAAGCAACAAAATAACAATTTTCCTGCAGATCTATCTGCAACGTAAATTACAGATGGCACAGATGGATTGTTCCTCGATACCCAACTTGTTCAATTACCATCATCGTTGACACCTTCCGAATGGATAAGAGCAAAGGATTTAAAGGATCTTACTGTAGGAGCAAAATCATTTTTTAAATTAATCGCCGTTCTTCAGAGTACAACTTTTTTGTATTTTATTCTGAATTATTTCAAGCTTGCCAAACGTAATAGTTTGTGATCATGAGTAGAGGGTAAATTGTAATGTGAATTTAGGAACCATTGACATTGTTCATCCCCAGTTCAGAGTATCCGGACCTAATCGCAAACAACAAACATATTATGCATAGCGAGGTACGTCCAATTAATTGACGAAGATTGTGTTAACTCGTAGAAAGTGTATTTCTATATTCAGCTTTCGAAATCTACAAATGAGCTCTTCTTTGTTCTGTGTATTCTGTATGGCACACAGTAGGTATAAATAGTGTAAAAAGTCAATACCAAAGGGAGTATTTCTCCCGAAAGAATTAACGCAATTCACGATCCCTCGCGATAGTACAATTGCAACGAATAAATCAATTAAAAAGAATGGCCCGTGTGCAATTGGTCGTGGTTCAATTAGGAACGACTTTCAGTTCGCGCGATGGTTTATTTCCGCGCTAATAAATCTCCAGTACTGCGGCCGAGATGGATTGGAAATAAGTGGTGAGACCAGCCACTTCATTTGGACTGGGCGGCAGCAATCTTGGCGAGGCTGGATGAATGTATATTCGATGAACAAAGCTGGCAAAGGGGCGCAACATCGGCCAATCGTAAATCCAAATGGTATTTACCTGGCTCTCTCAGGAAGGAATAAATGATTGTGGGTTCATTTTAATTGTGAGTATATTTCGTCAAAGGAAAATACGTGGTACGAGTATATTTTCTGGGATCTTGGCGTCGTATCGTGGTGGACGACATGATACCAGTGAACTCTGAAGGCTTGCCACTTTTACCCCGCACTGCGAATGATTCCGAACTGTGGCCCATGGTTCTTTCGAAGGCTTTGTTAAAACTGTGTTCCCTGACGTGGTCTCGGCACCATGAAATCGTGGATTTTCATCCTGTTACTTGTTTAACCGGTAGCGTGAGAGAAATAGCAACAACACGCGATAAAAGAATATTATGAAAGTAGATGTGTAATATCTAGAATGTTGTTTTTTATTCAATTCAGGGTGGGTTTGTTTACAATTGGACATCGACTATCTGTCTCCCCAAGACAAATGGGACTTCTTACGGAAGTATGCGGACCATTTCGAATGGGAAGCGGAAGCCGCGACGCAGGATAATCTCGGTTGGTCCCGTGTCGCGTGTATTTGTTACTCTTGCAATCTGTTTATAGTTTCGACGCTTTGCAAACAGAAGTGCCGGGATCTAAGATAACTAACGAGGCGAAGAAGTCGAAGGAAACTGTACGGACGAAAATGTCTAAGGACACCGCACGGACGAAGAGGTCTAAAGTCACTGATTCCTCGAAAAAGTCTCAAGGCACTGGTCGGTCGAAAAGATCCAAAGGCAGCGCTCAAAAGCCCAAGATACCTAGCAAGCCACAGCCAGTGACTTTGTTCCTTGGTGTGAATATGAAAAAGCCGCCTTCTGGTGCTGTATCCGGCTTGTCTCGCTGTTGGAACCACTTTATTCACGTTTTTCAGTCTCGTGATGTCCCTTTAGATCCCAAAGATGTACGTTTAATTTCATAATAGGTACATTCACTTGGAGTATTTTATAAAAATATCCAACTAACATAGGTGAAGCCTCCCCTGGCCAGATGGAAACTCCACCGTTGGCTAAAATGGGCGATTCATGAAGGTTTGATCGACCCCATTGAACACTTCGTACCAATTCGTTCTTTAAAAATTGTCAGTCCCCTAAAAGGATACGAAGAAAGCATCATCAATAGTTACCATCACGCAAACATAGAGCAAAGCCTTCGAAAGGAAGACATTGATAATAAAGCATTACCAGAGAAGACTGGTCGGAAGAACAAATTGCGTGACACTTCAAAAGACCGCCAAAAAGGGCCATTGAATAAAGATCTATCAGTGGACATAAGTTTCTGGGCTGATTTCAATAAAATGGAGCCTTTCGTGAAGAACGTCCAGTTCTTCTACAAGCTCGATTACTTCGAATACACCGCGAGGATCTCGGATCGTTTAGACTCCAAACAGGGCGATCAGAGGTCAGAGGCGAAGAAGACCAGCAAAAGGGGTAGTAAAAAGAGTTCTCCATCCAGAGCGACGTTTAAAGAACCTGTATTCAGTGACACTTTCTGCTGGCCCCAGAGAATGTCGAAGACCAGGAACGAACCTCTATACATCTTCACTGATTCTATGGAAGAAAAGTTCTTCTTGATCGATTTCTCCACGTTCCAGGTTTCTCTGAATTCTCGAAACGGTGGTGATCCGAGCAATACCACGGGTGTCCCTGTCGCGGAGTATGACCATCTGATCATCGAGAAGCACAATTGGTTCGAGAGAGCTCAGAAATCCAACTGCTTGGTCCTCCTTTCAACGGCTGGGAGCAAGTCTGCTGTAATGGAACTGGAAGCAGGGAGGCACTTGCTCCGAGTATACTGTCGCTCAGAATCCCATTGTTTCACGACGATCTCCTCCGACACGATCTTCCACCTGGGAGGCCGAAGATGGATGTATCAGCTGATGTCTATGGAGTCTGTGACGATCGATTACATGGTGAAGCACATCAGCAACGCCGCCAGCAGAGCCTATCAGTCGTTTGGCACTGAGAGCTACCCAGAGGCTGTGAAAGCTTACTACGAAAGTTACATGCCACCTGTCCAGACCATAAACAGCAAGAGCAAGATCTTCTACAATCAGATACACGACTACATCATCGACGAAAATGTGCTTCTGATACGGAAGATCATGCCCGCGAGCCAGGTACCAGATATCCTGCGAGCATTGAGGATATTCTTCTTGGACCCCACAATCGGTATGGGACGCCTCGACACAATCGGCATGATACTGAGAGCGCTGCGGGAATTCAGTATATCCTCAGGCTCAGCGGAAAAACATCCTGGCAGTGAGGACTCGTTCAACGAAAACAGCTTTGGCAGAAACTACGCAGCCACCGTTATCCAGTCGTTCTTTAAAATGCTGATGATCAGAAAATACAAGACGATCCACGATCCCAGCCACAAGGAACACCAACAGGTTCTGAGCAATCTCTTGAAAGTCGCTGAACTCTTCAACTACAACAAACGGGAATCTCTGGTCAACCAACTGCTGAGGAATATGCTCAGACACCACGACAGGCTCTACGATATGTATCCTTTCTCTAAGGACTTCCAGCATACGCTTCAAACGCAAGAATTAACTGGGACGCTGGCTAACGCCAAGCCCAACCAGTGGCTACCTATCGCGAGGCTCGTGGTGAACGCTAGAGCCACAGAGATCGTTAACGCAGGCATTGACCTGTTCGTCGATCTACCTAAGCACAGTCTACGGGTGTTCAACAATGAATCTGGTCAGGAGATACTGCGAGTGGTGAACAACGTGGTACCGACTCACTACCAGTATGTTGATGTAGGGTACACAGTGTTCGGTTACGGTTGGAGCGAGGATCAGGTGTTGAAAGAGTTGGCTTGGACGATGAACATAATCACGGTAAAGGGTCAGCCGTTATTCTCTCTTCTGGACGATGAGGTGCCGCTTTCTACGACGACAGTGCTGCCTGTCTTGGTGACCGAGGAACTGACCAGCAAGTACATACCAAACAAGAACAAGTACGTTTCGAAGTGGATCATTCGGGTGGTGAAGCCCAGCGTCGTGTCGCTTAGGCTTTGCACGTCCTATGATCAGGTGAAGATCAGATTTAGAGTGACAGATGAAGAGGGGAACGTGTTGTGTCAAGTGAATGGGACATCGGTAGTCATTCTGCCAGCTGTGTATTTGAGGCTGCAACGAGAGACTAATCTGGCGAGAATTGGGGTAATAGGTGATAGTAGAGGTAGCAATCTTAGTGGTGGCGTTATCGGTGTTGATAGTGGTGAGGTATTGAATGGGGATGGTAGTGGTGAGGGGACAGATGTCGCCACTGATGTCAATGGAAGTAAAAAGAGCGAGGAATCGGTGAACCATCGGATTTACTACGCAGAGGCTTTTGTTCTCGACGACAGCTGGCCACTAACAATGTCAGAATGGGCTGCCGTGACGGATATTAGAATAAAACCTTCAGGCTCTATCGTTAAAACGAAGTCATTTGCTTCGGCTACAGGTAAATTGTCCAAGTCTGAATTGTTGAAGTCAAAGAAAGGCTCGAAGCAGTCTGTCGATAGTCACCAAGCCCTTGAACCACCATATTGGATTCTGCAGGTGGTCACCGATTCTGGAAGTAGCGTAGAGGTGCAATTTCTTTTCTTCGAATAATTCTCACGGGTCGGTCAGTTTCTTTCGGCTAATCGCTTTAATTAACAGGTATCCGAAGACAAATCGAAAGAGAAGGAAATAGCACGGATGAAAGAATCCTGGGCGAAGGAAAACCCTGACAGCCTGCAGCGTGGTAAAGAGCTTAGGCAAGCTTTCTTAAACAAACACGAGCTCAAACCTGATTCCTCGGCAGTCGAGGTCAGAAGGAAATCTTCGACTCAAATCAGAAATTCCTCCACGAAAAGAGACAGTGCTCGATCATCCATCGATTGTTTGGAGACTTCAATGCTCAGTTTAGACCCGAGAACGTCTAAACCGCCTGTATCGCTTCGAAACCTTCCTCTGCTGGATATGTCGTTATACATGGTTAAGGAAGAGGAAGAGAATGTCCCGTGGGTGAAGACCGAGCAGGACGAAGAGGTGTTGAGAATCAGCCGCGCGATGAACATCATCTACGCCAAGGAAGATTATCAGCATTTCCTCGAGGAGATGCAAGGTCTTCTAAATAGGCAGAAGCAGAAGTATCAGACGCTTTTCAATCAGCACACGGTTTCCTATAAGGAGAGGAGAGCTTTATTAGAGGACACTAACGAAGCACGGAAGGCATACGCCGGTAGCATAAAACCTGTGAGCGCTCCACGCAGTGCTAAGAAAAGTGTGAAGTCAAAGAAAGGTGGTGCTTCATCGCGTAGGAGTAAGAAATAACGTAAATGAGGTTTATTTTATAGCAAATTTAGATCATTTAACACTATCCTTACACTAGTGCTAAACTGGGTTCTCAAGGAACGCTAAAATGTACCCTTAAACACAAAACAGCGTTGTATTCAGCCAGTTTACGCCAAGAAGGACGCATCCGTGTAAGAAAGTGACAATTGGACGTTGTAAGAATTCCTTAAAATACAAGATAAACACTCGCGCGCTACAGCATTCCTCGCGTAGATACCACGAAATTCCCCATCAAGATCCTCGTATTTTCTAAACTGCAACCCGTGCGAAGCGCCTGGCCGTTCATAATCGCCGATTCCTCGGCGAGCGTTTTAACCGGAACCAATTTTTCATCGCGACTATCTCGAATCGGTCGAGTCGGTCAGGGCCGTGGCGCGATACGTTTCGAGCCGTGTCCGGAGCACCGAACGGAAGCTGTTCCTTTTGCATATTCCGCTTGGTAGTTATAGTTCACCGCGAGGACCGACGATGGGGCATCTTTTAATGACGCCTCGCCGCGGAAAAGAAAAGCACGCCGATCCGTTCCGTTCATTTTTCATCCAAGACCAGTCCCCGTCGTCTGGCAAGATTATTACAAAACTACGAGAGAAGCCGGAGGAAGAGGTCTAGGTTAACAGCAAGAAGAGGCGCAAGGTACAGCGCTTTCAAAGAATGGTCCGCCGTCTCGTTTTACCTTCAGCGCACCTCGATGCACTTTGACTCATCATTTGCGATGGTTTTCGTCGGATACGTCACAATTTAGCTGGGGATTTTACTAGGCCGAGATGGCGGAGCGTTAACAAGTCATTGATTCTCTAGTTTGTGGGGATTTCGCGGAGACGCTCACCGAACATGCTGTAGACCCTGTAGATGCAGCGTGCGCGTTGATTACAGGTGCATCCACGTTGCAGGCTATTCACAACGGCCACTTGCAACCAGCAGCGCTTCGCCTCGCTGGCAGTCGACTGGTAATCACTGTCGATCGTGTTTGTTAGCCGATCTCGTCTGTCGCGGGACGAATTACGTTCAGGGTGGCGTGACGGCCTTTACGGCCTGTAGATGACGATTTACCTGGTAAATATCTGTTTCGCTTGCACGTACACGCGAGGAGACACGACCATCGACACGCTTAAGCGATCCGCCGTGTACGTACCTGCTAGCGTGTGTATGATATGATTAAGATTTATCAGGAGGACAGGAATATGTGCCGGGGGTTCCTGATTGTTAGGCGATCAAGCTGGCAGAGGCTGCTAAAGAACCTCCTACGTTTCTCGAGCAAAATAATCGAGGATGAAGCGAAGAAGCATGTGTGACACCCACTGGATACTTCTTCTCGATTAGGTACTCGATACCAGTTTATCAATCAACTCCACTCCTGGTTCCAGTGGAGCCTATAAAACGGACGGAAGCAGGGAATAAAATACAACCCTCTATGGCGTTAGTTTAACTCTTCCGTGATAAAGGAAAGCCGCCGTCGGTGAAACTTCCCTGCACCAGTCCCACGACCCCCTCTTTACGCTTTAGTGGCAGTAAACAAGCCGTGGCATGCTGGCAAAAAGATTAACGCAGCTGTCGTTAATCATCCACGGATTCTGCCTTGAAAATCACGCGCCCCGTATTAGGGACGGCCGACGGTTTTCATCATCGTCGCGAATCGCGATGGAAAATCGTGCTTTACGAGGCATTCATCGGGCATTTCGTTGTCGTGGAAGTCGGCTTGCCAAAGGTTCCAGCCGCGATTTACACGACCCCGTTAGCTTTCTGCCATCTCTCGCCTTTACTTTCCGTTTTAACGTGTCGTGGACTGCGTTAAGTCGCGTACGTGCCACGAGGGCTTGGTAATGCAACCTGGTGATGCAATCTTGACGGGTGGTGGCTGTATAATGCGGCGATATCTACAAGCTTCTTACTTAACACGAACGAAAATTCTGGTTCCTTCGATTTCAAATTTTCTTTTGGAGTAGGATTTGAGTTAGAAGCAAGGGACCCGTAATTCGTCTCAGAGTCAAGCAGAGGCATTCCGCGTCTCATTGTTATCGTCGCCACCCGCATACGACTTTGATGGCTGGCAGGAGGGTAGAACATAACGAGGATGAAAAGGACGAGAGAATTTTGTCGACTCATCGGGGGTACTATTTAGGGGGCATGGATTCCTTTATGCTACATGAATCTTAATTTTTGATTCTAAAATTACGTCACATTTCCCGCTGAATAGCATGCAATCAGGATGATAAAAGTGTCGCCGTTTCATGCGCAATAACATGTTTTCACGTACGAAGGGATCGATTAGTCAGCTCTATTTCTCTCCGCTTCAAAACGCCACGCGATCGATACCGCGAAATTGTTTCGCAGAGTTGTCGGTTGACAATGGATGTTTCTAATCGGAAGCGAGCGGAAGTGATGGCTTCTTAACGCGTTTATTGGTCCAGAACACAGAGGCCAATGTCGTTCGTGTTTCTCAATCGAATCTTCAGCCTCGTTTGATAACGCTCGGCTGCGCCGCGTTGCGAAACGTTTCCTTCATTGTAGCACTCGGAATCTTCGACATTTCTATAATTAGCCCACAGAAAAGGCACGAAATGCGACTGCAATAGGAAACTTTGTACCACACCGATGCGATCGAACTTAAATCTTCCCTGTACTCCAAAAGTATCTGCCCTTCTCCCCCTGAAAACACACTTCCCTTAAACAGCAAAGAGGAACGGAGAAACCCTGATAGGTTGTCATAAATTCCACAAACTTTCCTCTAGACAGAGGAGCAGGAAAGTCCCCCCCTGCTTCAAACGATCAATGGAAGATCCTTGCTTCTTTCCGCGATCGAATTCACCCACGATGCTCCACACCACCTTCATGACTCAACGAGCTAAGGCACTCCCGACATAAAAAGCTGGCCCGGATGATCTCACCACAATTTGTCTCTGGATGAATCGTTATACATCGTGCTGTCGAGTTTTCCTCGTACACAGATCCCATGGCGTTTTCACGCGTTCCACACACGCGCAGCGTGTTGACAGCGACGAAGAAAAAGAAGGGTTGGGACCATCCGTGCCTCTCCACTTCGTGCTCTCGGTCGTCAGCTGGACGTGGCCGCGAGAAAACGGGCAGGGAAAGGAGGGAAAGGGCGCGTGGGGGGAAGGAGAGACGCGAAGACGAGGGAAGAGAGACTCTTCTCTCTCCAGATGAGCCCTCTCTCGGAGCGGCTTCTCCACAATCTGCTGCTCCAGTCTCGCCTCGAGTCCCGTCGGCGTATCTTTTCGGGGCTCGTTTCTTCGCTGCTCTCGTGTTCCTCATAGTGAGAACGTGCTGCGGCGAGAAATCGCGCCAAGTGCTCCTGGCGACTCCTTCGTATTAATCATCGAGGGCCTCTCGACTCCTTTTCATTTCTCTCATCTTCCATCGAGATCTCGCGCATTCGGTATTTTGGACAGCCTGAGTGGGGGTGAATTATCTGGGGAAGATTGGGTTGCTTTCCTATTCCCCGGGGTGTAAGGTGGTGATCAGACGTTATCGGAGGGATACGTATGGACGGGATTGAGATTGGAGTGTGCACCTGGTGATGTTGTCGAGTTGACGGAGGAGTAATGTTGATGGTTTCGTTGACAGGTATGATATCAATGAGTAATTGGAGCGTTGAGGGTGGAGTTGTTGAATGTATTACTGTTGAAGGCTTTTCTCGTGGAGTTACGGTTGCAACTACATACGCAGTTTGGTTTCTTAAGATGCATGGTGTTATTATCTTAACCCTTAACGTAAAGGGGGAGAGTACTTGGAACTTTTCACATCGAAGCCTAGAAGTTTTAACTCGAGGCTCTATGATTTTCAATATACATAGATTCATTTTCCAAGAAGTTTATTAGTTCATTAGAAATAGGGAAAAAAGAAATTTAATCAACCCCACTCGAGTATAAAAACCAAGTAGGTGCTCAAGAAGCAAGAAGCTAAGTGTATTGCTTAATCATCGTAATAAACTGCATACATCGAAGGAA
This sequence comes from Andrena bucephala, assembly GCA_947577245.1. Taxonomy (NCBI): domain Eukaryota; kingdom Metazoa; phylum Arthropoda; class Insecta; order Hymenoptera; family Andrenidae; genus Andrena; species Andrena bucephala. The sequence continues at coordinate 93,793,426 of OX387715.1, read as the reverse complement.
ACTTGAAGTGGGCGAAACAGATCGTCCAGCTCTCCTGTCGAAAAGTAATCATTGATCGCTAGTAAGAGGGAAGCATTTTAAAATCACGTTTATCGCGTCGATATCTCTCGTCACTGCCTTCTCAATCCACTCACGTCGTAATAGAACGTGCGAACCAGACCGATCTCTTTTTGCACGACGTTTACACGAGCATACCAAGCTTTATGGAATTTTAATGATAGCCTCTGCTCGGTCCGCTTTTACGTTATGATAACGAGTGAAAGCGGGGCGTAGATCTCCGCGCGGCAAATTTCCAACGTACGTGCGTGGTACGTCGATTCAAATAGTCTTATTCTTTTTTTCCACCGAGCCTCTTTCATTTTCGAGACCAAATTCGAGACAACCAGTTGTTAAAGTAAATTAACTCTCCTATTTCTGTTAGAGATATTTGATAATCAATTTTATCGGAGTCCAAGAGTGTTGTTCAATCAATTATTTGTGCAAAGAATCGGTGGATGCCTACACAATTGGAACAGAAGAAATAGAGACCGAAAGTACTAACTAAATTGCTGGCCAAACTTGAAAGCTAACATCGCAATTCCCCACTGCTTCTCGTCGTGGCAGAGAAACAGCTATTGTGGATATTTATATCAGAAGATAGTTCCATTTATCTCGTCGTACTAATTTGGCGCTTCCGGAAAGGCGTCATAGCCAGCGCGCGGAATCGCGACAATTATCGCCCGTTGTCCGTCGACTCCGTTTACGTGGCGAAATTCTCGGTTCTCTTACAAAACGAACGATCAAAAACGAAATACTATATTCACGAGTATACACAGAATATTCCCACACTCGAGTTCATTTGCAACGACGGAGCATCACAAGTGCATACCTATACTCATAATCGAAAAAGAAAAGCCGGCGACGATAATATATTCACTTCTCCAAGCTTGCTTATCAGGAAAACCACTGACAGAAGATAGTTACGCATGATTCACTGTCATAGACATCCTCTAAAGCGCCCCCGTTTTTCCTAAATCTACGCACTCAAAGCATCCGACTCACAGTCAGTCGAGTTTAGCCGGGTGCTGCTCCAACAGAGCTCCTACCTTCGTTCCCCGGCGACCCCAGAAACCACCCCACCGTCAGACTCGGAAATCTCTCTAAACAGGCGCATCCGTTACAGAGTTCCGCGAGTGTCAGGTTACCAAGCACCCAGTCAGCCAAGAACCATGATCGAGAATCCGATCGTGGTGTCGATCGCGGGCCAGCGTTGAATCGTTCCGTGCCGTGAGCGATCGAGGATCATGCGCGTGAAACGAGCCGCCATCGATCGCGAGACGAGCTAACGAACACCGTGCCGATCTTCCCCCCCACCCCCCCCCCCGCCCGCCCCCCGCGAACAGTTTTGTCGTCACACCGAAACGCCGGTCAATTATGGCCAGGAGAATGCCCAGCGAGGGGTTGCTCCTCGCGACGTGCTTGCTGTTGATCGTACTTGGAGGCGCATCGACCACGGGACAACGATACACCACCAGCCCCGCTCAGGATCTGGATAACACTCTGCAATCAGTACCACCAATCGGGTGAGTATCGTCGAGTTATCGGCTATTCTGAAGCGTGAAGCGCTGACGGGCAATCGGTGATCGCTCGATCGCTGATCGATAGAGGTATCGCGCGAGCGGGACAGTAATTTCCTGGCTGTGATCACTAGGGTTGCGCCGCGTGCCCCGTGTTCCATGGAATTTTATGGGTAATCGAGGATATTTCTTTACTCTCGTTCCCTGTGTGAGCGGAGGGAGGTCCGAGGAGAGTTTTTTAACCCGTCCTTGATAGATCACTGCAAGTTTTGCGGGTTGCCGATGAATTCGAGAGCTCCGAAAATAGAACGCGCTTAATCGTTCGTCTCCGCTGATAGAGGATCGTAAATCGGCTGATTGGTAGGGTAGAACGGCGTCTTAGCATTGATCGGAATGATTAAGGGGACGAATCCATGGAGCGGATTCGTGATCGAAGTATCGCGGCGCAAGTGGTGGCCCGTTTGACAAGTCACCAACCGCCAGACGTGGGAATGCTTGTGATAAAGCTGTTTCCAGCTCGTTTCTATTTTTACTTGCCGTGTGGGACAGGAGCGCAGTGAAATCGCTTCGACAAGGAACTTTCTGCTCTAGTTTCTTTTTTCATTCGAATGACGTAACGCCGCTCGTCTTGGGGCAGCGTAATGTTTATCACGTGTCCGTCGTTTCGTTCTATTCGCCACGAAACCTGCTGCGGGACCGTTCACATGCGTCCAAATGTTGCCTGGAATTTATTTTAGTACGTAAACCATCCTTGCGCGAGACACTTAGCCTTCCGTACGTTCGTAAACAACTCTAGCTGTGAATTATTTTAACATCGTAGTAAAAATCTGAACGCGATGCTCAGCTACGTGACATTTTTAACTTACTTTTAGTAACGCTTGATTACGTATCGCAAGTAGCAAGTTTCGAAGATATAATTCTCTAAATTTAGCATCCACAGTGACTTCAATGCTGATGCAGGCAAACATTCAGATCGTAATGACATCACGGAACCGATTTCCGCGGATTTTTCCATTAGGCTAACTGAAAACTTCACCCCGGGATCAAGGGAAGTACAAAGATCGCGGCTACTTCAAAAAAGCCGGATCAAAAGAAACCTAGCAAAATACGTGGCCGATAAAGTCGCCTACAACGCGATGAAACCATTGGGTTATCAATTGTTGTGAGCGTTCGATCTCGTTATATAATCTCGAAGTGAATCGTTACATTTATTATACACTTCAACACATTCACAAAATGACTCATCGACCCAATTATACAGTATGTAAAGAAACTAGCAGCGAGCTTAATTCATTAATAATTCGGCATGACCCTGAGAGCCGAAGTGAAATTTAGCTTCGGTCCTCCGACGATCGCGTTACCGGTGAATGGAAGTCGAGCTGTACATAAATAATCGCCTGCAGTGCAGAGTTTCTGCTCAGCCGGCGCACGGTTCTGGGGTTAATTCAAAAGCCCGTTCAGCCCGGCGAGATACTCGACGGGTCGCCATCAGAAGCCGCCAACTATGCGATCGCGATGAAGCTAATCGGTCGGGTTTTCTTCCGGATTAATCTCGGGGATCGTGGCTAATTACGCGAGGCGGGATACGCGCGGATTAAGCGCAGCTTCTTGAAGGTCAGCCGAGAAGTGGCTAAATCGCGCTGACGAAACGTACAAGCCACCATTCCCAGGCGATCACGGAAACCGTTTCCGCTTTGAAACGCGCGCCACGGCCAATTGGGCCTAATGGATGGATAATAATGGTCCATCATCCATTTGGATCCGCGGCATGGTGGGCTATTAAAATTGCTCTCGCCGAGGAGGGGGAGTGTGCTGCGGGAGACCACGAAACACATCGCTTCTGTAGCGGCAGGAAAAATCTCGAATTGAATCGCGAGAGTGTAACGTAACGCGCGAGATAACCCAATTAGGAGTTATCGCGGCTTTTAGAGGCGACAGAACGACGCTCCTACGGATTAGCGTCGGTGGATCGAGATCCGCGATTTCGCAAAATCCTTCGATATTTCATGTGGGACCTTTTTTGTCTCCCGTTTCATTCCGTCCAAACAGTTGCTACGCTGCTGTGAAGGATATTTAACGACTTTCGAGCTTGATGACTGAAATGTCCTTTTTTTATCTCCTTTATTGACAAGCTGCTTTCATTTTTCCGTATTTAATGAGGCGAGGGGTTGGACGGAACGCTGCGTATTGTTCACGCAGGCGAAAGTGAAGCGTCTTCTCGACACTCGGTGTGATTTTTCTTTCGATCAGCTCACGACAGGGAATGCCGGAGAAAAAGGAAGGTATGAAGAAGTGGACGGAATGCCGGCGTAAATGGAAGCCAGTGGCGCTTTATTATACAAAGCCACCCAACTGACGGTATTAGCCACTCTCGCGGAAAAGTATTCGACATTACTGAGGGTATCGTATAACTGAGACCAGAGTAACTAGTTTGTTACGGTAAAAGATTCTTGGCAGCTCATTGCACGCGATAGTGGGACCGCGCGGATCTCTCCTCCTGCGTCCGTAGCCGGTGAATCTCGATACGGGGAAATAAGTAAAATCGGAGCACGACGATCTCGTGATTTCACTTAATACGGAGTATTAGCCGAGGCGATAACGTCAATCCAGTCGGCGGTTTCGCCCGAGTCCCCGGAGGTTGTTGGCATTTAAAGGAAACGAACGTAATTCCCATTGTGGTCGGTCGATTTTCCCATCGGATTCGAGTGTAGCCACTGTACTCCAGCCTGGTAGAATAGTGGCGAGAAAAGTGGAGGGATGAGCGGCGTATGTGTTGCCAAAGCGGCAACGGAGATCAACAGAGGCATCATCTAGGAAATTCGCGCCAGTTCCAGGCATTATCGCGGGATAATCGACCCTGAGGAAGAAGGCCACCGAAAATCGAGCGAATCGCCGGGATAGAGGCAACGAGAGCTTCACGCTTAAGCGACTTTTTCGTTAATAAGAGCGCATTAGCCGGTATCTTGTCACGGCCAATTAGAAACACATTTCACGTGACATCAGCCGGCCGCTGATGCTCAGCGGCGCCATTAACATCGTCACATCGATTTTATCGTACGTCCAACGTATCGCCGTGGCTCGAAACACCGCGGCAACGGCACGCGATTAAAAGCAGCTTTTCCTCCTCGTCATTTTGTGAACGGGCGGGATCGCGGAAAAATCGTGGCGGGCGTGCGAGAGAGAGAAGGCCGGCCAGCCGCGGCCGTGTAATCGGACTAAACGCTAGATAACTCCGTTGCCCTACAATCGATGAACTTTGTCATTTATCGGGGTGTAGTTCTTCAAACGCGACGATAACAAATGTTCTAGAGCGAATTAATAAGCCGGCGACCAGTTACGCGTCGACGCTTCGGCAAACCGTTTAATGGCCCCCCCTGCCTCTCCGGCGGACCGTTTAATCTGCGTTTAATAGATTCGGACGCAAGCAAGTTCGAGCGTTAATGGGCCATCCGAGTGTCTGTTGCTTCGCGGACGCGAGAAGCTGCCGAGATTTTTCATCGTTATCGAGAGTTTATGTAGATTGGTATCTTGCGACTAACGCGAGGAGCTGCGGGGGCCATTTTTCGCCCAAAGTGCAGTGGAGAATGTTGGGATGGATGTAATAGAGAGATATATCTTAATGAGCGTGGATTGATGGTGGAAAACGTGTTAAAACATTCCTTTCAGAAGTCGTTCCCCTTTCAACGTGTTCCCCTTTCAGCATGTTTTATTCTTGCACGCGCGTTATCGAATGCTATTGATAAAAACGCGACTTTTTATTATCGCATACTACCGCAGCAATTAATCAACGGGAGAGAATACTATTCGAGGAGAAAACAGATAAACGTATTATTCATTCTCCATTGATATCGCCGCTATGTTTAACCGTGAGAAAGCTTCGTGTTAGATTAGACGGGAAATATCTTCTTTGAACGTAGTGGAATCGTGAAACGGAGGTTGTTATGTTGAATGATTAAAAAAGCTGGGGATTCAAGCCTCACCTAACGTCGAATATTCAGGAAAAATTCGAGGCGAGCAGGATGATGAGCAAAGCGAAGACAATTTAACGGGTGGCTCAGTTTCTTATCAGCTCTCTGCCCACCGGTAGGTTTAACAATCTTCACCACTGACAGCTTCATTACTTCAGCATCGCTTCCGGTACACTCCTCACAGAATATTACTACCAGCCACTTCTATCGCGCCGAATGACGCTCGCAAATATAGAATAGAATAAGAAACTAGCCTGTCTCCTCTCAAGTAGTGACTTTGACGCTGATATTCGCGAGCTTGTTGAGGATGTAGAATCACGTCGATTTCATTATCGTTCGTTAGAGTTTTTATTTAATCATTGACACATCGCGTGCATTATTTGCGATTCCTTCTAGAATTGATTTAATCGTCACGCACGCTGTCGTTTCATTCGGGGTTGAAGAACCCGTCGAGGTTCGTGCGTGGAGTGGCATCGTTTCTATCTGGCCAAATTGCGATCTCTCCGAATCGAAGTTACATCTGACCCCATTCTACGAATCGATCCTAATTGGCGAACAATCCGTCGCGCTCGCCGCGCGATTTTAACTGAAACTTCTCGGTGCACGGCAATAAAGCTGCCACTTTTCCACCCTCTCAGTTCCTCTTTCACTTCCTCCCGCGAGCATTACGTAAACCCCCACTTAGTTTAACCTAATCTAAGTGGCAGACTAACCGTGAATAATTATATAAGTGATGATCCCATTAGACGTGAAATAGGTCCTATCCTATTTTCGACCCCATAAGCTTGTGTGAAACGCAACCACCCCTCGGAGTCTGCTTCGAATTCGGCCTATTCTCAAAGCCTGTAGAGTTCTTACGTCGACACTTCTCTCATAAATAAGAGGCTTACACTTACGTTGAGCTCTAAGTTTGCTGTTATGCTCTGTGGCTTCACTTACCCACCCATTTATGTATATCCTTTACGCCTTCAAATATGTATTTCTTTATCCGAGCTCGTCGCGCTTCCAGATGTCACTCATCAAATTATCCCTCGAAAACGGAATAACGTACGCGTTACAATTCGGAAACACAGTTCTCGCGTTTCATCGTTTCAATTCGCAAAGTGGTTCGCGGTAAGCGAGCGGGCGCGCGCGCGCGCGTATGTACGCTCGCGCAATAATCCAATAAACGGACTGCACAAACCCGATGCGTGTCTAAACAGCCTTAGCGGCGGGTGTGGGTTTAAAAGTTCAATTGGAAAGTGCACTTAATGGATCTGAAACGGCCGCTGGAATGGCTCTCGAGATGGCGGATTACAGACCATTAAAATTAAAGCGATCGAAAGGCGACTGCGTTGCGCTTAAAGGTTGGGCAAAACAACGCTAGGCGAGCACCGGCTCCCATCGCAGCAGCACGGAAAAAACGGAGGAAGGAATTAGGTAGGGCAAACAGCGAGGGGCCATTATTTACGGTCTCCTAAATTAAAAGACACCATCGGGAGATTAAAGGAGGCTATTAAGGCCAGGCCGCGGGTGTTACGAAACCAGCCCGGGATAATATCAACGGGTTATGATAGAAATTTATTGTGCCGCTTATTATCCTCTGCCTTTGATAATTAGGAGGATGTTGGGAGGGTGTTGATACCACGGGGAATCGGTGGAGTCTCGTTGCAAGCCGTAATTGCCACAATTGTCTGTTTATCTGGGAGGAAACGGGGATTATTGAGGAATTATTGAATTATTAAATTATTGCGAAATGAGGACGCCACGGAATGCTTCAAAGTGGATACGAAGGACTTCACGGTGTACTTATCCGTATATCTGAGAAGTCGCTAGGCTTCAGAAGAAGACATCAATCTAGCAACATTGATTTCACCTTGTACCTTGTTAAGAAAGGGTATCATTAGGGCGGGTGTTAAAATTACACCTCGCTGATACGATCGCGCCGCGATATAATGAGCCGATTTCCAAATTGGTAATGAACCAATCCCCGAAACGACCGCTGATCTGCATACAGATTGCCTGGAACAGCCTCGATAGCTACTTTCGCGTAATTTTTGACGATAATAATTCTCGTTGGTCTCCTGACTCGTGGTAAACTATAATCTTCCAATTAATCCCAACGATAAAAATCAATCACTATCGTTTTTAGTCGTTCCCGATGGGCGACACCTTGCGCTCTTTTCTCTTTTCATGATTTTTCTTAAGTAACACCGAGCTACGCGCATTATTTACTGCTCGCTCCACTTTTTTGCTCTTCCGTAGCGCTTTTTTATACGCAATTAAGAATGTTAACATACATGCTGCATCCAAGCTCGCGATAGCTTTAAAGGGGTTAAAATTAGCGCCGCTTGATGGCACGATAATCGTGTACACTCTGATATCCTCTTACAAACTGCTCCCGTTATCGTGCTGCAGCGTTCCCTGGCATCTTACAAGATAACAAGGGGGGAAGCTTGTGATAAGTGCTCTACACCAAATGCAACAAGTATCTGATGTCACTCGTGAACAAAGCAAAGCAGTGATCCCCCAATCGTTAATTACAAGGATCTCTGTAACAACTCCTACACCTGAAAGATCGACAGCCGGCAACGTGCTGTTGAATCTTCGATTCATCACACTCGATCTTCAGCTTATTTTAGCCAGCTCTTGAGAGGCCTCTGATCTCCGGCCGATCGCACTTAAGACCCGTTAAACTTCTCGTCTACCGGCTACATACTTTGTCGCTGCTCGTTTTGCTCCACTCGAATCGGTTCTGTCGATGATTTCGAAATTTCCATCGCCATCGATCTTCGAGCAGGATTAAAAAAAAAAAGGGGGTCGCGTTTACAGGCGCGTAAATACGCCGGCGCGGCGCCGAGGCGCGTAAGTGGAAGTACTTAGAGGCTGCCTATAGCAGCTGACGTTAATTACGAGTCGCTCGATGTGAATGGCCGCCTTGTTCCGAGGTGGCACAACACACGTTCTCTTCCCATTCTTTCTGTTTCACGGTGGTTCTTGCGCGCGGCGCGCGTGGCACGACACCGCGCTCCAGCGGGGAAAAAAGCCGCGTTTCCGCCTCCTGATAGCGCCGCGACCCCGTTTCAACCTTATCGCGCGGAATCGCGGATCTTTAGGCGACAACCGTGAGACACATAACGGCGAGACGTGTGAAAGTCCCGCGAAACAACCGAGGGCGGATCTTCTTCTGGCAACCTACCCTTTACGTTTCGTGAGCTACCCACCTTGCAAACATAAATAAAAATCAGTGGTGATCACTTTGATCCTTTTCCTCGCGAGGCTTCCGTAGAAAAGAAGAAGATTCATTTTTTCATTCTTCCACAACACTGATCAGTAGAAAGTTCGTCCATGCTTCCATGGAAAATATTGAAGCCAACCCTATTTATCTGAAAATGCTCTTATTATCCTGCTTCTATCATCGATCTCAAATCAAGGAAGGAGTACAACGCGTCCACGTAATTTTCTAGGCCGAACGTGTGCAGGTCAAGGTACAAGAATTACTGTTGCCCGGGCTGGACGAAGAAGCTGGAGACAGGGCTCTGCGTGATTCGTAAGTACGGGCTGCGCCAATTTCCAATTAAACCTCGATCATAATTTTCCAACGTGTCAGTCTACACTCCTGTAATTGGGCATGACCTCATAAACGTCCATCTACCTCGAGTGCACACACTCGATTTTAGCGTCCGTTATCCGGCCGCCCCGGAAAAGGAACACCCGCGATCGAACGTGGCTTCTCAGTTACGATTATCATCGCGCAATTGCGCAACCGACGAATTGGCGCTCATACGACACGATCATCGACTCCTCGGGCGAAATTGCTTTAATGGTCTGTTACGTGCTTCCTGTTCATTGCATTGTCTCCTCTGTTGCTAATTCGGTTGAGTACCTATAGGTCGTTGAGTTCGTTGTATCGGAGTCGTGAGGGATTCTTACTTCTGGCGTTGTTTTATGCCTTCACGTGTATTTTTATGGAGTTGATGTATGGAAGGGTATGAGGGTGAGTTTTGGGAAAATTGTGTGAGTAGGAGAAACGACTGGCTTTTTTTAGCTGTGTGCACCAGACGATGCGGCTCATTGGGCAGATGCATTAGGCCGAATATTTGTCTCTGCGAGGGTGGCAGCGTGTCCTCGTCTTGCAGTAGCAGTCAAACCAAAGGTGACTAGATATTCCTAAGCATTTTAGTACTATAGTCAATAATAAAATCAATTCACTGCTAAATTTCTCTCCTCCACTATGATCCGTTGTTTTTATAACAGCTACCACGCATGAAACTGGTAATGCGTTAGACAGGGGAGAATCTGGCAGGTGCAGGGCGCATTGCATAAATGGCAACTGCGTGGATGGCAGATGCCAGTGTCGTAACGGATATCAAGGAGAATTCTGCAACGAGCGTGAGTTGCCAAAGAATCGACTTATAGCTTCTCCACATTTCCACCCTATTTAAATCCTTCGCGTGATTGTTAACGCGTCGAGGAGAGTAGCCGTTCTTTCATCGATCAATTTAATGAAACAGCAATCTGCCGGGAGCCATGCTTGAACCAAGGAAGATGCATCGGTCCAGATCGTTGCGCTTGTATCTACGGATACACCGGAAGACGCTGCGAAACCGATTACAGGTAAACAATTACACCTTGTTTCAATATTCCATTAGATTTAAGAGAGATCTTTTCTTCATTAATTATTTCCACAGGACTGGTCCGTGCTACACGATAGTGAAAAATGGGCAGTGCTTGGCGAATCTTCAAGGTGTGGTTTGCACGAGGCAGTTGTGCTGCGCCACCGTGGGCAAGGGTTGGGGCCACCCCTGCGAAAGGTGCCCCGCCAGGTTGGATTGCGAGTTGGGACACTTGAAGACCAACCAAGGCCAGTGCGTTGGTGAGTAATTATAGTCGAAACAGAAGGTATTCGACCATCCAACTCCTCCACTACCAATCGCATCAGACACGACTCCCACTTTCGCGTTTCAATTCTGGACTTTGGTTCATGCTAAAAAAAATCGCCAGATATCAACGAGTGCGAAGCAATACCGGGACTCTGTGAGGGTGGAAAGTGCGTGAACACGCCTGGTTCGTTCACCTGCGAGTGCCCCGAGGGACAAGCCAGGGATCCCGAGACGAATGCATGCAAGGACAGAGACGAGTGTGAGGAGGAAGGTATCTGCGCCGATGGACGATGTATAAATACAAACGGTGGCTACTACTGCATGTGCAATCCGGGATTTATTCAGAGCCAGGATCGAAGATACTGTATAGGTAAAGCCATTAAGAATTATGAATATTTTCATTGAAGACCAAGCGAGAGTTGAGTTGAAGTACTGCTCGAAAAATGAGATTACATTAATCAGTTCTTAAATTCTTGGTTAATAAAATTACAGATGGGAGGCAAGGATTGTGTTACACATCGGTGAACAGGGTCGGTCAATGCAAAAATCGATTGGCAATGAGACTGAGCAAGAAGGATTGCTGTTGCGGCAAGAACATGGGGCGAGGATGGGGCGACGAGTGCTACATTTGTCCCAATCTTGGAAGTGGTACGTAGATCGTCGAATCCTTTACGAAAGATAAGAAACGAATCTTTGATAACGATGCACTGGATCGGATTCCCAAATTGAAGCTGAGCTTATCAAGGCCCCCGGGAGATAACGGGGGACGGTGTTAACGGTAACTGGGAGTAACAGGATCCGTGTTATTACTCAATTATAGACGATTACAACAGGCTCTGCTTGCAACAACTGCAGCCGATCACCGCGATAAACGAGTGCGCGCTGCGTCCGGACATTTGCGGAAACGGGAAGTGCATCGACACCAAGGACGGATACGAGTGCGACTGTTATCCCGGATTCACGAAGAAGGCTGGCAGATGCGAGGATATCGACGAGTGTCAATTGGACTACTGTCAGGGTGGCACGTGCCGAAATTACGAGGGCAGTTTCACTTGCCATTGCCCACCTGGATTCGTCGTGTCGGGAGAGGGCAGATATTGCACTGGTAATTGTAACTTTACAAACCAATCTTGGGCATAGAAGGGTGACTGCAGTTCGCTCCTTAAAAGTATTCAATCTTAAACGCTGAATTGTTAAAGTACAATGTAAGATCACGACCGCGAGTCTCCGAGGTGTTATAATTTCTTTTACAGATCACGACGAGTGCCAGGACACGGGCATGTGCAACAACGGACACTGCACCAACATGAATGGATCCTTCAAGTGCAAGTGCAACGATGGTTACACTTTGTCGCCTACGAAGAATACTTGCATCGGTAGGTTTCAGTCCTTGTATCGATTGAAGGGATCGACGCTCGTGGAATTCTTTTTTCAGAATTAAAATAATCGAGTTCTTGTGCGCAGATATCAATGAATGCGCGGACAATCCAAGGATATGCTTGAACGGCAGATGCGAGAACACCCCCGGATCGTACCACTGCATTTGCCAATCTGGATTCACTCCCTCGCGCGACAACACATTCTGCGTGGACATGGACGAATGTTCCACGAGTGGGATGTGCGAAAATGGCAAGTGCGTGAACATGGAGGGCTCTTTTAAATGCGTTTGCGATTCTGGCTTCCGGATTGGACCTGATCAAAGCCACTGCATCGGTGAGTGTTACAAATAGCAGCTTGTTTTTCCATCAAAGACCTTCAACTAATAGAGGGTGTAATCTTAAGATATTATATAAAAAATATACATATGCAACGAGGCTAAACTTTCTATAGTATCAACTGAAAAATTGATCGTTGATTAGATATCGATGAGTGCCTAAGCGGACCGTGTCAAAATGGTCGTTGCACCAACACCCCCGGCAGCTTCCGGTGCGAGTGCCATCCTGGATTCAACTTAGGACCAGACGGGAGATCTTGCTTAGGTTGGTGTCAACTTTCCCTTCCCATATAACTAATTAATCATTGCTTCTGGATAGCTAGTACCAAGTCGATAGACGTTCGAGAAAATGAAATAATCTGCACTTAAACATCGCTACTTTTGTCAGACACAAGGAGGGACTTGTGCTACTCGCAGTACAGAGACGGACAGTGTTCAAATCCTACCTCGACAGCAGTAACAAAATCGAGTTGTTGCTGTTGCACCGTGATCCTAGGACAACCTATGGGTTGGGGAAGCACCTGCCAAGCCTGTCCACTTCCTGGTAGCAGTGAATTCGATTCATTGTGCCCGCACGGAGCTGGAATGACTTACAATGGAGACGGTAACTGAACGAGAAGCTAGGATTACGTGGATTCTCTTAAATACATGATTATTTCTTATCGAAACAGACATCAACGAGTGTGCACAGAATCCCAACATCTGCGTGAACGGTGGCTGCGAGAATCTCATGGGAACTTATCGTTGCATCTGCGACAGTGGCTACGAAGTGGACGCCACAGGGAAGGTATGCAGTGACATAAACGAGTGCGAATTGGAGGAGTCTTTGTGCAGCGGTGGCCAGTGCAGAAACAACCCTGGCAGCTTCCAGGCAAGTAGTTACAAGTGGAAATTAGTTATTCGTATATAATAAGAATTCTCGTGAAACAGTGTATCTGCCCAAGCGGCACAAGGTTCAATACAGAGAATCACATGTGCGAGGACATCGACGAATGCGAGGAACTGGGGCCAGATGTCTGCTTGAACGGGATCTGCGTGAACAGTCAGGGCTCCTACGAGTGCGAATGCTCCCCTGGCTACGTTCTAGACCACACTGGCCACATTTGCATGGGTATAAAGAATTGCTGACAATCTTAATATATAAAGCAAAAAAGCTTCTATATGTTTGTGTCTTTGTCTGTCGCCTAAAAACTTTCGAACGATAAACTCTGGGATCACGAAATGTGCCTCAACTACATTATATCTGAGCAATCCAGATGAATGTAACTATTTTCACGAAAAAAAACTAAGAAATTTTATTTTTTCATAAAAGCAGAATCTAACTTTCGAGCCAAGCCGAGTAGTAAAGCTAGTTTAGAATAGTTGGAGGCGACTGAATCCCTCGAAACACTTGTTCCCATGATTGAGCTTCTATATCGAAGTAATGGAAATGTGTCTTAGACAACAGGAGAGGTTCCTGCTGGACCAAAATGATCGACGGCCGGTGCGAGAACAATTTGCCACGACTGGCATTGAAAACAGAGTGCTGTTGCTCCGTGGGAGTCGCTTGGGGCAGTCCTTGCGAGATTTGCGATCACACTCTGTGCGAGTGCTCCAAGGGGTACGCGAAATTCGGTGGGAAAGACTGCGTGGATGTAAACGAGTGCGAATTGAACAGCGGCATTTGCAAGGGTGGTGGTACGTGCGTCAACACCGATGGATCGTATCGCTGCGAGTGCCCTCCTGGATTAACGTTAGATGCAGCGCGTGAGTTTTGTTAATAAAACATGAAACCACCCATTTATCCGATTCACCGTAATCTTTCTACAGCGTATTTTGTCCATTTGCTCAGATACCACGTGCATAGACACGAGGCAAGAGACTTGTTTCATGGAGTATCGCCATGGGCAGTGCTCGAACCCTATCGAGGGTCAGTTTTCCAAAAGTCTCTGCTGTTGTTCCGTGGGCCGTGCCTGGGGAAGCGAAAGGTGCGAGTCTTGCCCGAAACCAGGAACACATACGCACAATGAGCTGTGCCCTAGGGGGGACGGTTTCACAGACAAGCAGGACATCAACGAGTGCATCGAGTTTCCTGGGATGTGCTTGAATGGAAGGTGCAAAAACACTGTCGGCAGTTACAGTTGCAAGTGCAACCAAGGCTTTGCTCTTGACGAGCATGGGATCAAGTGTAATGGTGAGTCACTGCATGCCTCGATTACTTGATTACTGATTAATGAGAGGTGAAATGGTAAGTGGTGTAGATGTGTCAGCGGTTATACCTCGGACTTAGGGCGCTCAGAAATAATCGAAGGATAGTCGAAGGCATTTTGATTATTTTTATACAGATATCGACGAGTGCGAGATCATGCACGGTGTGTGTGGAAACGGCACGTGCAGAAACACCCCTGGCCACTTCCAATGCGACTGCAACCCTGGGTATCGTAGCAGCGATATAATGAAAATTTGCATGGGTAAGTCGCACTAAAGTGTGTAACAAGGTAGAATGAAAACTTGAAAGTAGAACCAATTCGAAAGAAGGCCTCACGCGCAATTAATCCTGAATTATCACGAATTTCAGACATAAACGAGTGCGAGGAAACGCCAGGATTATGTCGTGGAGGCACCTGCATTAACGCCGAGGGCAGTTTCAAGTGCCAATGTCCACCTGGACACGAGCTAGGCCCTGACAAGCAATCCTGCAAGGATATCGACGAGTGCTCGAGAACCAGTGGAATTTGCTCGAACGGCGTCTGCGAGAACATGATGGGTACTTATCAGTGCATTTGTGACGATGGCTACCAGCAAACTGGATTGAAGTCCCACTGTGAAGATATAAACGAATGCGCAACGAACAATGGAGGCTGCGAGGATATCTGCTTGAACACGCCTGGCAGTTTCTCTTGCTCCTGCAAGTGAGTCATTCTGAATATCATCGAGACGATGAGCGAAGAACTTCGTATGCAAGTATGGAGAGTAACTTTTGCGATCTTTTTGATAATAGCATCGGAATGGCGCTGAATCTCGACGGTCGATCTTGCGTGGACGTCGACGAGTGTAAGGAGAATCCACGGATATGCAATGGTGGCAAGTGCAGCAACATTCCTGGCGGTTACATCTGCACTTGCACGGATGGACTGCTGCCTGGGAAGGATGGAGTTTCCTGTATAGGTACAGAAGAAACACTCTATATCTTGACAGAATCAGTAGATCTTATCAACATTGATCACCAAGTATTCCAACCCCTAACTATTTCAGAACTCATCTTCCACAAAATTCCCACCATAACTTGCGTTGCCATTCAGACGATCAAAGGCCACTATGCCTCTGAAACCTTTACCATTATCTTTATCTCCGTGCAATAAATATTTCTCAAACGTTACATATTCCCAGATGTGGACGAATGCTCGACGCAGCCCCACATTTGCGGCTACGGTGAATGCTACAACACCATCGGCTCCTTCAACTGTCGCTGCGAAGAGGGGTATTCCGTGAAACCGGACGCAGGCTCTGGTTGCACCGACGACGACGAGTGTCTCCTGAACGCGTACACCTGCAGCGAGTTCGCCGAGTGCCAGAACACTCAAGGTTCGTACGAGTGCACTTGCCACGAGGGCTTCGTAGGTAATGGGATCGAGTGCAGGGACATCAACGAGTGCCTGACCAACAACGGGGGCTGCGACTCTAATGCCCAGTGCATCAACACTGAGGGGTCGTTCAAGGTAAAGTGCAGGTGGATACTTTCGGTGGAACTCCATTGGAAGCTGACTGTTAGAAAGGCTTTCTTAAACATTCCAGTGTGTCTGCGACGCCGGCTTCAGGGGCGATGGTTACACTTGCAAGGACATAGACGAGTGCGCGAACGACAACACCCTCTGCGAGAACGGCCACTGCCTCAACTACCCGGGCTCTTTCCGCTGCGAGTGCGAGATGGGCTTCATGCACCCCGATGAGAATAACGAGCAGACGTGCGTGGACATAAACGAGTGCGAGATGTTTAACAATCTGTGCGTGTTTGGACGCTGCGAGAATATCTTCGGCATGTTCCGTTGCGAGTGCCACGAGGGGTATAAATTGGATGGCTCCGGTGGTAACTGCACGGATATTGACGAGTGCGAGAATCCGCAGTCCTGCCAGTATGGTACTTGCATAAACACTCAGGGCAAGTACGTGTGCAAGTGTCCGCCTAACTACGATCTGGTGGAGGCTGGGAACGCTTGCGTTGGTGAGTGATCTTTGGAAAGTGAAGCTACTGGGAGATAAGGAGTGACAAATGATACTGATGTTTCTGTGCTTTTACACAACAGATAGGAGGGAATCGTTCTGTTTCACTGGCTTCGAACATGGCACTGGAAAGCCGCAATGTATCTTCGACATGGCCTCTGCAGTGACCAAGGCTACTTGCTGCTGCAGTGTTGGCAACGCATGGGGTAATGATTGCGAGGAGTGTCCTCAAGTTGGAACGAAGGAGTTCGAGGAATTGTGCCCTGGCGGACCTGGCTACAGACCCAATAGGATTACCGTCATCCTGGAGGATATCAACGAGTGCGAGGAGCACGAGAACATCTGTCAAAACGGACACTGTACCAATACTTTCGGTAGCTTCATGTGCTCCTGCGACGAGGGCTTTGTCTTGGACGATACTAAAACGAGCTGCATTGGTAATGATTCAGAATAACGGTAGTTGATGTTAGAGAAGTCCTTTTAATTCCCTACTTTTTGCAGATATAAACGAATGCGCTTTGCACCCACAAATATGTGGCGTAGGATACTGCATCAACGATCAAGGAAAGTACCACTGCGAGTGTCCAGAGGGATACATGGCAATGCCAGGCGGAAGTGCGTCGATTTTGCTCTATCTTCGAATAAGTAATTATATTCACAGAGTTCAGTAATAACCGGATTGTTCACTTTTATCAGAGGAATGCGTGGATATGAGGAAGGAATCGTGCTATCTTGGATACGAATCTGGTCAATGCTTCAACCCCATGCTGCATCCACAAACGAAAATGTTGTGCTGCTGTTCCATGGGAGCCGCTTGGGGTAGTCCATGCGAGAAGTGCCCTGCTGAAAGGACTCGTAAGAACAGACGATTACCAACTCTCCAGAATTTCATTGAAATTAAATGGTACACATGCATACAGGCAAATAAAAACTGTGTTTCAGGCGAGCACGAGATTCTATGTGGCATGGTACCCGGTCAAATAATGAACCCCATAACAAATCACACCGAAGAAATCGACGAATGCTCTCTCATGCCAACTATGTGCACTCACGGTCGTTGCATGAACACTCCTGGCAGCTTCGAGTGCCAGTGTGATCGAGGATACGTCTATGATCAAGATTCTCATCAGTGTATCGATGAAAACGAGTGTCTACAGGTGAAGAACTTTGCGCATAGTATAAATTTTCTTTGATGATACCTTGAAACTGGCCTTTCTATGATTCTAAAACCAAGCTCCCCGTAGATTAACTTCAAAAGTTGATTTTGTTCTACAGATACCAAATCCCTGCAGCGGGAATGCCCAGTGCATTAACAAGCAAGGCTACTTCGAGTGCGACTGCCCAGCTGGATACAAGCTTGGACTCAGTCAACGAGATTGTGTGGACATCGACGAGTGCTACGAAAGACCTGGAATCTGTAACAGCGGTGCCTGCAACAACTTGCAAGGCAGCTTCCAGTGTGTCTGCCATCTTGGCTTTGCATTGACGCGAGATAGAGACAATTGCGTGGATATTGACGAGTGCCAGCGGAATCCGAACATTTGCAATAACGGAACTTGCGTGAACACCCTTGGATCATACAAGTGCATCTGTTACCAGGGATTCAAGCTCAGCCCCAACAACGATTGTGCTGGTGAGTTATTGAAAATTTAAATACATTTGTTCCATAATGCCAGCGCAGATAATTAAAACTTGTAAATTGTGAGATAGACATTGACGAGTGTCGAATCATGCCCTTCCTCTGCCGTAATGGAAGATGTCGAAATACGATCGGTGCGTTCAATTGTGAGTGCGCTGATGGATATGTGTTGGCTCAGGATGGCCAGCATTGCAGAGACATCGACGAGTGCCGCGAGGTAAGTGGAGGATCAATTAGAGACCAATACCCTAATAACATCTTCTTTCATCGAAATTCGCACATCACCTAGCCGCTATATTTTTGAAAAGAGCATTAAGCTTTCTCCGGCCAGTCGAAATTAGCATCCCTTAAAGCAGCAAACAATTGTGTCAGGTACCTGGGCTCTGTCCACCACCAGGGAAGTGTCAGAACTTAATGGGATCGCACATATGCACCTGCCCACTTGGTTACGAGTTGGATCACACCAGGAAGAAATGTGTTGGTAGGTGAAACACTTCATTGAAACGCCGAACGAACGAAAGGAACTTGAGACACGCAAGCTATCAACCAATGCGAATGAAATTTGTGTTCGTAGACGTCGATGAGTGCGTGGAGACCCAAGGGATTTGCGAGAACGGTCACTGCATCAATACCGAAGGCGGAGTGATTTGCGAGTGTCCAGTTGGATTCAGATTGAGCGACAAACCCAATTCGATGAGGTGTATCGATGTGAGGGAGGAATCTTGTTACGACAGCTACGCTCGAGGACGATGTTCCTATCCTCGGGCAGGTGGGATGACGAAGAAGCATTGCTGCTGCACGATGGGGAAGGCTTGGGGAAAATATTGCGAGCAGTGTCCCTTCGAAAGTAGCGGTAAATAGATTTAAATACCCTTTTGATACAAATACCTAGTTTCAAAGACCTTGTGCACTACTGGCTTCAAAAGATTAGTCAAAGTGACTGACTGTCATGCTCTGACTCTATCCAGAGGAGTTCAGGAGACTGTGCCCCGAGGGACCAGGCAGAGATGACACTGGAATCGACCTGAACGAGTGCCTCTTCATGCTAGACGCCTGTTCTGGTGGCGAGTGCATAAACACCGACGGCTCCTTCCGGTGCGAGTGTCCCTCAGGATACGTTCTGGACGCGAGTGGCAGGCGGTGCATAGATAACAACGAATGTCAGAACGTTCAGAACATATGCGGCAATGGGACGTGCACAAACATCGACGGGGGCTTCGAATGCTCCTGCAACGAGGGATTCACACCTGGGGTGAATCAGATTTGCGAGGACGTGAACGAATGCCTGGAACTTGGCAATCAGTGTGCCTTCAGGTGTCACAATGCACTTGGTTCGTTTAGGTGCATTTGCCCTTACGGGTACACTTTGGCCCCTGATGCACGCCACTGCATAGGTATGTCCTGTAACATCTTCTTAAGCTTTCAGTGCATTTGGCTGCGGATGATGTGCAGCTTCGTCGGCTTAGAGAGAATCCTGCTTCACACAGACTTTTTGCAACGAAGATCATTAATCATTGTTTCAGACGTGGACGAGTGCGCTACACCAGCGAACAACTGCAAGTATCAGTGCAAGAACCTGATTGGGTCGTTCATGTGCATCTGTCCACCTGGCTACCAGCAAATCGGCATGACAGACGAGTGCAAGGATATCAACGAGTGCTCGATCAACTCAGGCCTGTGTCGAAACGGTCGTTGCGTAAATTTGGAGGGCAGTTATCAGTGCCTCTGCTACGATGGCTTCGAGCAGAGTCAGGATGGAAAATCTTGCATAGGTACTCGAAGGGAAACGTCCACAGATTGTTAAATAAAGATGGATTCGGACTGAAAATTTGATTTGCATCTAGACCGCAGGATGGGTTACTGTTTCTTGCAAACGATCGGAGGAAGGTGCACAGCGAGGACATTAGACTTGAAGACAGTGACCAAAGCAGACTGTTGCTGCACGATGGGCGCTGCCTGGGGACCTCAGTGTGAAATTTGCCCCTCCAAGGATTCGGAGAATTACAACGAGCTCTGCTTAGACAAAGGCTTCTCTGTGACTGGGCAAGGTACTGCTATGGGGAAGAAGAAATTGGATAGTCCTCAAGCAGAAGATCCTTGTTACACACATTCTGAGTTGGAAATTCCCTTCTTTCAGACATCGACGAATGCAGAACTATTCCTGGGTTATGTAACAACGGACTGTGCATCAATACACTCGGTTCCTACAGATGCGTTTGCAATAAGGGCTACAAGGCTGACAAGTCTGGAACTCAATGCATTGGCAAGTATTCCAGCACTTTCCCTCGGAAACTAGGCTTCGCATGAACATTTCGATCTTGTCTGTACACGGTAACTAAAATTCACTTGTGTATTGAATTTCAACGCGCAGACATAAATGAATGCGAGCTAACGCCGAAGCCCTGCAAGTACAACTGCCAGAACACAGAAGGAAGTTTCATCTGTTCCTGCCCAGTTGGCTTCATCCTGAACCCCGACGGCGTCAGCTGCAGAGACCTCGACGAATGCGCGACTGGGAATCATTTGTGCCAACAGAACTGCATCAATACCCAGGGCAGCTATACTTGTGGCTGCCAAGAGGGTTACAATCAGGATGGCGATGCTTGTCACGGTTCGTAATTAGTACGAATTCGTTATCGAACATCCAAGAAAGTAGTCAGCTCTGACAGTAAAGAGGCTCATAATTCTGTGCTCCTACAGACATAAACGAGTGCGAGCAACCTGGAACTTGTCCCAAACCAGGCACTTGCGTCAACACTTTGGGCAGCTTCCGGTGTATATGCCCAAGAGGGTTCAAGATCGATCCGTCAGGAAGATTCTGCGTCGACCAAAACGAGTGTGCCGATGACGCAACGTGTGACCACGGTTGTCAGGTAGAATTGTGACATTTATTTAGATAATACTCGTCCTTTCACAAAAAGATCTCACTCGATTTTATCGCGGTTGGGATTCATAGAACTTCATGGGAAGCTATCGCTGTGGATGCCCCGACGGGTTCGTTCAGCATCTTTATTACAATCAGTGCATGGACGAGAACGAGTGCAGCACGTCACCGTGCGGAGATAACACCTGCATCAACACCATTGGCAGTTACAAATGTGGTTGTCCAGATGGCTATCAGTTCGACAGTAACTTGCAAATTTGTGTTCAGGTGATGCTTCAACTTCTATGCTCCGAATAATCCATGTCCACTTCAGTGTCAATTCAATAATCCACTCGTAATCTGAATTTGTACTTCGAGTTCTTCCATAAGTTTAAAGAGCCATGTAAGAAAGGAAGATTTCACAAATTTAGGTGAGCGCTGGTTGCATCGGCAGCCCCTGTGCATTCGGATGCACTCCAAATGGAGCAAGCGGTTTCAGTTGCGGATGCCCAACTGGCTACCAGCGAATTGGACAGGTCCGTGAATCGTTTAAGTGAACCTCGGCGAGAAGAATTCTGATTTTAAAAGTATCTCGTCAAAAACAACTCCAATATATTCTAATTTTATTCGATCAGGGCCACTGTCTGTCAACGATAAACCCACTATCGCAAGGACACTATGGCGAAGACATCAGCAACGCGCCAACCTTCGTGATCAATCCAGATCCTTATCACATACCACCAGCGGATGATAAGACGATATCGACGGAGGGTTGCTTCTCTTGCAAGGTATTCTACTTAAAGAACTTTCCCCTTCCACCATATTGTTCCGCATATCTTCAACTTTCCCTTTTTACTTGAAATGCAACGATGAAAATATCGAATAATGTGTTCAAAAGGTAAATGGTAAAGGAAGACACACAAGGAGCATACGAAATAGATCCGTGGACGAGGAACTTATTACGCAACGAAGGGAAGTCATGAAGAGGCGATTCACGAGGAGGGCGAAGAGGCATCATCATGGCGAGGAATATGTTCTGAAGATCAGTCTGCGACAGACCAGGCACCGAATGAGAATCATTAAACTCCAGCCGGCTATCAAGGTTGCTTAAACAGTTCCATTTTCGGTTAATTAGAATTAAGGTG
Organism: Andrena bucephala; assembly: GCA_947577245.1. Lineage (NCBI taxonomy): Eukaryota > Metazoa > Arthropoda > Insecta > Hymenoptera > Andrenidae > Andrena > Andrena bucephala. The sequence goes on along the minus strand of OX387715.1, from coordinate 93,771,479 downwards.
TAGGGATGTAGAGTTAAATACTCAGATAGGCCGTTGTGCTTCGACGAGGGCTTGAAGTAGATTCCAACGTTGACAATTCCACGGTTCCTTTTGGCTGTTTTGCAGGACGAAGACATGGAGTACAGGATAGCCCGAGGCAACGACGACGATTACTTCGAAATTCGGAATGAGTACGGAATCTGGGCGCTACATTTCCGCAGTCGATTGAAGGAGCCCGGGCAATTCAGGCTGGTGATCCACGGACGATCGAGAAACGGCACCACCGAGGAAAACGAAGTCTGGGAGAGGCCTCTCACCTTCAAAGTTCACGTAATAGTGACGGAGTAACGCGTTTAGGGTTCAATGTTTCGGTTCTATTAGTCAATTTCCTCATTGCAACGCACGATACCGGAATGAAAGCGATCCGAAACGGGGCGAGAGTACGCAGGGCTGAGTATTACAAACACGATCTTTTTGTTCAATTAGGTCAATCTTGAGGAGAAGCCGCGGATGCTTTAAATTTGTGTTCATTCGTAAGCAGACTTGTGTCGTTCCACTGCCAAATCATTGCCTTCTTATTCTTTTCTCCCCTTAGGTAGAATATCGCTGCGTCGCAGTTGCAACTGATCCTTTTCTAACACTGCCTTTGCCCCGTCTGTTTTACATCCCCCTTTGTCTTTTAAGCTTAACTCTTAAGCCTGCCCTACACGATGAGACTTGTCTTGAGGCATGTCTCGAGACAAGGTCTCACGTCTCGTGCTGTCAGAGTGGAGAGAAGGAGAGGGAAGAGACTTGTCTCCAGACATGCCTCGAGGCAAGTCTCATCATGCAGGGCCGCTTTAGTCGAGAGAGGAACACGTGAAAACTTGAAACTGCCTTGAGAATCTCTGCCATAAGTTTTTACCGCCTGCAATAACATACGATACATAATAAATACGTAGAAATAACACTCTAGGGATGTACAAAAAAAAAATGACCTTTTCTATTAAGCCTAAGTAAATGGAGGAATGTATACATACACAGATATAGCTTTATATATTTATAAACGTTTATGGACAACTTAGCAGGTAACGAGACGAATCGATACATAAAATGGTGCAGGAAGCCTGGGCTACGATCGATCGAGATCCTGTCCACAGTTTTCGCTGCACCGTCGAACGAAGTGCCTTCGCGACAATTAAAAGAGAATTACGTAAGGATAGTTACGTTAATCGACACGATAGTATGTACAATTTAATTAGAGGCAATCGCTGTGCAGCCTTAATTAGTGGTTTGACTACCAAAGGGTGACGTTCGCGATTGCTGTTACGATGAATATGTGAATAGAGATCGTTACGGATAGTTTTGTACAATTAGCGCGGATGCGAAGATTATTCCAGCCGAGATGGTTCATAAATATATGTATTATAAATCTAGGAGTTGAATTTGTTCATTGATCTTAGTGCGAGCAAAGATAGTCATCTCGAGTAAGTTCACTTAAAATATTCGTATTTTCGAGAAGCTGAATGATATTCAGATATTTAACACTGCGAAAGTAAGCCAAATCTGTAAGTCATGTCATGAGCATAAACTTTGCCAGGGAAGAGCATGCAAGAAGGAAAATCACTGTTGTTAGCAGCGTCGGGGTAGTTTTGTGGCGCCACAACGAACCCACCGTGTCTTCGGTATCGAACACCGTCCTTCCCCCAAATTTCCCTCTGCTCCCTATCGATGCCCTGCAACGAATTACATTCAAAATATCCAACCTTCCCAGAGATCTCGATCGGACAGTGAAATTTTAATGGTCTAACATCGTTGTCATCCCCGAAGTAGTCTTCGAAATCGGGTTGGTAAACAAGATCCGGGTCTGGCAAATCGTTCCCAGTGGAAAACTGCAGACCTGGTTGATTGGAGTATATTTCTAGGGTCCTTCCCGAATCAGGGTGCAAAACTCTTTGATAGAAAGTGAAGGAATGTCAAGGGAACGTAGCAGGCAATCAATGAAAATGATGAACCTTAGAAAATATTGATCTCCCAGAAAAGGATTTTCACGATTTCCCCTTTACCGTCCCATTTCTAGGAGGAATTAAATCTCAGTTCCAATACAGTACTGCGTAGTCAATAAAAGGCCTCCGAAATTTAGAGTGTTGCTAAAAAGATCCAGTTGCTCTCACTAAACAGTGTACCTATTCGATCCTGAATTTTGCTTAACTTACCTAGCGTGGAAACGATACGACCAGCAGCTGGGACTCGTAATGCAGAGGTTCTGGTTGTAACCACCCCCAGGTACGACGTAAAGCTGGTTCTTGGTCAACTGTGTCGGTAAGCGTAGATCGTAGACTGTACGATCAACCGGATATATAGCACCTGTCGGCAAATTGTCTTTGATGTCGGCGAACGTCCAACTTCCGGCGTTGATGGAGACTACGTGCTTCTTCAATTCACTTGGGCCCGTGGCCTGTAATCATAAAAAATGGGAGGCCACAGTTACAAGAAGCTAAAAACTTAGGAGAGATCAAGGGAAGGAGATAGAAATACTGTTTCGATATGCGAATTAAAGGATTATGATAGAGTACGTGTCCAGCAAGGTTCATCAGGCAATTAGTAGTGATATTAGCGGGCGTTGGCTGCGTTGCAGTCGCGCGAATGCTAATACGAAGCTGGTTATCATCCGTCCAAGAGTATTTGACCTGCGTCAACATATCTCCTGGATATCCTTCGCTGTTTGCTCGGCTCAAATGGGACATCACCTGTTTAATCAGTATAACAGCCGCTGAATTCCGCTTTCAAGTGAAAGAGATTGCTCGAAATTAATTGATCAAGCAACTCTATTGAAATTATACGAGACTGCTCGTTTACGGTAACTTTCGCACCACTTGCTTGTTCAGCACGAAAGACTGCCAATTGACGTTGTCGAATCCGAAGAAGCCTTCGTTGAAGTGGCTACAGTCGTCCTGGACGTTCCACCCGCATCCGCATCGGCGCGAGATTCGATTCACCACTCGTCCGATTATGCTCCCTATGTACCTGTTCTTCAAATACCCTGATTATATTTCCACGAATGTTACGAATCCTCGAAAGTGATACGGGAGTCGATGTCTTATAGTTTGTATTAAGAATTGAGAGAAGTGGCCAAGTGATTTTGCTCTAGTAGGAGTTTTTACCATCCATTTCGTCGAAGCCTAAAACAACGTCGCCTAAAACTCCTGATGTATTTGGAACTTTGATAGACTGGATGCCAGCGCCCCAAGATATCACTTGCACCGATGCTTTGTGGTTGTTGGTCAGTGTATACCTAAGACACAGTTTCTTATAGCAGTTCCTTAAAAAATGTTATGGTAAGGGGAAAAATAATGATAAAAACATGTTCCTTCTGACATGCACCGATGATTGCATTGTACCTTCTGACAATATTAAGCGGCTTGTTGTGCTTATTGCGATCTGGCCTGGGCACAAGCCCAAAGCCATCTTCCTCGATGAAAGTATCAGCTATGGACATGATCCAAGGTGAACTGAAATTTTTACCCTTTTCCAAAGAATTCAACTTTTCACATTGAATTTAGTTTCCTTGCATAGCTGTTCCTACAATTTTCCAAATACCAGAATTTTGACAGTCAGTCATCCTGACGAGGTTACTATCTAAAATACTTTTCTCAAAGGGAGGCAACTTCGCGTCTAACAAGAAGCAGGAGAAAACAATTGAGGACCTTACTGCATTTTTTGCCGTTGTTGAGGCAAATCCGATAACAAATGAGCGATTTATTGGAAATTTTGAACCTGCACATTACTGTTTTGTGTAATATTTTGTTTTGGACAACTTCAGATTTTAAAAATTCGCCAAAAATAGAAATAAGAACTGATCCACTCACTTATCTACTTATGTGGAAATATACATTTTTCAATTAGTGTTATCTTTTTAATGTTAAGTCAAAAAAATAATTTTATAAACCGTTTTTTCTAATTCACTCGAAGTTGGTAAAGATGGAGCTGCACCCTCTTGCTGCAAGGTCCACAATTCACGTTTGCATATCAGAGTATTATTTTTTAAAGTAGAATTTCTAACTTCCCAAGTAATGTATTTAAAGAAAACTCAGTCCCAGTGAGGTCAATTTTTCAAAGAGCAAGAAAGTAGAGTTTCGCACGCGCTCTCACAATACCGCGTCAGTCCCAAAGAAGAAGAATCCACGATTCCCATCCACGGAATGCGCGGCAAAGAATCGAGAAGCAACAATCCGCGGGCAAAACCCATTACGCGAGATCAGGGTATTATTATCGTGGCACAAGCGGGGGACACAAATCCGACAAGCGCGTCTCGTTTTAACGCTTCGTCGCCGCTGTGACGAAACATCATGCCGTGGTGTCAAGACGAAGGGGGCACGAGGCGATAGCGTTGCGAAACGAGCGAGAAAGGTAGACGAAAACGTGCACGACGGGGGAGGGGGGGGGGCGGGGGGTGTCAAAACGCGGGAGAAGGAAAACGGGGAAGCCGCGAAGGCATCCGCGAGCATCCCCAAAGGATGTCCTGGTTTCTTTCTGCTGGCGGCAGCCGGCTGATCAGTCTCGATTCCCGCGAAACGTTTCGCGGCCCTGAACGAAACACACGCTGGAAATAATTACATTAATGGCGTCGCCGTGAGAGAAAGCCGTTGGATACATCGGTGGATGCTGGCCCACCCTCCTCGGCCCGTCGCCAGTCTTCCTCGAGGAACGGAAAGCAACCCCCCCCCCCCGCTAGTTTCAATGGCGAAACATGGAACTGACGGAATAATGCTCCACCCACGGGCTAAGGTACACCGACTGGGGTGCACCCCCATCCCCCGACCGCGGCCCCGCCAACCCCCTTAGCCGTTCTAGCACTCCCTCACTTTCTTCCTGACAATGCATAATGCCATTCTGCCGCGGTACCGGCAACAATGAGTGCGCACGTCCTGCTGGAAAGTAATTATCTTAATGCCGACGAGCCCAGCGCCGACGAATGGAGAACACTCGCGCGACGGCTGCCTTGTGTGAGAGATCTCTTGGCTTGGTTACTCCGGTAGCTTCGCCCTCCCAGCGTTCCACCCGCCTCCCTACACCTAGCCCCTTTCCTTTTGCTTTCCTTCCTTCCTTCCTTCCTTCCTTCCTTCCTTCCTTCCTTCCTTCCGTCTTTCCGTCCTTCCTTCCCCGCTTCACCGCTTGCTTGCTCGCTTGCTTCGTTGTTTGGCTCTTGGATGCGGATTGTCCGCGGCACAATATCGATGCCGCGAACCGCCGCCGCGATATCGTGACAAATCGTGTCGCAACACGCGGCGGAATTGTCTCCGGGCTGATGGATAAGCCTCGGAAGCGGCCGGGGACGTTGTTGGATTCGCGCTGGTCACACAGAGGGTGGGCTTCGACGTCGCTCAAGCGTTTCAGATCGAGGAAGCACCACTTGGGTCATCCAGTGGGGTGTTTTTCGGAATTTCGACGTGGTTGAGGGTCGTCGAGGGATGATGGCTTTTGATGTTCGCTTTGTGCGCGGTAAATGGGCGACCGGATGTAGGGGATAGAATTAGACGTGTCTTTAAAAGGCTTTCTTTTGTGCTTCTGTTTTTTTCCTGCGTTTGGGTAATAGAATGCCTGTCTGCGGGAAGTTTACTTTGCCCGCGATGAATTCACCCCTAAATAACGAAATATCGTGTACACGTTCGTGGAATGGCTCGCATGGTTCTGAGAAACCGCGGCCAGTGTACTATTCCCGGGCTCGCGAGAGGTTCAATGAATCCTATCGCACCGTCGACAGAACGAACGCCGCGTCATCGAACAAATTTCCCCCATCCAAAAAACGGACGGAAGAAATTGATAAATCCGTCTACTCGAGACGCTCGAGAGCGCGCCGATAAATCGATTGCATTAAAATCGAGCCGGGGGATCCGATCCCGTCGCGACAACTCGGCCCGTAATTCCATTGGTGTGCCTGCAGGCGAGAGATCCTTTGTAATCGACACGAAAGAGGGGCGGGGAAACAGAGAAGGGAACGGAAGGACGAAGGAGGAGAAGGAAAGAAAAAGTGCGTTTTACCGTGACCACCCGGATCGTATTATTCCCTCCACTTTTCCAATCTCAATTAGTCATTACGTCTCACGGCGTGGCATAGCTAACGCGATGCCCTCTCCTCGAGAACTCCCCCGACGTCCGCGCCCCGTTTCTGCATTAATTGCGTCTACGTCGGTCTACCCGTGGCCCTTCTCGCCACCCCCTTGTGCACCGCGATTCGCCGCCCCTCCTCCCCCCCCCCCCCCCCCGCCCCTCGTCGCCCACGTACGGGGGTGTGTTTCGACAAGGATTAGTGTCGACGCCACAAGCCGCATAATTCGCCACCCCCCCCGCAGTTCCTACTCGAGAAAATCGGGTCCACGGCCGTCTACTAACGGCGAGAGTCGCGCCCTCCAAGACGTTGTTTACGTAGTAAAATCCGTCCCCGTGCTTTGTAATGATTCCCAGTCGAGCGTTATGCTCGATAATTGATCGTTACGCGCCGTTTGTGCGAGAGGCTTCCTCGAAGTAGCTGCGAGGCGCCGCGCAGCGTTAATTTCACCCGCGACGAAGCTTGTCGCCATCAAACTTGTGACTCGTCGGTTCAGCGGATCGTACAGGGTGGGTTCGAATACGACCATCGAATGACTTCAATATTCCGTTTCAGATGATGGGGGAGTTGCATGGATCGGATGATAGGTTCAGGCGCAAGAAGAATGTTAGCTCAAACAGCGGAGCAACTGGGTATATTGAAATCTTGTCCATATTTTCTTTCCTTTATTTTTGCTAAAAAAAAATCAGCATTCTATTATTCGAAAATTTCCGTTTTCGAACACTCATAGGTATCTTCCTATTACTTTAGACTTCAAATAGTAGATGCTTCATCGTATCAGCAACGTCTTACATCTAAAACCACCCTGTAGATCGCACGTGTGCTCACGCACGCGGTAGGTTTCAACCGGTCGTCAGTCGCTCGAACGTGTTTTCTAGCGGGGGGTGGTGCCCCAATCCCGACGCACGGTAACAGTGCACCCACTTCACCCTCGCCATCCTGGCCGCCCACCGACCCCCCTCGCCCACCCACAAAACCGGAGAGGCAGTCGCTAATTACGCAACGCGTTCGAGCATGCACGTCGGGGTGGCGACGTGGCACCGTCATGGGCCCGTGTATCCCTCGTCCTCGTTCCTTCCACCCCTCTTCGCTCCAATCCCTCTGCCTTCCTCCCTGTCTTGTTTCCTCCCATACCCGCCGTTTTCTGGTACTTTTACGATTGCCTATAATCACCCAAAGTACGCTGCGATTGCGTTCCGTTCCGCCCCACCTGCTTCCAGGATCAACCGACCTACCTACCACCCACCCCCCTTCTTTCATCCCCCTATCCTACGGCGAGCTTGATATTCCTGCAGCTCGGCCGCGTCGACTTAATTTGCAGGATCAGCGCCGAAACGTCGCGCGGATAATCCGGCACATCCGAATTACACGCTCGGCGTCCTGTCTGGATACACGGAGCACCTGCGGATTTAACAGAGGCGGAGGACGATTACTAATTAGCCAGGATTTTGCCACCTGGATGAGAACCACCCTCCGTTCAACGTGATCTCCCGGAGAGCAGGAGTCGTCCTTCGTTTGCCAGCCGTTTGGATCCGATTTGCGGGTGGCAGAGGCACCCTGATATAGCGCAATGATCGAATGACTGCGTGCAATTCGTGGTCGGCTGACTCATCGTTCATCTTCGTGATCCGTGGACGGATAGTTCGGATAATAGAATTCCCGTCTAGATTCCAGCATTTATGAGAGTTTCGATAATCCTATAATTATTCAGGTGAAAAAGTTTCTTCCACCTGACGTTGGAAGAAATTAATCGATGTAAAGTATGGGACCCTGTACTTAGAAGCTTCAAGCGCGCACACACTCAAAGTTTGTCAAACTTTATCGAACTCGACGACCAACTTCAACGTTCGCCTGCAGTCTACTTACTCTATAGCATCGATGAACCTACTTCGATGCATGCACGTGTCTATATGACTAATTGTTGAGGCTTCAATTAACCGTTAATTGTGTCCGCTATTCATCTATTCTCCGTGCCCTCAATCATCAGTCCCGAATATATTCGCAATCAAAGGCGGAGTGACAGTAACTGCTCCGTTAATCCGCCCATTCACGGATGGTGCTCCAGTAACGCACAAATCGCGGGCAAAAGGGGGTCGAAAGCGAAGGAAAAAATAGGGAGAAGAAAAGAAATATCAGCCGCGAGCGAGCGAATCGAAACGCGTTCGCGGGCTTACACTCTCGAAATCGTAATCCCCGACGAGACAAAGCCTGCCATTGTTCGTACCCCCGCGATTCTCACGGCACTTCCATAGAGATCGACCTTGGCAATAGCTCGATAGGGCACACAAAAACGTCAACGGAGAGATCCCCAGACGGATCTCTGGCTCATTCGAAATTCACAGAACCCGGCAGGGGCGGATAGAGGGCTGACTCGCCGCGTTGCGGCGGGGGCGTGCGGGAAGGGGGCTGCGAAAAGATTTCGTCGCTAATGGCAATAATTAAACGGGGACAACGGGGTTTTCATACGTGCAGAGCCGAAGATATGCGGCTTCCTGGAATACGCCGAAGGTGGATGGCAACGCGGTGAAAAGAGAGTGCGGCCAGGGGGGGGGTGGCGGCGGCGGGGAGAGGGTGGCTATACTTAAATTACCTAGGAAGCATCGGTGGCATTCATACGTGGGATAAGCATTGTCATCCCGGGGGATTGTCTCACAGACACCTCGCTGGCACCACGCTTTATGTCGCAGAGAGTGGGCGGAAAGCAAGGGGTGATTCGGTGGAGACGCGAGGGGGTGGCAGTCGAACCTTTATTAGGTAGATAACCGAGATGCGAGCTGCTTTATATAGATGCCCATCCACGCTGAGCTACCTCGTTTTACTCACTTCAATGCTTAATGGAATTGAGTTCTTGTAAGCGCCCTCGGCCCCTCCGCCACCCTCCCCCTCCCGCAGCTAGTCACCCTGCTCGCCCACCTCCCAATCCTTGCTCGGAGGGAAGGAGTCGAAGGGACGGCACAGACGGAGGACATGAGATAATTGGTATTTTGTCTCGCCAAATCCTTTGTATCTGGAGTTTTAATTGACTTCGAGATTTTTCAATACCAATTTGCACCCAACTGCATACAGAGGGAAAAGAAGTGTGTGAGCGGCCGGCTGGCGCCTGTGTGCGCTCCCTCGGACGTGCACGTATTTCCCAGAATCTAGCCCGACGGAATGGCGACCATCCGTCGACGGATTTTTTCCCTCCCCCTCCAGGAAGAGTCCAACTTCCCTTTTTCCCCTCTTTTCGCGCTTTAATCGCTTCCTCCCTCTGTTTACCGTTCTCTCAGCGGCGCTACGCCCCCCTGCTGCTACGGCGAACGCCATCGACGATTTTTTTAAACGGGAAAGAATTTTGGTGGCAATTGGTTCTAGGGGGATACTTCATGTCCCCGGTTCCTACCGTTGTACCATAAAATGTTTAATAGCAGAGATGCAATTAAAATTCTGTGTCGCAGTAGGAGGTTACGAAGATTCCATATGATATGATTTTAATAGCAGAAGAGGATTTCAGCGATGGCATTATCGCGTATTTTATTTCGGTTAAATAAAGTAAATTTCCGACAGAAGTGGCACAGTAATCACTCTGAAAGTTGAGACTCTTTCCCTGAAATATACCTGGTTCGATGTAAAATCATCGAAGGCAAATCAATCCATTCCCTTTATATCCTGAATTACTATTCCAACGTCCCCGGTCGGCCCAACTCCCCATGTCCCGTTGCAAAATGCAGGAAGCTTAATCGATTATTCGAGAATCGAAGTAAGGAGACACCGCGTACGCGCTCGCCTCCGCGAGCACAAAAGCACAAACGACTAATGCAGTTCACCGACACAGAGGAAAGGAGAGAGAAAGAGAGCTTTTATTCGTTCGCATTGCTGAATGTCCTTTGGGAGCGGAGGGCGCGGTGAGTCGAGATTGGGAAAGGGGCACCGCTCGCTCCTTTCGCCGCTGTTGCTTTTCATTCTAATCCAAGTGCCTGTCGTCGAGAGATTTTTTGCATTGTTCCTCAGATTTCCCACAGGAAAGAAACCGGCAGATTTCAACCCCTTATTGTTTCTACGGGGTGGAGAGAAGAGGAGGACGCCAACACGCGAATTCTAATTAATTACTACGACGAAACCACCCTTAGATTACTCGCCCTCCAAGAAAACGACGTTAATGATTCCCTACTAATCATGTTAGATAGCAGTGCTCCCGAAAGGGTTGATTCCTTCGAATAACGCGAAGAGTTGGACAATTTGGTGAACAAGCAATAAATCCATCAACCCTTCGACTAAGGACCGAAGGATCGACTGAAAAATCCTCGATATACCCCATCGAACAACCTACACTGCGGCGCAGTCAGCAGAACAAGGAGTGTACAAGAAAGGGAACCTAATCCAGCCGAAGATCCTCGAACGCGTTGACCAAGAATCCTTCGGGTTCTCCTCGCGGCGGTCGAGAAGGGTTGAGCAGGGAGGTGGGAGCGAGCGTAACCAATTATCGCGCGATATCGGGGGTGGCGCGCGCGCCAGTGTACGAACAGAGAGCCAGTCAATAACGGGGCAGCCTATACGCTATTTGTACTTCATCGTATCGAGGTAATCGATAATAATAATTGCAGCTCGCGGTCTCCGAGCCAGCAGCAGCAGCAGCATCAACCCTCCTCAGTTCAGCGTGGTACAGAGGGGTTGCTGTTTCTGGTCGGTGTGCTGGTGTCACTTAGTGGGGAGAAAGGGTAGAAAAGGTACACGTAGCACCCAGGCAACCTCGACGAATAGCGTGAAGAGGGTCGGTTCGTGGGCGCGGCGTACGACGCTTTGCGTCGGTTCCGCCCTCAAAATCCTGGGTGAACAGGGACAGAGTTCGGGTAAAAGAGAGAGAGAGGAAGAATGGATCCCTCTGGCAGGTCGTGGACCGGTCCTACGGGCAGTCCACGCTCAGTCGACACCGGCACTCCATTCGAGCACGTTCGACCGTTTGCCGCGCTGACACCTGCACATAACCAACCACTCGTTCCCGACAACTCGTGGATATTTCCTCTGTCGACTACTGTGTTTTCCTCGTTCAACGATCCTTCCGCGAGGAAGAAGGAGCGGCACCTTTAGTGGATGAACGCGAGGACGAGAAGAATATTAATCGAGCGCGGCTGTAGTCCGCTCGTGAGTGCGTGAAGTTTGACGAGCAACTTGAAGCGGTGACAGGTTCCAGCCGCCACCATATTCCACGGACTTCTCGGAGATATCGATCGCTTCGTCCACGAGATCTACAGAAGCAACGTGACGATGATGAGCTCACATCAACAACACCACGGCTACGGGTTCCTGTCAGGTATGGACCTGCACTCGGTGCACCACGTGAGCCAGGACATGAACGTGGGCGGTCAACAGGCACCCACGTCCCAGGAGCAACACATCAAGAGGCCCATGAACGCGTTCATGGTGTGGTCGAGGATCCAGCGGAAGAAGATCGCCCTGGACAACCCGAAGATGCACAATTCAGAGATATCGAAGAGGCTCGGTGCCGAGTGGAAGCTTCTATCCGACACGGAAAAGCGACCGTTCATCGACGAGGCGAAGCGCCTACGAGCGATGCACATGAAGGAGCATCCTGACTACAAGTATCGGCCACGAAGGAAGCCGAAGATGTCAGTGTCTGCCGTGCCAGGCAAAGGAGGCCCGATGAGCCCGGGTGGCTTCCCCAGCTTCCCTCTGCCGCCATATTTCGCAGCTCCCGCCGCCCCAGTCTCTCATCATCATCACCCGCACCCTCTAGACTATCCGCCTCTGCCGCCGTATTTCGGCTCCGCCTTCGACGCGGTCCATCTGAGCAAGCTGGTGGCGAGCAGCAGCGGCACGGGATCATCGTCAAGCGCGGCGGCAGCCGCGGCCGCGGCTGCAGCCGACGCGGCCAACAACAACGCCGCATCAGCCGCCGCGGTGGTCAGCAGCTTCTACTCCGGATTCTACACGACGCCGACGACACCAGGTAAGCCGTACCCGACTACGGCGTCTCATCTGGGACCACTGTTCCAAACTGGCCACCACACGACCGCGCCGCATCCATCCCTAATGTTCCCTTCCTCGTCCGGCTCGGCGGGCATCGTCACGACCACCAGCAGCCCCGGCAGCAGTCCAGGATCCACACCGATATCGTCGTCCCATCAGCAGGTGCCGACGCAGACGACGTCCACCACGTTGGACCTGGAGCAGCTGCGCAGACCGGTCTCCGTGATATTCTAGACGACCGTAGAGCCGTTTCTAAGCCCCAGAACGTTCGCGATCCGCGCAACGAAACGGTCTCACCGGGTGAGTCTCGAGAAGAACCGCGACGACAGGCGCGGATCGGTCGATGTACATTAAGAGAGAGCGAGAGGGAGAGAGGAACAACGACGTTCTGACGACGCGCTACTGCGCAGGCTTAGTTTCTAATCGTTTCTTTCATATGTGATTTATGCTGTGGGTAAAAGAAGTATAATGAGGTTGTAAGAGCAATTGGGGGTGAACATAGAAGCATGGCAAGGTGTATCGAGAGTCCAGGGAAGTGTTCTGTATAGTCTCCGCTCACTAACACGTTAATTTTCTACCTGCACCCTACCGATAGACTTTTCGGAGCTGCAGCCAGAAGGGTGCCTAAATTTTTTAGCATTCAGTGGAGCAATATTTCAATACGTAGCTTACAGTATAAACATTTTTTGCCCAGATACACTTAAAGATACCGCTCAAGAATACCTCGCTATACTCTTTCCACCCGCGATACACGTAAGCATGACCTCCCGCGCACGGGGGAACCCAGCGGCGTTGTATTTATATTTTCGAGCTGCGCTCGAGGGCCGGCGGGATCGGCGCCGATTCGACGCACGGGGCCCAGGTGGCACGTCCGTGAGAATCCTTTCGTTCTTTCTCCTCTTTTTTTCCCAAGGAAATGCATAATCTGCGAGGATTGGGGGCGGACAGGGAGGCGAGATTTTCAAGGACGGGGACGGTCGATTGGGGATCGACCGCCGTTCAGGGAAGGCTCGCCAGCAACGACGCGGATAATTGAATTAGCATATTAATGCGCTGGAACAAAAGGGCCGTTTAGGAGCCGGATTCGTTTTGCTTTAGTTGAATGGGGGTCCTCATTGTGCGCCGCGGTGCATCGTGAATGGACCGCACCCCCCCCCCCCCCACCCTCCCTCCTGGGAGGTGGAACAGCATTGTTTTCAAATAATGTTTTCTAATTGCGGATGTGCCTTTTACCTGTCGCTCGATCATCGAAATCGAAAGGGGACGCCCGGACGAGGAAACCTGGCCAGCGGGAGCTTTCGAGCAACCCCCGCGGCGAATTTTGCGCTCCGCGGGCACGTTTCCGAATGGCGTTACGATCCATTGTTCTAGCAGGTTTGATTTCGCGCAGGCCTCACCTATGTGGACGGGAAGCGTCCGTCTCCGCGGTGGGATTATTGTCTGGTCACGACTGGACGAAGCTTTACGCGCCATTGCCCCGTTGGCTCTCGGGCGTCATTACCGTTCGTTTTAATATATCGTTTATACGGATGTAAATAGTACGTAATATACAATCCGCGTAGGCTAAGCGCCGAGCGAACCGGCCAGTTCGCCCCCGGTTACCGAATGGATACCTACCTACCCGTGGGACGGTGTACGATTCCGGTCGCCGTCAGATCCTCGTTTCGCTGGTGCGTCTGGCTGATTTGCGCGGGTCGACGCGAGTCTCGCTTGTTCCACGGGAGCATGAGCTCTCCCGGGACACCGAGCTCGAGTCTCGGGGTACTCGTTGGTGCCGGAGGACTTTCCGGTAGCGTGGCCGATCACGAGCAGGATCTCTGGAGAGCTCCGTTCTCGGCGAACGAACTGGATCCAGAGGTCCGGCTGTCGTTCGCGGGCAATGAGACTCCGCGATGTGATATTCCGTCTTTAAATCGAAGAGGCTTCGCGAATCGAAGGGAGGGTGGTATCCTCGTGATTTTCGCCTGTCAAAGAAGTAAGACGCCCGGCGGCGAACAGAGGATAGTTCGAGGAATTTATTCGCTGCTCGTTGCACGAGGCCGGCAACTCCGATCGTTTTGCGGTGTAAAAAGAATCGAAGAGTTTCCTTAAGTTGTACATGTTTAGGAATGACGGCACGTGCAATCGAATAAAGTGGATTTCTCGGAAGTGTTTCCTGCTCGTTGCTCGCGGCGCTATTTTACTAAGCTCTCCTCGAAGTAATTCTCGTCTCGCCGTGGCCTGAGTGTAAGCGGGCCACAGCCGTTAACTGTGATTTCGTTACGTCGTAAGCGCGCTTCCGCGCGGGCACTCGCTTCGCGCCGAGAGCTCGCCAGGAAGACGGCCAATCACACGTGTACGTGTCGTTTCCGTAGGGTTTCAAGGGAAATGTCGCCTCGTACCTCTTGTTGTAAACTAACGTCTAGAGCACGCACACTCAACACACACGCTAATGATAGTTGCACCGTGTAATAGAGTTATTTATGAGGGGGGGAAACGATCGTGTCTAATCGAATTTTGTTCCGTTGTTTTCGGTACTTTCGTTGCCCTGTTCATTCGCGTTCGTACACGCCTCTGCGTGCGCGCGTTTCGATGTTGTCCCGAATGTTCACGAGACGCTAGTCCATAAGAGAGGAAGGGATGATCTTGGCGCGATCGTAGACGTTAAGTGAGCCTGTATCGTTGCGTTTGTTATAAATAAATTGTTATTCTTTGTTTTCCATTGCGATCGTGAGCGACGTTCGTTGAACGATCGATCGAAATTCACACGGACGGAGATGTTTCATTCTAAAAGATTGTTCGCTGCGGTCTTCCGCGAGCACAGAGAAATTTATCATCGAGCGACACTGAACGGTCGAGGTAATCGAAGGAACAATGTCTCTTATCGTATATGTGCATATATTTATTATTATCGGCGAATCGAAGTAATAAATGACTCTATGAATTTCATTAATCAGCCACTTCTCGTCATTTCCACGAACCTGTACCATCGAACGACTATGTGCAATCACGAACCTCTAATTAATACCTATCCCCAACGGCAGAGGCTTAAATTAAAACATTGAACATTTTTCAAGCAACGATAGAATAATGCTAAGTTTTTTCCCACTGCGCTGATGAGGTAAGTCGACGTTACTGAGATCGTCGATTGTTCCTCGAGGCCCGTTTCAACCCCAACTTGGTCGAGTTGGATTCTTTCGGGGTCTCGCACGGTTCGACTCGACGCGCGGATCAATTGGCTGCCAGGTATCCACTGGATCCCGAAAGCGATCAGGATGAAAATCCATCGACGTTTCGCACGCCGCGCCGGGCGAACGCCAGCTGCAGGACAATGGCGAGACGCGGGTCCCGAAGTGAAATTCGTAACCTCGAATTTCCTTGGGACACTGGAGAAGCCGGCGCGGCGGCCATTGAAAGCCGCCACCCAGAGCAGGGAAAAAGAGAATGAAAATAAAGAGAGAAGGAGCTCAGAGACGTCAGGTTCTCGTCAAACGACACCTCTCGTCGCACTCCCTTCGCGTATACATGTATATGCGTATATATATTTTTTTTCCTCCGTGCACGCTCGGTCGATGCATTGAAAAGTCTCACCCCGAATCGTCGAAGGTGACCACCCTTTGCTTTTATGGGGCACAACACGGGTTAGCAGCCGAAAGGAGTGAAAAAGAGAGAAGGATCTCTGTTAGTCCGCCGCGCCACCCCAATGGGCATTGCGTTTCGCTATAACTACCCTCTGTTTAGAGGCCAATTGTACTGGCGCGGGGACCTTTTTACTCTTTTCACCCTAAGAAACCCCGCTGGCTCTGTTGGGCCGTTTCCACAGTAGGGTGCGCACTTTCGCCTCTCCTTTCCTTCGGCCTAGTGTGTACATTACACGTACACTCTTATGGGTTCCCGTGTACACCGATAACCAGAGCGCGAACTCCACTTTCCCCTCAGCGTATCCGGCCCCGAACTTCTTGACCGCCCTTTAGTCACGGCTCGCCTTTCAAATGGCCTTGCGCTCGACGCCGTTTTCTGTCTTCTCCCGCCATGGGAAATTTGAATGAGACGATTCGTCGGCAGGGTTAGCGCGATATTGTCGTCATGTTTTTTTTTTTTATGAAAATCCAAAGTGAATCGCCCTGACCTCGCTTCTCCGCCACTCCGCATTGTACGCGCGTACAGGAACGGCTAAAGGGGTTGTTATAGAATTCACGAACAGCTTCGTGCTCTTCACAGATACCGTGACTAAAGCGAAGGGTGCAGAATTGTATGCGCGATGAAAATGCCCGGGAGATCGTTGGAAACGCACGTCGAAAACGAAAGCAAAGGTCACAGTTGCCTCTCGGCACCAACCCCACTTGACTGGCATCGGTTGCGAAGGCACTCGGTGTACCGAAAAGTCAAAAGAAGAAACTGACAAACCGAGGCTCGGGGGCCGTCGAGAAACAATCGCAGCGACGACCAAGGGGGGGAGCGGGATGAAAGGAGGTTGAAAAGAAAAGCATTATCGGAGCAAAGTGGGCCGGTCAGGCCTCTTTAACGAGATCATTGTCGGCCCTGACTGTTAGGCAAAAGTGTTTCAACGTACTGCCAGGTAACAGCACTCGATCCCCCCCTCTAGGTTGCATTGTTTTCGTAGAACGGGTTGAAACAATGTCCACTTCGCGGACCAAGCAGAGCTCTTGCCGGATGATATAATGCACTTAACTGTTCTCGTAGTGCCTCGACGTCTGTGCTCGACGTCGCGATCGTAAATGGAAAAGTGGCATCCCCAGCAGTAGCGCCAGAATCGAACAGCATCGAAGGGATGGCAACCGTGTGGAGAGGAGGGGGCGGGACGAGAATTCGTTTCCTCTTGACTGTTGGCAATAGCATTAAAGTCTCGTTCTTTGTGCCCACCTTGTCACTCCACCGTGAAAGCGCTCGATAGTGTTCCCGGACATTTGGCCCCGGGAGCAGGGTAATAACCAGTGCTCGATGCGTCGTTACGATCGCTGGCAGAATCGCGGACGGCAACATATGCCGTGAAAGGCGGCGGTCCTCGGAGTAATTTGCATTTATCGTCGATTCCACGCGATCGTAACGACATCCAAGGAATCTGCCCCTCCGCTCGATGATTAGTTAATTAAGTTTCGTTCCAACGACTGCGCGTAAGTGCCATTCGCGTAAGTACAAAGGCGCCCGAGAGCTGTCTGCGCCGAAGGAGAACCGGAAGCCTCTCGGACGCGGCTGATTGTGAGATTGATTGAAAAATAGGGAATAGACCACGCCACGTGCTTCGTTCGACCGCCCAACCCTTTTTCGCCGCTAATGGGTGCATTGGGGCTTTCGCTGTTACGATGAAAAACGGGCAGTGTTGTATAACGACGATTTCGTATTCGCGGGATGTAGACTTTGCAGCACTCTCTGCGAGGCTTCTTTACGGAGCGGTGGGAAATCATTATTCGATAATTAGTCAAGAAGAGAGAAATCGAATTCGATGGATACTGCAGTTTCGAAGAAGAGTCACACTGCACTTCTTAGTTAAAATGTCCTATCTAGCATTTTTTCATTTTTCAAGATAAGATGAATGTTCCAATTTCTGCTCATTTAAGAGGTTACTCGTCATAAAGAAGGTGTAAAAAAATTGTTTGTGATCAAAAGTTGCAGAGTAATTGATTAATTCTTTAATAATAAATCAACTAATTAGAAAACTATTTAAGAAAGATATTTCAAGATGTTTAACTATTAGTAATTTGTAATTAAATACAATGCTCCAAATGACCGCATTTCTGCTCACGAAAAATAGCGATATACGCATTTCTACTCACCATTGGTACCAATTTCTGCTCACATAATATGTTGCCTTTTCACGTTAAAATAAGTTACATCCTTTATGGAGAGGTTTTATAACACAACAGTAAAGCATAAAATAATGATAAACAAAAAATAAAATGCCATCGAATAGAAATAAAGTTTACAGCGTACATTGAATTGTGAGGTTATGTGACTAAAATTTTGGTGAGTAGAAATGCGGACATGACGGTGATTCACTTAACCCTATACCTACTCACCTATTTTCTATGTAAAAAAAATTAAAAATAGTAAAAAAATCTAAATCCAGAGCACAATACGGTATCTGTTTATGTTATTAAATGACAAATTCTACTGCAAAAACTATTTTCTGCCCAATTATCGAATACAAATAGCGACGCTGTTCGTTAGCACAACCAGCTAGAACACGATCGAAAAGTCATGAATCCCTCGTTTTAAAAGTTTTTCGTTGCTTATGCTGCACTTTGGTTAGCCCCAACCTCGTGTAACACTCGCGTAAATGTTCAAATAATTTAGAATTATTTTGTTGCAACTGTAGTACAAGCGTAACGCTTATAATAATAAGAAAAATGCGAAATGAGCAGAAATGGGGACATTTACCTTATGTTGAAATATTTGAAGTTCCACACGTCTTTTACCTTTTAAGTAAAGTTAGAAAACTACGTGCTTCGTAGAAGTCTATAAACAGTCTAATGTATTTAACCTAACTGCTTTCCAGATGGTTAAAATATCCTATCTAAAACAATTATTAATTGTACACCTATTACAAAAAATTATATTAGGCTGTTACGAAAATATAATGATAACATGTTTTAATTTGAATGACGGAAAATAAGGACGGTACAAAGGAAATGATAAAACTTCAGTTTTCTCGGATGGTTCGAAATGCTAGATAGGACATTTTAACTATGGAAGACTTCATACCCGACAACGGAGTGCCGAACATTTTCGCTCCGTTTCTTCGTGCTAACCGAATTTCATAAACACCAAACATCACCGGCTGTTTTAAGGATGTATTGGACCTATTTTCAAAATAATGACAAGTTGATGAAAATTTGTGAGATTGTTCTTTTTAATCTTCCTGATGTGCTCCACAAATGTTAAACGTATTCACTAAACGGTTACTGAGTTATAACGATTCTAATTTTCACAGATTTTACACGTACTCTTATGGAAAGAGACGATCTTGACGAATAAACCATCTGAAAAAATGTTGAAGAAATAGTGCCAATGTTTTCAATTTTTTTGTACATGCAGTATATGGGTAGATGAAAATATCTGCCGAGTTTCAATTATTTTTACTACACCGTTTTAAAGAAATAAATTATAACTTGAGAAAATTGTGAATTTTGGCCATTTTCACTGCCAAAAGTTTAGCAAATAATGCTTGAGGAAGCATTTGTAAAGTGGAGAATACCTTCCTAGGATTAAAAATAAGACTCCAACTGTCGTTCGAATTCCTTACATCTACATTTACTATGCGTAAGACGTAGATATTCAAGTATTTCAAATTTCATATACTTTTGTCTGATATTGTACGTCCGATACATCCTTAAGTAAAAAATTGTCTCGCGAACCCATACAGCACACTTCGTTGCAGCTGTATTGCAGGAACGTTGCTGCAATATTGCGTTGTTGCAGGTTGCATTGCAATATTGTAGTAACGTTCCTGCAATATTGCCGTGCATTATTGGAGTGGCAATAATCCTACAATATTGCAGCAATATTGCAAGAACGTTGCCGTGCAATGTTCCATTGGCAACGATCGTACAATATTTCTGCAATATTGCGCGCACATCGACATGCAATGTTCCAGTGGCAACGATCCTACAATATTTCGGCAATATTGCGCGCACATCGCCGTGCAATGTTCCACTGGCAACGATCCTACAATATTTCGGCAATATCGATGTGCAATGTTTCAGTGGCAACAACCCAGCAAAATTGCCTACATATTGCCGTGCAATACTGTAGTGAAAATATTGTAGAAACAGTACAGCAATATTCTGAAACAACTATGACTTTGACGAAATTTGAAATATGACATCGAGTAGATTCTACAGCATGTTTCCTTTAACTGGATATGCTAGAATTTCTCATTGGCCGTTGAAGATATGAAAAAAGTGTTATTGTGAGAGTTGTTTGTACATGAATTTAAATTATAGAAGAGATTTGAAAATGAATTTAATTTGTTTAGATAGAGTAGATACTCTATATTTTAATGTTTGAAATTATTATTATTATTATTATTATTAAACGTCTTTATTGCACAAACGCGTATATACAATGAAACAAGAGAAAAGAGAGATGAAAAGACAAATGCAAAGGTTTAGTCTAAAGACTACTTTCCAACCTAACCTAAAATGACACCGGGTGAAAGTTAGAGTCCGCACCTACAGTGTTAAAAATCCCTAATAGGTTTATCAAATGAGCCTTCGTTTTTGAATAATTTGAGTTTAAAGTTTTGCACGGTAGGAGTATAAGTTCGAATACGTAAGCAATCTTATCAATCAGCAGTTGTAGCTGCGGCGGTAAAGTGTTCGTCTACGACTCTACAGGTCCTCGGTTCGAATCCCCCCTGGGGTAAAAATATTTTCTATGAGAAAAAGACACACGGGCGTTATACTACTACGATTCTGCACACATTGATGTTCGTCGCGTCCCTCACTGCCTGAAACGTTGGGGTAGGACATTGCTGTAAAATTTCCGAAACGTTGCGGGAATGTACTCCTGCAATATTTCTAAGGCGGACATAGGAGTGAACCTGCAACTGCCCTGCAATGATACGCTGCAACATTGCAATCTCGCATCGCAATATTTATGAAGAGTTGCAAAATCATTGCCACAATTTTGCCGTTTCGTTGCAGAATCATTGCCGGAACGTTGCAGGACTACATGTTTGCAATGCTGCCGCAACATTGCAAAAATACACACCCGCAATATTGCGAAGGCGGACATAGGACTGAACCTGCAACGTCTCTGCAATGTTATGGTGCAACATTGCAATCTTGCACCGCAATATTGCAGAGACGTTGCTGCAATGTTATGGTGCTGTGTGGGAAGGAGGTGACGTTTCTCGTCTAACGTGTGACGCTCCGATGTCTCCCTTTCCAGCAAACTTCCAAGACATTTCCAGCCAGAAGAGAACTCCCCGCGGAAACTTTCGAACTAAATAATTAAGAAATCCACTTAGGTGCCCCTCAGAAGCCGGCCAACAAAGGGTTCTACATTTATCAAGGGATAATCCGCTTTGCCATCGGGCGCGATTGTCTCGCGGCGCGTTCGAACGAAGTCGTCGAAAACGTGCGGAAAGTCGAGGGTGATGGACCTTTTGGACTTTCTTGGCCCGTTTTCAGGGGCCGCCGCGAACAACAAGCCTTTCCCATTTCAAACAAAGCCCGCCGCCTTATTCTCGCGCGAATTTCCTTGGCTGAACTTCCGCCCCGGTGTTCCAGCAACGATGAACGACAATTATTTCCAAGCTCGACAATCGCCGGGGCGAATTTGTTCCGCGGCGAGAACTTTTCCTCCGAGAGAACCCAGAGGTGGGGGGGGGGGGGGTGGGGGCGGCTTAGAACAATATTCCGTTGAAGGATTTTTTTCTCCAAAGCCCATTGAAACAGCAACCTCGAATCGCGTAAAGAAGAATCGGAATAAACGCGCGTAAATGATATTCAACTTGTTTCAATGCGCTGCAAGGCAGGCGGCTTTCTTGCCGACGGCCATTGTGAAACAGTAAGGAAACGAGTCAAGGATAATAAAAAAGAATCTGACGTCCTGCAGGACTGATTATACAAATATATTTCCACCTCAGTTTTCGTCATTCATACGTGGGCTCGCGGGCGAACAATCGATGGCTTTTCACTGCGCCGCATTGAAAATAATGAATATTGTGGTGAATTTTAATATTCTCACGCTCGCGTGTGCATTATAGCGCGCGATTCTCCGAGGGAACAACGGAAAACTTCCTTACAACGCCCGACAACGGTGGGGAAAAGGAAAGCTTTGCGGAATACGTAAACTTCAACGCTCCCGCGCTCGCCTTCGCCCATTGACCCATCGTTCCTCCGAACGAAAGATCCTCGAACCGGCTTATAATTAAAAAAATCCAACGACGTTTCATGCGACCCGCACAATGCCCGCCGCGGTATAATAATGTCCCTCGGCTCGCGAGCCCAGCCGGCAGCGCAGGCAAGTAAAGATTTCGCGAGTGTTTACGCGGCACAAAACGATGCCTTTTCCTTCCCCACTAATTTCTTTCCGGCGCAGGGATTATCCGTCCCTCTGCCGCTCTCTCCACGAGGGCCCTCGTACAAGTATTTACGGAAATATCCGCCGCGTATCAAGGAGATGCTTTTCACCGGGTATGTCGCAGCGACTGCAACGAAAGTCGGGCGATGCAATGGCCGCATCAAGTGCAGGCGATGAATGCACCCAGTCCTGGCGGTTCGCCTGACAATCGGACGCAGGATATAATAATTTTCACCGGTGCCGGTTGATACAGGGAACAGCGGATGCGGGGCCGGGAGACGGCCGCGGGGAGAAAGACGGAGATGCTTCAGAGCCGGTGGATTCAGGGGGTTGCGTAGGTGAAAGGAGAAAAGAGGAAAAGGGGAGAGCCAGCGGAATGGCCCTCTGTGGACACTCGCGGCTACCCTCTTTCGGGAAACACGTCCCTTGACCCTCGACCGTAGAGAGAAAGAAGCTCGTGAATGTAAACCTTTTAATGGCCCCCGCGACCGGGACCCTTTTGAGGATTCCGTTACGAGATACATAAATGCGACAGAAGCCTGTACGAGTATCCGCGCGTACGTGGCAAGCGCAGCGAGCGAAATCGACGACCAAGTCGGCGGCTGAGGAAAGGGTGAGATGCACCATGCACCGTCCTCGATTCTCGAGAATACCCATTCGATATCGATGCGGGATACGCTCTCCATCGAAATCAATTAGTATCTGGAGGAAGCCGGTAACATGGAAAGATTTTCGAATATTATCCGTTTAGTTGGAGTAACATTGTAAATAAGTATTGAATAAAGGATGCTCGATACGGAAATTAAATAGCGACAGGAGGAATCGGCGGATGTTGAATTATAGAGAAACTAGAGTTGAGCTTTTGTAAAGCGGCACCAGCGTGGTTGACGAGTTGCACTGTGCAAGGATCGCCCTTTAGCCGCATAAAGCTTTGGAAAAACATTCGAGGGTTCGCGCATAAATGTTTCTTTCAGCATTATCGGTGCTCGGCGAAGGAAGGGAGAAGCCGGAGGGAGGTTGGTTCCTCCGGCACTTGAAAAATATCGTCGCGAGTCAAGATTCTGCCCGGGCTTTTGGCATAATATGACCGAGGTTTTCGAGTGGGCCGTGGGTTCTTACCCCTCTTTCTCCTCTCTCACCCTCCACCCAGCCCCCCTCCGCCTCCTTTTCTGATTCTTTCCTTTTTTTACGGACGCCATTATGGGGCTCGTTCTTACGTTTCGCGATGTCGAGTGCGTGCAGGCATTGACCTTTGCCCCCTGCGAATGAAAACGCGAGGGGGTCCCTTTTTTTCACGTCGAGTGGGTCATACTCTATGGAGAGGTACCATTCCATCGTTGTTGATACCACCCTTTTGTCAGCACGTCGAACTTTTTACAGTGCCAAAAGCGAAACCCTTCGCGAGCAACATTTTGGTTCCCGTTTCCCTGACTTTTCGCTATTCGGTATTGCCATCGGTGTATAAAAGTGTTTCACAACGCGTAGAAAGAAACGAAAGGGTATTATTGATCGTAAGATCAATTTCCGCGGTTATTCCTTAGAATAAACTTGTTTTTTTACTCGAATTCCATTAAGCGCCGAACATTGTACCAATAGTTCCTAAAAACCTCGTACATCTAACTTCTAATCGTTCAACTACTCACACTAACGTTAGAGGTGCGTTCGAAGAGGGTTTGAATTTTTGAATTAGCCGCGCTCGACAGGGACGAGCACTTCCGCCGTCGTGTGACGTCATGCGTTGTCTGGACTCTCGGTCCGCTGGATTATTTCGGTCGATTACAAATAAAAACATCGTCCTGCGGTCCGCATGTTGTCGTCAGATCCATCCTCTCGCATCGCTTACAGATACCCGTGTATTACACGGCACGTTTTCTCACATTCGCACAAGAATTCCTAATTTATATCGCGATCGGTGTGCATCACCGCTTTCAGTCCGTTCGGTTATTGCGACTGTCCGATTACAACGCGTGCGAAGAGGACGCATGGTGGCGCTGGCACTGTAACGTCACTCGTACGTGCTAACTTCACGCGGTTCGATTACTTCGGTGGACCTGTTTCATTAAATGGAAACGTCGTGGCTATGCGAATCACCGAAAGCCTTTTATCATCGCGTCGAAGGTTCCGTAATCTTAAACAGACACTGTGGATCGCGTGGTATAACTTCGTCCCGCTCACGTTGCTGTTCTGTATCTCGGATCTCGATCGATACTAATCTAACCAAACTGATCTTTCCATCACCGCAATTGACAGGTTGCGGAACGCGGGAACAGGACGTGTGGGAGCGCTGGCGTGCGGTGGCTTGTGCAGCTAGTCGTTTGGCGGGTTCCAAGTCTCTCGGTCGTTTCGATTCGTTAACGAGAGGAAACGTGGTGTCGCCGTTCGTAAATCACTCGGAGCGATCCCGCGAAAGGTCATTAGTTCCGTGAATACGAGCAGAAAGAGTGTTGACAATAATGATTAGAAGTGGCTCTCGCGCGCTAGAGGCAGACTCTCTCTCGAACAATAACGACGGGGCGACGGTGAATGGAGCGGAGAGACGGCAGCCCCCTCGCTTCGCGGCCAACGATTTATCCATTGCGGTTAAAGTCAACGACTCCGCCTACGTTGTTGCGGGAGGGCACGGGACATCGCGCGCACGGGGTAAGTGCGTTGCACGCATATAATCGTGCCAGCCGTGGTCTTTCGCACCCGGTGCCATTGTTGTCGCGCCCAGCCACCGGCGGCAACGTAAACCTGCATTTATCGCCAGCTGCCGCCCCGAAAACGCGATACAATGAAAATATCGCCGCGGTGAGAAACCTCTGGGACGGCAATCAGACCGTAAGCGTGGTTTCTCGAACGGCCGGTATCTTGCGCTTGGCGCGAATGTTTGAACGGTTCCCATGGCCATCAGTCAAATTCGCGTAGGTAATTTAGAGAATAGGTAATGGGTATCTATGAGTAATTATTAGACTGCGGATGTTTGCGAGAATGAATACTTCTCTTAAGATTTCTATATATTTAGTTTGCACACATTTACATACGTTTTGCTTATTTGAATGTATGGTTTGTGAAAACATGCGTTGGCTGATAATAAGGTTACGGGAAGATTAATTTATTACAGAAATAAGGTAGAAGGCATAGGAGCAGCGTGGTGTGGGAAATGAAAGTTCAAGCAATCAGGGTTCTCAGTCTTGGGGCACTTTTATACCTGGAGTGTTTTGGTTAATCACCCTTCGGCGCATTCAAATTCAATTTAGTAGGTCAGGTATCGAGGTCGAGTATTGTTTGGAGTCGTCATTACGACACTGGCAAAATTAATCGTCCCCTTTTAAGGTACTTTATGACTTCGTCGAGTTAATAACGGTACGAGATTCTAATTGCGCAAGTCTCAGGTGACGCACGTGTTTACTGACGCCGTATTGCTTGCACACGATTTAATGCAACCATTTGCAGTACGCTCGGTCGATAAATAAGGCGCTAGAATTTTCAAAATTCTTTTGTACACTTTCTGTTCTCCTTCAACTAATTTTCTAAACTTCTTCACATTATTGTAGGTACTGACTTCTATTCTTTTTCTTGCCCGTTCCTTTACCATTTAACTATCTTCTAATAGTCTTCAAATACCTATCCTACCATTTTCTCCAGTCTTTTACACACAGCCGCTTGCATTCCATATTCCGTCAAATTTCAAAGCGGGATACAAGTTCTCCCAAAATCTAATATTAAATGTATCCCCGTGAATTAGGGGAGAGTCGTGCAGTACCGACCAGCGTACAGTACCGACCAAAGCTAGTTCTCGCTTCTTCGACCACATATTAGCACTTTATTTGTATTAACCAGTGAAAATTACAATTCTCTATAACCTATTTCGGGGCCATATTGTTTATTCCATTGCTCTCGATGTTCTGAGGCATTAAACGTTGATATTCAGTGGGTTAAAAGTTATTTTTTAAAGCTGATCTTTTGTTTCTGGTATAAGTAAATGATTTTGTTCTATTATGTATCTCTAGTCTATTAAGTTTAATAAAACGTCCTAGTTTTGCAATATTTTTGTGTACATAATATACCATGATCTAAAATGTTTCCCCGTGTTTGTCGTACAGTACCGACCATCCAAATGTCGTGCAGTACCGACCAACAGACTCTGTCAACCAGTAGAGACCAAATTTTTCTTATCTGTAAGTTCAATCTGTTAACAACTCAGATTAATTTATAAGATGTTCATTTAGCCTTCCTTCTACCTTTTCCCGCAGAAAAAAAGTAAATAAGGATAGGTATGATAAGCTAACAAACAGGAAGCTAGGATTTAATGCAGAAGTTATCCAGTGTGTTATTTGCAAGCCGAGTTGGGCATTATCTGAATAAAAAATTATGTAAATAAGGATCAAATAAAAGTTACTTTAACTTTATATTATTCGACGAATAAAGTTAATTTTTTTATTTGAAGAGAATTTATTCGACGAATAAAGTTAATTTTTTTATTCGACGAAAAAAGTTAATTTTTTTTTATTCGTTATTCGAAATTTTATTTAAATACAAATTTTGTCTATCTCTGTTTGCAAGGAATCATTTAACAAAGATTGGGTGCAGTGTACCGAATGTGACGGTTGGGCACACGTCGAATCCACAGTAGGGTGGGCCGAAAAAAGGAAATTTTCGAAACTCGAAACAGCCTAGTGCGGAAAAGTTGCGTCTGGGGAAGACAAATAGAGGCAAATAATTTTTTTTGAAATCGGTTAATATTTGACCGGGCCCAAACGGGGTCAAAGTTTTTAGTTTTTGACCAAGTTTGGCGACTTCTGTATATTTTCATAAAACTTTCATATTTCCCTATTGAGCATTAGAAAATATTATTTAAACACATAAACACATGAAATAGTGTTTTACATATTGTGACGACGTGGAGTATCTGTGTTATTATTTTTGGATGTAACGCGATTGTAGTGAAAGAGGAACATATCTCATTGGTTCAAAAGCTGGTCCAACAGCCTTTTTGATCTGTAACATTCAATAGCCATTTCTTATAGATTTTTGTGCGCTGAAAACGAATCCGCAAACCGTTTGTCGCCATCACCCTCTGTGTTCAGGAAATTTGATTTTGAAACAAAATTGCAAATTTTCAACTTTAAACATCTTTTGAGTTGAAACAGTAATAGTTATTCGGTTGCTTGTTCCGACAAATTATTCTATGAACCCTTGCGAACAAAAAGATATAAGTTATTATTGAATTATAAACATTTTTATATGTCTAAACAACGAACAAATCGGGAAGGATACCCAAAATGCATCTGTTTTTGCAGATATCTTTGTATATATTTCAAAAACTAAGGGTCAAGGAGAAAATCTGACTATTCCACGCGATGCAGCAGACATGTTTCCTTCGGAAAACACCAAGAAAAGTGGTAACTCACATTTTGTTTTCAATACCGTAGCGAAAGAGTTTGGCAAAACGGCGGCGCCGACAGTGGTAGTGGCTATCGCTGAGCGGCAGTAGGTATGCCCGCCGCTGTTGGCTTCTGTGTTGAGAACAAAACGGGTCTTACCACTTCTGATTTCCACTTGATGGTTTCCGGAAGAAAATGTCTGCTGCATCGCGTAGAGTAGTCAGATTTTCTCCTTGACCCTTAGTTTTTGAAATACATAGAAAGATATCTGCAAAAACAGATGCATTTTGGGTATCCTTCCCGCTTTGTTCGTTGTTTAAACATATAAAAATGTTTATAATTCAATAATAACTTATATCTTTTTGTTCGCGAGGGTTCATAGAATAACTCGGTGGAACAAGCAACCGAATAACTATTACTGTTTGAACTCAAAAGATGTTCAAAGTTGAAAATTTGCAATTTTGTTTCAAAATCGAATTTCCCGAACACAGAGGGTGATGGCGACAAACGGTTTGCGGATTCGTTTTCGGCCCACGAAAATCTATAAGAAATGGCTATTGAAGGTTACAGATCAAAATGGCCGTTGGACCAGCTCTTGAACCAATGAGATATGTTCCTCTTTCACTACAATCGCGTTACATCCAAAAATAATAACACAGATACTCCACGTCGTCACAATATGTAAAACACTATTTCACGTGTTTATGTGTTTAAATAATATTTTCTAATGCTCAATAGTGAAATATGAAAATTTTATGAAAATATACAGAAGTCGCCAAACTTGGTCAAAAACTAAAAACTTTGACCCCGTTTGGGCCCGGTCAAATATTAACCGATTTCAAAAAAATTTTTTTGCCTCTGTTTGTCTTCCCCAGACGCAACTTTTCCGCACTAGGCTGTATCGAGTTTCGAAAATTTCCTTTTTTCGGCCCACCCTAATGCACAGATCAGGAGAATATTAATTATTTTACTTGCGTGTTTGTACAAATAAAATTTGAAAAAATCTTGTATTGTACTAATTAAATGTCATTTTATTAACATTGTTAATCATTTAGTCCTAAAAATCTACTAATTTAATAGTTGGTCGGTACAGGACGACAATTTTTCGTTTGCTAGAAATTCCAACTTCTTTACTTTTACGAATTATCAATTCTCATTATTAAATTTCACAAAAATAATTTCCCTCCTGTTACTAAGTTCCATCTGTACTACAAACACGTTTTTGAATTTCTGATTTTTATCGACTCTGCCCCAAGATATAACAAAGAAACTTAGAGCGATCGGTACTGCACGACTCTCCCCTATAACAACAAGAATCTTGCGCGACAAGTGCCGGCCGGAATCCCGTTGGAAAAATTCGAATCAGCCGGGTCTGCCCGGTGGCCATTATTAATCGGGCGGTCGCAGAGTCAGGCATTAATAAAGCCGGGGAAAAATATTCGCCCGCAGAAGGGGTGGATGTGAAAAAATACCCGGTATATTTGGCGACTAGTTGTCCATAAGCCTGCACAATTTACAATGGCATTGTACGTTGCCCGGCCGGGGCCACCGATGATTTATCGAAAATCGTCATTCTGCCGTTCGGTGAAAATTCGCGGCCCACGCTGGTGGGGGGCGCGCAACAATGAGCGGCTTGTCAACGCCGGACAAATTAATCGAATCAGTGCGCGGATTTACTGCCGTCGACCCCCTACCCTCCGCTCTCCGGCTTGGTGGAAAAAAAAAAAATGTATATGACACAGTGTGTCTCCTCGCTCGTTTGAATGCGAATAAACGGGCGCCGTACGATGACGATGGCACGGTGGTTGTATGGCGAACGGCTCGAGTTGAAGGGAGAGAGAAAAAGAGCGGCGCGGACCGCGGCAGGGGCGAGAGAAGGAGGGCAGACAGGGCAGGGAGAGACAGGCGGAACCGTAAAAGCGTATGTTTTGTCTCCAATTGTGCGGCGATGATTGATGATGCGGTTAGTGGTATTTTATTAGAGACGCTTTCGGTGGGGTCAATAGACAACAGCCCCGGGGATGAATAATAACTCTGTTACGGCGTTTACTTATTAGGATTACTCGGGGAACGTTGTTTCTGCCGGCGCGATCATTAGGGCGATCGTGTCTGCGGCTGTTGCCGTCTTTATTTGTTGGACCCGGATGAATAATTAACGCGCTAATGCGTTTCGAGTCGGAGCGCGCAGCTCGCGGCTCATGGATGTGAGAAAGTCGCCGGTATGTTTCGGAGGATTGGGTCGAACAGATTTTTTGCCGGGCCAGATTCAAGGGTTTGCCGTAATAGGGGTGGAAATGCTTGAGGGGGTATTATTGGAGCAGGGGTGAGATGAGAAATGGTTTTTGGTGTACGTTGGAGTTTGCTGATGTAATTTTAGTGTTGTGTCGCGAGCAATTTGGGCAATAGGTATAATGTAGATTGTTAAGTTTAGGAAAGGATTGCGATAGAAAGTACGTACTATTAGAGAAAAGTTTTCGATTGTTGTGTTTAATATTCCAATTTTGCAAAGAAACTTGTGCTCTGGGGATAGATTCTTACACCTAATTCATCGAACTAAGGACCGTTTTTATATTTTCGGATTGCCGGCTGTAATTATCTACGACCAGGGAAAAGTCAACTAGCCGCCCCATAAAGTTACAGTTAAGATTATGGCCTGCAGTGATGCGACCTTTAATATAATGTCCATTTATGGCTGTTTGGCTTATTACAAGCGCGTTCGGTTTATTGGCCATTTCTTCTGAAACGACCGGATTTGTTGGGGCACTCGCCCTTCTCTGGTTCTTGTCTCGGATTAATTCATAAACAATAAGAGAGAAAGAGCACGACTAGGCGTGAAGTGATTCAGTCTTTGTACCAGTCTTCTACACTTGCATCCTCCTCCCGAGTCTTCAAGCATGTTCCTTTTCGTACACAGAAAATGTCCACGTTATTTTATTATCCTGAACGGGAATATTCAAAGGCCGTTACGCTGTTCTTTGAATAGCAAGAAATTTAAAGAGGATCAGCAGGATTTATTATATTTTCCAAAGGTATTTCAAGTTCGCTTCAAAGCCCCTTTACATAGATATTTTTATACTTCTCTCTTGGTATCATGAAAGTGCAAAAAAAGGAACATGAATCAAATTCAACAAACTCTGGGGGACGCTAAAAATGTTCCAACACTTTGCCTAGGTCTAATCTTCTCCTCGGTAACGGAAGCGAATGCTTCTTCAATTGCCAAGAAAAGGTCCCTCCGTCGAATAATCTTGTTAGCC
This sequence comes from Andrena bucephala, assembly GCA_947577245.1. Taxonomy (NCBI): domain Eukaryota; kingdom Metazoa; phylum Arthropoda; class Insecta; order Hymenoptera; family Andrenidae; genus Andrena; species Andrena bucephala. Next base: position 93,740,796 of record OX387715.1, on the reverse strand, counting down.
CACTCGAGGCTCATAATTTGACAAAAGCACCAAACCTTGGAATATTCATTATTAATTTCCAAATGAATTACACCCCCCGAAATCGGTGAAGGCACCATTCAAACCCGCTATAATCCTATCCCCTGCCACGTGTAGCCCAGAAAAGCCAGGTAGACAAGGTAGACAAGGTAGAAAAGGGCAGTAAAACCGTGTCCAGACTTTCCCCAGTGTTTATATTCCAGTGTAACTGTTTTCTGGGAATAATCTCATTACTTCGAGGGTCGTTATACGACGTGGCAATCCATTGTCGTGCAGCCCTCGAGTTGCCTCTCGTGAGGTCACAAGATTGTACACAACGTCATTGTCTATCGGCCCGTCCCTTTTTTTCCCCCGGCCGACCAGGACGACAGAAACATCAACCATTGTCGAAGGTCAGAGGTAACGACCCGCCGGTTAATAAACTGACCTTAGTTTTCGGCTTTACGACAGTCGGGGCTGGCCCTCTCGTCAAAGGGTGACGTCCTTGGAAACATATTTCGCCACGAGAAAGCTGCCAGAGAGGTTTATGGTGGCTACGCGTGATGTCCAAAAGCTTAAACAGTGTGCAGCGTGACTGCTTCGAACAACTGACGGCGTTCCTTCTCGACAGTAGGCATTCCAATTCTCCCTTCAACAATTTCTTCAGAGAAACTTCTAATCCAGTATCTAATACGAAACATATAAATCAAGAACACCTTAGAATCCCATACAAACATAAACAAAGTCTCGTATCACATTCTCAAAACCGTATCGACGCAAATAGCTAAAATTTCGATCAGCCGAAGATCATTAAGCCCCAATTAACGAGCCAGGCGACACACTAGAATTCAAGAAACTCGCCACACAATCGCCATAAAGCGGACGACAGAGTAATCAGCTGATCAAACGCGGTGTCATTAAACGTCGCGAATTTCACCGAGCCGTCAGGCTTTTTTTTTCACCACCCTGCGGTAGTCACAAGCTCACAACAGAGACTTTATTTCCCGTAATTACCCCCGATCTGCGGCGTATCTCGGATTTTAATCAACGAATTATGCGGCGCACCCCTGGATGCCGATCAAACGTGTCTGGGCATCGTACAATGCGGAGCTCGGCGGGAATAAAATTATTAACCCCCTTGCTCGCGATCGAACGACGCTAAATCGCGCGGAGAGATAAATCGTGGGGCGGCGGAGGACACGGGCGGGTTTAAAAGTACGAGATCGGATGCTTGGAAGTGTATCGGATAGGGTGATGACAGATAGTTAACCATCGGGGGCCCCGGCGAACGTTGAAGGGGCCACTCGAATCGCGCGCCGAGGGAACGATATATCGGCGATATTTCAGCCGGCGCCTCTAATTAGAAAGAGGTCAGTAATTAATGCTAATTGGACGTCGTAATTATCTGCGGGATTGTGCGCGACGGGTTCGTCTGCCGCAGCCGCGCTGCTTCCGCGTTACATTTCGCGCGGCTACGACCTTTTTTTCCCCGGGCGACAAAGTCGCGCGTTTGATCCGAAGTTCAAAGCGAAGGGAGCAGAAAACGGGGGCACAGGGCGAGAGGGGGGGAAAGAGTGCGAAGGAAATAATAAACGGTATCGCTCGTGGGGCTAATATGGCGGCCGACGCTAGGAAAATCAGCGCGCTTTCTACTTTCTACCCTCTTCCGCGTGCGCGGCTTTGACGCGCGAATTAATTTAATTAGCCGATTCTGACGACGATTTTCCGACTCGTTCCGCCGTTTAATATTTACTCTGCGGCCGTTAGTGGTGGCTCTGAAGTGTCACGGCTCGCCCTCTCTCACTCTCTCCCTCTCGCTTCTCTTTTTTGAAAGACTTACGCGACATGCGATTTGCGGTAAATTGCGGAGAATGGGTTTCTTTACGGAAAAGGGGATGTGCAGGGTGTATGACCATTGTGAGTTAAATTTGAGGGGAGTAAATATGTTTTAATACACGTAGATTACAGTTTGTTAATATTTTTCACTGAAATCTGGATTTCATTTGTAGGGGCTGGTTTTTTAGTTCTACGGTGCTCAGTGTGCTTGTAGATTTTTTGTATTTCTTCTTGGTATCGCTATGTGTAGGTAATTGCTCCAAACTGAACGCTGTTATTTATCAAGAATGTTGCTACTTCTTTTTAAAAGCTTTACTGGCCACTTAAATTCCTACCCAGAATTCTGAACCTCTCTGTACAACTCTAACACCTCATGTTCACTCGTCCCATAACCAATTGAAACGCTCGTGTTTTCTACAAAACATTGCGTCTCTTTTTCCATTCACGGAGCGTAGAAATTTTCTCTCGTTCTATTTTTCTCGTGCGAGCGACGTTCGACGATGTTTAACGCGCATGCATAATGTATCAGGCGAATGTTTGGTACAACGCCGCTAAAAAAAAAAAAAGATGGAAAAGGGGGACGCGGTTGAATTGGAGGATAAAGGTGGGTTTGTCACGGGTCATCAAAATTCTTTCGAACTGTCCCATTGACGCGGGGCCAAGTGTAAATGCAGGTTTTCCTGGCTGTATTTGTTTATCGAGCAACGTTTTCACCAGTTAGGCCAGCATTGTTTGCCCACGCACACGTATCCTCTGTGGAAAAGCTGTCGGCGCAGGCGGTGTTTATTTTTCTATTACAAGCCGGCACCTACAGTTTCCTGAACAGAGGACAAATGTTGGTCCCCTGCTACCGTTTTCCTCGAAGGACCTTGTACCTTCTACCGAGAACGGAGAGATAGAACGTTAACGAGATCCAAGTGCTTGGTAATCGACGTTAAGTAATAAAGTGTGCCGTTCCAATTCGCGTTCTTTAACAATTTCGTCGGCTTCGGCGCTCTCACACGTCCATAAAAATCTTCCTTTCTTTATTTGAAGAAATCTTACTCGGTGACAAGCGACGCCGTAGTAAAGTAATTTTCGTTTAAACCGTAGAGGTTGACTCTGGCGATTGTGCACACCGAGTACGTATCCTTTCGTTCGCAATTAAATTCGTTACGCGCGTTACCGAACAACGCCGCATTAAATTTCGCTCAGCCAACAATCCGTGAGATTAATTCGTTCGGCTACATTAAGAAAAGCGTATTCGGGCATTGTGTCGCTGGTAAATAGACTGTCTCCGGAGGGAGATCACAGAGCGTATCGTCGGCAGATTACGGAAACAAACGTTTCAGGGTATTATCCGAATATAATGGACCGTATGACATATGTAACGGCGTACAGCTGCTTATGACTTTGGGCCTTCGTGCCACGGGATTTATAAATCTAAATACTCGTGGGTACAGGCTCAATCTCGTAAACTTTTCAACCTTCCACGTGGTGCGTGGTTAATACCATTAATACGAACGACATGGTCCTGACAGAGGGAACATTAACTTCAGTATGTGTTAAACACGAAACATTTACGCTCTTGCTTTGTTTCGTTCGAATGTTACTCGTTTGCTCTCTGCATGTATTTCTTACTGAATATTTAATTCCTGTAGTATGAGCAGTTTTCAAAGTATGGAGTTGTTTGAATAACTAATTTTCCAATAATTTCCAGCATTATATTAGAAGCAGAGTATATGTATCTCACAAGGGAACATCCTGAACCCGGAAATTTAAAACATTCTGAAACTTTGTGAATATGTAGGGAATTTCCTCCTGATTACAACTCAATTTTTGTTTGCTGTCCAAATTCACTTTAAGGGGGTGGAATTGTCCCCTGAAAATCCGGTTATTTTCCGATTTTGTGTTATAACTCGTGAACTGTAAAATATTTTTTTTTATCAAATTATAGGTCTAATTAAAAGAAGTAACTTTTGTCTTGAAACTTTTCTTCTATCTCTCACAGTTCGCGAGTTATAACATAAAATCGGAAAATAACCGAATTTTCAGGGGTTAATTTCACCCCCTTCGAGTGAATTTGGGTTGCAAACAAAAATTGCGTTGTAATCAGAAGGAAATCCTCTACACATTCACAAAATTTCAAAATATTTTAAATTTCTTGACTCGAGATGTTCCCATGTCAGTCATCTCCAGAAACGGAGATTCAATTATAATCTGAACAGTGTATGTAAGTACAAACGCATTGGTCTCAGCTGAGTAGGGTAAAGGACCCAATTACTGACACTTTAAGCGTTGACGTTGACATTATCTTATAGTTTTGTACTTAAAAACTAAAAGTTATATGTTAATAATTTTATATGTTAAATAAAAAGTATATGTTATTCTTATTATTTATTATTGTTTAATATGTTTACTTGATGAACAAAAATTGGTGGTTCTTAAAACTTCGATTTTTATGTATAAATTCATCAATTTAAAAAATATATTTCGGGATCTACATATTATTGACACCCTTCAAATGTATTTGACTGAATTACTGACACCCGAATTACTGCCAGCTAACCTAAAACTGTTTATCTCATTTTAAGGTTATATCGTCTCATATACACGAGCTACTACTGCTATGACAGTAATACCCAAATGCTTGAAACGCTTGCACCAGTCATTGTCACCCAATTAATAAGTAAAAAGACTTAATGAATCGCTGAATTCGGATCTTTATTACTTTCTATGATGCTTATATTATTTAAAACATTATATTTTGTTATGTTAATAGCTTAAATATTAGAATTACAGCATTTGCTTTAGACGCCTTGTTTTCTCTTTCGCTAGTAAGGAAGTCATCGTTTTCACTCTCCTAATATCCGCTTAAAATTTTTAATCGTTTTATCCATATTATCGAAGAACAAATTAAGTGCTGTTTTTTGTATCGTATAAATAACAGTTTCAATTGTATGCTAAATTTTTTTTATGCATCATTTCACTATATTTACTCGTTATTTTACGCAAAACAGCTGAGGGTGACAGTAATCGGGTAGGTGGCAGTAATTGGGTCCTTTACCCTATGCATAAATAACGCAAAAAGTCACGCCAATCGCCCCAAGATTTATGCTCCAGTCTTTATCGTGCAATCCGCCAGTAGAAAAATGAAAATACCGAAACTGGAACGGCTCGAGATAGCACCGCCATTCGCTCTCTCTGTCGCAGAGATCGTAAGTGCAAATACTGCAACGACCGCAAACTGAAATCTAACAAATGAAACGAATGGCCAGCAACAGTGCAACGCCACAATCTCGGCGAGTACTCTAACCCGATATAATATTCATAATCCCATAATTTATTTGCAACGTTCGTTCGCCAGACTGGCAGCAGACGGTTACGTCTTGGAGGCTAGACCCGATTTATAAGAAATAAAACGGCTTATCCGTAATGATCGATACTTTGCCCCCGAGATCTGATTGCTGAGCTTTATCACCCGTACGAGATATTACGTCGTTACTCGGATGACGAAACGAACGGACCGCGAGGCTAATGGAACCTGTGTAATTCCGCGATTCCCGTTCGTCAGGGCGATAAAGCCGAGTCGATGAGGACGCAACCGGGAATGGATAAGCAATCTTCTTAGCTGTCGTTTCGAACAGCCATGACTGTCAGTCGTCTGGCCCACGCTCGGGTTGCCTCGTAAAGTATTAGCGGGACAATGCGTGACTGATTTCCATGGAGCACTCTTTGTCCAAGACACAGGCCTCATTAACCCTTTAACAAATCAGTCTGGTTAACATTTCGGTCGAATCGAATCGCTTTATATCGCTTGTTAATAGAGAAACTGATGGATCTCCTTGCGATGTACATAAGTTCTGCTCGGAGAACTTGTAGATGTGAATTCTACAATTCAAATTCTCTCTCCCCCTTGGTGCTCGGTAAACTCTAGCGTTTTTCTAAAGGGCCGGGCCCTCGACAATGGTCCAGCGATAAAAATTCGAGCACGATCGAGCAGCCCCGTTCTTGCAGCGGTCCCCGAAAGGCGATGGCTTCTTTGTACGGGAGCAAACACAAGACGGGAGCTCTTCACGTCCGCCGATGGCTAAGTGGAAGAATCATCGTGGCAGAACGAAACCAGCCACGACGTTCTAATGGTCATTATCATTTACAAACATCACGGCGTGCCACCACCGACGGCCCAGGATACGCCACCTTGTTTGCATAGGTTGCAAGTGTAGGGGCTCCTCCAGTGGCTAGTGCTTTGTAAACCTATCCTAGCTAACTAAACCCGTGTGTATCCTGCGACTGTTCCTTCGTTAATACGACACGTACTCGCGTGTTGCGTGTATTCATCGTTGCTTTCCACTTTCCGTTGGTTCTGGTGACAAACGTCGGCAACAGTCGGTGACCATTTAAGGACATTCCGGCGAAAGAGACTTCAGGGGGAACTTGGACTTTGAGTATCAGTAGCGAGAAGTTCTCCCGTTTCACTTTTTAGTATGCTGATTGCTTCTGGCTTTAACCTAGAGGTCTCAGCGCAGCGCGTGTGGATTTAGTGGTATTCGTTGGATCGTCATAATAATCGAATAATATCAGATTTTCCCAGCAAAGAAGTTGGATACACGTTAGCAGCTTAGATCAGAAGTGACTTAAATTGGTTTCTCGGAGAATCTAGTTTGCGCCCCGACGAGGGGACGTGGTTCCTCGAATTTTTCAGACTGTCCAGCTCCCAGTGTAGGGGAGCCCGTGTTTGGTAGCCGAGATCCCATGGTTACTGTCCTGTCATCATTCGGCATGTGACGAATGTTACACGTTGGTGTGAATTACATTAGAACGAATGACTTCGCGACCTCCCTTCCCGTGGCCATTTAAGGGACATTTTTCGGGTAGCGGTACGACGTTTACAGGGACAAACAGCATTCCACGACGATTGCACCGGAGACTCCGTACTCGAGGGGGCACCAAATTTTCATCCAATTGACAGCGATGCCCCGAAACACCTTGAGGCTACGTTTGGAAAGGGGGTCCCATTAGCGATGCACCGTGCCCAGCCCGGACTCCTCCGCTTCTCAGTTTCCACTGGTGGACGGAGAGGAATATTCCTGAAAGGCGTGAGGACGTTCGCCGCGCGAAGGCAGATCGCCGCGGTGAACATAGTATCGAAAAGCTATCCAATTCCAAAAGAAATTCCTCGCGACTCTGCCTGTCGTCCGTGCCCTCACAAAGGCTGCTCGCGCGTTCGCGTGCACACACGCTTTCCCCCTCCGTGATTCGCCAGTGTGTGGAAGGGCAACCTTGCCCTGTCTGTGCATAAACAAAATGGCCCATAAAACCTGGAGGCGCTAATCCGCGCAGAATGCCGCCGCGAGGATATTGTCAAACCCTCCTGCGGACCCGTTCACTCCGCGGGAAGACCAGCTGATTCATGCGGCCATATTTCACGTCTTTATGCATTCGCGAATATTTCAGGCCTCTCTGCGCCCCGGTCAGGCGGAGAGAGAAAGAGCGACAAAGGAAAAAATAGGTGGCCCGAAGGGGGGGGGGGGGGGTTTGAGGGGCTAGGGGGGGATTAGTCGCCCATCGGGACGCGCGTCCGCGCGAAATTTCATATTAAGGGCCTATTGATCCGCCTATGGCGAAGAAGACGTTCGTGGTTTACGTGCGAGCCGCGATCCCCTGTCTCGTCCCCCGAGTCACTCTTCCTTTTGGAACGCCGGTCCTGGGGAACCTCGGGTCGCGTTCAGCTTGGCGAGCGTCGCGAGCTGTCGCTTGTATTACCGCCGCGTAGATTTTCTCCGAAACGCTCACGTGCAGCCTCCCTCTTCGAGTCACACTGCTTCCCTCAGGAGATTCAGGCCTCCTTGGAGTTAGAAGAAGCTCGCTTCTATGTGCATATAACCGCGTTCGGCGCGCAGGCTGTTCGAAATAATTGGAATCGATTGTGTACCAGCTCGTTGAACAGCACTTCGTGCCACGGCGGGGGGAGGGGGGAGGGTGGGGGGGGGGGGTAGAAAAACTATCGTTAACCGAACCCCTGTTGAACTTCCACTCGATTGAATCGACGCTGTCTTATCCCGGTCGTCAGGAATCAGCGGGGAATCGCAGGGGGTGCGTTATATCGTGCGTTTACAAAGGGGCATGTGTCGCACGGTGCAGCATCCCTCCATTGTGCCCGATTCGGGACGATTAGGAGCCACTAAACAGTTCTGGCTGATCCACTCAGATCGAGACGACTCGTTTCGGCGCTCGGAACACCTCTGCCTAATCCCACGAGCTCGGGATGCATCGGGCAAATGAAAGAGGCTGGGACGGGGATGTAGGAAATGAATAGATTGGCGGATAGATTAACTCTTTGTTTGACGGAGTTAAAAGGAGCTGCGGCAGGAGAAGCTCCTGGGGCTGCTCCGACCGAATATGGTCCGGGTTATATTATTGTCGGAGCGCAGAACGAATTTTGTTCGCGTATCTTGTGAAGGCAGATCCACATGGCGTTGTCGAATGAAGACAACATTGCGTCAGATCCCTGCTTTTAGAGAGTTTTTATAAATTGATAATCATTGGAAATTCTTTCAATTATACTGGAAGGAAAGTACTGGTGAAGTTTCGTGCAACCTGCTCGGCGAGCTAACAATAAAATAGTAGGAAATGTGCAGACGCCTCGGACGAGGATCGAGAAAGGTGAAATGAGTAAAGCAGAGCTCGGTAGGAAGAGAGAAACGCGTGTACACGCGTGGACGCGTGGACCAGTGCAATGGTGAGGGACTTTAGTGTTGGTAGGTGTACACAATCTGCGAACAATGGACGCCGAATGCGGAACAATGAAGTATACAAGCGACGTCACAATGCAGGGATCAGCGAAACAACGAGCGGTCTCACTACGGATTACAGGCAGATGCGCTTCGGTCCGCGCCAAATCCGCGCTCTGCCTACTGCACGCGATCATCCTCGTGTTTCCTTCTCCTCTCACCTCCCCCTCGGCCTCCATGTGCCCGTGCACCACGCTTACCGTTCCCGATTTTCCCCCGCGATCGCTGAAAATTCCATATTCTTCCAACCAATCTTTCTCTCATGGCGAACAGCATGGTGATCGCGTTCAACGTGATTAATTCGAAGTTCAGCCAGTATCTGCCTACTTAGCAGTCTTCTGCATCCATATTTCAAGGTTCAAGGGAGAAAAGCCAGTACGTAAACATCAGATGATTAGGGAATCATTGCGAGGCCGACTACCATCGAGGAAGAATTTTCCGCCGATAATGATAGGACTTCTCCCTTTACTTGCACTTGAACCCCTCACCCCCCATCCCGCAGAATGGACGCAACAATTCCGTGGATCCGTATTCTCTTTTCCAAGCTCCGGTGCACCGATCGCGTTACCTATCGCCGTGCCGCACAATGCCGGCACAATGGGCGTCCTTCAAATCGGATATAATGTCGAGTAAGACGGGGTCCGACGGCAAACAGCAACCGGACGAAACCGTGCCGAATACTGCAAATACAGCGGGTGGGCGTTATTCCCACTGTATCGAGAGGCGACAATGGGGGACAAACTGCATGCTTGTTCGGTCGGTAATACCTCGTTGGGTCGCCGAACAGACCCACTCTCCCCATTGTCGATGCATCACCAGCGTATATACCCATAGACCTGCGCGCCCGTACATTTCGAGTAGATACGCGCGGACAATGGCATTAATCCGTGATTGTTGCTGGTGTGGATATTACCGGGCGGAGACCGAGGGCTTCTGGCGCGTTCGCGGCGGCGATGGTGGTAGCTCTGGCCGACGTTGGCTGCATCCCCCGGCACCGATTCCACGGGGAAACGTGGTCACCCGCGATCCTGATAACCATTCCCCCACAGATCGTTCGTTTTTTTTTTTTTTTTTCGAGTGTCCACCTGCGATCAGATTTTCTCTCCGCGCGCCTGCTAGCCAGGTATACAGCATCTTCGTCACGGATCCCGTAGAAGGATGAGGAAGAGCTGTCCTCTCGACTCCAACGTCCGCGATTGCTCGCTGTTCCGGCCAAGGTGCGTTTAAATCAAACGAACGAATGCTCGTTCGTCCCCCACTTCGACAAAATTCCGTTTACACTAAATGAGCAGGAATTTTGTCGAAACGAGGGGCGAACGAGCATTCGTTCGTTTGTTTTAAACGCACCTCCAGACGAAACACAGACGAAACGGCGCTCGGCCGCCGCGAGGAGGAACGAGATCAACGCGTTGGCGCGGCGGGCATAATGACGAGCGTCGGATATGTCGATTTCAGTCGCGGATCGAATCACTGTCCCCGCGCAATTTCCCCCGTACTGGCAGACTGAGTCGCGAGCGAAACACTGGAGGAGGGTACGTGACGGGGGAGGGGATGGGTGGGTTGTGGAAAAAAGAGAGTCATCGATAGAATCGGCCGAGCAGATATCGGTGCGCTGCTCGCGCATAGGAACAGTGAAAAGAGGAGATATCATCGTTTCCATAAAAATCCCCAGACGTAGCGGTGACACGTAGGAAATTAAGAGATAGGATTTTAAATTGGAAAAATACAGTGCCGCGGAGAATGAGGGTGGTAGAGAAGAGATAGTACGAAGGGTGAATGGCGGCAGGGGCGGGGAGAGGGTGGCGCGGGGCCAGTGGGTGGCCGGACACAAGAGGGTGGCGGTAGGAAGTGATGTGGGAGGGGCGGGGGGGGCGGGACGAGGAGCCGGGCTCTGTGGTAATTAACGGTTTAAATTGGATCTCAGTTGGGCGGCTTATTGCCGATTGTCGGGGCCGAAGACGATGTAGAACAAAATTGAGAACAAAATTGCGCCGGGGAGTCGAGAGGACCGTTTGTACCGCGGGAACGATAGAGACGGATAAGTGGTGGTACGTTATGTCGAAAATAGAGAGGAGAACGATAGAACGAGGCCGATGAAGAACGGTAGAACGAGATAGATCGAGGCTGATGGAAAAGGAGAGGGTGGCGTTGCTGTGTCCAGGGAGAGCTCATTGTTAAACTGTCTTGAGGGCTGTCCTTGCGGACGGAGCCAACAAAGAACTTCATTTAGAGAGAAAAAGACGGGGCAATGCGACCACGTCAAGCGTCAACAGTCGGGAATATCGATCCTATCGATAAACCTCTCGGGGATTTGAGAAAACGATTTTTACACAGCGACCGTTTAGAAAGGGCCACGGGGGTAGTCCAGGTTGGCTTCATCTTACGATTAGCGACGCGAGAACGGTGTTAATCTTTTGTCGGGTCTTTGATTGTGATCCTTAATCGCCGCGTCGCAGCGTTAATTCGATCGTCCTAGCCGTTGTTGTCCATAAATTGTAAAGATTTAACCGAGGCCCGCGATTCTCTGTTCAGGCAAAATCGTTGGATTACGCTCGGGGAAGGCAGAACATGGGAAAGAATTTATTAACGAGCAGAGTTCGTTTGAATGCCGGGGTCACAGAGTCGAAATGCAAAACTACCCCTCTGGAGGTTGAAGATGACCAAACTCCGCGTCAAATAATGCACGGGGGCCCGTGAATGGCCGCGCTCCTTAGAAGCAGCAGACAACGGTTTTGTAATTACCAGTTTATCGGCAGCAGTTTCCGATAGGCCTTCCTTTCCATTCCACCCTAAACCGGAACCCTCCTCCTCGCCCCCGGTTCATTCTGCTCCTCCTTTTTCTCCGCGAGCCACAGTCGGCTCTCGGTTCCGTTCGTTTCGTTAGCTTTCGCCAACTCTCTGGTCCACGACGATGACGGTGGCGAATACCGCCCAGAAGGGGCTGGAACGCGGGGGAGGGGGGGGGGGGGTGAGGGTGAGGACGGGGGGTGGCGGGTTCTATAGGATGGATGGGTCACAATTAAACTCAATCCTATACAAGTTGTTTTTCTTTTGATTCGCCTCGCTCTCCCTCACATGACAATTCCAATTTAACCCGGGCAAGCGGGCCTCTCCTCTCTCGAACCTCGATCTCTCCACTGTCCTGCCCGTGGTCCTTTCTCTCTTACCAACGAGGCAACAACGGCAACAGCAACAACGACGACGGGAACAAACGGCCGAAACAGGGGGCGGGGGGGGGGGGGGGTAGGGGGGTGACGTGGTCCAGGGCGAGGAGGCAGAGAAACGGACTTTTCGACATTTCAATCAGACATGACCGTCGTTCGTACACTCGAGCGAGGCTCTGATACCCGGTCCAGGAGCGGTCGCCGAGAGAGTTTCGGGAGGATGAGTCCCCGCTCTCTCGGTTTCAGCCAATTCGTTGGCTCTCTCTCGAATTCAATGCATGTTTTAATGAAACACTGCTGGCCCGCTGCCCATTGTCAGTCGCATTGTTGCCTAGATGACTGGTCGATCGAAGGCCTCCGCGCTTTTGTAATGCCACCACCACCCTTCCGCCCTCCTCCCCCTGGTACCGAACCGCCAGCCCCTTCCACTCCTCCGTCGGCTCGTTTCGAATCTACGGCATCGTCATCCGCGCGCGCGGCCGATGCGGCGAAGGCCGGCACAAGCCTATATCGGCATTTTGGAGAACGTCCAAAACAACGTCCAAGAACCAGCCACGTTGACTTCTTTCAACGGTGTATACACCGGGAGCAGCTCGGGCCCTCCCCTGTTACGTACCACTCATCAGAGGCGGGCTCGTTCCCGCGACAAAGGCTGGGCTGGTTAAATTCGCCCTGCTCTACGTCCTTCCTGTCGATAGTTTCGGTTTCGAATTTATCGCGAGCTAAGCCTGCCGCGGCCTCGTGCTGGTGTACACCGGGGGGTTGCTCCGGGGAGCGTGGACCAGCGACGTGCAGAACTGGACCGCTCCTGCTGTCCTCTTCGTCTGTTGATAATGAGGAGGATAGCTCGCGATGGATTCACTCGCATGAACATTGAATAGTCTGTATGTAGATACAGTTTGCTCCCCTGCTTCGAGGATTCGAGGGTAGTCTTCTAGGTAGCAGAAGTGAAGTGCCTCTGAATTCTTGAACCAAGCGAGAAAGCACGTTCGTCTACTGCTCTTTCCGCTTCGAATTATACATATACGAGCCATTGGAGCAGCACAGTGTTGTAACCGAATCCATCGTCAATCAGCCTCTTCAGTTCGCAGCTTGCCCCGTGATAGCGTCGTCTATAGCCTCCCTATCGGGCCTGGAATCGAAGTGTGCACACTCGCGACCCATACTAATTGCCCACAAAGCAACGAACCCGCGAACGCTGCCTCTTGTTCCACCCAATTAGTCAAGTATTTTCAGGATCGCGGGAAATTTCAATCCTACCCGTGGCCCCCCCCCCCCCCCACCCTTATTCTCCCGCGGCTGAATATTCCGTGGCGAACGGAGAATCTGGAATATCCCAGTGCATTTAATTACATTGGTTTGTCGGGATGTACGTACACGCGTGTTCCCAGCTGGCGAGCAGAGCCCGGTGCCGGGGCGGATTGTCCTGCATTTTTCCCCGCTTCCAACGGTAGAATAGGCGCCGTTGAATGCCTTCGTGCGCGGATTGACGACGATAAGATACGTGGCTTTTCATCCATGCACGGTTAGCAGCATTGACGTACGTGCACCACCAGCGTCGCGACTTTTTCCCCGTTTATGAACGCTGCGGCCGTCGTCGCCGCGGCCGCAGACAGAGGGGTGGTTAGGCGGGCGTCATTGTGCGGCATTATCGGGCAGCCCTCTCCTTCGATGGCGCGCTACAGGACAGGGGAACCTGGCGGAAAGGGATGGACGGGCGGCGAAGGGGGTTGTACCGCCGTGCCGCTTGTTTCACCGCCGTTGACGTCCACTCCTGTGCTCGCGCGTTCTTTTCTATCCGGGAATTTGTATTCATTGTCCGCCGGACACCCGTGTACGTGGCATAATAAAAATCCCTGACGCCGGTTCGATCCGAGGAGAAATATCATTCTTGCGGCTCACGTCTCTGAATGTCGGGGTGCGTCCAACTGGAGCTCGCGGAATCCTGCGCATTGTTCAGAGAACTCTCCGATAGTTTTAGCGATGTCTTCTTGTAAAGCTTGCTGACAATGAGTAGAGTCCTGGGGGAAATTGTTCGGGGGAGGATTTATGGGGATGTTTGCCGAAACTTGGTAGTGACTTTTGAAGAGGTAGAATCACCTACCCACGTTCAAATTACATTTTATAGGTGTGTTCGAAGTCAACCGTCATCGATGGTCGAGCCTTCAAACTTTTAACAGTTCTAACTGTTTCCAGCTTTCACAATAGATGTTTTTTCCCCGACTGTGAATTACGGTCGAAAAAGAGCAGCCCCCTCGTGTCGTAAATGGCAGTTGCCCTAATCCACTTGCGCGAAATAGTAAAACGAAATTGCCGCCTATTCGACGGACAATAGGCCGGATGCAAATGTTTCTACAAAGTCGTAGGCGTTTGTCTATCGCCGGCCACCGTTCCTTACAATGCACCAGCCGTTTGCTTTTATTATCTTAATAGTTTTCATCAATTCGAATCATTCGCAGGCTAAAGATGTCTGAACAATGGGCTCCGCAGGTCAAGCAATATTCGGGTGTACCTTAGGGAGGGTTGTAATTCTCGGTCACGGTTCCGCTCCTCCACCCTTTCGCACGTTTCTTCTATCCACGCCGTGATTTAACGACCACGGTGAAATCGTTTCGACAGACTGAATAACATCCAATTCGACCATGAAATTTCGAGGTGGTACAACTCAAGCTAGACCTCCCTAGTTTCACCTGGACAGCGCGTGCTTCCACCAAATCCACTGCAATTGGAATCGATAGGGGTAGGAACGGGCAGTGGTTTCGCGAGAAGCCTGGAATTACCCTGGCGTCCGCGATTCGAAATATGTGCGCGTAGCTGGTGGGGCAAGTGGAAGGAAGAGAGGAAGAGAAAAAGCTCACCGGTGGATAGATTCTGTCTCGAGGCTCCAGCGAAGTGTCAGCTGACAATGCCGAAACGAGTCCTAGGTCCTGTGAAGGGATAAAGGGACATTATCCCTGGCAATAAAGGAGGTCCAGAAAAGGAGAGTGCGCGAGTTGTGCGAAGCCATGTTTTTCATCCATTGTCACCAAATATAATACCGTGCACAGTCTCGGTGGCGGAATCTCTGCCAGGTGCTCTCCGCTGCCCCTTCCTCTTTTTCTCTTCTTACTCCTCTTCTGATTCTTCTTCTTCTTCCTCCTCCTCCTTCTCGTAGACAGCAACCAGCATGCTGATGTCCACTCGCTGCGGGCGTCGAAGGCTCTGTTTGCGTCTGTGTGTGTGCGCGCGGGTCGGTATTCGCGATGCATTGTCACGGAGCGACAAACAAACGACCGAGAAAAGACCTAGGATAGGATCAATGGGAGGATATTCTTTGAAGAAGAAGGCGACGGGGCGGTTTAAAAGGGGAACGGAAACTTTCTGGCCGCTTCTTTGAAGGCGGCTGCAAAGCCGGTTGGTGTCTCGGCCGACTAATTGATCGCGGAGGTGAATTTGTTTAATGGAACGGCTCCTTGGGGCGGCGTTTGCGGACGGACATCTGAATCTACTCGATTCTTAAGCATAGACGGGGGATTATGGAACGACCCGCTGCTTAAAATTTATCTCCGTTGGGTGTGCACTGTACAGCCGCGTTCCGTTTATGTACCTGTGATAATGAATCCTTCCATTGAATTTAGCGACTGTAATAGGGGTGTTAGACGAACGGTTCGCGAAACAAATTCCTCCGGTCTCGATGAACTCTAATTCGCGGAATTGTCCTTGAAACGGGGCGCACAAAAAGGACGAGTGCCGCAAGCATCTTTTCTCAACCACCTTTCTTCCTCCCCCGGGGCTTTTCTCTCCCTCTAAACGGCAGGCGCGAGCACACGGTTTGGCCTCTAATTAAGTAAATGCTTTGCAGCTTGCACGCCGCTGCGGCGAGAGAGACAATGTTTTGCAGTTTCGCAAAACACCCCTTTCGCCGCGTTGACGCGCGCGCAAACCCACCCGCAAAACAGAGATAGAAACGTACGTTTAACACCCTCCTTCGTCTCTGTTTCGCCGCGCACCTTCAGCCACCTATCGTCCTCCTCGTCCAACTCTCGGCCGGATCCTCGTTTCCCCAACGCTTTCCCGGCGTGGCTCTCGCTCCCGGGAGCCCAGTTCTCCCCGTTCCATCAGCGGTTGGCTCGCTTTAATTAAATGCTTTCAGCGGGGCGATTTCAGAGGCGAGCGAGCTGCACGCGGGCGCGGCGCGCTCGTGAAAGCCACGCAAGAATCGCAAGGTGTCAACCTAGAAAGAGAGCTGTGAAACGCAGTGTGCGCGCACACAGCCCGCGAAGAAAGGGAAGAAACGAGGCGGAGGCAGAAGGATGGGAGAAGATCAGAGGGAACGAGGTATTCCTGGCACCGTCTGCCTTTTTCGCCTCCTTTCCCGCGCTAACCCCTTCCTTTTATCTCGGGCGCGACTCCGGCTCCGACTCCGACTGCGTCTCCTCTTCCCGTCACTTGAAGCGGCTGCCTCTGTTAAGACGTCAGAAAGCAGGCGAGAACCGTGTAACTCTAATTGTACGACGACCTGCCACTTTGTCGGCCGCCCGCGACCACCCTCTACGCGCCACGCGCTTTCCATTCAGCCCCCCGTGCGCGCTCCTCTTGCGCCCGCTGCGCTGGCTGCTTCGGAGCCGCTGGCTCGTTAATACGCGGAAGCGTTCGCGCGAAACGGGGTGGATGTTTATTAGTCGGGGTAGGGATCGTTCGCGCGAACGCTCCGCTTAATTATCGCGCGAGGAGAACGGCCAATGACGAACAATCCTTCTTTGTGGCGTTGTGGAGACGCCCAGCTCCCCCGGAGGCCTCTTCTACCCTCTGAAACGTGGATTCAACCGCGTGGGTCTTATTAGTCATTATTCTATTAATATTGAGGATTACGGGAATTGTACAGGGCGTTCAAAGTTTAGTGCTGGAAGCCTCGCACTCGTGAAATTGAAACTGGCTGGTCAAATTGTAGTAGGTACTGCTGCGGATAGACCAGAGTAGGCCAGTTCGAGCCATTTGGGAGCCCGGGCTCCATGATGTTTACCATCGCCGCGCGGAAGGGGTGCTCGAAAGCCAATGACAACGTGGGCGCGCCACGGGTTGGGAAAACTGTAAAGGCGGAATCCGATGGAACGTGGCTCGGCGAGCTTGCTCGGCTCGTCCAGGCTCGGCAAGTCGGCTTGACGAACACGACTCGGCGAGGCATGACCGATCAGACGGCACGTGGGTTCAGGTGCGTTTAAACCAAACCAACGAATGCTCGTTCGCCCGCCACTCCGACAAAATTCTATTAATGAAAAGTTACAAGTGAAGATTGCCGTTTACACGATATGAGCAGGAATTTTGTCGAAATGAGGGGCGAACGAGCATTCGTTCGTTTGATCTCAACGCACCTTTCGGCGATTCACGCGCAAAGATCGCCGAGCCAGGTTCCGTCTAATTCCACATTTAGGAGTCCCAGTGGCAGCGATTACTGGGGCCCCCATGAATCTCAGTCATTCAAGCCTACTGTACGGGTATGAGGCTGCGCCGCACACTGCTACAGTTTTCCCTATCCGTGGCGCGCCCACGTTATCATTGGCTTTCGAGCTTCCCTTCCGCGCGGCTGTGGTAAACATCATGGAGCCTGGGCTCCCAAATGGCTCGATCTGGCCTTCGCTGGGATAGACCAGGGATCGGCGGACTCCAGCTACCACTGATGGAAGGGGAAACACCTACAGGAGCGGTGGTAATGTGTCCATGAACTGCGCCTGCGGCAGTCGCGCACGCATTACCACCGCTCCTGTAGGTGTTTCCCCCTCCATCAGTGGTAGCTGGAGTCCGCCGATCCCTGGGATAGACTAGTAATCCTCTAGTGAGTGATCGGTATAACCGCAGCCATTTGTGGCAAAAACCGGAAATAACATAACCTAAACATTCATTGAATCGTCTGCTTTCCAAGCTGATTGTTTATCTATCTCTTTCTATCCGTATTTCTGTCTCTTTCTTTCTTACAGTTTCTTTCTCTGTCTACTTCCGCTTTTGCCACAAATGGCGGCAACCAATCAGCGACGAGACAGGTTGTTCCAATCACTCCCTGGAGGAATACTAGGATAGACCAACTTTGAGGATCTCCGGGTTAGTGTAGTGTGCACTAATCGGTGAAGTGCACCGTGTCCAGTGCACTGGTTCAAATTTCCTATAAACTGAGTCGACATCATACGCGGTCATTTACTGAACGCACAGAGGTCTGCTCGAATTTTTACAAGTCTCCTCGTGGCTCAAAGCAGGAAGACTTTGAAACTCCAAACGAATGCCACTCGAACCGAAATCCTCGACAGCCAAAAGCTTCACCAGCAAACGAATCCAGCGTTTCATCAATTACTCCTCTCCCCCCTCCCCTCAACCCCTCGATGTTACACGCTCAGAACAAACGATCCAGGAGCAAGTGAGCGGCGGCTTAACAAGTTAATAAGTCGCATCGCGCACGCGCGCAGGCGTTCGCGCGAGTAAACGCGAATGCTGGCTCGCGTCAAGGCTTTTTCTTTCAGTCGCGCGAAACGGCTTTATGCCTCGTCGAAGAAGGGTTCTCTCGCGAAATTCCTCCACCTCCCCCCTCTCTCTCTCTCTCAGGTTCCCTCCTCCCTCGGTCATAATTGGCGTTGAGCCCTTTGAAGTCTGGCGCGCTCCTGTTCTCACTCTTTTCGTGCGCGCACGACTAGCGCACGATTTTTTCTTTTTTTGTTACGCGCGCCACGCGAAATTTTAAAATCTGCACGAACCGGCAGGAGGGAGCGGGAGGCAGTTCGGTCGGCGCGTTTCGAATCGCGAAATCGCGCCCCTTGATAACGCGCCGGTGTTTTCCTGGGGGTTGAAGCGTCGAGCCGCGAGCCGCCGTTGCCGCAATCAAGTTAGAGAAATTAGCGGCCCTTCTTTTGCCGGAAATTATAAAAGGGGGCCTCGATGATTGGACTGCGTAAGGCACTCCTGGGATACTGTTTTCAGTCACGTGGATAAAGGTTCCGCGGATGAGAGAAAATTAGTCGTTAGCGGCCACGATCCTGGAGCGCGGCCATAACAAGCGTTGCGTTTCAATGATGAAACGTTCCGAATGCGCTCCTTTCCGTGGCGTGCGCAGAGAACAGAGAATGTTCTCGAACCGTGCCGAAGTATAGCAGGATGCCCAGAAAGATTAAGTTAAACAGCTTGCATAAACACCAGTGCCCAAAAATGGATTTACCTAAACCCGCCACTTTCTTCTTCCATTTTCCAATCCCCATCTTCTCAGTGCCCTAGAAAATTGTTAAAATCCCTAAGTTTCCCAGAAATCATTGATGCCCGAATCCTCGCAACTCTCTTCGTGGCGCGTCGGCGTTGTCAGAGTGCGTTGACGATCGTTTCGCGGTTACGTGAACACGTAGCCATCGTTCACGGTCATAATTCGTCGTTATCGCCGTGGAACAAAGCGACGGGTTGCTCCACAGGGTGGAAGTGGCGGCCCTTTCTCTCAACGGTCCCGCTGCTCCTCGCCCTTTAGCCGTCTTTCTCTCTTCTCTCTTTTTTTTTCACCTTCCTTCGCCAGGGATTACGCGCAGTCAGACTAACCGGAGCGTGGGCGACGCTAATTGGCATTGAAAAAAGGTGGTGACGATAGGCTAAGTACCCCGACCGGGACGACCCTCTCTGTAAATACCTGGCCGTTTAACGTGCGCGCCCTTTCTCACCCCCTCTAGCTTAACTTTCTTCTCCTTCGCGAGAGAGAAGCCGCGAGCCTCTGAAGGTCTGTTCGACGATCGCCTCGCGGGCCTCAAAGCGTAGAGGGAGCGAGACTGTCGCGGGCACAAAACTAGCGAGTAATTAATTAAAGCGGCTCCCGCGGAAGAAGGGGGTGGCCTTTCCCGTGTTTCGCGCGTTACCAGGGGAGGCTTCTCTGACAGAGGCGTCTTTGGCGGTCGTCCAGTGGCTGGCTCCGTAGTTGGATTCTCGGCAACGGATTTGCAGAGGGAACTTCAGGCGTTTTCTTTCGAAATTCATTTCGCAGTCACTAGAGAAAAGGTGTGACCACTATGCTAGATAAGGGTGGCACATCTCTCAGTCGTTCGTCCGAACTTCGCGCCCAAAACGGGATTCCCCCTATAAACCTGGGGGCAGAGTTTTTACCGTGAACGGTACTCGCTCCGAGATCGGCTATCTCGTTCGCTGACAGGGATATTCCGGTGGGTCCGTAGCTTCAAAAAGTCCCGTCGTAAAGTCCCCCGCGTGTCCAAGCGTCAAGAAGTCAACGGACGCAAATCCACTTAAGATATCACGAAGCGAAATACGCGCGCGCGCGGGGCCGTTTATTGCGGAGCACCAGGGTGAAGGGAGGTGACCCATCGGCTCTAGGTAGCGCGGTTGGATGTTTACAGCACCGAACAGCAGTGTTTACAGCGCGGAAAGCCTTTGGGGTCGGTCATTCGGTTTTACAACGTTGTGCCATTAAGACGGACAGCGTCGATCAGGTAATATTTCCATATTGCGGTCCGTTTCGCCGTCATTCGTCGAAACGGGAGGACGTGGTGCCTCTTCCCGTGACCGTCTTCCCCTGGCTATGTCGACACCATAAATCTGCTGAGTGTTTCCATTCTTCCTCTCGTCCTGCGCGACCGTTGTATACACTAATAGGCCCTCTGTTTTGGCTTGTTCCTCTCGGCGAGAGGCCGCGTTCGTTCTGTACCGGGCCGTGTTAATGAGGCAAGAATCAAGGGTCCAGACTCATATTTCTCCGATTTAATTGAACCGTAAAAGGGAGGGTTTTATGGGACATGCTTGCGATGTTTGGGCAAAGATGCCTTTTACTATTAGGAGTCAAGGCTAATCGTACCTATTTGTGTAAATAATAGCATGACTGACTGAATAATTAAAAGATCAGGCTTTGATTATCTCTCGTACACTTTTCTTCCCTTACTCGTGAAATTACGTTTTGAGTAGGGTAGGGTGGGGCTAAAACTCCCGTTTTTCGTATAATGCTATGTAAAATTTAGTACTAACAATCTAGAGATATCTAGGGTAAAGGACCCAATTACTGCCACCTACCCGATTACTGTCACCCTCAGCTGTTTTGCGTAAAATAACGAGTAAATATAGTGAAATGATGCATAAAAAAAATTTAGCATACAATTGAAACTGTTATTTATACGATACAAAAAACAGCACTTAATTTGTTCTTCGATAATTTGGATAAAACGATTAAAAATTTTAAGCGGATATTAGGAGAGTGAAAATGATGACTTCCTTTCTAGCGAAACGGAAAATAAGGCGTTAAAGAAAATGCTGTAATTGTAATCTTTAAGCTATTAACATAATAAAATATAATGATTTAAATAATATACGCATCATAGAAAGTAATAAAGATCCGAATTCAACGATTCATTAAGTCTTTTCACTTATTAATTGGGTGACAGTGATTGGTACAAGCGTTTCAAGCATTTTGGTATTACTGTCATAGCAGTAGTTGCTCATAAATATGAGACGACATAACCTTAAAATGAGATAAACAGTATTAGGTTAGCTGGCAGTAATTGGGGTGTCAGTAATTCAGTCAAATACATTTGAAGGGTGTCAGTAATAGATCCCGAAATATATTTTTGAAATTGATGAATTTATACATAAAAATCAAAGTTTTAAGATCCACCAAATTTTGCTCATCAAGTAAACATATTAAACAATAATAAATAACAAGAACAACATATACTTTTAGTCTATAAGTACAAAACTATAAGATAATGTCAGCGTCAACGTTTAAAGTGTTAGTAATTGGGTCCTTTACCCTAGTTTTATTTTGTATTAACTATAACTATTATGCTTTACGTTCACGAAGTTCGTTTGTTGATACTGTTATTTTCTATTGAGTTATACCACAAAATGTTTGTCAATGCAAAATGGACTTCTCGCCCCACGCACGGGGCAAAAAGTCCATTGCATAGGGTAGAAAGTCCCTAATGTCTATTCGTGTAATATTAAACTAAATAAGTAAAAAACTGTTCGAATCAACAAATATTTATTAAATCAATTCTTTTTGGTATACAATATTGAAAGGAAAGCATGACTTCTTTACCAAAAAATAAAAATATAAGTCAGAGGCTCACTTTGAACTAAAAACTAAAAAAAATTGTTCAACTAAAATAAAAACACTATTTAAAGTCTTTAGCATTATTTCTTTATAGTTTGGCCATCTTATTATGAAAACAAATGATAAAATATATATTTTCAGTCTGAGGGACTTTTTGCCCCTTTTTGTACCTCTATAGTTTCTGCGATATATACGTTAGAAAATATTATCATTCAGCAATAAACAATATCATGCACACATTACTAAAGGAACATACAATCTTAACGTACTCGGCTGATACGCTTTTAAGGGGCCTCCCTAGTGTGACGCCTGGAAAATAAGGCAACATATGGGAATTTTTTGAAGGAAATGTACTTGATATTGCAGTTTGAAACTTTCGTGTATTTATTCAGTTACATTTGGGCAATGTACTCAAATTTTTTGAAGCATTAGTGATAATTATATTTTATGTTTGAAGGGTTACAATGAGGAGCTCGCAAATAAACGCCTGCTGCTGGCGATCACGATCCCGGCTGTCATGGTCATCTGAAACAAAAAACACAGTTATTTTCTTAATCTATATGAACGTAGCTAGGGTTTGAACTAGAACGAAAATAGAAAATCACAAAATACAAGAATGGCAGCACCTTAAAGAAAAGGTTACATTTCGCGGCAAAAAAGTGGTCAGTTTTTTGAGCTGCGAAATTCGATTTTTGCATATAATGACTTCATTCTAGTTCAGGTTCTAACAGAACACGGAGTGAATATATATGTTAAGTTTTAAGTCGTTTGGTTGAGTAGTTTTTGAGATATCGTGATCGCCGCGCCAAAAAATGTCGTTTCGAGTAAAATGCGTTTAAATATTCAAATACCATTTATCAAATAATAAATCATAGTTACAATTAGTCTCCAATGCCTGGCCCATAGAGAACACCTTCATTTGCTTCTTAATAGATGTTGAACTTTCAGAAAATGCAAAAAATAAAAAATCGATTTTTTTAAACCGTCACACTAGGGAGACCCCTTAAACTGTGGTTTACTTCGTATAAAACAACAAAGCCGACGTGTTTCTTTTAGTTTTCGATACATAAATTAACGAAAGCGTCGTGTAATTCGCACGAACGTCCAGCAGCGAGTTGCGACTCTGTGATCACCTCCTTTTTTTCTCGCCTTTTATTTAGTATACTGCGAAACTCAATGCATTGTTTAGGAATAGAGATTTTGAATTCGGGACATTTTACCCGCCGGACTTTTAGCCCCACCCTACCCTACTCTACTGTTTGGGAATACACTTTGCTGGTCCCTACACTTAGTCTCGCAGTCTCTCTCTGTAGATAATTCCATAGTGCTCGCATAAGAAACTACCCAAGTTACTTGTACTTTTCCCCCAAAAACATGCGCGTTGTGTACCTCGCAGGCTGCAATCGGAAATCCAAAATCGTGTAATCCCACAAAGAGTATGCGTTTGTTCGAACTCGATAATCTTCGCCCTACCCCCAGGAGCAAGTTGCACCGATGAAAGGGGCGATTTACTCCATAAAAGCGATACCTTCCTCTCTTCGGTCATCTGGTAGCGAAACGTTCTCCTTTCATCGCCGAAGACGGCTCCCCGAGACACGCTGTGATGCGACTCCCGTCAGGATCCATTGGGCACACATCCGGGTATTTGTAGCCGACGCTGGTGTGCAACATGTAGGCACTTAGATCGTTCCTTTGTCCGGCATTGTCCGACCCAAACATACATTTCTTCGAATGCCCATTGTCGCGGCCCATGCCTGCTGGTTATGGACACTTTTCCACGCACAGTCCATTGTCGTGGCGACTCGTATAGGCGCCTGGTGTGCTTTTTAACGCCCGATTTTTGGCCCTCGCCCACCCCTTACTCTCACCGCCGCGAACACTCGAGTTTTGTCTCCGGCGTTGCTGAAACTGATGAATGCCCTGAGTCACTGTTCAGGCTATCATCAATAACATAGAAACTGTCTAAAATTCTTTGTACATACATTCTAGATAGTTGGGTTTTCAGGTACGTGAAATTTTAGAAGATTTCGTTAATGGTACTGAGAGGCTTTACTCCACATTTATTTGCATTGTATCTCCTAGTTTAACGTACCTCTATTTACTTGGCACCCAGTGGATAATCGACCGCCGCCAACCTTGCAGGCACGTCCGCTCGAAAACAACCCCTTTGCGTATTTTTAGCCGGGCGAAGCGCAATTTCGCCGCGGACACGAGAGCGGCGTTAACGTCGTTAACGCCTTTAACACCGCGCGCCACAAATCGACGGAGTTCCGTCGGTGAAAATCGCGCGAAAGGTTTACAAACAGGCGTCACTCGCAAACCATACGCTCGCCCGCAGCTTCATCCAGCGAGGCTGCGCGATTCTCTATACTTACACGATGTGTGTAAGGAACAAACGCGCGTCGGATGAATAGTGTTTCGTATGTTCCATCATTGACTGTAATAGCGGGGTGGAACCCCCAATAGACGCCGCTCGTATTCACCCGGATTGAACGCGCGCCGTGAGCATTTAGCGCTTTCCCATTGTCCGTTTGTCCGGATGTCAGCATCACTCTCTGATTGGCGGAGAGTGATGCTGACATCCAATCGCCATTGAAAATCGTTAACTGTTGACTGTGGGGTCAACCTGCACGGCATTCAGCCGTTTCTCTCCTCGTTTCCCCTAAATAAAGCGGGCCCGACCAGTCACAACATTTCTGAACAAATTGCGCGCGGCTCCTCTTCTCTTCTCCCCCTCGGAGCGATCTCAGGATCATTTGCCAGCGTGGATCACCTGGTGGACAATGCCGGTACCACCGAGGTGATTTATTAAACCATTTCAAAGCGCGTATGTCCAACGATAGTTCTGTAGAATTAGATAAGTCCTGGAGTACCCTCGCATCCTCGAGGAACGCCGAAAATTCTATCTTATTCTCGATTCCCCAACAACTTCGTAATCCCGCAGAAAACTACCAAACAGACTGCAAACAGGGGCGCAGTAGTGATCGGTATGTTTCGAGAGGAGCGAAGATAATCAAAGAGCAATCGATAATCCGGGACCGAGGTGTATCGATGCGACGTCACAGGTCGCCTTTCTCCTCGCCTTACATGTACCTTAGCAACAAGGGCGGATTACGCGCGCAATCGGTTCACCTGAAAGAGGAAAAGGGTTGCACCCCGCTGCAAGTTTCGGCCGCTTCTAAAACGTTCTGCTTTTCCATCCCTCTCGTCTGTACGGTGTCAGACACGTCGCTTGCCCCACAGCCCCCCCCCCCCCCCCCACCTTTCCTCCTGTAAGGGACCAGGGGTGCGTATCCACTCCCCTTCTTTTTTAATCTAGCTATTGTGATGGTAATGCACAGTGTTAGTTTCACGGGGCAGGGGGGCTGAGGTGGAGGGAAGACATTGTATCGCGCGAGGAGGGGCACGCAGGGTGTACGCGTACGTGTATATTTCTCTATGGACGCCGCAAGGACTGCTCTAATTTCAAGGGGGGTTTGTTTTACGAGCACTTCAATCCCACGGAAAGCAATACGGCCTGAGTAGGACCTGACGTCGTTGTAAACAATTCGTTCGCAGCTCTCCCCGTGCTCGCCTTCTCTTTCTCTCTTAATATCGAGTAGGGAAACTTTCTTTTGACTTTTCTACAAGACCGTTATACGCGCACAATGTCAACGGCTCCTCGATTTACGGGGAGAATAATTGAACGTTCCATCGATCTCGGAACCGCGTTGTACGGAGCTTCCTTCTTTCATGGTATTCCTTGTCGAATATTTAGAATCTTGACCGAAACTCCTTGGAGTTACAGAATTATTATTCTACGTCAACTCGATTCGCCCTTGGAACGTAGCTCGAACTTTGGGGTGGCATTCGAGATTAAGGGGGAACACCACTGTGACGGCCGGAAAAGTAAGCCATATTTAAGAATTTCTTTTCAGAAATAATTTACTGTTTTTATAGATAATTTGTATTACCTACCTTTAGTACGGTGTTTTAAGAGACTATACAAAAAAAAAAAATAGAAAAACATCTATAAATTTTAATATATTAATTAATCTTCTACACTCCCCCACGCGAGCTGGTCGAATGTGTAACTGTGGAACAGATGGTCCGAAATCAAATTTAATTTTTTTTTTTATAAACTATATGTGTGTAGTTTCCGTTGTGCGTACGGATTTTTTTTATTGAAAACAAACTTTTTGAAATACGCTCGCAAAACTGTCCATTTTATTCGCGGATTTTCGAAACTTTTCTTCTAAAGCGCACCATTTTTACAAAAATAATTTGTTTAAGAAATCGGTACGCACAACGGAAACTACACTCATATAGTTTATAAAAAAAAAATGAAATTTGATTTTGGACCATCTGTTCCGTAGTTACACATTCGACCAGATCGCGTGGGGGAGTCTAGAAGATTAATTAATATATTAAAATTTATAGATGTGTTTCTATTTTTTTTTTTGTATAGTCACTTAAGACAGCGTACTAAAGGTTGGTAATAAAAATTTTCTATGAAAACAGTAAATTATTCCTGAATAAAATTCTTAAAAATGCCTTACTTTTCCGGCCGTCACCGTGGTGTTCCCCCTTAAGAAGAAGGTCGACTGTCTCTGATCGGGTCCCGAAAGTCAAATCCCTCGGAAATCCTCGTTGCAGAGGCAGGAAAGGATTCCTGGGAGTCCGTGGTTGCGTACGATCGCGGCTCTGGGCCCTGGACCCGAGGAATCAGCGCTGCGTGAAATTCAATTATGTCATTCATTGCTCCTGCCAGCTTTTCTTCCCCTCCCGTCTGTGACCCCAGAAACCCTCGATGATCCCTATCCATCGGTTCGTAGGATGATCCGCAGATGGGTAACACACGAATGCGCCTGGCCGTCAATCGTTCTTCCACCCCTGGACAACGTATCGCTTTTCACGAGGTCACCGCGATCACTGTCTCCTCGAATTAGTACGATCCTCTCCTCCATTCCGCTCCTCTTCATCCATTCTCTCGCCGGCAGCCAGTGTCTCTGCTTTGTTTGTCCTCGTTGCCTCCTACCATTCGCGGTTTTTTCCACACGGGGGACGCGTCTTCTCGTCGACGAGGAGAGCAGCGTAACCGGGAGGCCGATCCTTGCACGCGTCGTTGCCCCCTAACGACGCCGTCAAAGGACCCGGCATAACCTTCTTGCCTTTCCTGCGGACTTTCGCCGATCCCGTGGCCCTCCACTCGCAGCGCCTCCTCGAACGGGACGTTTAATTGACCGATTTTACGGATTATTTCGTCCTGGAGTCGTTGTCGTGCGATTGTGGCGTGATTCGGGACAGGCGGCACTGGTTTCAAGTGGAAGGATGCTGCTATGAGACTTTGGGGGGTGGATTTCTTCTCAGGTTTGCGGCGGAGCTGATGGTTGTTCGGGGGAAATTGGCGGTGAATTGAGGGATAAGTTTTTAGAGGGTTTTTATATTCGTGGGGAATGGGTTATTGATGGGTGTAGGTGGAGTTTGATTATCCTAGTATGGGTTTCTTTTTGGGGGAGAAGAGGAGGTTGAAGCGAAGGGTCTGGTATAAATCCTTTATAGACACTTGTGCGATTCGAGCTATTTACTGTCTGTAAATATAACACACAGGTTGCTTTTCTTTCTCCTGAAATAATCGATGGTTTCGCAATTGCTCGATGGCAGTTTGTTTTCTCACGCAATCAGGGGCCACGAGGAAATGTTACTCGTAACGGTACACCATTGATCGTAACAGTGTCCGTGAATGGATGACCATTGTGCTATGAATGGGCGATAGTTCCGCTCTGGAAGTAGGTGGGTCTGGCCTTGGTTCTGTTGTTCGGCAGTGTGACAGATTCGCACGGTATAATTTGTCACCCTTGGGTCCACTTAACGAACTGCCTGATGCTTTATAAAATCCAGATGAAATCCAAATAGGATCTATCAACTCAACTTACTCCGTTATCTTCATTAGGCCCCTTCTATGTATTTCGAAGCTAGTTCACTGCCACAATTCTGGCAATTCCAGGTCCATACAGCCAACCCTCGCCCAGCCGTCAGTCCACAGCTCCTGGACCTCGCGGCCGAAACGGTGACGGCAGAATAACGCACCGCAGAATGTCCCACGCGGGGTCCATGACGGAAATGTCTCCAGGCGTTCTTTTTCAATTCTCGCGGCTCGAGGCGTGACAGACCATAGACGTCGGTGTCCCGAAATTATAGGGCCATTATCGATACCCTTCCGTCTCTCTTCGCCCCTTTCCTCACTCTCTGCGCCGCAGCGCCGGGGGTAATTATTCCTCTGGTCGCGACAGCGAAGGAAACACATGTTCCACCAGTGCGAAACCCACCACCACGTGGACCAACGATATAATAAATCCGAACCCTCGTTGTAACGCAATTTCGTCTCATTGTGCCCCGCGTGGCCCCGGTTATGAAACTCAATTCTCATTGTGAGGAGCGCGCGGGGTTCCCGAGCCCCGCAGACCCCCTCATTTTTTCGCCTTTCGGGTTTCGAAAAGGTAACCCATCGGCGTCGCTGGAATGAAGGAAAGCAGGAGCGAGAGAAACAGAATGATAGAGGGAGACGGAAAGGGAAGAAAAAACATTGAAACCAGGGGAAAAGAGGGATGGAACCAGTTTCTCTGGTGTATCTGGGAGGAGCGTTCTTGGCTTCTATCCGCGGCTTTCCTTCCCTCTCGATCGTTCGTCGATCTCCTTCTCCCCCCTTTCTCAGGGTGGAGAGCCGTCCTGTCGGTGTTCACGGACACTGTGGAGTACCGCAACACCGCCTGACCCCAACGACAGGCCTCGTAGCCATGAATATTCCTCGGCTGCAGAACGGGGACACTTCGGGGTGGCCAGGAGGGGTCCTGAGGGGGGTCAGGCGGGGAGGGAGCAGGGTTATGAATGTCATTCGCAAACGTTAATCGACGAAATACAAAACCCATTAGACGCCACCGTCGACCGAGGCCAGGCCACGATTTAAGTTGAAGCGCACGCCCATGTCATTTTCGCTATTGTCAGGATGGCACAATTAGAGGCGACTTGACACCACGGTTTCCACTGATTGGTGCCCATTGTCGGCCGACCGGCAGATCGTACCTTGGACAGTGATGAACGTCGATCTTGCGATTCCGTCGGCACAATGGGGATACGGTCGTTCTTCTTCTCCTTCTTCACGGGGGGAATTATTTTTCTTCGATCGCGAGACTACATAGTTTCTGGGTGTTCTTGTTGTCGGGGAGGCTGATAGCCTCGCGGTGGAAGCGTCGGACGACGAGGTGAGCCGTCTATCTTAGGAATCTAAATTCTTGAAGTTAGGGATACGTTAGTTCTAATATGGAAGCTGCGCGGGAATATCTGGGGGCTCGGGTGACGCTCCAAAAACGTTGTGACTTCGCAGATGAAAAGGAAAATATATTAACAGGCATTAGACTCAAGTTGATTACGCAATTCCGAAGGTGAAGCACCTTCGCTTACAATTTTTACCACCCACCGCCTCGAACCCCGTCGGCCCTTACGCTCCACTGTAACCTTAAGGCTTCTATTCACGACCTCCACTAAATTCCGCCGCAATGAATAATTTTTTACAAGCCCGTAGGATCTAGTAGAATCCCCGATTATTCATTTGCATGAAAAGGACAGCCACTGCGCCCGTCCCCCGCGTTACGTAATCGCGTGATAACGCAATATATCGGATCGTTTGGGACACCGGTGTGGCGCGGTGTCACATTGTCTGCCGACACTTCGGAGATGCCTCAACAAAACGCTCTCACACGCCGTGAAACTTTTATTCCGGGCGAAATGGATGACGGCCGCGTTGCTTCGCACCGGGTGGCTCGCCCCTGTTCCGTTGCTGCTTGCTCCTGGTCGCTGCTGAAAAGATCCTATCTAACACGAGGTGGGCGTATGATGCTTCCCGACGGAACAGGCTCTATCGCTCCGCGCCGGAGAGAGACGGAGGAGGAAAAAAGGTGCACGGACCGGGCTTTTAACCGAATACAAATATGTATGTGCCACCTGTGTGAATTAAGGCTTCCGAACCCCTTCTCGTGCTCGATCCGGGAACGAATCGTGTCTCCAAAAGGGTCGAAGGAACGGGTCGTTCGAGACCCAGCCTGCTCCATTGGTTACGTTACACCGTTGCACCTTTCGCGAGTCTGACGATGTTTGACAAACTAGAAATAACTATACTAAAGAACTCAAAGGAACCTAAGAGGTCCAAGATGAATCATCATTTGAAGCCAAACTACGTATACTATTTAATCAGCAAATCACCCGCTGCACTTTGGAGCAGAATTAAAAACACATCGATCCGTCGGATGATTGGCTCCTCGGCTAATCATCGTTAACGTCTTCCTTCTGCCATCCGAGGCGCAGTGGTTGAACCACCGACGGCCCAGGTTAAACCGCAGATAGTCACTGGTTATCCTGTTCTCCTCCGTCGGGCTGGCTCGACTAGGAGCGAAGGTGTGCCCTTCGCGGTGGATCGCTCGCCACCGATCATTTTAGCATTTTAAAAGCATTCCTGAGCCGCTTGATTTTTTCGCGCGCGAACCGGGCCCCGATCGCCCGATGGAAATCTGGCGGCGCGTCCGCCGAGACTTATCCTACGATCTCGGGAGATGTCTCTAAAGTGCAGCCTCGCGCCTACTATTTCGTGACGATGAAACAGATTTAATAATAAAAGGGACGTGGGGCGATCGATTTCGCGCCCACACCCGATGATCTGTCCGCGACGGTGGTTCCATCCGCGCGGTCACAATTCCTTCCTTCGTCGTTTACGCTTTTTTTCCCCCCCCGTCGCGCGAACGATGGAAAACGCCGCGTTGCGGATATCGCGCCCGTAACGTTAAAATAAATCCCGCCGAAAATCATCCCCGATTTCCATACAAAGAGTCCCACGGGTGGCTCACAATGCCCCGCGATTTTTATACTTTCTCCATTGTCGCGGAAAGCTCGATCGCGTTGCAACGTCGTATGAAATCTGCTCCGTGAAATCTCCCATATATATCATTTCCTGTACGATCGCGCGAAGTTTCATTCCAAAATTACGCAACTGGGATTCGCGAGTCTTTAAACGAGGAGAGGGGAATGAAAATTAGAGGATCGGTAGGAAAGAATGTTACGTCAGTAAACAGCGGTACAGCGACGGTGTGTCCATGCTTTTTCGCGGAAGAATCCGTCGCGCAGTTTAACTTGGAAATTTCGCTGGTCGCGGGCGACAATAATTAATCCCTTTCCCTTTTCTACCGTCATCCCTTGGCGGGTTTGCACCTTTTCCCTTTATTATTGCGCGCTGAAAGTACGACGAGTAGAGAGAGCGAGGCTCGAGTGTATTCGTGTGCACGTGTGCGCACCTGAAATGCATCTAACTAGACGCGTTGCAGCGTGGTGCATACAAGAACAGGGGGGAGGGTGCCCCTACTTGTTCCGCGGCGTCGGTGCATGAGCTACACGCTCTTGCTCTTGCTCTCTTTCTCTCTCTCTCTCTCTCTCTCTCTCTCTCTCTCTCTCTCTCTCTCTCTCTCTCTCTCTCTCTCTCTCTCTCTCTCTCTCTCTCTCTCTCTCTCTCTCTCTCTCTCTCTCTCTCTCTCTCTCTCTCTCTCTCTCTCTCTCTCTATCTCTATCTCGTTCTCTCTCTCTCTCTCTCTCTCTATCTCGCGGTATAATATATAATGAACATATCAGATGGCCGCCAGCGATGTCTGGGATTACATATTTGGATCCTATGTTAATGCAGAGTCGCGCTGCTATACATCACCGCTGCTGTTATTGTGATTCAAAGATTGAATGGTTAAGGTACGAAGCCACGATTCTGCGAGGGAACGCTGGACGGGAGGGGGTGGAAGAGAAAGGGAGAGAAAGGGAGAGAAAGAGGGAGCGGATCGATGTGCTTGCACTTGGAGATAATATTGCAAAATGCAGCCGCTGGATGCGACATAGCAACGGCTGAACCGATGGAATCGCGAAGAGATGTGTTTTACTAAAGAATTTCGCGAGAAAGATTCCTTTACTAACTGGAATAATTCATATCGTTTATTTGACAGTACTTTGTGAAAGGACCCTGCATTGTGTGGACTGGTTTGACGCGTTTAAAGAGAGGAAAATATCCTGCATAAGTACCGATATAAATTTGATGAATAAATATGGTAATCTCGCGTGAATAGACCTACAAGTTACTACATTACACTTGACCTATGAATGAAAAGGAAGCAAACTGTCCTCGTATCCTCGTAGAAAACTTCATTGCAACACATACAAGCAATCATTCGCGAACATTTCGACGCTTCGTAGGCTTTCCAATAACATATGCGAGCCCGCTGACATTTCTCTTGGAGCGGGCATATATCAATCCTCTCGTCGAAAGACGGGGCCCGTGTCTCTGGGAGACGCTTCCCCGACTAATGTCCATTAATTGTCCGCGCAGACAACGTAATTATTTTGTCAATCATCCTACGAGGAAAAATGATCCTGGAGATCCAAGTGGCAATTGTCTTCTCGTTATTTTCGCTTGCCTAACGATGACCGCTCGACCCGAGGGCGGTCCTCGATCGCGATTCTTTATTTTCACGCGGCTTATTAGCTGGGTCACGGGGTCGTATCCATCAAACACCATCAGCATCCATTGTTTCGCTTCACCTGCGAAAGCTTCGCCCTGCCGTGACCACTTTGCATCCTACCTTTTATTCCTCTCGTGCATACGTTTACGTACAGACGCATCAGAAAATTCTCTAGTCCCCTCTTGCTGACCCGTACTTCCTGGCGAATTGGTCAAAGCGTGCTTTGGCGTCAAAAGCAGCCATCGCAATATTAGAGTAGATTCCCGTATTACTCCAATTGCCGGACGTAATTACTCCCCACACATTCTCGCACTGCTAGGTTTAAATAAATAACTCACAAAAAATAGAAGATAATAATAATTACAATATAAAAAAAGATGTGAAATCAAAATAAGCTGCAAGTACATAAAGGTGCTTTCCAGCTGCGTGCAAAGGCGACACTGTGTAACAGAATGTAAGATTCGGTCAAATACTTGACGTGGCCAGGCAAGGTATTCTCAGATCATCAATACCCATACCTTCCCTCTCGCAGGCTTTCAGATAATTTGTCAATTTAAAGGTCTGATAATATGAGTACATTTTCATTATATTGCGTTTTAAAACAATTCCAAGATCATTCATCGACACCGATACCTTTCTCTCACAAGCGTCTCTGACAATATGAGTACACTTTCATTATTTTGCGTTGTTAAATAATTCTTATTCATCGACACCTTGACCTTGCCTGGCCACCCCAAGTATTTGACCGAATCTTACATTGTGTTACACAGTGTCGCCTTTGCACTCTGCTGGAAAGCACCTTTATGTACTTGCTGCTTATTTTGATTTCACATTTTTTTTTCATATTGAAATTATTATTATCTTCTATTTTTTTTTTGTGATTTATTTGATAATACTCTTTTCCGTCCTCGACTTTTTCATGTACTTGGCGTAATTTTTTTATTTTTTTGAAGTTTTTTATGGAGATCACATTTCTTTTCACAAAGATAATTTGCATAGGGAATGACTTCAGATAAATTTTAATATTATAAATTACAAAGGTTTATCATCAATAACAATGAACAATCTTATCACGGGACAGAATTAAGGATAAATTCTACGCAAGTTTAACAACTACGAAAACAAACCATGTGTGTTATATGTATTATATGTATAGTAGTTTGTGGATAGTACAAGAAACACTGTTTAAATTCATGCATTATCGAAGGTGCTCATGTATCAAAATAACTAAATAAGTATGTATACGAAATCCTTCCTGCAAAATTATGCGTACATACATAGCCTGGTGTAGGTCACAGCATCATTTTACACTTCCATTATCTACATATACATAAAATCCTCAGTTTAGTTGCAAATAAAAAACAGTTTGATGATATACAAACATGTCGCAATTCAAATTTTGGCAATTTACCGTGTTTGAGATTGCATTTTGGTTGCAAGTCAATGGTACAACGATACACATTTGTAAAAACACGTGGCATCTAAAATTTTGACAACTTATCTTTCTTGACACTCGCCAGGTTATAACTTGACGGTAAGCTGTAAAAATTTGGAGTAGATTGCATAGTGAAGATAGCGATTGACGAACAAACATGTGTTAGTTTCTTTTGGCTGAAGGTGTGCGTGTAACGCGTATACGTATTATGTGGACAAAAATTTGGTTGGAGAATCACAAGAACAAGAAGAAGAAGAAAATCTTACCATTTTCGTATGATACATGACAACATATTACGATATCTCTGTCATACGTGGACCAATTTTATTGAATTTGGTTTTATTCGGAAGCTTATATGCGGTTTACATAAGAAACATATCTTTAAATTTAGAAAATATTGCAGGCGTGATGAGATATTAATAAAATAAGTTTCGGATAAGGTTGGATTAGCCAGAATTACGAGTTAAAAGATACGCGGCAGCGACAGTCGACATATACAGGGTGTCGAAACATGTACTTGGCGTCGAGACGCTGTCGAAATCAACAATCCCGGATTATTATCTGGTGCTTAAAACTTCGCGATCTTTCGTGGGTTAGGTTCCAACATCACAAGAATCCCATACTTATCGTATTATTCATCTGTGGCATACAATCTAGCCAACCACTCGGAAAGTATCGATAATAAAATATACCAGCGTGTAGCCAAAATGTTCCACGCACCATCAACGTATTTATTCAGCGAAAGTAAAATTAATGATCCTCTCGCCGGTTGGCCAGAGAAAAGGAGACAGAGGGAGATGAATACCGGAGAATGGCCGGCAGAGAGAGCGGCGTATCCCAGGAGCCGATTTTTCGTTGCCTGTCGGAAAGGAGAATTCAATTACTCGTCGAATCGTTTCGTCGTAACCGAAATGACGTGCCATTCGGCATAAAGGCTCACCTGCCAACGTGCATAATACTGGAACAATCCCGTGGGCGTCCAGTCGAGTAATGCTCTCGCTGCCGTTGTTGCTGCTGCTGCTTCTTTTTCTCGCTCGCCACACGGCCCACCCGTGGCGAGTCGATCACCGGTGCCAGTTCGACCGACGATTTCGTTGCATTTCTAAGCGACTCTCGTTGCTCGTGCCCGAGACAACCGTGTCTTCCGCCTCGAGAGTCGTTTTGGAGTCGCGGGCTCGCGCGCGGACCATCAAGGTGCCAAGCGGATAGATGACTTCAGCCCGTCACTGCAAACGTGTTTCGTGGTATCACTCAATGTGGCTGTATCTCGCGTGCTCGGCTCTGCTGGGCTTGCTTTCCTTGGTACGTACTGATTTCTCCGGTATTAGCCTTCTGAGATATAGAGTGCGTGTACATAATAATTATGTACTTGCCAGTTTTGTGGCACCTAAAGCCACGCAGGAGGTCTCAACCAAAAGTGTCAATTAAACTTTGGCCTTTGGAGGTAGCAGTTAATATTCACGTTTAACGAATGTCTCTGTGGCGCTGCACGCAACACGGAACCGAATAATGGTAACCAAACGTCGAACAAAAGCGTGGCCAGACAATGCGCGGCGTCGATGGTGAATCGATGTAATTTCGAACGTATCGGGGCAGGAAGTGACTGCGCGGAAATCATTTCGGAAACAAAAATATAGCTCGCACACGCGGTGCCCGGCCGAGCAAAAGGAAAACAGCCGCTTCTTGGCTTCTTTTAATTCACGCATTGTGGGCCACGTTTGCTCGCCACAAAGACGTTCCCACGAGCGGCCAATGAGTTGGCAGATATAACAAAAACATTGGCCAGCCGATGGTCCTTCGTTCTTTCCATTCTTCATATCTCGTCCTCCTTCACGAAAGAGAATTTACGTTGCCTCCCGAATTCACGCTGCTGCGGTGGCGTTTTGTTGCTTTTGTGGGGCGGAAAGAAAGCAGCGACTTCGTTAGCCCGATCGGAGCCGCGAGACCTGAACTTCGACATCCCATTTCGATTGTGGATCGTTGCTTTCGAACAATTCTGTGGAACTGTTGGATCGGTTCACCTCTGAGTAGATGAAGAAAATTACTTGCTCTGTTTAAGCAAAGTTCCAGGGCCGCAAGCGTCTCGCCGCCCTTACCGAAGATCGATCTAGTTGGCGCCATCGATTAGAAGACACTAGAACACGAGAGGAAATGGTTACTCACTTTTAGTAGAGCGATAACGACAACAGGCACGTCCGGTAATCGATTTCAATCGAAAACAGTGCAGCGAAGCGGTTTTGTCTCCAGCGCTCCGCGAACAATGAGGCGACCTCGACCCACCTCATCCGTCCGATTTTATTACGTGTGGAATTCCACGGGCACGAGCCACGGCGCGACTCCATTTCCAATCGTTGCCATTCTTGCGCCGAACGGTTCCAAAAATTTCTATTATCCCGTTTCAAACGGTGATCCTTTAATTACTTTCTACGATCAGCCGCGTCACCTGCGCGCTGGAACAGGTGCGCCCCGTGGACGCATAAGTCCCTTTCACTGACAGCCTCTAAAATGGTACATAATATCGTCTATTGCCGAGTCAAAATAGCGTTTCCACAACGTCCACGATTTCTGTAGAAGCGACCACTGTCGAACGAAATGAAAGATAGCCGCGCGCCTACTATTCTGGGACAGCAGAAGAATTCGTTCTCGGCCCTGAGAATCTTTATGGGACCCCATGCCGAAGGGCATGGGGCGCCAGCATTGTTCGATGGTGCCAAACAGTCTGGCCAGGCGGACTCGCGCCGTGCGCGCACCACTGCCAGCATTCATAACCATCGCTTCTCTGTGAAATGAATGATTTCACTGTTTCCAGAACTCGAATTGACCGTATTATTTCGTTATTTATGGAGATAAGCCGCGGGATCGTTATAATTGTTAGATGGAGAAATATTGCTCCATCTGAGGTCTATTCATCGGTTATCCGAGGGGGAAGAATGACCGCACGTTTTTTTTATTTTTAGAATAAGTAAGAATCTGGTATTTTGAATTTATTTCTTAGAAAATACATTCTGCTTGTTCGTGAATCGGCGCTAACGGTCGCAGAGAAGTTATCAGATCAGCAATTTTCGCTCGGAATTTAGCAACCCCTTGCGTCACGAATCCCCAACTTGCAACACTCCAAATTCTCTGCAACTACTAGAAACTAGACCATTGCCATGAAACTCGTGCACGTGCTTCAGTGAAGAGGCACCAGCTCTCTTTCCCTCCAGGGACTGTCCTCCAATAGCCCCGCACGTGTCCACAGCGGTATCACGAATCACGTTTCGTCCCTTGTCTAAGTTGATTCGTGTCCATTCGTCAGGTTCGACAATAGTTTAATGCCGGTCGTCTAGTTAATGATGAACACGCATAATACGAGTGGTCGTTGCTCTCTTTCAGGGATATTAATACAGGGAACAGATGGCTACGTCGGTGTAGTCCTCAGCTACTTCTGCTCGTCGTCATCCTCTTGCTTCACCTCCTTGAATGTCTCCGTCCAGCCTGCCGCGTTTGGACGCGGCGACTTCGGGGTGGTCGTAAATTTCGACGGAAACCCGAAAGAACCAAGCGGGGGAGGCTTCCGAGAAGCGCAATTTCGTATAAACACCTCGTTATTTACGAGCAATCTTCCTTTTTCACATATCCCGAAGTCACGTTCGCCGAGGAGACCGAGTGGCTAATTTGCGTCTCATCCCTTCACACTTGAGGTCTGGACCTGCGGTATTATTACTTTTAGTGGGGATGCTTGAGTAGAGCTCGAAGAGGCCCCTATGTATTTGGTCACGAGCATTCGGAATGCTTTCAAATTTCATTGCCTAGAGTCGTGGTTAAAAATATCGAATGTACATAAGCTTTTGGTATTCGCCCGAGGAAGACCAACCCCTTTCGCTGAAATCTCCTAGGGGAGGAGATCGATCACTCGGCCCTCGCACGTTTCAAGCTGAACCCAGGCACAGGAAAAATGTTATTAAGATCTCGATCTGAGACGCGAATAGAACAAACTCGGCTCCTCGTAACAATGCTCGAGTTGCTCGGCGAGCCAGGGCCGTACAAATGGACAAAGCTGTTCTCGATTTCTATTAACCGACTGGAGGAGAGGCTGTCGCCACTCGACTTCTCGATTTTTTTTTAACCCCTTTCTCCTCTCCCCGTGCGGGAAATAATGAAATAACGCGCAATACGTTCGGCCTCACCGTCTCGCGAGTCATTAACGTACATTCGGCGCCCTTCCATTTAAATGATATCACAATGGCCTTATTTGCGTGGACAATGGGCCTGCGCGTATACATAGACGTTCGTCAGCGTTACGAGAAGAGAGGGCAGCGGAGGGTTAGCAAGAAAGGGCGATGAAAAACAGTGTTCCATCGATACTGATCTCTTCGCGGACCTCCTTTATTTCTCGTCCGTCGCTCCTTCGCGGCGAGAGAGGGATGAAAAATGACTGGGTTTTTGGAGGGACGAGTAGAGGCCCCTCAGATCCATTCGTAGGAATCGCGTGACGGATAGAGACGACGATAATGCCATTGTGGTTCTTCTGTTGGCTTCGATTCTGCTGATGCGAGACGAGAGGCCGAGTAATTCCGCGACGTAAGTGCCATCGAGCCGATCATTGTGCTCACCGACACCTTAGCGGGGGAATTAAGGGCACCGAATTAGGGGCTCTCGTTCGCTCTCTTTGGATCAAGTCGATCGCCTCAATTTCACTTCTAATTAGTTCCTTATATTTCAAGAATCGACTGATTAAACCCGGTCCTGAACAGATCAATTCCGATCACTTCGCGCGAGCAAAAATTTCTCTACAATCTTCATCCCGGGCACAAGCGTTCCCGACCTCCCGTCGCGTTCCCCGTCGAAGTCATCGTCCCCGTTCGCCCCCGCCCCCCCCCCCCCCCGCCCGACGCACCCCCGCAGCATATCTTGCTCGGTAATTAAAATTTTGAAGTCAGGAGCTAATTAAAACCGGACAATCACGGCGAAGACAAGCGGATTCTCGGCAGTCGTTCGTTCCGTGAATGAAAAAGTGAAAAACATCCCGGTACTTCGCGCGCGGAAAACTGAATTCTTCCGATGGAGCTACCCTTCCGTGAATTCCAGCCTGGCTCGCGCTCCCCGAAAGGAAGCTGGGGCGCTCGGCAGCCGAAAAAACGAGCATAATCGGGCCGCTGTTCGGGCGGGACGGGCCGTGATTGCGCGCGTCTCATCGACGCTTCGCAGCGGATTAAAAAGCGAAGACTCGGCTCTAGGTAGCCGTGGCGAACAGAATTTAATTACGCATTAAACGCGTCCCACCTCGCCCGTTTCTCGCCCTCTCTGTCCCTCTTAACGGGCGGGGCTGAAGCCGCCTTATACAGAGGCGGCCGCCGCACCGGTGGAACTTCACAAGAGGCACAGGTACTCGACTTTCAATGACTGCCCCCGGCAGGCCATTGTGCCCGATTTCAAAGGATATAATTACGCTCACCTATGCCACGCTCGAATATCGCGGGGGTTTTGTTCGCCCGTGCGAATTATCCTCGGCTCGATCGCTTCGATTCCCGATAAGACTCGGTCTTCGAGCGAGGAGCCTTTTATTCCTTTCATTATGCGCGAGCGCGCGCCGAGGGGGCGGCCAGCCGTTCCCTAGGAGGAAGTTGATTAAAACCGGGGCGATATGTGTGTTGCGCGGAGCGAGTTCCTTTCGCGGGGCGATACAAGAGGGAGAGACACAGGGGCGGCTTGGAATAGCGACGATAACGCGCCTCTATGTCGTGGTTAAATCGCAGAATCCAAAGGGGGTGGAAGGATTGTTTTCGAGTCGATTTCGGATCAATTGCGCGAATTATTATTAGTGCTGGCACTGTGGCGGTTGCGGGGGTGAAAGGAGCACAAAAGGGAATGGCACCAGGGAAACTTGTGTAGGGGAAGGTGGGGCAAGTTAAGGGGTAGTTAAGGTTTGATGATGAATAAAACACAGTTTTTCATAATCAACTAATCAATGTTATGTTTGAACCATTCTTTGGTAATAAGTCTTTCAGTTTAACTGTGAATCAACCTAAGTTTTACAGTTTCAATAGAATGAATAAAGAAATTCAGAAAAAGTCCCGTGGGGCAAGATGGGGTACCAATTAAAAAACAATATAAATAAAGTATATATATATATAAAGTAATTATTTATTGGGTTGACAGAAGAGGCACACATGAATGGCTGCGTCATCCTCATCTCCTACATCAACACAGGAAAAATGAGCCACATTTGCCACATATTTGGCAGCTTATCCACCTTTCCACAAGGGAATCAGTTCTTTTGGGCTAATTAATGGAAAAGAAAGTATCATTTTCCTCGGTCCGTCTTCCGTCTGTAGTTTCTAACCATCCTGGAACAATGAAAAACTTTGATTTTTATTTTTA
Organism: Andrena bucephala; assembly: GCA_947577245.1. NCBI lineage: Eukaryota > Metazoa > Arthropoda > Insecta > Hymenoptera > Andrenidae > Andrena > Andrena bucephala. The sequence goes on along the minus strand of OX387715.1, from coordinate 93,700,657 downwards.
GGTTTGTCAGGGGCATGATGGGGTAACTCTCATTTCCATTACCCCATCATGCCCCTTCTCGTCTCACTACAATTATATGAACACTGCCTGAAGCATTATTTACAAAAGTATAAAATAACATACATACATTATAGCCAGTTAAATTCTGCCTCAGAAACACATACATATACCGGAGATCTTCTATATTATTATATCACTGTTGCGGGTGCTAAAAATATAGAAAAAGTAAGGATGTCCCAATAAATTATAAATTCTGATCTGACTTCATCACGTGTCCACATGTTTCACTGATTCGCTGCTCACTGACGGCGCCAATAGCGACGCGTCTAACGCGTATGCTCAATTTTGATTAGTGCGTTTTTATCGCGAGATACGGGGGGTACCCCGTCTTGCCCCTCCCCCCCCCCCCCTCCGTCTTGCCCTACCTTCCCCTATCGAAGTAAACATGTGGCAAAGAATAGTAGGATATGTACACGCGGGCCCACGGTGTATCTACTTATACCCTAGCCAGAGAAATGAGAAAAAGAAAAGAAGGGAAACGTGAGGACCATCGACGAAGGGAAGACACCCTCGCGATCACACAATACACCGAAAATTACCCAACATGGGGATATCGGTCTCTCGTTGCTCGGAATACCACCGGCGCCAGTTTACATCCGCAATGTTTGTGAACATCCTGTTTACAGGCTCGCCGGCATCCTCGGGGCCTCTATTGTTGCGAATAAATTATTATTTGCCCTGAATATTCCGTAGCGCCTAAACAGTGATGTTTGCGAGGATTCTTTACGCTCAATTGAGCGGGCATGAGCCTGGATAGTGTAGAGTAGCTGCGGCACGGCCGGTGCAGAGGATGAACCCGCGATGGAACAAGGGAACATCTCCGAGGGACTAACATCTGTCGGCCCTCACAAATCATTCCCGCGCTTTTATAGATCGCAAACTAGGCACGAGCATGGGGCGACCGCCGATTATTCCGAGGTACAAACTCGTCCGATCGGTCAGCCATGGATCGTCCTCTTCTCTTCCCTCTACCCCTTTCGGGGGGGGCTTCTCGCGTGTGACCAGTAGGCACGTTGGCCATTAAATCCCGAGGAAAAAATAGAATGGCGGGGCGGTGGAGTGTCGTAATAAACGGGGATTCTTTTAATGGGAGTATAAGTGCCGACTCGCGGCGGCGCAGGGTATCCCGAGGGTGCGAACGAGTTCTGCGAGGACGATCCTTCTGAGAGGACGAGCGTGCCACACGACGAGTCCTCGGCGCCGCACAATGGCCGCAGGGAAATCCGGTAGCAATGAATTTTCGACAAACTGCGCCGCGGTACATCGTCCTGCCATAGTAGTCGTACGAACGCCACTTTGAACGGCTCGTCGAGCATCCTGCCGCGATCCCATTGAATTTCCCCGACCGCGGAAACGTCCTGAGTAAACAGTCCGCTCGCTGGGATTGGCTTCGGAGGCAGCTTGCCTCTGTACTTGAAATTTTTCCACGATTTCGCCAGCCGAGGAAAGGTTACCTGATCGATCGGCTGTGGGAACGTTGGTGCACCCGTGGTTTGGCTCGCCTCACTGTCTTGCCACTCGAATCTGGCGAAGTCTTCTCCCTGCACTTCTCGGTAAAGATGCGGGAGTAACAGATCGTTCAGTTCGAACGCTTCCAAAACGGGGAAAGAAACTACGAATGAGGAGTATCCGTCCATTCTACCGCGACGTTACAACACCCCTCATTTGAAACGATAGCACCGATATAAAGAAATAAGGAAAGGTAGCATCAGGTGATCACGGCGAGGCGTGAAACTTGTATCATCCGAGATTCCGAAAGTCCCCACCGCCGCTTCCCAGTCGACGCCAGAACCTGTCGTCCCCTGTCGGAGGCAATAGATTCGAGCAGAAGGTCAACATAAGCCTCGTACAAATCTGAAGGCTTGTCAAGGGGTTGTTTCGCGGCAAGGAAAGGCGCGCGGAGGGGTGGTAGCGTCAAAAAACTAGAATCACGGGTATCGGGGTGGGGGCAACGGGGGGGGGGGGAGAGATAGAGTGGACAGAAGGAGAGGACCATCGTCCAGGCGATGCTGATAAACAACGTCCAAGCTATAAAGAGAACCTGATCCGGACAGCGGTCGTTCATTGTCCTGGCGCGGGCTGCACGATGTATTTGGACAGTCAGTTGTTAACGGCAATGAAATCCGCCATTGTGGCACCGTTCGCCGGGGACAATTGCCCATTATGGCGGTGACTACCTTCCGCGCTTCGTGTACCATAATTACATTACGCGAGTTGCGCCACTGGCCCCTGTGTGTTAACCTATTGTTGCCACGGATGTGTTCATGGGTGTGCCGCACGTTTCGATCCGTGTCTTCGTCAGCTGAATCGATAAGCGGCCGCGGATACACCTATACACCACGGCGTATGCCCTTTCGTGGATGGCGGGCTGAGGGCTCCCTCAAGTAGACCGTCGATAGTGTCGATACGTGTGTTTCCATTGAACGCGGAAGATTTCGAATTAAAACTGGTAGAACACAGGAGCTGATGAATCTTGTGCACCGAACATTCTCCGCTCCCGGTACAATGGGCTCGAGTTAGCCTTTGATCCACCCTTAAATGAAAACCTACAAAAATTAAGCAAACACGCCTGGGTAAAATCGTGCAGAAAGGGGTTGCTGCTTCTCCTCCCGGGCAATTCCCCTGACACAGGAATTGAAAGGGCTCGACACTTTTGCTTTGTAGAACGGTTGGATAGGATGGCCAGGGTGAAAAAGTTGAATAGTCTACGCCTATGTAGTTGCTGGTGCCAGTCTGTCTGGTCGAGACAGCCTCCCACTCCCCCTCGAAAACGCTTTCCGCCCGAAGCAAAGGAAACGTAACGAAGGCCATCTTAAAAATTCCTGGCACCCCGTCGAGACCGACTCCACCCCCCAACACGTACCCGAGTCCCCTTTATTCCTACAAATTTCCAGCGTACTCGGGCCTAGCTATCAATGAACAGGCCACCCTAGCCTTCTATTTTCTATAGTGCATTCCGAAGGGATCGCCTGATCTCTTGTTTCGTCGAGCATTCGTTAAAAGTCTTCGAAACACTTCCCTTAGCCAGGCGAGACTGTGAAACCATCGAGAATTTTCAAAGCTTCTATGCTAGCTTCATTGGAATCGCTAATCGAATTTTAATTCCTACGTTGTTGGGCACTATTCTAACGGAAAGAATTCTAACGGATTCATTGAAAGATTCGTGGACCTTTGGCTGAAGAAGGGACTCGAGAACTGGCAGGGAAAATCAGGAAGGAAAGTTCGTGAGTTTCCCACAAGTGGCGGTAGACCTTCGCTTGTGAGAAACGCCGCTACGCGACCGTACTTCCTATGCCATTCGTAGGTTTTTCCTTTGTACGTCCGCTGGTGGACAATGGGTCAACATTTTCAGCATTCGCAACGTTGAATCGACCATTGTTCAGGCATGGGCAGGTCAACGTCTGCCCCGCATGGCTAGCAGCTTTCCTAACGTAACTCAGAGACAACTGAATCTAATCTCGTTGGAAATGCGATCTTGAGTAATTCATACCCACTTCAGAAATATCGCTCCTCTCGTGTTTCAATCGTTCGCGTTGGTGCTCGTTGTTGGTAATAATACGTTTGGAATATAAAGGATGGTCCAGGCACAGAAGATAGCTTCGACCATTTTTCGACGCAGCACTTCACCCCCCCCCCCCCCCCCCGTGCGAGCGTTTAAGCCCGACGCATATGTGTCCCCATAAAGTCAAGGGGGTAAGTGCACGCAGCATACGTTCTTATTCACGGTGGCCTGGCGATTCGCGGTCGGCCAGCTTTCGAAGGGTCCGCAAATTGTTGGTTAGGGCTCAAAGCCAATCGAGGGAGGAGAGAAAACCGGGGACTCTGGGCGAACCGCGATAAGTGACATTAGTTTGTGATCGTTCGACCAACAACGGTCACACGGGGGGGCTCGATTCACCCCGTCAATACCAGACTCCGGACTTGGAAATTTCTCTGCTGAAATTGTTAAAACGTCGGTCGATATAACGTAGGTGAGGAATGAATCGTCCACTTTCTATTCAACCTATGTTTTACACAATTTATTTTCAAACACGTACATTCTTCTCACTTGGCACAAAATTTAGAAAGCTTAGAAGAAATACGTTTGCGATTAATATCCTTCTGCTTAATATTTAAAACACCCTTGTATTACATTCTCAGAACTCATCTTCTTCACTGAGGCCCAGAATTTTAGAGGATTCTTTTTATAAAAGATACAAATCCCAGTTTTCAACCCCTTTACGCTCCTCAAATTTGTATCAACTATTTCCGAACGGCTTCAAGGATGACACGGGCACTCAGAGAACCAAGAATTTTCATGGCAATCGCCGATAAACAATTCGTCGCCAGGCATCCCTCGTGGGAGGTACGGGACCGCGGTCTAGAGTCCACCGCAACGCCTTTCTCGAAGGCTAGTTTCGACAAACACCCTTTTTCGCTCGCGCTCCTATCTCTCTTTCATTTCTCGTCTCCAGCGTGCATGGTTTACGTATGTTGCCAGCGGGGAGTCCCCCAAGGACGTCGGCTCCTGCTCAGGGTGAGGAGGAACCGCAAAGAGCGAGCCGAACCCGCCAGGCAACAGCCAAACTATGATTCCTCGTTCTGGTTTCGAATATTCCCGACACCATACACCTAGGATCTGGTATAGTTTCCAGAGAGGACGGAGTGTTAGGGTGTGTGGGACCGAGGAGCCTTGGCTAGAGGCCGCAGAGGTGTGCCTGCAGAATCGAGCCGCTCGCATTCGACGAGAAAGTAGGGGGCCACGGTTAATTGGTGCATTCAATCGTCTCGCGTTCGCGGAATAAAAGGGTTCGCTTAAAGAGTTATTACATCGGGATCGAGGAACGTTTTCCTTGGTGGAAAGCGAGGACGTTAACCGCGGGTTCTCGAGGAAAATCGCGGATGAAAGGGGCCGCTTTGATGTGAAGCGGCACTTGAGTTAGCCTCCTTTCAGGAATTCCACCGGCTGAGCCGTTCCACCAATTACTTCATAATGTCGGTTACCGGAAGAGGAAGAATTCCGGGGAGAAAAAGGCACACGCGCACTTTACCAGCAGGAAATACCACTCGGCTATTTTTCTGGATAAGGGATGAATGCGGGGGGGGGGGAAGACCACCTTTTCGCGATGCTGCATCTTCTTTCATGCTCGCTGGCACGACGAGTGCCGATCCTCGCTTCGAATTATCCGCGAACGTCGCGCGAAACGTCGGGGATATCTCGGTCGGTGGAGGACAATGTTCGATAATCGGTGAATTGCGACGCGAGGTTTGTTTCCGTAATAGCCACGCCAGCTTCTGTAACACTACCGATCTATACAAGTCGGCGAATGAAAATTGAATGTATTTTATCCGAAGGCCCTTTATCGGTACGAAGTGTCCTTTTATAAGCTTTCCTTTGGGCCGAGTGAACGGCATTGAATCGTAATCTTGGTAGCAGTGACACGTACTGGAAATAGAAGGAGGATCGTTCCTAAGCCCCGTGTGGAGCTGTCGTGGCAAACAATGCGATCTACGCACAAATCGATCGCCACGGATGAAAGATACATCGATCCCCGGGCCCCGATCTGTCCTTTCCATTCTCTCAATGGGCCTGCTAGCTCCAGCTCAAAGGTCGAAAATAAAAGACTGTCGCGGAACACCTTGAAAAGGAACACCGCCACATAAATGTATTATATATTTATGCCACGTCCCCCGGGTGGATACCTGGCATTGTGCCTCGGGCACATCTCCACGACGGTCTCCGCCATTCCTGACACCCTGTCGCCCCTTTTGTTTCGTTGGATGATTTCACTCGTGTGGGACACCTTCGTGAGATAAGCCAGACAATGGCTGCTTTCTCGTCTAAGGAAGACAGTATCGCGATCTCATCTCCCCCGACCCCGATCGGTGAGCCGAGAAGAAATCTCTTCGACGCGCTCTAGTCTCTTATTTTTCGGATTATTTTAGCCCCGGCGGTGTCGCTGCGTCCAAAGTTTCCCTAGGGGTCCTAAGTAGACTCTTCACTCAGAGCTCCACAGGTTCTAATAAACGGTCGTGGCAAGTGTCTCATGCGAGACGAACCATTCGAAATCCAGTACTAAGTACTTAGATCAATTCCTCTATTCAGGATTATCGCGAACATGATTGAAGATTTCTGAACGAAGACTGCATTTCTTGCTGAGCTATTAGATAGATCACATCCTCGAAAATGAATTCATATCCATAATTCAGCTTACCACGCCTAAGCTAGATGAAAGTTCGTCGAGCCAAAGAATTTGGTGCTTAGCAAAAAAGCGCTACAACTCCGACAACAATGCCATAGAGAGATCTGTCTTCCCTTGCCATAGACAGATCGGTTGTCCAGGAAATACACACCGTCGCAACTCATGGGTTCGTTATTACCCCCTCGTACCTGTTAATCCGTCTTTCACGCTCGGGCCGACGCCAAGTGGAGGAACCGCGCGCAGGGTCGTACAGCAACGATACAGAAGAGGCGTCCTTGCCGCGGCCAGAAGAGGATATCCTCGATGTAACAATCTGTATATGAATACGGCGACTTTTTTTTTGCGGCCGATACATGATACTTTCTCGAGAATCGGGGGGACCCCGCAGAATGGAGAGAGATCGGGGCCAGTGGACCATGGATCCCACGAGAGATGCAACGTGGTGGAAGAGGCTGAAGGACCCAGTAGCGTGTACCTCCTTGTGAAACTGATTGGAATGGAAAAGGAGTGGAAGAGGGGCTGCTTGGCTCGTTACCAGACTCGAGGAAGGGGTTGGATACGCGCACCCTTCCTGCGATCAAAGCCAGATAACATCTCCGCGTGACCCGATACATTGTACCGGGCTCATCATTGCCCGGCTACCTATGGTGCTACCATCGCGCCGCGTTTCGATCTTCTGTTTGCGGATCAAACTGGTCCACCAGCGTATTAAATTCCTCCCGTCACGGAGAAGAAAGCGTGGCGCCTTTTATACTCGCAGAAATTTCAAGGGCGACTCATTGTTCTGACCACCGTGAGAATTTCGACGTACCTTAACAACGTACCCCAATTTTTTCCGCGCAAGCAATGGTAGCTCGGCGAAATATCCTGCTCGGAGTATGTATGCAACTTTGGCTGAAGATAATTCATCCGCTTTGAAGTAATAACGGCCAAAGGCGTGTTCAGATTCAGGACCCTCTCCCCGTGGATCCGCCACGATCACCGATACCTTAATTACAAATTCAGCCATAACGAAACTATGATTTTTTGCTCGGCCAAGGAAAGTCCCTTTATGAGCCCGCGAGTCCTTGCTAGCGAAGCGTGGTTCCTTCTCTTTGGCGAACCAGATGTCAGGCAGTTACCAGGCTCACTTCAGGCTCCATTCACGCGTGCTTTTGGCGCGCCTCTGGTTCCTCTTTCATCCCCGTCCGAGGAAACTGATCGGCAGAAGAAATCCAAAGGTAACTTCCCGCTCTCACCCTTCCACGTTATGTTTCCAAAACATCTAATATCTCGCGCTCGAGCGAGCCTGCTGAATAACCCCGGATCCTGGTCTTTCCATCCGAGGGCCGCATAATCGGTGCATCCCCGTGGCAATTCTGTTTTCCTTTGCGGCTCGTGGGATTATATTCCTGGCTGCGGCGCGAGGGGGAGAGAGCGAGGAAGAGAGGAGATGGGTGCGTAGCGTCTCACGCGAGGACCGTGCCCCGTACCGTGATGGCGATTGGCAGGCGTGGAGAATTTCGCACAATGCTACCCGAAAAATACTGTCGATCGGCTCGCGTCCATAATGGACGACAAACGAGATCCTGCTGAATCAGCCATTAAGCCGGGCCGAATGCGCGGTCCGAGTTTTACTGCGCCGTTTATGGGCTCCGTCGGCGATTTTTGAAACCCGCGCCGCGGCCAAATGAAGACGAAAATAGAGAGCTCCCTTTGATCGCCTTAGCTCGTTCCGCTTCGTCGTTATTCCTTCTCCGGGCGGGATGAAGACCTTCCGTTAGAGCACTGCAGTACATCATCCCCTCGTGACGCATCCTTCTTCTACGCTAATTAAGTTAATTCTATCCCTAGGTGAATCTATCCTTAGTTGATGTTGGAAATCCTCCACAAATTCGCCAACAGAGCTCCCGATCAATTTGCCCAGGGCCCAAAATAGAAATCGATCGTTGCCATCTTGCTTTCGTTACGCTCAACCGATCTCTCTTTCTCGCCGGCAGAATTCGAAGGCACCGTCGTAGCGACAGGAAGAGGAGGCCACGAGTAGGACCACGGCGAGAGAGGGAGGCGTAAAACACACGTGCGTCCCTACGTCGGCCGGTCACAGGGCTCGTGCATTCCGATGTCCGAAGTAATATGCAGTTGGACGGGTTCCCGGGTTGGCTTTTCTATTTTTACACCGGGCCCAGCAGCGCTATGGACCCATGGACGTTCGTGAAGGTAGGCGCTTCGTCGCTCTCCCCGTGTCTATCTTCGGCCCATGGGTGTATACGGGTGTATATGGGTGTCCACGGACACGAGAACGCCCCGGATGGTCCAGGCAGGTTTTTCGAGGCTGCATCGGCAGACAGCTTGGTGCCGATACTCCAAGAGCATCCCCCTGCTGGGCTACGGCCACAGGGCTGCCTTGCGGCCCTTTCAACCCCCCCCCGGCTCCCCCTCTGTTCACTGTTCCCAGCAGGCTCGTATATGAAGTCGTACACCAAGTCGGCTTGATATCGAGATTGTTAAACGACTTGGAAAACTCAATTTAGGAAATCCTCGATGGACGCGGCGATAAGCAGGCTGTTACCTTTTCTCTCTTTAATTGTGGACCAGAGGGGAACGGAGGCATTATCCTTTTTGTTCGTTTGTTTATAGGGTGAAAGCACTAGTAGCCGACCACTTAAAGCTAAACTCGAATGAAAAGTTGTAAAAAATAACAAACAATCAATGCTATAAAATATATAAAATGTATTGATGCAATTCAAATGTATTTAATGTATCACTAAAAATTTTGTGTTAGTATAAAAGTTCGGGGAAAATAAATAATTAGCGTTAAAAATAAAGTGTCCGAATGCTTTAATAATCGACCGCTTAACTCTAAATGTCAACCGGTCCGATAGCTAGTAGTTGACCACCTTTTTTTAATATGAAATTCAAAATAGGTTATGTGCGCATTACAAACTAAAATTTATTTTTAAATATAATGTGCAACAACGGTAAATAATTAATAATGACAGGAATAATGCGTAATTAAAATAAGTTCTTTTAAAAACTTTATCAAAATTTTAATAAGATAAATTATAGTTAACACGTGGTCGACTTTTAGCGTTCATCGTGAATCCAGTTAGCTTCAGAAGTCAACCGCTGTGGTCGACTATTGAAAATTGAAAGGGAACGATGGTCCAGTTACCGACCTCCCATAAATAAATAAATTATCCTATTTTTTTTTTTTAAGCGCATATAAAATTGTTGATGCTTTTTCAGTGAAATAGTATTAATTTCCAGTAAAAAATGTATAGATCTGAATTACATTTGTCGTTTCTATTCAAGTCGCATTTATGTTTCTCGTGTTGGAAAACAGCAATGGCACATGTAGAATCAAAATTAGTTTACAAATCACTTTAAAAGCATTTCTTTTGTTTACCTATGAAGAGCGCTTTTTGTCGTATTTTAAAGTTAGAAATTCAAAATATAATATAAAATTGTCATTTACTAAATACTTTATTTCAGTACTTATTTCTTTATGCTAAACAATAAAAGTGGTCGACTACTAGTGCTTTCACCCTACAATAGGCGAAATCCAGCGAGATGCGTGGTGTAAGAGGATCACGTTGTAGCTTTGCAGTTGGAGCTTGTGTTCATTTAATTCTTGGTAAACATTTTAGAGACTTCCGTCTTCTCTATTCTGATTCCACTGAAATTCCAGGTATTTAAATCCACGAAGTGGTCATCCGTCTCCTCGTTTTGGAGACTGCTGTGTTTCATTATTGGAATTTCGATTTCCAAGGGAGAAATCTCACCTTCTTCGGATATCTCTGCCTGAAACTTCGCCTCTCTTCCCCCTGCTTTATCCACGGATACCAGGCAACTTATTCGTAGCCTATAGACGTCAAAGCCGCATAATTTCAACAGTTTGAGACACGAATCCGCCGAGCTACCGGTCACTGTTGTTGCTCGTCCCTCTTGACGCCATTAGGATAACAATGTTCCACCCTCGACGGGCCGAGAAAGGAGAAAAGAAAACGATGAAACGAGACTCGATGTCCTGCACCGGACTATATAAACATCCCTTTTCTGCCGTGATCGAATGTGTACCGAGGCTCGCGGGGAAAATGTTCGTGGAAGATACTAGAGTACATAAGAATGTAACAAGCGAGATCATCGAAACGGTCGAACGATGGGTTTAACTGGGAGGATGGGTTCGGAAACGACGAAGAATAGTGTGGAATAATATTTTACGTCTTCTTGCCTTCTTGGTGGCTACGAAGCTTTTATGTAATGAAGAAACATGCGTGCGAAAACATGTGCGATAAACGATAACAAGCTCTTGCGTGTGGGGGAACGAATACAGAATACTGTGAAGGGGAGTACAAAGTACACGCCATGCAATCTTCTTTACCAGAAGTGGACTCACCTGGTGGAATTAGCCTTCAAGGTGTCTGACGAATCTCCACAGTGCTAATAGTTTTCATCGCCATTAAAATTTAATTCCCCATTCTGACTGCCCCTTTGACAAAGGGTCAACTTCCTTGAAAGAGACATCAGAGCCAAATGCTCGTGGAAGGCATGACTAAAAGCGTATCAAACAGATGTATCCACGCTTTAATTATCGAATCACGTCTCGGGTCATCGTTTGGACGATCCCCCTCGGGGCCAAAGGTCAGAGACGTATCCCTGGTCATCTCTCTCCACGAAAGGCTCATAGACAATGATAACCGTTCCGATGGCCGGCTATAACGTGCAACCGTATAATAATACGTTAACCGTTAAGCTGACTGTCCTCTCAATTCCGGGGTCTGTGTGGTCCGCCATTGAGTCTTAACTCTTTGATGCATCGTGCGCGCATATTCATTCGCTCTCGCTTCGCACAATGCCCATAGTGTCCATACACATCGCATTGTGTGACCCGTGCGCCGAGCGTTAAACTCTCCAGCACACATACACGCATGTTTACACAGGCGAAGGTACACGTACACGCGCAAACAGGGAGAAATAAAGAAAAGGGATGTGCTTGCCCGTTACGTGTGTTGAAACTTGTAACTTCGTGTTCTTGTAACACTTGCAGTCGTTCGTTCTAATTGATTTAAATTTAGAATAAGTATCCTGCGTAAGTGTTAAGGGGTTACATACTTCCAGCCGCGGCGAAAATGTATGAGTTTTATGAGATTGTTGTAAAATAATGTTGACTTTATAGTCTCTCTGGCCATTTTTTTCATATTTTGTTTAATTAACTTTGTATACACAATTATAGAACGAAATTTTTAATGAGAAAAATTCATTTAACTTTAAAGTGCCCTAAATTGTTTTTTTTTTTAATTAAAAAGAATGGCCCGAGAGACTATAATGGTAACATTATTTTCAAAAATCTCATTTTATTTTTCAGATCCTAAAAGAATCAAAAAAATCTTACATAATTTAATGCAAAAAGTATTGTAAATAAATTTTTTCTTGCACTTTATGGACTAATAAATCACGTGTAGTTTGTGTTTTGTTTTATTTCTTTTAATAAAATATTTAAAAAATTCCTAAAATCATTCATTTTCGTCGCTGCTGGAGTTATGTAACCCCTTCAAGCAAAGTTGAAGGCAGTTGCCCATAGAACAGAATTCACGTGCCATCATCTAATCCACTATCAAAGAATTCCGTTCCTCCCATCGCAAGGGCCAGAGTTGTGGGACAAAAGGGTGGATGGAGAAATCGTTCCAATTTCCGGGTTTTGCATGATCTCGAGGGCGTGAAAAACGCTCAGTGGCGCGTAATGGCCGTCTTTATCGTTAATGAGAACCCAGGCTCACCCCGTTGTCGGCATGCATTATTCCATTGAGGCTGCAACGTGAATTAACGAGGGCGTCGTCGTTGTCGCGCCGCTGCCAAGTATTCTCCCGCGGCCGATGAAAAATGAACGGGGGCGTCTTCCACTTTCGACGCCCGGCGCCGCGTAGGTACGACGGACCACCGGACATGATTTTCCGGATATTAACGATGCGAGGTTCCGGGCCATCGACCACCGCCGCGCTCGCCTCCGCGAAACCGTTGCGTGACGGGGCCCTCTTTTCTCGAAACTGCTGTTTCCAATTTACTGGAACTTACGCGGATAATGGTGGTTTTCGCCCAGTCACTTCCGCCCCTGCACCCGCGCCGTACCTCCACGAAATCCTCTATTGTGATCGCGAGCGCTTTTTTTTCTCGCCCTCCATTGCCTATGCAGACGCAGCATTAATTAAAAAATTGAGAATCCAGGAGTCGAGAGTAACAGTTGCAAGATGATCAATGGTCCTACGGGATTGCGAAGGATGCCTGAGCAACAGAGCGTTTCCGAAGAGATTCTCCTCATTTATTTCAGTAATTCATCTTACATCCAACGGGAGGTATAATTCCTCCAAGCTATTATCGTGTTTCTGTTGTTTGGTAGATGTAGATAAGTCTCCTCGGCCTATGTGTACATTTTCCTGGGAATTGATTTGTCAGACAAAACGTAAAGGCTGCCTCGTCCTCGGATGCATTTAGCAGATAGAATCACATTAGACCCTTATCTCCCCTGGTAGCTGAACGGAGTTTATGGCGTGTTTTTAGAGCTTTATGGTCACTTCCGTCGGCGCATGATACCCACGAAATCGATGTGTCCATCTAGAGAACGATAAAAATATTCCTTCGAAGATTAAAACACACTTAGGTTTATTAGCGAAGTGTTAACGGTTTTAGTGCTCGCTTCTAACATTCCTCTTTAAACGACGCGATAAAATTCCTTTTTCAAGCTCAATTGATAGAGGAATTCTTTTCACCTCCGAGTGTTGTCAGTTCTTTTCTTGTCCACGTTAAATCAATCTACATACCAAGCATAGCTGCCGTCCACGGCCTCCACGGACCAAAGGAAACAGCCTCATTCATCCTCGGTGTGCGCGTTCGGTTGGCAAAGTCGCCGTCCGACTTCCTCCTTCGGTGTATCGATGTCGAACTCTTTGTCGGTTCGCGACCACTTGGTCTTGAATAGCAGTTACAGGGAAACAATGTCCTGCAACGGCGATTATGCCCCCGTTGGGGGGGGGGAGGGGGGGGGGAAGGGGAAGGGTTGCGCGATCCTCTTTCGAGCGAGTAAGCTTTCTGTATGCCGTAGCACGAGGTGGATCTTAATCCTGACGCGAGGCAGACGAAAAGGACGACAGATAAAAGGAAACTGGCTGCATGGTGGCGTGCAGGGAGGGTTGTAGCAGCGAAAAACCGGACGCGGGGTATGTGTTTCGGACAACACGCATACGGTTTGGCGCGTTCCCAAAGGCGACCGCGTCGTACCTCGGCCGTCCCTCCGCGATTCCGCTCCGATTCTAATGCAAATCGGGGTCAGTTATGGCGATACCCCGTAGCCCCCATTGAAATAACATTAATCTAGTGTGGCACCGAGCGGGCCGCGCGGTTGCCACGTTCGATTATTCCTCCGTTCTTTCTCTCCTCTGCCTCCAGACGAGAAAGTCTGTTCTCCCGGTCAATGGATAGACTCCCTTCCATCTTTTCTCTGCCATCATTGTCACTTGTGTGCGCTCCCTTCGCCATGGAATACATTATTCCTTCGCCACCGCGGAAAATGGACCGACGTTGGCCCGAAGACGTTTGACCGAGCACAGAGCGAAAAGGGGCGCGAAGGTATGCAACTGTGGATCGTTCGCTCTGTATAATACACTCGACAAGTATCTAGCCCCGATTATAATTCCTATATTTCACGTGATAAACTACGGACGCCCGTGGGCAATCATTGTTAAGGGGGTATTCTAGTGTAGACACTCGTTTTCAAAGGTGATATTTGGAAATTAATTCTGAAAAATCTATCGCACCTACAGGGCAGGGGTTTTGCACACATATCTAGTAGTGTTTGAACTATAAACACAAATTTCTGGAATGCATGATATTGAAATCTGTAGAGGTTACACGCCGAAACGCAGGTCATGTCATCAAAAACCGGCCCCATCGGGCGCACGAATTGCGGCCGTCCTAGTCATCTGAAACGAAAGTACCAAAGATTTTTTTAATCTATATGAGTGTAGTTATCGCCCGAACTAGATGTAACCATGTCCGGACATTGTTACCGAAATCGCAGCTGTTTAAAAATTTATATTTGATTTTTTCGACTTTTCTTGAGCTAAAACAAGGTGTGGGAGAGGTTGTATTACAACTATTAATATAATTCTAGTTCGGGCTATAGGTACACATTCACTTTGAATGTGTGTCAAATTTTAGCTCAATCGGTCCAGTAGTTTTTGAGAAAAATGTGCGGCCGATTTAAAAAAATTGTTTCGAGAAAAACGCGTTTAAAGTTTTTCATGAAGTTACGACCTAGGTATACGACTGAAGTTACGGTAGATAACGACTAATTTCTGTAACTTTCGCCTAATCTGCTATACCAGGACCGTAGAGGAAACCTTCCTTAGCTTCAAAAAATCATATTGGGCAGCTCTCTCTTCTCTGCTGGCAGTCATAGCCTCATTTAGATACAAGAGTCGAGGGAACGGCTGCCGGCCACGCTGCGGCTTTAAGCCCCTAAACTCTGGGAGTTTTTCGAATTTCCCCTTAATATTTTAGGGACATACTTTCGAAACCCTAAACTATTAGAAAATCAAAAAAAAAAATCGAATTTTTGGGTAGAATAACCCCTTAAAGGAGTAAACACGATGACTAATTGGGAACCCGCCTTCTAGCATCAGAGCCTGCCTCCGCATCAATCCTGTTCTCTCAGACCGTAACATTTCCCCCGAGGGAAAGCCTCGGCGAGAAGCTCGCGACGTCGCGGGGCGTAGCGGCGCCGCGGTGTCACTTGCACGCGTGCACGCGTCGGGACACACTAACGCGTGCAAAAACGGTTAAGTGGAATTTATTGCGCTCTCGACAGGTCGGCGCACTGCCAGTGTTGTGCACGCACACCCGTGTGTGCGCACCGGTGCGACAGGTATGCATTAGCCGCGTGCACGTGGGTGTTGCACGCAGACCGCGCGTTCGTTCGTGTCCACCCCCCTGTCGTGATTTACACGATTTCTGTCGTAACTCGCGGCGGACCATAAAACCGAATTAATCGTTCGAAAACGGTCCGCTGACCGCGGGGCCTCCCGCGAATAAAATCACCGGCCAGCCCCCACCACGGCTCCTCTTTCCTCGCCGTTCCTTCCCTCCACGCATCGATCTCCTTTCCTCCGTTCCTCCTTAGACGGCCTTCCTTCCTTCCCTCCATGCACGCACGAATATTTTATCCGGGCCCCGTTCACCTTTCCCCTGCCCCCATTCGAGTCTCTCATTTTCTGCCTTTTCTCGCGGTGAATAGCGCGCGCGAACGGTTCATTTCTCCGGCTATTCGTTTTTCAGCAGAAACGGCCGAGGATGCTGAAGGATCCTGATCGCGCGCGCGCGCGCGCGGGGTCTTTCTGATAGAAAAGAATACATTATCGCGCGTGTCGCTTTTTAACGTTTACGGGATTCCTTTTTGGCAGCCTCCCCGTGGATAAATTTAACGAAACACGGCGGGTTTCTCATGGGTCCGTGAACCGCCGTGCCGATCTCGGTGAAAGAGGCGCGCAAAAAAAGTGCCCCGCTGAAGGGTTGGCACGGAGTTTCACACGGATCGGGAAAAAAAGGGGTAACGACTGACGATATTTCCACGGGATCACCTGCTGATCCCGTAGTGACCGTTATTAAGGGGGCCTTTCTCGGGATTTGTCTGCGCTGGGATGAACGAAGGGGTTGGAGACGTCGCCGGCGCGATTTCCGAGGGCTGAGACGCCACGAACCCTTTCCCCTTCGCGGGGAAATGCGCAAACGGTCGATTATAAGGAAATTCGGGGAAACTGGGGCACTGTTGCCCGACAGATGGAACGGGGGATTCTTGTTGAAAGGCGACCAACGTACATGGAGTTTCTTTTTTGAAAAACGAGAGAGAGAGAGAGAGAAAGAGAGAGCTGATGGAAATTATGGTGGTGGATGTGACATAGAATTGATCGAGTTAGTATCCCAGAGGGTCGAGTTCGTTAACCGTTACGAGTTTCGCTGATTCCAGAATATTGTAAGAAATCTCTTGAATCCCACTTTTCACACACTTTGCTTTACCTCGGGATACCTCGAAAGTAAATCCTTCAGCACTCCATCTTCGTGTACCTACCTACTATTCCTCGTGTTATGCTCGAAATCCACCCTTACCGAAATCCATCCATACGATTACGTATCACGCAAGTGCGTCTCGCGCTTATGCCGGTTCGCTTCCATCGATCTTTCGGACAGCGAGAAATGCGTTCCCCCGCCGGTGGATATAAATAAAATTAACAGATACTTGCCCCCATAAACATTACAAACAATTTCTACCTGCGGGCCGATACATTTCCTCCCATCAGCCGAGGCCACTCGCGGAGAAAAGGTGGCCCGCGGTCCCCGGCGCGGCGTCACGGCAATTAGACCTAAAATATATGCCCATCGGCCGAAAGGATAAATAGCCGGCGTGCGCGTACAGAGAGGCGCGATTCGCAACAGACGATACGTTCCGCGCTGTTTTGCATAATACGAATCCTATAAAAGGCCCGGTACGGCGCTGTGTACACGTTGGAGGCGCGAGGGCGCGAAACGCCGCGCCGCGCCGCGGCCTGAAATATCACGGCTGGACTGCTTTCAATGGGAGAGGGCCTCGCTCGTAGTTTACGAGCCTCCCGTCGACGTGGCCTCTCTTTTTCACGCGGGACACCCGGTACAGAGGAGAACGCTCCTTTGTCAGGGCCCTTTCGCTCGCGCGCCACTAAACTATTTCACTTTCAACTTTCGAGGCGTTAAAGGGTTTACGGCCGCGACGGAGGGTGAACGGTGCCCACGATGCCGTGGCAAAAAGCTCGAAGTCACCGAGGATGATTGGTGCGCCGCGCTGGCCCGAGAGTAACAAGGGGAAAGCGGAACGCGAGCGATTCAACGATTTTTCTACCGCGAGACCCTTATTATTTCGATCGAATTTAGAACGCCGTCTGCTTCCCTCCCCTCGCCGTTCTTCCTCGGGAGGACGTTTTCTCTTTGTGCGCCTCACCTCGTCGTTGATTGTCTCGCCAGGAACGAGTTGCAGAGATTCAAATGACCTCACGAGAAGCTGTTTACTCTCCCCAAAGAGGAGAACTAAAATGCCTTCCCACTCTGCCGCACGTAGCCTCCAAATCGCTTCAACCCTCCAAACGGAAGCTCGCACTTGCTAGGTACTTACAAGTTACGCCTGTTTGGCGAACCCTCGCGAAAGTGTCGGTGATTCTGGTGGAAAAATCGCGTAGGTGTAACCAGAAGAAAATAAGTTATCTCGTCCTGAGAGCTCTCCGCGGAATAATGGATCGACGCCCTCGGGATCGCATGGCCAGAGGCGCGCTACTCGAGCAGCCCTTTGATAAGGTAGCACAATCGGGGATTCCATTAGAAGGTATTGGGTACACGGGGAAAGAGATAGAGAAAAAGGGGAGGGGAGGGAGCATGAGGAACGATAGAGAGACCGGGTATCGGTGAATTCGGACACGGGCTATCCATTACGAATCCACCGGTAGAATTCCGTCCTATCAATCTTTGCAAACGCCACGTTCAACCCTCCCTACCTGCCCCCTTGCCCTCTGGCTCGCCACCTCCCTTTCTGGCCGCCCGAGCTACCCCTATCCTCCTCCTTTTCTCTCGCCCTGCCGCTACCTATAGGCAACGCGTATTCGTCGGACGTTCGATGTCCGAAGGCACGAATCAGCCGTTAATGCATACCATCGACGGCCAAGTGCCAGAGAGAAATTAATAGTCATCCCCCGTTCGCCTTCTTTCTCACGTTTCTCCCCCGCTCCACCCCCTCCGATTCCCAGATGCCAGCGCGTGGAAAAATAACGTTCGCGGCCGAAATGGACCGGCCTGGATATGGCCTCCCTTTTGGGGGGGGAGAGTGGCTTGCATCGTCGATTTAGGTATGATGGCCAGTGGCCACGGCGCTGATTGTGGTCTCGTTACTTCTCTGGAGTGGTTAGTTAAGAGGCAGTTGTGGGGATACTTGAGGAAGATCTAGGTGCACAAGGTCTCTGCACTTCTCTCAACACATTTATCTCCGATTACTTAAGCTGTCATGTTAATTGGGTGCAAGATTCGTGGAGCAGTTAAACGTAGGGGGAATAGTACACAGTCATCTTTCGCTTTTTACTTTCCTTGTATTTCCCATACTCTGGACTGTACAACGAGTCCTGGATATTCGTCGGCTAATGGGAAAGTATCAAATGGAGATTCTGCGAAATCGGAGGAAAATAGAGATGAGTTTGCAACAATACGCTCGTCGATTCGATATTGAGACTCAGAGACCGATGGACTAAGTTTCGTCGATGAAATTACGTTGAATCTAGACTAGACTCCAGAATAATTCTTTATCTGAAGAATGCAACGTCATACTTGAAAAGTTTCTAATCTAGTAAAATTAGATAACGTTGAAAACTTCGTTCACAGTACTTACTCAAACGTATCGACGGTAGGGTAGGGTGGGGCTAAAAGTCCCGTTTTTTCATATAAACCTTTGTCAAATTTAGTACTAACAATCTAGGGATATCTGGTGTTATTTTGTATAAACTATAACTATTATGTTTTACGTTCACGAAGTTTGTCTATTGATACTGTTACTTTTCGTTGAGTTATACCACAAAATGTTTGTCAATGCAAAATGGACTTCTTACCCCACGTACGGGGCAAAAAGTCCACTGCATAGGGTAGAAAGTCCCTAATGTATTTTCTTGTAATATTAAAATAAATAAGTAAAAAACTCTATTCAAATCAACAAATATTTATTAAACCAATTCTTTTTGGTATACAATATTGAAAGGAAAGCATGACTTCTTTACCAAAAAAATAAAAATATAAGTCAGAGGTTCACTTTGAACTAAAAACTAAAAAAAATCGCTCAACTAAAACAAAAACACTATTTAAAGACTTTGGCATCATTTCTTTATAGTTTGGCCATCTTATTATGAAAACAAATGATAAAATATATATTTTCAGTCTGAGGGACTTTTTGCCCCAATGGTATCTCTATAGTTTCTGCGATATATACGTTAGAAATTGTTATCATTCAGCAATAAACAATATCATGTACAAATTACTAAAGGAACATACAATCTCAACGTACTTGGCTGATACGCTTTTAAACTGTGGTTTACTTCGTACAAAACAACAAAGCCGACGTATTTCTTTTAGTTTTGGATACATAAAATAACGAAGGTGTCCTGTAATTCGCACGAACATCCAGGAGCGACTGGCGACTCTGTGGTCACCTCTGTTTCTTCTCGCCTTTTACTTACTATAGTACGAAACTCAATACATTGTTTAGGAATAGAGATTTTGAATTCGGGACTTTTTACCCGCCGGACTTTTAGCCCCACCCTACCCTACTATCTCACCCTTGTCGACGCAAGTCGCTCAACATCGTGTCAGAGATTCAAAGTCGGCAGTGTCAACCGAAAGATTTCATTGAAATTCCCGTTCCCACCGAGTATCGGGCTACGAAACGATGAATATCAATTAGCGATCGAGCCATTAGATTCCAGAGCCGCGATCCGCTATTTCCAATCAAATTCAGCTATCGTTCTCACGGGAGAGCCATTCGTAACACGACACCACGGGCCCGAGCTCCTCCGAATAACCGATTTCCCTTGGTCTTTGTCGCCACAGTTCCTCTAGATATCGACATCTGCCCCGCGCTGTCTCGATCGCGGATCGATTATGCAGAAATAATATTTTCTAATAATCAGCAGATCGACTCAGGTGTAGGCCCTGAAGGGTTCCGCTTGCAGAGGCGACGGGGAGATCACCGGCGCGACAACGGACGAAGAAATCGCATTGTCGCGGGACAGAAGGAGCGCGGTGTTCTGGAGTCGATCGGTCGATCGTCCGCGGAGAAAAAGAAAAAGGAGCGAGCCTCCGAGAAAGGGGTGCGCGCAGAAGGAGGAAGAGCCCTTCGACGGGGCGACATTGTGCCCTATAAACGCTCTCATTGTGATCCACGTGTGTTACAAATTCCCTTTCGTGCCCTTTGGCCGGGAATAAACCCTTTCCTTAATTAGCATTGTATGGAATTCCTATTGCCTTCCGTGCGTCTCTGGCTGGGCCCCCCTTTTTCCAGCGTTCCTCGTGCCCGCGCGCAAACGATCCGCAGTGTATCGATAGGTCGATGTTATTTCAATTCACGGTGCCACGGCGGACCGCGGGGTAAGAAAAGGACATCGACGGTTTACGAGGGGGTTCTCGAAACGTTCGCCTGGAACGCTCGTAAAAAAAAAAGAAGAAACGCGATCGGCATGGCCGACTGTGTCGCACCGGTGGAGTCACGAAGCTTCGAAACATTCGCCAGACAGGTCGACAATGAGAGGAATCATATATGCGAGCGTCGGAATTATGAGCGAATGGAATCGGAATGAATTGAAGGGAAATCGATATGGTTTTCGACGTTGACGTCCGTGGAACGGGTGCGAGGGTTCACTGGGTGCTTGTCAGTGATCTCCGGGAAGTTAGTATAATTTATTTCGTTCGATGGATGAATGTTTTGGGAACACTCGCGAAAAGTCAAACTAACAATGAGAATTCTAAACTTTCTCCAGATAAAATCTATTTATTCTACGAAGAAATTACAAAGTTCCGCTTGAATACTTTTTGCAAACACTTGAAAACCTTTTCCCCCGAAGCTCTCGTCCCTCATTAATCAGAACCGAACGACCAAAGCCCCATCCCTCTCGCTCCGGAATCAGTTTATCCATCCCTCCGCTGCTCGCCCGTTCTAAGCAGAATGCGCTGCATCCAGCTAATCATCGTGATTATACGAGGAGTCGTTCGCATCGCGTCGATGGACGGACAGCTCGACAGAAATCTCCGTGTCGAGTTCCTTTAACTAGATAGACATGCCATAGCGACGGTGGTGGCTACGGTCCACGGCAGGCTGGATGAAACGATCGTTTCCTATCGGGCGCGTTGGGTGGTTCCTCTTGTTCACCGCGGCGTACATTAGCAACTATCGTTTCCCCGCGGGGGGAGATCGGATCTGGCGCTATCCTGACGTATCTGACAGCTGGAGGAGCCATCAAACTGACCCCTGAACAGGCACCGTTGCCAGCCTACCGGCAGATCTGCTCACCGTGCGCGCGAGTTTCGCTCCTTGAACGGGACTTTCCTTGTTCCTCGTCGTGGAAGCTAAACGAGCCGCTGCTTTCGGACACTTTTGTCACTGGCCAGCGACGTCTGACGAAGGAAGACGGGGAAGAGTGAATATCCAAGATGGCATTCAGCCTGGTAGATGCGCGATGGGGATAGTTGAGGTGATTGCTTCATAAGGGATTAAAGAGTGGTGGCTGAAACATCTGACAAGGTACATAGCTAAGGATTTCAAGTGTCTCGGCATACTTGGACGCAGAATGGTTCGAATAGTTTCGCACGCGTCCCGAAGCTTTATTTATCCCAACTTCGGAATCCCGAAGATCTCAACTTCCGGGGCGTCTCTCGAATCGGTCATCCGTCAGGGCTACCATCCACAAAGCCGAAAAGGCGAGAAATATCGCGGAGGTAGGGGGGCGGGGGGGGGGGGGGGGGGAGGGGGGAGAGCGGGGCGGGCAATCGATGATGATTCGGATGACAGGAGGAACACGTTGACGTGACGGTGCGTGGCATCGTTCGTGGAGCAAACACCTGCGAGCACCAATCAGCTACGTCGTCCGACGAGAGCTCGCCGCAATAAATCAACCGACCACCTTTCCACGTAGGTACGCAAGGGCCCCGTGGAACGTTATTATTTATGGGCGTTCGTTAGCGCGGCAACAGTTCCGAAACGTGTCGAGCCGACACCTTTAGGACTCTGTGTGGCCCCTTTGGACTCCGCGTCATCGCAGCCACGGCGATTCTTCGACGTGGTAATCACCGCTGAAGGAATCACCGATTGCCCGTGGATCGGGTTATCGATAACGAACGGGTAATTTATGAATGACGGGACGATTTGCCCGGTGATTGGAAATTGTTCCCTGCCACCATACGCTCGCACCGGCGCACCCCCCCCCCCCCCCTCCCCACCCTCCTGTCCAAAGGATATTGTTTTAGTTTCTTCCTTTTTGGGCCAGGGAGAATGACTTGCAGCGGAATTCTGCGGTAATTGTGATGGCGGAGGAGTTGCGCCGCGAGATTCTGCATCCCCCATCCCTATTCGTAACGTCGAATCCCAACCCCCGCGATTTTCCTACACCACGCGGGCGCACGAAACGAACGAGTAGAAATCGGCTTTCATCAGCCTGTAAATCTCTTGCATCGTCGTTGCCGATGCGTCTGTGCAGAAACAAGCGTCAGCCGCGAAAGAGATTGTCCGTAATTACGGGCGAGGCCCGTGGCGAAATCGTCCACAGACAGGCAAGCCCGCGAAAGGGCCGTTTATTATAAATAATCGCGGATCGTCAATGAGGGGAGGCGGCAGATTTTCGACGCCAGCCCTTTGAACGGCAGAAAAAATTAGCGTGCAGTCTCGCGCTGGCTCCACAGAAACCACACCTCCCGTCCTCCTTTCATCCGGCGGAGAATCCGCGGGCGAATCCAAGAGGAAGCCTCTTTATACCGGCGCGGCGGGGGAGTGGGCCGCGCACACGCTCGGCGAAACAGCGAGACACCGCGAGAAAGGGCAAAATACGAACAAAGGGAATATTGAAACGAATCTAACGTTTCTATTGGTCTGTCAGCGTCGCCGTGTCCCTTTCTCCGCCCGTTCTCTCGTTAGTCGCGGTTGCCATCGCGGGGGTGGAAGACAGAGGTGGCGTTATGTCGTCAGCGACTCGCTTTTGTCCCGCGGGCGGGGGGGGGGGGGGGGGGGCGTCAGAGACGCGGCCAAAAGCGAATATCGCGGCGGGTGGCGCGCAAGGGCACGTGAACCAGGCGAAAAGAAACGAACAAACGAACTCGGTACAGCGAAGAAAAGGGGGCAGAGAGGGCACGCCAGCCGTAGCTGCGACGTCGAAGGGGTGCGCAGAGAGAAAAACGGGAGCTGGTATTCGCGTCTACTGAACGGAGTCTATGCAGAGGTATGGAGACTTGGCTATAATTACGATATACATATACTGGCGTTACTGGCATTATCGTATCAACCCTTTCACCGCGGAGTAATATTGGGCGGGCATTGTTTCGGTTTTTGCAATTATTCGTTTCTCCCCGATGAGATTATCCTGAGCGAAAAGTCATTCACGGTGGCACCCAATCGATGCTTCTTAAATGATCGAAGATGAAGTGCCATTCTACTTGGCCTTGGAACAGGGAGCTCGTTACGCCAAGATGGAAGGATTAATGAATTCTTTTCGCACTGAAAATATAATTCTCGCTTCTCCCGACATGCAGAGTCGTTCGGGTAATTACGAGCGGTACCTGTTTCGCGTACGTGTCCCTATTATCCGATGCACCCATGGAACGACGCCACCGATGAATATCACGAATAACATTTTGGTTTTTGTGCGCGTCTGCCGTTCTTTCTCCGGCCACCCCTAGCCAGAAACGCGCCTAACCGCTCATATATGCCGCGACAATGCCGCGTATATATTCGCCGCCTCCTAACCATCCATCCGAGCGTGCTGCATCCGCCTATCCATCCGTCCATGCGACTGGATACGCAGAAATTCCAAGTCTCTACCGGTTTCTATGCTTCCAGCAGCAGGCAAAAGCTCTGTCTCTCCTCTCTTTCGCTCCGCTCCCGCTCTCGCTGCACGAGCGCGTCCTCATAATGCCAGCTTTATCCCGCGAACTCATAATTAGACCGCGGCTCCCTGAATATCTTTCCTATTCCTCGCGAAAGTTTCAACCCGCTCCTACCCCCACACGCGGAACTCCTTCTCTCTCTCTCTCTCTCTCTCTCTCTCTCTCTCTCTCTCTCTCTCTCTCTCTCTCTCTCTCTCTCTCTCTCTCTCTCTCTCTCTCTCTCTCCTCTATCCCTCTTTCTCTCTCTACCCCTCTTTGCGCGGTGGCTTCGTCAAACCCCCAGACTTCAGCCGTTCCAATCCGCGCTCATCGTTTCTATCATGGCATTCTGACTCTGGCTGCCTTCAGACAGCGGCGTCGCCAATGGTTTCATATAAATTCAGATATGGGGGTGTTGAAATTCTATTTCGGATGCCTCTGTACGGGGTATCTCCCAGACAATGGTGATTTTTTTTCTGTGACGGTCGTTGGAAGTGTTTCTCGGCGATTCTGAACGTTGTGTGATTTTGCTGTTTCGCGTTGTATGTTGTCGGAATAAGTAAGATGGTAAAGTTCCCAAGGATCGTAATGGACACGATCACGAACGAAGTTCGAACGATGTCGAGCCTCGTCGCCGACAACCACCCAAAGAACCTTTCTGAGGGCAATGGGCGTCGAAGGGCGTCTCAATCGGCTGCTAACGTTTCCAGAGCTGTATACACAATTCGAGGCCGATTCCAAGTGGAAGAACGAGAGAAAGAGGAACCAGGTCTGTCAGGGCCATCATTCCGCGAAGAAAGCGGGGAAAAAGCGAGAAGAAATAAGGGTGTCGAAAGTCTCGAGGCGAACCGCCCGCCCCCGCCAGCCTCTCTAGACTCCACGGGAGTATACGTGGTGCAGGGAACGCGAGTATACAAGTGTCAGGAACACGTGTCACCATGGTGCTCCCGCACTCGAGCGCTACTTTAAAGATGTCACCGTGCCGAAATTGGTCCGGATACACGGGCCTTATAATCCCGCCGCGAATGTCCCGGTATCCACCTGCTAATCGTCGCTTTCAAGCAAGCTAGGTTGCTTGTTGCTTTGAGATATGATGGTCGTCGAGCCGACGCCAACGACTCCAATCCCGACCCCCGAATCCCAGTCGGAAAATTCCAATTTTTACGTCACAATAACACGTGCAATTGGACACGACGTCGCTGTTCAGCAATGCCAATAATTCAAGCAACACTCAGAACGTCCATCAACCACCACAATACGCCATGTTCCCTCGAACCACCCCCGTAAACAAAATTCCTGTTTCTACGGGCAGATCCACAATCTTCGGAATGATCGGGATCGTAGCCAAGGATCTCACCCCCGTTCACCCTGGCGAGATTCGTTTATTGTTCAACGATGGAAGGTGTCGTCGAATCGAATCACTCTCGTCCCTCGAGGGCCAGCAATCTCTTGCCACCAGTAATCGGTGTCGCGCTCGAGGATATCAGCTCTCGTGGAGAGCAGATTAAACGTCGAATTTAGGCGATTATACGCCGTCAGAAATCCTCGACGAGGAAGCAGAAGGCGACGGTAGAAGAAGGAGATCATCCCCCCCCCCATCCCCCTCCGCCGGGCGTCTCCTTCTTCGGCTTCTTTCGCTCGTCAGTTCGATCAATCTCGAATGCAAATTCGCGGGTGGCAACGAGAAGCCTGGCGAACAATCGGTCGAAGATGGCGCGAGGGAAAATAAACCGGCATATCGAGGGGTGGCTTCGACGCGCGGAGCCACGGAATATCTTAATCAATGCCACGGAGTTTTCCATCCCCCGCCCTCGGCGGACGATCCAATCCACCGATAAAAGTGATCGTGCTGGTTCTTCAGCGTGGAGGGGAGGCCAGAAGTGGCCGACAAACAAGTCGGCGGCTGGAAAAACGGATAATTATCCGACGGCCTGGTTGGCCGTCTATTTACATATCCAGTCGGTGACAATGCCGGATCCGGCCACTGCGAGGGTTTAAATTAAAATGTTGTTTGCGTCGATACTTAAATCGCGCGCGCCTTTGTCTTTCCGCCTCTCCATCGGCCTTCCTCGCTGGTGATTCTGCGAGAGTTCCGAGAGGTTCTCGAAGGAAATCCGGGAAAAGATTCGGAAACGATCGGATCGTGTCGGTGAGTCGGAGATTGGGGATTCCGATTCCGAGGCGGGGGGGTTGATAAATTGCATTGGATCGTGGTCTCTTACGGTGCATCGCTGCAGTAGCGTTATTTATTATTTCTAAAGACTATGCAAATAGGCATTAGCGCTTTCGATCAATCCCCTTTTGTATGATACAATTTCAAGCTTGAAAATTGTAGAAACTGGAGGTGAAAACACCCTCCACTTTTAAATTTCCTTCTCAGCTGAAATTGCTGCGGTTTACGTTTTCGTGTGGAATTCAGCAGACAGACTATAATTTATAGACGTGGCGTATAATAAATGCGGGAACAGTGGCTGGCAAACGGGTCGTACCAGTAAAATTTATCATAAAACTCGGCCGAACAGGTGTATTTCGAGTGCGTGAAACGGCCCGCGCGTATTCCGCTCGCAAAAGTGCGCGATGCGAGCGCTAATTGAAACGTTTGTTTGCCTCGTTTGACGAGCACCGGGCCTTTCGGGGGAAATTTAATGGCGAGTGACAAAAACAACGACGCACACTGCCGGCCGATACACGCGGCACAATGCACGCCCCCCCCCCCCCTCCGCCCCTCCGTCCATGTGCAATGGCATTTTCAAAATTGGAAACCACCGGCGCCGCGGCATTTCGCCAGTTAAGGCAAATTGCGCTCAGCGGACAATGAAAGAACGCGCAGAATGTTACAAGATAAAGTTGAATTGAAAATATAACGACGTATTTTGTAGTTCAATGAGATACAAATTGTGTGGTATCGACAGGTGAGGGGAATATTTAATGAGTTAAATATGAACAGGGGCCGTAGTTTTGCGGCGAACCTCGAACCTGCAACACCCGAGAATTATTCGTCAATCCTGGATTACTGACACAGTTTAATTCCACCATATTCATGACACTCCGATATCTTGA
The DNA here is from genome assembly GCA_947577245.1 of Andrena bucephala. Classification (NCBI taxonomy): domain Eukaryota; kingdom Metazoa; phylum Arthropoda; class Insecta; order Hymenoptera; family Andrenidae; genus Andrena; species Andrena bucephala. The sequence continues at coordinate 93,673,700 of OX387715.1, read as the reverse complement.
GCACCACGAAGCCATATGTATATCGCCAGCACATCTGCAGTTCTCCTAAAAAAATCCTCAACGCCGATTATTTCACCACTAGAGGAAGTGCAGCATATTTGGAATACTGTTGGTAATTTGGAATACCGAAGTATCTAATAAACTACTAACGCTATTTAATTTGTAACACCGTAGATTATAGGGGCTAATGACCTGTTCACTAATGACATTTGTGGATGAACCGCAATTTTTACATTTTCGACTCAATCTGCAGAGGAAGCAAACGTCAATCTGCAAAACTTTTTCAGCGCGTATTCAATCGTTCCAATAATAGTTAAAATATGTCAAAACTTTAGTGTTAAACACTTAATCGACTCATTTGCATGTTCCTTCTACGGTTCCGTGCCAGTTTTGCGATAATTTCGAGAATACAAAGTGTGACATGAAATTTTAGGTTTCAATGCCATGTTGTTAATTCGGAATACCGAAGGTGAAGGTAATTTGGAATATGCCAAAGCCTACCGATGCTTTTGTTTCACGCGTAATGGCTACCACCGCGTCAGTTTCGTCTGTCACCTATATAACCTTTTTTAGCATTTGTGTAAATATTGTATCTACATAAAATTGTTCCTTAATTGTGATTTCTTTGCCTGATTACGTCATAAAATAAACTAATTTTATTATCTACATGTTTTGTTTAAGTTTATAAAGTGAAGGTAAATTGGAATATCGGTATTCCAAATTACCTGCACCTTAACGAAATCGATACTTCTTGTCATTTTTCATTCAAACCAAAATTTCAGTTACTTTTTGTTTTTTATTTTTACTGAGACGAAGAAATATGAAAGTTTAGTTTCCCTATGATATTATGTAGTTTAATTTGTTCCCATCCTCTGTCGTAATTTTTTATTCGTCTTAAACAAACTGGTATTCCAAATATACTGCACTTCCTCTACGTATTCTCTGCGAACCACCCTGCAGGTACCATTATTCCAGATTTCGCGTATTCATAAATTCGTGGATAACGAACAAACCTTTCGAGGCACCAGGAGAAAAATATTCTCCAGCTCGTGGAGTGGCCGAGAAGGCAATCTGGTCGCGCCCGAAGAAAAGGATATTACGAGAGGCCGAGAAAGGACCAACAGCTCCAACAGCGGGAGAGTCAAAAACGCGAAATTATTACTCGTCCCGGTTCTGTCCATTCTGCCGTTCCCATTCACCGTTTCCCGTCCGTGCTCCCATGAATGGAGGATCACGTCCCGAGCCAGGACGATTTCGTCACCGATGGCCGCGCGCATCCTTGGACCAGCTCGCCCCGGCTCTGTCACTCTTATTTCTTCCACGGCGTCGCAACCCTCCTCTCCAGGGTCGTTTAACGTCGTCGCCAGGTCTTTCTTCCGGCATTGTCGGCTTCCTCGTAACAAGACGCGCAACAATGTCGCTGCTCCTTCAGCCGCGATGAGCCCGTTTTCAGGAATTCGTCTCGGTGGCCGCAACAACGCTCCGCGCCCACAATGCCGTCGAATGCGCTCGGACGTAGAGAGAGAAACAGCTTTCTGTCACGCGCGCACCCAGTTATCGGGTCGAGGGGACCTGTCCCTTCTGATCCCGGGGCGAATAATGGGCATCGCACGGTTGTACCGCGAAGGCACCAATGTCTTGGGAGATTTCAAACGTCACCGTGGAAGTCAAGTGGTGGGCGGTTGCCCGGTCACCGGGGGACAGGAAACCAGGATTGTGGGAGGATCTCTGAGGATCCTTGCAGCAGGAGGGCTGGGAAGGTTGGAAGTTTTGGGAAATTAGGTAGGAAAACATTTGCGCGACACTGTGAGCTTGCGAGGGTGCTCGCGCTACTAGTTTGACAGGCTTGGGCGGTTTAAGTGTAATTTCCCGTATTTGCGTATCAGTGATTCCAGGTCAGGTGCGCAGAATAGCATGCGAAAAGTGCAGGTGCAAGATAATCGTCCTCGCTGACCCGTCTTCCTTTTTGCTGCTTTCTTCGGGGGAAGGAAAATCCATCAATGGATTTACGGTGCTAATGGTCCGTGACACACTCCACACGAGCGTCAATGAAAATTGAAAAAGGGAGATCGGGGATGAATGGCGGACAGCTTATTAAAGGACACGTCCCCTTGGGAGAGACCAGCTTTTCGTCCCTTCGGGAATGACCCAGCAACGTTCTATCGAATTCGCTTGTAACGCGACACGAACACTCCTCGGCGACATGCAAATCTTTCTTCTGAATTTCCCAAGGAGAATTTCACCCTCGATTTAGGAAGCGAAACAAGGAAATAGGGATATCCATGGTAACTAACTTTAAGAATTCCTTGAGGTTCTCAAGTAGGGGAAGTAGGGGCAAAACCGGGACGTTAAGGATAAAAGCTTATAACTTTGACATTATTAATGTAATAAAGAAATTGAAATTAAGATTCATTAGAATAATCTCTTTATTAAATAATAGTATATATCCATTTTTTAATGCAATAACAAATATAAAAAAATTACGATTTAAATTATGGTCCGTTTTTACCGTTTTACCCCATGGCCTGGGTAAAACCGGGTATCATAATAACAACTGGCCCTAGCACCTATAACAACGAAATTCGTCCAATTCTTTAGTCCCCCAACCAGTGCAGCCTTCGTGAGCCCACTTACAACAAGCTGTACACTGCATCCAACCTTCGTTCAATTTAGATGAACCATAGGATTCTTGGACATAAATGCAAATGTCTTCACCGTCTTCATCACCACTGTTATCATTATCCTTCCGTATTTTGTTTAATTTTGTGGTTTTCTTTCACTTTAGTTGTAGTCCTTTATTAAGATTTAGTTTAATGTTGATAACTTCCTCTTTTTCATTTCTTTGTTATACACATTTTGTCCAAAACTAGGTACCCGGTTTTACCCCGTACGGTTTTGCCCCAGCATGCAATTTTGTAAATATTACGAATTATCAACAATACCAGGGCGAAGTACAAACAAACTGTCTTAGTTATTTAAACTTTAATATGCAACAATTAACATAATTCACACAAAAAAATACTTACCTGAACACTGTCAAAAGTTTTGAAGTTTCTTAACTATCGAAAATTAGATCCGAGCCTTCAGAAACACACAAGACGATATAACTTTACTGTGCATGATTGTGACACGATCGTCTTTTGTTGATGAAACAATGCACATCGTGACAATATGTAGCTGCAACGACGCGGAAAAATTTAAGGTCGTTTTAAAAATAATAGCACGTCCCGGTTTTACCCAGGTACCCGGTTTTGTCCTAATTTCCCCTACTTCAAACCTTTACTGGAACACCAAGTACAAAACTGCAATTTTACCGCCATAAAATTTCACGAAAATTGCTACTACACAACCCCCTCTATTGTACTTTACCACTCACCCCTCCCCAATTTCAACCCTTGCTGCCCGATCTCCACGCAAGATTTCATCTGCCAAACAACATACATCTCATATATTGCTACACATCCCATCTCGCTCGACCGAATTTTACGTTACATTTCTCCCGAAACGAAGGAAGGATACGGGTTGCGTGGCGCACAAAGCTCGACTCCTCTCGTTCCCTAGGAAAATTGCTCTCATTGAAATTCAAAGTCGCCGCCGTTGCGCGACTTATTATTTGCTGCGCGCTCCATACGAGCGTCGATCCCAGAAAGGAGAAATTAACATCCGAATCGGAGGCACGGTGGCTGGATGGGCGGTGATCTTCGGGGCGATTTATTAGCCGGCGCAGAATGCGAAATCAATCCAGCCGCGGCCGTTTTCCGCGCTCGCGATCGAGGCGTGGCCCCGTAGCAGGCTGCAACGACGTATCTCGAGTCGCCAGCCAGCTAATAAACGATTATTTATCGGTAGGCGTGTTTCGCAGGTCGGCGAGATCGATTGAGTCGTCGGGCTGCTGTCGTTCAACGAACCCTATCCCGCGCGACTTAATTCTCGATAAATGCCCGATCGGTTATGAATTTTATATTCGTAACGCGCACCAATCGCCCGACCAGATGTCTCGTTCGACGGATATCGATTTCCCTGCGACCGGTGTGCGAAACGCAGTCGCATTTGTCGAGTTTCATTTCAATCTATTTATGCATTAACGGGGCGGTAGTTAGCATAGAATGGAAAAATAAATTTATTTCACTGCGCACTGGCGGGGCGGTCGAATTAATTTCAATTTGCGAGATCGGGCCCCTTGAGGGTGAAAGGGTCGCAAGTCAAGGCGGTTGAAAATGTCAGTTACACTGATATCCCTGGTACTTCAACCAACTACCTTGCTTGCATTTGAATTTCTCCGAATCAACATTCATTGAAATCATCCGCATTTTTAAGGGATCTGTTTTTAGATGTTCGATACATTCGTTCGACAGCGCCAAGAGCTCAGCTAGAAAAGGAACACGAAGAGAGCATGTAACGAAAATATCAGAAGTCAAGGGGTAGAGAGAGTGGCAGTAGAAAAAATAAAATAAAACTTTGGCGTAACAGTTCGATCCACCCCAGAAGAGGAGCGCGTGTCGAATTACCGAGGAACGGGCGAAACGTTAACGGCCGATTAGAAATTATTCATAGCGTCGTTGACGGGGCCCGTCGGCGTGCCGGCGTCGGTCGCAAGCGTGCGCGTTACCTGCTTCCGCACGCCTAAATTCTAATATCGCTGGAAGCCAGCCCCCCCCCCCCCCCCCCATTTTTTCTTCACGGCTTTCGCGGGCCCTTCTCGCCTTTTTGTGGCGGAGGGCAAGTGGCACATGCGCTAGGGCAAGGACACTTGGAGGGACGAGGATGCGCGTGCAGAGAGAAAAGGAGAGCGACCGGCGTGGAAAAAGAGGAAAGAAAGGATCGATGCATTTGCATCGGAGGTGCCACGGGCTGCGAAACATCGATTCGCCTCGATTCGATTTCGCCTGCCGCCACCCCAGTCGCTAACCCGGCTCCCGATGAATGGCAATCGAATCGTGATTCGAGATTTGTGTCGCGGTTTTGCATGACAGTGGACCAGGGCCCCGTTGCAAGCGACATCGAAATGGCACACGCTGCGCCGATCGCCAGAATAGACGATGTCAAATCACTCGAACCGCGCCAATTTCGCGCCGATTTTACACTCACGGCTCGGGCATTGTTCGCCTATCTGTGAAGGGACGTTGTTCGATCGGTCGCCCGTGGACGATTAGCTCGGATATGGTTATGGACATATGGTTAATCGTTTTGAAAGATAGATATTCGAAGCTCCTTGTGGAGCGATCACGCGCCATGATCCACGAGGCCATTTCTGACGTGAAGGGTGGTTTACGATGGAATTTCACTTTATTGCTTGTTTAAATGCACCGAAGGCATAGCGCACCTCTTGATGACGGAGAGATTGTTTTTAATAAAACTGGTGCTCGGAAAAGCTTGAGCTTTCAACATCCGGACCGTTCTCTACCCGACTTTATGTTTCTCCTCAGTTTCAGGATTCAGCAACGTCACTTCGCCGAAGGAAATTAGCATTCTCACGCAACAACGGCCGGCCACGTGAAAATAACGAGCGGAGTGATCGTCCGTGGCGAGTTTCCGCGACGGATTCGTGAAAGAAAGTTCTCTCCGCGGTCCGAGAAAGAAGAGGACGAGGATGGAGGAAAGGAGAGATTCCGTTAAGGAAACGGGGAGAGAAGGGGGAGTGACAATGCCAGTAGCAGCAGGTAACAATACTTAAGCTTGCTTCCTACAATAAATGCTGCAAAGGGGCCGCCCTCTATATCCTCTCGTTCATCCGCGCCTTTGTGCCGCGGCTCAGAATCTCTCTTCTCGCTGGCAATGGGATTTATTAACAGCACGACGAATTTATTGTTGCCACGTTACATACAAAACTAAATCTCTGTCCTTCCTACTCGGAACACGCCAGTACGGGGGCTTCCCTCGTTCCATTTTTTAGTCGTTTCCCCCGGTGAGCATCCGAACGCCCCTCCACCTGTTTACCTGCTACATTAGATTTTAATTGTGAGAACATGGCCCACTCGATAGTCCATGAATAATCGGGGAATACATACAGAGATTACCGAGAAGCGGCTTAAAACTGACAGAGAGAAAACGCGAATGAGCGAATACGATATGATAGGATGTGGATGCTTCTTATTTGTATTATGGCTTGTTAGAAAAGTTTCGCGTTCAGAAAGTCCCCATAAATGCCTAAAATCTTAGAGATCCAGAAGCCTCCGTCCCATCGAGAACCCATCGAAATGAAAGGCAAAACGGGGCAAGAATTAATCGTTGGATCGTGTCCAGGCATCGTTCCTGCCTTCTATGCGAGGGTGTCGGGGCGCTGACTAACACCTGCCCTCTCGACGTGACACAAAACGCCTTTTCATTGTGTCTCGAACTTCTTCGATCTACCTGCACGAAATCTCGCCTCTTCGTCTCCTTGGCTGCCTTTCCTTCTCTTTCATCCCCTGGCCACACGTTTTACGCGCGTGTTTCAGACTCGAGAGAGAGAGAGAGGGAGAAAGAGGGAACAGAGAAGAAGGAAGGGAAGAGAGATCTTGGAAGGCGTCAAGTTTCATTGAGGGTGGCTGCTCCAACGAGACAAGCCCTACGGTGGGTAGAAACGGCCTAATGGCCTGAAAATCCAAACCCACGCGCATTCCGGATTCCATCGCCCGCTCGGCGAGACCGCTGGGCGCCTTCGGGATCTCCTCTTCTTTTCTTTCGTTTTTGGCGGGAACGCCGTCCAGCCATTCAGCCTCGCTGGGCCGATTGTTAACGCCTCGATGGAACAGGTATTTCTATCGAAACGCTTGGGGAGCCGAGATTCCACGGATACGAATGTTTTCTGTGATCCTCGATGATGGAATTTCGAGCGGCTAACTCGGTGGCTATCTTCGGTGTTCGAGGTTTCCGAGGTTTGTCGTCGCTATACAGCAATCTTCTATGCAACGAAAAGGAGTCAATTAGGCGGATGATGTAATTATTTTAATATTAATATTAATAATAATAATAATAATAATTATTTCCTATTTTAATTTAGATTCTATGAAGACAGTGGTATATTTTCTGATAACGAGATGGAAGATGCTGTTGAGCTTTCAGTGCAACATTTCTGGAAATGGAAACCAATCTGTGAAACGGGTGATAATGCCCATACAGCACACTACTAATGCCTGCGAAACGGGTGATAATGCCCATACAGCACACTACGCTGCAGAAAGGTTGCAGTTACGTTGCGGTGCAACATTGTAACATTGCAGGTAATATTTCTGAGATGTTGCAGAAATCTTCCTACGTCCGCCCCTGTGCAACATTGCATGAAATATTTCTGCAGTGTTTCCGAGATGTTATAGGCAATTCTCTCGCAACGTTTCGGAGATTCTACAGCAACTTTCTCGCAACGTTTCGGAGATTTTACATGAGGCCCACCTTATATCGCACGGAATACGTCAACGCGTATTTTTGAGATCTTATACTTTCAGTTATAAACGGGACAAGTCCCATAGTTTACATAAAGCATAGGAATCAATTGAGCTTACATCGTGTGCTACTTATTGCACTAAATTATCATAAATTATATTATGTTACACAAAGCGTAACCTAATATACACTGTATATTGGGTATACTACGATATTATAATAAATCTATATACTAAATCGATATTATAACAGTTTTTGAGTCCTGGTTACTGCAGGACCTTTGTTGTAAAATCTCCGAAAAGTTGCGTGAACATTGCTGTAAAATCTCCGAAACGTTGCGAGACAATTGGTGTAAAATCTCCGTAACGTTGCGAGACAATTGCTGTAAAATCTCGGAAACGTTGCGAGAAAGTTGCTGTAAAATCTCCGAAACGTTGTGGCACAATTCCTATAAAATCTCAGAAACGTTGCGAGAAAGTTGCTGTAAAATCTCCGAAACGTTGCGTGACCATTGCCGAAACGTTGCAGGAGTAATATTGCACCGCAACATTGCTGAAATGTTGCAGAAATCTTCCTATGTCCGCCCTTGTGCAACATTGCACCGCAACGTAACTACAACCTTTCTGCAACCTTCCCGCAACGGAGTGTGCGGTATGGGTGATGACATTTCTCGAGTCATCTTCCAACTTCTCAAAATTCGTAATTCACAGTGCATAGGTGGCTGTGTTTCAACTTCAATCTGTCCACCAAACTTTCCATTCCCATGAACGGAGGAACGTATCGACCGATCGCCACCGATCCCCCGGCAAGTAAAATTAGAAAAACCAGCAGCGGGCAGGGGGGTGAGACCGCGAGTACAGCCACAAAGGGGCGGCCGCAAAAGAGAAGACTTTACCGGGTCGTTGCACGCTTTTCCCGTAGGATCGAAGCAGATAAGAGATCTACGAGAGAATAACTTCCCCTTTGTGGCGAGTCGAGCGACCGTACCTCGGGGGTTGCTTATGCCCCCTTGGTTCGCGATTTAAAGTTACGCGTAACGCAACAAACGTATGTACCGGATAATCCGATCGCGGGGCCATTGTCGGAGATCGTCCTCGACGCCCACCGTTTTCCATGTAAACTTCACCAGGCCCCCTACTCCCCTCCTGCTTTCTCCTTGCCGCTTTTTAATCGGTAGCTCCCGTAACCACGGGTTAACGTTCAAGATCCAATCCGTAATCCCTTTACTTCCGCGGATTTTCACGCGGCTCGATTCGCGACGCGCCGTTTCGCGCGCTTTCTTCGCGTTAAATTAACCGTCGCTATCGACGAGTTTCGTTTCCCTGGTCGAAATTACGCGACCAAGCGAGTTCCAACGTGACGCGATGCTGAGAGTTCCAAATGCTCAACCTTGGCACGGTTGAAAGTTTAAGGAGCGCCATATTTGGGATTGTTTTTAAGGGCATCCCTCAAATTATATTCATTGAAAACTTTATGCCTATCTTTGTACATATTTAGGCCAGATTTAAAAAAAAAATAATTACAAAGAAGCGGTACCTAAAACTTTAAACGCGTTTTTAACAAAACGATGTTTTTCGAATTGGTTAACATGATATCTCAAAAACCAATCACCCGATTTACTTCAAACTTGGCATATATCTTCAGTAGATGTCCCATTCTCGCTGGTACTAAAACTAAGTCGGTTTTGGCAAAATTAGGCTTTTGCGCCTTAAAGAACCAACGATTTTTTTTGCAGAAATCGATATCTGTTTTAGACGCGGCTATTTTTTTTTAATTTTTAGAATTTGTCATTTAATCTAGTACTGGCAATAACCATACTCATACAGATTACACAATTTATAAAATTTTCTATTTACGCATATGATTTTTATAAGACGCTCCATTTGAACCACTATAACTCCGGATATAACCATTATTTTTGCATACAATTTTTTTTTCATATTCTCTAAAGATTGACAAAAGGAGATACAAAGCTGGAAGTAAATATATTTAATGATTTTGTTTTAAAAAATTCCCAAAGTTCGCATAATTTTTCGTCGGTCAAGGCAGGGAAACCCCTTAAACTATCGAGTTGTGGGAACTGACGAATGCTTCTGTCGAAGAATCTCTTCGGACCGCAAAGAAACCAATTATCATGAGATCCTCCATCATGCGTTTCTTTATCTAAAATATGGAACGACGGACTCGAGAACAGTGAGCGCTCCATTATCGAAATTGTCCTGTCTCCCCATCAGCTCGGACGACAGAATTTCCAACGTACTCCAAGAAGAGTCCCAGATTGCACCCCGAATCTCTGCCAGCCACCTCCCCCTCGTCATTCCCCCTTGGCCTCGAATTACGATCGAGAAGCAATAGCCCGATTTCCAGGAATAAAGGCAAGACACCGTATATCCTAGGGCAGCCTTTTCCTAAGCAATCTTCCTAATCTGGAAGATGGCCCGATAACGTCAGTCAATTGGCGATCGACTGACTCGGCTTGACTCCCTCCTTGTTCGCCGGCCTGCACCGCTCCCTCCTGCCTCTCCTTTTGTGGGAAGGAAAAAAAAAATGTACCAAACAATCGGATAGCAGACGGCCCGTCCATTGTGCACGGGCTAAATAACAGTGGGAGATCCTTCAGCTACCGCCGTGATGCGGATCTCTCGGTGGCTTCGACTTCCTTTCTTCGGGCGTAATGAGATGTCCCGAGATGCGTCGAACTTGCACGCGCACACACGCACACGCGCGCACACAGAGCCCTGCCCCTTGAATCGGATTTTCCCCGATCCAGGGTGGAAAAAAAATGGGGAACACGAACGTGGACGGAACCGGTGAAAGCGTAAAACCGGGACGGTTTTGTTGTCGTGCAGCCGCGATGCACTCTCCCCGCGGTTTTCCTCGTTCGACGCTACGACGCTACGAACCGCGGAAAAGTTCGGTCCGAGCTACTCTGCCATTTGGATTTCCACCGTTACTCGCTCGGCAGCCCGGATATTTTGGAATTGCCCATTGTACGCACGGGAAAAATCGGCATTTCTAATTCGAAGCCTGGGCTGTTCGAGTTGTTGCGCGTATCGGTGGCTGCGTACTTAAAGGACCGTGTACCTTCAGCAAATACCACGCGGATGTTGGTGTTCTGCGATGTCGAGGAAATGAATTGAAAATGTTCCGTGTTGTTTTGTGGGTCCTCGACCTCTGCATCCTACGAGCTTCTCGCCGTCCTCGAGTCGGAAGGAGCCAAGCTACGATGTCCTTGGAATACAGTCGCTACGACAAAGAACACACCCGAGGGGAACAGAAGTTCGCGGGACAAGGCGAACAGTCGGGATTCGATAATGTGGTAAGAGGATCCCGTCGGATATCGAGCTTAATTTCGACCGAGGGGATCCCTGGAAACCGTCGTTGCACAAAAAGACGGACACACGTTGGACTTCCGACGGCGGTTCCGCGTGTGAGCTCGAACCAGTGACCGATGGACGAGGAAGAGGAGGAAAGCCATCCCCCAGCAGCCCCCTGAACTCCGGCTTATCCGGGATTTCTTTCTGGAGTTCGCGCGTGTCTGCTCGACGTAGAATGCACGGGGATACACCTGCTCGCGAAGGGACACCGATTTCTCTCCCATACACGTGCAATGATCCGTGGCATCGAGCCTCCATTCGCCTCTCCTTCTCTTGGTTGTTTGCCAGCGAGGCCGAAATTACGGAGAACCGTACGTAGCGATCATTATCTTGTTTATCTGCGAGGATCTTTTATTATTCCGCGCCGCAGAGCCCTCGGTGAACGGGACGCATAAGGAAACAAGCTGTGTTCCGATGTTTGCGCCGTTGAATTCGGTGGAAATCGTTAGAATAGCGAAATCGACCGGGGTGTGCATCGTGAGAACGATCGAAATCGGCCTCGATGAAGCATGTTGTCCACGACGCACAGTGGTCCGAGTATACTACATGCTAGCTGGACAAAATTATTATTTCGCGGATTTGGGTTTATATGGGGTTCAAATTTTTAGAAAAAAAATCTGATTCGTAGGTATCACAGTTTATTATTTCACTAAAAATATCAATAAAATAAAAATATGACTAATTTAATAAAGGAAAAAGAACAAAACGACAGTATTGTACTTTAACTATAATTATCAGTTATAACATTATGTCTATTCCTGTAATTTCTGAGTTTTGAAGTTTAAAATCCGGTTTTTGAAATCAGCTTCCTCTGCATCACTATTAAAACAGTGTTTTACTATATGTTCCACGGTGTTCCACGCAACAAGGGCTGAATGTACGGAAAGTAGAGACTTTCTAGTTTTTTTTTAATCAAATGATCGATCTGCAACAAATTGGAAAACTATGTTTTGTGAATTGTTTTCGAGTGCGACACTCGACAGGAGAGATAGCACAGTTGTTATATTCCAGATTCTATACGTAAATGCCCCCAAAAAAGAACAGCTCACTAACCCCAGAAATAATTGAGTTGTTAAAAAACAATTCCACTGAAACTGCTCTACAAAGAGAAGTTGCCAGCATCATTCCGCTTGATGAAGATGAGATATCATCACATTCTACTGAATGTTCTTTAGATGATTCAAGTAGTGAATAAGATTAGCGTGTATCGTAATTAACAAGAAATTAATAGTTATCAGGCACACTTATAGTTATAGTTAAACTATAATACTGTCGTTTTGGATTCTTTCCCTTAATTGAATTAGTTATATTTTTATTCTATAAATATTTTTAATGACATAGTAAACTGTGATATGAATTAGGTTTGTTTTCTAACAATTTGAACCCCATATAAACCCAATACCGCCAAAGAATAATTTTGTCCAGCTAGCATGTAGTATACTCGAACCACTGTGCGGCGCATCGACTGACGGATGTGGACCTGGATCGTGGATAATGACGGTGAAGTTATGGAAATTGTAAGGCTCGCAGACGAAGGATTCTACTTACGTGAATGTTGAGTGAAATTGTGAGATGACCGGCAATATTTTTAACGAGGTTGAGTCTTTGTCATCGATGCGTAGGTTCAGATTCAGTTTGATCAGTGTTCAGGCTTGGGATGGACTGGGTACAATGGTAAAAGAATCTGCACGCGGAAACTCCATGCTTTACAGATGTTAAACACCACGAAATGGATGAATCGTTCTGCGATGATGCTACGTGCTACTGGATTTCAAGTTCCAGACTCCGAGTTTAGGTGTTTGGGGATAATTCGCTGCTTAAACGAGATAGCTGTGTACGAAGCCCTAGGTCCCTAATCTGTGAACTACTGTCGCCGCTGATCGAGTCTCGACACAAAGTCCATTATACTTTCATTCAAGCTACCCCAAAACGAGAAGAGCGTAGATCCGACAAGTAACTCGGACCAATCAGATAATCTACTCACAATACTCTACCCTTAGAACACCCCCTCGATTCTTAAGACTCCAACCCTACTCATCCAGCAGCTCTGTCACCCGAACGCTGCCGAAGCTGCTTTCGTAAACGCCACGCGTCTCGATGTCGTCGCGCAACGCCCCGAATTCGGCTCGGATAAAAAGAGAAAGTTTCGCAAGCGTCGCGTGGCGGCAACACCCTCGGTACACAGAAAGCTTTTCTCGCGGAAAATTCGACGGACCACCGACGGTTGGATCCAGCCACCTCGGCGTACACAAATGTGGAATTCTTCTCGAGTAGGCGGCACACGTCAGGGCCGTAAGGTGTCACGGCTTGTAGAAGGGGGAAAGGAGAGAGGGAGAGAAAGGAGGGTGGAAGAGCCGAAGAGAAGAGAGACGGGAATTTATCCACGAACGTCGCCTCCTCGCAACCCGCGATTTATTTGCCTGGGCTAAAAGCTTGAGAGCCGTCGTGTATTCCGCGCTGGGAATACCAACCGGCGGTGTATTCTGTATTCGTGTCGTCGGTATTCTCATCCATCAATTCCACGTATCAGGAAAGAGCGCGGGCGAGAGAGCGAGAGGGGGAGGCGGGATGGGGGAGTCGAAGATTTTTTCCGCCATTGTCGCCGTCGTCGTCGCCATTCGTCTGGTTTATTCGCGTCCCCATTGTGTTCCTCGGGATGCAAGCACGGCCCTTTTCTTCGCGCACCGTACCGCGAAAATAGGTGAACTTGCCTCCGCCGCCCCCGTCCGCCCACCCTTTCGTCGAAACGCGAGGAAAATGGGACCGATGAGGGGAAACGGGAGTTCCTTGTCGTCTATCCTGCCCGGTAATAGGAGATGGTTCTTCTGCTGGCGCGAACCGCGATCCTTCGGCTAATCCTCCGTAATCTCTTTCTGTAGAAATACACGGGGTGGTTGGAGATGGTTTGGCAATCAGTGCGTCGAACAACCACCGGCCTGCCGCGGACAATTACGAGACCAGTCTCACAATACCCCCTCCGGTACTCGAAATCTGGCGTCCTTGCCGATCACCTCAGCCATTTCAATTCGAAGCCCATCATTTACCAATTCAGTCTCCCCTCTAACCTGACCACCCCCCCCCCCCCCCGCCGAAGAGCCACCTCCCACCCTTTCAGCCGGCAAAGTAAGAGCCTCGAAAACCGGCTCGCTGCTCGGAAAACCGCTTCGCCATTATGCGCGATTCTCCTTGCAGAATTAATTGGAGGGCCGTCATAATAGGGATAATGGCGACAGTTCCCTTCCAGCAGATTGACCTCTTTAACGATCCACTCGTGTCCCGCGGAGTGCTCGAGAAAAACACGTCAACATTCGATCCCCGGGGGCGACGGCGGCACCGGAGGGGGGCCGTGGCCTTTGTAGGTGCAAATTCGCATGTAAGTAGGTGGCAGAGTGGATCCGGGAGCCTCCGTCGGACGCTTTTAAAGGGCTTAGCGGTAGCATTAGCCGGGCATTAGCCCTCCTGTTCGGTTTTGTTCCAGCGTGATGGCTACACGCCGCTGCGCCCGGGATTTGTCGCTCGACTGTTATTAATTATTTGCGGCTTGGCCGGGGCCACGAGCCCCGGAACACCTGTAGGCCACGAGGAGCACGATTATTCTGCCGTTGCTGAACAACGGCTCAGCCAGCTACCGGGACAATGAGGTGATTTTCTGCAAACAATATGACGCGGCCCCGGTCTTTCAGTTTGGTTACATTGCGTCAATCTGCCGGGCTGCAAGGATTGCCGGCGATCACGCTGATGGAGATTTCAGGAATGGACTATGATTGATGCACGGGGATGCTTGGACCTCGATGGACGCGCTGGTGAATCCTGCTGTTTGACAGAAAGAATTTAAACAATTTACTTGGCTCCCCACGCGGGATTGTGTAGTAGAGCTGGTGGCCATTAGGAAGCGTTTAAACAGATTACAACGGAATTAGAATATTCATAGATCTCGGACGAGTTCGCATCGTTAACGGTGGCTAACTCCAAACCACAGGATCTTCAGCCTTCCCTAAACTCTGGCCTCCGCTAAGTCCCTACTGAAATTGAAAATGCCATGGTTCCTCGAAGTGGCCGAGCCACCAAGCTCCCTATCCCCAGGGGCCGTCGTTTCGCAAGGAAACTCTCGAAACCGCTGATTTTTATTAAACTGTTACCCACCCAAGTTACTCGCTCGCCGGCGCTGTAAAGGAGGAAACAAGCAAGCCACCGGTCGGCAATAGGCCAAAAAGGACGACCCGCTGCGCGCCGACAATTCCCACCAGCCTTTTGGCCGAGCTAAGTTTTACCGGTGGCCGCCCATTGTCGCCCATTGTGCTTATCTTTCGCGACACCTGCTCCTCTGCAAAACAGAAAGACAATGCCGAAAGGCAAGGCCGTACCCGTCGGAGGGAGACGACGATCGTCGATTCCAGGGAGATCAGCTGCTTTGCCGACGAAGGTGGAGCCCCGGCCACCATTTCCACCGCCTGTGTTTCCTAGCACCCTTCGGCCCGCTCCGACCCTTAAGTCGCCCGACACCGGGGGCCAATAAAATTTTCTTTCATTTCCCTTAAACAGAGTCCTCCCGCCCCGACACAGTTGGATCTCGCGTCAGGCCCGTTTAAAGAGATCAGCCTGCTGCACAAGCTGGTGGCCGTTCTTTGTGTCGCAGCAGGCGCGCATTTACGGTCCGGCTCATCACCACAAATCTGCAGGAACCGTTCGAGACAATCGTTTGGGGATGACACGGTTGTTCCCACCTTCCACGGCCAACTACGAGCCAGGTGAGGCAGCAGTCTTTAGTGTCCACAGGGATGGTGATGTATCTGGGACCGAGCGGCTGCTGCCGTGGACATTGTCGGAGTCGATTGGCATGGTGCTTCGCGATAAAACGCTGATCTTTTCCTTCCTCCAGCTCGTCAATAGCTCGCCTATCAGTTCCTAATCACCGGGTAGTCCCGTCTACAGGCTTCCACTCGATTTATTACTATTCCCGTAAACGCAGATCCCTAGATATCAGGGCTACCTCCCGGCATCCCGAATTCCACTCCAAGGAGCTTCATCTCATGCATCAATTCCCGGACGATTCATTTCGAGCACTTTTACTCCACGCTATCAGGAACTCGCGCGGCGATAAATTACATTCTTGAGGCTCCAAGCGGGGCCATTAATAAGAGGGATATCCTTCTTCTGCGCTCGCCGACGTGTTGAATTTCACTCGACGAGCGGCAGAGGCTGCGGTCTGCCCTGATTCGCCCCGAAAGTTATTATCGCCTCTCGTCATATCGGCGTGTACAGCGTGAGATTTACACTTAGGGCGTTATTCAACGTCGAGGATCCCGAGGGGTGAAGCAGGGAGAGCCTGGCCCGGCGGACCCCTCTGTTTCGAGGGTGGTGCCCCTCCCCGAAACAAAACATATTGTCCGAATTTAATTGTGGATGGGGTGCATTAGATATTCATACGTTACATGTTCCACGACGCGTACAACAATATCGGCGCACCCTGGTCGGTGCACGGGGAGTCAGCACGTGCGACTCCCGCCCGGGGGAAATAAATCTTCTCAGCGATAAACAGCGAGGCCGAGTGTCCTCATCAGCGCGAAAATGCTAGTCCTTCTTCCCCGCGGTTCTGTTATTTTAATAGCCTCGTCTCTTAAAAAAGTAGCCTTTCACCTCGGAGGACTCCTAAATTGTCTTCTTGGACGTCCGCCTCGCGCTTTGCTCCAGAAGGAGAATAAGCGTGTTGAAATTTTCATTTAACGTCCACGCACACTCCGCGACGCGATTACTCCCAAGCGGCATGCAAACAATTCAATGGCCATCGCTTCTGTCGCTGCCAACGGCGGCGCGCAGCAATTTTCCACCGGAATTACAAGCAAATTATGCTCTTACGCCGCGATACGCGCGGGGAGCGTTGCGAAAAAAAGCGTGCACGAGCGTTACACTTGTATATTATAAAAGAGCATATTGGCTAACTCGGTGCGTCGGGAATTCGCGACTCATCCCGTTTAATGCATCGAAATCCGTGGCGCGTGTAAGTCGTTCCAAGTAAAATCGTTGTATTTACATGACCGTGCAAATTGCGAGGACTCGCCGGCGACGCCGATTGCACGGAAAACGACCGGAGGCGATGGAATTATCAGATTAGAGGGGCCAGCCGAAACGCGGCCAACCCCCCCGTTGACGAGGCACCCTCATTGCCACTTGAGAATAAACAAGAGGCGATCGATGGTCGAGGGAGGGTGTAATCGAGTGTCCATAGAGAAAACCGGACGGTCTATGAATTCTTTTGTAATCGCCGGCATTTTACGTTCAAACCACTTTTCACCGACACGCGGAAACGGCGGAATCGATGGATCGTACTTGCCATCACTTGGGCCGTCTGTACATTGTCGGGGCTCGAAATTGAAATTCATTCGGAGCGTTTACATCCCCGGCTACTCGATTCATATGCGAAGAGAGATCCAGATACCCGACTTAGCGAGCGATAGAATTATTCAACTAATAAATGCGCATTTAACTCGGAAATCCCGTCAGCTCGTAAGCTGCTCCTTCCTCCCGGGCGAGACTGTTGCCCATTCAAGCCGCCGTACCGAGAAACCTCCTCAACCCCCGAAATCACCCCCAAGAAGGCAGCCCGGCGTGCGGAGTCGCGAACAGGTGCTGCATCACTCGTGCCAAATGAGCGCGTTTCCGCGAATTAGCGCGTCTCATAGACCACCTATCGACGTTAACCCCGCGGCGGCGGGGGGTGCACGGGGTGTGGAAGCTCTGCTTCACCCCCCATCTAGCCGCTTAAAAGAGCAAAACGCCGCGAGCTACCATTTTGCACGGGAGTGGAGCACAATGTCCTCTTGCTGGTGGAAGCGAGAGGGAACAACCCGCTGGGAAGAGAGGAGCCCGGCTGGCGGCGGCGATGGTCTGGGGGGTGGGGGGGGGGGGGGGCTGAAAGAGGGGTTGCAGTGGAGGGGGAGGCAGTGAGTGGTATCGAAGAGAGAAGTCACTTTCTTATTTCCATTCTTAGCAGCGTTCTTTCGAATTCGACTCGGCAATACCAGCGGCCACCATCTCGCGACGTCCCACCTTCTTCAGCTACGTCCCCACCACGCATGGGCTGGATCAGTTGGTATCCGTGGTCGGTGGTGGAGGTGGCAGCTCTACCTGGCTCTAGCTCGCCCACCCCCGCGTACCTCCTCTCGCTCCCTCTTCGTCTTGGAGGCATGACCCACCCCCAACGAGTATCCGCTGGTGCGCGACGCAACGCGGTGTATTACATGGACGCGAACAGGCCGGGGCTCCATTATCGCGGAGGATGGAGAAATTATTGCTGGGAAATTCGACTTGTCGCGCGCTGCCAAAGTGGGGGTTGTTAGGGCGGGGGTCCGGGGAGCTTTTCCACATTTTCTCCGCGCGGTTTCTCCATAATTTCCACGTCAAGGCAGTCTGAGTCGAACTGGTGATTGTTTTGGAGTCGTCAGGTTCGAAGATGCACCTTCGTATATCTCCAAACCCTTATTTAGACTACTATATAATACAAAATGGCAAAGTGTCGAATGATCAATATACTATTGACCCTGTCCCGCAAGAGGATTCTACTTCTGCAAGAGATCACGAAAGGATTTCGTTCCAGGATACACTTTAAACACACTTTCCCAGGCCTAACGAGCATCTACCCAAATTAGCCTCATTCCAGGCAACGCAACCCCCGGATAGAAAAGTTTTCTCAGCTCAAGGAGTAACGAACGTCTCGTTCAAATCTACCACGCTCTCCGCTGTCCACGTTCACCATGAGCACTCCAAATATCATCCAAAAGGATCGCCCCAAAAAATTGCTGTCGAATGGCTCCAAAAGCCTTTCGCAGCGGCAAGAAGGTGAAAGAGACCATGTATCGCTTATCATCGGAAGATGTTTCGCGCGGTGGTCGCGAATTCGCGGGGAGGATGGCGAAACAAGGAGAACGCGGGAGGGTGGACAAGGGTCGGGATGGAAAAACGAGATACAGAGGGAGACGGAGCGATTGATCGTGGCGAGGGGTGGTGAGGTAACGCAGGTCGGTTTTGTTATCGACGGCCTCGGGTCCCCGACCAATGGGAGAGCCGAGCGATACCGCTTTTACCTCGTACCCACCGCCCACGGAGCCCTGCTATTGGCCCCCTCGCTCTTTTCTCATTTCGACTGCGGCAGAGGGGGAACCCTGGCGCGAGGGAATCCGTGGATCGGCTCGGGGCGTCGGGTCGTGCGTGCACACTCTCAAAACTATCGTCCGCGAAGGCACATTGTACGCTGTGCGCGCCGTGTTCCTCCTCGTGTGTCGCCCTTGATCGCGAATATACCCTCGTTATTCCGTTACCACGCGAGTCCGCCACCCTCGTCGCTCCCACGAAGATGCCGTCGTCCGAGCGGGTCCGGTCTCGCGACGCGGACGTATGATCGCCTAGCTCCGTACGACAAAAGTGCCCGGTGGAAAACACAGTGATAAAGCGAGACTGAAAAAGTGGATCGGCTGGTATGACAGTGCAGTGACCTGCTGTTGTTGTTGGTTGTTCGTTTCGATCTTCGTTCGCCGCGTCGCGCAACTTCTCCACGGTATCGTCCAGGACCTGGTGAGACGAGAGTCTCAACCACGGCTGCAAAATTGAGCTGGACTTGCACCAACGAGCCGCCGGCCACTTTATGAGGTGAGTCTTTCGATCTGGATCTATGCTTTTTCCGGGGATACTTGTTGAATCCTCAGGGTGGGATGTGGAGTTTGAATGTTTGAAGGTGGGAGGTTTTTTGGGGTCGTTTCTGGCGAGAATTCCTCGGTTGTGAAATTGTGTTCAGCTTGGAGAGCTGGAATTTTGAATTTGGGGCAAGGTGGCAGTTTTATCTGAGGGTTAGAGAGGGGAGACGGTAGAAATCGATTCGGTTGACAATGTTCTTCGGTTATTTTGACAGTTGCTGGTGTTAGCATATATATATGTAGTGTATTTGAACGTTCATTGGAATGTTGTAGTTTGGTTTAAAAGATTCGGTTAATTTAGAGGGCAAACGTTTATTTGCTCTTACTTTTTAGTCTTCGAACGATTAATTAATCCATTCAATCGTGAAGAGTACACATAAGAAATCTTTATTAGCATTAAGTACCTACTTTTGAATATCTGCGTAATCGTAGCGTCTAAGCCTGTAAGATTTTCAACCGATTTCCTTACCTTCACCTTTCCACTGCTCCAAAACACGACGTTGCGTAGAATATTAGCAGTTCAAACCTCGCTTGTGAGTGTAAACACGGCTGGTTAGGTATTTATCAACATCGTCGGTGACATCGTTGCTTCAAAATTCCTTCGTCGACTCTCAGAGAATCAACCGCAGAAAATATTACAGCAAAATCAATTCGTAGTTATCCGCCTACTCCAAAATTCTATTCATCCCCCATATATTTTAAAACAAACAACTTGTTTCAATGTTCCCACGAATTGCCTCCCGCTTCTTCACAAGTTTTGCTTCCCAAAACTGACATTGCAAGAACAATTTAAACCTGATACTACCCGTGTACGTCAATAATTGTACCAAAGATGTTGCATCGATTTCGCCACCTCAAATTCTGATTGAAACGTAACGCGGCTTAGGTATTCTCACGTTCCTGCCCGCCTCAACCCCCAAATCGCCGAGGACTTTTCTCAAGGACCGTGGAGGAACCCATCGAATCCCGTCGGCGGCACTGTCACGATAGAAATCCTCGAATGGAGAGCAATAAATTGCTGCGTGCAGGCTCGTGCGCCATTCGAGCCGGGGCCTAAACATTCAATTAGCACTTCCTAATCCCCCCGTCGCTCGTTGTCAACAGCCATTACTTCCAGCATCTTCTCTTTCTCCACGGTGAACCACCCCCGAGCACCCTTGGGGTCTCTCGTAAGCAACCACGCTGGTGTTCCACCCTCCACCCACCCCCCACCCCCCTCTCGTGCCCCACCATCGTCGCTAACCAACGTATCTATTAATCCAGGCTGAATGACACTCGAGGGTGGCCCGAGGGTGATTCTAACCCTACAAAATCGTAACTACCGCCCCCGGGGGTTAACTCCCTCAACCACTACAGGTTTTTTTCTCTCTCTTAATGAATGCTCAAGGAGAGATCCGCGTAATTGTATTAGTTCGAGAGGAGAAACGTAGACGGAGAACGAGAGAGCGGAGGTTCCGGGAAGGAAAGGAGGAGGATGAATGGTGAAAGAGGGAGAAACCCTAAACGAAGGGTGACATTTAGGGTTAAAAAGACGGAGGAGGGAGAAAGAGCGAGAGGAGGGCAGGAACGTGGCGAGATTGGTTAATGGCTTTGATACGAGAAAAGGATAAGATTAATTTGCTTGTGAATCAAAGAGCAAACGAATAAGCAATTACCGGGACCGTGAGGAGTGGCTGCACGAGTGCCCTCGCTCGCTTCTTCTGCGTGTCGTTGGCGCACAATTAAAAAGCCACCCCTAGGCGGAGGAATGCGTGCGTTATGGAAATCACCATGCGGCCGCTTGAAATTTACTTTATCGCCAGGATTTCGGTGGCAGGAAATTCTCCGGGTAATTGAGGGGATCGAAATAATTGGGAGGTCGGGTTTCATCGTGAAGATAGTCTGAGATTACTTTAATTCCATGGTAAAATAGTGCTTTTATTGGACGTTTAATTGAAGTAGTACATGGAGATCTTATTATGTAGAAAAGTTTACAGGGAATCGTTCAGATTGTTCTACCATAATTTCTACTTCTTTGACACTCTATACTCTATAACGTAAATGAACTTTGCACTTTGCAGAGTATTTCATTAACATTTTACACACTTTATCGTATCTTTCCGCGCGACTGATTTTTGCTTGAACATGATTAATTTAGTAGCTTGATTGCTCTCCACTCTTTACTCTCTGAACAAATATTCATGAACGTGAACACTACGTTCCAACCTCAAACTGTTCCAATTTCACACTGCCTCATAATCCCGCAAGAATTTCGCCAACCTAATCCCAGAAAACTACCCCCATCTCGAAAACGATCTCGACCACACCTGGCGAAGGATCTTCAGCGTCCACTAGCTCCCACGATTTACAGTTGGGAGGCTAAGTATCCCAGATAACGTCGTCGAGGTCGTAAATCAGAGGGTTGGACGGGTCCGTCTCCGACGGCATGCGTGGCTGCTACGTGAGACTCTCGGTGTGTCGAAACAATAGACCACTCGACGATGCCCTCGAGGTGTGCTCTCCTCGGGTCACTCGGACTCGAGGTCGTCGCGGGCTGTTTTCACGTGGGCGTGTCCCATTAACGTGCCCGCTGGGGTTACTAATTGGTGGCTGCGTTTAATTACAGAGCCGGCGGCAACATGTGCGACGGCTCCTTCACGGAGACCCTGCGCGGTATGCAGGGTATGTCGGGTACGTCGCCTCCTGGTGGCGCGGGTGTCGGTCCCATGGGGGTTGGCCTCGGCAGCCCTCTCGGCCCGACCTCGAAGAAGCCGCAGGTGGAGCACATTAAGAGGCCGATGAACGCGTTCATGGTCTGGTCCCGGCTTCAGCGACGAAAGATCGCGCAGGAGAACCCGAAGATGCACAACAGCGAGATCTCCAAGAGGCTTGGTGAGTCTTAGCTTTCAATTCGTACAAGTTCTCTGGTAAATCGGGGCACAACTAGGGTAAAGGACCCAATTACTGACACTTTTAGCGTTGACGCTGACATTATCTTATAGTTTTGTACTTATGGACCAAAAGTATATGTTATTCTTGTTATTTATTATTCTTTAATATGTTTACTTGATGAACAAAATTTGGTGGATCTTGAAACTTCGATTTTTATGTATAAATTAATCAATTTGAAAAATATATTTCGGGATCTATTACTGACACCCCAATTACTGCCAGGTAACGTAATACTGTTTATCTCATTTTAAGGTTATATCGTCTCATGTACTTACATGAGCAACTACTGCTATGACAGTAATACCAAAATGCTTGAAACGCTTGTACCAATCACTGTCACCCAATTAATAAGTAAGAAGACTTAATGAATCGTTGAATTCGGATCTTTATTACTTTCTATGATGCTTATATTATTTAAAACATTATATTTTGTTACGTTAATAGCTTAAATATTACAATTCCTGCATTTACTTTAACGCCTTGTTTTCTCTTTCGCTAGTAAGGAAGTAATCGTTTTCACTCTCCTAACATCCGCTTAAATTTTTTATCGTTTTATCCAAGTTATCGAAGAAAAAATTAAGTGCTGTTTTTTCTATCGTATAAACAACAGTTTCAATTGTATGCTACATTTTTTTTATGCATCATTTCACAAGATTTATTCGTTACTTTACGTAAAACAGCTGAGGGTGACAGTAATCGGGTAGGTGGCAGTAATTGAGTCCTTTACCCCAGAAGGCTGGTGATTCGTCGTGGAAGATTCTTTTGTTTACTCTGTGTGTAGATACTCTTTATTTGTTCCTTTACCATGAGGAATAATTGAGCGCAATTCAGATTACCCCTGTGTGGATCATTTACCGTTAAGTAAATGCACAGGCACAGTACGATTAAACCTGCGATAATTTAACCGCGACAGCGTCATTTATAAATATTGCCTTATTCCTTAACACGCTCAACTCTCAGCCTCCCGAACACAGTTAAAATTCAGTTTATAGGCATACCAAACAGTACCCATTCAAAGAATGTGTTTCCCGTCCGATGAAACAGCAGAAGCTCGTTCGCCAGAAAGATGGGCGAGAAAGAAACGCAGCGTTAATCGTGTTTTCAACGATCAAACGGGACGATGATCCCGCTTCGAATTATATCGTTTAATCTGAAACAGCAGGCTGCGCGAGGTTCCTCGTCGCGATTCATTCCCCTTTCAAAATTCCTGGCTTTGCGCGACGGTCCGGCGGCTCGGCACACGCTCGAATTATTCGCTGCTCGCGGTGTACAGACAGGGTGTACCGAGGGAAAAAAGAAAGGTGGATAAAGACGAACGGGGACGAAGGTATTCCGGCCGGTATTTCCGTTAAATACCCGGGAATCGACAAAGCCCCGGTTCCCGCGGCTCGCCCCACGGAGCTTCTTCTTTATCCGTCATTTTCTTCCTCGCCACGGCTCTTCTACCCCCGTTTCCCGTTCCCTCGGCGACGACGAATAAGGGAAGTGCCTGCTCCCCGGCAAAAATGATGCGCGCACGCTCGAGCCCACCTCCCTCCGCCGCGGTATTCCACCCCCCGCCTCGCGTGTTCCCTCTTTCCCTCCGCCACCCCCAACCCCACCTCCGCCCCCCCCCACCTCCGCCCCCCCCCCCACCTCCGCCCCCCCCACCCCCTTTTCTCTTCTCCAGCTTGCACCCTTTGTCGAAGCGACACTTTTTCGTCGCTCTTTTACCGCCATATCCCTGGCGCTCCCGTATATTTCTGCTTCATATATACCTACAACCCCCCCCGCCAACCCCAACCCCCTTCTCGTCGCTGGCTTGTACGAGCATTTGAAAATTTCATCCTGCAACCCCGCTACACCCACCCACCCGCCTCTCTTCTTCGTGCGACTCTCCTCCATCGCGATCGCTCCTTCCTCCGCGCGATCCACCCTCCGCCACCCGCACCCCCGTCGCCGAACGACGACAAAAGGATCCGAGGAACCGATGTACTCTGCAGAGAGCACTCTCGACTCGTTCGCTGGAATCTCGCGTGGAATGCCGTGGTCCGCTTTCTTCCGTCACTCCTCTCGCGGTTTCCGGGGAGAAATGTTAACTCGCGAGAGGGTTCCGCGCTGACGCAGGGGAGCTGGGGACGCGAGAGGGTGTAACGTATTGTAGTTTGGTGGAAATAGGGTGTTTGGTCGTGAGAGGTAGTTGTTGAGGATTGTACCTTCGTTGTTTGGTTGTTTTCATTTCGCAGAAGCTTGGTAGTTTCTTGCAACTATTTACCTAACGGTCAAGATGATAACGGACGTTAGTTTGAAGCGTGTTCTTTGCTTCTTCGATGCAATATATCGTTTGCAACAATGTTTATAGAAGAATGTAAGGATTCGACGGGCATTGGTAATCTACTTGAGTCGATTAACTTGTTAAGAGCCGCTAGCGATGAAATTACACGGGGCCCGGTAGCGAGACACGTGCCCCGCTCGATTATTATTCGCGACACGCGCTGGCGCTCAGATCCAAATGCTGCACCGCAGTTGACCGAGCGTTTAGTTGTCCACGGTTTGCAGCGGAGTGCAAACTTTTTAGTTGTCCGACTAACTAGTTGAATGCACGCGCGGTTCCGATCCAACTGAACAGTCGGCCGACTGAAAGTTGACGGTGTTTGCCAAGCCTGAGCAAACGGACGGTCATGAGCTGGTATGAAGCTGCTTCTAAATGGTAATTTCAAGCTCCCTTGTTGGACGAAAATTCTGCTAGAGAATTTTTCGTCCGCCAACATCTCTTTGGAAATAAAGTAACGAATTTATCGCTTCTGAAAGCGACTTCTGCTGCAGAACGTTGTCTACAAAGTGTAGGGAAGTCTGGCCGGTCGGGATACAATTTAATTCTGAGTAGAATGCGTTGCCGGGGATAGGAATTCCTCGCCTGTAGTTAGAAACAGCCACAGCTTTCGTAGCAACCTAATATAACGTTATTGAAGACCAAATAAAATGAAGTTTACACTGTCCGACGATTCCAGGCGTGAGCGTTATTCTTGGGACGTGCATTTCTACATTTCGCCAACATTGCAGGTAGCTCTGTGGACTCGAAAAAAGAACTCGATACTCGATAACTCACGCTGTTACAGAAGAAATTAATAAATGCACTCGCATCGCAACAGCCATGGACCTTCCATCGTCCAGTACGGATTCTTACCTGTCCAAGTCGAGCTACGCTGTCGTCCAAGCCTAGAATCAATGCGACCAAACACCAGCCATAATTAATATTGCAATGAAGGTGTCAGTGCCTCGCCCAGCGTACTCTTCCGCGTCGACTCGATATGTCGCGCGAAACGCGCGTGCAATTCCGAAGGACTTCCTTTGACGCGGACGGTGCTGATGGAACGTCACCGATGCCCGCGCGTCCAATGCCAATTTTACGACGTCGATTAGCAGATGACCGGCCGCGTTTATCTTGCAGTCGGGTAGTCGGACACGTTTCACGATCCTCCCGAGCGAAAACTGTAACGGAACCGAGATTGAGGGTGCACCTAGGGAGGGTTTGCGCCGGGTAAGCGGTCCATTGGGAAATGGTCGAAGCTAATCTGGTTATTGGATGTTCCTGTAACCGACGCGTCCGTGCTTGAAAACTTCTTCGATCCTCTCTGCTCGGCGCCCTTTCTCTACTCGCCGAGAGACTCTCGTTCCTTGGAGTAGATTCGACGCGCGGGAGGGGTTGTTCAGTCTCGCCGGTCGTATTTCCAGCGAGACGACTTAGGGGTGGCTGTTAATTGAATAAGAATCGATTGGGCTGCTTGTGCATGGCGACTTGCACGCCGCGAGGCAATTTAGATTTATCCTTTGGTAAATGAATTTAGTTCATCCCTTCGTTTCTGCTCCACTCTATTACGGGATGTTTAGACTGTACCGAATTAAGTAACGCTTAGAAAATGTGAAAATAAAAGCGACAAGCTTCCGCGTCTCCCCACCGTGCCCCTCGGTTCGCCGAGATAAGCCAGAAAACGACGAATCAATTTGAAAGCCTGAGAAAGCTGGCTTGTACGCGCGAAGAAGGGAAATCGACTCGGCTCCGTTGGGGAGGGAAGCGCGCAGAAAGCGCTCGGTACCACGGCCTCGAAGGGTTAAATAGGGTTGTCCTTCGCCTCGCGGGAGGATGAATATTCTCTCTCCCTCCCTCTCTCCCCGGCGTACTCTATCCCGCTTCAACGTCGATGAGCGCGCAAAACCGACAAGTCGTTTCTTTAACGCACGCGAAAGAACCTCGGGAGGACGAAGAGAGAGGCTACGGGAACCGGGCAGAAATACTTCATTACGATGAAAGCTTCGCTCCAACCTTCTCAAGTCTCCTCCTCCCATCCCTTTCTATCTCCTCCGCCCTCGCGTTGCCTCCGCATTCCCTGTTTCACCGTGTTTGTACACACCGCGCTTACCTACACGCCGCATCCACCACCTCCTCCTCTTTGTCGATTTTCTTTCTACCTCGCCCTCCCCTCCCCCCTAACCCCCCCCCCGCCTCCCGCCTCCCGCCTCCCTCTTTCTTCCTCTTTCTTCGCTCCGTCGACGTGCCCGTGCAGGCTTCTCTGTGTGCGTGCACGCGTCCTCTCGCTCTCTGTTTTGCATTGTAAGAGTGCGTGGCGTTACTCGTGCGTTTTTACCGGGCAACAATGCGCCCGGGTATTTTAGACGATGGGCGAGGAAAAGAGGAAAAGGACGGGCACCAGCGCGCGAAGGGGAATTACGGCGATCGATGCTGGGAACGAGGCTGGATCGTCGCTTTGCGTCTGCCTGTCCCCGCGATGAGTTCTGAGTAATTGAGTCCGGCCAGCGGAATAACGTCGCGGGGATCGTTTCAGGAAGATCGTGGGGTGCTCCGACTCTCTCTCTCTCTCTCTCTCTCTTCTCGTACAAGATGCCTTCGACATATTCACCAATGGTTCCATTAGAAAAGTGCCTCACGATTAGACCACTTAGAGCGGAGTCTCTCAGCTCTGAAAACGAATATCCACGCAGCGGTGTATTTACATCTCGGTCCGCCTCGGTTTACATCTGTCGGCGTACTTCGCCAATTGTTCCCGCCGCGTCTCCGGTCGGATGCGCGACAGCGCGGGACGCAGGGTTTCCCTGAAAATTGAATTGAACACCGCGAGCAACGGCGAGGCACGAACAATAGGGGCCACGGGGCAGATTTCGGGGGCCGGTCCCCCCCGTAATCCCGAAGAAAGTGGACACACGATCGTGCCTAGGACACCGAGGGAATCTCGCGCAAGACTCGCGAAGAAAACAATTCGCGGAGGACCCCGACACTGCGCGATCCTATAGAATCGCGGAGAACAATGGCGTCGTCGCGACAAAGGAGGGAACACAAAACGCCTGCACAGAGGTACACCCGCCGCCACTCTCTCCCGTTCCTACCCTTCCTCCCTCTGTCTCTCGTTCTCTGTCTCCGCGTGATTAAAAATGATCGTCTCCCGTGCAAGCTTTAAGCTCCCGAGGCTGAAAGCTCTCTCCTCCTGCGAGCTGGATCCACGCCTATCGCTGATTCGCGGCCGACTTGCCGCGGATCGTGGCGCCGTCGATGGAGATGTCCCTGCTAAGTGGCGTAGGAGTGGTGTCCTTGGTGGGATATTCGTCGGTGTGAATTGCTTCTAATACGTATCGGGGTGTGCGACAACGTACAATCGTGTGGTTAGTAGTTTTTCTATGCTCACTGAGCGTGCAACACTTTTACACTTGGGTTAAAGGTGCGTTATTTAATTGTTCGCGTGCTGTGATACTTTGCTCGGCAAGTAGAAATTCATTGTAGAACAGATAAAAGAGCACAATTGGTTCCACGTGTGAAGGTTTCTCCTATTTGTAGAGGCTTAATTAGGACGAGTCGATTAAAGAGTCTATTAATCGTTACAAGGCAAACAGAAAATCGTGCTATAGAATAGAAATTAGCTGCCACTTTGTCGCCAGACTGGTTCTCCGTTTTGGTATCGTTTCAAGCGTCAGGTTTTCTAATTTATGCCCCATCCACGCGTCAGAAATTTTGCGCCGCGTAAATTAGCGCCCGGAGGAACGTTATCTCGATGACAGGTCCACGTGGTTCGCGTCGCTGGCGAGGAACAATACCTTGCTTATCGACCTTAACGATCTATTATTCGATATGAGAGATATGTTGGTTGTGTTAATGAGCTCCATGCACCGTAGATTAACAGGTTGCGTTATTATCCGTGTAACAGAGTAGTTTTCCTTGGTACACAAAGAATCTAATTCTAACGAGTTGTCTGGCTTCCGTTGGCAAATACGACATTATGACTAGGTGCGCGCTGTGCGAGAGAAAAATGCGAAGACGGCCGTATTAACTTGTCTGAATTCTCATTTCAAACGGGAAATGATTACGAGTTTCTCCAATTTTAGAAGCGCATTCATTTCAGATGACTGACAAGATACAGTGGAACTTGGAATATCATTTCACAGCTGCCGAGTTACATGAGAAGGCAAGCGCTGCATTTAGTTTTTCACCGGCACAGCACCAAGTATAATTTCGTTTCTCCTAGACGCGGCGATGCGTCTCCTCGCAGGCAGGAAGTTCAGGAAACGTTTTCCAATTTCCACGTTTCATTGTCGGGAACAGGCTGCCCCCAGGTAGAGTGGGTCTGCCGATCGATCGACAATGCAGCAACCGCTCCAGCGACACGCTTCGCAGTCGCTTGTTTTTTTCGATTTTATAGAAAGACCTATCCCTGGAATCAAAAAGCCTCCATTTAAAACCAATGACTGTCCCTTTTCCGAGTACCCCGATGCGAAATGCCCGATGTTTTCGTTATAAAGAAGAACCTCGTTTCTCTGAAAGTTGTCGTTAAAGCACAATCCCCTTCTCAATCGCGTTTCTCAGCATTGTTCATTATATTGTAAGTCCGGGAGAGTTCGACCACTTTTTGGAAAAGAAATTGTAGCATCGTTGTTTTTCACATTTTTGTCGTTTTGTGCACATTAAAGCAAAGCTTAAGCAATTTACAGTATATATAAATTATAGTGTGCGATTATTTCAAATATTTATTTTCATTTTCAACGAAAAACATTGGCACTGCATCTGGTCGGTCTCGCCCGCATGTCGGGGTTAGTCCACCCACTAAGGATAATCAAGGGAGCGATCGACCACCTTATCAAAAAAAAATTAAAAACGAATACATACGTATTGTTGGCGTTACACCGTAATTATATGCATATTATATCCGCAATATCGGAAGAGTGTAAATAAACTTACCTGTTTTTCAAATATCACCACCACTGTAACTTGGTCTAAAAACTTTCAGCCTCGCATAAAGCCTTAACTGTATCTTATAATTCAAATATGGATTTGTGACAATGATCAATGTGAGATAAACAACAAGCGCCTTCATTTCTTTTGTGTCAATGACACACAGTGCCCTATCTTGCGTCAGTCTTAAAATATCAACACTGGCCGGACTCTCCCGGTGGTCGAATTATCCCGGACTTACCCTATTCCAAGCATCCCTCAAGATTTTGTCCACGTGTTACGTTTTGTCTAAGAATGAGAGGTGCAGCAAAATATTTATCAGACGGAAATATCTACGCCGAATAATTAACGATCTAAAAACCCCCAGGGGTGGTTCTTCCCCTTGGACTCGAAAGCCCAAACACGCGGGAACATTCAGTAAACCAGACATTGACGCGCGCGCGCAGGACGCCCCATTCTTCCGACAACGAAGACACGCGGGAGAAAGGGTAGAAGAAAATGCAGAGATAAGGGACAAAACGAGGAAGCAGAGGAGAAAAAAACAGTGGCCCGGTAGTAGCGGCGGTAGTAGCCCAGTTTTCCCCTGGGTGACAATGAAGACGAGTAAAAAAAGGAGGGGCACGAAGGGGTGGAAAGGCAGCCAGCGGCTTGGTAGCAGCGGACTAATACCGGGCTGCCTTCAGAAATAGTAATGCCGTGGCAATAGCTCGTCGGTGGTGTGGTAAAAGCCGCACTGGCAATGGCTCCTCCGTCGCCATGGCTGTCCTCTCCGCCTTCCGGTTCCTCTTTCCACAGCCTTCAGTTCTCTCCTTCGACCCCCAATCCCCCCCCCCCCGTCCATTAATTAACAGGCTTTGTACTTTTAAACGATGTTAAATAAACGGCATTGTCCGCCAGCGAAAGGACTGAAAAGCAGGCGCCATTGTGCTTTAAGCTCGGTCCTCATCGTCGTCGTCGACGTCGACGTCGACGTCCTCGTCGTGGTCGTGGCCCCCCTCCGAAAGCACGGAAAGAGAAGGAAGGAGTACTGGCCGAGAATACCTACCTACTAATACCGTCGGTGCTGGCAAGCCATTGTTCTAAACAAATACGCCGTCCCACCCCCGAGACCAACCTCCCCCCCCCCCCCCCCGTTCGCCCCGTCCTTCCACCCCGGCCCTTGTTCCTCCGTGCCACCTGCCTTTTAGACGGGAAAGCGTGTATCGATTGGATAGGCTATAATGTAAATAGCGGCGAAGGAAACCCCCTTTTCGTCGGTTCGTTGCACGTGCGACCGAACGTCCTCGAGGATCGATCGACGCTCCCGTCAAACTTGCTTCTTGGGATCGAGGAGGTCGGCGGGGGTTGGTCCGCGGGGTGGACAATTGAAATAGTAGATTCGGGGGCAAAGGGGGTTCGGCGGAGGAGTCATTCGCCGAAGGAGAAACGAAAGTGCGAGCAGTGGTTGCAGTGGATTAACCGATCGTTGCTGATTCTTATTGTAGATCCGGCGTATGCTAGTGATGCTCAAAATGGGGTGCTCATCTCTGTAGCAAACTGTACCGAGAATGCCTTGGAAAGGGATTAAGAATGGTCCAACACCAACCACTCGAGACTCGAATGTGTTATCAGCGCTCCGCATTGTCCCGGAAGACAAAAATCTCGGATTCCGTGTTTCCTCCTCTTTCTCCCTCTGCCTCCCGACGTTCCTGGAAGAGTTCATTGTGAAGCACCACGTGTCCGTATTGTTTAGCTCGCTCTACTCCTTTCTTCCCTTTCTCGGTGCGCTCCACTATACCAAGCAACTCTTTCCATTGTTGTTGCCTGCTGTCAGCAACAATAACGAGGAGAGTAAAAGATCCATCGGGTGAACGTGAATCCCATCCTCTCTCCCGGGCTCGTATCTGCTCCGGTGCGCCTCGAATTTCCGCTAGTGTATCTCCTCCTCTGTATCGAGAACTTTCATCTCCCTTGAGCGATTCCTCTCGCTTCTGTGTCCTCTGGAACGCGCTCGTTCTTGATATCACTCTCCCCCCGCCTCTTGGCCCGATTTTTCCTTCTCTTGGATCCGCCTTCGTTTAATTCTAACTCTAAGTGGAAGCTTTGGTGATCCGAAACTTTGTCAAATCTTGAAACACCGGAGAAATGATCCCCTTTATGAGTTCTACTCGCCATCGCGGCAACGTTACACAACCCCAATCAGCACCAAAGATCTAACGTTCCTATCGCTAATCAAACTTATCAAATATCATCCAATCGAAGCTTCGTAGAGCTTCCTGCACCCTTAAGTACACGGTATCAAAGATCGACGCCGAAAGACGGCCGGCGTCTCGACGTCGGCAGGCATTGTTCCACCGCGAGGTTGGGTGCAACCTCTGCGACCTTTGTCTCGTCGCTGGAGCCGCGAAGAACGGACTTCACGCGGTCTCAGCGTCGGCTTCGCCGTCGTCGTCGACGTCGTTCCGCAGTGGCGTCGTTTTAAACCGAGCTCCGTTTCCAGGATGCCAGCGCCTCGCGCTTTGTGTCCGCACAGCCGCAGCCAGCAGCCCAACAAGTGGTAATTAATTCTCCGGGGAAACAATCGACCTGCTACCGCTGAAGGAACAACCACGCCAAAGGGGAGAGAGAAGGGTGCGGGACGTGGAAGCGTTTTGCCGCGAAAACATTGGTTGTTTCGCGCAAACGACTCCCTTTTCTGCGCCGCGTCCTCCCTTCGAGGCAACCCGCTCGCTCGTAAAACAGTTTAAACGTGAAATTCTGTTGTTCGAAACGTGGCCTGGCATGCCGTGCCGACGCTCCTACGTCTCTGCTTTGTTCCGGGCAAGTTTCGGTACAGCTCAGGTAGTTTCTCCGTGCACGGGCTCCCGAATTTAAATGAATTCGCGGTAGAATAGCAGATTCGAATAGCGTTCAGCAAGGGGGCGTTGGATTTTTTTGCTATTCCACAGTGTTTTATTAACTGCTGTTTCATATCAGAGCCTCGTTAGGAGGATATTTACGATTCGTCGAGCCGTGCACTTGACAAGTGTTAATCCTTGGGTCCTGCAGGTTCGAGGAGGCAAAAGTAACAGGTTTCTTTTGTGCATCGATGTATTTACTTCTCTAGAATAACTCTACGCGTTAGAAGTTTCTTGAATAACTTATTCGAGATGTACAACTTGGACGCAGGCTTCAGAATGCATCTACTACTCTCGGATAATCTAAGAAGTTTGTGGTGAAAGATGTAATATATTCTGCCTGACTCCAAAAGCTACGTGCTCCATTTGACTATCTGTACATTTCATTCCCGTTCTACTTGATGTAATTCCACAAAAAACTGCTTTTGCCTTGTAGGATTCTTTTTAGACACGATCCTACAAGAGCTACGAAAAGTTAACCGAGAATTCATAACTAGATTCTTCTGTGCTTTCCGATTGCAGTCGATTCGTAATCTGGATGTTTTCCAAGTAACCGCGATCGCTGCGAGGAGAGAACAATCGTATCTACCGAGTGATACAGAGATCGAGCCGGGGGTTCCACGAAGGAAAATAAAAACGCAATTTTCCGCGCGGACGATCGCGGACAAGGCGGATTTAAATGAGGCGCGATTACGGCTCGTCGATAATTCAGCCATAACGGCTGGTTCTGCCGGCGGTGGCAGACAACACGGCCGTTTCACCGTGTAAACACAGCGTTCGGATGCCTTTTATACTCATTGATCGAACGCGTTATCCAAGTGCCTATCGTTCGTTTGCAAACTGCTTTATACGGGCCGCAAACGCGCGGTTCAGAGAGCCACCCGGTCGCGACGCGTCGCTCTTCTTGCGTCGAGCGACTGCAAAAGTCTTGTGTAACCGTGTTTGTTGATGAACGATCGCTATGCTGGCCATCCAAGACTCATTCTGCAGTCGAGAATATATAAAAAATGCAGAGCAAAGTTTTTCTCGAATTTTATTTCGTTTGGTTAAATTGTTACTATTATAGGGGAGAGTTAACAATATCATACTGGTCACCTAAATTGTACCTCATCAATTTCTCAGTAATTAATGAATATAAACAACATCTGATGATAAAAATATCAAGTAAATGCGAAATAAGAAATAGAAGCAAAACCGTTTGAGGTTACACCCTATTTTGTGCGTGCTATAAACATTTTAAAATATCAGATATGATTGATGTAACTTTTTATCAGTTTATTTTAGCTAATACTAATCAAACAATGCAATTTTGTCCTGTATTTTTGTATTTTTCTAAAAGCAGGTTTAATGTAGAATATTTTACATTCATTTTAAGTACATATTACATTCATTATAAATTTTAAATTGATATTTACAAATAAATTGACCATGTTTCCTAAATCGTACCACTACAATCGTACCAGTAGGATTTTGCAACTCGTATGTTATATAGGTTATGTACATATATCATATTCATAGGTTATTGTGCCCTGTGTGTGATCTATATGCATATGTATATGTAACTATATAATAATCATTACTTTATGTTGAATATTTTCTACTCTATTTGTTATTGATACTATTTTTAGTGGAGGTACGATTTAGGAGACCGATTGTCTAAATCGTACATTTTACAGTATGTGACAAAACGATTAAGAACAAATTAATTTACTCTGAACATAACGTTAAGCGTATAATAGTAGGTTCCTATAAGATCAAGCTACAATATCCAATAGTCATTTGCGTTCGAATTAGTACCAAATATGAAATATAACATAAAATGTCTTAAGTGGTACGATATAGGCAACCCTCCCCTACATACCAAATTTTTATGAAAGCAGAAAGGTTGCTTCCTCAACGTGCTATATTTCCACTGTCCTCGGTAGTTTTAGTTTTGTAAAAAAAAAATTCAAGTGATTCAGCGAAACCAAGACACTCAAGCACTCGAACTCGTTAATTCGCCGATTCTAACTAACGAAACGACTCATTGTTCCAGGCGCTGAATGGAAGCTCCTGACGGAGGACGAGAAACGGCCGTTCATCGATCAGGCGAAGAGGTTAAGGGCGCAGCACATGAAGGAACACCCCGATTACAAGTACAGGCCTAGAAGAAAGCCGAAAACTTTGCGGAAGGAAGGCTACCCCTACAGCATTCCATACCCTAGCGTGCCCATGGATGCGCTTCGAGCTGGTGAGGCAACCTTTTCACCCACTAAAATTAGTAGAATTCAGTAGTGGTCTGCTAGAATCTAAAATTTATTAAAATAGTGAAAACCGAATCGTAACATGCAGGGGGTAGCTTCTTTTATCAGTACCCCTGAGGGACCACTTGATTTTCTTCATTATTCCAACACTTTCTTTTGAGCTTCCCACGCTTCCCAAA
This sequence comes from Andrena bucephala, assembly GCA_947577245.1. Lineage (NCBI taxonomy): Eukaryota > Metazoa > Arthropoda > Insecta > Hymenoptera > Andrenidae > Andrena > Andrena bucephala. The sequence continues at coordinate 93,638,829 of OX387715.1, read as the reverse complement.
AACATTCCACTTCTCTCATGGAAGCACATACTTGAAATTTAAATTCTTCCTGGATTTTCTCAAGACCACGGTCACCAGAGGTTCTTAAGTCCCGTTTAATTGTTTCTCCCGCGACGGTTCGCCCGCGGTCGCGATACCAGAGAGACAATACGATTATGGTACGAAAAGACAAGGGCGGAATCGATTCCTGTGGATCCAAAGGGACTGCCACGGAGAGAAGGTGTGTGTTGCGCGAGTTGCGGCCGAGCACAATGGGGAAAGAACAGTTCGTCTGGTATGGCTTTGATATTCTTATCTTTTCGGCTCGCGTTTCAGCCGCATTGTTGCCTGGCGATGCCCCCGGGAATCCGTGGTCGGAAGTCTTATAATGGCGATTTCTTCGAGGTCCCGCCCGACTCTCGTTTCCTCTGCCATTTTCTCCAGCGGTCTCGTTAATGGTTCGCGCGTCGCTCGCTGCGCGTCAAAGGCCTGCGTTGCGCCGCCGTATTTTCCCGGTTTTCGTCATCCAGTTATCGGCACGAGTGCCCGATGCACTTGGGCAAACAGTCGGCCGACTAACACCTGCGTTTCGACCGCACCGCATTCATCAATGTCGTCGCGTTTGGTCAGCTCCGCCGACAGGCGTCTGTCTGTTCATGACCATCCTCCACTACTTCGCGATCAAGCGGCTAGCGCGTAGCCGTCTGACGAACGTATCACATTTTATCCACCGCGCATTCTCCAGCAAAATTTTCTGCGCTTCAAGAAATATGAAAGAGCTGAGTCGTGTAGCTTATTTAATTGGCCATTTAGAGATCGATCGTCCAGAAGCAATTATAACTTTAGTTATCTACAGAGGGATTCCTGTTTGGGTATAATTCCAGAAAGCTTTAGAAATTCTTCGGAACGGTGTATCCGTCGTTCATTCGCGATCCCTCCGCTATGGTACCCCGTGCCATAACAGGACAAAATTATTAATTCCCGCAATGGCAACGGCCCGATTAAAGCTAGAATTTATCACGCCGCCCACGCGACACCGCGAAACTCCCCGATCGGTGATCGGTAATCCTCGATTTATCGGTCGTATTCTACGTCCTCCCGTCTTACCTTTTTACTCCCTCCTTTATTTCCTCTCTACTTCGTGCTCTTTCTACTTTCGCGCGACATGGTTTGTCTCCCGAGTTCCTTTCAAGCTGGCAGAAAGAAATTCGCAAATTATGGTTAGTACGTGACGCTGCGGAAGCGCCTTAGAATCGAAATTGCTACAAATATGCAGATTCAGTTTTTTAAGTTCCGCAGATCCTGCGGACGTTTTGTCATCGTTCGAAATATCTTGTTAGCCAGTGCACATGGCGGCTCACGGGGGCGAGAAAGGGGCCACGTGAACTCTGAGATCGCGATAAGGGAATCAGCTACCGATTCTACTCCCTTTTCTCTCTCTCCCACCTTCTTCTGCTACATAAACCCTTTTTTCTCCTTCTCCGTTGGCTGGCCAGGTTGGCGAGCACGTCCTCGCACGGTGGCACGCGCATAAGACAAGTGCGTGGGTGGCTGGGATAAATTATCGGCTTAGGCTGGAATTTCTGACCGCGGTTTCCGCTCGCGCAGATAGCGAGCCGCGAGCTTAAGGACGTAAGTTAAGGGGGAACGCCGATTCTACTTTCGGCCCCGTTTTCTACTTACATCCTTCCTTATTCGTATTAAATGGTGTTGCTGCCTCGAGACACATTTCTGTCCAGTTATTCGAAAGGTTGCAAACGTGGACTTTGCAGACACTTCTACGTGTGTATATAGTTGCGTAAGTGTTCCCCACATCCCTTCTGCGCTTGATACCACTTTTCTGCACAATAGTATTCTATACTCTTGCATATCTTGCAGCAGTTGTCCTTATATTAAAGTAATATCTATCGAATCTGCCACCTACTGGGGGATGTCGTTACTATCGACCAAGCTACATTATTGCGCGAAGGCAGAGAAAGTATGCAGATGGAATTCGCGTGCTTTCCATCGAAATCGAGAACGATAGTGGCGCGACAGTGCTCGTGCAAACTCTTCAAATCTCTCCTCCGATCGCCCTCAAACGTGTCCCTCGTTTTTTTTTCCCTTCAACCATGGATTTATAACGCGCCCGCGGGCGGTCACGTGCTTCCGTCGAGTGCGCCCCGGGCGCAATCGCGCGCGAGCTGGCGCGTAATAGCGCGGGGGCTAAGACAATTCGATAAATAATGGGCAAGCGACATGTTTATGCTCTCGCGTGCATACACCCAATGAATCGTCGACACGAAGCGCTGCCCTTCCGCGCCCAAGGGAATTATTCGACGATATATCTCGAGCCGTTCGGGGCTCGATACCGAGGTCGAGACACTGGCTGGCGCGACGCCTTTTGACCCGTGTTTCTCGAAAAGAAACGCAGAACTCATCGCGTGACTACTCGATTCTTTCAATCGTAATCTCACATCGCGAGCGCATCTCTGGCTACACCTTGCATGCAGTTTCTCCGGTACAAATTGTCGAAGTCCAGCGAAAAGCGAAAGGCGAGCAATTTTAGCGATCCGAGGACACGGAACGAAACCAATCACCCGGAATCTCGATAAATTCGTCGGATTCGAAATATTCCGGTCGCGGCATCGATTTCGCGCCAACTATTTGTTGCCGTGCGACAGCTAAATGGAAATTTCGTGCATCGAATATTCGTTCGCCGCCCGTCACCCCCTTGGACACCCCTCCGCCCGTGCCTCCCCCATCCGCCATTCACCGTCATAATTTCGCGCGATTGTTCCGACGCTCGCCTCCGTTTTTCTTTAACTCGCCCGCGCCGGAGAAATTCAGAATTACGTAATCCAGTACGAGGCGGGAAACAATGAAGACAATGGGGAGGCCGGAACGTCAAACAAATCTGTGCAAACCGAACGGGCAAGGGGTCCGTGAGCCGCGCGCCCGATTCATCGAACATCTGTTCCCGTGATTTCGCGGGGAGACTTTACGACGAACGGTGATAAGGGACGAGGCGATCGAATCCGACAGATGCCGATTTTGTAATTAAAACGCGCCTGACTCCGATTGACACTGACGATCCCGCGAAAGGGGAGTCGGTCAATTGGCTCCGATAATGGGCACTCGCGCGATCAGTGACGTAATACTACGTCTTTCACTTTGTAGAAGTTAGAGCATCGACTGTGTCGGTACACATTCGACTGTTTAAAAATTGAAAGTCGCTATTACGCTACTACCATGCTCCTTTAATGGGAAAGCTGACTAAAGCTGCCTGCAACTTTTTCCCACCTGTCACGACACCAGCAGCACACGCGCCACTTGTTATCGGTGTATTTAAATTATTTTATTTTACTTCTTATTTTCTATTTCTATACTAAGTGCATGTATCTATAATTATTATTGTTATTATTAGTAGCTGTTATTAATTACGTACATGTGAAAAATAAATTTTATCTTTTGGGTTATAGGATGACCGTACCTAATATCGCCTAGCAAAAGTTAAATCGCTGTCAATTGAAAAATAATTGATATTTTTGCATGTAATTCGTTTCAAAGTAAAGAGAAATTATTCATCTTTCATGTAGCATAAGTTAGAATCGTTGAAACTTACAAATTTTTAATTAGGAATTAAAGAACGTAAGGCATGTAAATATCCGGTCCTGAAAAAAGTGTACCCTAATATCCTCTACTCAAGAAATATTGATTAATTCATGTATGTAGGGTATACTCGGGTAAGTCCGTGATAGTTTTAGAATTTTGTCTATTAACTGCTAATATTTACATATTCTAAAAGTGAGTCTGGGGTATAATGATAGGTCAGACATCAGAGAAACAAATAATAGGTTAACAGAAATTTACTAAGTATATTTAATTGAAAATATACAAAATTAAGGTGTCATGACATACTCTAGTTACTCCGTGATAGTACTCTGATAACTCTGTGACAGTACTCGCTAGCCCGCGATATGGCTATCAGCTAGTTTTTTTTATATTATTTTACATTATTTCATATTATTTTATATTATTGTTATTTTGTGTATAATTAATCGTTTCATGATCGTTAGATGTCTGAGACGTAAGGAAACATGGTATCTGGTATTTGCCATCAGAATTTCTCAAACAGCACAATCAGGAACGCAGGTTCGGGCGCACGAAATATAAGAATTTAGTCACTTTTCATAAGCAAAAATAACAGTGATGCCTTATTGTATGTTAATTTCAAGAGTAAGACTTGTTAAAGTGTCATTTTACCATCACTTACCAGCAGTTTGAACTTTCCATTTATCTTCTAAAGCACATATAATACATAATCAACGGCTCGTCCACAACTAGCACGAAAAATTTCACGAACAATGCGTTGCTGGAACAAAATGCTCTCTCACTCTATCACACTAACTTCAATTGACTAATTATTTTACCACAACATAAACTAGAAGATCAACGCCGTCTGTTAGTTTTTGTTACATCTAAATTGAGTCAGACAATTTCGAGTTACAGATAAATGGAAAAGTATCACGGAGTAACCTGTACCACGAACTTATCCGAGTTCACCCTATGAGTTTTTAAAGTCATTTTCACACGTGCTTTTATTATTTACTTCTCTATAAATGTTTTTCTACCCATTCTTGACTTTATTTTTATTACAAAATTATAGAAATAGGATGTTTAAAATATTTTATTTTTTACGTACGGGTGTACATATTGATCAAATGAAGTTTATTTCGATCGCTCCGCACATTTTGTGACCCCACCTGTAACAAACATTCCATCGAAACCATTGCTCTTCGGTAGGCGGTATTGAAAACTCGCATACTGCTAAAAGAAAAACGCTATTTTCATTACGAAAAATATTTGAATCGATTTCATTCCTACAGTACATCATTACTTAGGTATTTCTAGTAGATATTCTTGCATTCACAGAATCATTAGAGTTACCTCCTCCGAATGTGATGTAAAATTGTGGCAATCCAATAAATTTTTACACAATTTCTAAAATACTTCCGTTCCTGTAATTATTGATCACATGGCGCTGCAATTACAGTATTCCTACGTATGTTTAGGTACTAATTCAGTGCATAACCGATTAATTTTAGTGCTTATTTTGCGAGTTATAGCGAGTGGCGATATTAGGATCATCGGCGATATTAAGTACGGTCACCCTAAAGACGTCAAACCTGGTAAAAGAAGAAAAAGTTATTAGAAGTCAACTGTAACATAAAAATATTTCAAACATTTTATAATATTTTACAATTTTCTCCTATTGCTGACATTTTAATTTTGAAACCAACAGTCAGCAAAGTTACATGTGGCGCCCTCTGCTTCCCCATTCGCTCCCTTATCTTTTTACCTTTTTTCGTAGCGACGATGGGTGTCCAATTATCGGAAGTATTGTGCCAGGCTCTTAACAGGGAATAGTAACACAGGTATAAGTGAAAGCTTCCTGCGCGAATAATGAGAATACCACGGGATAGAAGGAATTCAGCTGCTTTCGAATGGGGGAAAAAAAAAGAACGTGAACACTCCGCTGCTAATTCCATAGAGCGAAGGCCGCAGGACGCGCCGGTTACAAAATCGCGATTAATAATCGGATGCGCGTGAATTCCTCGTTGCCGGTCATAAATCTCGCCGCCAATCATCCACGGCCTTCTTCCGCGGACCGGCCAGCGACGTTTCTTCGTCACCGTGCAGATCCACGACGCGCCGACAATGGCACGGCTCCGTAGCTATAGGCATTCTTTCGCCGCGTTTCCGTCGTTCGACGACGATGATCGATAAGCCGGCGCTTTCTTACGCGCGGCCCCCCCAACGATATTAATCTCGACGAAAACGCTCGTTTGTTCGGTTAATCATTGGCATTGTCGATCGTCGGGTGGCTGAAATCGAAGATGAAGGAACGATCGGTTCCGCCGATTGCGGCATTGTCCGCCACCGGCGCGGCACGTTTACGGAAAACCGGCCGCTTTTGTCTCGCGCTCGACGCGCGCATTTTCAGCTCGGTGTGGGTGGCTTTTAGGAAATTCTCTCAGGTTAAAGACTAGGATTCGGAGAATAATTTAAATAAATTAAAGGGTGATTCGCTGCTAACTCGATGGAGTGACAAGCTAATACTTGGAGTAATTTTAATAGGTTTCATCGAAACTTTAACGAACAGTTTATTAATTATTTCCCCAGTGCAAGTTTCCATCGTCAAGCTTTCTCATAACCCTTTAAATACTCTGTTGCAGGGATGGCTGGGAGCATGGGCCAGGCTGGAATGGGTTCGTACTACGGTCCCGCGGCAGCTTACGGTTCACTTTCCGCGGCTAGCATGGCCGCAGCCGCGGCCGCGGCTGCACAACAGTCTGCTGCGGCGATGTCCGCAGGTCTCGCGGCACCTGCTCAGGTGAGTCAACGTTTTTTTTTTTATCAACAAACACCAGTTTCCCCCAGCGAGAACCATTTACAATATTCCCGACGCTTCATCCTGCGCAACCCCTCAGCTTCGCTAGCCCGGAACACGTCCAGCGCGTCTGCAAAAGGCTGCTGGCTATCTCGAAATCGGTCGCGTCACGATTTCCATATCAATCACGATCACTGTTCGCGACACGAGGCGAAACGAAAGTTGGACGCCGCGTGTGGCTCGCGTTTTCCTCCTTGAACGAATGCCAGCGATGCTCGACGGCACGGTGGAACAGTGGTTTAGATGACTGCGACAAAGCGGGCGGAGTCGCGCGGAATTCTAATTACGCATTGTTAAGCGAGCGTCGCGTTAGAAGTTTGCGGTGCGCTCGGATTCGGGGCACGTTGCGTTTCCCTGCGGAGGCACGTTATTCTTGCACAATCGGTAGCTTACGGTACCGTTGCGCCGTGGAAAATGGGAAAGCCGCGTGGTGCTTCCGTTGACGAATACCATTCGACGCTCTTCTTTTCAAACACAACGCGTAGAAATGCATAGCCAGTTTCTTAAGTCCTGAAGACTATTGCATGCCACTACAATAATCCGGACTTCTGAATAAATTGATTCCTTGGCGACAGGTTGCTTTCACGAATATTCGTAGAAATGTGTAAATAGGGAGGACACCAGTTTCACGGTAGAACTTTTGCTGGCCGATGCGGACGATTCCGCGTGGATTGAAAGAGCATCGCGGGGACGACAATGCGCGATTCAATTAGGAAAGGGAGTCGATCCACCGAGAAGGGTGAGCATCGACGACTGCGATTTGTCAGGGACGAAAAATGCGTGAGACACGGTCGCTGGAACGGGCGTTATCGAGATGGCGGAGGAAAAGAGCCACCCACGCGGTTATTTCTTTCGTGTCCCTATTCAGCGGAATTTGACGTCGAGAGACCCGATCGGGGGATTCTCGAGATTTATCGCTGTATTCGCGCGTCTCTTCGGGATCGCCTTTCCCCGACCAGCAAAGTTTTATTAACCCCTCATTCGAACGCGAATCCTCTCGTTTGTCTGGAAATAAATATCGCGTAGTTTCGAGCTCGGCGATATTTCCAACTTAGTTTAGAATTTTCCAAGAGGATCGGCAAAACGAATACTGAATTAACGACACAACAAACCATGAAAGCAGAATTTCAATTCACTGTCAATCAAAGAAGCATGACTAAATGTCGCCGGAATCAGGCAAGGGGGACGCCCGCTGCTCCACTTACCCCGAAGTGCAACACAAATTCCCAAACATCCCCAGAAAATCATCCGCGCGGAAACTCCAAACAGACTCAAGGGTGGCTCGGTTCGCTCGTCGATCGCCGTTCGAACGTGCGCCTCCTCTGCGCTCCGAAACGCTCGCTAGATCGTCCGTGGGGTCCGAGGGGGGGGGCGCGGGGGCTCGGGAGGAGGGTTAGGGGAGAAAAAAAGGGGAGATAGATCGCTGATGAGAAGCAGCAGGAGCAGCGGCGAGAGGTGGATATAGGAAAGAGGAGAAAGAAGAGGAGGACGATGCGGAGGACGCGAGAGCGTAGGTACGTTTCATTCGTTGTCGCAACAAAGGAGCCCCCGGGTGGCTTCGCAAACAGAAACCGGAGACCGTGGTCTGTGTATGAATTTCCGCAGCTGGGTACGGGAGACAAACAGATAGCTAGTTATTTCTGCATTCAACGGCTGAATGGCCGACGCGTCTGGAACGACGCACCGACGCGATACAGCCGCGACTATTATTGGCGAGCCAGCGAGCACGAGCGAAGAATTCCAACGCGGTGCTGTTATCATCGTCCCTTGGGACGAAACCGGCATGGTCATCGCCGTCGCGGGACCGTCATTGCCTGGCTGTCCATTTAAGACGGTAGGATCCATGGCGACTCGAACGACGAAGAAGGAACTTGGCGTTAGGGCTTGGTTCTCCAGGACAAAGTTCACGTTAGACACTGCTCCGAGTTTCCGAGCAGACTCCGAGGAAACTCCTCGAAAAACTGGCTAGAATAATTGCAACTGGTGCCAAAGCGTGCTGCACCTCGACGGATGAACTCCGCGACCACCCAAGTGGAACAGTGGTGGCTGTATGAAAAACGCCAGTTGCGTTCTTCCTCGTCGTGGTCTAGCCCTCGCCTAGCAAGACTTAATTATCCTGCACCACCACGGTGTCGCCGTTCAAGCGTACAATAACGCGCGCCGTGCCGTTTCTCTTCTGTTTTCATTCACAAAAGCGCCTATTCTCCGCGCTGCCATGTGTCGTCAGAGGCGAAGGGACGAGCAGAGAGGAGCGAGCGAAACGCGTGGAATGTCTTTGGCTACGGGCACACTTTATTCTTGAAATGGCTTCTCCCCGACCAGGAAGCTTGGCCGGAGAAAGAAACTCGACCGGGGGTCATTGTTGCACCGGCTCCTCGATATTTCACCTACATCGCGTCCTTAAGGATTCGTTATTGAGTCACGTCGCCACGGAAGGTCCAGTCGATTGAAGCGCGGATTTTGTTCATGCAATTTATGTGCGCCCTGGCCACCCCCCTAGCGCAGCTTCCAGCAACTTCCTCGGGGGAGTAATCTCTCTTGCTGGTACTCTGAAAGTTTGCTGGGCTAGCTCCTGTTCGCTGGGAACCTTGTAACGATTCCGATGCTGGCTGGTCCGCGTTGCGTAACCTCGGTTCACTTTGCTCTCGATGAGGAATGGAGATTGGGCAGACGACGCTGTGGGCAGAAATAGTCACGTTTCGAAACTGTATTTTGTGAGAAGATTTCAAGTCCTCGGTGTTGTAGCTAATAGCTACTGTCCCCGTGGCGCGGGGGACGCGGATGTGGGTGAACGAATGGGATAACTCCTCGGGGATAGAATATTTCTGAAGACAAGTTGCGCGCAAACGATGGCAACTGTTGGCGAGGTTGAAAGAAACGGGCTCGCACGGGGATATATGTCGAGGACACCGCGAGCCTTGACCGCTAAACCGAACGGCTAATAACACCTGGACATCTGTAATTCTATAAATAGCCCGGAACCTCGTGTTCCCATCGGGCGGACAAAGGGCGGTGGAATGCAGGGGAACACTTAATTTCCGGATCCATCGCGGCGAGGTGTCCGATTCGCGGGGCCTCGCAGGCGGATTTTGAGGCGAGAGGAACCGAGCGGTAATCAATTGGACGTAGCCGGGAGGAGAGACGAGCGAGGCGGCTAAGACTGGATGTAAATCATCCGGACAAAGCCGCTTAACGATCCGACAAAGGGTCCCGCGCTCGTCCACGAATTATAGAATCGGGAATACGTGCTCCTCCCGCGGGGCCCTTTCTCGCCTTTTTAAGTATCGTCGCGGCTGCACGCGGGCGGGGACCGTCCACCTCGGGGCTCGCGGCGATTTTAGGCGGGACAACGTCACGAAATTTATAGCCATTGGCAGCTTTGTCCTCCTGGATAGAACAAATCTTCGAGAGGGCCCAGAAAGTGGCCGTCGCGGATCCGCCGATTTCGCGATTTGCGAGCCGAACCGAGTCGAATGATACCCCTTTTGGCGTCCTTCCTTTGTGGCACGCTCGGGTAGCTCCTTTTTTTTCCCCCAACACGAATGAACCTAACCCATACGAATATCGTATGGATTTATTATAATTGATTGGCGAACGGGTTACGGTGACAGAGGTTCCATTAGCTCGAAACGGAGGAGCGGGATGCGAAGCGGGACGGGGAGAAGGTGAATGCTTAGAATGGTACCGTTCGTCTTGGATAAATTTAGATTCCGTTCTTCCATTCAGTCGCGCATAATTACCTTGTATTCAGTGCAACCGGAGTTCGCAGAAGGCGGGGGTCTTTTCCTATTTTGCGAAGCTGCTCCAGCCGCGAACCCACGCAACCACCTATGACTGTGCTAACAGCGTTCGCAGTTAAAAAATCTTCAATCACCTCGAGCATAAAAATTAAGAGGCGCGTAGTTGCAAGCGACTCTAGTCAACCCCACCGTTACTCTTCGATGTTGCAGGTGGTGAGCTCGATGGACGCGATGAAGTACTCGATGGAGGCCGACAAGTACCGCGCGGCGTACATGCCGCCGAGCACCCTGGCGATGAGCATGTACTCGGACCCGAAGTACCTCGACTCCAGTCCGAAGTCGTACCTGGACCGTAGTTACCTGGACTCGGCGAAGGCGTACTTCGAGCAGTCGAAGCTCTACATGGACCAGAAGCCCTCTATAGCCGACTACAACCGACCCAGCTACGAGCACAAGCTCTACGAGGAATCCAGCCCCGGCAGCGTGGTCGGCGGCGGTGGCTCGACGAGGTCGCCAGCGGCGGAGTCGCCAGACATGAGCAAACAGCACGAGAGGACCGAGCAGGGCTCGTCCAGCGCCAGCTCCACGTCCACGTCCTCGGCTGCTAGCCCCGGGGCGAGTCTACCCGCCTACTATCCTGGCCCCGTTCAGAGTAGCGGCCTGCTGGGACCACAGATGGGCCAGTACACCGGCTACCAAACCGCCCCGGCACCTGGCAACGAGTCCTTCCGACGACCCTTGACTGTCATCTTCTGACCCGATCGAACGTAGCTCTGATCCATCTTCGAGGAGCAGTTGCCCTGAGTCCAGTCCGAAAGTGCGACGTTCTGGCGGTGTTCGGGTATGAAACGTGTCCTCGTCGTCGAAGACCTGCAGAAAGGAACCAGGCTTCACAGCAGCAAGGAAACTGTTGATGTGCCGTGTTCTTGAAAACGATGAGGCATTAGGGAGGGTTCCTTGTTCTTGTTTGCGGACACCATGGATGTTTTATTGCGGTTGGAATGGTAGTTGTTGAATATGGAATAAAGTTACAACAGTGGAATAGCCAGCAAATGGTAGTTTGAGGATAAATGTTTGACTGGAAGTAAAAGGTAGGCTCAAACCCTGATACAAGTCTGCTCTTTTCACAAGATTCATTAAATCGGAACGTTGGTACAGAGTGATTAAAGAAAGTGTCGCTAGATAGCCTCCCGTTGTAGATCGTGAAAATGAGATAAAGAATCTCCCTGACACCTTGAGAATCGAACCCATCGAGGAACACCGGAAAGAACGAGCACCTCGTCACTGGGCCCAGCAGCGATGGAACGCGTTCGCCCCCGTTGCGGGGTGATAATAGGGCCAGCAACGGTGCAGATCGTTGAGAGTAACAACGAAATCGGAACGCTTCAGTTCTACCCCATCCCTGGGCGCCCAGGCGCCTGACTTTTATTTATCACATAGCTTTCGCCTGTCCGGGCGAAATTATAAACATTTGTACATAGTCCCCGTGTACATAGCGTAGCAAGGATTGTTATCGCGCACCACGCTCGAAAACGGTTTTCCTTCAGCCCCGTTCCCTTTCTTCCCTCTTAACCCGAGGACGCGAAGAAGGCCACCCCACACACCTGACCCGTTTCGACTCAGTGGCACAGGACACCTTCTACTTCGATTCCTGCTTCGACCAGTCGAAAGCACAAGTAAGACACCGGTCCCTTACCCGTAGCCTTAGAAACTAAGTCCCTGGTGTTTCGTTCTCGAACGTGCTCGCAGGTTGGTAGAGAATTCTCGCGCGACAGACACCCTGAAAAGGAGAACGCGTGATTCGCGCGCTGGTTCGAACCGTAATTGCTGTACATAGATATTATCACTGGTTCGTTGGAAGAGTATGTCGCGTCCCTGCCTCCCCCCCCCCCCCCTCGGTTTCTTCTTTTCTAAGGACATCGAAGGCGATCGTTCGATACTGCGATCGATCTTCGGCCTTCAAGTACGAACCTTTCCTCCTCGTCTCGTTCAGTCGAGCATACGACTTTCCCTCCGACTAGCTATTTATTGTCGAATAAATCCACGAACTTTTCGTTTCACAAGTTGGTGAGGAACCACCAAGGGCATCGAATGCCCGGGTGTTTGTTAAACCGGCGATTACTGCGAATCGCCCAAAAAATGGATACGTGTTTGTAAAATATCATTTCCCTCTGGCCCGTCACTTCTTTCTTCCCCTTCTTCGCTACTGTTTCTTTCCGCGACGAAAGTACCAAGTACTTTTTACCCCACGAGTTGATTCTCGACGTTTCGTTTTCGTGTAAGCGTGTCGTTCGCTTGAACGGCTCCTCCCAGCCATGCGAGAAAGAGAGCTTTTACAGACGTTTCGCGGAAGTGTGTGCGTGTGTGAGAGAGAGAGAGAGAGAGAGAGAGAGAGAGAGAGAGAGAGAGAGAGAGAGAGAGGGAGGGAGAGAAAGAGAGGGAGAGAGAGAGAGAAGAAGAAATGTTGGAAGTGTTTTAATCGAAGGATCAGGTGAGTTTTGGCGAAACGTTCACGTCCCGCTGTAACGACGTGTGTCAACCCTTCTATTTGTATCGTTACGATAAAGTCTTAAACTGTACCGATTATTCGAGTAATTACACTTAAAGCGGCAGAAGTAACCTATAAATATTGTACTGTAAGTGAGAAAGCAAAATAAACGTTAAGTATTATCCTACAAAAGTTGGCTCGAACATCGTGTACCTAAATCGCACATTCGATCCCAGCTTGGCTTTTTCATTTCGCTGTCAAGCTCGCTTTCCCCTCGCTTCTTTCTGTTCTCCGTTTCTTTTCGTAGATCATCTACATCTATACCTTTGGATTCTTTTAAACCTGTTCTCTCTCTTCAGCGCTTCTGCTTTCGATCATTACTCTCATAGAACGACTTAGTTCTCCCAGCGTTCTTACTCTCGACGATCGTTCTTTTCATCGCTCTTCTCGCTTCGATCACTCTTTGATCGATATTCCACATGCTTTCTTACTTTCATTACTGCTTTTCTACATTCTTCAGCGCTTACCTAAGTTCCCTTAATCAGAACGAAATCAATCGCTCTATAAGGTGGAATTTCCAGCTCGCGTTTAATCGCCAAGGGGCCAATTGATTTCGTTCCCATTTATACACCGCGAGATTTTGGCATTTCAGGAGGCAGACTCGGCGATAGAGACGAATCTCGATGGGCACGCATCTCGTTCTCGATTCACGAGGTCCGAACAATGGGGCCCGGTCGCGAAATCCAGGATCGGTATTCGAGGAGCGACCCGGACCTCCGAAATCCCCGAAAACAAAGAACGCGCCTCGCCGTTCGGCCAAGTTAACTCGCCTTCCTGCACAATATCCGTCGAAATCTGACACGCGGTCGAAGCGTGAAGCAGTGGAGGAAAAAACGTAGGAAGGTGTCCTGGACCGTGGCTTATTGTCGAAGTTGGAAAAGCGACAGCTGCGATCACGGACAGGGCATTCTCGGTGATCCGTGCCATTCAGTGGTTCGCACCTCAACGAGACAGCCCCCGTGTCCGTGAAAACACTCGGCTCCCTGTGGGCGAACGTAGCGCGGTCATTTTTCCCCGAGCTGAATGAGCCGGCCTCGAAGTCGCACGATTCCGTCGCCGGTAAAAGGAACGTCGGATTTGTGAGAGAGTTTCCAGCGGGGGGGAGGTTCCCCGCGGTCCCTTTAAAAGATCGGTATACACGGAGCTCCAGCTGGAACCGTGAGCTCTCCTAATCGAGCTACTGTGAAGGAAGCGGGACGCCTAAACTTGTCAGGACACCTTATTTAACTGTTTCAACATTCGACTGGATTTAGCGTGATCGATTGACGAAAGTGGGCCCCGCCGGTCCGTTCGACGCGAAGACCCGTGAGAAATCAGCTGTCATTCCGAATCTCTTCTCTGCGGCCGGTGGACGGGTGTCGAAAGTTGTGGTCCAGCCGCCACAAAGCGCGAGGAATGACGCGCGGTGCCCCGTGGACATAAAAGAAAAGAGGTAACGAGCAGTTAGACGAGAGCTGGCAGGGGTCTGTCGGGATCCGTGGATCGTTGCTGGCGCACCAGCCTCGTTTGTTCGCGGCTGCTAACTCGCTAAAAAGAGCAACGCGCACGGCAGCACGCCGCTTTCCTCCGCCCAGCGATAACGAGGCGCCGCTCGTGAGAACGGTGATTACCGACTCATGCACGCCTCTCCGCCCGCGACAAACTGACAATTTTCACCCGTCATTATCCTGCCGGGTGCCGCGCGCCATTGTTTCTGATCTCCGGAGGGCCATTATGCTGTCGTCGGGGCGCGGCGGTGCTCTCGTACGCGTTTACACGGCCAAGGGACGACACGCTTCTACCCTCGAGGCGGTAAGGACACGGCCGAGGAGGTGGCCACCTTCTCATTAAATCCATTATACCGAGTGAGCAGCGATGAACTCGAGCCGAACAGGGCCCCGTCAGCCGCCGCGCCTCGCCTCGCCTCACGGTTAGACAGATCGTTTAGCTGGAATCTAAATCATCCCGTGGAAGCCCTCCTTCTCCATCCTTCGGCCATGGACGAGCCTTCCAAGCGGACGTTCAACCTGGCTGCACCGTTCCTGGCAACCTCTCACGACTTCATTAGTACCTGCTGACTTTGGAATGCTCCGCTCAGAGGACCCGCGCCTCCCTGCCCCTCCCGGAGCCGCTGGCCCCGTTGGATTTCATTTTTTGTGGCTTTCCTGATCCCACGTGGCCGCGGCAGACTCGGGAGGGCGCGAAGAGCTGATCGGGATTTGATTGAGGGGATTCCGGGGGCCCTTTGTTGCCGATGGACTTTTAAGTGGTCCACCCGGGGCCTCGTTATAGGGAGTGTTAGCGATGAGGATTCTGGATGTAGGCTTTCACCATTTCGAGCGGCTTTTTTCCTTACTCTCAGCTGTCTCTGGAATCGTGAAGCTTTCGTTCGACAGAGTTTCCGGATACCATGGGAAATAGTTTCAATACGGCTAAAGCGTTGGTGGCCATTGACTGCTTCCAGCGGCTTACGAGTTTGATCAACGCTTTGTTCAAGCTAATCTTTCGAATCGTCGAAACAACCTGCTGACGTTCAGTAGCGTAACCACGGCAAAAGTCCTTGAGACTCGAGCAGGCAAAGTCCAACAAGGCAGACATTGCGACAACGTCATCGTCCATGGAACAGGTTCTACCGAATCGGGCGACCGTTCACTTTCTTCCCCCGCTGTACATCGCCACGAATCGGCTCGCAGGATTGTCTAGATTCGGCTACCGGCGCTGGGATAATTTAATAACTAATTACACGTCCCGTCGGCTCGTTCCGGAACGAAGATCGAAGCCGTCTGACAGGCACTGGCTTGGCTTCAGCTTCTTCTCTTTACCTCGCTCCTCTTCCCGCTGTTCGAAAGACGCTACAGACGTTTTCTCATTAAATTCATTATAGGAGGACGAGCAACGACGAGCCGAACGACGAGAGCTCCTTTCGCTGGTTGCCTTAAATCACTTAACCGGAATGTAAATCGGTTGCAGTCGCTGCCTCGTCCACCATCTCGCGGTGCCTTCATTAGCGTAGTTCCGCCATTGGAATTTCGAGCCTTGAAGCCTGGCTTTCGTGCGTCTCTGAAGCATCAGCGGCAGCAGCCAGCAGCCATCCAGCCTGTTCCCTGTGTCGACGATATCTCTACTTCCGGTCGACGATTTTACCCCGCGGTGCGCGCCCTTCCAAACGGGACTCGTCGCTCGAGCCTTTTTCAGCCGTCCAAAAGGATTAATTACTTCTCCGGTTGGGCGTAATTCGGAAAACGCGGAACACGACCGCGCGACTCGTCTTCGAGGGCTATCAGCAAGACGGGAAATTTATAATAATAATCGCGTCAGATTCGTCGGTTCCGAGGCAGCGGCGTATTTTCTCGAGTGCTCCGCCACATTTGAACCGACTTCGTGAGCAATTACACGCAGGGATTAAAATGTATTAATATTCTTCTCGTTAGAGGGAATGGGACGTAATAAATTGAGGGAGGAGTTAGTAATTAGTTCATTCGGATATTACAGGCACGTTGCGAGTTTGGAAAACGTGGGATTTATATTTTTCTTTCCGAAGCCGACTAGTTAGCGAGGTTCCTGTGCGAGCAATGATATCATTTCTACAATGGAGAATCAAGCGGATGCGAGCGGTCTTGGTTCCTCGCACGGAAATTAACCCGAGAATACACCGGCAGTATTTTCACTTGCTCCCGGAGCAGCCTGCTCCGTGGTCCACAAAAGCTGAGCCCTTTTTGCTCGCGTAATATCTTGATTGGTGCTTGTCGATGACTCGAATGCTTCGTTTTACACGAACGATCTCCGAGCCAGCCGCGAACGGCATAATTAATCGTCGATGATTGTTCGAGGCTGGCGGGAACCTCGTCGCTCGCACTCGAAAATCGACGCGGCCTCTTCCCCTCCTCCATATTTCCCCGGCTTCTTTCAGCGAAACGGGGGTGCCACGCACCTAGAGGAATTACATCGACGGTATTACACGGACGAGTGTATGGTAAATAAGGTGGAGTAGGTCGGGATTTTACACTGGGAATTTATATTTCCTCTCTTAGAAGATGGAGCCATCTTGGAAAACGGAGAAGCGCGTAATTAATGGGACGGGGGGCATTTGCGACGCAAAATCTATTTCGTATTTCTGATTAAACAGCTGCCTTTTGAATATAAAATTGTAAGAGAGAAATGAGAGTCTGAAAGAAGAGAAGTGTCATATAAAATCCAGGCACTGAGAAGAAGGTTTCTTGCGGGCGCATTTGCATACGCCCCCATTTTTATCAGCCGGCATTGAAACGAGCGTGTTGAGGTTGCGGTTTATGGCGGCGAGATCTCCGCCACGTGCGTGACAATTGGAATCAGGCAAAGACCGTGAACAATCCGTGAAAAAAGGGCTGGAATGGCCGCGAATTGCAAACGTCCACCTGATTCAGAAATAAATCCCGCTCCTCGCGTTGTTAACAAAAGCCTGACGGATCGAAATTTGATGCTTTGTACAGCGTTTCACCACGCGACGTTTTCCGCGACAATGCAATCGTTCTGCTTGTTTGTATGCTCATTGTCAGCGGCAGAAAGTATTGTCTTCCGGTTGAAATTAAACCAGCCCGAAATCCTTGGCTATAAATTTCTTTGACTAACACCTGGCCATCGATTTCGTCCGACATTCGATTTTCTCCGCAAACAATGCCACCGAGGCGTTACTCGCTTTATCTGGCACGGATATCGCGAGTGCTCCCCTAACTACCCCAGGCGGTAGAAGCTCAATAGCTGACAAATTTCATTATCAGATGAGGCGTGTAAAGGAAGCGCCCGAGACACTCCTGTGACAAGAGTCCCACTGCGGCCGAAAAGAGGAGAGCGCGCCTCTTCCGCGGGTGCTTTCTCATCGAGGGGAACAGGTAGTGAGTTTCTTCTTTTCCAGGCGGCCGGCAGAGAGATACACCCGCCGGATAAAACGGGGGAGAGCTTTGTTGCCAGGAATTCCAGGCCATCGAGAAGCCGGCACGACGGTTTCGGTGTATGTAAATTAGCCGGTGGTCTATTCACACCCGTACACCTGGCCGCGGCCTCCCGCTGCACGGATCCTCGTACGTGGATGCCTTCCACCGACGCCGCGTCCCACCGCCATTCGGAGGTGAGTTCCGTTCCATTTTGTCACAGCACTTTGCTGCTCGACACGGCCTTCCAGATCGCTCGCAATTCATCCTGCCTTGAAACAGAATTCGACGGCGACACCGTTGACGAGGGCGTTGCGCGGTGCTCGGGCCACCGATTTGTCTCGAACTTTCTATACAATTAGTGAGTGGCTACGTGTGATAAGATAATGAACTCGTGGGACGCAAAGAAACCGTGTTAAATGCGAGCTGCGTTTACAATATCTTGCGAAGACGCGTTCTGAGCGTCTCTGCTTTAATCCGATCAGGGTTAATCAGTACCCGGCCCCAGTTCGTCGTGTTATTATCGGCGAGCAGCGTCCTCCACCAACCAGAATTAATTCCTCCGATGCTATCGAACGAAATCCCTATCGCCCAGCTACACGGGTCTACTTCCACGCACGTGTTACATTATTTAATATAGATTCAAGGCTCGTGTGTCGTCGGAGAACCTGCTGCATTGTGCAGCTGCATTCCACCGGCGAAGGTCCCTCTTCGCGTTAGTCCCTATTCCCCCGTTTCCCTCCGTACTATCCAGCCTCCCGTGCCCTATCGCATCTTAATTCGGGTGTCCATTTACATGGAAATTAATGTCCCGGGAAGAAATATCCCGTCGCTGGATTTACGGCGCGATTAGGTCCCTTTTTAACTAGCCTGGAAGCAGTGTTTCGTGTCAGTTTAACTATCGAGGTGATCCCAGCGACGGAGGGATCGATGAATTATCGAAACGCGGGTTTCTAATAGTAGTATAAATCTCGAAAATTTTCTGCACCAACTGGATGCACTGCGTTCGACTGTTAGATCGTCCCACGCGGTCCCCTTGTTTCCGTAAATCCACCCCTTGGTCTTATCCAAGGGCCACCCGCGATTCCCCGTTTTGTTTCGAGGACACAAGGGGGGCGTAAGTGCGCGATGCTCCTCGTTATATCCGTCCACACGTATCAAGCTGATCAACGCTTTGGGACCCCAATCTGCGGGATCCAGATAACGCTGTGAATCGTTACTTTATTGAATTCGCGGGCGACGGTGGGCGCGATTTAAAAGCTGCTCACACGGACGCGGCAACAATGACACCCTCCTTTCAATAGCTCGCACAACGACGCGACGATATCTGCCTGGGGGTGGATCGTAGGAAACGAATTTTCGAAGGGTAGGCGCCTCGGAGTGCTCTGTTTATCGCGGATCCTCTGCGCTTGGCGACCGCAAGCGTCCCTCGAAAATCAATTTTAAAAGAGAAACCGGGGATAGACTGGGTGCTTCGGAAATTAATATCCAATAAGACCACGCTGTCGCAAAATTAATCTATAGGATAAATCCGGGAGACGCGGTCGGGCCGGAGAGTTGGTCGAGTCGCCATATTTCAGAGTCTATACGTAAAAATGCATTAAAGTGCAGACCAATTACTTCTCTAAAAGCCAAATTGTTGAATGAATAGCGTCATTTCGGTTCCTTCTGTGTTTTTCTGGATTTATAGGCTGTAAAAGGTAAATTGAGGTTACATTTAACCTCTTTTGTCAAACAACGGTGTACAGAATCTTATTTTAAATATATACTTCTAAGTTTATTTTCGTTTAATATTTAGGATAATAAGATAGTAGAGATATTCGGGGACAATGCAGCCAAATTATTTGGCCATATTAACTATTCCTCTCAAAGCTAACGAGAAGACCATCTCCCGCTGCAGTGAGATGGTCGAGTTATGATTTTTTATATTTTTTTATAAGTATTTTTATTTTTTATTATTTTATTATTATTTTTGTTTATTTAGTTTATTTATTCACTTTTGTATTCATTTGTCTTGCTAATCGCTAGTAGGTCACTTTTTCATTGATGTGTTCTTTACTTGTTTAGCGTAAACAAATTAAATACCACTGAATCTGTAGTTGTATTCACTCATAAATAATTTTGCTTTATCCTTTGTTAATTTTCCATGAATAATTATGTGAGCGGTCTCTGCCAACGACGAAAACCATTTCTCCCGGCACCTCGGGAGAGGTGGTCAGATGTCATGACTTCAGTTTTCAACCCAATTTACAGTAAATATTGTCTTAAAGCAAATATCGACCAGTTTTTCTAAATCGGCATAAAATTCTGAACATATAGCTTTGTTCTGATGAAATAAGTAATATCTATATTAGTTTTAATAACCATTTTATATTACGTCGACCGCGTCTCCCGGATTTACTCTATGCGTACAGCGATCCACGTTCTCTACGACTTACCAAAATCCTTCGCCTATATTTCTCAATCACCCGGTGTTGCTGGTGATTTCACTCCTCCTCGCCTTCTCCTCCCGTTTCTATAAACACATCGAGGGCAGCCGATATTAATTACGATTCAAGATCTCCTATTATGCGGTCGGACCGAGGTAGCACGGAATCGTGAGTGGATCGATCGGCCAGCGCCGGCCCTTTTGAATCGTGGCGGTCGGTTTTCGGATTCCGCGTCTCCCAGGGCGGAATGAAAGCGGGCCCGAATAACACCGGTGGCCTTCGCTAGACACCCACTGGGAGTTATTAAACGATGTACAATGCTTGTTGCCGCGTCACCCATCTCTACCCGGCATCCGTACGGAGCCGCCACGGCACCTTCAGAAGCCGTAATCAAATTCGTCGAGGCCGATAATTCGAAGGCTGGTTGCCGCGCGGCTATCCGACGCACGCAGGCGGAACAGAGAAAGGGAACCGTCGGTCTCTTTTCACCGTCCAACCACGGACCGCTTTTGTTGGCCCCCCGCGAAAAATGGGGCTTCTGTTTCTGTTCCTCGGGGCCCAACGGTGATCCCCGATACGCCCGATAGGTGACGAGTGGAATCACGCTTGGTAAATTAACGTTCTCGATCGCTGCTGCAGAACCGTCGGACGCTGGGATCGTTTCTGGGATCGATTAATCGATTGAAATTGAAGGATCCTCGGACGAGGACGTGAGAGAGGATTCACCCAACTTCCACCCCTCGGGATAGAGATTTCTGGGATTGGGGAAGTAGGGAAATGTATTTATAAAGGAACTTAGGCAAACCGTAAATTCTGAAAATTATGCAAGTTTGTGTGTAAGTACAGTATTTATTTCATGCGCAAGGCAAACATATTTTTTGTTGGTGCAATAGTGCGGTTTTAGGGGGTGAAGTCACCCCTTGAAAAATTGCCGAATTTTCGTTGCAGATGAATATATCGAGAGCGACGCGAGATATCGAAAAGAAGTTTAAATAAAAGTTGCATCTTTTGGTGGGGGTAACCTGAAAAGTATGAATTTTTCCATAATTATTTTTACGCAGTTTTGTAGATATAAAAAAAAAGATGCAATTTTTGTTTGAACTTCTTTTCGATGCCTCGCACCATTCTCGAGATATTCCACGAAAAATGACGAACTACTCTAATTGCACACAAAGTTGCCTAATTTTCTGAATTACGGGTTGCCTAATTTCCCTTGTTAGTCGATGTAAATTAGATCGCAACGGGGAGAGTAGAAGGTTTCACCTCACAAGTTCGCATGTTCTGTATACGAAGAGCAATAATTCTTCCTACACATCGTCTGCGCACCCGTTCGTCGCTGCGGACTGTAATTCCATCTCGATCATCTCACACTCGTGCCTCATCGCCGAGCTCCATCGACGTTGAACAAGTTCAGTAACCAGACACGCTCTCCTTCCGAGAACCTACAATCCCCTACAATGTTCCCATTATCTCGCTCACGCGGCAAGAGTGCGAAGAAACAAGAAATTAGTTTCGCGCGGAGATTCGTTGCCGAGGACACATTCGTTACCGAGCGGAAAAAGGCCGGAGAGCCGATACAGGCACGGCGAGCCGCGTGAAGGTGAACTTTCTCCCCCGGTGTCTCTCGTTCTCTACGTGCCAGGGGTGTAATCGCGTAAACGCGTATCGTTTGTGGTCGTCGGCCACCTGGGAGCGATCGAACGGCGAACAATCGTAGCGCAGAGTCACGATTGCTTCGCGAGGAGAGGTGGAAAGGCGCGGAGAAAATGAACGGAGAAAGAGAGAAATAGAGAAATAGAGAAAGAGCGAAAAAAGAGAGAGAGAGAGAGAGAGAGAGAGAGAGAGAGAGAGGGAGAGAGAGAGAGAGATGGGTGAAGGTAGGTAGCGGCGAAGGACAGGGGGTGTGCTGTCATTATGGGCGCGGGGAGAGGCACAAAACGAGGCCGCGGCTAAAGAAACGGAACTCGCAGGATGACGATCGAATGCAGCGTTTAACGATACTCGATTGTCGGGGATGCCGGGCCCGAAATTGCCCTGGAAGACCACCTGTGCCGGAGCCGGTAGCAAATAGCGCCTGTTATTGGGCCCGTCGGACGCCGGCGAACACTTGCAGCGCCGTCGCCTCTCGTATAACGCGTCCTTTCTTATATTTACTCCCTCGGGGGTGACATTAATGACTCGTACGTTAATTAGACCCTGCGTCATATGTAGAATTAAAATGGTGTCTTGCGAAGCTCGTAGCTGAAATGATTAAACCCGAATAGTCGTTGTAACAGTAGTCTCCATAGAAATCTGATGAACCGAGCGTGCCTAGCAGGAGATATCCACACGACTCCTCTTTGTCAAGTCCAGATTCGATGGCCAAGCAGAACCGCCCCCTAATCGCAATTAATTCGGGGCCCGAGACACTCGGGGACACCGGGCCGAGGAGCAAAAAGAGAATCTGCAGAGAGGATCGGTGCTACAAGGACGATCCGGGCCGAAGTCGCGATATTATATCTGGTCGATGGGGTACGGCGTGGCGTCGTTTGTCATCCGCCTCGCTCTTACGGGACGTTCGCGTTTTCTAAGCGCGTGAAAAAGAGAGGAAGAGGAGCCCCGTCCGGCATTGTCGCCGCGCACAAAGGCCACAAAGGAGGACGTGTGAATCAGCAGTAATGGGGATAATGCAAAACTACGGACGAGCCTTTTGACGGGGTGGCGAGGGGGGGGGGGGGAGGGGGTGGTGGGTGGCAAGGGGGACGTCCGGGCGATTCGTAGACCCCAAGATTGTCCTGGCGATCGATGGACACTATCCTCGGATCAAGGACTGCGAGGCCTTGTAACCCTTTCCACAATAACCGCGAGCTTCTTCCCGGATTTTTCTTTAAAATTCTTCCCCTTCCATTGGACAATCCGGTCTCGCGAGGAACTGGGGTGCAGGGAGTTTCATCGCAGGAACAAGAAGATTTAATAGAAGAGAAATTATCTATCGGAATCTACTTCCTCAGAGCTGCATACCTTCGAGGCACCGCAGGATTCTTATTCTGTCGCCGAAAAGTTTCACGCGCCTCGATCCCCGCGTTCGGAGTTTCAAAGCCGGCACAAGGAGCCGATCAACGTCCACGATTCTCCGTCGCTCGGCTCGATCGAACTCGCGGTTAATCCCCCCGCGTTTCCCACCCCCCCCCCCCCCCCGCATTGGAAGCAGCGAGTTTTCACGCGCCTCGCGGATTCCCGCACAGCCTGACGAGTGTTAATGACGTTCATTGGAAATCCGGCGCGGAGTCGAGGCGACGCGTTCGAGGCGCTGCTAGGCGAACTAAGTAGCTGTATAGAGCCCGTTGAACCGAGGCAATCGATATCTCTATGGCACTGGCGGATGCAAAAGGGGCCTTCCTGATTAATGAACGCAGCCAGCGAATCTATTCGCGACGCTATATCCATCTTCGATTCGTTCGTTCCTCGAGTCCCGCTAAACAATCTTTCGATCGGTTCGCCCTCTGCCCCCCCCCCCCCCGCGCCAATTCCGCCCCGCTCTTTTTCCACTCGCTCCTTTCTAACGGCGGGACGAACAATGCCAATACCTCGTTCAGACGTTGACGGGATTTCTGAAACGCGCTCGAACTCCGGCGCGGTTCCCTCGTCGAGATTAGAGCCGATAGGTTCGTCGAGCCACGTCTGTCGTTCCTGTTTCTCGTCGCACGAGGATCTCCTTCGATTGGAAATTTGAGCGATCGTCGCTGGGAAAACGTCCCCGACAGCTGTCCCCGCGGAGTTAGGATCGACTGGAGCGTTTCGCGATCACCTCGTGGAAAGGAGAACCAGATTCGAAGCTCGCTCGCGGCGTCTACCATTACCCGATCGATTATCCGATCGCTGTAACGCGCGGTAAAAGGGTCGCCGGTCAGAACTCGTTCACGCGCGTCGATGGCTGAAGAAAGCTGGCCTGCGCTCCTTTCCGCACAAAAGGGGAATAAGTCCCGTCGCAACGGAGAGCGGATTGTTTATCTCGAGAATCCGGGACGCCCCTCGTGTCGGGAAAGGGTTTGATCGAGGAGGAAAAAAACGAGAGGAAGAAAGGTAATAATATTCTGCCCCCTTTTGGGATCCCACCCCTCTCTCTGGTTCCACTCTCTCTTGCTCTCCCGTCGCCCGATACGCGTTCGGGGCAATGAATGAGAAAAAGGGAACTCAATCGATCGTGGCCAGGGGGCTGCCCGACCTGTCATTGATCGGAACGGAATCATCGAACGTTTTTCCGTCGGCGTGCAACAATGAGATCCGACCGACAAAGGGCACCCGATCGGAGCAGGTAGTGTCAAGTCCTGCTTCCTCGTTCCCTCGTCCCTGCCCCGCTACCGGAAGCTCAATTGGACCTCTTCCTTCAAGAGTTTCGGGCCTCGATATGTTTGGCCCGTTCACACCACCTATACAGAATCGGTGAATTCGCTTCAGCGGTGAACAGATTAGCTGTTTCAATCGAATTCTCAATTTTCCGCGGAGCTTAGACGACGTGTGTCATTTTACCAATTCTATGGCGTTAATCGCACTGGTGAAAATAGCAATATTACGAATTTCTTGGTGCGATTTACTAAGAATTTCTCTGTATTTTATTGGAAGCCAATCAACACTAATTCCCAATCACGGCAATCGTTCCGTAGGAGCGCAAGAGTTATTACCTGCATTATGCCCACATGCTAACTGCCTTTCTCACTCTCCTTCTCTCTCTCTCTCTCTCTCTCTCTCTCTCTCTCTCTTTCCTCCATCCGTTGCCCCCCCCGTTGGACCCCGTTCATCAGGGTTTCACTAGAATTTCCAGCTAATAACGCGCTCCCGCTCGTTATCGCGTCGTCACACGTGAATTAGCACGAAGCTAAGGGAACTCGTGCACGCCCCACTCGGCGCGTTTCCTTTGAATGTTCGCCGTTTCACTGCTGAAAATTGTTTATAAGTGAGAAACGCAAGAGAAAGGCTTGCCGCTGGAGGAACACAGAGAGCGAGAGGGGTCGGGCAAAATAATCCAGCGTGTTTCAGCCGGCAAAGGTGTCAACACGCTCGCGGTCATTCGCTCCGCTGAAAAGGGGGGTAGAAGGAGGTGAAACCGGGGGGAAAATAGACGGGGATAGGAAGAGGTGAGTTTCAAGGCGCAAATTAGATATTTGTAAATTTGCAATGCGACAGCCGACTCTATAAACCCTTTAAGGGGGGAGATCACTGTAATTGTCTGAAAGGTAAGGGTGTTTTCGCGATTTTTTTTCAACAAAACCACGCAAGTAAATCAAATTATTACTAAGTATGTTTAATATATGCATATTTAAGGGTAAGATTTTTTTTTTCCAATCAACTTCATAAATCCGTTTCCGGTATACTCTTCGTCAAAATGTGCACTGCGGCAAAATCGTGCCTGCGGCGTTGACAGTGCCCTATCCATATAGTTAATCTGAATCCAAAAAGACAAGAATATTTATAAACTTCTTAGAAACCTGCGTCTGTTACGGATGATCAACAAAAGTAAATATCGCAAAAAATAACAAAATAGCGCACCACTGAAAAAAAAATCATTTTTTGGGGGTAACAATTTTGGGAAATGTTGATAAAAAAATAGAAGACCGTTAATTAAAGAAAACTGATCGTCACGTAATAGAGGCGGGTGTTTCGTACAATAAATGGCGTTGCTCGTGTCAATTGGACGTATAGTTTTCTCTGTAGACTGTCAACGCGGTTGAAAAATGTAAGTTCCGTTCGGCTCACAAGAGAAGATCCCGAACCCGAAATTTCAAAAAATTCTGAAACTTTGTGAGTATACAGGGGATTTCCTCCTGATTACAACGCAATTTTTGTTTGCTGCCCAAATTCACTAGAACGGGGTGAAATCAACCCCTGAAAATTCGGAAATTTTCCGATTTTGTGTTATAACTCGCGAACTGTAAGAGATAAAAAAAAAGTTTCAAGACAAAAGTTACTTCTTTTAATTAGATCTATCATGTGGTAAAAAAAAATTATTTTACAGTTCACGAGTTATAACGCAAAATCGGAAAACAACCGGTTTATCAGGGGTCAATTACACGCGTTTAGAGTGATTTCGGACAGCAAACAAAAATTGCGTTGTAACCAGGAGGAAATTACCCACAAATTCACAAAGTTTCGGAATTTATTTTGAATTTCCGGGTTTGGGATGTTCTCTTGTCAGTCGCGCGCTGGACACCGCGTCACGGAAAATACACTACCTCCGTCAATCTTACGAATTTCTTCATAAAATTCGGAGACAACATTCTTCGCACAGAGCAGTCTTTCAGAAAATGTGAAAAAGAAAAAATCGATTTATCCAATTTTTTACAGTGGTCTCCCTCCTTAACGCAATTATCGATCAGCAACTGCGTTTGCATCTCCCCCCAGCAATAAAAATGAAAATGAAATTATCACCACAAATGTCTATCTCCCTACAACTTCGAGCCCAAAAAAAATCTGAACAACCTCACCCTTGAAACAAGCCAAAAGAACCAATAATTATCCTCCAGTCCATCCTCACTTGCCATTGATTAACGTCTCCATAAAAATGCATATCCTCCCCCGTCTCCCCCCCCAGCCCCGGGCAAGAAGTGGCGAGTCAGAATTTCCCCGAAATAATCGAGCGCCGAATATACACAGGGTGATCGGCGATAATGCGCGGTGAACCCTCCCTGTCTGCCCTCTTTCTCTTTCCATGGAACGTGGTAGCTTGGAAGCGTGGAAGGAAGCGCGCGAGCGGGGCGCAGCCTCTCTCTAATCCGCGTTTTTATCGAGGCCAGCCCGTGCAGCGTCGCGTACGCGTAGGGCCGCCGCGACACGCCGGGCACAATGTGTTCTTTAATTCTCCACTTTCGTGGCCGACGCCAGAATCCCATAAATCGCCCGAAAATTCCCACCGGGGGCATATTCCCCGTGGCCGCCCCGTTGGACGTAAATTACCGGCTTATTTCCGCGGATACAGCGGCGCGCGGCGTACACAGCGCGGCCAGACGCTCGCCCCCGGATAAATAAAAATATTTATACCGAGGCCGCGTGCACTCGGACACTAAATTAAAGCTCCTCCCCCATCCCACGTTTTCCCACCCCGCTTCCTTCCCCGTCGCCCTCCGTCCACCATCTTTAATTCTGTCCACCGGCCAGCCCCCACCCGGTGATCCCGCAACTGGAATTTTTAATTTCCTCTTCACCAGTTTCTGTGCCCCCCCGAGAGCGCACTCCCCACTCTCGCCCTTCGCGCCCTTTTCCCGGCTCCCCCGTAGCTGAAGCTTGAAATCCCAACGCGCCGACGTCCGGTTCCTCGCGTTCGACTGCTTGCTTGACTTTTTAATTTCACAGCCCTCCGCCCCGCGCGATTTGTTTTTCGGTTTTATTCGATTTCTAAAACGGCGGCGGTTTGTCGGCGAGGCTCGAGTCGCTCGGGCGTCAGCCAGCGTGGCGCTTTTCCCGCGCTCGTTTGTCCGCGGTTGATTTCTCGTTTTCTTTCGACTTCTCTGGGGCTTTTTGCCGCTGGCCACCGTTGATTATTCGACCTTTCCGCTTTTCCATTTACGCATTGAGTTTTTGATTTCCCGGCGTTTTCGGTGTAGGCACCTGCTCCTTTTTTTTCTGTTCCAGGGCTCCCTGTTCGACGCGTAACTTTCGTCGGTACCATCGCGCTTTTGCGCCGTGGCACCTTTGTTCGAGGTTCAATATCCTCCGTTACTATTCGCTTCTGCGCTCGGGCCCCCGTTCGCTGCGCCGCGCGCAGCAAATTTGCCGGCGAGCACGCTCGCCCGACACACCTGTGCTCGCAATTAAGTATGCGGGAATCGAGCCGGCCACCCTGTACATCAGCGTGAAACTGCGACGGTACATTGGATGGCACCTGCGGCCGATAATGGCCACTCTGGGAGAATTTATATAGAGGCGTGTGTCACGCCGAGTTAATTCCCGACGGACGTCCCCCGAGCACCGGCGCGCATTACACGGAGGTAACCGTTCGATAGATTTCGTGGATTCCTGGAAGGCGTTCCGAGCGGGCCGCGGGGCACGCGATAAATTAGCGTTATTTCAATAAATTAGGTGGCGAGGGGCTCGCCTCGTGGCTACGGCCGCTGCCCGAGCCTCTCGGGACCGGGAACGGGCGAACGAACTCGTCCAACCACCGTTCCTTGGTCATCGTTCGTAAATGCCCGTTCCGAGTATCCGATGCTTGATCTCGCGTCCGACGAAACTACGCGTTATCAGCGAACCGATACTCACCGCTCGTTACCCGTAAACCTGCTGCCCGATAATTCAATACAAATATGCACATTCAGCCCGAACGAAACTGACACAATTAACGCATTATAAATCACGGCCTCTATGGCCACAATGCTGCCGGCCACAAAAGCCTACGAAGGGCTCGGCATTCGCGGGCCGGCTCGGCGCCCCATTGTCCAGCCACGTTTAATTATTATATCCCCGAACAAAAAATATACTTCTCCTCGTTGCGAAAGTTGTCGCGCGCGCTTTAACGTCCGTTTCCTTGCAACCGGCGGCCGTTCCGCGAACAACGACGCCGCGCGACAGAAACGGGCGGGATTGTTTCCCTAATTGCATTCTATGCCCGGGCCTTTCCTTCTTTCCCACCGGCTGGACAATGCGTCGTTATTACAACGTTTGAATTATCGCCCCAACCAGATACACCGCGCACAATGCCGGACAACAACCGGGGAGAAACGGAATTATTTTAATGTCGAGGGCGGCGAGCGCGCGCGATCTAGACGACACGCAGCCGCGAAAAGTCGGGCGACGCTCGCGCGAAAGGATAAGCTGAAGGAAGAGGGCGGGAGGCGGTGGGGGGGGGGGGTGGGGGGGGGAGAGCGAAGAACAACGGGGGATGGAGGAGGGAATTTTACGCGACTCGCGAAAAAGTGTGGCACGGGGAGGGAAGGGAGAAGAATCGAGGAGAGGAATTCTCGTAGTCCCTGAAAAATGTGCATTACGCGTGCACGCGCCGCTGCAACTTCGCCTGCAACCCAACGCCGCCCGCGTCCCTCAGACTGGCTGACGACTTGGAGAGGGCGAAATTCCGAATTTTCGCCAGCGCTTTTCTCCCACAAAGGCGGCGGTGCGCTCGGGGGAGCTAGCCTGCCCGGCCGACAAACGAGTGAAACACGCCCGCTGCATGCATGTCGCGTAAACAATGAAATTGCGCTCTTCTCGGCGAACGGAGACGCGAATGTTCAGAAGTGAATTAAAACAGCCCCCGGCGAAAGTAGCCGGTTGCGTGGCTTATTGTTCGGGACTGTGCGCTGTTTACGCTGGCGTTTCGAAACTCTTGCTCTTTATTCCGGATTTATCGGTGCGGCGAAGGGAGCGGGGGGAAGGGAGGGGGGGGGGGAGATGTCGCATTGGGAGATAGCTTTTTGCCTCTGCGTCGAGTTCAAGGCGCTACCTACCCTTGCACGGATATTTAGAAGTGTTCGAAGTAGAATCTCCGAGAATCCCCGGTTAGTTGATTTACGATTAGTCTAGGGCTAAAGTTCATAGCGTAGAAACAACACGGATCTAAAATTCAACGGGAAATCGCTGTTCGAATTTCATTGCCATCGGCCTAATACAGTCTTCTGCATCTATTTCTCGGGCTCTCGGTTTAATCCCCCGATTCTTCCATCAAATTCAACGCTGCCTCCCAACCCACGCGGCCCCGAAACGCACCCCCAACCCCCCCCCCCCCCGTTCGTCGTCGCGTTTCCCTCAGGAAATCCCTCGGTGGAAGCAAAAGGAGCCCGACTTGTCCTTTTCCCAGCGACTCGATTCACGTTCCAGCGACCAGCAAGAGGGGAAAAATATCGGTCGCGGTCGCATCGGTGAGCAAGGAACGAACGAACGGAACGTCTCTATACAGGAGATCCCCGAGCGACGCGCAAGTCAGCCACTTGGCATCCGTTGGCGTCGCCTCGAAATGCTTTTTTATTAACTCGCACCTGAATGACTTTCCTCTCTTTCCGTTCTCCTTGTCCCTTTCTCTAGCCGACGATTCAGACGCTGCTGCTGCCTCTGAATACATTCCCCGCCTCAATAAGGCGAGCTTGGCGCGGCCGTTATTCGAACGGCGGCGGGAGAAGGAGAGGAGGCCAGGAGAGGAGCCGTCGCCGCTCTTGTCGGTAATTATTTGCCGAGTGGTAATAAATTGAAAGCGAAGCAGCGATAAGGCGGCCAGGCCTTGGGAAAGAGAGTTCAGCCCCGGACGAGGGGGAGTAGCGAGTTTTCGACTTAATAAGTCGCCGGGGCTGGGACGGCTCCTTCTTGCTTGCCGCGAGGTGTTGAGCTTGCCCCGCCATGGATGCTCCTCTTGTTCCATACTGTTCCCTCAATTTCGGGGAAAACTCCCGGCAGGCTGCCGTCGACCCAGTGGCTCGCGAGCATTTTACTACCCCAGAAAATCATTATAACGTTTAAGAAAGAAGATTGGAGGGTTTTGTGAAAGGACCCGTGGTGTTATTATTATTATTATTACGTCTTTATTGCATTTACATATGTACATACATGTGGCTTATATGTACAGGCAGGTACTGTTTACCACGGTACCGATATATGTAGATACGACACACAGTGCAACGAGTATATAGGAAAAAAATTCAAAAGATACAGTTATTTACATGTAATTGATATGTTAATCATATTGGTACACAAAAAAATTAATTTTTAACTTAAAATAACTCATTAAAATATATTTTTGAACATAATAAAAGTAAAACAAATAATAACAAACATATGAAACAATTGTTAAAAAAAAATAAAATGAATTTTTTTATATAATTCGTATTGATAATAAATTTTTAATTATTCATACTTATTAGTATACACTATACATCTTCATCACGATCAGTTGAATCTGTAGGAATTCGAAGCTCAGTATCTTTAAAAAATAAATATTCTAGTACAGATTTGTCTCGTTTTTTCGTTTTATTATGTGTATTTTTTCTTATGTGGGAGCACTTGGGTGCAGATAATATTTATACCAAAAATGAAGGAACCGATATGTTTCGTTTTTTTTTTATTTTCATCAGAATTTTGAAGATGCAACAAAAAAGGATTAATTTGAGCCACTGGTACGTATCCATGTCTTTAAATGCCAATTTCGTTTTATCAATTTTTAATTGATAAAACGAAAAAGGATATATTTTGCTTATGTTCAAAAAAAGAAAAAAAGAAAAGAACTTTTAAATACAACAAAAATGCAATGAGCAAATATATCCTATGTGCAGTCTGTGGCAGCTTGCGTTTGGTTATTCGACTTTGAATGTAATTACTAATCTAAAATCCGTTATTTATTTTACTAAGTTATGATGTTCTTATGTCGGAGAACTGTTTACTATCAATTCCATGAAATGAAATACAAAATTTCAAAACGCAATTTTTTTTCTTTTTGAACACGTGTCGCGACAGTGCAAAAGGCGAGGTTCAGCGTGAACGCTGCTGTGCTGAAACTTTAAGGATGTATCGGACGTACAATATTAGACAAAAGTATAAGAAATTTGAAATACTTGAATATCTACGATTTACGCATAGTAAAAACTAACGTAATTTACTAATCTAGATGTAAGGAACTCGGACGACAGTTGGAGTCTTATTTTTACTCCTAGGAAGGTACTTTTCACTTTACAAATACTTTCTCAAGCAATTATTTGCTAAACTTTTGGCAGTGAAAATGCCCTGAATTCACAATTTTCTCAAGTCGTAATTTAATTCTTTAAAACGGTGTAGTGAAAACAATTGAAACTCGGCAGACATTTTCATCTACCCATATACTGCATGTACAAAAAAATTGAAAACATTGGCACTATTTCTTCAACATTTTTTCAGATGGTTTATCTGTCAAGATCGTCTCTTTCCATAAGAGTACGTGTAAAATCAGTGACAATTAAAGTCGTTATAACTCAGCAACCGTTTAGTGTGTTCGTTTAAGATTTTTGGAGCACATCAAGAAGATTAGAAAGAACAATCTCACAAATTTTCATCAACTTACTACCATTTTGAAGATAGGTTCAATACATCCTTAAGACTAGAGTATAGACTGAAACTAAAGCCAAGGATATTGATTAAGAATGAAAGTTGTAGCAGCACATTTGAAGGAGGAAACAGATTGAATAGAACGAACATTCGCAGGAAGAGAGTTATAAAATGATACAGAAGTATAGGAGAAAGAGGCCTGAAATTTTGCGGTGTGGTGAAAGAGGATGGACAGTGCAAAAACGGAATGAGATGACAAATTGGAAGGAAGAAGACAGTAGAGATAAGGAGGAGAGCGGCTGGAAAGGGTTTTATGAAGACAACACAGGTGGAGGATCCACCTCTGACGCATGTTGAGCCAGCAGGAATCAACATATAGTGGGGATACATGGTATTGAGGGAGATATTTAATACAGTAATTAATCTTGTTCTGTCACGTTGCTTTTTTATTCAGATAGTTCCAAGAGGCTTTCCAGCGACAATGCACGCGGAGAATTCAACCACACGACGGAAGCCGCGGATCGCTGGAATTTTCCATACTTTCAGCCGCAGTCCTTGGAATCGAAAGCTCCCTTTAGCGAGCGGTCGGTCAGTCGGAAAATTCGCTGAATGGAATTATTCTCTATCCAGCACGCGACAAACTTCATCCCTTGCACGCGATGCTCGCCTGACTGCGTCCAAGTAAAGGAGAGGAGCCCACCGCGTTGTACGAATCGGCCTCGGTATTGCTGGCATCCAAGGGAGACGGTGGTTTTGGCATGCAGATTCGATATGGGTCTGTCTATCGTCCACGGTGCCCCTCTTGTCCCTTCGACAGCCACCGTTTCTCCCGCGGCCACCCCTTTCACTGCAAGTGTTCTGCGTTTCACATGGAATTTTCACGCACGGTCACGGATATTCCGCGTGTGTGCCCCATTGCAGCTCTGTTTCAAGGATTCCCTGATAGTAAAGAGTAAAGGCGTTGTATAAGTCTGCTCCACTTTGATTAGGTAGGGGATAGCGGGGACAAACGTAACACTTTTTACATTTGGCTAAGCTGCCAATTACCTCTTGCAGATATAAAAACAAAAATTATGCCTTAAGATATTGTGTTTGTTGGTCTGTCATTTGACCACAAATTCAGCCTTCCATGATGAGTAGTCAAAGAGTTATGGTAATTTTCCGCAGTGACTGTCATTGTTACTTTTGTCATGCAGAGGTAAGACGAAAGTAACATACCATGGGGACGAAAGTAATACTAATTGTTTTCAGGAGAATTAAGTAAAAACATCTTCCAAAGCAAAATAGGATTTTTTATTATCAGAAATGATAGAAAGAAACATTTAAATAAACATGTTTTAAGTAGGTAACGATAAAAAAGCATAACCAGCTTCAAACATTTTTTTGACACTGTGTATTTGATTTAATATGGAATCTCATGTAACGGCCCCAAAAGTAACTAATATTTATGATTTTTTTTTGAAAACTATTGTTAATATTGGATTCAACTACTGTCCGTTGTGACGTGTTACTTTTGTCCACAGCCATGTTTTTCAGCATAGAACTGTTATAACGTACAAACTATACAAGACTTCTTGAAATCAAATACAGGAACTTATAAAGACATTATAACGCTCTAACAAATAATTACATCAATGTCTGTAGTTTAACTATGAATATTAACAAAAAACCAACAGAGGAAATACTTACCTGAATGATTGAAATAACGAAATCAGCTTGCCCTCGTATTGCTCACCGTCAATCCGTGGAACAAAAGAAATATTAAATACGCGTAACTATGTAAACCAAACGTTTTGGAAATTTTTGTGGAAGGCGGGAGAAGGCGTGTTACTTTCATGACTCCGTTAAGCTGGGATTCCACTGAGGCAACGCAAGGCAACATGTCGCATGCGATGAGTGCGATAGTGATTGCATGTAGTTGCATGCGGAAAAAAGATGCGGCGATGTTGCCGGTTGCCGGTTGCCAAAAAGTTGCCTCAGTGGAATCCCAGCTTTACGTTTGTCCCCGCTCTCCCTTATCATTATCAAGACGCATTACCTACGCAAAGTAGACCACCCGGTACATCCTTCGTCTCTTCGCAGTACGGCATTTCCAGGATTTTTTATATTTCTGAAAATACCTACGCGAATTTATCCGTGGTAACAACTGCTCGCCGGTGTTCACGCTCCAGCTCAAGACCGCAGCAATAACGGAGCGCGGTGAAAGACGAAAATAAAGCTGGCGACTAACAGAAACGAGCCCACAACATCGCGCCAGCCTTTATCCGGGCAATGTAATTTTTCAATGTAACACAATCCCCGTTCCCCGTTCTTATTTCAATGGCTTTGTCACCGCGGGCCGGGGACAATGCGTTTCCATCCCCCTTGCCCGTTTCATTTCGCGTGCGCGAAACCCGAAGCCCGATTGTATATACGGCTTGCATATAAAATAACGTAAAATGTATGTCGCACGCATCGAACGAACAATTCGCCGACAAACGGCCATTGTTTCGGGCCGCATTATGCCGCGTTTGTCGCAGCGAACCGTGCGCACCATATTCACCGTGCGAAACTACCCTTCCGTCTTACTGCACCCTCGCATCCGCGCCGCCACACCCCCGCAAGATCCATTTACCAGGGACGAGAATCGGGGGACAATGGAGCCCGTCGCGTTATCACGCGGGCACGCGGTGTTAACGCAAACGAGCCCCATTTCGACGGGGCAGGAGAAAAATGTCCCAAGGAGGGGCGAGGAACACACTCAGGCCTGGACGAATCCGTCTAACAATCGTCCCCGCGGAAGAATGACGTTTCCGTAGCTTTTTAACGCGCCTACGTGCAACTCGCCGCGCCCCGTTCGGCTTGTCTTCCTCCCTTCCCGTCCTTTCAGCCCCTTTCCCGCGGCCGGAGAGAACGGCGAGCCCCGACGTATGGCTTAATAAACGGCGGATTTACATATTTTCTGGATTCAAACGGGCCCCGCCGTCGTCGGCGCCGAAAGCTGGCACGCGCGCGGCCCTCGCCCCCGCCGTTCATCCCTCCAAGCAGGAGGGAGACGTGTAATTACCCATTATCCTGGCTCCGAGGCCATCGTTCCTGGCACTTGCCCCTGGGAAGCCTCGTGCCCTCTAAGCCGGTCCGCCGCCTTCCGTCGCGATGTGCCCTTTTCACTCGCGGTCTCGAGAATCTCGGCTGCCTCTAATTATCCCTTTTTCTGGCTCGCCTAGCCCCGCCGCCAAGAGAGGAGCGCTGAGACAATTTGGTAACTCGGTCTTTGTTTCTTCCAGCTCGCTTTAGAGATTCAGGGGGCAGCTCTAATTTGCGATGCTTTGCTTCGACGGGGACGCCCGGCGCTTGAAACTTTTCTACTCCTGCTTATTGTAAGCGTTAGTCTCCGGGTATTTTGACAAGAGGGTAGGAGTAGCGGAGTAGATTCTTCTAGACTTTAACCTTATTCTCCCCGAGAACCCTACCAGTCCCGTGTCCAATAGCAGAAGTAGCAATTCCACCCCCCATGTGCCCATTATTTCACCGACTAACCGTCGAACTCTCTTCGTCGCGACCGAAAAGTTCGAAAGTTTCCCGGCGGGAGAACGGCAACAATCCCCGGTCGTGATCCCGATACGGGAGGGAAGGTACTCGAAGGTACTTGGAGTGTACTCTCCGCCCTCTCCAGCCGGAGTCACTCGATTAGGCTGTTTACGAGGGCATTTTAGTCTCGAGAGGAGGACCGAGCGCGATTTTCGTTGCAGAGCTCCGATCCGCCGCGGCGGGACGAGAAACGGAAAGTTTGGACGGTTCTTTCGCGTAACGACCGACAGGGAAGCTCGTCCTAGATACCGGAGGGGCAGGGGGTGAGTTCGCGCGCGCGTATCTTCCGGATCATTTCCGTGAGTTAACAGCGAACGAGCGGGCCTGGTCCAAGTTGGCTTTCAGCCCTGCATACCTTTCAACTGGGGATAAACGGGGGCACGAAACTATTTCTTCGGCTTACGCGTATCCTCTACGTTCGGCCAAGTTTTACTGAAAATCGCGGCCCATTGTGGCTGCCGCAAGTTCTTTCCCTCGCCCCTTTCTTCGCCAATTGGAGCGGGGGTCTGAGCGACTCGACGATTCTGCTGGCCGCGAGTTGGAATAAAATCGGTCAAGAGGCATTGCAACGGAATTAATATAGAAGTACGTATCCGGCGTTTCCGGCTCCGCGCTTCGAGCCACGCAGTTTCGGTTTTCGCGCAAATGTTCGGTTATTCTCAGAAGCAGTAGGGTAAAGAGTACAATGGTTGGCCACTTAAGGGGGGAGACCACTGTCTGAAATCTGAAATTTTTTTTTTTTTTTTTACATTTTCTGAAAGACGTATGTTTCGAGAATGTTCTCTCCAAATTTTATGAAGAAATTCGCAAAATTGACGGATATATGGTGTGTTTCGTGGAGCGGTGTCAAACGCGCGAATGAGCCACGCGGAACTTTGAACGCGTTTTCCTGAGAATTACATTTTTCAACCGCGTTGACAGTCTACAGAGAAAACTATACGTCCAATTGACATGAGCAAGGGCATTCATTGTTCGGAAAACCCGTCGCTATTACGTGACGATCAGCTTTTTTCAATTTTCGACCTGCTTCTATTTTTTTTAGCAACATTTCCCCAATTTTGTACCCCGAAAACATGACTTTTTTTTCAATGGTCCGCCATTTTGTTACTTTTTACAATTTTGACATTTTTTGATCGTCACGTAATAGAGGCAGGCTTCTAGTTTCTAAATATTATTGTTTTTTTGAATTCCGATTAACCATATGGCCTGGGGACTGTCAACGCGACTAGCATGTTTTTGCCGCAGCGCAAATTTTGACGAAGAGTATACACAAAACGGATTTATGAATTTGATTGAAAAAAATGTTTTCTTACCCTTCGATATGTACACTATTAACTATACTATGCAATAAATTGATTTACTTGCGTTATTTGGTTGAAATAAATTCCCGAAAACACCCTTACATTTCGGACCGAGACAGTGGTCTCCCCCCTTAAGTAAGAGTGTCACATAAATAGTGAATTATAAATGTGAATTTAGTAAATTTGAAATGAAAATCAATATAAATAAGTACGAAAAAACCCTAATAATCGAAAAATAAATAGAGTTTATAAAAAAAGCAAGAATTTATAAAAATATACAAAAAATGTGTTGACTACGAAGAAATATTGTTATTGGCATGGTCATGACAGTAGTTGTCCGATCGGTTCGACAGTGATTGGCCGCTATTTGACACAGAATATAACCTAAAAGAAAATGTTATATGATTTGATGATAGAAATGGGATTAAAATTATTCAATAAAAATAGTTATATAATGTGTATGCTTGTATGATTTGATCATCTGTATATTTTTTCCCATATGTATCACCTTTTTTTACTTTTGACATTTTTTACTGTAAGGTAATTCAGTTCTACTAAAAAATTCAAAATTTCTACAATTTATCTACTAGGTAATCACAATTTAATTTTTAACTTCAATTTAATTAAATAAATTCAGTAATCAAATTAAATTTGACTAATCCAATTAATTCAATCAAATTTCATTTTTAATTCGAATTTAATTAAATAAATTTAATAATCAAATTGAATTTAAATACACCAATGCAATGTAACATACGTAATAGTACTTCTTCTTTTTATTTAATTGTAGTTAATTATGTGGATGTTGAATCCTTTTTAAAAATTACCGTTTCAATACCGCTAATGAGTAGGGGCCCAATAACTCTTTTACCGTTATCATGGTTATAAAATAGTCGCCGGCTGCCCGGCCAATTATTGCCATTCAACATTATTCATATAACAGTTGTTGACCCCCCGTAATTTTCATAATATATGTATGTATAATTTTAAGAAATAAATAATTTTTTTATAAAGTTTTAAGCTTTATTTATCAATATATACAGAATATGAGAGATATAGATATCACAAATACATTCAAATATTCGAAAACTTTCAACTGTACTCTTATGATTTTTCTATTGAATCGCTGTAATTTTCAAACTGCAAAGCCGAGTCATCCTATCTGCTTTTAAATATAATCACAGTATATAATGAGTAAAGAAATATTGATTACATCCGAAGCAAGAAAGTACAAGGAATATGAACATGTTCATTAAAAAAAGCATAACATTGGTATTTCTTTATATTTTTTATTTCTCAAAATAGGGCCAACCACTGTACTCTTTACCCCTAGGTACGCGCAGAATAATTCTAGCGTCGATGAGCTCGCGACAGAAAAATGAGGAAGACAATTTCGCATCGCGAGACTCACCTGTCCCCCCCGAGTGATCGTAAAGTAGAGGCAGTCTGGGGGTAAACGCGAGATAAATCGCGCAGGGGTCGTGCTCTAAAAACGAAAAAGGAGGGGGAGGATGGAAAATAAAGGATCGAAGTGGACCCGCACCCAGCGACTCTTCCTTTGCACGCGTACGTTCATGCGGATCTACGGTTCAAAGGAGGGTCTTCTTAACGACCGTATCAATTCGCATTTTCTCCCATTCACCCGCCACCTAATCCTCCGCAGGGCCGCGCGCGCTCCAGCTCTCGCCCCGAGTCCTGTCGCAGGACTTTTATGCCTATTCCTGCACGGGCTATATCTACGACAGCCGACATAAATCGTCGCGCTTGTCGACTTACTTCGAAAACGGCCCCTGCATCCCTCCACCCGCGAGCGAACCCCCTCCCTGAAATACCGCTGGGAAAATGCTCGGTAGAATTGTCGATAGTAAAAAATCGGTTGAAAGTCAATTGCGCCTAAATCGAGATACCCCGAAACGGGATGTCGGCGAACAGAGGCTGTTCCCCCGAGTGACACCGAGACACGAAGTCGCGAATCGGAGCACGGAACCGCCCCCGATCTCGATCGGTCTCTCGATCTTGATCACCCCCGTTGGCCGCGACTGCACCGGGCGAGACAAAGGGGGCACGAAAACGGAGTCAGCGCGGCGCATCTCTGCTACAAAAGCGTAAGAAGAAAAGGAAAGAGCAGAAAGAAAGAGGTGGGGCAGGGGGGGCGGCGGTGGGGTGGCGGTGGTGGGAACAGAGGGGGACAGGGAAGGAAACAAACTCAGAGAGCCATTCAGACTCCGGTTTATTCTCGTTGGTCGTCGGCGGGCTGCATAATGCCCCGTGTTCCGCGTTTTCTTGCGAGGCGCGGCCATTATGAGCGCACGAAACAAAGAAAGAGCATATCTATTATGCTGGCCGAGTTGCCGCCGCGACGCCACCGCCGACGCTAGGATTAATCCGTTCTGTGTCATTATATAATGGAACGCGACGACGACGCCCCGTCCGCACCCCCGCGCCGCGTCTACCCTGGTCCCGATATATGCGCACCTTGTACGCTAACTGCGCTCATTGTCGACGCGATTACGTACATCCGGACGCGGCTCGATACACCGAGCCGTGTTCTCTCTGTCGAGCAGAGGAAAGAAGAGAGCCCGGGAACGCTGGTATCGACGCCTGGCGGTCGCGATCAACGTCGAAGGGGTGAAATGGGAGAATGAGATTTGAAGGGGGAGGATGTTTGTTTGACTGTTGGAAGGCCTTCGTTGGTGATTAGTTGGTAATAATATCGGAAGAACGCGTGGGGGATGGAGATTAGTTTCTTTCAGGGAGGATTTTCGATGGATCTGAAATTTTTGTTTAATGTAACGGGGTTAATGAGTTGTTCGACTGATGTAGCAGGGTAGATACGAGGTGATACGAGGATAAGTGGTAGTTGTGTGTTACTCGAACCCTTGAATATTCGTCAACCCGCACGTGCCCGATTGTGAGAGCAAAGAGACTTCTTTGCCAACGTCACGCCGGTAAACGATGTTTTTCCGGTGGACCGGTTGCAAGAACCGTCTTCCGTTTGGCAGAGATGAAACAACCGGGCGGGTCATTAATTATAGTGACGTGCCGTGAACCTTTTTTCCCCCCTCCTCCGAGCTCGATTTTCTGCAACCGGAGCTCCGTATCGCAGAATCATGCGGTGTCGCGTCCTATTCTTTGGGCCTCCCGACGAATCCTTTCCAGCGGAGTGAGGTAATCGATGACGGACCTTGTTTATCCTACAGCGATGTTTTGCTTTGCGGCAGGAAGCTCGAGGATGTACGAGGCAGATGATCTGCGGGAATGGAGGGCAGTGATAGACACTCGTACAGATTTGCAAGTACAGCTAAATCAGTTTGCGTCAGGTGTCCTCTGTGAATTTTGACAGAGGGAGAATCCTGAGAATCTTGAGAATCTTTGCCACCCTTCAGGGGCACATGGGTGGCTAAAATGGATAGAACGAATTGAGGCAGCAGCGCTGTGCAAGGAAATCCGAATCAATTCCATTTTCAGGTACCGCGTGACGGAACGTAGCCTAACGAGAAGCTGAGGATCTGGGAAAGGCCGTGAAAGCAGGGGAACGTAGCGGCAGAAAAATTCGAACACCAGTCACTCCTTGGAAAGAGCGCACCCCCTCCGTGCATATCCACCCTCTCGTCGCCTGTTCCCGGTGCACACGCTCAACTGACGCGCTGGCTAGGGTTACAGACAGCGGGCGCAGGATGGCGCGGGAGGGGTTTGGGACGGGCAAGACGGAGGGAGGGAAGACACCGGGAGGAGGAAGGGAGAGACAGCTGGGAAGGGTGGAGGAGCGAGAGAGGGCCTGTTTGCAGGGTGAGTTGATACAACATTAACAACAAGTCGTTAGAGAGATGAGGTACACACCGGTGGGGTTGCTGGATCGGTTGTTGGGCGGCTAAGAGGGGGGCGGGGACGGCGGCGCTGTAGTCGCCGGCTTGGGAGGGGGATGTTGGAGGCGCTGTTGGAGCTGGGGAGCGTGGGTGGACGAAGGGGGGAGCCAGAAGGTGGAGTGAAGGTGGAGGTGGAAGAGAGAGTGGCACAATGGTCGTCATGGTAACACCGTACGGCTTCCAACGCTGGCAGAAGGTGCGAGAGAGAGAGAGAGAGAGGAGTACAGGGCTCGTAGGTGAAGGAGAAGAAGGTGGAAAGAGGGAGGGTGAAAGAGGGAGAGAGAGAGAGAGAGTAACGCAACGGGGAGGGAGAAAGAGAGAGGACTGCGGCTCCGAGTCGGGGACTCTATTTCCATAATCTGCCGCTTTGTCGATTCTGAATTATGCGACTACGCTCCTCCTCCTACTTCTTCTTCTTCCTCCTCCGTTTCTCCCCAGTCCTCCCAGCGCGACTTCTCTTCTTCCTCCAACCTTCTCTCTACCTCCACCCACTCTCACCCGCCACTCCACCTTCTTCCACGAACACACACGTACTATATACCACGCGTAGCCTCGTAGCCGCCTCCCTCCCTCCCACCCGCCCCCCCCCCCTCCCCTCCCCCGAACCCGAGTATCCGATTATTTGCTTGAAATCGATTTCACGTGTTCGCCTGCCCGCCTTTGCATTTGTACAAACGCGCCCCGTACAACGAACACACACAACCCCCCGCGCGACGTCACGGGGTGGCCCTCGTCGTCCTTCGACCCGGCATTGTCGGCGCTTTGTCGTTCACGTTGTCGTCGCCGCGACGCCGCGCCGAGCCGAGCCGCGCCGCTGGACTGATCTCTGATTAGGAATCACGAGGGGCGCCTCCTTTTTCGCTCGGAGACCTCCCGTGTTTGGAAGCAACGAGACCGCGGGCTTGATTTCGGAGCCGCTTTCTTCCCAGCCGGATTCCCCGGGGGATGATGTCGTTACTTGAGCAGGGGCTGAAGTCTCGCGGGGAGCTTAACCCGAGGAGGAGGTTGCCGTTTATGGTCGTTTGATAGGGACTGATCATTTCAACGCGTCCTCCTGTTCCATCGGAGGCAGTAATAATCTTTCGCAATGTTTGGAAAGTTTCGCGGCGGTGCGCGGAATTTAGAATAGTCAGGGAATTTGGGGGTAGGCACTGACAAGAATTTAGCCTCCGTAGACCGTGTGGTAGGAAACCGTGTGTGAATTGTTAGTGGATTTTATTGTCTTTAAGATTGTATTTGTAAAAAATGGAATAGGATAAATCCGGGAGACGCGGTCGACCTAATATAGAATGGCTATTAAAACTAATATTGATATTACGCATTTTATCAGAACAAACCTATATGTTCAGAATTTTATGCTGATTCAGAAAAACTGGTCGATATTTGTTTTAAGACAATATTTACTGTAAATCGGGTTGAAAACTGAAGTCATGACATGTGACCACCTCTCCCGAGCTGCCGGGAGAAACGGTTTTCGTCTTTGACAGAGACCACTCACATAATTATTCATGGAAAAATGAAAAAGAAGAAAGTAACATTATTTATGAGTAAATACAACTACAGATTTATTGATATTTAATTTGTTTACGCTAAACAAGTAAGGAAGACGTCAAAGGAAGAGTGAACTACTTACTGGCTATTAGCAAAAGTGAATAAATAAACTAAATAAACAAAAATAATAAAAAAATTGTAACTTGACCATCTCTCTTTTCTGCAGCGAGAGATGGTCTTCTCGTTAGCTTTGAAAGGAAGAGTTAATATGGCCAAATAATTTGGCTGCATTGTCACTCAATATCTCTACTATCTTATTATCCCAAACATTAACCGAAAATAAACTTAGAAGTATGTTTTAAATACGATTCTGTACATCGCTGTTTAACAAGAGAGGTTAAATGCTAAATTTACAAGGCTCAATTTACATTTTAAAGCCTCAATTTTAAAGGCTCAATTTACATTATAAATCCAGAAAAACACAGAAAGGAGCGAAATAACGCTATTCATTCAACTATTTGGCTTCTAGAGAAGTAATTGGTCTGCACTTTAACGCACTTTTACGTACAGAGTCTGAAATATAGCGACTCGACCAACTCTCCGGCCCGACCGCGTCTCCCGGATTTATCCTAAGTGTGGGAATGGACATTTCACACTTTATTCACCACGCCGGTGATACCTACAGTTAGTTTTTCTGTACTTACATTAAATATACAAATAAAGGAGAAAATATGTTTGCAAAGTGCAGAAATTATTTAGAAATTAATAGGCGACTAATCTCGACTTTCTCTTCTCCCTTCGTTGAACTTCTTCCACGTCTCTTTCCGTGCAACGGTCGAGGCTCCTGTGTTGTTCCCTTAAACCATATCTTAGGTTACATAATCCTGAATAGAATCTACCAAAAAATATAAATGAATTGTTCCTTCTGCTTATCAATAGGCGACTCACTCGCCAAAGCCGTAGCAGTTCCATTTTTTACACCCTGTACGTAGAGGAGTACACAGTGGTTTGACAGTTTTTATCGGACTGACTCCGAACCAGCCGGTACACGAGCAACGGGGTATGCTCTTGAGTTCCGGTTCGACGGGCAACTTTGCCACGCGTATCCTCCTTCCTTCTCCCCTTTCTCTCTCCGTCTCCCTGGACCCTCTCGCGCGAGCCCTCTCATAAACACTCGATCTCCATTAAACTGACTCTTTTCAAGGGAGTGACCAGCTACCGATACTCGACTATCGCAGCATCCGACTCGTCTCACTGTTTATTTTATCTGCCAGGGATGAATCCACATTCCTGGAAGAATTAAGCGAACCCGTTTTCCCGGGGTGCAAAGTTCACGGTTGTTCTGCTAAACAAGCATCGTCTGACCGTCAGCAATTTCTGCATAGGAATCCAGATGCCAGGAGACCTTGGCATTAAAGTGTATTAGAGTGACTAAAGATAGAGAATCGTGTCAGAGTTAAATATCGTACTTACATCACATTTCTATAATAATTCTGAAGAGCAAAGAAACAAATTCCGACGGCCAACCTTTCGCCTTTCCACCCGGTAATTATTTCTCGGCTCCGCCAGAGAGGCAACGAGGGAATTTGATCTACAGAAATCTTGGAATCTGAGAATAATTACCATGGTGACGTAAATTCATTCTTTCGCTCGATCCGGAGGGCCTATTAGTTCCACGGCGTATTATTCCCGGGGAAAAAAAGAGGCGACGCGCAGGGGTTGGGTGTCCCGAAGAATGAGCATTATCGAGCGGGGAACAGGCTCGATGGAAAATAGTTGGTCCAAGGGGGACACTTTCGATCATCAGTTAAATTTCCAGCATCAGCCCTTTGTTCGGCCTCCATTGTTCTAGTATCTCGAGGGCGGCGCTTCCCTTT
This sequence comes from Andrena bucephala, assembly GCA_947577245.1. NCBI lineage: Eukaryota > Metazoa > Arthropoda > Insecta > Hymenoptera > Andrenidae > Andrena > Andrena bucephala. The sequence continues at coordinate 93,594,739 of OX387715.1, read as the reverse complement.
GTCTCCACCCTTTGTACCTTTCGGTGGCCGGATCTCTCGCCTCTTCGCGCGGGCGCGAGACGACCCCGAGAAGAGGGAAAGAACCGGCGGAAGAGCAGAGAGGGAGACAAAGGGATAAACGGGACAGCGACGGGCGGGGATGAGAGATCGAATGAAAAGTTATGCTCCTGTAATTCTTTCTGGCCCCCTTTGTTCCGCCCCGAGTCTCCAGGGTAATGCGAGAAACTGTTAATTAAATTGCAGGAATTTTCCGTTCCTCGCCCCTTCACTGCGAGTTAGGGGTAGTTTCTCTTTTTAAACCGAAAGTATACGACTTAGATCTATCTGAGTCATTGAAAATACCCTCTCCTCGTTTAAAATCAATTTTTAATTACAGTGAATCTGACGTAGCTTGTAATTAGGCTTGTAATTATTGTAATTATAGAGAAAAAGTAAATAGTTGTGTTCACTTCCCAATCCGTCTTGAGACGGGATAGAGAATTTTATCACTCAAATTAATTGGGCATCGCATTGAGTCCTTTGAAGGTAAGGTAATTACGTTTTGTTATTTTGTTTATATGCTCTACATTTTTTTATGGAGATGTTTGTACATAATGTCTTTCTGTGGGGTAAGTTAATACGTTTTCTCTGGGGTCTGTTGATACTTTTAATTGACTACTTTTAATTGGATTTTTCCTTTTATTTCTATGAAAATACCGCAAAATATCTTTCAAAAAACGTGTGTCGGTGTAGAAAAGGAGTCAACGTCGTTACGTCAAAGCGCGAAAATATACGGAATAGATAAAATGGCTTTATTAAGATACATTAATAAAAAGAAGCAAGCGCCTCATATTAAAGTGGGATATTCCAGACATCCATCCTTTACTCATTAAACGGATATTTTACAGACGCATTAACATGCTCCAGAGCAGTATCAACTTGCCCCGCCTTGGGGTAAGTTGATACATTTTACCTTCGTCCAAATAACATCTTTTCATTCATTTTGTACGTATTTTCTCAACTTTTCATTTACAATATATTAAAGAAAAAGGACCAAAGTATATTTTAATATATTTCTTATTAAGTAATCAATTTGAACAAAAATGAAAAAAATTGAAAACTGAAAAACGTATCAACTTGCCCAGGTCTCCCCTACATATAAACTAAAGCTAATTGAAAGTGAAGTGTAATCTACGACACCTCAATCTAAAAATCTTACGTCTTTTCAGGACCTCGCGTGTTGCAACAAGTATCCAAATGCCCACAGATCGGGAGTCTAATTTCTAATTGCCGCAGGAAGAAAAAGAATTGAAGATTCCTGCTGAAAAAGCTCGTCAAGAGGTTCGCTCTTCATCAATTCCTCCGCAATTCAAGCTTTATGCGCGTTCCCGAAGCGGTCGAATGCGTCGACAATCTTCATCGCGCGTATCCGTGCAAGAGTACGCGACCGTTGCATTATCAATGCAACGCAATATCCACGTACGCCCACCGGTATCGCGTTCGCAATCTCTTCCACAAACCCTTCTCACGAGTACGTAACAGGAGAGTGTCGTGTGCGTAACGTGGACTACATCGGTCTGGCGTGCACACGCGCGGGCACACACACACACACACACACACACACGGCCGATCTTTGGAATCGACGTAGGAGGACATTACCATATCGCTAGGTCGCCCATTGTCGAGATCCGCCGTAGGATTTGCATTGGATTCGCATTCGGTCAGGAAAGTAGATCGCCGCATTTTGTTCTACGAAGACGAATGGCCCCGGCCTCTCCTCCCCCGCGGCTTCCGAAGGGCGGAACCGGGGTTAGTTGGCTGCCACGACATGCCCCGAGGCTCGAGTTCCGTCAGCTCGGCCCAAGAAGAATCGCAGGATGTACTGGCAGTATTTATTCGGCTGCTTGAATCGCGAGGAGGACTGAGCTCCAACGGTGCATGGCTGCGTCGATGTTTGCTCCGAGTGTGTTTAAAGAGGATAACATTGCTGGGGGGGCGGGGGGGGGTATTGTGCTTAGAAACTACTATACACTTAGGGGTGCATCCCTGAATGATCAAACAGTGTAAAAATTTTCTAACCATTCTGTGCCAAACAACTAACAAGGAGAGTATTTTAGGTGTCCGCCTCCGATCATTTCGATTTTTGGATATGTTATAGAGGACCGAAAAATAAGAAATACGTGTTTTTTTATTTTTCCCCGTTTTCATATTTGGGGGGGGAGGGGGTGAAAACTGCGTTCAAAGTTAGGGTTGAAAAATCATTTTTGTGGAATATCTCGGAAACTATTAGAGATAGGGGAATAGTGTCAATGGACGAATTTTGTGTCTTTGAATGCGAAATATGACTGACTCACCAGATTTTCAAAAATTCCATTTTTTCCACAAAAATGATTTTTCAACCCTAACTTTGAACGCCGTTTTCACCCCCCAAATATGAAAACGGGGAAAAATAAAAAAAACACGTATTTCTTATTTTTCGGTCCTCTATAACATATCCAGAAATCAAAATGATCGGAGGCGGACACCTAAAATACTCTCCTTGTAAGTTAGAAGACTGAAATGATATTAAGTAAAAGCGTTTCAAGTAGTTAATTTCTTTCCCTACACCCGAAAGTCTCCTATGCTCCGATCTTCCCCCCGTCCCAGCCGAGAATCAGCTTCTCGACACCCGTATTTACCAACGAAACAGGCTAGCACCCCGTGGAAAACCGCCCCTAATACGTTAGCAAAATACGTCAGGCAACCTTACGCTTCCTTCGCGTCGCTCTAATCCGAGGACGTTCCACGTTGACGCTGCCACCCCGTGTGCAAGGGTGAACGATTCCTCCACGTGGGAACGCCAGCCCTCGCGCAGAGACGGAGACGAGAGCGAATGGGCGTCGTTATCTGGATATTATACAGCCGCTGGTACAACGGAATCGCCTGTGACACTGTGCCCGGAGTGCCTGTGTCGTGGCGGCGTGCTCGCGTACGCCCGCTCGAACATCACGGCAGGATACATCTGGATGTAGCACAGCCAGCGGGATCAAGGTGAGGCGAGGGGGAAGGGGGGGGGGGGGGTGAGGTTGGGGAGGGGGGGGGGGGGCGTGCAGTGGACCTGCATCGAGGAACCGACGAAGAAGGCGTCGGTGTGAGTGAAATCGTGGATGTCGGGGTGAATGTGTGCCGCTCGGATAGAGGCAGGGAGGCACGAGGAAAGGCCGATACAATGCTGGCCTCTCCCGCGAGTCGACTTTCCTTGATACATCGCCATTGAGCCATTGTCCGCCTCCCAATGCCCGAACGAAAGACTCCGAGGACGAAAAATTCAATTCAGCTTTTAAATTATTTCTCCTGCCCCCCTCCCCCCCCCCCTTTCTCTCTCTCTCTCTCTCTCTCTCTCTCTCTCTCTCTCTCGTTTCCCCGCTTACCCCGTGCTTACTCCCTCGCAGCCACCACCCGGTGGTGCTCCTCTATCCGGGAGCAAGGGAGAAAAAAATAACGCTGGTTACGTCGCTCGTCGTCCATTCTGCCTGGCGACGACGACGACGATCGCCAACCTCCCCCCCCCCCCCCCACCCTCCCCCTCGCTCGCCCTTGTAATCGTAACGAGATCCCATTCGTCTCACCCCCAGGCGTAATGAGACGCTCCAGGGCTGAGAAATGACACCGTGGAAGGTTAACCGGAAGGGGGTGGTTTTTTGGAAAGCGATGCTGCAGGTTGCTCGTCAAGTATTTGGCGAATTGTGTTTGGGTACAGGGAAGGATCGTGGTGGATGACTTGTTGCTGTGTGTTTCACTTGGACGACGATGGGGGATGTTTGGGGGCGTTGGAAGGCGATGTGGACCTCGGGGCTTGGAGTAGAGTTGGTTTGGATTGCAGGGAATTTTCACTTTGTTTTTGGTAAGAGTGGTGTAATTGATTTTTTGAAAAGGACACCGACACGATGTACTGAGGTCTGTTCAGGATATATTCGAAAATCGTTAATTGGGAGGCACGTGTTGAATTCCTTTTATTATACGTGGGTTTTGACTGTTACAATGTAGCAAGCTTTCATAGAATTGTACAATTGGGGGTTATGTTATCGCGGTGAATGGAGATTCGTTTGAAAGCATTACGTTTTAGTCCTGAATATAATTGTTGCAAATACTATGCGATGTAAAGGTGTGGAGCAGGTTGGACAAAGCGTGTAACGAGATGAAGTTTGGATTTTGTTAAAAAAAAATCGAGAACAGGGGGTTGAAGATTTTGTATTCATCATGGATACATTTTATCTGCTTGAAAATCGATCAAGGAGAGGGACAGGTTTTTCTCGTAGGGGAGAGCGGGGACAAACGTAACGGCGTCATGAAAGTAACACGCCTTCTCCCCCATTCCACAAACATTTCTAAAACGTTTGCTTTACACAGTTACATGTGTATAGTGTCTGTTTTATTGTACAGAGTGACGCTGAGCAGTAACACGAATCGTATACTGTGGGCAAGCTAATATTGTTATTTAGATCATTCGGGTAAGTGTCTCCTATTCTGTTTTTTTTTGTGTTAATATTCATAGTTAAACTATAGATATTAAGCCAATTATTTGCTAGAGCGTTCATAGATAATGTCTTTATAAGTATTTGAATTTGATTTCAACAAGTCTCGTATAGTTTGTATGTTATAACAGTTCTATTCTGCAAAACATAGCTGGGGACAAAAGTAACACGTCACTGTGGGGACGAAAGTAACATGTTACTTGGGCGAGCAAAATAGCATACAGGATACGAATTCTCCAGATGATAATGATTGTCTATGTCTGGTTTGTTTTGACCCTTTCAGTAAAAGCTGTTCGAGAGAAAAGTAGATCCAATTTCTAGATTTTAAGGGTTAGTCCCACGAAGACTGGACCATCGGTGATCATCACTACGTATCATAATTTTAATTCAGAGTAGGTAAAGTTGAATACCTATCATTCAGCTAAATACACAATACCAAAGAAATGTTCGAAGCTGGTTATGCTTTCTACCTTTCGTTATTTAAAATTTATTTGTTTTTATAATTACTTAAAATATGTAGTTTAAATATACATATTTTAAGTAATGATAAAAACAAATAAATTTTAAATAACGAAAGGTAGAAAGCATAACTAGCTTCGAACATTTCTTTGGATATGTGTATTTAGCTGAATGATAGGTATTCATAGGTATAATATACTATATTTAAATGTTTCTTTCTATCATTTTTTATAATAAAAAATCCGATTTTGCGTTGGAAGAAGTGTTTTTACTTAATTCTCCTCAAAATAATTAGTGTAACTTTCGTCCCCACAGTATGTTACTTTCGTCCTACCCCTGCAGGACAAAAGTAACAATGACAGTCACTGCGGAAAACTGCCATAACTCTTTGATTACTTATCACGTAAGACTGAATCTGGGCTCAAATGGTAGACCAAGAAACATACTATCTTAATTGGCACAACGCTAGTAGTATTTCCGGTTGGCCCACAGTATCCCCAAGTTGGGAATCAGTTGGCCATCAAAATGCCAACAATAAATGCTACTAGAGAACTGTCATTTTTATATCTATAAAAGTTAATTGTACGCTAGGCCAAATGTAAAAAAATGTTACTTTTGTCCCCGCTCTCCCCTATCAATGTAATCTTAACAAGCCAGCCGGCCCTCGCAGATTATACCTCCGGAATTTCAGGATGTCGAATTTAATCTATTTACGACCCCCCAGTTACATAGTTTTCGCAGTCATAACGAGATTCATCCATCTCGCCGAACGTAATGAGACTTTCCACGAGAGAAATGGCTCGGGAATACCTACTCGACGTGTACACTCGAGGGAACTACCAGGAACGCGCGATCATATCTCGGGTCTTGCAAGCGGAAGTTGTTAGAATCTTTAATTACGCGATAGCCGCGCGAACCATCGGAATTATTCACGAAACTGTTCCTCTGTACAAAATTGAGAACGTCCGCCATCAGGCAGTCCGTAACGCCCTCGACTAACCTAATAAATTTCCACGATCTTTTGATAAAAAAGAAGGGAAAAAAAATAGTAGATATAAGTTTCTCAATCCCCGGATGCATATGCTTGATAAGAATCTCCATCCAGACTAGTCTCACAGATTCCAAACAGCCAGCATTAATTTCAACGACCACTCGACGAACCACCCCTTTCTCGCCCCCTTTCACTTTCTTTCTGCACCGTATGCAATACTCCGCGAGGACTGACTCCATACTTCCAACCACCTCTCCCCCGTGGAAATCTTCGCTGCAACAGTTCCAGGCCTGCCAGCGAGGTGACCATTGATGCAGGCAACGTCATCCGCCTTATCCAGGCTCTCCAGCCATCAGTGTCTAGCTGCCTTGGAAAGACGCTGGGTGGGGCGTGCGGGGGTTGAAGGTTTAGAGTCAGTGCAAGGGCGTCAATTGATGTTGTGCTCGCCAGTACGAGGTACCACCGGCAGGGGTGTCGGGCGCCACATTGTTTCAGCACAATATCAGCCCCCCCCCCCCTCCCCTCCCCGCCAACCCTGTTCCCATCACCACCACGATTCGCAAACGCGACTCGCCCCTCCTCCCTTTCCTCCCTCGCTCGCCTTCCCTGGGCGAGCACGAGGGGGATCTCTAGAGGACACCCTCTCTCGCAGCCTCGTTATTTTAATCATCCCCCATTTTATACCCGTAACACGCCGACTGTATACATACATCGAGCACAGCCCCGCGAACCCGACCGCTATAGAAGCGGATCCGTAGACGTCGACGTCGACGTCGACGTCGCACGATTCCAGCCCGCTTTAGTTGCCCCGATTCCATCGGCGATCGAGGGTGCAGAGGGGCGTGAGGGGAGGGGGGCGGCAGAGAGGGATCGACGGTGGATCGCTAATGGCGGCTAGCAGTCAGCAGGCAACCCTCTTATCGGTCTTCGACAGAGGGTGGTTTACCTAACGGCTGACAATGACAATTAGACGAAGCCGCGGGGACTCGCGGAGTGCCTCTCTAATACAGGGTGTTCCATTTCCATCGATATAAGCCTCTGTATCTTCGAAACTATCGGTGCTGCGGAGAAATATTTCATGTAGGAGTTGAATGGCATCGAGGGTGGAGGATCGAGATATTGCCTCAGGATCGTTCGAACTTCCTCCCTCGCTGAGAGCCCGGGGCCCGAGTGTCCTCGGTCATGGACAGTTAACGAAACTCAATTTTCCCAGCCCCGAACGACTCGATCCGCCCTTATTCCTCCTCCTGGCAACCCTTTTTTTTTCTATACTTGCGGCAGTCGTTGCCACTAAGCAACCCTCCTCGGCATCTGCCTCGCTCCCTCCTCGCCGCTCCCGTCACTCTCTATCTCCTCCGGCTCTCCCGCTCCTTCTCTCCGCTGTGTTCTTGGTGGATCCTGCTGAGCGCCCCGCTCCATTATGACATTATGTTCCCCGCATTGTCTATCGCTGAATGCCTGAACGTTGGCTACATTGTCGCGGCACATTGAAGCCAACCATACAACACTGCGAACGCTAACTCGTTATCGGGCTGATAGGGACATGGGCACTCTCGCGGCGGCAGCCCATGTCTACCATCGCCGATATTCCTCACTCCCAGCGTCGCTGCCTGTCCCGTGAACTTATCTTTTATATCGGAATGATCGACTGGGCTCGGCAGCTTTCGCATACACGGGGGACAGGGTGAACAGCTGGTGAACGGATGGAATTTGGCGGGGGATAAATGTTGCTGAAGAAGATAAATGAAGTAGGCTAGATCAGAATTAGGAAGCAACTATGTTGCGGATGAAAGCCTATTGTATAAGACAGTGGTGCACTCAGGATTTAATCTTGGGGTGAGCCGAGTTGAATGGATAAAAATATTGTTAACGTAAGTTCAATAAAATTCAGTAGGTGATTGTAAAAATTTATTTATGGAATAAAATCGAGGCTCCCACTCTTTTTATACAGCCCCTTCTTTGGGGGGTGTCAGGGCTCCGTGCCCCCCCCTCCCTCTGGGTGTGCCATTGGTAGAAAACACATAAAGTAGGTTGGAAGTATTTGTTCTGGATAAATGACTGTAGCTATAAAATAAAGTATAATGTTGCAAAGTATTTTAAGGTAGCTTGTAACCAACTATGTTAATCAAATTAGAGTTGGGTAATAAACGACAAATATACATAGAGTAGTATGATACTATGGAAATAATAATAATAATTTTTAACATCATGTATATATTTTTTAAACAGTTCAATGTTAATATAAATAATTGTAATACGAAAATAGAATATTAAATTGGTTAGCGTGGTGAATTGGAGCAGCAGATCTGACAACGTCGCATTCATTCGGAGCGTCTTTTGTAACCAAAATGTCAGAAAAAATGTTCATATGAACCTGAATCTTCGTTCGCTATTTAAATATCTAAACATATCGATTGTGCGACTACTTTGCGTAGTTTCTAAAAAAAATGCACGTAAACGTATTTTTTATGGGCATTTACGAAGAAACCATGTGGTCAGTTTCGCTGAAATAAATAAATTCATTTCGTGACATTTCGATGTACTTTGGTGCCAATTTTGGTACAATTCTTGAATATAGTTTTCCTGTCTCAGCAGAAAAACTGAAACTATAATCCTCTTTTTGTTCAAGTCTGCCATACTTATGCCACTGTGTTAAAATGCATCAACTTTAATTAACAATTTCTCGATAACTATGTGGTAAATCGTTTTTAAACTTGGTACAAGGGTTTCTTGTATTCCAAATTAGTTTTGAACGAAATTTAAAAGAATTCTTGAATTTAGTAGATTATTCAGGAACTACCTTAATTCATGACATTGAAGAGGTGCATTATTACGATTACCTTAAGAGTCTCTGCCGTACCAAAGCTGTGGCTACTTTACTTTCACCTTTCTCTCTCGGAGCCAATACCTCCCCATTAACGATTCCCTGTCCTCGTAAGATTCTTGCAATTAATCACGAAGGGAGCAACACTCCGTCGAATGTCCTTCCCCGGAAAAACAAACTATCCTTGTTCGATAAGCGCAGAGGGGGGGGGGGGCAGAGCTGGTAGGGAGGAGGTAAAAAGAAGGAAGGGCAAGGATGGCCTACCAGAGGAAAGACAAAGAGTGCTTGTTACGCGAGGCAGGACCTTTGTGGGTTGGCTTTGTCTTGGCGCTTTATCGTGCGACAATGTCGCGACAATGGCGAGACAATGCCAGCATTACGACGGCTACCAGCCAGCACAGAGAGAATGCCTCTCCTCCCCTTCTCTCTCTCACTCTCTCTCTCTCTCTCTCTCTCTCTCTCGTTTCCAGGAGCGGGCAGGAAGTACGGCTGGCGAAAAAAAAACGGCCTCAACAATGGATTTATAATTAGTGGCTTGTACCGCCGCGCTGGCTGCCATTGTTCTCTGTCTTTTCTGGCCAGGGCTCCGTCGAGGCCTCGTCGAAGTTCGCCGCTACCAACCGAAACTCTTTTCCCTTGCTGCGCCTTTCGTCGCCGCTACGTTAATTGACACTGGCCAAAGTCTTTCCCCCTTGTTCCTCCGCGGTTATTAGATCGTAGCTGCGGATATACTTTGGGCGGTGAACGTGACGCGTGATAAGGAACGGCGACAATGTTGTTTCTCTATGAAGCTACTGCGAATTCAGCCAAGTGCGCGCAGAAGCCCGCGAGTCACCCTTAACGATATTCGAATAAATAATCATCCGAAGCGAGCCGTCGCGTTGTCCACGCACCGCAAACCGACGCACCAATCCCCGTACACCGGTGTTCCATTATTTTTACGCGACGAGGAGCACAATGCTGCCGAAAATCCCGTCCCCGGAAGGTCATTACTAAAATAACAGCGGTATCGACGATCGCTGGCGGTCTGATTTTCACAAATTAGCAGCTCCTCCACCCCCGGCGGGCCACCCTGCTCCCATCCCCATCGTGTCCTGCCTCGAACAATGGCCAGATAATGCCATTACGTCCACGTTAACAGCCATAATATCGAGCGACACGATGCCAACGGTATTCTCGAATGATAAATGTCAGCGTGAAGCGGAGGCACGAGGGGTGCTGGGGGAGAGGGGGTGAAAGAGGAAGACAGATACCTCGCCGTTTGGTCGAAAGGAGAGAAACGGGGGATAGACGGGCGTAAGGGTGAGTTTGGGCTGTCGGTGGTGGGGGGGTGAAAATAATAAATACGAACCAGTGGAGCGAACTAAATGCCCACTAAACGGGGGAAACTGGGGTAAAACATACGTTTCCGCTTCTCTCCCGTAATACGTCATAAGCGTGCGCGAAAACCAGTCCCCATTGTACGGGCCATTGTGCAAGGATAACGAATGGCTGCGTCGTGATCCTTGTGAGCCACTGACACCGCTGCCAGCCCTGCCACCGCTCTCACTGCGTCGAGTGTTTTGATCCCTCCGCGATTTTCATCGCTCTCCCCCGGGGAGACCTTTCCTCCGGTTAAAAACTGAATTTCATGGTCTTTGGTGGATGGGCCGAGATTTTCCGTTGTTGCGCGTAGGCTTTTTTGAAATCGTGGCGTGATTGCGGGTAGAAGCTTGGTTGGGGTTGTCGAGTTGAATTGGTGGAAACGTTGCACCATACGACGGTATCACGTACCGTGAAAATAATTAGAGTGGTGGTTTGTAAAGTAGGTAGTAGTTGCAGGAAAATTTATCAAGCTTCTGGGTACGATCTGTGAAAACAGGATCAATGGACCCGTGCAGTAAATGAATCTGAAGTTGAATGTACTCTGAGTTAGAAGGAGTTAAAGTAGAAGTCGTCATTATGGAGCTAGGACAGAAGCCTTGGTTAGGATTAAGTAGTACCACACGTAACTGGTCGGACACACGAGAAGTTGATGAAAACGGATAATTGTATCGGGGGATTATTTCTATTTAATCGAAAATATAATATTATTCTTCTGTAGCATAGGGTAGAGTGGGGCTAAAAGTCTCGTTTTTCGTATAAACCTATGTAAAATTTAGTATTAACAATTTAGAGATATCTGGTGTTATTTTGTATAAACTATAACTATTATGCTTTACGTTCACGAAGTTGGTTTGTTGATACTGTTATTTTCTGTTGAGTTATACCACAAAATGTTTGTCAATGCAAAATGGACTTCTTGCCCCACGCACGGGGCAAAAAGTCCATTGCATAGGGTAGAAAGTTCCTAATGTCTTTTCGTGTAATATTAAACTAAATAAGTAAAAAACTCTTTTCAAATTAACAAATATTCTTTTTGGTATACAATATTGAAAGGAAAGCATGACTTCTTTACCAAAAAATGAAAGTCAGAGGCTCACTTTGAACTGAAAACTAAAAAAAAAATAGCTCAACTACAACAAAAACACTATTTAAAGACTTTGGCATAATTTTTTTATAGTTTGGCCATCTTATGAAAACAAATCATCATGCACACATTACTAAAGGAACATACAATCTTGACGAACTTGGCTGATACGCTTTTAAACCGTGGTTTACTTCGTGTAAAACAACATAGACGACGTATTTCTTTTAGTTTTCTGATACATAAAATAACGTCCAGTAGCGACTGCCGACTCTGTGGTCACCTCCGTTTCTTCTCGCCTTTTACTTAGTATACTACGAAACTCAATACATTGTTTAGGAATAGAAATTTTAAATTCGGGACTTTTTACCCGCCGGAATTTTAGCCCCACCCTACCCTACATATCGTTCGTCTTATGAACAAAGGGAATAACACCTTAACTAGTCAGACCACACATGTCTACAGTCTATGAAGTTCCTTCAATTAAGACTACAAATTTGATGGTTGCATTAGAAGTCAGTCTAAATTTAGTAGAGCAATGTATAGACGCACAACCAAACAGGAATTAAACAATTAAAACTTACCTCGCCACTTTCATAATACTAAAACCCAAAGGAGTGTAGTAGACGAACCAGAAGCTCGTCTGACCACGACATTCCTTTTCTCCTAACTTCCCTCCAGCTCACATCTATCCATAACTCCTTGGCAAATCTAGTGCATTTACAATTTCCTAAAAATTCTCTTTCTTTTAACCAATAATACACGCATAATCAAACAGGAATTAAACAATTAAAACTTACCTCGCCACTTTCATAATACTAAAAACCAAAGGAGTGTAGTAGTCGAACCAGAAGCTCGTCTGACCACGACATTCCTTTTCTCCTAACTTCCCTCCAGCTCACATCTATCCAGAACTCCTTGGCAAATATAGTGCATTTACAATTTCCTGAAAATTCTCTTTCTTTTAACCAATAATTATTATTCTTCACAAGAAACTCGCCGCTATCGAGTAGCCTTTCCACTGAAAACACACAGCCTCCATCCCTGCGATCCTCAATTAATTAAACGTCCCATGCGTCCCAAGAAATTCCAGCACGCTCTAATTACAATGCCAGACGACCCAAGAAATTGAGTGGACGCGCTGTATTACTGCCCCGCGCGCCCAAATAATTCCGTCTCTGGCTCGGCAGGAAGGGAGCTCGCGTTATCAAGAAAGGATCGTTCTGCCCGACGACAAAATCAGTGTAGCAGCGGCAAGGGTGGGTGGAGGTGTGTGGGGCGAAGGGAAAGGACAGGTATACGATTCTGGCGCAAAAAGGAATCGAACCGACGTAGTAACACATTGTGCTCCGTACAATGCCTGTTTACTGTCTCCACTCCGCGACCTACAATGGCCCCGGTCGTTCCGCCGTCAGTTTTTGTCGATTGTCGTCCATCGTATAGATATAGAGAGGGGGGGGGGGGGAGGGGGAGGGTGAACACGAAGGGCGGGGGAAGGGAAGATGCAGCTGCCCCGGGGAGAGCTTCCGCATAATTTATCAGGTTTGTCTAATCGATCGACGGAAAGGAACGGGGAAGGCTTACGGACGAGTCTCTCCTATTTTTCATCCAGTTCCTTCGATCGACTCGATTCATTTCTTCTATCCAGATGCCTCTGCGACTGATTTCGCCGCGCTTTAACCGCGCGGAAAGGAAATTCTGTTTGAAATGTATGTATAACGATGGGTGGCAGAGATCAAGGGTTACACAAAATTCTATGGAACTGGAGAATAATCAGCACTATTGCGCCAGGAGAAAGTCTGAAAGGTCTCTCGAGATAGGGCAAGGCAAAGGGAGGCAGAAGAAAGCCAAGAACAAAAGAGTTAACCGACAAAGGACCAAGAGAATCAAGAAGACCCACGAAAAGCCAGGAAAGGGTAGCAAGAAGTAAAGACGTCAATGGGGGAGCTGGAGAGAGCCAGGCAGAGACAAGGATGTAGAAAGAATTGAAGAAAAGCAAGTGGAGGCAAAAGAAGTTTAGAAGATCCAGTGAAACTAGGGGACATCTTTGAAGAGCTACGAAGTAGCAGGGATGCTGAAAGTATCAGCTTAAAAGGAAGACAGACAGGGAAGATATACGCATGACATCTAACACGTGTAACATAATATTCCGCTATCCCTTTATCCTGCACGTCCACTTGAAAAAGATGAGAAAGATGAAAAGGGAGGCACCCCGACGACGATGGAACTATTCAAGACGTGGCCGGGTTTCAACGACGCGTTTAGACGTTTAATTCAAATCGCGTTAAACCGCGTCAGAATTATCTGGTACAATGAATAATCCAGATTGGGAATGATGAATCGCGCCGGACTACCGCGACGCATCCAGACGAGGGATCTATAAAGACGTTGCATCCGCATTCTTCACGGTTGCTCCGTGTAATTCGTATCGCGATTGTAGCAACGGCCGCAACACCCAGGCAGAGTCCTATTCGTGCGAGCGTGTGCACGTGTTTAATGTCCCTATTCCAGAGCGTGCGTGTATAATGCCCGTATTCCGATTAGTGTGCACGTGTAATATGGGCGCAGCGTGTGGCTCCGCGTGGGTGTAGGATTGTAATCACCTGAATACCTGTTCTATCGCGAGGATCTCGGCTCAGTGGGCGCATCTGGATCGCGATGCGTACCCGTGCGCCCCTCTTTTGTCACCGGCAACTTTAACGTGTCTTAAAAAAGTATTCTTTTTACGGTGAGCTTGGGAATCTGGCGTTCCACGCTGAGTAGAAATGTTTTCTGTGAGTAGAAATGTTTTCTGAGTTCTGGGCACTGAAAGTATAAATATGTAATCGCGAGGTGATTGCTTAATTTGTGCTAGAGTTGGGCAGTAACTAAATAAAAAGTTATTTATATATCAGATCGAATAAAAGTTACTTTAACTTTAGATTATTCGTTTAATAAAGTTAACCTGACTTAGCGATAAGTACAGGACGAATAATTTTTTTAAACTTTTATTCGTTATTCGAAATTGGATTGATATGAAAATTTTGCATATTTCTGATTTGTGCTTTGTATCGTTCGATTGCAGATTTACCAGAATTTTTGTTGGAAAATATTCATTTCGTGGCTTTTTAGACTGAAGATAATTTTACTTCAGATTTCGAAGAATGAACACAAAAGTTCCTGACGATCTAATCCTAATGAATCCTAATGATCTAACGAATATCTTATACTATTCAATGCTTACATAGATTTACTTGAATTAGTGTTCCTTCTCGAGAATTCTTTCTCGGGAATTTCTCGAGAACTTTTATAATTGCTTATTTCTTATTTCTCGAGAAATACTGCTTTTCTCGAGAAACTTAATCGCGAACGTATAAACGCGTCTACGATTTATAATAAATCTTATTAGTAACATTACAACCTATATGAATTACAATAGAAAATTGCAGTAGAGAAAATTCGACATTATTGACTGGTGAATGTGCTCATAAATTTTTATTTTACAATTTAGAAGAATTGTATACCTACTGAATTAAGTAACGAGTTTCTTGTGGCTATTATAAAGAAGGAATATTGAAAAGAACTGACAAAACTATTGTATCCCTTATAAAATTTAAGCATAGGTAATCCAGAATCTCTTTCAAAAAGATTCAAAAGACGCGGTTTTTCATTTAATATCCAAGGCAGATATGTATAAAACGGCAAAACAAATTCTAAGTAGCTAGACTTTTCGAAAAATATAACAGTAACCATGATTCCGTGAAAATACTAAAAAACTTACGGATCCTCAACATGAAGAATTACCATTAAGAAAACAATTAGAGTTAGCTATCGCAGAGAGCCTCCAAGAATTTAGTATCAACCAAGAAGAAGATAAATTCCGGACTTTAACAAAGGAATTTCATATTTTTCAGTCCACTGGAAGAAGGACACCCAATTTACCATAATTTTTTTTATGTGCTACATAAGATCAAGGCAACATCCACTGAAAACGAAAAAAAAAATTTCTACAGCTACACATTTTATCACAAAAAAAGAAAAGAAAGAGATTAAAAAAACTATTTTAAAACAAAAGAGTACTGTTTCGCATTGCACAAATTTTGTATTAAATAAATAAATTTATCAATTATATTTAATATCTGTTTTTTCATTTATACAAACGTTGTGCAAATTAGACTTTCTTCTATTTTTGATGAATATTATCAACATTATTCCCAAAATATAAATTTCGTAATATTTTTTTAAATTTCTCGAGAATCCTCGAGATATCTCAAGAACTATGATCTCATTTCTGATTACTCGAGAAAGAAAAAATATCGAGAAATCAGGAACACTAACTTGAATGCATCGGCGAGCTTGAATCCTCGAGGGACATTTTTCTTTTCATAACGAAATCAATTCGAAACTGGTCGGCCACGTGGCGAAGAGCGACTTCTGGGCCCCCATTAGTGCAATCGTCTTGCAATGAGCCGCGACGTATGCCCGCGTGTACACGCGACGTCGCGCTGTCATCCGTGAAACGTTCGATCGCTGTAAACCTTCTTGCGGCGAGGGTGAAAGCCTGCCAGCGCTTGGTAATGGATGGCGAGGGGACCGGAAGGGTGGACTGGCAATATGATCCGACTTGTCAGTGAGCTCCTAAACCTTCTGCAAATCTGCAATCAAGCACACCCAATAACTCGACAATAAATGATAATTTATTCCTATAAACGGTGCCACAAGCAATTAAAATTCACATTCGCTATTACAATTTAAATTCAACTAACACGTCACCATCGCCTGTCAAAATGGCCCAGCGCAGCGCAGATATTCTATTTAACCAACGCAACGTAAAGCGAATTCTGAAATCCCATTGCGTAACACGTACCTCAAACATGTCGCGTTAATAGAGACATCGGGTCCTTGAAAAGGGTTCGCGGGGGGTAAGGATGGTTCGCAAGTTTTCGGGAGGCTTTTGTGCGCTGCTCCCTTTAATTCGATTGATAATAAATGTTTGCGTTTTGCATGTACCCGGGCTGCTGGATGCGTGGCATGTGGCAGGGCCAGTATTTGTTCAGGCACGGATGTGCAAACAGAAGTCCATGGAGCCTGGGTTTTTTGTCGTGCGTGCTCATCACATATTGTACCTACTTCCCTTTACCACGTATGTCCGCCGTTGACGTAAGAACGTCGCCTATTTTAAAGGGTGCAAGGGGGCGACACGCTTCTTTTTAGCTCCAAGTGGTAGCCTAGAGTGATGTTACCGAGGCCCATCGCGTGCTACGAGAGCGACTCGAGTGGAGGGTGCGAAGGATACCCTGATTACGTTTACTTTGCGATAGCTTCGAAACGATCATAAGCTACGCCACACGGCGCATCGATTTCCCCGCGGAATCTGCAGTTTCTAGATGAAAGAAAGCCCGCCGCCTAATTCCAGCGCGCTCGAGTCGAACGAAGTCGTCGTCGCATCCACGATACCCTCCAACATCCACCATAACCAGCCCCCAAAGGGATCCTTTCAAACGCCTGTCGTATGAGACGGAACCGCCTGCATACTGGAATGCACCAGTCACGCGGGAAGGAGGGTGAAGGAAGATAGAGCACCCTCTAGCTCCAGCGGCCCCGTAACTCGCGCAAACTTGCCGAAATGTACTCGTTCGTTTCCATACATGCCAGCGGCACGCTTCCCCAAATACATACCCTCGTGCGCCGGGCGGATTCATCCCTCTCGAGCGCGTTTCTGTAACTCCTCCTCGCGGCTAGAATACACGCAAACGCGGCTCCAGGTCTTCAGACAGTCGGGGATTCCTGTAGGAAGGCTGCGAAACAACTATGAGCAGGATAGAGCCCACAAAACCCACCCCAAGGCGGAATCTCTGGTCGGACTTAACCAAGTATCGAGGAGCTGCACCATCTAGCACCTGTTTACACCCGAAATGTTTCCGATTGCTCGAAGATTCGTTGGAAAGGGCTTCGATAATCACTGGTCCAGCTGAGAATCCAGGATGGCTCGGAGGGGGAGCGTCGATTCGCAAGCAATGGACCGTGTCCTGGTACAGTAGAAGGGACACTTCTTCGGTCAGCTATGTATATCCAGGATTCTCTTGTGGTTCGTTGCCTATTCCGTGTTACGATTGGGTTTGCAGTCGCAAACAGCTCTGGGCAGATATTACCGTCATCCTGAATCGTAAGCGAATACAGTACGGCTGAATAGGGTAAATCCGGGAGACGCGGTCGACCTAATATAAAATGGCTATTAAAACTAATATAGAAATTACTTATTTTATCAGAACAAACCTATATGTTTAGAATTTTATGCTGATTCAGAAAAGTTGGTCGATATTTGTTTTAAGACAATATTTACTGTAAATCGGGTTGAAAACTGAAGTCATGACATCTGACAGAGACCACTTTCATAATTATTCATGGAAAATTAACAAAGGATAAAGCAAAATTATTTATAAGTGAATACAACTACAGATTCGTTGATATTTAATTTGTTTTCGCTAAACAAGTAAAGAACAGATCAAAGAAATAGTGAACTACCTACTGACAATTAGCAAGGCAAATGAATACAAAAGTGAATAAATAAACTAAATAAACAAAATTAATAATAAAATAATAATAAAAATAAAAAAACAAACAAAAATAATATAAAAATCGTAATTCGACTATCTCTCCTTTCTGCAGCGAGTGATGGTCTTCTCGTTAGTATACTCTCGTAAAATACTTTTGCTACATTGTCCCTCATTATCTCTAGTATCTTATTGTCCCAAACATTAAACGAAAATAAACTTAGAAGTACATTTTGAATACAATTCTGTACACCGCTGTTTGACAAAAGAGGTTAAATGTAACCTCAATTTACCTTTTAAAGCCTATAAATCCAGAAAAACGCAGAAGGAAGCGAAAGGACGCTATTCATTCAACTGTTTGGCTTCTAGAGAAGTAATTGGTCTGCACTTTAACGCATTTTTACGTAGAGAGTCTGAAATATAGTGACTCGACCAACTCTCCGGCCCGACCGCGTCTCCCGGATTTACCCTATCCCATACAGCACACTCCGTTGCCCGAAGCTTGCAGGAAGGTTCCACGGGGGTTGCCGTGGAATGTTCCACAGGGGCGGACATAGGAACCTTCCTGCAATGGAGTGTGCTGTACGGAGTTCGGTGTTTGCCTAAAACCTCGGACCACTGAGCTCAGAAGCAGCTTCGGAATAACAATCCCCTTGGGACTTGGGTACCAATGCACGGTTTAAAGTAGCGCGTATAATTTAGCGAATCGCAACTCGCGCTTTCATCTCGGCTGATCCTAATCCTATCCGATCCTGATCAGTTCTCTCAGAAGCTAGAACAGCCACAAATACACTAAACGACTACGAGCGTACCTCGAAGCAGGATAAACGATCAGCCAACGAGACGATCCTCGAACAAACCCTCCGATCTCATCTACAGCGGGGCACCTGCATCGGCAGCGCTCGGAGGTATGCTCCACCGGAAGCCCTCCACTCCGTCAAAAACAGAAACAATGGCCATTCTGCGTGGCGTCTTTGCGATTACCGCTTAACAAGCCCAATCAACAAACAAGGCCATCAGCCTGCCCCGGGAGAAAAAAAAACGTCATTATGCGCCCCGTTACGTCGTCACGATCCCGCTCACAAAGGGTGCAGCAATATTTACACTCGAGCAACAACGCTCGGAAAGACGCGTCTCGCTCGCGTCCCTTCGTTCCTCTCTTTTTGTTTTTCACTCTCGCAACACGCCCGCGAGTGGAGCGCAAAGTGAGCATTGGCTGCATCGATGCCGCCGACCTCGACGGGGAAAATGGAAAAGAGGGGCGTAGGGGGGGGGGGGGGGGGGGGAGGGGGAGGGGGACACACGGTTTCTGTTCAGTGAAATTAGAAGTGCGCCCGTCCTCGTCTGAAAGCAAATAGCACTCGACCCACGCTCCTTTTCAGGAACAATGGCAATGTTAAGCTAACAGCGACCGGCAATTGACACAAGTGCCGCCCGCGACTCGCTCTCTCTTTATCCGTGGAAAACTTTTTCCAGTGCCTGTTTTTTTTTCCCCTCCGCCCACTCTTCATTTCTCTCTGCCTCCCCCCTCCCCCCCCCCCCTATCCGCCCACCTCCTCCTCCTCATCTTTCTCCTCTCTCTGTCAGCGCAAAGTCTTGCGTTCCCATCTCCGTTTATTCGCGTCTCTCCTCTCCCGCTTCAATTCTTCTCGCCTTTTGTCCTACCTTCTTCCCTACCCATTCACCCCTTTGTCTCCGCGCCTTTCTCGTCCCGTTTCCTGCGACTGTGTGTCTATTTCCTCCTCCTCCTCCCCCGCTCCTCCTCCTCCTCTTCTGCGTGTTCCTTTTGTCCCTCTTCTTTTTCCCTTTCTCCCGTTTTGTTTTTGGTCCGCACGCTTCTGCGTACGAGTTCGATGCACTTTGCGCGAATGACTGCTGCTGCTGCTTTATTATCGCAGGTGTGCTGGATGCGCGTACGCTTTCCATTCTGACAGAGAAGACCACTTGTGGACGGACGGGCCGCTCGAATCGACGGGGCCTATCGATGCGGAGGAGGGAGATATCGATGGCTCAGTGCACAAATATTGTATGTCCACTTTTATCGTTTTCGAGAAAAATAGGTTTAAATGAAGAAAATGAAGAAGAGAAATATTATCCTTGACAAATTTACGAAGCAGGTAGGTCTTCTTATAAATATACTTGCCCTACTACTCGGCTTCGCCCGAGATTTAGATTCCGATTTTATAAAAAAAAAATAATTTCCTTTTAGTTTTTTTTTTATGAAAATAGTTACATTCGTCTGGATTAGTCAGGCATAATGAGCTGAGGCATATTTTGTGATCCCAGAGTTTATCGTTCGAAAGTTTTTAGACGACTGACAAACACACAAATATATAGAAGCTTTCTGCTGTATATATTAAAATAGTTCTTGCATGTAAA
This sequence comes from Andrena bucephala, assembly GCA_947577245.1. NCBI lineage: Eukaryota > Metazoa > Arthropoda > Insecta > Hymenoptera > Andrenidae > Andrena > Andrena bucephala. The sequence goes on along the minus strand of OX387715.1, from coordinate 93,574,614 downwards.
TACTCAAATTTCACAACGCAGACAACTCGCGTCGCAACGTGATTCTTGCCAGTGCGTTATTCTCCTACCCTCAAGTTCTCCAATTTACAACCAAGGCGAAACAGTGCTCGCTGCCGCGACTAAACAACGGCTCGAAGTTCCCTCGGAGGCGAGCAACAACGTCAAATTGAATTAACTTTTTCCTGAATATCAACAGCACTGAATAGCAACGGCGCCTCTTCCAAGGAACCTCGCGAAGCGCACTCGCGGCGCACTGTAATCGCTGGAAGATCAAAGGGCGTTCGATTTAATCTCGTAACACTTTTTTCCACGACGCCATTCCGCCAGTTCGCGCCTCCAGATCGCAGACTCGTCCACTGCACCCGTGCACTTCCGGTCCCAGGCTTTCACCAGAGAAACGGCCTTCGCTTTGTCGCGAAAACTTGGAGAAATAAGAATGTCGTTAAAAAACTCGGACCCACTGTCTCTCCCCTCCTCCCCAACGGGATTCCTCGAGCTTTTCTTCCGCCACCCCCTTTTCCCTTTCTCACTTCCGCGCCGCCCTCTGTGCCACCAGCCCCCCCGTTGCCTCTTCCTTCGTCTCTGTTTTTAATCCCCGAGACTTTATCTCCGAGCCTCCTCCTCGATCGCTTTCTTCCTCGAGATTGCTCGCCATATCGATCGAGCGTTGGTCGCCCCGTTTTTCCTACTCAGGGAGAATCGCTCGACGGACGAAACGCGTCAAATTGAGTCCCGCTGGATGATTCTCCCGTGCGTGTATCGACCTGTCCGTGCGCCGCGGCAAACAGAAACGAAGGAAAAGAAAATCGTTCGCATGCATTCTTCTATGTCTCCTGGGAAGTTCGATCGAGCGTCTCGCATTCTTAAATCACCAGGCTCGCGGTTCGACAGGGACAACCCCCCCGGACGGACGCGGCCGCCCCTTGCCATCCCCGAATCTTCGACAACACAATGCCCACCTCGTATGACGTGCCGCGGGGGGGATGACACTTTAAATTTAATTTGAACGCGGTATTGTGCCACCAACACCACCGTCCCCGTCCCTTTCGCCCGAGCAGAGCATGCACTAGTTTCAGGCCCCTCTCTCCCTTTGTCGTTTCCATAATACCCATCGTCCTCCCTTCACCCTCCTTTCTTTCGCCTTCTTCGTCCTCCCTCCGCCTTTCTTTCTCGTTCTGGCGCGCGGAAGCAGCCGAGGATCCATCCTTATTTACTTTTCGAAAAGGAGAGGCTTCGGTGTCGCGGGGCGACATGATTCTGTTACATAAATATTGGCTCGATTTCGGAGTACACACCCTTTACCCGCTTCGCCTTTCTGTGGGGGAAAGCGGCAGATCTCCACGAGCCCGGCACCCGCTGTATCGCGGATCGGTTAAGAGCCGTTTAATGTCGGCCGGAGTAATTCGAAATCGACGACGGAGGTCGCCGAGAGCTGGCTGGAAATTGATTTTTATTTCGACAGAAGGCGGGGAGAGAATCGAGACGTCCCTCGAGAGGGATCGCTGGAGATACGTCAGAAATTCGCGCCCGGTTGCTGGGCAAACTTTCGCAGTTCGATAAACGTGGGTAATGGCGACCTTCGAGGGTGTAATTAGAAGCTTTGCAAGTATCTTAATAGCCAGGGGCGCATTTAAGGAGAAAGGCACAGGTGGCAAACGTTCTGAGGGGCCCATTTTTTCGGGAAAATGAAAAGGTAGTTTACGAAAAACGGGTTCAGTATAGTAGTACAGAAAAAAAATATAGTTTGGATGAAATCATAATTTTTTTTTAGGGATGGGGCCCTGGGACGCCTTCTGAGCAGGGGCCCAGGGGCAACTGCTCATCGGCGGCCCGTTAAATCCGCCACTGTTAAAGGGGAGCCGTATTTAGGACGCTATAGGAATAAGGTGATTCTTGGGATTTTTTTTCCTAAGAAACTGTCGAGCGGATGTTTTCCAAACTTTCAGGGTATTTTAGTTCACATTCAAACAATGAAAATGAATTTTTTGGTTACAAAGTGTTCGATAGAAATGGAGATATATGAACACGTTCGTAGGGGCTCGCATGCCGGAGTTGCAAATTTTGCGATTATTTGGAGGCCCCAATTTTTCACTGAAATAAAAATACCACAGATTTTCTTATTTCTAGTATAATTAATTTTTACTGTTTGAATGTGAACTAAAATGCCCTGCAAGTTTAGAAAAGACCCGCTTAACAGTTTCTTAGAAAAAAATCCCAAAATTCACCTTATTCTTATCGTCCCAAATAGGGCTCCTCCCTTAAGGATGTATTGGACCTATTTTCAAAATAGTGCCAAGTTGATGAAAATTTGTGAAATTGTTCTTTTTAATCTTCCTGATGTGCTCCAAAAATTTTAAACGAATTCACTAAACGGTTACTGAATTATAACGATTTTAATTTTCACTGATTTTACACGTACTCTTATGGAAAGAGACGATCTTGACGGATAAACCATCTGAAAAAATGTTGAAGAAATAGTGCCAATGTTTTCAATTTTTTTGTACATGCAGTATATGGGTAGATGAAAATATCTGCCGAGTTTCCATTGTTTTCACTACACCGTTTTAAAGAAATAAATTATAACTTGAGAAAATTGTGAATTCTGGGCATTTTCACTGCCAAAAGTTTAGCAAATAATGCTTGAGAAAGCATTTGTAAAGTGAGAAATACCTTCCTAGGATTAAAAATAAGACTCCAACTGTCGTTCGAATTCCTTACATCTACATTTACTATGCGTAAGACGTAGATATTCAAGTATTTCAAATTTCATATACTTTTGTCTGATATTGTACGTCTGATACATCCTTAAGGGGGTAGTGGACTATTAGATACGTAAAATCGTTAGTTTCTTCGGCGCTAAATTACTTTGATACCAAACAATCGTTATAGTTGTGCTTTTGACAATCTATTGTGGGCACGATTGCGAGTATTTCCAAAAAAAAAAATCGTCGGAATGTATAAAATTGTCGAAGCTATTAATCGGTGAAGATAGTCCTGTACGGTGCGCCGCTGCAGGGGGTGTACATCGATTCAGGTGAACCAATCATCTGAAAGCAAAATGCTCTAAGGTGATTATTCTATACACAAAAATCTACAGTGTGGAAACTTGCCGATGAATTTGAACAAAAATTGTGGAAGTTACACACGAATCAATTTTTTTCACATTTTCACGGGAAAAAATCGTCTTTAATCAATTATAAAATGTTTTACAAACATCCAATGTTGATGCGGAATTTATACACGATAGAGTATGGAATTCTACAGCTCCAGTTAAAATTTTGGGCGAAAATTCTCATTAGTTCAAGAGTTATGATGTACACCGTTTCTGAAAATGGTGGTTCGAGGAAACCGGCTTCAAAGTTAAATGCCCTATGTCAATACCGCTCTGCGAGGCCGTTACTCGACTATGCACTCAATTACGTTCACTGCTATAACGTCGCCAATTATTTGAATTCCTTCATGAAATTTTGTTTAAAATTTTCATAAAGGATAAGACTTTTAAAATCAGTAAAAAAAAAATAATCGATTTTCTGAAGCTGAAATAGTCCACTACCTTAATAGCCCCATTCTAAGTGCATCTGTCTGCTGCACTTTTACCATTCTCCACTGAAATTTCAAGCATAATACGCTCTATCCAAAGGAACAGTCGTTACGTGCCCACAGTATCTAACTTCCTTCGCTTTCCCGCCATCCCGAAGCGAGGAGCACATAAATTCTGCCTCTCTCTCGTAGGGCCGTGCAAAAATCTGTTTCCCTTGGCGCGATTGCGAGATCCATGCCCCGAGCCTCGCCCCGTGTGCTCCACAATGCGCTCTATATTTATGACAGGGCCGAATAGAGACCTCAGCGTCGCGAAACGTCGATTCCACGGCAGGGAGGGCTTGATCGAGAGGAGTGGCCGAGGGAAAAGGAGCTCGTAAATCGCCGACAGACAATGGGATCGAGCGTGTCGCTGCACCGACTGCCTGGCCCATTTTCACCCCGTTTCCTACAAGACTACGGACATCTTTACGATCCGGATTTACAACCGACGCTCGGTCCGCGCACCGTGGGGCCCCTCGCGTATCACCGCGGCGTACGGAACGTTCGATCTCGTTCGATTATTGTATCGAGGGCCGCCCCAGGCAGTCACGGCCGATTTATAGGTCGGCTGGATCCGCCGGGCGGAAAAGGGGTCGCAGGATCTAACGAGAATCGCATGCTCGCTTTATTACCATATTATTGCATCCGCATTAAAGCGTCTCGCGCGCGTGTTCGTGGCGGGACCGTGAATAACGCGACGAGGGTGCGAAGCATCTGCTCCGGAGGTCCCTGCGATCCCCCGTTTCGCAGAATTCGCGGGACGGTCGAAAACGGTAATTTTCGACTGGTAACAAACGTGGTCGAGTCTGACGTTGATTTCGAGTAACGCGTATATCCGCGGCAAATTTTTTAATCAAGAGGAAGCAACGCGTTTCTGAGGAACAATCACACGAATCATCCTACCCTTTCGTCCCGACAGACATTACCCTCTCGATCACCCTCCAACCAATAATTCTCGGATAATCACGTCTGTGATTCACTTACAAGCGCGTTCACGTCCTCGTAATCGGGCATTAGACCAACGGGCGGGCTCAAATTTTTCCTCTCCTTCCCTGCGCTTCGCGGTCCCTCATTTTCCATCCTACATCCACTGCGCGTCAAACGCTTCTCTCCTTCTCACGCTCGTTCACTCCTCCGCTCCGTTTCTACCTCATAATTTCCGCCCCGTCTCGCTTTGCCCCGTTTCACCCACACCTCGGCCGCCACCCTTCGCCGTTATTTCTTTCTTTTTTTTTTATTATTTATTCCACGGAGGACACTCTGCGGCCTGGACATCAGAAACAAGACCCGACGGTGGCCCCCGCGGTAACGAGATTATCGCCCTCAAGTGGCTGTTTCTCGCGCCGGCCCGGCATTCATCCGTGATATTGCCCATAATATACTTCCACCCTCTTAAGCGGCCACGGTTAAGGCTACAAAGCGGCTTACCCGCGGCTTTGCCTTTCAGCCGGGAATCTCGAGAGCGCCTACATTCCGGGGATACGTGCGCCATGCCAGTTTTGAAAGGGTCCACTCGCGTGCTCGGGTCACTCTTTTCGTGCCGCTAATCGAGAGGCCGGCTTTCAAGCTGCTCGTATTACCGATACGCGCACCCACCGGTGAGGGAAAGAAGCGTGGGGTAAGGAGAGCGGCGGCACCCCGCGAAAGGGGAATCAGTATCGTTACGGTGAATCGTTATTTTTCTACCCTTTTGTGCGCGATCTTTCACTCGAGTCATCGGGCGAAGTTGAACAGTGGAAGTGTCTATGTAGCAGAGTTGGGAATTATTCGGATAAATTCTTATGATCTTCGCATAAAAATTTTGAATAGAATGAAGTTACTCGAGAATAACGAATAAATTTTTACTCCGAATAGTCACCGAGTAGTAATCACTGTGTGAGAGTTGGGTGGTAATTTGATGAAAAGGATTCCCTCCTGTTGTAGGTAAGATAGAAGCTACTTCGTGAGAAACAAATATGTTGACTGAAAATTTAAACCTCCTAAAAGTACTAGGTATATACCAGAAATTAAGTAGGGTAAATCCGAGGGACGCGGTCTGGCCGGAGAGTTGGTCGAATCGCTATATTTCAGACTCTATACGTAATGGAGTAGGTTAAAAATGCGTTGAAATGCAGACCAATTACTTCTCTAGAAGCCCAACAGTTGAATGAATAGCGTCATTTCGCTTCCTTCTGTGTTTTCTCTGGAGTTATAGGCTATAAAATGTAAATTGAGGTTATATTTAACCTCTTTTGTCAAATAGCGGTGTACAGAATCGTATTTAAAATATACTTCTAAGTTTATTTTCGTTTAATGTTTGGGACAATAAGATAGTAGAGATATTGAGGGACAATGTAGCAAAAGTATTTGGCCATATTAACTCTTCCTCTCAAAGCTAACGAGAAGACCATCACTCGCTGCAGAAAGGAGAGATGGTCGAGTTATGATTTTTTTTATTATTTTTGTTTATTTTTTTTTTTACTTTTTAAACGATTTTAAATTCAGCTTCGATCCTCTGTTTGTTTGTTTGTTTGTATGTTTGTTTGTACGGTTCAAATCTGGCAACTCAAATTTAATCCACTTCCAACTATACAATTGTCTTGAAACTTTGCAGGCGTGCACAGTTTGGATGACAATACAATATTTAAAAAAAAAATTAACCCCGAGCGGGTGAAAAAATTACCCAGTCATCAATAAATATAACCCATGACCACAAATCCAAACGACTTGAAATCAGCCACTCGCGTTCTTTACGAAAACGACAGAAAACCGCTCCGTTCTGGTCGCTAATCGCATTGCGATTTGAAATTAAATTAAATAATTATATAAAATAAAACAAGCGTTTAAAAATCCACAAACGCTAAAAAATAGAAAATAACAAAATATATAATAAAAATCGTTTATGTTAAACGATTTTATTAAAAATGCAGTAAAACCTAAAAAATAATTCTTTTCTTGCACTGCAACTTCGATGGCGTTTTTTCACTTTAAATAAAATTGTAGAGCAGGGTATCTCACAACAAATTCATCTCGACGCTTGATGCTGTATTAAATTGATTCATATTCTGTTATGAAAAATCCTGCTCCACGATTTTACTTAAAGTAAAAAAAACAGCATCGAAATTGCAGTACAAGAAAAGAATTATTTTTCAGTTTTTAGTGCATTTTTAATAACATCGTTTAACATCAAATTTTTTGTTTTCTTTGATGTGTTCTTTACTTGTTTAGCGAAAAGAATTAAATATCAATGAATCTATAGTGGTATTCACTCATAAATAATTTTACTTTCTTCTTTGTTATTTTTCCATGAATAATTATGTGAGTGGTCTCTACCAACGACGAAAACCATTTCTCTCGATACCTCGGGAGAGGTGGTCAGATGTCATGACTTCAGTTTTCAACCCGACTTACAGTAAATATTGTCTTAAAGCAAATATCGACCAGTTTTTCTGAATCAGCGTAAAATTTTTAACACATAGGCTAACGCATACAGATGTTGACCCCTATACAATGATTGATCCTCTTCTCCAAAAAGTAGGAAATATAATATAATGTTTTTTTTATACAATAAAATATATCTATATTTCGGTGGCCCAGATATTTTTGTTCCGAATACAATTATATTTTATTATATAAAAAAAACATTATATTATATTTCCTACTTCTTGGCGAAGAGGGTCAATCATTTTATAGGGGCCAACATCTGTATGCGTTACCCCATTTTTGTTCTGATAAAATAAGTAATATCTATATTAGTTTTAATACCCATTTTACATAAGGTCGACCGCGTCTCCCGGATTTGCCCTAACCTCTTCCCAGCAAGGGGGTAACCAAGGTGCTCGGCCGTCTCTCAGGTGCAACGGTACAGAAAGAAATGCTCATTCTCAGACGTTTGAAAGTCACAATCACCGTGGCCCCATTAGAAACACGCGAGCGATCAGAGCACAGTACACAGAGAATCCACCCCCCCCCCCGAATCGCAACCCACGAGCTAAGTGGCTGTTCACCGTGATTCGTGGGCACCCAAGGAGCTAGCCACGAAGGGGAGGGTGGCTGAGATTCACGAAAAATCGTCCACCGTGTCTAAAAGCCCATCCCCTCCGCCGTGTCGAGCTATCCACGCAGAGCGACGAGCAGCGAGGACCCGGGGTGGCGCGTGCTGCCTCGTATCCGTCGCCCTGTAATGTGTATATTATGTTAACAAATAAGTGGTAGCGGTAATAAAAGCGCACGGGGAGGGGCCCTTTCACCCTTCCCTCTTGCGTAATGTATGCGCGGGACGTCTTGAACAATATTCCAGCGACTCTGTCTGACATATAATGCCTCGTATAAATAATAACGTCTTTGCTCGCCCCTCCGCCCCACATCTCCACCCTCGAGCGGCGTGCTTCCTCGTTCCTCCGCCGCTGTTTCCGCGGGGAGCACGAGAGGAAACGGGGGGAGGGGGGAAGGGGGGGGGGGAGTGGTTGACAGAGATTAGAGGGTGGGTGAAGGAGGCAGAAGCGAGAGGGGGTGGCGGACGCGAGACTGAAATATGTACAAACTTGCGACTCCTTGTTATGAGCGGTGATAAATTACCGTGGCGGTAGGAGAAAGGGGCCGACCAGCGGGAGAAAGAGAGAAGGCACTGGTGGGTGGGCCAGCGCGAGGGTGGAACGAAGACAGCTCCGTGAAGCCGGGAACACGGGGCGCGGAGAAAAAGATGGAAAAATGCGCGAGAGCAGGGGTGGAGGATGCTTCCATTATAAGTACGCGGATATAGCGGTTCTGGGGAAGAATGGATTATGCCGCGTGTTTCGGTAATTTTTCACGGACAATGCGGTGGCTTCGGGACCGACCCACATGCCTCTGATGCCGCTCGTTTTATGCGGATCAAGGATGCTGAGTGTAAAGGCCCCGATCGTCGCGGGACGAGTGCGTGGGAAGTCGATCGAACGTCGCTTGAAGAAACAACGGCTCTGGCTGGGCTCCTTGCGAAAGTGTGTTAGACCAGCCACGTGCTTGACAATCAAATGGGAGAATTTTATATAGTCATGCGTGGTGAATTAATTGGCCGACCATTGGGAGCGCGATATAGAATGTCACTCTGTGAAATTGCTCTCGTTTAAAGAGATGTCGCGAGTGAGCGCGAAGAAATTCTCGGGCTAAAGGAGATTTAATTACATCTCGATGCGTGGAGCATCCGAGTAACTGCGTGCTCCCTTTGAACTCCCTGCTTTCCATTCAGAGCGAACTGCAGAGAATTTTTAAAGTCACCTCTACGAAACTGGGACGCGAAGTATGATGCATTCACCTAACGTACGAGGACTTATAATGTATGAATTTGTGGGATTGCAGGTGGTCGTCGAATGGTTCTGAAAAAAGGCACGCACAATCGAAAGCAATCGCTGGAAACGTGCGAGCGCTGCGACGTCCCGCGGCAATCCATAATTATCCCCGCTAATAAACGCGCATTACGCTCCCCCACGTTAATCGGGCTCGGACCCGGCGACGATGATTAGATCGATTCAGAAAATAAATCGATTCAGTGACTCTTTGGCCAGCACCTGCATGGACTGCGCCGAATTCTTCATTAAGTCGCTTTTCCATCTCGTCATCGTCTCTTCATCCTCGCGACGATCGTTCTGCACGATCATCCTGAGCCTGGCCGCTTCTATCCGCTCGGAACGAGTTGCGTCTTAAATCATATCCCCGTCCGTGCGACACGCACCGTTGCCTCCAATCAGAAATCCGTGAGAAAGAATGCCGAGGAGACGAAGAGGACAGATATCGATCGCAGCTTCTAATCCATATTCGATTCGAGAAGCCAGCGTTTAAATAGATCTGTCTCTGCGATCAATTGTCAGCTTATAAAGTTTCTACGCTGCGCGTAATTTAATAATCCTGTTATTACCAATTAAATATCATAACAATGAAAACCCGAGTACAATATTTCTTTGCGAGAAAATGTATGTACATCACAGTACGACGCCTAATAAAATTATTATTCTGCACAAAGTGAGAACTGCTTTTTTATTTCCCTAAATAATTGCAGGATCCTTTCATCAAAATTCAAATAACACGAAGAACCAAAATTATCATAACGTACCAATCGAGCATTCTTATCCATAAATGGACCCACTGTCGTAGCTCGTCAGCTTCGTTAATAAATCGTCGAGTGTTCCCGCTATCTGGTATCGACATTTATTTCGAGCCCCTTTAGGAGATCCCCGCGTTTGCCCGGACGTGGATGTCGGTTCGTACCCCGTTCTCGTTCCCGGCTCGGTGTCTCCCGTCGCCGAAACTCCGCAATTAATCCGCCTGGGATTCCTCCGCGCGCCGCCTGATTATTCGCCGGCGACGCTGCTTTCGGAATCGCGATTGGATGGCCTCTGACCTCGGGTATTCCCCCGCGGGGAAAAAATCGCGGGAACGATTGAATGGAGCTGGGGGCCTCCTGGCGAGGATTCAATGCATTCTGCCGGGGCGCGTACACGGACGCGAAACGAGGCTGCGGATGATGATAATGGCGAAAGTAGCGGGATCGCACAGTGGAAGCGACGAAGGTGATGCGAAAACAAAGCTGCTGTCATCCGTATATATATATACATATTTCTTTCTCTCTCCCTTTCTCCTCTTTCCACCCCCTCCATTTCGCTTCTGTGCGCGTCGCACCGGAGATTCAGCCGGAGTTGTGAACGGAGCAATAGCGTAATTGAAAGTTAGCTCGGTCTCGAGACCATTGATTAGGAACGCCTGAAAATGCTCGCAGCCGATAATAACGGAGCTAGCTCGATAATTCTAATTCCGGCGAAGATATTCGCGGCGGAGTTAATCCGATGGGATCGTTCGAGATATAGAAATTCAGAGGAGGCGATGTTAATGAACGAAATTAGGGACATTAGCCTCTGCGCCGTTCCCGCAGATGGGGTGGCTTCCCGTCGAATATCATATTTCATATCGGGTGTGAACAAAACGGATGCGTAAGTGTCCCCTAAAACCGGGGCCAGGAGTCGATCAACCATGAGTATCGATTTGTATCGATGCCTATCGACCCCCCTTCGCCCCTCGCCCAGGTATCAACAATGGCCGGGGCTAATGACTACCGGAGACAAGGGGTGACATCGTCCGAAACTCCCCATCTGTTTCAGCCAGTAAATCTTCCCATGGTCATACGTGCGCGTCCTAATCGATTATGGGCCTCCGTTAATGGCCCAAGTGGCGGGAATCCAAGTCGCGCCGTCCACCCCTTTCGCGAAGCTGCGCGCGCTCACCCCCTTCCTCCCCCTCCCCCCCCCCCCCCGTTTCCGGTTTCGCGCAACGAACGTCGAAGGGCTGAAACGCCGAAACGTTGAAACCAATACCCAAGTGCCTACTTCGTATTTCATTATATTAGTGTCTGGTTCCTATAAGGGTAGTTTTCTGCGCGAACCAATACAGTAACAGCAACCCTTCCTCAGTGTCCACTCACAAAAAACTGTGGGAAAGGAGGGGCCGTTCGGAGAATTTTCGGAGAATTCCCCTCGTTTTTTCCCAAATCGTCAGCCCGGCCGCTATTCATTCGGGGTGGGCAGTGATGCAACGATGATATAAAGACAGGCAGACTTGGAGTCAGAGAGGGAAAAGGGACACGCTGGTGTCTTAAGCTATCGTACAACGGCGGCCGTAATAAGAATAGATGGGTTCCCTCGATTCCTGAATGGCCGACTATTAGCAACGAGCGGCGCGGTCGACAATGAGGCCCGACAAACTGATAAATTATACCACGGGTTGTATCCGCCGGTGCACCAGCCGCCAGGTAAATAGAATTAATCACGCTATAGAAGCCGCGACGGTGCCTACGAGAGAGAGAGAGAGAGCCTGCGCTCCGCGCGAGCTACCAGCCAATATAACAACGTGACTACACATTTTCGCGATACGCGACTGTTTCGTCCTTTCCTCCATCCCCTTTTCTCCCGATTCCACCCCTTTACCTCGGCCAGGACACCGAGGGTAACGAACGAAGGAATCGGGGAGATGTCGATGGCGACGGAGGGTCGTCCGAAAGAAGATAAAGCTTCCGTTTTAATTACATACGTCCAAGACTGATCACGCAAACTCGTGCTCGTGGGTGTCTCTTTCTCTGAAATGTTTACTGGGGATTTTTTGAAGGAGTCACAATGGTTTCGAGGCAGGGCCGGATTGAGACCTCTAGAGGCCCTGAGCACTGTACTCGTTATACCCACTTAAAACGTAAGATTTCTTAGGCATTTCCAATAATTTGAGTAAAAAGTATTTCTAGCAAAAGTTAGATAATATAATTTAGAAAATTTCTATAGTGCCCCCCTCTCTCCTGATGATTTAAACACGTGCTTATTCTGCTTATTGGTTAATCCAGCACTGTTTCTAAAATTACCAGGAAGCAGAGTAGCGAGTGTTCCCACCGTGTTTCCAAACAATATGCAATTTGGCTCCCCCCACGTGGCAAAAAGGCACGATTAACGTGATAGAAGCTTCGAGGAGCGTGTTCACGGATTTTCAACATGCGCAAGATTCTTTCTCACCTGAGGGACCGACGGGGAAGCCGATGAGCCATGAACGGCACCAGGATACGTTCCTGCCGAACGTTATAAAAGGCACACCGTGAAAAACAATTTATTAGCTATTGTGGGAACAATGTCAATTTGTTGAGGTCCCCGTGTCTCCCTCCCTGCCTCTTCACGGACGCGTCTCTCCCTCCGTCGAGGATCACGAGGGATGGAAGGCAATTCACGGTCATTCCTGGCTGCATTGACCCTGTATCGATCACTTCCCATTCGATTTTACGCGATTAGCCACGGTGCATGCGTCGTGTGGAAACGCAGGCACAGGGAAACTCCCTCCTGCCCGGTGCCAGTCCCGAAACTTTCGGATTCATGACGCTTTCCTTTCGTTCCTGGCTCTCGCGCCGATAAAGGTCATGGGGCAACGCAGGAGGGCTTCTGAAAAAAGTGGCTGCGTCGAGGGGGAGAAAAGCTGCCTCTTCTTTCTGTTTCGAAGGCAGGGTGTATATAATTTGCTGGCAGAGGGAAAATGAAGCGCAGTGCGAGAACTCTGTGCTTCCCAATCATAATGCAACTTGAAAGTAGGCATTCTTAACCCAAAGCTTTCTATTCTTTGGAAATTTAAATGCTCCGAAATAATATCAATAATTGAAGAGTGGGGGAGACCGGGGTAAGTTGATGCAGGGGGCAGGTTGATACAGACGAATTATCTCGACACTGTATAAATGTAGCTCCTTGTGTGCGAGATATGCGAAGCTTGTTGTTCAATTCTTTACTACGATCTAGCGTACGGCTGTGTACCTTAACGTTAGCAATCCATTTTTAACTGTTTTCGTTTCTATGTATAGAGAAAAAGTAAATAGTTGTGTTCACTTTCCAATCCGTCTTGAGACGGGATAGAGAATTTTATCACTCAAATTAATTGGGCATCGCATTGAGTTCTTTGAAGGTAAGGTAATTACGTTTTGTTATTTTGTTTATATGGTCTACATTTTTTTATGGAGATGTTTGTACATAATGTCTTTCTGTGGGGTAAGTTGATAAGTTTTCTCTGGGGTTTGTTGATACAGTGTATCAATTTTCCCCGGCTACTTTTAATTGGATTTTTCCTTTTATTTCTAGGAAAATGGTATGAAATTATGTCAGAAAAACGAATCGCGACAAAATACCGCAAAATATTTTTCAAAAAACGTGTGTCGGTGTAGAAAAGGAGTCAATGTCGTTACGTCAAAGCGCGAAAATATACGGAATAGATAAAATGGCTTTATTAAGATACATTAATAAAAAGAAGCAAGCATCTCATGTTAAAGTGGGATATTCCAGACATTCATCCTTTACTTATTAAACGGATATTTTACTGATGTATCAATATGGCCCGCAGTGGGGTAAGTTGGTACATTTTACCTTCGTCCAAATAACATCTTTTCATTCATTTTGTATGTATTTCCTCAACTTTTCATTTACAATATATTAAAGGAGAATGACCAAAGTATATTTTAGTATATTTGTTATTAAGTAATTAATTAAAAAAAAAATGAAAAAAAATTGAAAACTGAAAAGCGTATCAACTTGCCCCGGTCTCCCCTACTAGTAGAAAATACTCTAAGAGACAAAAATAAATTTGTCAGGAGAGAGAATAAACTTCCCTGACTTGAAATTATTTACGAAATTTGATTTGTTTTGATTACTAAGTTTTCTTAATTATACAATAACCCAAATACATCACAAAATTTTCTATTTTTTGCATCAGTATTATACAAATTCGTGAAGAAAATAATTGTATTTGTGGGAAACACTGTGCGTGCTACCTCTCAAGTAGTTGCATGGAAAACTGATTGAGCCATTCATTTTTTTTTTCACTCATGCCAACACTTAGCACATTTCATTAAAAAAATTGCAAAGAAAATTCCACCAGATATTAAAGCATGTTCCCAAGAATCAAAAATTGTATTTCTATCAACAGATATATCTACAATTTTTTAAATCTGCAAGCACTCTAAGTCCCAATCCTTTTTGCCCCTAGCTAATTAGCTAATCACCAGCGGTACCATCTTTCCATACTATTGCTAACTTATTTACAAAGGAAAATTGCATTAAAATTACCATACCATAGTATTGCGATTGCCCCACAGAACATTTCCCGATAAAACTTTATTTCTAATTTCGGCACTTACAGTGTTTTCTTCACACGAATCTATATCATACGTAATTCCCAAGAGCTTCGAATCGACAGTTCACCGGCGCGACGCGCCTCCTCTTCAAAGACTCCCAGCTCCGATCGAAGAGGAGCGACGAAACGCAGGGAAAGAAGCGTATACGCGCGAGACTGGGCACGGTTGCTAATCCGGTTGCTTGTAACTCGAACATTATGGATATCGTTGTTTGTACAGCCGCCTGCTGGCAGCCGCGAGAGGTGGCAAGTAGGAGAGGAAGAGCCTGCCTCCGCGGATCGATGCATTTATGCATGACGCGCGCGCCAAGCGGATCAGCAATAATATTTTCCTTCTCCTTTCGCCTTTCCCGGCGGCGCGCGATCGTGCGCCACCGCGAAGAACCAGGCCGGGAACACGGTGCGGGACGCGCGCTCGACGGCGTGGTGTACAAATAGAAAGTAAACTAACTGATAAGGTGTAGGTAATTGTTCAAACAGGGAAGCGATGTTAACTCAAGGCACAAATGGGTGTGACTTCCTTTCGCACTGCTCAGACGCGAAGGCCCAGAAAAGTAGAGGAACCGATTCGGATAGCAACGGAGTAACGACACATGGAGCGGAGCTCGATTCGAAAGTAGACGCGGGCTAGGAACGAAAGTCTCGCGGAGGGACACAGTGGGATATATTAACAGGGATGCGGCAGGAAAGGAATAAAGAAAATAGCAGGTCGAGCCCAGGAGCCTCCAGAAGGTAGACAAAGGGGGAGCAGAGAATTAAAAGTATCGCGGACAAAGCCGCGGGACAAGACGCGGGAGCTCATTTGGTGTCTCCTGGTGAATGGGCGTTCATTATGATGCCTCCCGGACTAACAATCGGGTTCATTTTGTCTCTCCTGCTCGTGGCAACAATGCTGTGGGTGGAGGAGGTGAAGGTTACTGAGAAACAGGGAGGAAAGAAGAGCGCGGAGAGCTGAACGGCGGTCCGGGGTGGGTGGCGGAGGAGGAGGGCAACGGTGCCTCTGCTACCTCGGGATCCCCGACCGCCATCTTGACTCCGCCGCGATGTTCTTTTGTCGACTTCTAAAGCAGCCCCGGGGAAGAAAAAGACGGCGGCTTCGTGACTGGGAAAAGGGAGGAAGTCACGGCGATAGGGAAGAAAGAGGAGGACCGATTCGAAGGTGGAAGTACCACGCAGCAGCAGAAAGAGAAACGAGTCGAGTGGAAAACTGGGGACAGAGAAGCAGGACCGAGGGACGGGTGGAAGGGGGGGACGGGGGAGGGGGGGGGGAGGGGGTAGAGGGCTAACGGGGGCGTAGGATGAAGGCAGAGAAGAGAGAAGTCAGATCGTCGATGCGGCGGCAGAATTCCAAGGGAGGGGAGAGGAAAAGAATTTGAAGTCTGAAAGGTGGAAAGGGGGGAAGAATGGGTAGAATGAAAATACAGATTGAAGGAGAGGAATAGAATGAACGGTGGGGTAGGCAGGCACGATAATGGCAGCGAAAAGCGTACAAAGAGTATAGAACGGTGGATGTAGAACGGGCTAGAACAGTATCGCGAGCTCCTAGGCTTCTACCTCTGTTAGCTTCCCGCTAATCGGCCTGAATTGCTCGTTGCGCTGGAGGTAGAATAGAATGTCAGAGGAGCACGCCATCCGAAAATATATTTCGTAATCCCGCTCGGTTTCTCGTCCGCTCGCAGGGCCTTCGATTCCGTCACGGATCGCGGATTCGACTAGCGGGTAGAAAAACTGGAGAACGCGAGGTGTTTCGGTTTCGCGGAAACGTGGTGAGAGATGATCGAACCAGCAATTGGCCCGTTTTAATGGCCAAGTCGTGGAAATGAAGTGGGCACCGAGAGACGTTGGTGTGCGTATATATACCGAACGAGTCGGACAAGCCTTTCTTCTTATCGTTAGAGGCATTGTGAGACCAATATGGCGACCACCGGCCACGTGCAAGGAGAATCACTTACTGCCGCGTCCTTTGGCCACGCTGGGCGGTCGGCTCCAGCCACCTTTCCTTTTTATTTCCTGCGTCCAACCGCCGTCCAATCGGAGCCTCCGCTCAAACTGGCTCCTGGATCGCGTTCCTCTTCACCGAGAGACAAAAACTGCCCTTCCAGAGGCGCTCGTTTGGAACAGAATGGTGGACACCTGATCCAACGTTTCTTGTGGGAAAAAAAAAGAGCGGACATGTTGCCGTGTCACGTCCATTTAAATTCCGCTAATAAGGACCGAGAATTGGACGAATTTCACGCGGCTCGCCAGGTGAGACTCAGCGAGGCACCTTCGGTTCTCCATTTAGATTGTTCTTGCAAACATCAGGGAGTTGCGTAAAGCATCATTGCGAGGCTAGATCCTAAACCATTTGTAACAGCCTTGAAACTTGTAATTCCAAGCAGGAATCCGATCCGATTGATCTAATATTCAGTTCATTTAATATCCTCTACAATGGAACCTTTTAATATCCTCTACACTAGAGCCGATAATTATAAAATCACCACTGAACGCCGAACACGATACCAACAGCCGTCTTTAAAATCCATTAAATTCAATTACTATCAGCAACGCGGATTTCCCCGCACAAATACGTTTACGGTTTCCCGGTTGGGGGGTAACTGGCACGTGGTTCCTCACGAGCTAATTACCAAACGGCACCGTCACCCCCACCACGTGACCAGCCCCCCTAAACGTAAATTCCTTTTATAGCTTGCCACCGTTCCAAACCCTCTCGCTCATCCTACACCTGACTACTATCCGCGTTCTAATCATTAGCCACCCCCCCCCCCGCCCAAAACCATGGAGCCGCGTCTAAACAGACACAGTCCTTCGAGACATCTGCGTTCCAAGCGTACCTGAGGCGCGTGGTCGTTTACGCCGTGGAATATTTACGAGCCTCTCGAGCGGGAAAAGTCCGCGGCAAGACAAGGGACATCGCCTGGCAGCGGGCCCGGACAGCGGCGTGTAACGTTGCGACTTTTCTTCCCGGCCGGCATCTGGCCGACGCGCGACGCCATTTTTCTCTCTGTTCTCTCCGCAGATTTGTTCAATGGAGCGACAATGCGCGCGGCCGGTGGTCAATTTGTTTGAATGGACAATGACAGGCCGGGGCGAGGCACAATGGCCGGCGTTAGCTGTCAGGGGCATAAATCAATTTCGAGAAAAACGGCTCGAAGGTGGCGCGCTGCATTGGGAACGCCGGCGCGCCGCGGTTTTCGCAGCTCACGTGCACCGCACCCCCTCGCACGCTACCCTACCGGGGTGTACCCCCGGGAAAAATACGGCTCACGCATGGACGCGCTTGCGACGCGATCGTCGGTGAATTTTGTCGAGGATCGTGCGCGTTTTTCCGCTGTTCGCACGGGGGTGGGATGTTTAATAGGCGAGCGCTGCGGCCCGTTTTCGAGGACGATAGCGAAATGTGTTTACGAATCGTTGCAAGCCGATTGCAGGTAGCCGGGGATAATTCGGAAGGTATCGTTCCTGTGATGAGAAGCTTGCTTACACGATTTGTAAATGAATGGTATTCATTTGTTGGGTGCAACGACGTGGGTTTAAGCTTTTGGGTGTTTTATTTCGTGGAGAGTTTTTTTTTATTTTGGAGTGCTGGACACTGCTGGTAGGAGAGAGTAGGGGAATTACGAAGACTTATGGGAAATGTTGAATTGAAACAAAAGTATTGATTCTAAACAGATTTACTTTATAGATAAATGAACTTTGGTTCATTACCTACAAAGACAACACAAAGAATTATGGATACTTTTAATAAACAAATCATTTTTTGGAAGAAAAACAAAACTCTTTCCGTTCGCAATTATGCTTAAGTTACTTAAAGATCTGTTGGTTGTGGAAAACACTGGTTTTCTTCCACGCTGTGGGTCTGACACAGTTCTTTATTCTTGTTTGATCGAATTTTGGTTGCTCGGGGGGTTGAATAGTTATTTGCTGGCTAACGGATTGACCTTTATCTTTAAACTATTTCACGGGTATCTCAAGATCTTTCAACGAATATGTACGTATATTCTTGCTAATATGATTCAGGGGTACTTGACACATAAAAAACTTCGAAATGTTAACAGAAAACAATAGATGCCATCGTCCGCAATAGCTCTGAACACGCTGTTCGTAATTACCCCAAATGGACAGATGTTAAGAAATTTCAAATAAAACAAATACCAACATGTAGGGTAAACGCACCAATAAATGCTAATGAATGAACACTATTATAAAATTATGTTTGCAGCGCGATTGATTCCACGTGCTACAAAAATTGTTTGTATATGAAGCAAGAAATTAAATGAAGTCTCTAATTAATTAGTTGCTTATTTTAGTAACTTATATTACTCATTTTAATAAAAAATGTCCATTCACTGGTACGTGTTCATTTATACTGGTACATCCACCCTATATGTACAAAGTGATCCGGTGATTTTATTTCGAATTAAGTAACCACACTACGAAAAAATTATACTTTGTTGGGTAGTGTAGTTTTAATGCGCTACAGACTCAAAATACTCGAGTGTAAAATTATAAGAAGAGCTACGAAAACATTTCACGACCCATATCTTCGCTGTTTCGTGTAGCCTTCCATTGTGACAGTTCCCTTAGTACTAAATATAGTTAATTACATCATGTAACAATATCGTAGGAGAACAGGACAAGCGAAACGGTCGGGTTTACGCCGCGTTCGCAATTCCCCTACTCTCCCTTATTAATGTAAGATGCGTATGAATGAATTCTAGCGTACGCTGCTAAGTATTCACTACTCTTAGCTAGAAATGGCCCCGCGCGTTAAAAAGTGTGCAGCTTTCCTATCGAATGGTACCGTTTCTATTCTAAAAATGCGTTGATGCCGTGAAGACTGCCCTAAAACTTAACTCGCCCTCCAAAAGTGGAAAGCGAAAGTGTGCGGTGGCTTGATGATCGTTGCCGATCGAAATTTCGCGTCATCGACCGCTGCGAGATCGCTCTTAATTAGCGAAGGAACCTCGGCGTGAAATCCCGCGGGAACCAACCGAACATTCCGACCGTGCATGCCGGAATTTTTTTTTTCATAGCGATCCGCGCACCCGATCGCTGCCGGTTGAATGGTTTCTGCGTTTTTTTCGAATCGACCGTAAAATGTTTTTCGATGTTCGAGCGCGCCTCCGTTGCGTCCAGTTCGTTTAATCTCTCGCGTATTCCAAACGACGCCCTATTGTCTCGGCGGCGTGTAATGAAATTCAATTAATATAACGAGCCAATTAAGCGCGTCGACACACTGACACGGTGGTCCGGACCATTTTGAAAATAAAAGCGCCGCCGTCGGCGCCCGGTGCCGTTGCCACGGTGCACGCTTTTTTCGCTCGTGTGACTTGTAAACGTGATAAGCTTGTTATATAATAAGCGGGCTGGCATTGTGGTATCACAATTAACGCAACAAATCTGAATTGGCATTTGTGTCCCCAAAAAGCGGCCGAAATTGAATGGCGGGAAAGCGCGATCGGTTTCCCATCGTGTATGTTGCCATTTCCCACCCTCTTTTCGACTGTCTCGATACGGGATCGATCGTGGATAGTAATTGTAATTAGAATTTGTAATTAGTAATTTAAGTGTAGCCTTTGCAAGCTTGAATAAGGCTTACATTCTTCGCACGGTTGTTTGAAATGGGTAATTAATAATCTTGTATCGACTGTTGGTAATAGAGGGGGTTTTGACATTACCACTGTAGGTAAAGTAGAGTATCAGCGAGTAAGGTAGGTCCCGCGTGGTCAGGTGGAAAATCTGTGGTAGAGCGCAGGAGGTAAACCAGGTTACTGCTGCCGATAAATTCTCGTTGGCCGATATTGCAGTGGATTCTGAATCGATAGCGCGAGTCTCTGGCAGGGAACTGTGCAGTACTGACTACCACAAAGCAGCTCAGAAGAGCGGAGATACTCGTCGATGCGAGAACTTAACAGGGGGGTGAAAACAGGGATGACTCTGCTCTGAGAAGACGAAGGGTTGACCGTTAGCCGGACAATGAAGGCAAACAGGATTTGAGACCCTCGATGATATTTTATCCAAAAGTGGGGAAAGCCAAGTGGAAAAGAGCAGGTTTGCTTTTCACCCTACTGAAATATTTCTGATTACACCGCTGAGAAAGACGACCTCTGTCGCGCGACTAAAAATCCTCCATGCAGATTACTAAATAGGAGTTTAAAAAAATCTAAAAAATCCACCACCTAATTAAAAAAATTCTTATTAAACAAATCCACCGCCTTGGAGGGTAGAGAATCCGAGTGCAGGCATCTATTTAAATAATCCAAGAGAAGTACAGCCGTAACAGAAGTATAATCTGAATCGCTGAATATACTTTCGCTCAAAGGGCAATCAATTGGCGAGTAGAAACGACGAAGGCAATCGCCCCGGGGTGGATAGCATCGCGCAGTCGTAAATGGCTGTCTGGTAATTTCTAAGCGTCTCGCTGTTAGATAGCGACTCTAATGTTCCTGCGTGGTATCTACCGATTTGCTTCATTTCCGCCGACGCCAACGTAGCACGTTCCGCTGGGTCACATTTACGCGCTGCCAGTTTCTCCTGTTCGATGCAACTTTATCTGCCCCTGTGCCGGCAACCCCCGTCTTTTTCTTCTCGCCCTCCGTACGCCCGCCTCCACTTTTTCCACTGTTATATTCCCAACCTTATATTCAGTTATATTCAGATGGTCCTCTGCAATTTAGCAAAATAAGATATGGGAAGGTGGTTCGACCTCCTCCCGACGATTCCCTTTCACCAAAACCCGCCTTAGACTCCTCCTTCTCGTCTATCCTGTTTTCTTTGCAGCAAATGTTCATTCACTCCCCTTTCGGATGCACGACAGAGGAACTCTGTTTTTTGTGAATTTCCTGACTACCTAATTTATCTCAATTTTGGGACAAACTTGCCGCGTCTAATAACACCAACCATCTAAAGTTACAACTAACGAAACGCAAACGATGTTCAGCGATACCTGTGGAGCCCTTTCCTTCATCCTTCGCGTGGTCGAATCATCATTAACTTCATACAAGTTCGCTGAGAAATTGTGGAGAAATTCCATTTGAATTTCCCGTTCCTACCTTTTACCATTCTTTCCGTCGCTTCGACTAGGCGTCCCGGCGGGCTCGTCAATTCGCCCAGATCGTTCGGCAAATCTTCTTACTCGATTCTCTCATCGGGATCCATGCCTTCTTTCATTCTTCCGCCGAGAATAAAACGCGTTCCTCTGCGTCGCGGTAAGCCGCCGCGGCGTTATCCGCAGGGACTTCCCCTTTTCCCCGGATACGGGCAGACAATTTTATATTATTGCGTTATATATATATACATATATATATATATATATATATACACCGGCGGTGGGAGCGGAGCTCGTGAAAATTCGCTCTCCCGAAGATTATCATATTATCTGGCGTACGTGTGTACAAGCGTCTATGGCAATGAGAGCGCCCCTATCGCGGAGGGATTCGGTTGAAAGTTCATTTACAGCCTCGCTCTTTCCTGAGAACAGAGAGCTTTCCGCTTCATCGCGGGATTCTGTGACTTTTTTATGTTCTTAATAATACACGGTATTCCCTGATGCGTGGCTATAAAACATCATTGGTATCGGAACTATGAGACGTTGGTAATTTCGTAGGCAATTATAAGGAGAATTGGGCCTAGTTATGCAGAAAGCTACCAGCCCTCAATGATCTGAAACTGACAAGGGAACACCACGACCCCGGATTCACCCATTGGAACACAACTTTGTGGGTTTTTAGAGTGACTCGAAACAAGAACAACGGTGTGTTTCATTTGGGCCCTATCGCCATTTAAGGCGGTGAAAACTAACCTTAAAGTCAAATCAGCACTTCCACTTTTTCGCGTATAACTCTCAAAGTACAACAGACAGAAAAAAATGTTTCGAACAAAAGTTGAATGGTGCAATAAGCGCTACAAACTTGGGTTAATAAAATTTTGAAAAGAGTTTAAAAAAAAAATATCTGAACGAAAAAAAGCTTTTTTTCAAATTTTTGTTAACGCAAGTTTGCAGCGCTTATTGCTCCATTAAACTTTTGTTTGAAACATTTTTGTCTGTCTGTTGTACTTTGAGAGTTATACGCGAAAAAGTGGAAGTGCCAATTTGACTTTGAGGTTAGTTTTCACCCCCTTAAACGGCGATAGGGCCCAAATGAAACACACCGTTGTTCTTGTTTTGAGTCACTCTAAAAACCCACAAAGTTGCGTTCCAATCGGTGAGTCCGGGTTCGTGGTGTTCCCTTGTGAGTAAATTTAGATTGAAGACTTTAATTGTTAAAGAAAAGTAGCTTTATTTCTATTCGGTATATTTTATTTCTTGTTATTCTTTTACAATGTTTTTTAATGGGTTATTTAGTAGTGATTAATATAATTAGTATTATTTTAAATTTTCTGTAGCTTTTGTTCTTTACGCCTAAAATTTAACTATGGCTTGATAGTTTTAACAATTGTATTACATAAGAATTGTTCGATGGGTTGGTAATTTTTCGCAAATAAAGGTCACAAAATTGACGCGATCCATACTGCGTTTAACTAATTTTCGGTGATTTTGAGGGTTGGTAGCTTTCTGCGCAACTAGACCCAATTATCAACGGGATTTATACCTACCGAGTTTGGGAATGAAAACGTATGCATGAATCCAAGGAATCGTTCAACAATCCGCGGAATGGGGAGGGCGGGATCTCGCAATTAAGTTCGTAAAACGCGCGGAAGCGAACGTCTACGACAGTTCCATTTCCGTTATCCTCGTGAGACCTTAACTTACGATAATGCCGTACGAGCTTAAATATAAGAATCAGTCTTATTACAATCTATGGCGGCGATAATTGCACCGGGGACTCCTGAAGTTTCGTAATAGGAACCCATTGTGGCGATCTTATTTGTAAACGAGCTTAGCCGCCGGATTCCTACGGCGTTGAAGATTAATAAAATATCACGGAGCTTCCATCGCTCCGTGATTACGTTCGTGCCTGGAGCTTGCTGCTCGAATGAGCTCGCGAGTGAAAAGAAACAGTGTCAGTGGTTTTAAACGATCGCAGGCATTGCATCGCCGAGGGGATTACTCGCTTCTTCGCGGCACCGTATCAATCTCGAAATCGAATTATCACCTCCTTCGACTATTAGAAGTTGATTAAATCAAACGCGAATGTACTATTCACCGGGGCTAATAGTTTCAAAGAAGCCTTTGGGAGCGGGCTTTTTCGACTCGTCAGCCAAGGGCATTGTTAGTCGCAGCCAGATGGCAGCGGGCCCTGAATGAGCGCAAACGAGGAGGATCTTTAATATTAGTTAGTAGAAACGGAAGGTAAACAATCGATCTAACAACCGCGGCCCGAGGTGAGATCGCGATCGAGTTCCTTGGCGGCATGAAAGGGTGAAAAAGCGCGCGTAACCGTCCCCCTGTCAGGACTATTCGTTATCCTTCGTCAGTGCGATGCGTTTTAATGCGCGCACAATGCCGCCGGGGGTGTAAATGCAAGCAACGAGCCTTTGACTTGGGCGCTGAAAGGCTTCGACTTGATTCAAAATTAAGTCGCTATGGGGAAATTTTAGGTGCACCGGATCGCTCGATTTAATTGGAGGCTCTCAGCCACGCGAATCTTTCTCTGAGAGTAACCGACTCCTCTTGAAGGTAAAAATACTCAGGTTCCTAAGTAGGAAGTAATAGAACTGTCTAGGATCGAATTAGGGGCTTCGGGGCTTCTTACAACTAGCGATCTTTAAATATGATTACCTAAACTCCTCGATGGGCAGACGAATTTCAAATAACGAATGTGTGTTGGGTCGAATTCGATGGAGGCTTCATCGAGGGAAGAACGTCTTCGT
This sequence comes from Andrena bucephala, assembly GCA_947577245.1. Lineage (NCBI taxonomy): Eukaryota > Metazoa > Arthropoda > Insecta > Hymenoptera > Andrenidae > Andrena > Andrena bucephala. The sequence continues at coordinate 93,550,566 of OX387715.1, read as the reverse complement.
TCACGACAATCGCCCTTCGCCACGGTCTCTTTTTATAGGAAAGAAAGACAAGCTGCTGGCACGTTTATCTTTCCCACAGAAGGACTCGCGATAACGTTTTACTTATCGACACTTCCGCAAATCGATTACACAAGGCCAAGGTAGGAGGAAGGAGCGCGATAGGGGACTTTTCAGAAGTCCCTCCGCAGCAGACAGATATTTTTCTCTGCAATCGTAATCTTAAATTCTAAGCACACTACGGGATTCGTGAACTTCGGGGCAACCAAGATGAAATTCAACGCTGTCTTGAATCCTTACGAGAATTTGTACAAAGAATTTGTAGAAATTCCTCGTTCGAGGCACTCCGCGATTACATTATCACCGAATCAATTCCAACGCCCACAGTCTATCATGAATCCAATTTCGACTTTGTTGTCCCGCGGTTGTCCAACGACCGATTCGAGCGAATGTAAATTACGCTGCAATATTTTCAGGGATTCGGAGTCCCTTTTAACGCGCTCAGTCAGAAGGAAAGGGCTGATCGAATCGGATAATTGGAAAAAGGGCCGTTGTCACGACAAACCAGTCACAGATACCCCCTTACAATGCGCGTATAATGCGGACAGGGTCACGCAGATAAAAGGCTTATTCATACCCCCGCCGGAAGATTTGCACCCCGGCGCAGCGATTTCGGGAGCAACTAATTGATAAATCCTGACCAAATAAAAAGAACGAAAACTCAGTATGTAATGAAAGATTCTAAAATTATGACACCCTAAGACCAACGAAATCTGCTTACGAAACCCGCAGTTTACGATTAAACGGACCCCTAAGGTCCCTGCCACAGTGTATTCGATCAGGAATGGCCAGATGATTGCCCGGAACAAGAGCATCGGTTCCTCCAGCCAGCTGCAGGGCTCCGGAGCGAGCGAAAGGAGACGGGAAAGGAGAGACCAGGAGGAGAAGGAGGTGGATGACGATATTGCAGCTTGTATACCCGAGGCAACAGGGCTCATATCAAGCCCACGACAATGTCCCCCATAATGCCGACAGTCCAGCATTGTCCGCCATTGGCTGTGCGGGATATCTTTGCCGGTCGCGTGCAAAACCTCGGCGCAATCTCGGCTCGTCGGCGAGCGTCCTTCGTTGCCCGGCCGATATTGATGGACATCGGACGGACGTTTAATCGTTCCCTCGGCCGTTCTTCCTCGGGTGTCGTTTATTTTCCACGGGGCCACCGCTGTTGTCGTGCGCCCCGTCAAAATTACAATGGCCCTTGGCGTCGCAGCTCGCCCTCCACGTCGCCCGGAGGCTATCCAACACGCTCCAGACACCTCCGCCGAGAAAGAATTCGTGGGCCTCGCGGCTTTCCCTTGCCAGCTGGACGGACTCGCGGATAACGAGACGTTATTGTAATTCCTGACGGACGATAAGACGCGACGGCTCTTCGGCCGTTCCGCGAAGGGGCACCGGGTGTAATTAGGTGGGCGAGAGCTTTCCTTTCGCGGGGTGGTCAGCGGGGACGAGAAAGCAATCACTGCTTTTGTAGCCCGGCGGGAGAATTAAGTTGTATTTGGCGAGGGAAGTCGTTGGATCTGAATCTCGTGCGAAGCGAATATCGGGTAATAGCCAGACGATACAGTGAGGCGATTCTTCGTCTGATATAAGCCGTACCTGAAGCTCTGAATTCTAAACAGTAAGACAGTTTGTCGAGTACGATAAGGGAAAGGACTAAATCCAGATCTAACACTGACACCCCAAGTAGTGAGATAGTTCGTGGGGCGAGATAAGGGGAGACACGATTAACCTACGACTACAATAACTTGTGAACGATAGGATCACAAATTCCGAGGCTAAAATCATCGGTAACACGTGGCAGTTGTGGGTGATTATTATAAATCACCCTTTACAAACTTTCGAAATAAAAGGAACACAAAATTCTAATTCTAATTCTACTGCGACTCGTAGGCGAAGAGAGGATGGGACCAGCTTTACACGAACGACGGTAGATGTTACCTACACTGTTACACACAGGGAGAGGACCTTATCACCGGACAACTGCATCCATTCCGAGGTGATTCCCAAGTCACGAAAATTCTATTGAGAGCGTGGCTCGGCTCAATGACTAACATTCTGCTGACAGCGTTCACGGTGATAGATAACCACGGGACGGGTATCGTGCCGCCGGATTATCAATCATAATCGGAAAATAATTATCCGTGGGCCGACGAGTTCCGTGGTGGACGGACGAATGGAAGGGCTCGCTCGCCTGGATGGTAAAACGGCACCTGAATCGCCGCTAATTGTGAGGAATGGTCCCGCGTCGAGCGATGTCGATCGCTGATTCGACAGACGATATATGTATGCCTGCTCCAAGTACACGGGCCTCGGTATTAGCCTTCGTGAAGATGCTCTTTACGCGACGCTCCCGTGAAACTGCGGATCGAACTTGCAATCGCTGGGAAATGCGAAACGATCGGTAATGGGTTCCGGTGAAATCAGCCACTAGGACTCTTTAGAACTTACATCATTTAAACACGCGGCTCATCAATATATCCACCAACCCTTAATATGTCAGTTCTAGTTGTTCATTTCCTTCCTTCCTGTACTACTTAGTCGATATATTTACTTAATAGACCGAACCAGTGCGCCGAAATCATTTCTTCTAATTGGAACAATTTTTACGGTCGAAATTCAAATTATATTATTTAAAATGGATGGCGAAATACTCACACCTACAACAAAGGAAAGTTTTTTCACGTCAATATCAAGACAGCTTGGACCTGAAATTTTAAAGATTCTCAAGAACTTATCGAGCAACAGATCGAATCTAGTCAAGATAAGTAATAGAAAATTGTTTTTATTAAAATACTTAATAGACCGAACCAGTGCGCCGAAATCATTTCTTCTAATTGGAACAATTTTTACGGTCGAAATTCAAATTATATTATCTACTTACTCGATGTTGTAGTCTACTTACTCGAGGTTAATTCTTAGCGCCTGCGCTTCAACTGTGTGTCGGTCACTCTACTTTATTTTATTTTATTTTATATTTGTATTAGTTTTAGTTTAATTCTTAGTTTTATGATGTAATGCATAGGCTTATGACAGTAGGTATCTAGTGCAGCTTCGCCTTTACTCCAAGTACTACTTCACTTATCCTTATGTATTGCATTATTCCAACCTATTCCAAAAATTTCTCGTAGCTATGCCCACAGAAAATGAATTCTATTTAAGTGGACTAGGCAGTCGAAAAATCGATTTTTTATTGCATTTTCCGAAAGTACTATTTTTTCCGAATAAAATGCCGATTGGTTTGTATTAAAATTCGCAAAATTGTTGATTTGTCAGCTAAAAAGGCCAAGCGGCAACCCACAGCGTCGGCTTTGCCTAGAAACTTTAAACGCGTTTTTCTCGAATCTTTTTTTCTCTCGGTTTTCGCCTAGTTGCGACTGAACAGAGGTTCAGATCGACTTGAAAATATTACAGAACGTGTAAAACATGTGTCATTTCCCGCGAAACTTTTGATCGTAAAAATTCGGGATTGTCATCGAAGAATTAAAAAGTCGCGGATTTTTAGGAGCGCACAAACACGACTGAATTTTTCTTGAAATATTCGCCGTTTTTCGGCCACCAATTTAATAATTCTGTTTTAATTTTAGCTTTTATTGGTTCCGCGGGAAACTACGGATGTAACAAACAAAAATCACACCTTGAAATTAGATTACGTCACATTTTATGACCAATATTACCTGAAAACTACAGAAGAACGTTAAAATGTTTACAAGCCAGCACCGCCAATATTAAAGCACATGTATATTTCATACCAACTATTTTTCAATCTCTATGATAATCATAAACATTGGGTAAAAGGATGCACCCGAATTTGCTTTCATTTTTATTAAACGATTTTATGCAGCTTCGATCCTCTGTTTGTATGGTTCAAATCTGGCAACTCAAATTTAACCCACTTCCAACTATCCAATTGTCTTGAATCTTTGCAGGCGTGCGTACTTTTGATTACAATACAATATTAAAAAAAAAATTAACCCCTAACGGGTGAAAAAATTACCCAGTCATCAATAAATATAACCCATAACCACAAATCCAAACGCCTTGAAATCACCCACTCGCGTTCTTTACGAAAACGACAAAAAGTCGTTGCGTTCTGATCGCTAGTGGCATCGCGATTTGAAATTAAATTTAAAAAAATGGAAAATAAAAAATATATAAAACAAAATTTTATGTTACACGATTTTATTAAAAATGCACTAAAAACTAAAAAATAATTATTTTCTTGTACTGCAATTCCAATGGTGTTTTTCGCTTTAAATAAAATCGTGGAGCAGGATTTTTCAAAACAGAATATAAATCAATTTAATACAGCATCAAGCGTCGAAATGAATTTGTTGTGAGATACCCTACCCTACGATTTTAATTAAAGTGAAAAGAAACACCGTCGAAATTGCAGTACAAGAAAATAATTATTTTTTAGCTTTTAGTGAATTTTTAATAAAATCGTTTAACATAAGAATCTTTTTTTATATATATTTTTTTACAAATACACTAAAAAGAAAGTGTTTCTTTTGCGGAAAACGACTGCCTAATCCGCTTAATACATACATACATGCACTTGCTTAGTAGTTAAACCCTCTCGCAACCTCAACCTCCCATCGGAAGACTTAAAAAAAGAGTCGAGTGTTTAACAGACCTTGAAACTCGAAAGACACCCTCGCGGACCAGAGCATCGAACAAGAAACGTCCAGCGAGGATTCGCGTCCGCGATCGGCTGGTAATCAGGGGAGAGGGTAGTCTCTCGGCCGTCGATCGTGCGTCCTCAAGAATATCAAAGAACGCTTCCAAGGATCGTCTCCAAGCCAAATGGCGAGATAAGTATACGTGCGTGCCAGAACGGGGGTGGCTCACCCCTCTCCCGTAGCCGCGTTTATGATACATTCGAGTCACATACGGGCGAGCCCCACCGTGCCTCCCCGGCCTGTCGATGTATTCACCGTATGTAACCCGAACGGGACTCCATAAAATACTACCCTTCCACGCGATTTTGTTCGGTCGAATAAGTTATTGTAGCGCGCTCTATTTTGATACGGCGACGCCTGGCCTGACGGCCGCACGCTGAATACTGAATGCCCGTGTGTGTATATGTATTCGACCAAACAAAGTAGAATTCGATTTTGCCGGGCCTCGAGGAACGCTCGTGGAAGCGCGATACGGACAATCGAGTCTCGTTTACGGGGAACGCCCTTCCGCGGCTCCTGTCCCTTTATCTTTCAAGTCGCCGCACCGCGTCACCTGTGAGCAACATCCAAGTGTCGTTCGGTGATTTTCACTTAGGGTAAATCCGGGAGTGTCAGTCGGGGCAGATCGAATCGCTATATTTCAGATTCTATGCGTTAGAGCGCGTTAAGGTACAGAACAATAGCTTCTCTTGGAGCCAGACAGTTTAATTTTTAACGTCATTTCGGTTCCTTCTGTGTTTTTCTGGATTAATGGGCTGTACAAGGTAAGTTGAGGTTACATTTACCCTCTTTTATAAAAACAGTAGTGTTCAGAATCGTATTTAAAATATACCCACTTCTTAGTTAATTTTCGTTTAATGTTTTGGATAATATGATAGTAGAGGTATTGAGGGACAATGCAGACAAAGTATTTGACGATATTAACTCTTCCTTTCAAAGCTAACGAGAAGACCATCTCCCCCTGTAAGTAGAAAAGAGAAATGGTCGATTTATGATTTTTTTTGTTATTTTTGTTTATTTATTTTATTTATTCACTTTTGTATTCATTTGCTTTTCTAATCGCCAGTAGGTAGTCCCCTTTTTGTTTGATGTGTTCTTAACTGGTTTAGCGTACACAAATTAAATGTCAATAAATCTGTAGTCAGTTGTAGAATTCACTAATAAATAATTTTGTTTTCTTCTTTCTTATGTTTTCATGAATAATTATACGAGTGGTCTCTGCCAACGATGAAAACCATTTCTCCGGTCACCTCGGGAGAGATGGTCAGATGTCATGACTTCAGTTTTCAACTCGATTTTCAGCAAATATTATCATAAAACAAATAGCGACCACTTTTTCCGAGTCAAACAAATAATATCAGTATTAGCATTAATAGCCCTTTTATGTTACGTCGACCGACAATCCCGGACTGACCTACCCTTCAAATACAATGCTCAACACAAATATGCCAGAGCCGCGTGCTTTTCTAATTCAGCTGGGGTCGATTTTAAGGGGTGAAGTGGTCCGTCGGGGATTCAAACTCTCCATTTCACGCCACTGATACTTTTCATACGAATAGTGAACCGAGTATCTACTAGAAGTATCACGAATGTATGTGCCGAATGAACTGTAACTTGAAAATTTCACTCGTGCTTCCGTCATTGAGTACTCAATCTCGCGTCAAGCATCCATCGGTACGTATTCCCTTGTCAACGGAGATTCGAAGAAGCCTGCGCCGTCTAGCCGTTTCCTTGAATTTGGCGATGCACCCGACTGGTGCTAGAGCTGGTTGCAGCTGGCGACCGGTCGGCAGAACGGCGACGATAAAAGGGCAACAAAACGGCACGGGGCGTCGCGATTAACTGAAACAACCGGCTCGACAATGGAGTAATCAGCGAGCTTTTCGACACACCCATTCCCACTCCCTTCACACCCCCATGCCTCTTACCATTCAGCATCGCGGGCCACCGTTGTTGTCGCTTCAGCAATCGCGACGATGATGCCTCGTCCCCTTTGTCCCGCAACACAGGCCTCGCGATGCGCATCGCGCGAACGACAGATTCGGTCTGGCAGGTAGGTATATCGCGACGACTAAAGGGGAAGCGATAGATCGGTATTTCAAGATCAACTGTGGGCGGAGATTCCTGGTTAATTGAACAGCCGTCATGCACAGTTTTCCAATTATTTCTCAACCCTTTAATATCACAAAATGTTTCTTTCTACACCAGCGTAACGAGAGTTTGCGGATAGCTCTGCTCCGAGCAGTCCACTTGTTGGAGAAGCAGCCTGCACGCGGGCGGCCTCGTCGAGAAATAGGCGAAATCAGTTTGGAAACAAATACAAACAGTGGTAATTGATCGAAGAAGGCGTGCGGAAAGGAAAGAGGGTGGCGTCAGCGACCAAGTATCCCGAAATTAAGGAGCCGTCGGCGACGGGCCGCCGGAAAGCTGGATTGTTTCATTGATGAGGGAGCATTCAAGGCCGTGGTAGGCAGCGGGACCGAAGTGGGCAGCGGAGGGGGTGGTTGCGGGGGGGGGGGGGGGTTAGGGGGAGGGGGCGAAGGACGCTACGACGTTTACGAGTCCGCTTGGCAACCCTCTTTTGGACCACGCCGCGCGATGAATGGTATAATCAGCGGTCGCGTGGCACCCCACCGCCCTCGGGAGCGACCGAGACGATAACGGAAGGTGGGCCAGGAGAAGAGAGAACGAGAGCTGATAGAGAAATTCCCTGCGCCGCCACCCCGTGCCTTCGCTATCATCGAAATCGAGGGAGAAAGAAACACGAGCGTGGAAAAGTCACTTAACGTTCCTTCCACCCCCTGGCCGCCCCTTCCCACCTCTTCTCTCTCTCTCTCTCTCTCTCTCTCTCTCTCTCTTACTCCCTCCGTTCCTTTGTGTGGGGGCAGTTTGCGCCTCTTCCCGCGGGATACTGGATCCTCGGGCTGGGAAGAGTGGCCTTAACGGCACCGGTGTTTTAAATAGAGATTTTTTTATAACGTTCACGCGGGCGGGTGTTGAAATGATTCATGCAGGTCGCGGGTTCGGGACGCGAACGTAGCGGTGATAATTCAGCGGGCTGGAATTCGCGAAAAGAGGCGCGATGTTTGCCGGGGCGATAGTGACTAATTGAAAGTGTCAGTCTACAGATAAGGGTTTCGTGGGACGCCAGGGGGGAGCGTGAAAAGAGGCACGGGGACCCCTGTTCGTGGCTTTTATTCTCGTCGATGACCGATAAAAATCACGCTCACGCCCTACGAACCACGGGGCGAATGTGTAACGAGGGGGGGGGGGGGGGTGATAAAGGAACGCTGACAGAATGACAGTCGAACGTGGCCACTGTCGTGTAGCGAATTTATGATCGAGTTAATAACAGAACAAATAGCTGATTGCCTTCGATAATCTCCGCGGAAGCTGGAACCCTCGATTGCTCCCCCCCCCCCTTCACCCTCCCATTGATCCGCCCTGCAGTCTCACCCCTTGTGAAAATTTTTCGACGAGACTCTTTCTGCCCTTCGAACCGGCTCGCATAAAAATGGAAAGATTCTCTGTTTATCCAGAAGATGGTGTAAGATTTCGAAAGCTCATTCTTATTTGCATTTATCTTCCACGCGATTCTTCTCACTTTCAACGGCCGATGAACATTTCCAAACTTTCCGGAAATTCAATGGCAGGCCCGTGCACAGTCGCTTCTTTATGGAAGTTTGAATTCACCTTGATGTTACCACCGGGCACACAGTCCTCTTGTCTCGTTTTACACCTCCTCTCTTTATCGCCTTATCACTGGCGACGTCTTCAGCCCCGACCCTGCACCCACCCACCCCCCTCCCCCCGTTCCCCTCCCCCGCGGCCGTTTCTCCCGGCAAGACATTGCCAGAGCTGATAACATTTATTTCGAGAAGTGGCCCTGCCTGTGCTCCGCATTGGCTGGACAAAAGCTGGGAGGAGAAATTGTTGTGCACACCGCGGTGCATTGTCACGAGGGAACGTGTCGCGGGAATGCGAGAAAAAAGAATTGACAGCAAAGCAGTATTCTTGTAAAATTAATGCCACCCGATATCGTATGTTCAGTCTGAATTATATTTCTTGGCGAATAAAGAGTGTCACGAATGAAAGGGATTCTACCGAAATTCATAACTCTGAACACACACACACACATTGAATTACAATGAAGCGTTATTAAAACAATAGAATTACGATTTATAAAAAGATATTGAAGCTGAAGAAACGATGCTTCCTATAGGCAGCCGCCCATCGATCGCGCAATTGGATCACGTCCGCGCAACGACGGACCTATTCCACTTAACGCCGGAGAGTCTATCCTGGACGTATTGTCTAGCACGAGCCACCGATGTGTCCCGGATGCGGCCTGACCATCGGGGATCGCCGAAAAGGTCAGAAAAACGGTAGTACGATAATCTGCGTAACAGAGACACACCGGTGTGCACCCCCCCCCCCACCCCCCCCCCCCCCCTCCTCCTCCTCCCGGAATCGAAAGCCAGCAACGGCAAGGAGAAAGAGAGAAGAGCATGAGGAGCGGGAGGAACAGAGAGGAGACACCTCCACCTGTTGAACTCGCCTGTATCCTCCGTCCGCCATGTCGGCGAAGGAGCCAATCGTGGGTGTCCATTAGCCGTGGACCATGGTGGGAGAGGAGGAAGATTCCTGGTTGGCCGATCCTTGTTTCCACCGCGTCCCACGAGCCTCCAGCTACTCCGCGGCTCTCGATTCCACCCTGGCTTCATCCCAGACCCGACGTCGCAGAGGTCCTGACGGATCCTGGCCACAGTCCTCGTCACAGTGCCGATGAGACGGTTCCTTGGTTCTTTCGACTCTGTGCTATCCTGCCTGCTTGCCACGCGAGCTGGAACGCGACGTGAGACGTCCAGCCGAGCACTGAACGGAGCCGGAGGCCTGGCTGAATCGCTGGCGACGTCCGCTGAGAATCGACACTGGGGGAGGATCTCGTGAGTGGCTGATAGACCCGGGACGATGGGGGTTGGTTACGGCGGGAGTTTTGGAGCGGCGACTGGAGAACCACGGGGAGCGACCGTTTAGGGAACGCTTTGAGGGGTCGACGATCTGCTCGATAGGCTTGGAGCAAGAGGACCCATGGCTACTGAAAGAACGAGGGCGCTGGGAGTCCGTCAATGTAGTTGACTTCACTGTGATCGAAATATAATAATCGCTGAACCGTGTGCTGTGGAAAACGTCGATCTTCTTCACGGCCCACGTGAATGGACGTCGCAGGAGTTAGTAAGAGGACAGGTGTGTTTGGATGTTCGACAAAGTCTGGAGTAGATTCGAGGAGCATGAGACAAGAGGCTAGTGAACGGGTGGGGAATTTTCTGTTGACGGAACGACGCGAAGATATGACTACGTTAGAGGGAAGTAATTAGAGGCGAGTCGGTGATAATTGTTACGCGGAAGGCTGAGATTGAGAGGCAGGTCGAGATGTCGTCGAAAACCCTGCACAACGAGCACATTAAACGGCCGATGAACGCTTTCATGGTGTGGTCCCGCGGGCAGCGACGGAAGATGGCCCAAGAGAACCCGAAGATGCACAATTCTGAGATCTCCAAGAGGCTCGGGGCCGAATGGAAGCTGCTGAGCGAGAGCGAGAAGCGGCCTTTCATCGACGAGGCGAAGAGATTAAGGTGAGCAATAATTGCGATTTGTAAATAGCATTCTCATAGGTACAAAGGATGGAAGGAACATCCTTCTTTAAATATTGGTTGTCAATTCCATGTCAATACGAGGTGTAAATTCACGTTACAGATGTAAAAGAAAATTTTTATACGATCCTACGTTGCCCGGGGTACATTTTCTAAGTTGTAAAGATTTGGAGGCAGTGGTCGATGCGCGTTCGTTTTAGCATAAGAATTAAATTACATTTCATTCGTCAGGTTCCATTACAATTTACATCGTTTAAAATTCTTTCTCCGCTTCGTTTGTCGAGAATTCTTCTCTCATTGCACGATTTTTCTTCGCGCGCTAATTGCTCTTTAGTCACGTGTGACCCCACGAACGAAAATTACCGCATCGAAGCGTATCTGCAATAAACGATGAGGTGGGGGGATCAAAAACGAGAAAGGGGACCTCGTAGTTCATAATACGGTACATTGTTGCTAAAGCTAAGGGCGTGCTGCGCTAAGCTAAGGGGTGGAATAGGGTGAAGCAAGTGGTATTTACGGAGCCGGGAAGGGGGCAAGCCTCTTTATTACCGTCCCTGAATATTTAATCATTGTTATGAGTTTATTTAGCTGGACGAATGATGAACAGGTCGAAGAGATTCTATTAATCAATAGCTTTCATCGTTACTTATTAATTACGCTTCTCGTCGGCGGAGATGGCGAAGTTAATAGGCGAGAAAAATTGCTAGAGCAACAACTACCAGGGATCCCAAATATTTCTGTTTAAAATCTACAGCTGAAAATTTAAAAATTGAAATGGAAATCAATTCTCATGTCAATTCTCTTTGCAATTAGCACTTATAACACGACGTATCGCGTATTAAAAGCGTAATAAAAATTAAAGGAACTGGAGGATGAGATGAGCAGTGAAATAAGAATTCATTTAAAATTATGATGCTTAAAGAGGGCGAGAAAATTCGAGTTTCGAAAAAATGGCAGTATAGACACTTGATAGGAGGCTGGGGTGAAATATAAACTCTAGGGAAGAATCAACCGCCGCGGCGATGGAGCTCGTAAAATAAATAATGGGATAATAAACTCGATTCTTCCAAAGCTAGCCACCGTCGATTCGCTTTCAATCGTCAAGTGTCCGTTTTACTCGATGCTTGAAAAAAAAAAAGAGAAGAGGAACAGTAGAGTCAGATAGGACAGACCATTATACCAAGCCAACGTAACATTGAATCCGTTTTTCCGTCAATGGCCGCGATCGAATCTACGAAAAAAGTGAAAGAAAATTCGCCGTTGATAGCCGGGTGGGTGCCATTCATCGTTCATTTTCTAGCGATCCGTAACAATTTTCTGCTGGAAACCTAGCACAGTTTCACATATTGCTTTCGTTTCAACTGCTGTACAGAAAATATCGTTATATCTGAACCGAATTATCGGATATCGGGCGCTGCATTGTCGACCTTTCAGCTTACGCTTTTCCCCAGTTCCTTGTTACCTTAAAAAGACTACTTCAACAATTCCCCACAAATTATCCTCCCCCTTCGATCACAACACGTTTCTCCTTCGAAATGCTCGCCACAGGTATCACTGTCTGCCTGGATCGAGAGAAGGAATCTATGAATTGAGAGCAAAAGCGGACTAACCAAAATTTGTTTGCGAAATTGAATTAAGTATTATCAACAACATATCCCAATAGGCTGTACCAATCGCACAAAATAGGAACAATGAATTTTTTCAACGTGGAAGAATCTGTTTTTGCTATCAATGCCTCGATTCTTCGATCGAACGCAACCCACCCATTCCAAGCCATATTTCTTCCACTGCACCTCGACCCTTGAAAACTTCGAACTTTAACCTCCTCCCTCGGCCATCTCCCGCAAAAACCAGCCTCCTCTATCGCCAGCCGCGGAACAAAGTAAATACAAAATCGACAGCCTCCCCGAGTGGCCGAAAACCGGCTTGCAACCCCGATATTCATTTGCTCCACAGGAAACGTATCTCGGAGAGGGTCGCGGGGGTGGATTGGGGGCCGCGAGGGTAAGAGAGCGGTCGCGGGGACGGAGGGGGTTAAAATTTCGGGGGCAGAGACGGTGTGTAACGGCGAATCCGCTTTTCTGGCGGATGGCAGCGTCGCTGACGACTTTGGTAACGGCTCCGGCGCGGGAAGAGGGGAGCGGGGGGTCGGACGGTCGTAAAATAAAGAGGAGAGGGGCCCCGATAAAAGTCGTTCCCCTGGAGCCGGCGCTTCTGGTAGGAGCGGGTTCCCCTGGAGCCGAGCCGTCACTGGCCCGACGTAATCTGTCCGTTCGTTCACGGCGACTCACAATGTGGCCCCCGAGATAACAAATAAAGCCCCATTGTCGCAATTGTGTGGATTTAAAAGGATTTGCGCGGCTCCTCTGCCGGCCCCTACCCTTTTCCCGCCCACACCCCCCCCCCACCCCTCCGTCCTACGCCCCCACACCCCCCTGGGCTCTCGCACCCGCGGCTGTTCGTTGGCTGCGTCGCTGCCACTGCTGCTGCCTGTCCGACGATTCTTCCCTCGCCTCCGCCACCCTCTTTTCACCGGCTCCTCCGGCGCCGTTGTCTCTTCGTGCCCGTTTTCGTGCCGCTGCTGGCGAAGGGCAAGGAGAGCCGGAGAGAATGGAAACGGCACCCGAGTAACGACCAACCTCGTCACTCGGAGGCAAGGGTTGACACGCAGTCGAGGAGATTCGCGGGGCGCCAGCTGCGAACGGGGGTTGGGGGATGAATAGTGGAAGTTGTAAGAAAAGTACCTACTCTGACGTTAAAAGTATGGTTAGACGTGTTTGGGAGCGAGGAGCCGCGACTGTAGAGCCGTCGAACCGCGAATGATCTAGTTGGCGATAGGATCGAATTTCGACGGAAAGATCGGCGCGCAGGAATCGCGGGAGGCCGCCCGGTCGTTGCGGCACAATGACATTTATGACGAATCGTTACACTAATGATGTTCGCGGAGCACCGGCGGACAATCGTGACTAATTGTTATTGTTTCTTGTTGCGGGGGCCGCGAGCCCAGCTACCGCGCGGCTTATGTCCACCGATATGATATAACGCATTGTTTATCGCGCGGTTGGGAGCGGTGATGCTCCGCGAACGATGGTGTGCCGGTGTTGCCGGCAACGATGCTGCCCGGCAATGGTGGTCGCCGGTGATGGCGGTGGAGGGCTCCCAGCGAATTGTAAAGATTACGCCCGATGTTTATGCATTTATGCTGAATTATTGTCGGCGGGGCTTTACCGATGTTTATGCTGATTTACGCTTTGTGCTATCTGCCGGGACACATTGTCCCGGAATTATTATTCCGCTGCGTCACTCTCGCCGAGAGCACACCGAAATTTCGGAATTTCGTTCCGCGGATCGGAAAATTCTCAACCCCCCCCCGGCCAGGATTCCCACACTTCTACGGAACGCCGGTTCGATCGCGATCCGCGGATCCGCGCGATTCGATCGTCTCCGAAGGAAATCCTCCGCGATTCAGACGCCTGTATTCTCGTGAAGATTAATGCAAAAATTTCGTGCGAACCTCTCGTTGCTTCTAACATTACAAATCCATCGGGAAATGGAGCATGCAACGTGGATCGCGCATGGGATCGCGGACATGCCGAGAACCTTTGGCAGAGATTCTCTCCATGAACCGCTCGAAATAATTCCCGTGCTCTCCCCCCCCCCCACATTGTGTAGGCGTTTCCGCTAGGATTGCCCGCGAAACGGCTCGCAGGGGAAGGGAAAAAGTGTTCCCGCGGCCGGGAAACAGCTATCTCTCTCGCTTTCTTTTATCTACACGAGGCGAGGCATAAATAAGGACTGCGTTTGTGCGCCTCTTGGATACATAATGGAGTATTATGCGACGCAGATACCACGGGTCCTCTGACTCTTCCCTTCTTCCCCACCCCCACCCCCCCACCCCCTCTCCCCCTCCTGCTTGAGCAGCCCCTGCCGAGCCGTCGACTGCGCCTCCAGCCGGGGTGTGTGTACAAGATATTTACTACAAATACCCGCGGTGGTCCCGTATCGTGTTCTAGCACCACGATAATACGTCCCTTTGTACGGATAACGGTGTCGAGAGCAAAGTTTACTGAATCCTGAAGTGTCGTCGTCGTAGCCGCGCGATTCTTCGCGTGATAACGCGCTCCCCTGGATTATCGAAGGTAGATACCAGGTGGAGATCATTGTCTAAGCATATTCGAGGCCCAGCTCGTGGAGAGCGAGATAACACGGGTGTCTCCTTAAGGTGCTTAAATACCCGTGAATACCTTAGTTGCTTTGGGAAATTTGGAAATAGAAATTAGAATACATATACATGAATCCTGTCGTTCGGCTGACGATGCTCGTAAATTGAGCGACAAAAAGCTACTAACAGATTGCAATATTTTCGTTGCAGGGCCCTTCACATGAAGGAGCACCCGGACTACAAGTACCGTCCCCGCAGGAAGCCCAAGTCGCTGGTGAAGAAGGAGAACAAATTCGGCTTCTCGATATCGCCACTGATGTCCTCAGGTGAAACCCTAAGCAACATATCGAGGGGCCTGCTGCCGCCGTTGGCGCCCCCCTCGCATCACGCGCTCATGAGCCACGAGGACCTCAAGATCCCCCGTTTCTTCCCGCCGTTCCCGTACCCGCTTTACCCCATCCAGCACAAGCTGGGAGAGGAGTTCAACAGCGGCAAATTAGCGGCGGATCTGGCGTTCCAGGCGCTGTACGGCGGCAGCACCTTCTACTCCAGCCACCAGACCATGTCCTGGCCAAGCTTGTCCACGTCCACCTGCCTCCAGCCGAACTGCGGCTGCCCCAGCCCGCCGAAGGACCCCAAGAGGCCTTACTTGCCGGCGAAACTGGAGGAGAGACCGTTCCCCAGCCCGGGGAAGCCGGATGACGACGGTTTCCCGTCGGACAGAGACTCGAGCAGGGACGAGCCGCGATACAGAAAGCTCGAGGACGACGGATTCTCGACCTCCGCGGACAGGCATCAGGAGGACAGGTCCCAGGATCGATTCTCCTCGTCATCCTCATCGTCCCCGATCGATCAGACGGAGAAGATCGCCAGCACCGTGTCCTCGACGACGCCGACGGCCACCGCGAAGGAGAGCGCGTTCTCGGTGCAGAATCTCACCTCGTCCGGCTCGAACTTGGGCGCTCATCGCGGGCACGTCATATGAAGGCCGCTCCCGGTTCTCCCGGATCTAAACTTCCGGGGGAACCTGGTGCCGGCCGGGTGGCCGACTACTGACTGGTGGAGAATCCCGCCGATGCTTTCGCCGATCCCACAGGCGACCGTCACGAACCTGAGCACGTCGGCTAAGGATGACGAGGGCCAGTTCCAGGAGGAGCAGCAGCAGAGGAACTCCGCCGCGGCTAGGTCGAGGAGCCTGCATATCGCCAACGTGCAGTGATCCGCGGACATGAGCGACGACTGAGCGGTGGGACTTCGTTGGTCAGTTGGAAACAGTGCCCGAAGATTCGGGAACGGAGACTATTGGTAGAGACGTTGCAAGTATCGCGGGTGGAAGGAGTGTAGCGAAGATAATCTGCTTTGCTCTTAGGCATTGATACATAAAAATGGATCGGCTGCGTGTTCGAGTATCTCGCTAAATTCCACTCGTGATAAGTAAAGCGTGAGTCAGGTTAAATCGGCGCGGGGTGTACTGTGCCCTGTACCGACTGATAGAACGAAGCCAGGTTTCATCATTGACAAGTTAGTGGCTGCTTTGGGTCGAAGCTTTGACTCCGGGTAGCCCCTCGCAAATCCCCGAGAAGTTTGAAAGGGAGGCGTCGCCTTTTTCACGAGAATGTCGAGCGTCGCGAGCGATACGTCGGGGAGAGGGGCGCCTTGGTTTCGTTCGAGCCAGATCGAACTGCTGGCGAGAAGGCCAGTGTCGCGCAATCGTCGCAAAGAATTCGTTGCGCTAGCCGTCGGTGGATAGCGGCGGCGAATCGATAACTCGCCACGGCCGAAATCCCACAAAGAGAGGCGGGCGAAAGGGTCCTTTTCTGTCGGAGCGCGTACAGGATGCCAGGAGAGTCCGATTTTGATGAGATAACCAACCCTCTCGTGGCACATATTACCGCGAGCCAAAGCATCGGGACGAGAGGACAGAGCGCGCGAGCGGGGGCCAGGCTCGTACGGGAGCAGAGAAAAAAACCTCTTCCAGCGGAGGCAAATCTCTTCTTTGGTAGCCGGCCATGCGAAATAAGCCACAACGTTCTGAATGCTAACGTAGATGCGACGGCGGACCTGTGTGCACGCGTTATACCGCCACCCTCCTCCCAACCAACCCCCTCCCCCTCGCGAGATGATTTCATTGCGCCGCGGTGGCCGGCGTCGCGCGCATCGATACTGCAACTTTTTCCAATATTTCGCCTGTTCCTTTCTGCCCTTCCTTTTTCCGCCGGCTGTCAGATGTTTCCACCCCTTGTAATTGCTTGCGCCGCCGCGCGAGGATTATCAGGGCAGGGACGCTAAGTGAATTGGTTAGCGTGGACATTTCTGGGGGAGGGGAGAATTGCTGGAGCGTTTGTGATATGTGGACACGGAGCCCGGTGTTGCAGCTTCTCGCACGTTGACACCGAATTTTAATTCGTCTTTCGGGGGATGATTTTCGGGGATTTAAAACGCCAGGGTTGCAGGGGATTGTTTGAATTCGTTGCGGGTGTAAGGAAGAGGCGTTCTCGTAGATTTATCAGCCTCGATTTTGGTACGTCGTTTTAATGGAATTAGGCGCGCGCCCGTTTTCCGCCACGCGTCGCCTGTTTTTCACCCCCCGGAACCTCGATACCGTCGACGGCGGCGATCGACGACCGAGCGTCAGCAGACCAGAATGGGAGCTAATTTCCAACGGGACACTTTCACCTATAGAGAATGTATACTAAATCGTAACGATCGTAGGAAATCGCCGTGCCCCGTGTCGCGTTGCAGGATTGTACAGCGGGGCGCGCGGTAACAATAAAATATAAAAGCATATCTAAAGGATAGAAACATATCTTTACAGTATATACAGTACGTAAGTTCCTCGGTTCCATCGTTCTTGTCGTAAACGAAGACGAAGGATGTAGCGACCGTATAATCCGTCGAGTTTCCCGTCAACCTCGGCTGCGTTAACCTTCCCCGAAGCGACATGCACGCAATTATTGTTAACTATTGCTGTAATATAACGCGACGTTTGTAAATAAACTGAATCTTAATCGAAGGCTCTGCTTGTTAATTTCATCGACGAGAGAAAATAAGTCCCGGGTCGTTAATCGACTCTCGCGCTATTCAGATATATAGATTCCTCTGCGAGGAGTCCTTGACCCGTGACCCCAAAGGAAGCAGGGGTCGATCGAGAAAAGGTCGAGCATTCCCAGCGAGGCACCTACGATTTGGTAGGACTAATCGGGGGTGGTATGTGGAGGAATCGTCGTGGAGGAAAATCTTGGGTACGAGAGGGAGGGAACCTTCGCGCCGTCCCCTTTGCACCCTCCTCCCACCCTCCACGGTTGCGTCGTGTTTTATTTCTGATAGCGACGCCTCCGTCGCCGCGGCGAGGACATTATCGCCACCGCGAAGGACCCTTTCTTCCCCCATAAAGGCAATCACGCTTTCTTCGCGGCGAGATAACAGCAGAATGGAGAGCCAGAAACGTCTCCGTGCGCACGAGCGAGTTTCACCGCGATTCTATAACTCTTCGCTTGCCCTCGGAACGAACCGAGACCGATCTCCACCCCTCCTCTCACCCTCCTGCAAACGAGCCTACCATACGGTCGAACCAGATTTCCTATTAAATTCGCGATTAAATAAACAAATAATAAATAAATAAATAAATTAAAAGCTGAATCGAATTATAATTCCGTTCGAAACGAAGCTAACTACAAGCTAATTATCTCCGAATCCCGCTGGAGTTTCCGAAGAAGAAAAAACCCGCACAGACACACCCCCCCCCCCACACCCCCGATCCCTCGCACTCCCGTTTACCTTGGCGCACAGGGGAATGAAAATGCGAACGTTCGACAGGGACACCCTGGAAAAATCCGCATCCAGTCGCAGAGGAATTCTCGCCAGGATGGTGGGAAGGGGTTGTCTTCGCGCTGGGAGAAGTTTTCCGCGGCGCGCACAAAGGGCGAAAAGGGGGTTGGCTGGGGCGTCGACTGGCGGCTGGCCGAAGGAGTCTAGGCGCTCTCCATTAGTATGCGCGGAAGTGCTGCTCGCTCGATTGTGGCAGGTATTGTCGGGGAAGAATGTCCTCGTTGCCGAGCTCTGTACCTAGCCAGAGACTGCAGCCTTCGGGTAAGGAGGCACGAATCCAAGTCGAATGTAATCACTTTCGAATCGGAACCACCCGCCCCGCCCGCGCGCTCCTCTCCCGAGACCCGCTTCTTTCCGCACTTCCGGTCGTTCCTCGCGCTCTCGGTGGAGACTTTAAACGGTCGCTGTTGGCGTGCTGCTTAACAGTGGGTGGATCAGTAAATGGCAAAGATTTCATGTTCCGAATGAATACACTTTGCGTGTATGTACCTACAATATAAAGGAAATAAAGACGGGGTGGTACAGAGGAAGCTGTTGTCTTCCATTGGTTAGAGAGTAATCCTTAATACTTGTAAAAATTCCTTCCCCCCCCCCCCCCCGGATGATTCCTCGAGGATCCCTGAGCCGCGTCGCAGCTTCTCGTGGAGCCGAACGGTTCGAGAGCAAGGAGGCGACACGCGCCTCGCTGGACATTTTAATTGCGTCGGTGCGCAATTATATAAGCGCTTTCGGGAGAAACAGAGAGGGCTGAAGCGCACGAATCGTTTGATTGCGGAAAATGACGGGCGACGATGGAGCGAGTGGAAGTTTTGAGTGGGCGTCGGTCCTGGCAGACAATGAGGCATTCAGGGGTGGCATTGTCGGGCCGACAACTGCGTTACCGTAGACAAACCCGAAATCACCGGCGCTATCGCCGTCCCAGATCCGATTATGCGAATAACAAAATGCAGCGAAACTAGGGCTGCAACGGTGGGGCGGGAGCAGGGTGGCGAGATGTTTGTTAATAACGTTGCTGCCGCATGATGGATCCTGCAGCCTTTTTCTTCGACTCTAAACTCCTTCGAGCTATGCTCCTAAGCTTCTACATCCCTCTTTCTCTATTAAGCTGCGAATCCACGGTGAGATTTTACGCGAGACTTTTCTATCATGAGACAAAAATCTTAGCAACAACTAAATGTTATGTTATGTTTTTGTTTTTATTTTTTATTAAGCCTAGGTTAGCTTGTTCTGTCCTCCTTTCTTATATTAACTTTCTCTGTTACAAAATTAGGTTAAGTTACCGTCTTAGGTTAAGTTGGTTAAATTGGAAAACAGTCTCTGACTGAACTTCGCCTTTGCTTTTGTCGTTGTTTACTTTCTCTATATTGTCCTCTGTTTATGTTGTGCAATAAAGACGTTTAATAATAATAATAATAATAAATGTAAATAATGGAAATTGAGGGTTGAGATTTTTGAAGATATATCATGAAAAACTTGTCTCATGAGAACCTAATTTCATAAAACTAATGACAAAATAATTAAAAAATAATTAAATAATGAAATAATTGTCTCATGTGAGACATGATAGGTATTTTTGTCTCTTCGTGGATTTGCACCTTTGTGAAATAGGAACTCATTCAAATGCTATAGGGTAAATCCGGCCGGAGAGTTGGTCGAGTCGCTATATTTCAGACTCTCTACGTAAAAATGCGTTAAAGTGCAGACCAATTACTTCTCTAAAAACCAAACAGTTGAATGAATAACGTCATTTCTCTTCCTTCTGTGTGTTTTTGGATTTATAGTCTTTAACCCTCGTACAACGAATGCATGGTCATTTTGATCCAACTCTGTCAAAGTCTATCACGATGTTATATTTGTGTTGGCAATGGCAAAATATAGTATATGATGCCTAAATTGCAGTAACATTATTTGTAAAAATCATGCAAGAGATACACTTATTTTATGTACCAAATGTATCTACAGAAATAATTTTTTTTTATGTATTTCATTATTAATAAATTTTAGTTAATTTGAGAAATTTTAATTATTCAATTCATTTTATATTCAATTTTTTCGTGAAACCGGTGTACCATAGAAATGTTGCTACGGGTCAAAGTGACCCTGCATTCGTCCCACACGACCATATCCACCATTCGTCTTCCGAGGGTTAAAAGGTAAATTGAAATTACATTTAACCTCTTTTGTCAAACAGTGGTGTACATAATCGTATTTAAAATGTACTTCTAAATTTATTTTCGTTTAATGTTTGGTATAATAAGATATTAGAAATATTGAGGAACAATGCAGCCAAAGTATTTGGCCATACTAACTCTTCCGCTTAAAGCTAACGAGAAGATCGTCACTCGCTGCAGAAAGGAGAGATGGTCGAGTTATGATTTTTTTATTATTTTTGTTTATTTTTTATTTTTTATTATTATTTTATTATTATTTTTGTTTATTTAGTTTATTTATTCACTTTTGTATTCATTTGCCTTGCTAATCGCCAGTAGGTAGGGTAAACCAACCAATAATTGACCGCATACCAGTGAATGACCATTAGGCAAAGAAATGTAAATTATAAATTTAAATATATTATATGTTTATAAATGGAGTGTAGTTGCACTTTTAATATCCCATATTTTTAGTTACACGTATTAAGCAAACATTAATAAGTACAATTCTTATTAAAAGTTTGCGGTCATTTACTGGACTTCTACACGTTTTGCATTTTATAATCGTTTTTTTTTTTAAATTACGATAAGAATAAGTCATTTATTTTTATAGAAATTTCAAGGAAAATAAATTTAAATGCAATTTCAACAGTTGTTTTGTTGTTATACATAAATATATTCAAGTATTAATCTCAAAGGTCCATAAATTCAACAATTCAGTCATTCTCTGGTTGGTTTACCCTAGTTCACTTTTTCTTTGATGTGTTCTTTACTTGTTTAGCGTAAACAAATTAAATATCAATGAATCTGTAGTTGTATTCACTCATAAATAATTTTGCTTTACCCTTTGTTAATTTTACATGAATAATTATGTGAGCGGTCTCTGCCAACGACGAAAACCATTTCTCCCGGCACCTCGGGAGAGGTGGACAGATGTCATGACTTCAGTTTTCAACCCGATTTACAGGAAATATTGTTCTAAAGCAAATATCGATCAGTTTTTCTGAATCGGCATAAAATTCTGAACATATTAGTTGTCTATATTAGTTTTAATAGCCATTTTATATTAGGTCGACCGCGTCTCCCGGATTTACCCTAAATAAGAAGTTAAATCTCGGTTTCCTATGGCACTAGCTTCACGTTCCTTTGACCGAGGAGAGGAAAAGGCTTCCATCAGCCCCATCGAAATTAATATCTCTAAAACCTATTCCCAAACACACAGTAATCCTGAAGCGCCACTTAAAGACGTCCGGCATTGACTAAGACAATAAGCCTCGCGCCCACGGAGCATTCCAATGATCCTCCAATTAATTTAGCAACCAGGGACCATCAGATTACGCGTGTCCTCCGCGTCGAGTCAATTGGGAAAACTGGGTCGAGGGAATATTCGGCTGTGAACTGGGTAACAGGGACGATGATCGGTGGAAAACAACGTGGGGGGTGGCGGGGGGGGGGGGAGGGGGTAAGGCCTGGCCGTGGATCGCGTTCGGGGGCTATCGCGAGCAGAATGCCGGGTATAATTATGCATCAAGGGTCGTCAAGTCCGGCCGAAGTTGGCGAACTTGGTTAATTAGGAACGGTAGTCAGACGCCGCCCGACATTGTCCGGTACTGTTGACTTCCGGCCTCTTCACGCCCGCCCGGCGAATCGTTCGAGGAGGGGGTGGGGCCGCGGGGTTGATTGTTTCATTGTTTCCGACCCCACTGTCAAATGCCACCGCCGTTGAATGGGGTTATTGTTGTTTCAGGCCGTGGCGCAGGCAATCCGAGGGTTTTCGGGATCCCCGTCGACTTGCAGTTTAATGTACAGGCTCGTCGACTTCTCGACGACGTCTAACAATCGTTCCTCGCAAATTTGATTGATGAAGATAGGGGTAGGATTCGCGTTGGGGGAATAATTTGTCCGTGTCATTGACGGAGGGCTGATTGACCCGATGTTGGAGCGCGAGCACGTCGCCCGGTGTATTTAAAAAATCCGCCACGCGAAAAGAGCTCGACCGAGCGAATACCAGTTGAGAAATCCATGGCCCTACGGTCGCGGGGATGTTGCTGGTAACAAATTACGTTTTAAGAGAGGCCCCTTCGCGGACGCGGTCGGACAGTTTATCTCCATTCGTTCGCCAGCTTTTCGGGGGGTGTCAGCTGCCCCGAGAAGTAGTAAAATACTAGCCAGGGCAACATTTCACGGACGGATCTCCATGACCCGGGCCGATACCATCGTCGCATTTCCCGTGGACGCTCATATATAAGGTAAACTTATGCCGAGCGTAAATTCCCTGGTATTGGCCACCGGCTATCTTATCACGGCTACGCTTTTCCAGCGCGCCGCCGATAGACCATGCCCAGACATTATGCGAAATTGAAAAACCGAAAGCGACCGGGCGGACTTCCGGTCAAGATGAGCAGCGAGGCCGCCGGAGGGTGGGGCGATCACGGGAGTAAAATCGATGGATTGATGGGGGTTCCAACTGATATCGCGATAAGGGCTGCTCGCTAGGACGCGTTGGAATATTCCAGGGGCGGAGATGAATTAATTTTTAAAGGTGACGAGCGCCTCATTTCGTTCGAGAAGCTTGATTAAAATTAGTAAAAGTTTGAACCCTTAAACACATGGCCTGATGCATTAGAAAAAATTATATTTAAAGCGATGGAATATTCGTAGCGGAGAGTGCTACACTGTTTAGGGCCTTCTTGCCAAAACGAACGTGGGCAAAGTCGAGAGCAAGAAAATCGATCGGGCAAGAGTGATTCACCTCGGGAAATCCCCCATGTTCCAGAGACCAGGAAGAATCGCGTGCTGCTCCGCCGTCCTGTCCGAAGGTGGCGAGAGAGAAAAAAGGAAGGCAAAGGTTTGCAGGAAGAGCCATTCCACGGACACTTCATCACGATTTAACGCCATAAAAGTGGAATAAGGCCCGGCGCCGGTGATGCCCCGACACCTTCTCCCGCGGATTGGAAACAAAATGTCGTAAAATATCGGGCGTGGAGGGCTTCGCGCCGTTTCCCTCCCCTCGATTCGCCGCTCGTTCCCGGCGCGTTGTAACGGGTGAGCAGAGAGCGACGGATATAAAATCGCGGCTGGCGCAGGGGCTCGCGGCGGCGGTAAATATAAATAAAAATGGAAAGCCGGCCATAATGGCCGGTGGAAAGTATGACGCATACCTATACCCGCGGCTGTTTCAAATTGATATTTCGAAAGTGGCCCTCGATGCAGCCGTACACACATTCTTTCTCCGTGCTCTTCCTCTCCGCCTACCCTCCCGTCCGCCGCACTCCACCCATCGGCAACGCCAGTATCGTTCGGCCGCTTCACTCCTTCCGGTTCCACGACGTCAGATACCGGTAGCTCCTCCACCCTCGCCGCTAACAGCGACTCCCTTTTTCTCTTTCACCTCTTCCCCCTCCCTTTCTTTTCTTTTTTTTTACTCTCGCCGGCAGCGCGCCCGATTTCTGGCCGCGGTCGAGGCGTCGAATTGATTTTATTTCCTTTCGACGATTCTCAGCAGACCCGGCTTATCGCGGCGCACCTCGGGCCCCGCCGCAACCAATTCCTTCTCCCGACGGCGGAAAAATCGGGCCACTGTTCTGCGCGCCACTTCCGATCTCCCTCGGCCGCATGGATAAGCGAAGCTCCCAGGGGGGATTCGATTTTCGGCGGAGCGCGATTCTATCTGATCGCCGGTGGATATCTCCCCCCCCCCCCCCCCCGCCCGCGTCTCTTGAATTTCGGGACGATTTTTCGAAAGCGTTCGACCGTTTTGCGTCTCGGTTAAAGGGCGCTGCCGCGATCGTCACTTTCTTTGCGGTAGAAGCGGAGTGAAGGGTGGTATTAACAGGAGGCACTCGAGTTCCTCGTGCTCCCCAGATGGAATTCTAATGGGTTTCGATGGCGACGGAGGCTTGGAATGGTCGGCGCGATGGCTGACGTGGACTGGAAGGCGCCAGTAGTGCAAGTCAATCGCTTGACAAACGCGTAAACTCGAGGAGATTCGCACGTCATTATCGTTCCCGTGACCACCCACTTCTGCTAACTCCGTCGTAAACATGCAAATGGTTAAGTGGCTGCCAATCGTTTACCGAGTCTATCACTGACAATTTTGCGGAATTGCGTGTACCTCGCGTTGCCGAAATTCTCGTGGGATTTAACTGCTTATGAGATACAGTATTATACGACGTGCTGCATTATTGATCGACAGCAAGGTCGCTACTGTAAAATAACCAACTCGTAGCTTTTGATGATTACCGTCCCGGATGAAAATCGACGAAAACGGCACTTAGATGCCAGTCAGCTAATCGAACAGCATAATTCCCAAGTGACAAATGAAGATCTGTTCTCGCAAAGACGGGAGAGACACGCAGAACGTCTTGGTAGGGAAACTAAAGACGGGGGTGGAAAAGTGTGTGTCCTCGCCGTAGGACTAGTCAGGACTATTTTGCGTTCGCAAATTATTTTTCACGTGACAACAGCACCCCTCTCCTGTACAAGCTCAGGAATCCATGCACCAATGGATATGCAGCCGAGGCAAAATATAATGCAACCGTTCGCTCTTCTCTCTTCTCTCCTCTACGCTCTTCTATTTCCCCATGAGGGGGCCAACAAAGGAAGGATTTGTCGCGAAGCGAAGCTCCGCCGTCGACAAAACCTTACCCCCGTACCCTTCCCTCCCTCCCCCCCCCCCCTTCACCTGTCTATTCGTGCGCTTTGTAAAGCTTTTAGCCCATTACGAGAGCGTATGCGTTCGGCTCGTCGATTGATGTAATGCTATTCTTGCTCGCGCGCATATTTACGCCCGTCCGTATACCTTCGACGGGTGCTTTTAATATTCCGCGCATCGACGCAGCCTGCACCGTATATTTTGTACATCGACACTCTCTCCCACATGGCCGGGCTAATGCCAGCAATTCGCATCGAGTGGTACATGTGGCGCTCAAACTCCTTCGCAGCAAGTATTGTTTTTAAAATACGTAAAGACAGTCGCAGGCACGACTTCCTCCATGAGAAATAAAGAAAGGTTTCCGCGAAGGAAGCGCGCTTGTTTAACGTGGAATGAATAATCTCAGCAGCGGCAAACACCGTGCAACAAGAGGCTCCCGTGCAACCGCCTCGAGCCGAGAAAAGCGGAGAGAAAGGGGTGTGGAAAGGGAGCAGCCGGGGATAAGGTGATTCGCGGCAATTAATCGTCCCTGTAAACGATAGCGTTTTCATTTTCGCTGATGCCCTCCGTCGCTCGGCTCACCGAGAGAATAATAATCTATCTTAAATAACCCGCGGGGGTTGAGCCGTCGCTGAAGGAGCGTCCTCCAACGGCCGAGCTCCGCTGGCAAGATGCTCCGGCTGAAGTAAATGGCGAAAGCTAAAGTAATCTCGCCACTGAGAATTCAATTACTGCCGGTAAATGTGGCCGGAGATTTAAAAACAGAAATTATGCCCATCGTCGGTGGTATTACCCATCGCCCCGTGACTTTTCACCGCGACCCCCGATTGGCACCTGAACGAGCAGACACAATTTTTTTAACTACCCCGTGCATTGGATAGGCCTACTCTGAATACTATAATATTACACGACAGTCTACAAAAAATGGAGAGCTGACCCTCCAACTTTCCATATTTAAAGCAAGATTTTCTCATCGTTGAATGGCAGCCTTTACATAAAAACACACGTTCCCCAAGATTCTAATAGCCTGCCTCGCGTTTATCAGCGAGAAGAGCCCTCGCAACCACCCGAGAAGCATAAATCCACTCGAAAAAGAAAACCGACCACCCCCTCGGTAAAGAGGCCGCTCCGCGGGAACAAGCCGCGAGAGCCGTGTTCCCCGGCGACGAGCTATCCTGTCGATCCTTGATCGTCGAACACTCGCAGAGCCACGGGGTTCGAGGCCGGAATAGGATAGGAGCGAAGCGTGAAGAGGCAGTTATTGTGGGCGCTGGCGCGCGTCATTTGATCGCGCACAGTGGAAGCGGAGGCTCTGTGTGTGCACCATTTCCCTCCTGCCAGCGTTGTCGACCGATCCACACACACCCCACCCTCCTTTCCCTCGCCCTCCGGTACCCCCCACACACACCCCCCCCTCCCTCCCCCGCCCCGCCGTCGAAGTTGCGCAACCCAGCCCGGAGGAAGGGTAGGTGGGCCAGCGGAGGGTGGAATTTACCCCGCAGGCCGGCCAACCTAATGGAAACAAGAAATTGCGGCAAACAGCGTTACCCACGCCTCGACGCCCCGTAAATATCGCGGTGGAGAGAGAGACACCCCGAAAGCGTCGCCCACAACTGCCCTCTGTCCTTGTCAAAGGATGTTCGGGATCGGCTGCAGCCTCCGGGGGGGCCGAGACGGGGGCGCGCTGAAGGGGTGGAAACCGTCCAACGACAACCAGCGACGTCTCCGACGATCTTTCCGCACGGTTGTTCGGCCACTGTTCCGGGGGATGATCGATTTGTAAACGCGGCGGATCCTTCGGCTGGTCTGTTTCGATGATTGCGGGGATTCGATTTTCAGGGTAACGGGGGGGGGGGGTAGATTGGGCGATGGGTAGAGCGATTCGAAGGGGTTATAGGACGCGCGAAGGACATTACTACTTAGGATTGTGCGGTTTCAGTGTGCTACTAATTTGTATTTTTAAATTCCGCGATCGCTCGGCTCGCAATCAAGGTTCAACGATCCCACTGGGCACGGAGGAAGGGAGTGATCGCTACAATAGGAACGAGCTTTGGGAAGACGGTTCTGTAACGCAGCATCCGGAGGCTCGGACGTGTGCTCGAGTGGCCAGCAGACTCGTTCCCGGTGAAATCGCATTGGCCGCCGTCTATTTATCCGGGTATCTGATAATCGAGTTATCGATGCTTTCTTTTCATTCGATTCAACCGACGACCGGAGAGGTGTCGCCCGGCACTTCCGAGGGATCGGCTACGCTTCGAGTGCAATTTATTAGAGAAACTACTCGTGACGATATATCGGCAGTCTCGCCCCCGCCACCCTTCGCAGACGGAATCTCCCGTGTTTGCGGAGAACGTTTGTTCTCCAAGCACGACTTTAGAACGCGCGATTCTCTCCTCTGTGATCGCCTCGGTGTTTCCGACTATCCATCCCTCCGCCAATATTTATCCTTTCGTAATAATTCCGGTTTTCTGGGTGCAGAATACGTCGACGCTTTGAAGAGGGATGACGGTCGAAGAAACTATTACGAGTGGAAGGGAGTTTGACGATATAATATAATATAAAACATAATTGAGGTATTTGGAACAAAAAGAGACTGACCCACATTTTTTGCGAAATTGACTCAGTAGCAATAATATATTCAATAAATATATACAAAATATATTCAATAAATATATACAAAATAGGAAAAAAAAAATTTTTTCAAATTGGGTTAGCCCGTTTTTGCTCTCAATTCCTCAATTAATCTCTTAAAGAAAGATTCGAAAGATTATAGTAAACGAGGATGAGGAATGACAGGACAACGAGGAAGAGGCTGTTCCTGGTGGGGACAAGAAAAACGGAGGTAAAAGTAGAATGGGAGCGGGGGAAGCGGTGAATGTCGAGTTTTCAATCTGCCATTCTATCATTGACAATTTCGCGCAAATGGGATCGCGGTGCAAGGGCGTTGAGGCGTGCTGCCGGTGCACATTGGCGTTAAATAAGAGTAACCCAGCCAGCGCGGAGCCACGGCATAATTGCCTGTGAAATCACTAGATGGATTTTGCCTCCTTGTTCTGCATTCCCATCTTGTATTTTTCCAACGCCGCCCGTCCACACATCCCTGTTCCGCTTCCGGCCGGCATAATTCCAGGATCGAATTGCGGCCAACGTCGAGAAATCCTTTCGCATCACGACTCGCGAATGTGATCTCGTGACTCAGAAATTCCAATCTTCCCGCTTGGTTCTCTTTAATCTCGAAATTTCACGAGAAGGAGAGAGGAGAACTGGAAAACCCGGCCGTTTAATCGGACCAACAATTTCCTGCCGCGGGTATGATTAAAGAATTTAATATATTTCAAAAATTCAATTCGTTTCCGTCCAACAGCGGTCTGTTAATCGAGAATAATTGGGGATGGAGCGGAGTAGATTCCTCGACGCAAACGCCCGGGCCCCTTTCTTCCGCGCGGCTTTCCCCACAAAGGTGGACTCGTACTTTGACCAGAGAGATGCATTTCCACTATTCGGTAATCGCCTTACCGCGGCGCCGAGCGCCATTTCTGCCTTATCTTGTACCAGCCGCGAGAGAAAGAGGTCGAAAGGGGTGGAGAAATAGTGCGCCGATCAGAATGTACAACTGTATGCGAGATAAATTTGTTACCGACGAACCGACGACGCTTCTAACGGACGTTGAAGCGACTCGATGTGGCTAGGCTGAAGAATTACTTAAAGCTTCTGAACAGAAGCCGCTCGCGTTTCATCGGAAGGACGACACCCCAGCGGACGATCGGTCGGGAACAAGAGTCGCTGCAAGAAAGGCTGGACCGAGAATGCGGGCTGTCGTAACAGCCGCGGGTCTGCTTAGCATAAAAATGGCCAATTATCCGGCTAACAAGCCGGCCGGGCGACGAAAACCCCCGTGGAAACGCGCCCGGACTGGCTGGCGCCTAACTCCGTTAGCGCCTCGCCTCCTGAAGAAGATTAGTTAGCGTAAATGCCGTCGGTTGTAGCATTTTTATCCCTGATTACCGTTTCTCGTCCGTCGCTAATCTCGTTACCTTGACATTCGGAAACTCTTGACTGCGCCGCGCCTCCCCCCCCCCCCCCCTCGCGGCACCCCGTTCCGCCGGGTTTTCTTCGAGGAAGAAGAGGAACAGCCCCGGCGAGCGGGAGGAACGCGGAAGCATCGGTTCTACGCGCTCCAAGGATACACGACAATGCCGCCATGATTTCCACGGGGCTGAATGGCATCCTAATTCTTCTTGGGAATAATCGCGAGTGCAAGTTTGTTTGCCTCCATCCCCAGGCCCTTCTGATGGCGCGTCTTCCGCGCGTCGATCGATGGAGGATCAACGAAGACGTGGCGACTTAAAATTCAAATACCGCTTGTTCTCTGGGTCTGGGCGTAATTCGAAAGAATGGAGAAGATCGACATCGTTATCTCGCGGGGGATATAATTTCTTTAGAATCCGCTTATCCGACCGTCCCAAAACTATAAACCAGAAACACATGTCGAGGGGCGCGGGGGAGGGTGGAGGGAGGACGGCGGTTAACCAGGCTGAAGCAGGAGGCAGCCGAAAGCTAGAGGCGGATGTCGCGCCGGGGCAAAGTTAAATTAAATCACGGGCGAAGGCAGCTAATATTGTAGTTTATCTGGCGGGACATTAGCGCGGTGAAATATGCGCCTCCTTCGCCCGAACTTAAAATCAAGATCCACCGAAGTTCAGAGCACCCGCCACCCGATCCCCTCCTGCCGCGAGCTCGCGTCCTTCCTGCTAAGTCGCGCATGAAAATACTAATTATTATACCGATTATTAATACGAAAAGTTGCCGTGCCGCTGTTAAGCTTCGCTCTGGCACGGGAACAGCGGGGGTGGCTGAGTTTCTTGAGAGACGCAGGCATCCGGATTACGCTTACACTCGGCTAAACGAGGAAAAGTGGTGCCCTCGCCTCTCCGCCCTTGCCGCATCTAGCTTCTCCAGCTGCATGTACGCGTGTACACGCTGGCTGCTGTTTAAACTCGCTCTCCACAGTTGTCTGTACTTTTGTTGGCGGAGCGTTATACACGCCGCGATACGGGAACTCCCGTCGATCATTTGAGGGGACGAAACAGGAACACGTGCATTGATCGCGATTCAGGAGAAAGCAATGAGAACTTGAGATTTTTACCTTAAGGGTACAGACGTAGAAATTGTTTCGCTGCGGTGTTTTTGTTCTATGAAAAAATAGGTGCCTTTATTCCCGTCTATTCCATGAACACTCATTCCTGCGATCACTTCTAAAGAAATAGGAGTGACAGTGCTGCGTATATTCACGCTAAGGTAGCCTTCTGATTCCTCAGCATGTCATCCGAGAAATTGTCGCTCTTCGCGAATCTAGCGTAACTGCAAACGTAATGAACGTCAGAAGAGACATAGGACCAGGTGGACAGTATCGAGAAGCACTCACATTCTTTTGTACTTCGCCTTTTCGACAGTTGACAGCGAGGGATGAGTGGCCCTGACGGAGTCGACGAGGTGTCTCTGGGCAAGCTTGATGTCCGCCGCAACGATTTCTCCGTCCTGCGATCGAATTCAAAGAACGAAAGCGTTAATTACTGGCTTGAACGGAAGCACCCGGGGTGGGTCTATCCACGGGCATACTATCGCTTATCAGCGAGACGCGTCCCTCTTCGAACGCGTCGCGCTCAGGAAACTCGCTCGCTAATTAGACGTACAGTTTGGATATTCGTGTTCTTCCGGTAGGTAAGTACCGACGTAACTTCGTTTTCTCCCGCGGGAAGTTAATTAATGGGCTCCCTATCGCGCGCGCCCGTCGAACCGATTATAAAGCGTCGAGCACGGATATATTGTAAATCTATTTCACCGCAAAGCGATACCTTCAGCTCAGACTTCCACTCACGATTTACACAGTGTTTCTGTTGTGGAGTTCCTCTAGCTTTTAAACTGGTTCTTCGAAGACTTTAGCAGAGCACACAAAGCAGAGGCGCATGGGAATCCGGAGGGGGGGTGAAAAAAGGGGAGTTGCCCCCCCCTGGGGTTTTGAGACAAGATTACTTATTTTTCAAAACTGATCTTTACTAAGTTTATACTGAAAAGGGGAATATTATTCAATTTCAGTTTTAAATTTTTAATTAAATTGGCACTATAAAATGGTTTAAAAAAAGCAAGAGGGGTATATTTTTGTTTACCATCATCCTAAAGTTGCCCACCCCCCCCCCCCCCCCCGCCCCCGCTGGAAAAAGTCTCCGGACGCCCTTGCAGTGGCGCACTCAGAATATAATCTCGGAGGAAGCCGAATTGAAAAAATGAAAATATTTCTAATGCAAATGCAATAAAATTCATTAGGTAATCTAAGGTCAGGGTTATCAACAATTTCTACTGCTGCATCGCCTTTACTCCAATTCCACTAACTCTATATATATTAAGCAGTAATAGAATCGTAATGATAATTACAAAAATTGACTTAAAGAATAAAATTATTCTCTCCTCACAACAAAATTATTTTCTTCTCCCCTTCTTTGGCGATGCCAGGGCCCCTTGCCCCTCCCCTCTGTGTGCGCCACTGACAGAAAGTGTGATATTCCGACGATCCCTCTCAAATATTGTCCGCAAACTATCTGCTTTATTACCGTTTTGGAGGCCCAACTCTTTAGGACAAAGACGGCAACCCTTCGATCAGTCGCACCTGACCCGACATCCTCGATGCAGGAGCAAGGCTACGAAGGACCGACGGATGCCTGCCTTCCGATTTTGCAGGACCGCTGCAGGCCCTAAACCGTGTATCATTATAACGCATAAGATAATAACCCCCTCGACGTTCATCGAGGCGTAGGCCAGGATGAAGTGGAGCGAGATGGGGGGTTGGCTGGTGCTCTCGGCAGCGTGCGCTAATAAACCTGGTCTACGTTTCCTCAGTTATATCGCGCCACCTACCCGCCTACCTAGCTCGGGCACTCTATATACATGGAGGGGGTGGAGGCGATGGGACGTGAGGGGGGGGGGGGGGGGAGGGGGGGAAAGGGCGGTCGGTATACACCTAACGATATTATCATCATTACGCACTATCTTACTTCGGAAGCTCCCTACAAATGATTCTCGGCCGGAGTCGCGCTAAAATGCTTTTCATTATTGCGAGAGAGAGATACGACGGGGCGCGCAACAAAACGGGAGGATCGTTAGGAACACAGGGGAGAGACGTTTTCTAGCCGGGTATTCAACGTGGCGTTCGTTTCATTATTCTTCTCTCCCCGCCACCGTGGCGAGGTGCTTTGATTAGAGAAAGCTGAAGCGAGTTGGGAAGCGTTTATGACGGACGATGGCTATGCTAAGGAGGGTGTTATAAAATGGAGCAACACTTCCGTCTTCTATCCTTCCTGTTTTCAACAGAAGTTGGCTGCTCGCTTACCGATGCAAGAGCAACCGCGTCCTCGAATGCCGACAGCCTGGCCTGGGTGATCACCGCGTTGAGATCCGCCCCGGTGAAGCCCGAGGTGAGCGCCGCCAGTTCCTTCAGATCCAGTCCCGCCGTGTCTGCGTTCTGAGCTTTGCACAGGGCGGCTAAGATCTCCTCTCTGTCGGTCTGTGTGAACGGCGTGGAAATAGAATCGATCAGAAGGAGAAATGCGGGATTGGATGTTTAAGAAAACGTTTACCTCGTCTGGCAACGGACAATACAGTGCCTTGTCCAGACGTCCAGGCCGCAAAAGGGCGGGATCCAATAAGTCTGGCCTCGAAGACGCTGCCACAACCGCTACACCTTCTCTGTCCTCCACTCCGTCCATCTGTGTTAACAATTGATTCACTACCCTATCGGTTACACCGGTACTATCGTGCCCTCGCCTGAAATCAATCGCGGTAAACGTATTTTTATAATGCGACAAGAGATCACGGTATTGTTGACGAGTGAGTCACCTGGGAGCGAGGCTGTCGAACTCGTCGAAGAATAGGACGCACGGCTTGGCACGAAGGGCTCTGGAAATTACACAGAAATATGCTTTCTTATCTGAGGATGTGAAGCACCGCTCTTCAGGTTTAATTAGGAAACACACCTTTCGAAGACGTTTCTAACAGACTCCTCGCTGACGCCAATGTATTTCGATAGAAGTTCTGGGCCCTGAAACGAAAGTTCGTACGTGTGTGGAAGGTCGGTTGTTCGAGCTGAAACCGAATGATTTTCGCGGATACCTTGACGCTGATTAAGTTGACGCCGCATTCGTTTGCGATCGCTTTGGCCAGCATCGTCTTCCCCGTTCCTGGCATACCGTACAACAGCACTCCGTTCTGCAGCTTAATGGGGGCATTCTTAAATATCTCCGGGTATTTCAACGGCCACTGTAGGATCTCTACGAGGGCGCTTTTCACTTCCGCTAGCCCCCCAATATCTGACCAAACGTGGCCGGCGCCTTTGTACAATTGTATGCCTTGCAAAGACATCGGTGTGCAATTCTTCAGGGCCACCGACATGTTCTCTTCCTCGATAACGATAGGCGGCCTCGAGGCTGCTTTTGTTCCCGAGAAAATCAACACCGTTACGATTACCACCGAGCGCTTATTATCCACACGAAAAAGAAGTTCAGCCCTGATCAAGAAGATATACAGAGGTGGGAGACATATTGAGCAAAATCAACCCCCAAGCAAAAAAAAAATGAAGTTCCATTTTTCTGAAGATAAAGATACTTGAACACCAAGTAGTGAACGCGTTAGTCGCTAATAACGATAAGCATAACTCCAGTTTAGCGTTTGTACACTAATTAACCCTTAAGTGGATTATTTGGGCCGCTGCGGCTCTGTGCAACTTTAAACTAATAATTCTTTAATATGTATTGATGTAATTGACGATTTATGTAATTATCTATTATCTCATTATCCTTGGAATCCCGCGAAGGAAAATTGATTTCTATTTATGAATTCGGTAACAGTCGACACGAACGAGTTAGAGTCCCGATTGCAGGTAATTACTTGAAGTTTCGTTACCGCGACGCTTCCAAGCGGCGAACGCCGCTTTCTCAGCCATATCCACCAGATCCTGCACCATCCATCCCTCGGTCTTGTTTCCATAGTAATCCCAATTCACGTCTCCAAGCACGTACAACTTGTCCCCGAGCATTAATTGCAAAATATCGATTCTATCCACCTGATTAGAGAGCGCAACGGGTTACACGGTGAACAGAGATCAGCACAATAATCGCAGACGCGCTCGCGATTCGCTAATCTGTCTAATGGCTCGCCCGACGGTTTCCTGGCTGCCTGAGCCAGGCTGTGTTGCAGGGGTGAGTCGTTCAACGGTAGAACGTAAAACGACTTCGCTGATCTTGATGAGGGAGCGAGTAATTATTTCGGAGGGATAAGTATATCGTTCTCGAATAATGGTAAAAGTTTCGGCCTCGACATCCACGGTGTTGGATACAAATGATGTTTATCGAGTGTCAATAAATGGAGTACCTTCTCAAGATTCGGGATCGATAAAACTGTCCGGAAAAAGTGAGAACCCCTCGCTGGTCTTAATTTCTGGCCGATCCTATTAACGCCAGCGCACGTGGCGATGATTGATACGTAATGAGCTTCTTGATACTGCGTCACTGTGTTCACCAGCATATCCGCGATCCTGACGGCAGAATATTTCGAGGACTCTTTAATCTCTGTTTAGAGAAGTGCAAAACCACGCGGGGAAGTACCTGGCGGCGTTTATGGCGTCCGGACTGTTTTCTTCGTCGTTCGTCGACGCATTTGTGATGGACTCTAGATCGTCCAGGAATAATACGGATGGTTGGTAGTAGGCGCACTCGGTTAGAGCAGCTGTGAGCGCCTTTTGCAAGATCTCGGCCTTTTTTCCTTGATAAGGGAACGGAACACATGTGTCGCGTTTAATTAGAGCGAGATACGAGAACGGTGTGCAATCTTTTAGGAAAGTTACTACTGGCCAGTATCCAACATGGTTAACCTTTAGGCTGCCGCTATTTTTTCGTAAAAATAGGGGTCCTTTTTTTCCAAAAATTTTTATGTATGAGTAGTCAATAGGTCCCATAGAGTCGAGGGGGTAGAACCGTGCCAATATAGTGGCTAAAGCGGCAGCCTAAGGGTTAAAGGAGATTTTCAATCGAGCGAGTATCGCGAATGAAAATTTAAAAAATTGAAAGAATCACCTTTCAGAGATCTACAGTCGATGCTATGGGTGTGCACGAAATAGGGTGCGCTTCGCAGATACTCGGTAAGTATTTTGCAGACGGTGGTCTTCCCTGAGCCGACCTCGCCAGAAATTAAGATGTTTTCTCGATCGTACTCGAAATTCAGACGTGTACGCAAGCCGAGACTGAGGTCGAGCGACAGGTAACATTTTGCCAGAGCAGTTTCCAGGTACCTGAAACAGAAACGCTCTTTATGTAGGTAAAGAAAGGGAAAAATACAAAATCGGCTGGAGGGTGGATGTACCAGTAAATGAACACGTACCAGTGAATAGCCATTTTTTTATTAAAATGAGTAAAATAAGTTATTAAAATAAACAATTAATTAATTGGAGACTTCTTTTAATTTCTTGCTTTGTATCCAAATAAGTTTTGCAGCACGTGGAATCAATCGCGCTGCAAACATAATTTTATAATAGTGTTCATTCATTAGCCTTAAGTGTTCATTTATTGGTGGGTTTACCCTACCTAAATCAACTTAATTATGAAACCACCTGCTGCAAAAACAACCTCCGTAATTGAGAACCAATAAATATAACATGTATTATGCATCGACTGTGCTAGAAAAAGTAAATCTTAGCCATGCCACAAGTAACAAGCTTGGCGAGCATCCACAAATTTTGACGAGCGATGAATTGTAGGGAGCGGCAAATTTTGTCGCGCGACAAATTTTGGAGAGCAACAAATTTTAGGAAGCGACAAATTTTGAGGAGCGGCAAAGTTAGGGTGCTGCAAAATTTGGGGGCAGCCAATTTTGTGGAGCGACAAATTTTGGGGAGCAATTTTAGACAGCGACAAATTTTTTGGGGAGTAATTTTAGACAGCGACAAAATTTTGAGGATCGCCAAATTATGGGGAGCGCTAAATTTTGAGGAGCGGCAAAATTTGGGGAGCGGCAAATTTTGGGCAGCGACAAATTTTGGGCAGTGGCAAATTTTGGGGAGCGACAGATTTTCGGGAGCGGCGGAGGAGCGGCAAATGTTGGGAAGCGACAAATTTTAAGGAGCGGCAAATTTTGAAGGCGACCAATTTTGAGCGAAAGAAATTGGGAAAGGTTCAAACACAATAGCTTGAGAACCCTTTAAAAACAATTCACTTCTTTTCGTGCAGCGAATTAGCAATGACTCAGATGTGATTTGCTATATTGAATTAATTTCCAAATTGTCCCGACTCTTTCAAATTAAAATATTTGGTGCTATTTCGCGGAAATTTCGGCAGACGCTTGTTAGCCTAAGGACACCAAATCTTCAAATCCGCTCCTATTAGTAACACCATAATCCGCCATAATAAAGAATAAAAAGACCAAAGCAAGAAGAAGATCATTACCGAGTGGAAACCCTTCCCAGACGATGATGTTCCTGGTCCAGCCGCATTGACAATCGCAAGTGGCTTATCTCGTTCACAGGCCTGGAGTGTATCACCAGGTTCTCCAAATCAGCCCCATCCACCACGGCAGACGTACAATTCTCCGGCGAAATCTTCACAACGCTTAGGCTACCATTGTCCAAAGCAACTGCCGCGCAAGAGTTCAGCAACAGTCCTCCGCCAGTCGAACGTGTTCTCACGTAATTGGTAAAAACCTCCTTGGACACAGAATTCCTCCACGAGAACAGCTCGACGGAGGACGGACGAGCATTCTGAGGAGCCTCCACCTGCCACAGGCTCACTTTCGCCCCCGTTTTCAGGTCCAAAGTCACCCTCAAGCTATCCGAGACGTGTACAGTCTTGTGGATCTGGCTGATGTCGAAGTGACGCTTGTCGAACCGGGAGGACTTCTCCAGCAGATCCTCTAAAACGAACAGCCTGACGATCAGCTCCGTGGCCAGCTTCGGCACAGGGGAATCGTCCTTCGTCAGGAAGCTCGTGCTGGTCACGCTCACGTGCTGTCTGTCCTCGGGCACCTTCTTCACCCGACAAACCGCGAAGCTGCCAGTGAACTTCGGGGCCTGACTCCTTGGCACCAGCACGTGGTAGGGAGAAGACATCACCTCGTCGAAGATGCTCCCTTCGGTGATCGTGACTTTCGGCATCGGGTGGACGCGATATATCGCTGGTTTCTTTCTGCTACGAAAGCTCTGCAGCAGCTCGTAGCTTCTGGCTGCTTCGTTCTCCTCAGACTTGGCGTCCATTCGTTTCATCTCGAGTGGTAGGAATTTTCTCAACGTGGTCAGCAAGCGATTCGAGAGAGTGGGGGATTGTTTAAGGTCGTCGTTTGATACGTCTGTCTTCGTGGTCGCTGCCGTGTCTGCCACGTGTATCTCTGTGAACTGCTCGAGCTTCCCGTACATGAAGTTTGGCTCCAGTGATTCTACGCGAGAAGAAAGGATTACTTGTTTTTAGAAGCGGTTTGTGGGCTGATGGTAATTAGGGTGTCCGTACCTAATATCGCCCGTGTTCTTAATATCGCCACTCGCTATATCTCGCAAAGTAAGCACTAAAATTTGTCGATTATGCACTGAATTAGTACCTAAACATATGTAGGAAGACATACTGTAATTGCAGCGTCATGTGATCAACAATTACATAAAGGAAAGGATTTTAGAGAATCTTAATAGTGTAAAAATTTATTGGACTGCCACAATTTTACATCAAATTCGGAGAAGGTAAGTCTAATAATTCCGTGAATGCAAGAATATCTGCTAGAAATACCTAATTAATGATGTACTTAAGGAATGACATCGATACAAATATTTTTCGTAATGAAAATAATGTTTCTCTTTTAGCAGTATGCGTGTTCTCAATACCGCCTACCGGAGAACAATGGTTTCGATGTAATGTTCGTTACAGGTGGGGTTACAAAATGTGCCGAACAACCGAAATAAACTTTATTTGTCCAATATGTATATCGGAAGGTAAAAAATAAAATATTTTAAAAATCTATATTTTTAAATTTCTATATTTTTCTAATAAAAATAAAATCAAAGATGGAAAAAAATTCATTTCTAGAGCAAGAAATAATAAAAGCACATGTTAAAATGACTTTAAAAACTCATATATACATAAATTAATCAATATTTCTTGAGTAGGCGACATTAAGTACACTTTTTTCAGGACCAGATTTTTGCATGCCTTGCGTTTTTTAATTCTTAATTGAAAATTTATGGGTTTCAACGATTTTAACATATACTATATGAAAGATGAATAATTTCTCTTTACTTCGAAGCAAATTGCATGCAAAAATAACAATTATTATTCAATTGATAGCGATTTAACTTTTGCTAGGCGATATTAGGTACAGTCACCCTAGTACTGTAATGTGATTGGGTAGGATACTATTTAATTGATTCGGGGTGTATGGTAAGGCTTCGTTGGAAAAATATCACTTGCCTACGATAAAAGTGAGGGAAGAAAATTTCGACACCCAAGCGACGATCTGCTGGTCCTTGGCCACTACTCGTATTTGATTCAGCAGCGTCGATTGCAACTTTTCCATTTGCAATTCCTGTGAAATGCCCCACCCCCCGTTTTATTTCGATATATGGAATTTATTAGTAATTTCTTGCAAGACGTTTGTACGTTTCAAAAATCTTTATTCGGCGCAACAGAAGCTTAATGAAATGTTTCTGAGTCCTACCAAAATCTCTCTATCGTCTGCGGTGCGAGGCGCGACGTTCACTTGTGTCAGAAGAGGTACATCTTTCACGGAAGACACGAATACGTCGGCCCCTTCTTCGATACTCAAACTTCTGGCAAAAGTTGTGCCGAGACACAAAGTTTCATTGGGACCTGGTCTTGTGTTACAGGACGCGTAATACGTCCTGCCATTGTGTACTATT
Source organism: Andrena bucephala (assembly GCA_947577245.1). Taxonomy (NCBI): domain Eukaryota; kingdom Metazoa; phylum Arthropoda; class Insecta; order Hymenoptera; family Andrenidae; genus Andrena; species Andrena bucephala. The sequence goes on along the minus strand of OX387715.1, from coordinate 93,511,446 downwards.
TCAATAACATTCTCCTGTAATTTTTAATAAATTTCACTGCTCAATCATCACTCTATATGCGTAAATCGAAGGATATCAATAAACACCATAAATTGAAAGGTCGGATGCAATAAGGGGACTACCGCTCGAAAATGGGAAAAATTATTGTCCAAAGGCTATGAAAGATTGGAAAATTAAATGTTGTTAAACTGTATTTTAAAAAATATAGTGTTGTAAAGCTCGTCACGACACACATTTTTTCTATTTACAGTTTGTTTATCCAATCATTACTATTCGAGCTAAAAATTATAAACAAAAAATTTTTCATCGCCCAAAATTATTTCTTTAAACATAAATTGCGATAACTTGAGTAAATATTGAGGGATTGTTATAAGACTTAAATCATAACTTCAGAAAACTCTAGCGAATTCGCAAAATGTATGCACAAAACCCTTATGTTATAAAATGTAATAATATTTAATTAAAAAGTAATACTGGAAATAAACCATGTTTTTCAACGTTCGCCGTTAAAAAGTATCGAGGCAATTTTGAGGTACATATAACTTGCAGCGACAAAGTTTTTCTTTAATATACAAGGAATAATTTTCACCAATTTCCACACTGATTAATAAATAATTGTAGAAGATATGATAATAGTGTATAATGCGCTATTTAGCAGTTTTAGCACTCGCGTTGACTGTTGGTGCCGCGCGGAATTGATACATATCGCCATATCTTCTACAATTATTTATTAATCAGTGTAAAAATTGGTGAAAATCTTCCTTGTATATTAAGGAAAATCTTTGTCGCTGCAAGTTATATGTACTTCAAAATTACCTCGATACTTTTTAACGGCGAACGTTGAGAAACATGGGTTATGTCCAGTATTACTTTTTAATTAACCGGTTAACTGGCACGGTCCTTTTCATTATTCGGGCCCAAACTGGTAACATCGAAAAATTAAGTGAATCACACAAAATTTGGTATACAGGGGTTTTTTGAGTCTCTGAACCGATTCCGGGGATAATTTTTTTCATCTGACACCCCCAACCCCTAAAAAATAGAATTTAGTGGTGAGTTTGTCAATTCTTTACTAAACCTTTTTTTATTTAAAAATTTTTTATTTGTGAAGTTTTTTTGTCTATAATTCGATTGCAGCAGTTACTTTTTTCAATGCCACCCCCAACCCCTGAAAAATAAGGGTTTAGGGGTTTAATTTTTTAGTTTTTTTATTTTTACGAAAAAGTTTCGAATAATTTTATACCTGAATTCTTCATCCATAAATTCCACCGCATGAGCTTTTTTTGATCTGCAAGTTTCAGCTTAGTACTAAAAGTCACCGCTAGGTGGCAAACAGCCATTTTGGTTCGGCCATTTTGAGTCTGCCATATTGAATTTTACAATTCCACTGCCAAATTCAGATTCAGCGACCCCAAAAACCCCTATATACAATTTTTCTATATCCCGATAGTATTTTAATGTTTGTCAGCCAATTTGGTTCGGCCATTTTGAGTCTGCCATATTGAATTTTACAATTCCGATGCCAAATTCAGATTCAGCGACCCCAAAAACCATTACATACCAAGTTTCATTCAAATCTTTTGAAAATCAAAAAAGTTATTCCATTTGATCATATATGATACATTGACAGAATTGGCCAGATTTTTGTTTGATCATATATGATACATTGACAGTTAACCGGTTAAATATTATTACATTTTTCAACATAAGGGTTTTGTGCATACATTTTACGGCTTCGTTAAAATTTTCGGAACTAATGTTTTAAGTCTCATAACGATCCCTCAATATTTACACAAGTTATCGCAATTTATGTTTAAAGAAATAATGATTTTGGACGATGAAAATTTGTTTGTTTTTAATTTTTAGCTCGAATAGTAATGATTGGATAAACAAACTGTAAATAGAAAAAATGTGTGTCGTGACGAGCTTTACAAGACTATGTTTTTTAAAAATCAGTTTAATAACATTTAATTTTCCAATCTTTCTTAGCGTTTGGACAATAATTTTTCCCATTTTCGAGCGCTAATCCCCTTATTGCATCCGATCATTCAATTACTTTTCGAAAAATCTACTTCTACTTCCTTGTGTAGGCTGTAAAGAAGACGAATGTATCTATACAACGTAAAAAAAATCCATAAAATTACGTCGATAAACTACCAATAATCGAGAAACAGACGTATTACCATGCGTCGAGGATCTCCAATAAAGAAGTATGTATCTTATTGGTATAAGAATTCAAAGACAAGTTACAGTAACGTGGCAGATTCAACGCAATTAATCATTAGCAAGATCGTTGATTATCTTATCTGTTCAAGGTTTTAAAGGCTCTCTGTTTCATCGACCCGATCGCGGAAGAAGCGATTCTCGACATCTGGCGGGATAATACGACGTCGGTGGAACTAAGAATCAGCTGTGATCAGCCTGTGCCCCGTTTTGGCATATCAGATTTTCTATCTATCGTTGTATCGCGTAACACATGCTTTACAATATAACATATCGGCATATCGTGGGATACAGGACCAACCTTAGTTTCCAATTTACGTAGCCAGGTGTCTGACACATAGGCGAAGCAATTGTTCGCTGTTATATACTTGACCACGAGACGTTCGCTCTGCATCCTCGATTGTCTATCATAGAAACCCACTAACGAATGAGATTGAAGCTCAGGATGTTACACGCGGGGACGCGCACATACGACGAGAATACAGAGTAGATTATCGGTACGTGACACAGATTTCCACGGTATAAGTCCGAGAGTTATGTTCGACTTAGGTTAACGAGCACCGACGGATCGAAACGCTTTCCGTCATCGCGGCGGCCGATCGACCGAGGTTATGCTTTTGGCCCCTTTGGAGCATTTGCTTTCCTTTGCTTTCGAGGTATCACTGAAGACAGGGTCAAAGGTTAATTGTTTATTACAAGTATTTAGTGCGCGCCATTTACGCGGTCCTACATAATCGCGTGCGGTGCTAGCAGGAAGCTCATCGAATAATCAGAGTAGTGGACGATTTCTTGTGTCGAATACGTTACAGGGTAAACAATAGGAGACATATATCGATCTTGCGATACATCTGGAATTTATCTTGCACCGAGCACAAGTCGTGCGAGTTGAGTCAGGTAACGACTCGATAATAGAGGTTCTCTAAAGTTTGACGATACGAGGCCTGCACGCGATAGATTTTAGGCATTTAATGATAGTAAAATTTTCGCTTTTGATCTACGCACAACATGGATGCCATTGATCGTGTAAAATATCAGAAAAACCGACACGGTTTGAATAAACGTAACTGTTGATTTGGAGTTCCATCATCAGGTGGCGCGTGCGCGTTTTTTTTTCAAGCTTTCGATTGGAGATCCCCGAAATTGAGCGGACGAATCAGAGGAGGCGCTAACAGTAACTGTGATATTTGAACCAGCGTCAACTTCAGTTACTCTGGCGAGACGAGTGGACACTACAGCAACGTACTAGTGGCACGAGAATTGTATAAATGAGAGATTCCAGCGTACCAGAGTACAAACGATATTAACCAGCATACTTTAGGTAAATTATTATAATTCCTTCGTTGTTAAGAAGCCTGCTTCTCCCACGAATATTTCGCTTTCCATCTGGTTAAATCCGATTGTTTTCGACTGCTTCCGCGATCACGCTTGTCTTCATGGCAGTCGCCAACAATTTCTTCTCCCCATCTGTTTTCATATTTTCTCGCCCTCCCGAAGCCACGTTCGACGCTTATATCGGCGATATCTAACGTTCGAAGGATAAATATCCAAGTGTTTCTTGCAATAACGTGTCCTTGCTCCGCGTTCCCGCGTTTTTTCCCTCGTGAATGCGATGTTCCATGAATCGAGTCAACGGGCGAAACTATTGTCGGACAAAAGCGGGCAAATCTCTCGATTTATCACAGAAAATCATTTCAATTTCAATACGAATCGATCGGACAAATAACGGGGCAGTATAGAATCTGGCTCGCGCGTGGAAGAACAAAGGGATTTCTGTGAAATATTCGCTCGAACTTTAATTCTCCTTGTTACAGCGACTCACAAACTAATACCGTAGGTCGTAAAATGATATATTCTGTTACAAAACGGTAAATATTTCACAGATGAAATTCCGCCTCCCTGTAACGTGCGGCTATTATACGTAATTTTTAAAGAATTTTTTACAAAACTCCAACACATTTCATACTAATATCTAGTTTCTCCTTGTGCAGGGAGATACTGGAATCTTAAATTTTAATCGTTTATGAGAATGGCACCACCAAAAGTTTTAAACGCAAACAAGCAAGGTACTACTAACATAACCTCAAGGAAAGGAATAACAACGAGAAGTCACAATTCCGTGCTCAGTAATGTTCTGCTCAAGCCGCCGGTTCTCGGAAGAGATCCTCGCGTTAAAAGGAAAGCCGAGGCATCGCCGCCGAAGGAGAAAACAACAAAGAGATCGGCATTAGGGAACATTACGAATGTAAGTTTTTTAAGTTTTCGAAAATGATGTTCTTGCGTTCGTTCTAATATCTTGATATCTTGTAAACCGACAGGCCATTGGGAAGACACTGGGGTCGCACCAACAAGAACCAAAGAAAGCACTTAGAAAGGCGACAGTTACTCAAGTTAAAAATATAACCCAGACAAGTTCTGTTAGAACGCTTGACACAGCTGCGACGAAGCCAGAGGTAGCACACGCCAGACCAAAGCCATTGCCTCGTGTAAAGCCAGTAAAGAAGGACGAGGAGAAGAGCGAATTACCTAGTAAAATTGTAAATGTAAGACGTAGTTTAGACTTAGAGAAATCAGAGGACAGTTCTTTGTACATAAGTGCATTAGACGATGTGGGAGACGACAGTGCGAAACGGTCTAGGAGGAGCAATGCCCAGGTGAGTGATGTTGAACGCTACGGCGTAGTTTACGCCGGCGATATTTTCACGGGCAATTTTCAAAAGCTTCGATCGATATTTGTGCAGGTCGCGGAAATCGCCAAGGCAGAGAAAGAGAATGGAACTATCGAAGAGGCTCCAGTGGAAATCCAGAAGAAATCAATAGCCGCACGTTTGGACGCTGTTCCAGAGAGAGAATTGCCGGAAGGAGTTCAATGGGACTTTGACGCAGAGAATTGGCTGGACCCGTTTCAGGTCTCCCACTATGCCATGAATATCTTCAATTATTTGAAAGATAGGGAACGCATGTTCCCTATCGGAGATTACATGGAGAGACAAGTGTGCCTTTCACGGTGGATGAGATCGTTGTTAGTGGACTGGATGGTAGAAGTTCAAGAATCCTTCGAACTGAATCACGAAACTTTGTATTTGGCTGTGAAGCTGGTGGACCTGTACCTGACGAAAGTCACTGTCGGCAAGGAAACATTACAATTGTTGGGTGCCGCGAGTCTTTTCATAGCGAGTAAATACGACGTAAGTATGGAATATTTGCGCGCCCAATCTCCCAACGGAGAAAAGAAAGAAATTTATTCTTTACACGTAATGCACGTTTGTTTAATGAAAACTTATGATTTCTGTAGGAGAGAATACCTCCGATGGTTGAAGATTTTTTGTATATATGTGACGGTGCTTACACGCAAAGAGAACTAATTAGAATGGAAATGAGCGTTTTAAAAGTAGTAGACTTCGATCTTGGTATACCTCTTTCTTATAGGTTCCTTAGACGATATGCTAGGGTGAGTTACTTTAATACCTCAACTCCATTATCGCTCTTTTATGCTTTTCCGCCGTATTGTAGTAACGCAACCTTCTTCTCTTTCAAACAGTGCGCGAAAGTTTCAATGCCAACACTAACATTAGCACGATATATATTGGAGTACTCATTGATGGATTATTCGACAATAATGTTCAGTGATAGTAAAATGGCTGCAGCTGCGCTCCTTCTTGCATTACAAATGAAAGATCTAGGAGGATGGACACCCACATTAACATATTATAGCGGCTACAAAGTTGACGAGATAAGGGACATTGTGAACTTGTTAAACCAAGGACTACATCGAAAACACAAGGAAGCTCTAACAACAGTACGCAACAAATACAGCCATAAGTAAGTACAGAAACATTTCCTTGCTTTGACTAACGTAATCCTTGCTACAACAAGCATACGATACTTTTTCTTTCCAAGTTTTACGAACGCTTTTCCATATTCTAGGATATTCTTCGAAGTCGCAAAGCTGCCATTAAAAGACACTTTAGATATATAAGCGATTTACGAAAGGAAACGCATAGGTATTAGGAAAGAAAACAGGATTGACAATAACACTTAGAACTGCCTAATTATTATTGTTAGGTAGCTTGTAATGAAATTCATGAATTAGTAAGATGGTCGCGAGCTTAAGTATGTAAACCACAACGACCTTAGCTTATTTAATGAGATCGTAACGAGACAAAATTGAAATTACCGATTATCCAGACAGCAACAATGAAATGACTGTGAAGCTCGGTTTGAACTCTATACATATCCAAACGGACAGATAAACGCTACCATTTTTTCCCGCTCTTTTTTTTTTTAGTTATTTATACAACATTCGTAAACGATATTCCTCTACAATCTCAGTATTTTTAAGTTATTTTAATTTTTTTTGTTGAGAAATTTATTTTAGCGCCACGCTTTATACTCCACGATAATTCTGATAAGAAATTGGTATGTCCAAACTCTTTTTTGTATGCATGGAAAGATTGAGATTAATCTTTTACTATTTTTTTCTTTTCTTTTCGTTATACATATACTAACTAGAATACTATGTCGTTGCCGTAGATTGAATTGGTACGTATTATACACGTGTATGAGTAAATCGAAATTTATGCGGCATCTTACGTTTTAACGAGCCGTGTAAAGAGTGTGGCGTATTGTTATGCATTGTTGTTGCATTTTATAGACTGATGATAAACTGTATGCTCCTAAGATAGTTAACACGAAGTACCAGCGAGTATGATGAGGGTTTTAATCATCGCACAGTATAAAATTCACGGTGTAAAACTGGAGACGAAGAGAATTTCCTTCGCTATACGAAGAGAATTTAAAACGAAAATTAATTTATATCAATAAGTTGCATGAAACGAACAAATTCAAGTATGCAAAATATATATATATAACTTATAGAGAAAGCCGTTTCTCGTTAATTTTTCCATTCTATGTGAAAATTCTATTTAATACTATTAATCTACTCGATTACGCGTACAATCTGAATGCAATGGAAATATCTATTCCTTCAGACTTTCACCGATGCCATAGCTGCTAATTGTGCCTATTTAATAAACATGATATACTCTTCCTTACGAAATACCACCTGTGATAGAAGTAACGTATTCAAAACTGCGGGTACAATCAAACGCATCAAAATTCCCTCACGTAGAAATATTTATGCAATTTGTACGCTAACAAGCTAGTTTCGTTAGACCTACTATTGAAAAAAAAAGAAAGATATATATTACCAGCTCGAGGATAGTTGTACATACTTGATCACACTTATGGACGTGTACATATTTTCTAAACATTATTAGGACAAATTTAGAGCGATTTCTTTCTAACGAAAGCCATTACGGATAAGAATACTATACAGTTCTAAGATTTATTGAAATTAGGTGGTGTATATAATTGTCATTATATTTTTTTACCGTCATTGAATGTACTGTTATCTATTATTTTATAAGACGTGTGTATGTGGAACCATTGTAAGAGAAATGTAATTTAATAAAATCAAATAATGGTTTTTAATCCTTTGTCAGCGGTGTCTTTGTAGATCGCTCCGCAGCACCTTGATGCCCTTAAATGAAAATTTATCCCGGAATGTAACGTACCAAGTGATTTTAAATCACCAAAGTGCATAAATTTTTCAAAACATTTTATTATAATTTTTTATCGTATTAACAACTTTTATAAATAACGAAAAACTATTATTACAAAGCTTCTTCGGTACAAAGATAATACTCTTCTGGCCCATTTGTACTCGAACCGTTATTGCCATTTTTACATTTAATAAGGGATAAGATGCAATAATTTACGCGTTCTAATCATGAATTATTTTAGAAATTTATCGAGCTAGGATTCATAGCTAGATAAATAATAGAACTGCAAAATAATCGTGACATCGTTTCGAGTTACTTTCCAAGTAGTATTGAAATAAACTATATTGTCCGAAATTAAAAGTTCAGAAATAGATATCAGATTATCAGTATCTGTTTGTTTTTTTGTACGGCAACAGTTTGCGTAATGCTAAATGAACGATTGCGTAACAAGTAGAAAAATAAATGAATGGGGAATACTTTATGCGAAATAAATTTATAATTTTTTTTTAAATATCACATTTTCTCAGTCTTTGCTACATGTAAAATTTACATAGAAATAAATTTTTCGCCTTCACGAAATGCTTTTCAAGCAATCGAATGATTCGCCTTAAGAGTCTATAAATATATTAAATTTTCAAAAATTAAAATATAATCTGTGCAGTTGCATATATGTATATATCATATACAGATCTCTGATTAAATCTCCTATCAATTTTATACGTTGAACGCAATAAATAGACATTTAAACGTATCTACAAGTTTTATAAAATATAGGCTTTTAGAAGCAATGACTCGCGTCCCATTCGCCATACTTCAAAGCGCGAGTTCGATTTTCATAGACAAACGTATAATATAAGATCTCATTGTGTGTCAAAATTTCCCTTCCCTAGACATCCGTCTAGCCTGTAAACGAATACAACGCGGGCAGTCGGTTTTGTTAAAGTCTTGCTTGCACTCGTTATGAAAGCATGCACCACAGGTCTCGCACCTACTGACTTTCGACAACTCCCACGGAAATATAACGTCTTTGGAGCAGCATAACTCGCACAGGAATCCTCTGGCTTGGCATAACTGAAAGACATAAGAATCCATTTCCATTAAAACTACGAACCGACAGCGTAAACGCAACATCAGTATATTACCTCACAGCCTATAATATGCATGTTGCAGACCTGGACTAATTCTTGTAATCTCATAGGTAGAATGCCGTACTTAACGTGCATTAGATCTTGTATGGAATACACATGGGGATCGCTCAGTATATAATTCGATTCCTTCTTCAATAGCTTCTGAACGCTAGAAAAACAAAGGTAAATGCTGATCGCACCCACGTAGCTTAAAATAATTCCAGAGAGTGATCCGAATCCATACCTCGTTGCAAATCGGCAGGTGAATAGGAAGTCTTTAAAGAAAAATAATTGCGTACGCAGCAATCTCGTCCGATCGAGTTGCTTTATGCGCCTGTACAGCAGTGGATTTAAGTCACTCACTTGAAATAACGGATCTAACGTCATCTGATCCAATAATCTGTACGAGAAGTTCGATACGGGATATCTGAATCAGAGAATAATAAACGATTATAATCCCGCGCGATGCCGTGCGTTACGCGTGGCCTCGTAATACGCCTATACCTGTTGAAATCCCATTTAGATAAAATCTTTCCTGGTATTAATGCCACTTGGTTCGTGTGGCACCCGGTACAGAAATATCTGCCTACGTACTCGCAGTAACGAAATTTGTTCGCGTACTTCACCGCAACTTTCATTCCGCAGCCTGCGCACCTATAATTCTGTTTAGCTATAAGAGTCCGCCGCCTAAATATGCAAATTCGCTCACATTTAGTCGCGTTCTTGCGTGTTATACATAATGCCGTTGAATGTTATGAACTTACACGGGTGGAGGATGTGGTGTGAAAATAATCTGAGGTCTCGGCGGCGCCCATTCCGTAGTTCCACGCAGCGAAACCGATTGTGAATTTTCCGCCTCGTCTGGACTGACCGGCCAACTTTTCGGTAACGGCAACAATCTCTGCGGCGCGTCTTTTTCAGAGACAAGCCATTGTAGTTCACTAGCCCTTGGCAATTGCTTCTCGCTGAACCTGCTAATCAGCGACAGAGCTACACCTTCCGCGGACATACTGCTCTCGGTCAGCGTGGACTCCGTTCCGTGCGCGGGAGATGATTCAAACAGATCTGCTGCCTCCGAGTATAACGATGCCATAGATACAGACAAAGCGGGCTTCTTAAGCTTCACCACGTTCCGCTCGTCGTCCACTTCCAGATCCTCTACGTCATCCGTAGAAATATTTTCGGACGGTGTATCGGACGAAGTTGACAAAGGGCTAATACTTTGATCAGTGGTGGTCGTGTCTGTCCTCCCGTCGCTCAACAAATCGCGATTCCATGTTCTCCCTTTGCATCGTTCCTCTTGTCTCTGGCGGCGCCTCAATCGTATCCTTTGCTTTAAACTATTTATCTCCTCGTCGCTCTCTTCGACCGCTTCCTCCATCAGTTGCCACTGCCTGTTACACTTCACCTGCTCGATAGCAGCTATCATGGCTTCGGAAACACTGAAGTGCGCATTCTCCCTGTCCAATTCGGCGTTAGCTCTAGAAAACTGTGCGGAAGCTAAGAAGCTCGTTAGACTCTGACCTTCCGTCGGACGAGGAAAGTATCCTATCGCCATGGGTTGAACGCTGCTCCCTCCATCCTCCATGAAACTCTTCTTCGGCGTTCTTATGTCCTTCTGACCTTCGATTTCTAAACTCCATGGCCCAGTGAATTCGGGCGCCGATCCTGGCAAAAAGGAACTCTTCCTCCTCGGCTTTACAGACACGTCGATTCCCGCGGGCTCCGGTGTATATTTATTCCCATCAGTTTCAGTCGATTCGGGAGACGGAATGCGATATTCCGTTACAGTGTTCGTCGAGTCTTCGTAATTCAACGCGACAGGGCTCTCCCCGGATATCTTGGCAGACTGATTCTGTCTCATCTTCGCTTTATTCTTCGCTTTCCTCAGAGGTGTTCTTGGCTTCGCGTGCAACTTATTGCCCACCGTTGCAGACGCAGACTGCTTTAATTCGGCGTAGTTAACATTAATTATCTTTGACAATTCGACCGAGCAAGTTGAATCATTGCTTTTATGCGAGATAGTGTCCGCAACAGCTGATGAAGGTGCCGGGGGATTCGTTCCCGAAACTGTACAATTTTTCGTCAGCGCAGACAGGCTGTTCCAAGTCTTCAAAGGTATATCGTTAATGTCTCTCAAATCCGTTTTATGATTACTTTCTTCAGGCTCTGTATCATTACGTTGCGTAACCGTATTATCCGATGCTATTTTCAATGATTCTAATTGACATATTCCAATGTGCATACTCTTATCTCTTGCCGCACTAAAATTCGTAGTAGGAAAATTGATCGGGTACGAGGAGGATCGTCTATGCCTTCTAGGACTCGATTTGGGAGAAATCCAAGAGGGTAGGTACTGAAAACAGAAGCGTTCCGATGAGAGGCCCGAGAGAGACGACGGATCGAGCACGGCCTTGCCTGAACGACTTACCAGAGATGGATCGATTTCTGTAAGCAGCGCAGGTTGATTTCGCTCGACCGCCCTCAAACATAACAGCGTGGCTTCGGAGAAATTTTCTTGACACAAAAACGCCCATGGCTCGTAGCAGGAGAGCAAGTGCTCCTTGTCGGACAGTAGCCAGGAAAGCTTGTGCGACAAAGAATGATTCTCCAAGCTGCGGAAAATTATAAGAACGTAAACATAGAATTGTATCGTCCAACGGTATTGTTAATGAAATTAATTAAACGATACGGATTACCTTTTATAGAGCCATAACATGTCTTTCTGGGACGTTATTCGTGCCGGCAGGTTTGACAAATAATCCTCGATCTCAGATAATACAGGCGATACCGCTAAAGAGGGTTGCAACCAATTTAATCCTTGAATAAAAATCCAACAATCTGGTTCTCCCTTGTAACAAATTTCATTATTTTCGACTATGTCCGATATCAGCATCGCACAATAATGTTGTTCCTTCTGATTACAGCTATACCAGTTTATCATGTACAGATGACGCTAAATAAAACTACCGGGGAGGGGTATCAGATATAAAAAAAAAAAAAGAAAAGTAAGTAATGGAACACCTTCAATGGAAACAAAACAACATTATTGATAATGTCACAAAACGCCAGTAACGTAAGAAAGCAACAACAGCAGTGGCAATTATTGCTAGAGATATTGTCACGGTGGTGTGCATTGCGTGTAAACTCGGACGGACGAGAAGCGTTATCTTACATTTCGATTAAATATCCGACACCCGTGCTTGAATATCCGCTCCATTACGCTGTGGAGGCGATTTAAACCGCCGTAAACGTTCCATACGTTTAAAATACCGTCGACTAATAAGCCTTCTACGGTGGTGCGGAGGCTTTGTAACAGTTGCCATTGCTCTTTAATATGGGCGTCTTCGCACATAATGACGATTGGGAATCCCGCTAAGTAGAAACTTGGATGGACCGTTTAATCGACGATTTACTTTTCCCGCCCGCGTGAGATATCTTTCCGAGAAGAATCGCCGGCCGCTCTGCGCCACGCAAGAATTACTAAGCGGTACCAAAAAGTCGTTAACTCGTACTATCGCGGATATCCATTGACGCCTCTGTTTCTTCATCGGAACACCTCATTTTAAGTTACATCATGACGAACTCTGCTATGCGCTCGTACGGTGTCATTTGACGCACGTGGAACCACGCAGCTTCATCTCCTTACATAATGTTACTAACGAGCCCCACGTAATTTGAAAATCATTTGGAAGTGTGCACCGCATGAACGTCGAGTAACACAAAACGACACTGATTGATATTAGGTTAGGAATCAGTGTACAAGCACAGGTACGTGAACCGACGTGAACTGTGCGATCTAAATTGCTATGAGAAGTGTCGGATCGTAGTGGCGGCACACCACGGCGGATGGCAACAACTGTCGAACTTATTCGCTAACATTCGAATACAAACACCTCGATAAAATATACCGTTCGATTAACTCACTTTATTCCTAATCTGGCGTCGTTATAAACTAAAGTCAAGCATTATTTGAAATAATTTATTCGAAATGAACACATCCAGCGCTGGAAACAGTATTTCAAACACTTCTATTTTGAACATAGTCGAGCTCTGATCGTTAGTCGGACATTTAGTGCGGGACTTTTAAATTTCTGAAGGAGCAAAAGATTTTGCAATTCAAATGATAACGAAACGTCGGCGATCATAACGTTCCTAAATCTTTCGAGATCGAAATTTCGGCTTTCATACCGTCGCAAAGGATTGCAAGAATGCTACACTCTAATTACATACATGTATTTCAGAACTGTACCCACAATTTAGAACTTTCTCCTTTATAGGTGAAGTATCGTGCGAACTTGTACAATGGAAAATGAAACGTTTAGGTGTAACATTATTCACATGGTAGATGTTGCATCAATGAAAGTGAAGGTACCCGATCAATTTCATCTATCGAAGCTTCCTTCAAGTTCGATGTTTAGGTCTATAAAACCGAGGCCTAGTAAATTACAATTTCAGTATATACAATAGAATGGAGGTTGATTACTTCGAGACTTGTGAAGAGATTTAAGACCATTAACCGATCAATGTACAGTCCGTGACTCGTAAATTTTATGCAATATATTTTCCATAATGTCTCATTAATTCTAATACGTATTGATTAATAGGTAGGTCTGGAACGAAATACATCTTTCTCTCCGTGTTGATCGAAAACCTCTGTGAAGGGCGAGAATAATTAGCAAAATTTCCATCGGTTTCCACACTCGATGCAAAGCACAAAAGTTGTCATAGGCTCGTCGGCCGAGCGCGTTTGTACTTGGTTGTAAGTGCAGTTGCGCTTTTTGCATTTTCCGCACTTTAATAAATCCGTTTTTGTTCCTTGTACGGTGGCTAGCTGCGCGTCGTTGATCGCTTCCTTTTTAAACTGTTCTCTTAACTGTTTTATCTCGTCGCTCGCCATTTCCTCGGCAGTCATAACAGCAAGTCGAGCGGGCGTTATAGCACCGGCAATGAAATTGGTTCGAAGATTAGGGTTCTTCGCGTCCCGTAGATTAGCAACCCTGCTGCGTACCTGAGAAATAAAACCAACATTCAAAGTCAAATTATTACACACTCGGGAGAATCCCGAGAATACAGAGCAACTAGAGGCATACCCTGTTTTTGTATCTGTTATCAGTATTTTTAAATTCCGCGTAAATCGCTTCCTCCAGTTCTTCAGCCAGTTCCTCTGGGGAGGCACAACCCTCGATCCCGGTACCATCCACCCTTAAAGCCGCTGCTAGTAGCTCCCTGCATTTAAGCCTGACCGCGTCTGTTGTAGTAGGAGCAGGGAACGTTGATTGCTTCCTCTGAATATCTTTATGAGGTTTCTCTTCTTTCATCTTCACATCGTTCCCGTCCGTGTTATCTTTGTCCTTCTTTTGATCTCCGTCATCTTTACTCTTCTCCGATTTGTCCTCCCTCTTTTTCGAACTGCTCGAAGAAGTGGAGTCCTTCTCTTTATTCGACCCTACACGAATGAACATGCAGATACATAATTTTAATTCGCACGGATCATTCGCCTCAAGCTCATATCCTTACCGGACAGAAATTTCTTCCAATTTTTTATAAGAGTTTTAGACAGGGATATAACTTCTTCGTCTCTGCTCGATTTCCTCAACGCATTTACTGTCATGCCGATACGTGTTTTAGTTAAAAGTTCTAAGTCGACGGGTAGTTTCTGCAATGTTTTAAGTAAGTCCAATGCTTGCTCCTGACCCTGCAAATAAAAAAAATGTTCGAATTAATACAGAAAACGATTAAATCATTCGTATCCTACACAATTGTAATTTAATACTCGGCGCCATATGTTACTTCATTCTGTTACGTTCTCAGACACTATCAGACGCTTATAGGCACTACGCACGTTCTTCTAAACAGTAAATTAACATAATTTACGTTCTCGGACAATGAATCCAACATTATGGCGAATAATAAAGTACGCCGCGAATGCCCTGCTAGATTTTATAACACGGACAAGATCGAACATTTGCGAAGCTTCATTAAGGCGTTAAAATTAGATTGCTAGATACTCGAGCCCTACACGATACGGCGGGTACATCGGGTAACGCAAAACGCCGAGTGTACACAAACTGGTGTAAACGAGCGTTTCTGCTTTCGAACGACAGTTTCCAGCAATGATAGACCCGCCGACGATCTACGTTCCCGCGATATCCCGATGATCGTGCTTTAGCTGAGAAAACGAGCTTCATTCTCGGTGAGCAGCCTCGGTGTGTGCCGAACGATACACAAGTATCTTTATTTTACTCACTTACTCACCGTCCCGTCACCGCTCGACATCTTGTTCAATTTCTTCTGGATCCGTAGCACCTCTTCCTCGGCACTCATCGTGAAGATTTCTTAGGTTTTACACAAAAAAACCGCCGTAAACACATACAGCACAGCGGGCAAGGGAACAACAAACTCCAGAGTACGTTTATAACCGTGACTTGCGATGCGGAGTTCGATACTGGAGCGGTAACTCGCGGCGCGTTAACGCCGCAACTGACGCGCGTAGAAGTACATGCTCGGCTAGCCTCTAGAGGGCTACGATCTGTAACTACGAATCCTCGGATTCTCCAACGCCGTACTTCTAAGTTATAGAATCGCTTCGTACGGAAATGTATAGTACTTGGGTTTTGATCGGATGCGTTCAGATTCCAGGTCGTCGCTTCAGTTCCGAAGAAAATTTCTCGTTTATCATCATTCACAGATCGTCGCGCGCGATGTACACTGACGCCATCATCGAATGGTAAGGTAGACTGAAATGCGAGGGATTATTTGAATAGCCTTTAAACGATGCGGATGTTCTAGTCAAATATTTAATGGGGTAGAGGACTATTTCAGCTTCAAAAAATCGACTTTTCTTTTACTGACTCTGAAAGTCTCATCCTTTATGAACATTTTAAACAAAATTTCATGAAGAAATTCAAATAATTGTAGAAATTGTAGCAGCGAACGTAATTCAGTGCACCGTCGAGTTTACTAGTGATCCTCCAGGGAGTGATCGGTATAACCGCAGCCATTTTTCAAGATTTGGAGCAAAACCGGAAATAAACATAACCTAACCGTTCGCTCCATCTCTTTCTATCAGTATTTCAGTCTCTTTCTATTAGTTTCTCTGTCTCTTTCTATCAGTATTTCTGTCTCTTTCTATCAGTATTTCTGTCTCTTTCTATCAGTATTTCTGTCTCTTTCTATCAGTATTTCTGTCTCTTTCTTTTTTACAGTTTCTGTCTCTGTCTACTTCCGCTTTTGCTCCAAATCGCAGCAACCAATCAGCGACGATCTACGTTGTTCCGATCACTCTCTAGAGGATCACTAGAGTTCACGGCCTCGCAGAGCGGTGTTGGCATTTTCTCGAAACACCATTTTCAGACACAATGTACATAACTCTTGAACCAATGAATATTTACACTTGAAATTTTTACTGGACGTGTAGAATTCCTTTCTCCACATAGTGAAACTCCCGCATCAACATTGGATGTTTGTGAAACATTTTATAACTGATTAAAGACGATTTTTTCCCGTAAAAATGTGGGGAAAAATTGATTCGTGTGTAACTGCCACAATTTTTGTTCAAATTCGTCGGCAAAGTTCCACTATGTAGATTTTGGTGTAGAAAGTACTCACCCCGAAAGATTTTCCTTTCAGATGATTTGCTCACCTGAATCGATGCACACCACCTGCAGCGGCGCGCCGTACAGTGCTATCTTCAACGATTAATAACTTCGACAATTTTATACATTCCGACGATTTTTTTTGCAATGGATTGTGAAATTATTTGGTATGAAAGTAATTTAGCGTCAAAGAAACTAACGATTTTACGTATCCAATAGTCCACTGCCACCTTAAGTTAAGCAGAATCAGATTATCGTCAAGACAACTGGATGCTATTGAAATAAAATAAACCTCTGCAACAGTAGCCCTTCTTTTGATATTAATTCCAACAATACTTTTATCGGCTTTTCCGCCGTAGCGATACTGAATGAATATAGTATTTCGTAATGGTATAATAAATAATTGAATCGCTCCTACGTGGGTACGAGACTTACAATTGAAACGTTCGCGAGAAGATTCTGTCCCAAGTCCTCGATCATACTGTCGCTCTTGGGCACCTGCACCTATCGCGGTATTCCTTTTCAGTAATTCTGACTATACCGACGACTATTTGAAATATCGAAGAAGAGCCCATTATCAAGTTGCTTACGTCTTGCAGTGCACGCGATATGGCATTCGACGCGCTGAATGTTTCAAGAGAGTCGTGAATTCTTCATTTTCTAAGGAGAAGGCAATCGGCCGTCCACAGAAATTTCCCATTTCCTATTCCACCATTGTAGTCGTGACGTAACATAGTAATTCCAAAATAATGCCGTAATATGTACCCTGTCAGTTGGCCGATCGATGAACAATGACAGTTAGCAATTGAAGTAGAGAAAGAGAGGGGCATCACTCTGTCGGACAAAATGGTAAATGTAGCAAGTAGGATTCTGAAAGTGCCGAGAGAACGTTACGAGAGTCAGTGTTAGGTACATAGGTATGGACTTCACCGACGGTGATTACTGCAAGCGTAGTAGGATCCTCCTGTTGTTCCTGGGCCAGTGGCCCTATCAGAAACTTACACAAAGAAAAATCCGATCCATATATTCGACTACCATTTTTGGTTCCGTGCTCTCATCGCAGGTAAAACTGTTACGTTTGTTAATAAAAGTGCTAGGGAATTTCTCAATATACAGAATGCGGTGCCAAACATTGTCACGTAATGAATATCACACGGCCATTCGATGGTTAGCTTGTTACAAGCGATCGAACAGTTGATTAATTTTTTGACGAAGATCGTTTGGTGGGCACTTCACTCTGTATTCAAGCTGTAAATATTCGATTAATTCGAATATTTCGAATAATTCCAATTATTTTGAATACGAATAATGCCAATAATTCCAATAATTTCGCATGCGAATAATTCCAATAATTCCAATAATTTTGAATACGAATAATTCCAATAATTCCAATAATTCCAATAATTCTAATAATTCCAATAATTCCAATAATTCGAATTATTCGAATAATTCCAATAATTCCAATAACTTCGAATACGAATAATTTCTTCGAATATTCGAATAATTTCGAAAACGAATAATTTTTTCGAATATTCGAATATTCGAAAAATTGAAAAACTAGGAGTATTCGAATATTGTTTTCGTTTCAAAACTTACCAAAGATTAATAAAGTTCCAAATTTATCGTTTGAAAGACAAATAATTGTAAAGGCCAATACAAAAAGAATTTCACGACAAAGTGTGGACAAATATTTCATGTTCAGATTCCTATTCGGTATAATCCGAAATTCGGTCATTCCGAATATTCGAATACTCCTAATTATTCGAATAATGTTAGAATATTAGAAGAAATTATTTGAATACATAAGATTATTCGAATATTCGTTACAGCCCCACTTTCTATGCTACAGAATAAAGTCACAATGCTGTAGAGACAGCATTCGAGATGTTTCGCGATAATTTACAGCGCGAAGTGGTGTATTAAAATCGCACGTGACGTAAACATTTTTCAGCTCATAAAGATGATCCGATCTTTTCGAGATCTAGATATGTTCGAGTGCATCCCCCCGGTCATAACAACGATAGTCTGCGTCACGAAATTACTCGTGTTGATCGTAAATAGGAAGAAGGTATATAGTTGCCGATGAATGTATTGAAATCTGTCTACCAACTGAATTGTTCGATTCCAACTCGTAGTTGGAGAGCTTCCTAAATCAAATGAACGACGATTGGAAGAAGCGAACGGATTTGGAAGAGATCGAGATCATGAAGAGGTACATGCGCGAAGGGAAAGTATACGCAACAGTATACACCTGTATGTAATTTGCTTTTCTTTTCATTTCCACGTTTCCAGAGGCGGATTTGGAAATTCGGCCTCCACAGGCTAACAAGCATCTGCCGCCCTTTCCGTGAAATATCATCAAATATTTTACTCCAAAAGAGTTGAGGCAATTTTAAAATTAATTCAATCTGACAAGTCACATATAAGTAATTGCTAATTTGCTACATGAAAAACCAGTGAATTGTTTTTAAAATTATCTCAAGCCTCTGTGCTTTAAAGATCACCCTGACAAGACGGCCAAAATAAAAACCTGGTCCTTCCTATTAAATTATATTTAAGGTGGATCACTACTGTGACGGCCGGAAAAGCAAGCCATTTTTAAGAATTTTTTTCAGCAATAATTTACAGTTTTCATATAAAAATGTTATTACCTAGCCTTAGGCCGGCGCCACGTTTGCGTTTTGTCCGGGTGGACCGACCACTCGCGGTTTGCCAGCGCCGGCGCCACATTTGAGTTTTGCCCGCGCGGACCGACCGCGAGCTGTCGGTCCGTCCGGACGAAACGCAAACGCGGCTCCGGCCTAAAGGTAGGTAATACAAATTTTATATGAACCCTATAAATTATTGCTGAAAATTTTTTTTAAAGATGGCTTACTTTTCCGGCCGTCACAGTGTTGTTCCCCCTTAAAGGGGGAAGCTACTGTGACGGTTGAAAACAACGGCTATTTTTACGGCATTCGTTTATAATGAAATGCAACTTTTTACGAAAAATCTTTATTACCAACTGAAAATACATATATTTAGCTAGTATTTTATGCTTCTAGAGTGAAAAAAATGGTAGTATGGCCACAATATACAATAACTTTAGGCTCGGCAACAAAAAATTACAAAACGGGCGGTCGTGTAACTTCCCAACGTTTTCTTAAAGTATGTTACAATAGCTTCAGTTACGCGTACGGGTTTAAAAAAAATATGAATTTTTGGAGAAATGGCGAACTTTGAGAGAAAAGATATAAAAAATCAACAGGTTTTTTCAATGTTACGATTAAATGAATTATTCGCTAAAAACACTTGTACTCTTAACTGATGAAGATAATTTTATTATGAATATTCCCTGAAAATTTCAAGTGAGTCCGATAAAAATTGACTGAGTTATTAATCCGCCCGTTTGAAACATGCCGTTTCTAGATAATCGCGTTTAAAGTTTTGACAGACGTTATTTTCTGCAACTCAAACATCGCAGCAGTATACGGTCTCGTCGTGGCCAGTGATTCTCTACCTAGTTTTAAACAATATATAAGCTCATATCCCTCTTATTAGATGCATTTGGATTCTTGGACATAAACATTTCGGGCGATTGATACCAAGTTACCTATGCGTGCACTCGATTCTGAGCGCTGCGTTACCTATACAAAACCTTCCGTAGCTCCCAGAATTTTTCGAGATCCACTTTGAAATTGTACAGATATACTTTTGTGACCCGAAATGTTATGAAAATGCACAAAAAGAAAATTCGGGAAAAAAATTCACAATGGCTTCCCCCTTAATATTTTATTTGCATATTAAGCAAGGTATACGTATAGGTTGCCGCCCCCCTCAAAATTTGCCACCCTAGGCTGCAGCCTACTTAGCTTACATACAAATCCGCCCCTGCATGTTCCCACACAAACATAACACTCAACGATTTTCTTCAGACTTTATGTATCTCACTCTGGCGACGTTTATTCTTTTCATATTTGAGCCACATGTACTTAATATTGTCTCACCTCTGAATGAGACTCGCCCCCTAAGGATGCTTTATCCGGCGGAGGTTTTCATCGACGAGAAGAAATACTTCGCCTGGATAACTTTTATAAGTATTCTGACATCCATTTTCGGAATCACTGTCCTGATTGCCAACGACACGATGCTGATCATATATGTCCAATACATATGCGGCATGCTGGCCGTCGTTGGGTAAGATCCTCAAAAATATTTGACGGTGGAAGGAATTTTTTTTTAAATAATCCGCAACTAGAAATTGAAAGGAATCATTATCTACAGCCACCGACTGGAATTCACGCTCTACAAACTCTGTAACGAAAACAGAGCCCCTTCTGTTCGTGACAGAGAAGTGTGCGATCGTTATATCGGGCACTGCGTTCATACGCATCGTAAGGCATTGAAGTTAGTATTAAAGATAACTATACCTACGTGGCAATGTACGCGCAGCCAGGGTAAAATTCAGTTCTTCCTCTTCGAAGTTTAGTTAACCTCCTGGAGTCGACATTCATGATATCCCAGCTTATACAATTGGGCTTAAACGTGATCTGCTTGAGCGTCACTTTGGTGAGAGTAAGTGGTACTCGCCGCGAATACATGCATTTCTCTGAAGTGCAATTAAACTCTCGTTTCTCTTGATAGGTAGTGGCGTTATTGGGCTCGTTAGAAATATGTAGGTACATACTGTACGCTGTCGGCCAATTGCTCCATCTTCTTTATGTTAGCTATCAAAGCCAAAGATTGATAGACCATAGTCTTGAAGTTTCCAGAAGAGGGTAAGCACATTTCGCAGTAATATTTATTACATTGCATCGTTCGATACACTCGATTTTCCCGAAACAATATTCCAATTAATCCTTTTCTTGCGCAGGTACAGTGGCGCGTGGTACAGCATACCGAAGGAAACGCAGAGAATGTTATTATTCCTGCTGCAGAGGTCCAACATCCCCTCTTGTTTAACAGCCGGGAAGATATTCGTATTCTCGATGGAGAATTTCAGCATGGTAATAAATGCAGCACGACGACACTTTATGCGAATAAGAGCGACAGATTTCTTCATTCCTTTCAAGGTCGTTCAAAATTCCATGTCTTACTTCATGGTTCTAGCATCGCTGGAGTAGGCGACCTATTTAAGGAGAGATGAAACACGAAGAATAATTATTGTCACATATATAATTGTTATAAATACTTACAAACAGGGAGCTGTATCTATTTTATAATACGCAAAAGAAGGTGTACAAGTGTATCGCGTTGTTAGTTTTCTGTGGTTTGAAATCGTGGTAAATGTCTGTAAATGAGAGGTAAATGTCGGTGAAGCGGAGGTAAATGTCTCTACACCGAATGCAGAGTCTGTCTACAGTGATGGTCACAGCAACACTGAACGAACTGTTCAAACATAAGAGGGAACAGAACACGTAAATCAATAGGGGCTATAGAATAAGTGATAGTAGGTTGTCAAAAATATAATGTCACAGCACAGTAAGTAACAACTGCGTGTGTTACGCATGACAACCTATTTTTCCTTCCATACTTGCGACTCCGGCGGCATCGTTTGCACATGAATGATTGAGATCCGTTCGTTTCATGATTTTTGTTCCTGCGTTTATGAAGAGACTCTCACATACCTGGCAGACCAGGTTCACAGCAGGTTCTATATTTTGCAGGATTTTAAATAAAGGAATTGAAACATGGCGAACAATGGTGAGCAACAGTACTTTTGACCCTCCTTTTTAGTTAATAGCATTCCTAGGACGTGTTCGTAGAGTGTGATCGAATATTTCAAAAATTCATTCCATACATTTAACACTTAGAGTGTGCTTATCACCTTCTAAGAGTATAGAAAATGGTACCGAGTCCGAGATCGAAGAGGTAAACATTTGCGATCAGCTGATGGGTCAACGACTACAGCTGTCGCAAGTGTTTACCAAAAAAAATCTCGCGTTGCGATCACGTGCGGCTCGTATTTCGTGTCGATGGCTCGGGTGTGCACAAGTGTGTGCGTGCCTGACGGTTCGGCACCGGTACACCACGCTATATACGCCGCGTGACACCGCAGTGCGACAGTTGTAGACCGAGCGGAGAAGTGAAAGGACGAAGGAGCATAAACACAACGAGAGAGAGAGCGTGAGCGACGAACGCATTGTAACAAAGAACAATGCAGATCTATAACCTCGACCCCTACACGTGTGTTTTGATAGAAACGCTGCTCGGATGATTTCAATGCGTGATGAAAAGTGTTGTCGTCGGGCTGCAAGTGTCAATTGTTCATGGCTACAATTTTTCATCTGTTATAATAACTGTGTATATGTGTTTACATGTCAACCTGATCGTTCGTTCGTCGATCTGAATTCAGCTCAGAATGGTCAGTGTTTCAGAGAACCGAGGGTGGACAGATTGACTTATTGGACGTGCCCGGTTACAAGACGCTTGTAAAGTATATGGTATTCGTGGGCCAGTCTCCTTTACAAACGGACCGAGACCGTAAGATCAGATTTGCTGTGTTTATAATCAGTAGCATAAGTATTTTACTACCATCGGTAAGTGGGATGTTTCGAGCATGTATAATTCATTCTTCTCGCGATACGATTGTTAAAGTATCAGGAGGAACAATACTAAAGTAGCGAACACGACGAGTCAGAGCAGCCAAACCGTATGATAGCAGAAACTTACCATTCAATAGTTGTTTCAGTTGTCTAAATCACTACTCGACAACGATCTAGATGGAATGATGGATTGTGTGCCGGTCGTATTCGGGATTTTCGTTGTCATAATAAAATTGGTCAACCACAACAACAACAGAGAAAAGGTATTTATTCGATGGGTTATATGTAAACGAATCCTACTATTTCAATGGAAAATCATGCGGATCTACTTTGCAGTATAAACGGTTCTTTAAACTTGTGCACGGGGAATGGGCAGCATTGAGATTCAGCAATGATATATGTGTTCTGAATAAGGTTGCCAACCAAGGGTCTAATATAGCTCTAGTATACAGGAGTGAGTATTTTTCTCGTAATTCTTGCTGAGTTTCTCTCCTTAAAATCGAAGTGAACTTTGCAGGTACTTTGTTATCGTTTATGGTATTATTCCTATCGATTCCGTTGACTCCTATTTTTCTGGATGTCGTTCTACCACGGAACGAGACCCGACCGCGGCGTCACATATTTCAGCTTAATTACATCATCGTAGACACCGACGAATGTTTTTATCCCATATACCTCCATATGGCGTGGTGTGCGTTTACTGCAGTTATGGTTATAATCGCCATCGATTCGTTGTACATGATATTCATTTATCAGACCTGTGGATTGTTCGCCACATGCGGGTAAATATGTATCTATCTATTACCCAAAGCTGTAAGGCATCGTAAATATTTGTTAATCTTCTTTCTAATGTCCTGGCGATCGTGCCACAGTGGCGAATTTTCCCGAAATCGTGGCCAAAACTAATTGTAGTACGCCAGACCTGACCGAGTTATTTATTTGTATAGTATTAACTTTCTAAATATTTTATGTGTGAATGGAAAGATAAGTATTATTAGCAGTAAATGTTTCATTATCAGTAAAATCGAACCGTCAAGTCGTACCAAATGCCGCCAATAGCAAATGTTTTGGAAATTTCATGACCCCCCTGAATTTTATTACGGGACGTGTTCTGCACTGGGGCTCCACAAGGTACCCAGCCATATACACTTACGCTGCGAGCCTACAAGCACGCACGTACACTACTGCAGTTCTCCTCACCGATTCTAATCTTAGTAACGGGACAGGCGGGTTGCTCGCAGCTAGGCGCTAAAAACGGCTCCCTGTGCACCCCTGCAGTGCGCACTCATTATAAGCCCGACGAACGGGGTTGGCGGCGGGCTTACGACGCGTTGTGGACACTATTCCACGCGGCCAATGGCGCGAGTAAGAAAACCCAAGAGCGAGCGAGAGGAAACGAAAGAGCCTCTCGCTCGTTCTCGGATTCTCTCAGTCTCGTCCAAGGAATTCCAAAAAATTTGGGGGATAGTCACCGGGCGTACAACGCATGGTAGAAACGGGCTTATAATGAGTGTGAGCTGTATCTTCAAATAAAAGTTAAATTGTTGAAATAAATAACAGGACTCTAGAAAAATAATCATGTACATGTTTAATAACAAATTTTGAAGTATACTATATTAAAAACATTCAATTATACGTGTACACTCTTATAATAGGGTAACTCGGGGTAATATGCCACAGTTAATTTTGAAAGCGTTATCTCGCAAGTATAAGTAGATATCGGGAAAAAGATAAAACTATATGAAAGTGTAACTAATTCTGTGTATTGACTAATAAGTAGAGATATGTAACTTTTATAGTTCAATGAGAAACGTAAAAATACAAAAGTCCTCGAAAGTGGCATATTACCCAGGTGGTGGGTGAATATGCTTCAATATCTATTAATGTAAATACGAATTTCAAGTATATTAGATAATACCAACATTGGCAGATTATCATGTTACCTCGACAATAAATCGTAACATAATTTCTAGTTTTTAAAAAAAAACATTTTCCAACGCTATTAAGTTTGGAGTTAAATATCTCTTAGAGAATTGCAGATTAAAAATTGATTTTAATGGAAAAACATACTCCGATATTTCATAAATCAAGTAGAGTATTGTGGGGCAAGAGTGCGCGCTTAACGGGTTATACCTAAGTAGTCAGGCGGCCGAAAAGAGCCGAAAGTTTGTGAATTTTTTTGAAAAAGCAGATGCATATATTTTTACAGAACTTTTTGCACGTTAAAGAGCAACATTTAAAGAACATTTGGTAATTTTTTCGTGGAAAAATATTCACGTTTATAATAAAGTAACAACCAAGATCCAAGAAGTCTTTTTAAAAATTTGGCTTTGCGGTGAGCACTGCCATTCGGAACCAAATTATCTAAAATCAAAAAAGAAAAAAGATTTCGTTAGTATATTAATGTATCTTCCGATTAAGGAAGGGGATTTTTTTAAATATTAATATAAAATAAAATGGCGGCTACTTAAATTTGAAATCTTGATTTTTTCGCTTGATTTTAGCACGAAAAAATCAGGATTTCACCTTTAAATAGCCACCATTTTATTTTAAATTAATATTTCGGAAATTCCCTTCGTTAATCTGAGGATACATTAATATACTAAAGAAATCATTTTTGTTTTTTGATTTTAAATAATCTGGTTTCGAATGGCAGTGCTCACCGCAAAACCAAATTTTTAAAAAGGCTTCTTGGATGCTGCTCGTTACTTTATTATGAACGTGAATATTTGTCTACGAAAAAAATTGCCAAATGTTCTTTAAATGTTGCTATTTGAAGTGCAAAAAATTCTGTTAAAATATATGCTCCGCTTTTTCAAAAAAAAAATCACAAATATTCGCCTCTTTTTGGCCGTCAGACTAGGTATAACCCCTTAAAGTTTAGGCTTCACTAAAATCCTTTGTATTACACTGATAGTCATATCATTGGGTAAGAAATAACTACTATCCCTTATTATTCGATAGGCAGCGACTTCGTGTAAATTTACCTGTCACAACTTATATAAAATAAATATTACCAAAAATTGTCAAATGCGAACTTCTACCAGATATGTGTGGCAAAAGTCCGCATGTTGTGGGGTAAAAGAATGCAACGAGAAATTTTCACAAAGCTGTTTTATTTTCCTACATACAATAATTGCTGTAATATAGCAAAACGACTAATAGTTAATAATTCATTTTTTTTAATCAAGGTAACAGTAATAGCACATAACATTACCCCCCACCTTCGTAGTTTGCGCAGGCATCAGTCTTCTGGAGGATCAGTGTATTCTTCTTCACACGCAAGACAAATTATTTTTTCCACAGACGTTGATGGTTGGGCCTCGTTCTCTTTTTGGAACCGATTTGTTTTGTTCCTTTAAAAAGCTTTCAGAAGTAGATGTTATTTTTTGGTCTTTTTTTACTTTTCTAATTATTCCGTTGCGCGTTCTCATTCAGATTTTCTTTTCATTGCTTCATTTACTTCAAGCTGATTTTTAAATGGGGAGTTTGCATTCGGACACTTGTCTCACTGCATTGTGCGAACTCTTGCCCCCACAGCTACTTTTCCATTGTGTAATCAATCTTGTCATCTGTGAGGAGAACTGAAAACTTCTATTAGTAGTTTTGAATAGAAGAATTTTAGCTCTTTTAGACGACATATTATTTAAAATATTTACTGATCAATTTATAGGAATAATATTGATTCCTAAAAATGAGAATATTACATCAGAACTAACGAATTCAGTACTTACCGCATTGTACGATAACAAAACGAAGCACAGCTCCGCAATTCGACACTGGTGACTCTACTTTGATTGACAATCCACTGTCAATCAACATTGGCAATTGCCACAACTCAAACAATGAAATTCGCATGGTGCGAACTTTCTCCCGCTGCGAATTTTTACCTACGTCTAATCTACAATTCACAGATTTGTCAAAATGAAAAAAACGTGTCTCACTTTTGGCCATGACTTCGGGCAAATTCGCCACTGTGCATCTGTCAGAGATTATCCCAACGGAACAGACCCGCCTGTCGCTATTTCATTACATGGTATGAGTTCTTTTGTCGAATACAGATATCAGATTAAACAAGCGACGGAGCGTGCAAGTGGAACTGTCGATTTGTATCAACACTTCAAGCAATATGCGATCGGCCACAATAAAGCCATACAGTTTGTAGCACCTAAATCCTAATAAATCTGGCGAAAGTAACGAGCAATTTACAAAATTCAACTGACTTGTTCCTTTATTACGTTTTGAGGCTTTACGAGCTCATTGGCAATAGCAACCGAAACAGTTATTTGCTTCAGGTTGGACTGAACATGGTCGCTATTAGCGTCACTGCCATTCAAGTGAGGAAAAACACAATTCTCTTTTCCTACGATGCTGACTCGAGAGACATAGGTATTAGGCCCGGTACAGACGAGCGATGCGGCGTCGTTGCGATTAAGGGGGTGTGTCACCCTTAATAGCCCTAAAACAGGCCTTTTTTCAAACGAAAATTGTAAAGTGATAAATGACAATAGAGGCAACGTTTTTTTCCCTAGTTTTAATCGTTATTTTATGAGCTTAACACAAAAAAAGAAAAGTCTAAATGTCTCTATGTACATCAAAGCAGAGATGGGCATTATTTAAATAAAAAATTATTTAAATAACGTATCAAATAAAAGAGACTTTATCTTTATTTGTCATCAAATAATTTTTTTGTTTGACGGGAATTCATCCGACGGCCACAAATAATTTTTTTATTTGACTGGAATTCATTTTAACCTTCAAATAATTTTATCGTCTTTTCATTCATTTGTATTTGAAAATTATTTGAAGCTCAAATAACTCTGGGAGTAGAGAGCTGGAGTGAGGCGGAGCGTGTGCTAGAGAGCGGTAAGCAGGAGAGCATGATGCGAGGATGTAGTTGTCAGAGTGAGAGGGAACGGGAGGGAGCGAGAGACCCGTTCCTAATATTCCTTTCTCTTTCTAATCCCCGTTCCTTCTCGCTGTAACAACTACCTCCTTGCATCATGCTCTCCTGCTTACCGCTCTCTAGCACACGCTCCCCCTCTCTCTAGCTCTCTACTCCCAGAGGTCTTTGAGCTTCAAATAATTTTCAAATACAAATGAACGAAAAGACGACAAAATTATTTGAAGGTTAAAATGAATACGCGTCAAACAAAAAATTATTTGTGGCCGTCGGATAAATTCACGTCGAACAAAAAAAATTATTTGTGACGTTTCAAATAAAAGTAACTCTGGCTTATTTTTATTTGAAATAAAAATAAATCTGGGTTATTTTTATTTGATGAGTCTAGAATAAAACTTTTGTCTTTTATTCGAAATCAAGTTTTTATTTGAAATAATTTTTTGCCCAACTCTGCATCAAAGTGAGTAAAAACGTACATGCGTGTACGCGGTGCACCGTTTGATGGTGCACATAAAATCTTGAAAACTGCTCCATCGATTTGGATGAAAATTTAATGAGAGATGTCGCAAAATTTTCGCTAAGATGCGTCGGCAGCAGAATTTCGAAAAAAACAATACAATTTTTATGTTGAAAAATACGATTTTATCGATTTCTTGTATGAAAAATGTTTTTTAACTTTTTTTTAACAATTTATCTCGAAATTCTGCTCCTGACACATCTTAGGGAATGATTTTCTGCATCTCTCATTAAATTTTCATCCAAATCATTGGAACGCTTTTCGAGATTTTATGTTCACCTTCAAACGGTGCACCGCGTACACGCATTTTTGTTTTTACTCACAACTTGTATGTACATATACCCATACAGCACATTACGTTGCAGTTACGTTGCAGGTAATATTTCTGAGACGTTGCAGAAATCTTCCTATGTCCGCCCGTGTGCAACATTGCATGAAATATTTCTGCAACGTTTCTGAGATTTTACAGCGATTCTCCCGCAACGTTTCGGAGATTTTACAGCAACTTTTCTGAGATTTTACAGCAATTCTCTCGCAACATTTCTGAGATTTTACAGCAACTTTTTTGCAACGTTTCGGAGATTTTACAGCAACTTTCTCGGAACGTTTCTAAGATTTTATAGCAATTGTCCCGCAACGTTTCGGAGATTTTACAGCAAGTTTCTCGCAACGTTTCTGAGATTTTACAGCAACTTTCTCGTAACGTTTCTGAGATTTTATAGCAATTGTCCCGCAACGTTTCGGAGATTTTACAGCAACTTTCTCGCAACGTTTCCGAGATTTTACAGCAACTTTCTCGCAACATTTCTGAGATTTTATAGCAATTGTCCCGCAACGTTCCGGAAATTTTCTAGCAATAGTCACGGGTAAGGAAATTAATTAAATTACAATAAATCCTGAAATTAAATATTCATATATTTTTTCTATACAAGACGACAACAACAACAACAATAATAAAAACAATAAAAATTTATAATAGTATTGGCTCTGGTGGATCTTCTCAAACCCGTGTATGTGGAGTTCCAGGCTCTTCTGCCCTCTTTACTTAAAATATACTGCATGCAGCATGTAACGAACCTGGAATAATATATGCATTGATAAATAATGTGATACTGTGACTGAAATGTGACTGAACTGTGATGTGACTGAAATGTGATAAATAATAAATTTACTTACTCATTGCTAATTGTACTATATGTTTGAATGTACTGAATGATTGTTTTTGCTATTTTCCGTACCAACTATATTTCTCTGCCACAGAATCCTCTATTAATTTATTTAATATCATCAATGCCATTATCGAAATATTGCTTCCGCAGCTCCTCTTCAATAAATGAATCTATAAGAGGTCATTAATAAATTATGTTAGTCATGAAAAATGGGCTTCATTAAAAACAGCATTCATGTAACGCCAATCACAGGTTGCATTGAAGCGAAGTAATGAAAAAATAACAATCACAATTACTTTAAATAATTGAACGGAAAGTGAAATGAAAGTTATACAGTATATGCGTGTTTACGAGGAAACTGCGTGAAAAGTAAAAGCTTGTAACACAGAAAGCACAGAAATACCGCCAAATGGGGTAACTTTGACCACATTTGGTAAATATTTCTCCTTTTCTTCCTTGTAACTTCCAAATTAATCCATATTTTATAATGGGGGAAAAACACTGAGACAGGTCATTTCAAGTCGATGAGGATGACATTTTTAAAGAACAAAAAAAACAAGTCAGACCCCCTTAAAAAAATGACAAATAAAGGTGGTCAAAGTTACCCCCGCCGGGGTAACTTTGACCACATTGTTTAAATGCTTGTCTTTACGAGTATTATTGACACTGTTGTAACTTTTACAAACCTAATTAATGCTAAAGAAGAGGTAAAAGAATAATATAACCAATTACACAAAAATTTAATATTTATTTCGGACTTACAAGTGAAAGCATGAAAAATTAAACGTAAAGACGCAAAACATTAATGTAGATTTAATCCACCGCAAAATGTAACCTTTCTCTTCGATCAATGTTAGGTTCCGGAAGTAACGTAATTATATCTTCATGTGCCAGTGTGTCAATGTCATCCTTTAGTGGCCAGAAAAACGAACTTTTTCCAGCAGTTCTTACGAATTTTACTGTTACCTCTTCATCACCTGTTTCTAGAACTTGCCCAACAAAATGTTGACTTGTATTTTTTATATAGCTGTATTTGGCAACAACTCCACTTACATTTTACACAACATACTCCACTTTGAATTTTTAATCTTTGACCTTCCATTTTAAACCTTTCCTGAGGCTGTAAGTCTACCGGTAGGCCGATGTTCAGGGACGCAATTCGAATATGAATATTCGTAATTCGTACATTTAGGTTTTCATTCACTTGGTTCACACAATCATTCCTAACAGTCGTCTCCACGGAGATGCATCTCATCGAGTATGTAGCCGCCATTACCGTCAAATTTGGCAACAAAGTAACCAAAAACACGTTTGTCGAGAACGGCTAAACATATCGAATTGCATCAGAATGGACCGATGTTTACAAACAGGAAACGGACAGTTCATGCCAAGATATAATAGTGGTCAAAGTTACCCCGGCGGTCAAAGTTACCCCAAAAGTAGGGCAAAATGAACTCCCTCGGCATCAGGAGGTCCTAGAACTTTAGTTTAACAAGAAGATTTTTCTTTTTCTGTTAAAATGCTGTTTAAATGTACTATACATACTTATAAAATAGGTTCAGACTTATAACTCTATTCTTAGATGTCTGTCCGGTAGAAGTTTTTCACGCACCAATTCTTCCTCAACTCGCAGTATCACACTTTAACATTTATCTAATTTTCAGTAAAGGTTATTCTCCCTCCTAAACAACTACTTCTTGAAGTAGCTAATTAAAGCTACCCAAGGCACTTTGTCCGAGAATAATATCTATTATACAATAGACGCTAGAGGAATTGGTTGCAAAATTTAGTTTTGTGGTCAAAGTTACCCCAGTGGTCAAAGTTACCCCATTTGACGGTATATGTCTTTCAAATAATTAAACAACTGCAGTTGGTTAATAAGCATAAAATATATTATATTAGTTACTTTAACTTAAAAATAAGCTCCTTACTTTGAATAATTCATATCTATTACTTGTGAAAGATCTGTTTTTATCCTGTCCTTATGTAGTACGACAGAAAACACAAGAACATTTATACTTACATTCCTTTAAACATAGAGCTCGCTCTTTCATTCTCTCACGGTTTCCTCTGTAGTCGTTTCATCGTTATCTCCTTTCTTTTTCTAACTCCCAACCGCTCTTTAGTTTAGGTTGTAGAGCAGTAGTTAATGCTGAACCTCGCCTACTCGTCATTGTAATTTTAATTTTAATTTCAATTGTAATGGTACAATAAAGTCATTTAATAATAATAATATTGTCCAAATATAGTAGGGATGCTTGCAGGGAGAAGACAGCCCTTAGAAGTGCCTTCTTGGAAACCGTGTTTGAAATGATTCTAACACAATAAGGCATTCTTTGAATGTACGAAATTCTGGCCCAGACCGATGTTCTGTAACCAACGGAAATCTATATGAAACAAACAAAAATATTTCTTTTTAAGAAGTTCGACTTAACCTACAAATAATATATACTCGGGTTCTACTTACCCGTGATATGTCAAACCTTCACCAATTCACTCAGGTCTCCTGCGCCACAAAACACCCACGTTCTAACCATTTTTATTACTTAAAAGCAATTAATAAGTAATCACACTCTAACTATTTCCGCTTGTGCTTTCTTACGTGCTTTGACTTTGCAACCCGTCGCGTCGCATGTGAGTGACGTTACACAACGCCTAGAGCTTCACCACGCGGGATTGGGAAGTTCCACCAGAGCCATTACTATTATTCTTTTTATTGTTATTAGTATTGTTGTTGTTGTTGTCTTGTATGGAAAAAATATATGAATATTTAATTGTCAGTATTTATTGTAATTTAATTAATTCCCCTACATTTTTAATCCTTTCTGTAATATCACACGAATTTTGCCGATACATCAGTGCTGTAAAATCCCCGAAAAGTTACGGGACCATTGCTGTAAAATCGGCGAACACTTGCGAAACTATTGCTATAAAATCTCCGAAACGTTGCGGGACAATTGCTGTAAAATCTCTGAAACTTTGCGGGACAATTGTTATATTCGAAACTATTTCACAAACATATTTTAGTTAATGTTAACAAATATTACAAGCCGCCTTCGTTGAATTCATTTTTATTTGTTGTCTCTTCTTCGTTGTTTTTATCAAAATGAAATTTGGTACACTTCCAATGCGCACCTCAACACATAATCCCACCAAAAAATAGTTGATTAACAAGAGAGCTTTAAATAACAATCCTAATTGTGAAGAATTTCGAGGTTGTCTTCTTGATAGCCACGTTGTCGCGTTAAAAATTTTCATCAACAATATTATAATATGATCAAAATGTTCAATCAACCACCCGTAAAAAAGAATTGCAGTATGGCGAAAATTTTGTAAAAGGACTTAGGAAGGTTTCAATGTTGCACCGCAACGTAACTGCAACCTTTCTGCAATTATATTTATTTCACAAAGGGACCTTCAGGTTTGGCAATTTCAGAAAATGTTGATACTTAATTAGTGTACGTGAAGGTCTTCACTCGGACATTAATTTCTTAAAGCAGTAAGACGCGATTTTCATCCAAATTCGAGAAAATCGACTTTGACAAATTCTGAGTTCCCTTATATACAGGGTGTTCCTTCACCTATGGTCAATACTCTAGAGGGGGCGATTATACATGCAAAAATATATGGCAAAAAAAGTGACAAAATTGCGGTAACGACTTCGTTTTCGAGAAAATTGACTTTGAATTTCACCTAAATACGCGTGCATCGTAGGTGCGTGCCCCACAATCTCAAGGGAACTCAGAATTTGTCAAAGTCGATTTTCTCGAATTTGACTGAAAAGCGTGTCTTACTGCTTTAAGAAATTAATGTCCGAGTGAAGACATTCACGTAATATTGCACCGCAACATTGCTGAAATGTTGCAGGAATCTTCTTATGTCCGCCCCTTTCTGCAACCTTTCTGCAACGTAGTGTGCTGGATGGGTAGAGATATTTAGACTTTTCTGTTTTGTGTTAAAGTTCATACAATAACGATTAAAACTAGACAAGTACGTTGTCTCTATTGTTATTTATCACTTTACAATTTGCGTTTGAAGAAAGGCCTGTTTTAGGGCTGTGCAGTGTGACCTACCCCCTTAAGGGGACCTTCCGATCTAGAGCCCAAAAAAAAATAGGTGATATTTAGGAATTAATTAAAGAAAACTACTATATATAATTTAATGGGACTTGTTGCATTGTATTAAGGATGTCTTAAATTATAGAAATATATTTTTTGTTTTATAATTAATCATTGCAGACGGCCCTGGGGAATCGTTAAAGTCTAGGTGTCAAAAAATTGATCCAAATCGGTGGGACCTGTATCTCCAAAAGTTATTATCCGATTCAACTGAAACGTTTTTTATATTGAAGATTATTCTTCTGGTTAGGGGGGGGGGGGGGATTAGAAAAAATTACAAAAATGACTTTTTTTAGAAAATAACGACACTTCAAGTTTGAAATCACTTTTCCCTGTATTTTTCGTCCTTTCAACGCTTTTGAAAATTAAAATTTTTCAATTTTTTGTAATTTTTTCTAGCCCCCCCCCCCCCCAGCCAGGAGTATATTCTTCAAGATAAAAAAGTTTCAGCCGACTCGGATAATAAGTTTTAGAGATACAGGTCCCACCGTTTTGAGAACACTGTTTCGAGAAAAACGCGTTTAAAGTTTTACGTGCGAGCCGAGTGGCCGATTGTGACCCATGCATTTGCCGCTACTCAAATGCCTATAACTTCGAGAATTTTACGAATTCAAAAGGTTGAAAAAAAATCGACTTTTAGACCGGAAGGTCCCCTTAAGCGTCAATGAACGCTGCAATCCACACTCGACGACATCCGCGCGCAACAGAATGGACATGTGCATCAAAAGACGAAAGATCTTAGCCTATTATTTATACAAATACATATGAAAGTAAATAACAGAAGATACTGAATTCATCCCTCCGTTATTCATTTGCAACATAGTAGTGAAATCGCACGCTCGTGTGCACTATATTATCAGAAATTGTCCATATAAATATATAAACTTACCGAATCGCACAATGTCACCGGTGCGAAATCGCAACGACGCCGCATCGCCCGTCTGTACCGGGCCTAATAGGACCCATAAACGCTCTCCTTTGCCAGATTCTCATGCATTTGGACGAGCCGGGGGAAGTTCTCAGGATCGCTATGTTCTTCATCGGTCAGAAATTTCACTTGTTTGTCCTCAGCTTGCCTGGACAAGCGCTCGTCGATTACAGTTTGGGATTAGGCAATGATATGTACGTTCTTTATACAAATGCGTATGCAGGAGAAGGAAGGGCCTTTAATGCTTTACATTTACGTGTTTCGTGACAGATACGCCTCTAAATGGTATCGGACACCGGTGAAGATACAAAAGATGCTTCACATAATGAAGATGAAGTCCAGCAAACCGTGCGTGCTAACCGCGGGGGGATTGTACCACATGAACATAGAGAATTTCGGAATGGTGTGTAATGAAAATAATAATCAAACGACTACGGCGTGCACAGAAATTTTAATAACGAACAGGCTTTAATTTTAAGATCGTTAAATCCTGCGTGTCGTATTTTATGATGCTGACGTCACTAAGGGAATGATTTTTCATCGTCACTGGAAACTGTCTATAGTCTATGCTATGCTGAGAATACGAATGAGTAGAGCACTGTACAGATAGTAATAAATGGTACCCGAAATGAGTGGAAACGGCTAATGACGAGCACACGAGTGAAATCTTAAGTCCATGTTAATTTTTGCATGTTTACTTAAAATTTTCGACGGCATGTTTACTCTCCATGCGACAATGTCCGGTTAAATATCATAGGCCCCGATTGATTTCCCAAAAGAATACTACAACTATCACGCACAATAATACTTGTAATTACAACACAAAGAAAGACAGTTACCGTGTTTGATTATTCTCCATTTTCTCTTCCTCTTCACTTTTTATGGTCTCTTCACTCTACTGGGAACTACTTTTCTTGGCTCCACCCGGCAACTAAACTCGAAAGCGTTGGAAGATTTCTCAGGCTATACGTTTAAGGTCCATTTATACATATCCGATCCGGGTCCGTTCCGTTCCGGCGTGCCAGTGGTAAGAAGAGACCCTCTACGCCCCTTTTTCTGACCACTGGCACGCCGGAACGAAACGGACCCGGAACGGATATGTATAAACGTCCACGCACACATATCCGTTCTGTTTCAGTTCCGTCTCCGTACGGTGTCCGTCCGTGTCCGTGCGGTGTCCCTAATTTGACTGATAGGAGGCCTGCTCTGGCCCGGTCAGTCCCAATTCCGCCGTTTCTGCAAGCCTGCTGTACAGTTCTGTCAGTCAGTAGGTGACAAAAATATTCGTACACCCTTCAAAACAGAATAACATCTTTAAAATTGGTCCAAACGACGTGATTTTTTTTTAGAAGCTGGAAGGATTAGTTTACTAAGTAAGTAGTTTACCAACAGTTAGGTCATTGATAAAAATGAGTGGGGGAGCACGTCTTTGGTTTAGAGCTGTGAAATCGTCCACATGCTGTGTGGATCTTATTTTGTGTACTAAAAAGTATCAGTATCGTGATACTGATTTCGTGTATCCCGCAAACGTTGGCCGCATGATACCTTTCGTATGAAGTCGGCAAACGAAACGTTGTAACGGCTGAACCCTTTCACATGGCACGTGGCGAGGTGGCAGATATTCTAAATCATTTAGATTTTAGAAGTTCATGAAATAACTAATACATGAAAAGTTCCCTTTTTATGTCTAATGCTGTTTATGGGATGAATCCAATGTTTCCTCTTCGCTCGTTTATTACTACATCTTTCGTGTATAATCCAAATAGATAACGCTTCAATCTCATTCATTTATTCAGAGAAATATTTTGTCCAAAAATGTATGGGGTACGAGAAGATATTTTTTATTGAACAACAAATGATCGACACGTAGCGCGATACGTGTTTCGCCCCGCGCCCTGTGAAAGGATCCGCTCGTTTCCACGTTTCATCTGTCGACTTCAAACAAAAAGTATGCGGGGTACACAAAATCAGTATCGCGATACGAGAATCGTCGTGTGAACGGTTCCTATGGAAGCTATAATGATCAATTGAAAATCGGTACGCATCATACACGTATCGCGATGCATGTATCGCCGTGTGAAAAACGCTCTAAAGTTTGCACGCCCTGTTGAAACGCACATCCAGCTCCATTTCCCTAACACCCAGCATGCATGCATCCGATCATACCCTCTATCTTACCACACAAAATTCAAATACAAAACTCTTTTCATTACAATCATTAATAATGATCAGAATTATATCATGTTTGGTATAATTTTCATTGCAAAAACTCCAGCAATCCATTGGTGGTATTTGTATGGAGATCTAATATTAATTATAGAAATTCCCATTTTCATTACTGAGTGGCCTATTGCTGTCCTTGTCTTTATGACTCTAGGGTCTAGGACCCCTGAAGCGCGTGGTGCGAGAGCTTCGATCCGAGAACCTTTCACGGTCATAAAAAAAGGTCGACCTTTCCGTGATTTCAGGACTGCGTCAGTCCAAATGCCCAAATATCGTTGGCAACCAAATTCTAGTTTCCCCGAACGGATAGAGGTTCTACACTGACATCTGCTGACAGTCCTGACACGGACAAGTGTGCGCTGCTCCATTGTAAAGCACGCCTACGTTATTTTTTAACACTGATTCCCACGGTCCGGAACTGACGGGTACGGAGAGACCGTCGAATGTCACGGAACTGATAAGTGTGCGCTGCTCCATTCCAAAACAAGCAACCGATACCTTTTACGACCACGCAACTGACACGGAACTGAAACGGAACGGATATGTGTGCGTGGACCTTAACTGGACCTTAAACGTATCAGCTGCAATTTCGACAAGTAATGAAAAGGAACTTTGACTATGTAATGAAAAGGAAAACACTACTGCGGGGCGAGACAGGATATCGATCTATCACCTGTGACAACCCGTTATTTCTACAACCGTGTAAGTATTGCGTTTTCAAGCACCCGATAATCATAGTACGTCATTCAAAATTAAAGCACCCTCGTGTGGTTGAGGGAAGACTTTCTTTCCTCTCAGCCGTATAAAAATAACTCTCCAATTGCGACAGGACAGTTTTGCTAAAACCATTCACGTTGGTCTCAGTGTAGAGGTTGCTAGCAAAAGATCCCAAAATATGAATAGTAAGACGAAAGCATGCCACGTGTAACACAATCATATTTGTTTCGCGGATAGAATTTCATTATGAACATACTGTAACTGGGAAGAAAGTACAGTTTAATTTATTTTTTAAATTGATGTGCTGATATACCAATGATGAAACGAACCTAAATATCACGTTACTTCTTAGTCGTTATTTATTCAAATTCTCGCGTACCTTCATTTATTACAGTGATGCTGCAATAATTTATTCTAATGTTCAAATGTAATTGAAAGCCTAATCGAATACAGGGCATTCGGTGCTTCAGAGAAGCGGAAGGCGAGGATGCGGCGCGTTCGAAGTCTCGCATTACAAACCACTGAAGAAGTACCTGGTACTTCTTGGACAATATCCTTCTCAAACGGACTTGAAGAACAAATCCATCGTAATTGTGATGGTGGGCAGTATTGTAACGTTCATGATACCGACGGTAAGTGAAACATTTCAATTTCGCTGCTGTATGTTGCCGATGGAATATAAAACAAAAACAAAACGGACAAGTGAATAATAATCATAAAATATTGTCGCACGATCGTTGTCTGTGATTCGGTAGATATTGCAATTCTATGTATCAATACGCGAAAAGAATTTGGATGAAACCATCGGGACTCTACCACAAGCTGTTGGGAGCACTGTTTGTGGCATCAAATTACTAAGCCTTCATATTAACCGAGAAAATGTACGTACAACTTACTGTACTTACAGACAAACGTTAAACACGCGGTACCATAGAAGTTTAAAATATTTTAGTTTAGAAAAGTCTATCTCACCCTGGAAAGTGATTGGGAAAACCAAGCGGCGTGCAAGGAAATGGATATATTAGAGGAAATTACCGGGAAAGGAGGCAAAATCGCGTATCAGTACAGAAGTAGGTACTTTATTCCGATAGTCTTCACACTAAATGTTTGTGAGAAATATTTAGAGATCAGTTACAACGTGTTACTTTACAGGAGTTCTGTTATCATTTTTCATGTTATTCGTGACACTCCCACTGGTCAATCCAATGCTGGATATCATTATACCGCTGAACGAAACACGATCACGGGAACAGATATTTAGCCTTCATTACTTTGTGAACAACGATGAGTATTTTTACGCGATATACGTGCATTCAGTCTGGTGTGCTCTTATCACTATATTAACCATAGTGACCGTGGATTCCTTAAACATGATCATCACTCATCATGCATCTGCGTTGTTCGCCATATGCGGGTAAATATGTATAACATTGAAATTGAAAATACCATATTGTGCCAATGTATCATGCATTTTACGCATATAAATAAACAGAGTAGACCGAGGCGCTTGAAACTTTCCCAAGTGTTCTTTCAACGTATTTAACATTTAGTAATCGACGTTTCATTCCGCGCGCTTCGTTAACTTCATTGTAATTGTTCCTTCAAAATGAATTCGGTCGACCATCATATTCATTACTTTCCCAAAACATACAGAAAACATTTGTTCATTAGAGTAATTGTAATAAACGCAGATCTATGATTAACAAAGCAACAGAATATAACGATGTAGCTACAATGGAATACACCTCAATGGATGACGGACTCCAAAAAATTAAGGAATGCGTGGTCGCCCACAATAAAGCCATCCAGTTTGTACTGATTAAATATACTGATACGATGAAAGGCTGTGACGGATGCCACAGAATTCAATTAACCCGCTCGTGTCTTTCTGTTTCGAGATTCTTCGATTTCCTGGATGCAACGAATCGATTAAACTTCCTGCTTCAAGTCGGATTAAACATGATCGGCATTAGCGTCACAGCGTTTCAAGTAAGAGACGATTCCGGGGTTAATGCCAACGCGTGGAACCGTTGAACACACCGGCATTCTCTTTCACAGGCGGTTATGCACCTGGATGACATGAAACTAGCCGTCAGATACGTTCTTTTCTTCGGCGGACAGAAATTTCATTTGTACTTCCTCAGTTTGCCCGGGCAAATACTCTCGGAATACAGCGCAGAAGTACTCGACCATATGTACGTTTTCAATTACCTAACAGAAGAGAGAGGCGTAGAATTTACTAACTACGGCAATAATGATAATCGAACCAAGTGTAATTCGTTGGGGATCTTGTAATAGCTACAACTCCAAATGGTACCGCACGTCAGCGAAAATGCAAAGAATGATGAACATAATGCAACTGAGGGCTAGCAAACCCTGCCAGCTGACTGCAGGAGGACTGTATGAGATGAACATACAGAATTTTGGGGCGGTATAAAATAATATAGAAATAATACGGCTGTCTAGCAAGGGACGTTCGGCAACCCGAAAATTCAGAAAATTATGAAACTCGGTGTGCAAGTAGAGTCTGTAGTAGCACAAAATATTGAATGCACATATACATCCGATATTAAAAAGAGGTTCAATCTCTTTTTGATATTTAAATATACATACAATATTTATTCTAGATTAAGAAGCAAATATTTTTTTCAAATATACTGGGAATATTCATTTTATATTATAAAAAAATATTAATGTTACATTGCCTGAATATTTATTTCACATTTCCTGAATATTTATTTCACATTTTCTGAATATCTACTTTACAGTTTTTAAATATCAATTTTACATTTCCTGAATATTTACGTTACATTTTTTAAATATTAATGTTATATTGCCTGAATATTTATTTCATATCTTCTGAATATTTACTTGACATTTTTTAAATATATATTTTACATTTCCTGAATATTTATTTTGGAATTCTGAATATTAATTTCACATTTTCAGAATATTTGCTTTACATTTTCTAAATATTTCTTTTATATTCCCCGAATATTTAGTTCATGTTTTTTTAACATTTATTTCACATTTTCAGGATGTGTATATAATATTTGGAATCAACAGGTTTTTCATATTAAAATATTGTGGCTAAAAAAATATTTTTTTTACATTTCGAAAAAACATTTAACCAATATTTTGTGCTACTAGGGGTAGTTCATCCGTAATACAACCCTATTTTTTGTTGGTGCCATAATGAAATTTTTAGGGGTGAAATCACCCCTTGAAAAAAATCAGAATTTTATTTTCCGTGGAATATCTCGAGAACGGTGAGAGATATCGCAAAGAAGTTTAAACTAAAGTTGCATCCTTATTTTATATCTACAAAACCGCGTGCAAATAATTTTCAAAAAATCCATATTTTTCAAGTTACCCCCACCACCAACCCTTAAAATTAAGTTTTGTATTTTTTAAATATACCCTGAAATACCTCTGGATAATCTCTTTTCATACATATAAATAGTTTATGTGTTATATTTTTTTTGCAAACAAATAAAACCTTTATTACCGAATTTGAAGTCCATTTTGGCAGTTTCCGTTAATAACATGGTTTCTTAAAGCCATATTTAGATTATTATTTATGTACAGTTCAGCCAGCTTTCAATTATTTAAGCAAGGCAGAACGTTCCTAAAATTGCATCAAAGGTAAAACTCATTAAAATTAAACAGTGACGTGCATGAATCAGTATGATAACAGCACATTCGTACATGCATTACTTGAAGTGTTATCTTATTAGGCTATTTTGGAAACCACGTGAAAAATAAATAGTGCGTGGAGATTTACAATGACTTTGCAAAATATATATGTTATTGAAATGACGTAGAATCGCATTGATGCCGATAATCTTGTCGAACCTTCCGATTTGCATAATGCATATGTACATATATGAATTTTAAATGATTGTAAATCAATTTTACTTTTACATCCCACTAATAACATATATATAATATTACTTAATAATATTATTATTAAGGGTAAAATAAGGATGCAACTTTTGTTTAAACTTCTTTTCGATATCTCCCACCATTCTCGAGATATTCCACGGAAAAGAAAATTCTGAATTTTTTTCAAGGGGTGATTTCACCCCTAAAAATTGCATTATGGCACCAACAAAAAATAGGGTTATGTTACGGATGAACTACTCTACTTGCACACCGAATTTCATAATTTTCTGCATTTTTGGGTTGCCGAACGTCCCTTGAAAGTACAAGCATGTGCGTCGCATCGGGACGTAAGTGGCAACTAATGATAAATATACTTTTATTTTAAGGCTTTTAAAACATGCATGTCGTATTTTACGATGTTACTCTCAATGAAGGAGTGATTCTTCGTTATTACCCTGTACACAATGATTTCGGCGAAGGAATGTGTACTATGCCTACTAACAGCAAGTGCTTGAAATGGTATATTCAATTCAGAAAATGTTAATATTATAATAGACATTTATATACATCTTTGTTATGTACAGGAGTAAAGTTATCGTACTATATGACTCTTCAACAATTATTTAATAGCGTGTCGCATACGTATTTTAAGAATCTCATGAATACACAGTTTTGTGCGATTTGAATAGAATTGATTGACTTTCTAATGCTGCTGCAAAAAGAAGCACATTAGGATACATAGGTATTCAATCGTTCAATTTGTTCTAAGGCTGTGAAAAAAAAATTGGAAATTGAATATCTTAGGAATGGTTGTCTGAAAGATGGGATACGAAATTCAGAACCGGCTTTCAGTAATGTTGATGGAAATCAATCAATATGATATTTTTGCCGCGGCGGCAAAACATACATTTTTATGAAGCAGTTAACACGGGACGCGAAATTTTGCGACTAGGTACTAGGCGGAATGTTTGCATTCGTTTTGACGGGCGTACGTCTGTACGTATTCACAGCGATTGAACGTAGGGGTGAACCGCTCATCTGCACCGGGCTTGAGGAAAAATTTAGCGAGTACACGATTACAGGGGGCAATATGCTGTATTGACATCAGGAACGACGGCATGCAATCATCTCCGCTCTGACACTTTCTACCTTGTCATTATACCGCCCATTGTGGTTTCTGTTTTATCGGGCACAATAAACGAAAAACCTCCCTATGTCCGACATTTCGCTCTTAATAATTGGTAATTTTCCTAGGCAGGGGAATACGGGTAATTCAATACGTACCGCGTCAACCATTCTTCAATATTTCTTCAATGTGTAAAATATTTTGATATGTATAATATATCATTTATCAATTTAAAATTTTCTTTGTATATAACTGATAAATTGTTTTATTAATCGCTGCTCCAAGTTGACGTTTTTCATCGTTCAATTGAATGCTCGACATAAATAATTCCCCATTGCAATTAGATCGTTGTAAAGCGTCGATCAAGATCCGCGTGATTGGATACCGTTCCCCGATTGCCGTAGCTTTATCTACGAACATCCCTTTTAACTGTAATAATTGGCGAATAAACATTTCGCTTACAAGATGCTCGTGTATTTGAAAATTAATTAATATAATTTGCTACATTGTATACATTTAATACACTCTTTTTGCTTCGACGCTGCTCTATTAAGTGGGTATTACACCCAAAAATTCGATTTTTTTTTATTTTTTAATAGCTTGGGTTTACAAAAATATGTACCTAAAAGATTAAGGTGAAATTTGTAGTACTTCCAGAGTTATAGGGGCTTATGTCCGCAATGTGGCACGTAATCCTTCCCTCGTCCCTTGTATCTAAAGAGCTATGACTACCAGCAGAGAAGAGAGAGCTGTCCAACATGAGTTCTTTGAAGCTGAGGAAGGTTTCCTCTACGGTCCCGGTATAGCAGATTAAGGGTAAGTTGCAGAAATCAGTCGTTATTTACCGTAACTTCAGTCATATAGGTCGTAACTACATGAGAAAGTGTAAATGCGTTTTTCTCGAAACAAATGTTTTAGATCGGGCGCACATATTTCTCAAGTACTACTGGACCCATTGAGCTAAAATTCGACACACATTCGCAGTGAATGTGTACCTATTC
The DNA here is from genome assembly GCA_947577245.1 of Andrena bucephala. Taxonomy (NCBI): domain Eukaryota; kingdom Metazoa; phylum Arthropoda; class Insecta; order Hymenoptera; family Andrenidae; genus Andrena; species Andrena bucephala. Next base: position 93,467,826 of record OX387715.1, on the reverse strand, counting down.
ATAGACCGTTGCAAAATTATATCAATAGTTTCAATAACCTCCCCCCCCCCCCCCCCCCCCAAACATATACGTACTCCTTGTTTTAGTTCAAGAAAAGTCGAAAAAAATCAAACATCAATTTTTAAACTGCTACGATTTCGGTAACAATGTTCGGACTTGGTTAGAACTGCTGGGGGGCGACAACTACACTCATATAGACTAAAAAAATCTTTGGTTCTTTCGTTTTAGATGACTATTTAGGCCCGGTACAAAATAGCGATGCGGCGTCGTTGCGATTAAGGAGGTAGCTCACCCTCAATAGCCCTAAAACAGGCCTTTCTTCAAACGCAAATTGTAAAGTGACAAATAACAATAGAGACAACGTTTTTTTCTGGTTTTAATCGTTATTTTATGAGCTTTAACACAAAAAAAGAAAAGTCTAAATGTCTCTATGTACATCAAAGTTGAGTAAAAACGTACAGGCGTGTACGCGGTGCACCATTTGATGGTGTACATAAAATCTTGAAAACCGCTCCATCGATTTGGATGAAAATTTAATGAGAGATGTCGCAAAATTTTCTGTAAGATGTGTCGCAACGACGCCGCATCGCTCGTCTGTACCGGGCCTAATAGGACCCATAAACGCTCTCCTTTTCCAAATTCTCATGCATTTGGACGAGCCGGGGGAAGTTCTCAGGATCGCTGTGTTCTTCATCGCTCAGAAATTTCACTTGTTTGTCCTCAGCTTGCCTGGACAAGCGCTCGTCGATTACAGTTTGGGATTAGGCAATGATATGTACGTTCTTTATACAAATGCGATGCAGGAGAAGGAAGGACCTTCAATGCTTTACGTTTACGTGTTTCGTGACAGATACGCCTCTAAATGGTATCGGACACCGGTGAAGATACAAAAGATGCTTCACATAATGAAGATGAAGTCCAGCAAACCGTGCGTGCTAACCGCGGGGGGATTGTACCACATGAACATAGAGAATTTCGGAATGGTGTGTAATGAAAATAATAACCAAACGATTACCGCGTACACAGAAATCAAGAGACACGGTAGTGTCTCGCGCCAAGTATATATATATGCGCAGCGCGAGACACAGAGTGGCTCTATTACGCCACGACTCGATATTAAGAACCCTGAGATTTCCGAATCTCAATAACGGCTGATCCGATTAGATTTTGAATGGTCTTAATGGATAGCCTGGGTTTGATTTACATAAGAAAAGTGTCTTCGTTTTGTTCCTACGGACCTTATGAGCTGAGATATTTCGATGTAAAGTGGCAATTTGCCGATTTTCATGTTCGTAAATTTCTTCATCGTCATCGTCCTACACTTCTCGGCAAGAGGGGTGTATGAAAGGGTGAGGAAATGTCTCTCAGGCACGTCGCTCATTGGATGTGGGTTTCGGCCAATCGCGTAACAAGTTGTTGTAACCTGACAGTTAGACAGAGATATTATAAATAACCTACCAAGTGCTAAGTGTCAACAAATGTTTTGAAGATATTAATGCATCGATATGAAAATGGAATGCGCAATTTAAATACATATAGGGTAAAGGACCCAATTACTGCCACCTACCCAATTACTGTCACCCTAAGCTGTTTTACGTAAAATAACGAATAAATCTTATAAAATTATGCATAAAAAAAATTTAGCATACAATTCAAACTGTTATTTTTATGATACAAAAAACAGTACTTAATTTTTTCTTCGTTAATTTGAATAAAACGATACAAAATTTTAAGCGAATATTAGGAGAATGGAAACGATGACTTCCTTACTAGCGAAAGAGAAAACAGGTCGTTAAAGAAAATGCTGTAATTGTAATATTTAAGCTATTAACATAACAAAATATAATGTTTTAAATAATATAAGCATCATAGAAAGTAATAAAGATCCGAATTCACCGATTCATTTAGTCTTTTTATTTATTAATTGGGTGACAGTGATTGGTACAAGCGTTTCCAGCATTTTGGTATTACTGTGATAGCAGTAGTTGCTCATGTACATGACACGACGTAACCTTAAAATGACATAAACAGTATTAGGTTAACTGGCAGTAATTGGGGCACGGTGTAATAGGCAGGTGTACCGACTCTATACCTTTAACCCCAACGATTTTGTGTGCCGATTTCTGCTTAGTTCCCCTGGCCGTCGCGAGAGGCGTCGTGACTTAAAAGGCATATACATATGTATTAATGAGACTGAAGTAGTAGAGATTTTAGTGGTATTACTGGGCTTGCCAGAAACAACAGGCCATGCTGTAAATGCCTTTACGAGATCGACGAAATCTGCTGGCCGGCAGAAGAACTAGGACGAAAAAGTCACACATTCTGACACAGTCGTAACACCTGTCTATTACACCGTGAATTGGGGTGTCAGTAAATCAGTCAAATACATTTGAAGGGTGTCAGTAATGGATCCCCATATAAATTTTAGAAATTGATGAATTTATACATAAAAATCGAAGTTTTAAGATCCACCAAAATTTTTTCATCAAGTAAACATATTAAACAATAATAAATAACAAGAACAACATATACTTTTAATCTATAAGTACATAATTATAAAATAATGTCAGCGTCAACGCTTAATGTGTCAGTAATTGGGTCATTTACCCTACAGTACGGCAAAGTTTAGGAGAACATTTTTCAATAAACGTAAAACGAGATGTATTCGAATTTCTTATAACCCTGTGCACAGAATATGACTGTATAGGACAATTGGTAGAGCATCAAGTAACTTCTACAACTCGATGTAAATCTTGTGATTATACAAAAAGCATTACTTCTGATAATTTAGTTGTTTCAATACCTATTAACAGTTTGAAAAAATGAAGCTATAATCTTAACGATTTATTAAACGTTACATTTTCACATTGGTATGAATCAGATAACGGATCATGTGAACAGTGTACAGGAAAAGATATTATGTTTAAGAATGAATTAATATAACCACTATATTTCATAGTGGTTCATGTATTGAGGATGGCCATTACACCAGTATATGTAAAGAAGAAGGAATGACTAGTAGTTGGATTGAAGCTGATGACGTGCAAATTAAAAAAAGGAAATGGCCCAAAGGCGCTAAAGATCTTTATATTTTGTTCTTACAAAAAAATGATAATAAATAAATAAGCCAACAAAAATTACCACGCTATGGAATAGCTGAAAGAAGAATGCTGCCATTTGGGCTCCATATCAATCATCAATCAAAACGACACAGTACAATATTGTCGTAAATTAATATCAGAAAACACTACAAAATGTGTGAAATCCCCACAAAATTACCTTTTCACAAAAAGGTACAAAAAGAGCGCCAAGTATATAATCTCATCATAAAGAATCCCATTTAAAAACATTTCTTAAAGTGCTATATTTAACTTCATGAAAGTAATGATATACAACAATTGCGCCAATTATCATAATGGCAAAGAAAAAATGTATTAAATAATATTAAGCAGATATATTTTTATACAAATAAATACTTTAATACGAATAAATATTTTATTCAAAATACTTGGCGCTGCGATCTTAGTATTAATTAATTAAAATTTACAATAACTCCCTTACAATCAAAAATACATAAACATATACATATACATATTAAAAATGCAGTCAGATTTATTCTACATATATGTAATTCTATTATCATACGTAGCATATGCACACGCACACATTCACGAACGCACGCACAAGAAGGAAAGAAAGAAAAAAAGATTAATGCAATTTATACATATTTATTCAGTTTAGCAATACCAATTCGGGGCGTAGCGCCAAGTATTTTGAATAAAATATTTATTCGTATTAAAGTATTTATTTGTATAAAAATATATCTGCTTAATATTATTTAATACATTTTTTCTTTGCCATTATGATAATTGGCGCAATTGTTGTATATCATTACTTTCGTGAAGTTAAATATAGCACTTTAAGAAATGTTTTTAAATGGGTTTTAATAACGAACAGGCTTTAATTTTAAGATCGTTAAATCCTGCCTGTCGTATATGATGATGCTGACGTCACTAAGGGAATGATTTTTCATCGTCACTGGAAACTGTCTATAGTCTATGCTATGCTGAGAATACGAATGAGTAGAGCACTGTTCAGATAGTAATAAATGGTACCTGAAATGAGTGGAAACGGCTAATGACGAGCACACGAGTGAAATCTTAATTCCATGTTAATTTTTGCATGTTTACTTAAAATTTTCGAAGGCATGTTTACTCTCCATGCGACAATGTCCGGTTAAATATCATAGGCTCCGATTGATTTCCCAAAAGAATACTACAACTATCACACACAACAATACTTTTAATTACAACACAAAGAAAGACAGTCACCGTGTTTGATTATTCTCCACTTTCTTTGTCTCTTCCTCCTCACTCTTTACGGTCTGTTCCCTCTACTGGGAACTGCTTTTCCTGGGGTCACCGGTTAACTGTGCTCGGAAGCGTTGGAAGATCTTGAGGAGTAAATTATAGGACGCATTAAAATCACTAGTACGAGACGGGTCAGGATATCGATTTATCATCTGTGACAACCTGTTATTTCTACACCATGTAAGTATTGCGTTTCCAAGCACCCAATAATCATAGTACGTCCTAAAAAATTAAAGCACCCTCGCGTGTTTGACGGAAGCCCTTCTTATCACTCGGCCGTATAAGACTATTTCTGTAGCTACAACAGGACAGTTTTGCTGAAAGCTTTCTCGTTGGTCTCGGCGTAGGGTAGTCGGCAAAAGATCCCGAAATATGAATAGTAAGATGAAAGCATCCCACGTGTACTACAATCATATCAGTTTCGCGGCTAAAATTCTCATCGTAAACTTACTGTAATTGGGAAGAGAGTGCGGTTTTATTTATTTTTTAAATTGATGTGCTGTTACGAAACACTGCAACGACGCAACATAATTGTCAGGATTTTTTCTCAGTCGCTATTTCACAAGATTCTCGCGTATCTTCATTTATTATAGTAACGATGCAATAATTTATCCCAATGTTCGAATGTAATCGAAAGCCTAATCGAATTCAGGGCATTCAGTCGTTCATAGCGGAGGACGTCGAGGAAGCGGCACTTTCGAGGTTTCTCATTACAAACCAATCAAGAAGTACCTATTATTTCTGGGGCAATATCCAGCTCAATCGGACTTGCAGAACAAATGTATTGCAACTGTGTTGGCGTGCAGTTCTATAAGTCTCATACTACCGACGGTAAGTGGACCATTTTCAAATTCGGTACTATGCTGCCGATGGAATATCGAAAAGTAAAATTAACCAGCTCTAAATGTGAAAGTGAATAATAATCAGATAATTTTGTCGCACGACCGCGGTCTGTTATTGGATAGTTATTGCAATTCTATGTATCAATATGCGACAAGAATTTGGACGGAGCCATCGAGACTCTACCACATTTTGTTACGACCACTACCGGTCTCATCAAATTATTAAGCCTGCATTTTAACCGAGAAAACGTACGTACAATTTACTTGCTGCACTAACAGACGATCGTTAAACGCGCGGGACCACAAAAGTTTCAAAAATTGTAGTTTAGAAAAGTATTTCTCAGCGTGGAAAGTGATTGGGCAAATCCAGTGTTCATCGAGGATATGGATACATTAAACGAGATTACTGGGAGAGGGGGCAGAATCGCGTACCAGTACAGATGTAGGTATTTTATTCTGGTGGTGTTCGCACTAAATATTTGTGAGAAATATTTCGAGATCAGTTACTACGTGTTACTTTACAGGTGCACTGTTATCATTTTTAGTACCATTCGTGTCACTCCCACTGGTCAATCCAATGCTGGATATCATTATACCGCTGAACGCAACACGAGTACGGGAAGAGATATTTAGCCTTTACTACTTTGTGAAGAACGAAGAGCATTTTTACCCTATATACGCGCATTCAGTCTGGTGTTCCACTGTCACTATATTAATCGTAGTGACCGTGGATTCCTTAAACATGATCATCACTCATCATGCATCTGCGCTGTTCGCCATATGCGGGTAAATATAATATTGCAATTTAAAATACCACACTATGACAATGTATGTATCATGCATATTATACATATAAATGAGCAGAGAAGACCGAGAAGAAAACTTATCCACATGTTTCCTCAACGCATTTAAAATTTACTATATAACCGACGTTTCATTTCTCGCGTATAGTTAATTTCATTGCAATTGTTCCTTCAAAATGAAATCGATCGACCATCAAATTCATTACTTTCGCAAAAAATACGGAAAGCGTATGTTCATTCGAGTAATTGTGATAAACGCAGATCTATGATTGACAAAGCAACAAAACGTTCCGATGTAGCTACAGTGGGACGCGTCTCGATGGACGACGGACTCGAAAAAATTAGGGAATGCGTGGTCGCCCACAATAAAGCCATCCAGTTTGTACTGATTGAATAATCCGAAGTGACGAAAGGCAGTGATGGATGCCACAGAATTCAATTAATTTGCTCCTTTCCTTCTGTTTCGAGATTCTTTGAGTTTCTGGATGCATCGAACCGATTGAACTTCCTGCTTCAAGTCGGATTAAACATCATCGCCATTAGCGTCACAGCTTTTCAAGTAAGAGACGATTCACCGGAGGTAATGCCGACGCGGCGAACCGACGAACGCACTGACATTCTCTTTCACAGACGATTATGCACTTGGATGATATGAAACTAGCCGTCAGATACGCTATTTTCTTGAGCGGACAGAAATTTCATTTGTACTTCCTCAGTTTGCCCGGGCAAGTACTCTCGGATTTTAGCGCAGAAGTACTCGCCCATATGTACGTTTTCAATTATTTGTACTGCGGCAATAATCATAATCGAAGCAAGTGTAATTCGTGGAGAATCTTGTAATAGCTACAACTCCAATTGGTACCGCACGTCAGGGAAAATGCAAAGAATAATGAACATAATGCAACTAAGGGCTAGCAAACCCTGCCAGCTGACTGCAGGAGGACTGTATAATATGAACATACAGAATTTTGGGGCGGTATAAAATAATGATACGATTGTTTACATTGCGCCGTGACGTGAGTGGCAACTAATGATAAATATACTTTAATTTTAAGGCTTTTAAAACATGCATGTCGTATTTTACGATGTTACTCTCAATGAAGGAGTGATTCTTCGTTATTACTCTATGTACAATGATTTCGGCGAAGGAATGTATACTATGCCTACTAACAGCAGGTGCTTGAAATGGTATAAAAAATTGGAAATTGAATATCCTACGAATGGTTTTCTGAAAGATGGGAAACGAAATTCAGAACCGGCTTTCAGTAATGTTGATGGAAATCAATCAATATGATATTTTTGCCGCGGCGGCAAAACATACATTTTTAGGAAGCAGTTAACACGGGACGCGAAATTTTGCGACTAGGTACTAGGCGGAATGTTTGCATTCGTTTTGACGGGCGTACGTCTGTACGTATTCACAGCGAATGAACGTAGGGGTGAACCGCTCATCTGCACCGGGCTTGAGGAAAAATTTAGCGAGTACACGATTACAGGGAGCTATATGCTGTATTGACATCAGGAACGACGGCATGCAATCATCTCCGCTCTGACACTTTCTACCTTGTCATTATACCGCCCATTGTGGTTTCTGTTTTATCGGGCACAATAAACGAAAAACCTCCCTATGTCCGACATTTCGCTCTTAATAATTGGTAATTTTCCTAGGCAGGGGAATACGGGTAATTCAATACGTACTGCGTCAACCATTCTTCAATATTTCTTCAATGTGTAAAATATTTTTATTTGTATAATATATCATTTATCAATTTAAAATTTTCTTTGTATATAACTGATAAATTGTTTTATTAGTCGCTGCTCCAAGTTGCCGTTTTTCATTGCTCAATTGAATGCTCGATAATAATAATTCCCCATTGCAATCAGATCGTTGTAAAGCGTCGATCAAGATCCGCGTGGTTGGATACCGTTCCCCGATTGCCGTAGCTTTATCTACACACATCCCTTTTAACTGTAATATTTAGCGAATAAACATTTCGCTTACAAGATACTCGTGTATTTGAACATTAATATAATTTGCTACATTGTATACATTTAATACACTCTTTTTGCTTCGACGCTGCTCTATTAAGTGGGTATTACACCCACAAATTCGATTTTTTTTTTTTTTCTAATAGTTTGGATTTTCGAAAATATGTCCCTAAAAGATTAAGGTAAAATTCGTAGTACTTCCAGAGTTATAGGGGCTTAAGTTCCCCGCACACATATCCGTTCCGTGTCCGTACGGTGCCGTCACCGCGATCGTAAAAGATATCGGTTGCTTGTTTTGGAATGGAGCAGCGCACACTTGTCAGTTCCGTATCCGATCAGTGAAATTCGATTGCCTCTCCGTGCACGTCTGTTCCGTGCCATCAATATCAGTGTTAAAAAAAATCGATTGCGTGCTTTACAATGGAGCAGCGCACACTTGCCGTGTCAGGACGTCAGTGTGGAACCCGTATCCGTACGGTGAAACTAAGATTTGGGTACCAACGATATTTTGGCATTTGCACTGACGGTGTCCTGAAATCGTTTGAAAGGGACGACCTTTTTTTATGACCGTGAAAGGTTCTCGGGTCGAAGCTCTCGAACCACGCGCACGGGGGTCCTAGACCCTAGCTAGAGTCATAAAGACAAGGACAACAATAGGCCATTCAGTAATGAAAATAAGAATTTCTATAATTAATATTAGATTTCCATACGAGTACCACCAATGGATTGCTGGAATTTTTACAATGAAAATGATACCAAACGTGATATAATTCTGATGATTTTTAATGGTTGCAATGAAAAGACTTTTGTACTTGAATTTTGCGCGGTATAGGTATAGAGCAGGGGTGCACATCAAGTCTGCCTTAGGGCAGTCGGTGTGCCCTCGAGCTCAAGCGTGATATGCTCACTCCCCACTCTTCGGTATAAGGTCTCGTAGTGGAGAACTCTATAACTACAGAGGCCGTATGCCCATTTTGTTTTCTCCCAGGAAAATATGGTATTGTCTCGAGCTTCACATTGTTGCTCCAACACGATCACCGGAAAGTCCCAGTTTATGCTTTTATGACACCCCCCACAGCTAAATGATCGCTCGGCCGCGACTGACATACACAGCTCCGTCACTGTGTGCGTCAGCAATCTCAAGCGGTGCGTTAAAATTGACTCAGGCACAGAATACGGAGGGTTAATTGAGATTTGAAAAATGTTTAAATTTTTTTATGCAGTAATAATAATTTTGTTTAAAGTTATAATGATAGCAGTAAGAAGGGTTCAAAGAAGTTTGTTGCTGGCGAAGATGATTCTGGCTGTCGTAGTCATCGGAAACAAAAAGCGTAAAATTTGTCTTAATCTATATGAGTGTGGTTATCGTGTGAACTAGAATGAAGTAATTATTTGCAAAAATCCAATTTTACAATACAGAAAACTAGCAGATGCGTTTCCATTATAACTTTGCACAAAATTACTATTATTGCATACAAAAATTTGAACACATTTTTCAAATTTCAGTTAATAAAAGTACAGAGATTGGAATTATAATATTCAATACTTTTCTTTCAAAAATTCCCCATAATGTGCCTTATTTTCGAAGCGTCAAACTCTGGAAACCCCTGCGGCAGCCTGTGACGTTCCGCTCCCACTACTCCAGCCGCTCCCCACTCCGTTGGCGGACTCGCTTGTCTTGCACGAGCTCGAATGTGCGCTCGCGCCCGGAATTGGGGGTCCTGTGCATGCCTGCCCTAGATGCTCAATATATTGTAATATTCATATTGCACAATAATATTGAACGTCTGTGGATCATATTGGAAGATTGCACAGTACATATATTGCGTGAATCAAAACGGTTTTGATATTTTTTGTGCAATATTCAATATTGCACAATAATATTGACCGTCTGTGGATCATATTGGAAGATTGTACAATATATTGTGTGAATCGCGTGGGGGAAAAAGTGACGTGAGATAGACCTATTAATTAAGATCGTAGCGTAGCTGATTAAGTGGTTACCTTCTCCGACATAAATTTTATATTTTATTTCATTATACAGGGTGTCCGCGGGAACAGTAAACAGCTGGATATTTCCTAACGTATTGGAGATAAAGAAATTGTTTATATGCAATTGCATGGTTCGAGGGCGCAAATTTATAGCAAATTTATTAAATTTATTATTTTAAGAGATACGATGGTCAAGTCCGGTTTTTTAAATGAAACTATTTTTTTTAGAGATCACTTGGTAGTGCGTTTCAAGACAAATTCAAATAATTCAATAAGCTCGAATGTATACACCTTATTTCAACTGGTTTTGCAAATTTACTGATTATCACTGGTACAGGTTGATTCTCTCGGTGCGCCTGTCAAAGAGAGAAAACGATGCCAATTGATTCCTTATGTTTCGCCGATGATACTGACACCAAGAACGACGTAATTCGAAAAGTAATGAAGGAAATTCCGTGGAAAATTCATTTCCATAACCTCAAGCTAATTTCGTTAGTAATAGCCTGATTTACATGAAATTTTGTATGATTTTCATCGGAAAACATAAGGAATCCATCGGCATCACTTCCATATCGATAGGATAAAGCAGAGGTGTCGAACTAGCGGCTCGCGAGCCGCAGTGGCTCCTTCTCCTCTTCGCCTGCTTCGTAGAACCGTAGGAGAACGGCCCCCTCGACACCTACATCACAATAATATTGACCGTAAGCAACCCCTAGACGCCCAATATATTGTGCAATATTCAATATTACACAATATTATTGACCGTGTGGCACACAGCAAAAATATTGTGCAATATATCGCACAATAATATTGAGCGTCTACAGACCGCGGGGGTAGACACGTCACGTGATCTGGCCGATTCGGCAGGTCAGTATTACCACAGACGAGGTATAGAATAGACCTAGCAACCAATGTATTTTTCTGTCACCGGTTTGGGGGGTCCTAGGACCCCCTTACCATTTTAGTGTCGCATGCAACGTTACCGGTGAAGTCTCGAAACAGATTGTAACGCTACGCAAAGTAGGAATTAAAATTCAGCACGGGTAAAACTAGGTTATGTTATGAGAGTCGAAGCCCGCGATTTACGAATGTTTCTGTCAGAGTAACAATTTAAAAATCGTCTTATGAACATATTCCGTTCAACGGAAGAGAAAGGAGGATGAAAATAAAACGATATCACATTCGCCTTTCAACCTTGCTGTCCTATTTCGGTTTATTGAATGCAAAACCAATTTCATTCGTTTACAATAACGTAATTTGCAAAAAGAGTGCTTTAATGTTTTTTAAGAGCAGTTGTTGCTGAACCCCACCCATTCATCGTGTGTTTGCGCATACAGTAATGATGGTCTATACGATATAATACAGACATATAATAATAACAATAATAATAATAATAATATCCTTCTACTGTACTGTATTATTTAAAAGGAACATATCGAATCCGCACCCACCGATTTTGGTGCAATTTTTCAAGTCTGTAGAGTAGCCAAAAATATTCGATACATATTTTTTGAAAAAGGAATTCATTCTCCATAACTATTAGAAGCATTCATTTGTTTAAACTATATACTAACTGACGTTAACTGACTAATGTTAACTGACGTTCGGATGTTTCAGTAAGTTTATACAGTATGTCCGATTTGTTCGTATATTATTTATCACACGCTATTATTTTTCTAACTATTGAAAAAGCAAAAAAAGTTTCATATCAAAGTTTTATTTGATGGAGGAAACTGAATAGTAAAGGAGGGAAAATGAGTATGCTGTTTACAATGCAAGAAGTGAATATATTTAAGGTTTGGAATACATAAAGTGTTCGACACGACCGTCCTATGCGAGCGACTGCAGGAGAGCAGAGATGGGCAAAATATTATTTGAAATAAAAATTTGTGTACGAAATTTTTATTTCAAATAATTTTTTGCCCATCTCTGCAGGAGACTGCCTTCGTCGGCCGCCAATCATCTCGTTCTTTTATCGATGTCGACGGGTTCGATGTCGCGGTTTCGGCCACGTTCAACAACGCATTTTCAGATCTCAGAATCTATTGTTCTGGTTTTCTTTTTTATGATTTTATCTTTAATCCAGTGTATGCATAGATTGGACTTAAGGGCCAACTAATCGGACGTGTCTTTGATAGTAGCAGTGTTTTATTTTTTTTTCTAGAATTTTTGTGTCGGAATGTTTTAACCTTTTAGCTACTTAACGCCACGCTTATACCGGCTTCCGTTAATGCCATTTTTTTGGAACGATGCGCCATTGATGTGGCTTTTACACGCAGGAGGCGAAAAATCTCTCCGTACAGGGGTATAGCGCCGCGGTCAACCCTGTTGTAGCTAAAAATTTTTAAATTGAGACGAGTACGAGACCAGTCGACATTGTTTTCAAACTTCATTACAGTAATCTGGGGTGCGAGTGGTAAACCGATTATAAAAGCAGGGCTCGCAACTCGCTTACCTGGGCCGGAAAATTCCCAATAGCTGTTGGCCATGTGAATTACAAAATACACCTCACCCTTACCCCTTCCCAAAGAAATGTAACTCCTGCATACTTCAGATGTATGTAGTAATATGCAGCGTTTCAAGACCATAATACTCATTCATCTTTTTCCTTCAATGTCGGATCTGTATTCGTACTCAGAAAATTAAAATTCGATGGCCACGACATTCTGGCCTTTTCACTGTACGCTCTCTTGAAATCGGTTGAACGGTAACGCGTACCTTTTTTTACGACCCCGATGGGTTCTTAGGTATCAGCTTTCGAACGACGCGGCTTGGGGGTCATAAACGTTAGAGTAGTGGCATATGGACAAAGTCAGCAATAGGCCATTCAGTAATGAGTATGCCAATTTCTATCATAGAAGTATCGCTAATGGATTACTAGTGTTTTTCTGATGAAAATGACACCAAACTTGATATAATCCTGATTATTTTTAATGGCTGTAATGGAAAGTACTTGAAATAAAGTAATTGAGGGAAGTAATGAAGAGTACCTGAATTCTACGTGAACTGACACGGAACTGATATGTGTGCCCAGATCTTAACGTAAGCGATACCTACGCTCGTGTACTTACATCGTAGATGTTTTTTTATAATTTTTAAATCCATTCAGTAGTTAATAAGGACAGAGCCAATCAATTTGTAATGAAACGTAGGGATTTAGGGGCCTCGGGTCCCAAAAACTACGAATATAAATTTTACGAAAACGTTTTCATTCATTATTTTCAATGATTTTTACGTGTCGTAGAATGGGCACCGTCCATTTAGACACGCGCGAAATGCAGAGATTTGCGGGAATGTCAGTAATAGCGTCAATTTTTAATATTTTTCGGCGTATGACACGTGAAAATATTAGTTAAATGTTCCACAACACGTAAAATACTAACAGTCAATTTCATCTTGCAATTTATAGCTTGTATAAGCTCTCAAGAAGTGCCATATTTCAGTGCCATATAGGCTCCTGCTCCCCGAAATAGATTTTGAGAGAGAAATCCGGCGCGATTCGTTGACAAACCGAGCCAAAGCGAAAGCGCGCGCTCTATGTCAAACTCTCGCTCTAAACAAGTCACACGTATACAAGCACGCACACAACTTTCAGTATTTCAACACATTTCAGAGTAGTTCGTGAGTTGGACGCTGTTCATGAACAGAGGTCGCTAAATTCAGTGCTCAAATTTTGGGTCGGTAATACAGTTTGGGTGGTGACACGAAGTCCCATAAGGTGATAGGTCTATTCTATACCTCGTCTGTGGTATTACAACAGGTTTTTTCTGCACAGAAATGGTAATACCGATAGATCGACGATTGCCCGGTAAACGCGAGAGGGAGCTGTTTGCTATTTCCGTATTCTATTCTGAATAAGGAAAGAAAATCTCAGCTGTTGCGTTGTACCACAGACCAGGTATAGAATAGACCTTCCATTCCTTTGTCTTCCGTGTCACTCGATTTTGGGGCTCTAGAGCCAAAGAGTAAGTATAATAAGAGGCGTCACTCCGGTCGGAACCTTTGAAGTCCTTGCTTGACCTTGGCATTTAAACTGGTTGTCTATTTCGAGCGGGATATTCAAATCGACTAAATGTAATACGGTTTTTCCTTCACTTCTATGTATTACAATTTTATGTTATAAACTATCTGTATATTATCTTGAGTGGGCTGTTTATTGCCCTGCGCCGAGGAAATGGACGCGCCAGGGTGAAATTGGGGGGCAGCAGAAAAAGAGCGCTCGGAGGGCACTCTGAACGGAACGGTCGAAAAAGACAGTCAACCGTTTCGACTGTCGATGGCAAAAGCATACCTTGTATAATTCCATAATTCCTTGTTAATTACATAAGTTAGTGGAATTATCTTACTACACATTAAAATTTCCCCCCTACTTCACTCCACTCTTCCAACATGCAAATAAAATACTTGTCCAATGTTTCTGGTATATGTACACTATGTCTTTATGATGACAACAACATTCAGATTTCGAGGTTTTCTTATTGGTTCAATGTTCATACCTTTCCAAAATTTAGATGATTGACGGTGGTCGTGGTGGTTTTTAGTGGGTAAACTTGCGGACCCAACACCTGCAAGGAGTCTCACACTACCCGGCACACAACATCTCGGTGGGTGTGCGTAATGCATTTTCCCCACGTAAAAAAAAAAAAAAGTAGCTGTGTGGGCTGACTGTCGATGAATGCGGACCCTGACCGCCTCTCCCAATGAAGTGCGGTAAACATCCCGCAGTAAAGCACCGTTCACGAGCCTGGAAGAAGAGCAACATTGATAGAGGAGTCGCTGCCTTCCCCAGACATCAATGCTGGAGCAACATCACGTTATATTCTGCTACGATCAACAAAGTATATCCATTGTGGCTGTACTACGGTATGACCCAACCAACGGAATGAACTGAAATTTTGAGGGGCTGGGCGGGAGGGGGAGAGAACCTCTAATATAAAATTTTAGCTGCGGGCATTTGTTGGTTTCTGAGATATTATTAAAAAACTTTCGGCATAATACATTGAAATATACCTATACAGACGTTACTAATCCAACCATCTACTCGTCGCCGTCGATTCTTTCGCAGCCGACGATACAATGTATAGGGATACGGTAACAACAACACATTTTGGTTTGTTTGAATAAATAAATGTATGTTAATCAAAACGTGTCGATCATTTCCAACATCTGTCAGATTTACTTTTCACTTAGGTTTTGCGTACAAACTCAGATGTTATTGCTGTTGACTTATTCCGACACAACGCATTCCACATTCCAACACTCCCGGGTATTAGTATTGGTTTGGGCTAGATAGGGCCGGGGCGGGGGGGCGCCCGCCAGCGGGCGCGTAAAGGTGGAATCTGACGGCACGTGGATCGGCGAGCGGCTCGGCTTGCCTAGGATCGCCCAGGATCGCGATCCATGAGTGTTCGCACGTCGCGGCTCGGCTCGTGGAGACTCGGCTCGTGGAGACTCGGCTCGCCCAGGCTCGTCCAGGATCGCGAATCGGCGATCCATGACCGATCAGACGGCGCGTGGATTGGCTATTCACGCGCAAAAGATCGCCAATCCACGTGCTGTCTGATCGGTCATGGATCGCCGATTCGCGATCCTGGACGAGCCTGGGCGAGCCGAGCCTCCAGGAGCCAAGTCGCGCCGTGAGAACACTCATGGATCGCCGATTCGCGATCCTGGGCGATCCTAGGCGAGCCGAGCTGGCTAGGAGCCAATTATAACAATGGCTATTTATACAAAGAAAAAATGTATTAAATAATATTAAGCAGATATATTTTTATACAAATATATATTTTAATACGAATAAATATTTTATTCAAAATACTTGGCGCTGCGCCCCGAATTTATGTTGCTAAATTGAATAAATATGTATAAATTGCATTAATCTTTTTCTTTCTTTCTTGTGCGTGCGTTCGTGACTGTGTGTACGTGTGCGGGTGCATATGCTATGTATGATATTAGAATTAAATATATGTATTTTAGATTGTAAGGGAATTATTGTAAATTATTAATTAATACTAAGACAATTAACATTTTTTCGGTTTCGCAAAAAAATGTTTCAAACAAATGTTTAATGGCCCAATAAGCGCTACAAAAAACATGCGTTAACAAATTTTTGGAAATAGTTTAAAAAAAAAATACCTGAACGAAAAAAAACTTTTTTCAAAATTTTGTTAACGCAAGTTTGCAACGCTTATTGTACCATTAAACTTTTGTTTGAAACATTTTTTTCTGTCTGTTGTACTTTGAGAGTTATACGCGAAAAAGTGGAAGTGCCAATTTGACTTTGAGGTTACTTTATACCCCTTTAAAGGGCAATAGGGCCCAAATGAAACACCGTTGTTCCTGTTTTGAGTCACTCTAAAAACCCACCAAGTTGCGTTCCAATCGGTGAGTCCGGGTTCGAGGTGTTCCCTTGTTAGTGTTGGCGTATACGCGGAACAGCGATACGAGCTGTAAGCAGGGGACTAAGATCTGGACGCTGTCAGTGTCAAATTTCTGTTTATGGCATTACGCACCGCGCGGCCTCTTTGAAGCTTGACAACCACCGAAGATCAGCGTTGTCTCGGACAGTTCCTCTCCAGACGCAATAGACGTTACACGCGGTCCTTTATACGAGAACAGTCTTATTTCTTATATTCACCATTATTTCATATTACCTTCATTGTATCAATAAAGAACTATTATTGTATTTGCTCTATCTAGTTACTGCTCACTCTGCTAGGTTTCCCAACAGTTAGTACATATACATTCTCTTTGCCGCCAGTACTGTTCATAACAACACTGAACGAACTGTGGAAACACAAGAGGGAACGGATCATGTAAATCAATAAGGGCTATAGAATAGGTGATAGTAGGTTGTCAAAAATATAATGTCACTGCATAGTATCATCTGTGTGTGTCACGCATGACAACCTATATTTCCTTTTAAACTTGCGATTCCGGCGGCATCGTTTGCACATGAATGATTGAGATCCGTTCGTTTCATGATTTTTCTTCCTGCGTTTATGAAGAGACTCTCACATACCTGGCAGACCAGGTTCACAGCAGGTTCTATATTTTGCAGGATTTCAAATAAAGGAATTGAAACATGGCGAACAATGGTGAGCAACAGTACTTTTGACCCTCCTTTTTAGTTAATAGCATTCCTAGGACGTGTTCGTAGAGTGTGATCGAATATTTCAAAAATTCACTCCATACATTTAACACTTAGAGTGTGCTTATCACCTTCTAAGGGTATAGAAAATGGTACCGAGTCCAAGATCGAAGAGGTAAACATTTGCGATCAGCTGATGGGTCAACGACTACAGCTGTCGCAAGTATTTACCAAAAAAACTCTCGCGTTGCGATCACGTGCAGCTCGTATTTCGTGTCGATGGCTCGGGTGTGCGCGAGTGTGTGCGTGCCTGACGGTTCGGCACCGGTACACCACGATATATACGCCGCGTGACACCGCAGTGCGATAGTTCTAGACCGAGCGGAGAAGTGAAAGAACTAAGGAGCATAAACACGAGAGAGAGAGCGTGAGCGACGAGTAAGAGTGGCGTGCGACGAACGTATTGCAACAAAGAACAATACAGATCTATAACCTCGACCCCTACACGTGTGTTTTGATAGAAACGCTGCTCGGATGATTTCAATGCGTGGTGAAAAGTGTTATCGTCGGGCTGCAAGTGTCAATTGTTGATGGCTACAATTTTTCATCTGTCATAATAACTGTGTATATGTGTTTACATGTCAACCTGATCGTTCGTTCGTCGATCTGAATTCAGCTCAGAATGGTCAGTGTTTCAGAGAACCGAGGGTGGACAGATTGACTTATTGGACGTGCCCGGTTACAAGACGCTTGTAAAGTATATGGCATTCGTGGGCCAGTCTCCTTTACAAACGGACCGAGACCGTAAGATCAGATTTGCTGTGTTTATAATCAGTAGCATAAGTCTTTTACTACCATCGGTAAGTGGGATGTTTCGAGCATGTATAATTTATTCTTCTCGCGATACAATTGTTAAAGTATCAGGAGGAACAATACTAAAGTAGCAAACACGACGAGTCAGAGCAGCCAAACGGTATGATAGCAGAAACTTACCATTCAATAGTTGTTTCAGTTGTTTAAAACGCTACTCGACAACGATCTAGATGGAATGATGGATTGTGTGCCGATCTTAATGACGCTTATCGTTTCAAAAATAAAATTGGTCAACCACAACAACAACAGAGAAAAGGTATTTCTTCGATGGGTTATATATATACTGCGTTCCATATAAGAGCATACCGACGCCCCTACCGATTTGCGACCGATCTGCGCAGCTCCCACGGATCTGACACACGCGATTGGTCGTAGCACTTTCGCGATTGGTCGTAGCACTTTCCCCGCCGGTTTATTACCAATCAACAGTGTATACCTGCGCGAAACCAGAATGCTCTAATGTGGAACGCAGTGTAAAGGAATCCTACTATTTCAATGGAAAATCATGCGGATCTACTTTGCAGTATAAACAGTTCTTTAAAGTTGTGCACGGGGAATGGGCAGCATTGAGATTCAGCAATGATGTAAGTGTTCTGAATAAGGTTGCCAACCAAGGGTCTAATATAGCTCTAGTATACAGGAGTGAGTATCTTTCTCGTAATTCTTGATGAGTTTCTCTCCTTAAAATCGAAGTGAACTTTGCAGGTAGTTTGTTATCGTTTATGGTATTATTCCTATTGATTCCGTTGGCTCCTATTTTTCTGGATGTCGTTCTACCACGGAACGAGACCCGACCGCGGCATCACATATTTCAGCTTAATTACATCATCGTAGACACCGACGAATGTTTTTATCCCATATACCTCCATATGGCGTGGTGTGCGTTTACTGCAGTTATGGTTATAATCGCCATCGATTCGTTGTACATGATATTCGTTTATCAGACCTGTGGATTGTTCGCCACATGCGGGTAAATATGTATCTATCTATTACCCAAAGCTGTAAGGCATCGTAAATATTTGTTAATCTTCTTTCTAATGTCCTGGCGATCGTGCCACAGTGGCGAATTTTCCCGAAATCGTGGCCAAAACTAATTGTAGTACGCCAGACCTGACCGAGTTATTTATTTGTATAGTATTAACTTTCTAAATATTTTATGTGTGAATGGAAAGATAAGTATTATTAGCAGTAAATGTTTCATTATCAGTAAAATCGAACCGTCAAGTCGTACCAAATGCCGCCAATAGCAAATGTTTTGGAAATTTCATGACCCCCCTGAATTTTATTACGGGACGTGTTCTGCACTGGGGCTCCACAAAGAACCCAGCCATATACACTTACGCTACGAGCCTACAAGCACGCACGTACACTACTGCAGTTCTCCTCACCGATTCTAATCTTAGTAACGGGACAGGCGGGTTGCTCGCAGCTAGGCGCTAAAAACGGCTTCCTGTGCACCCCTGCAGTGCGCACTCATTATAAGCCCGACGAACGGGGTTGGCGGCGGGCTTACGACGCGTTGTGGACACTATTCCGCGCGGCCAATGACGCGAGTGAGAAAACCCAAGAGCGAGCGAGAGGAAACGAAAGAGCCTCTCACTCGTTCTCGGATTCTCTCAGTCTCGTCCAAGGAATTCCAAAAAATTTTGAGGGATAGTCACCGGGCGTAGGGTAGACCGGGGAGATAGTAACAGGGGGACGATTGTAACACGTTAAATATCTCAAAACATATGATAAATATTAACCCAAATTTTGGATATATGATAAAGAATGGCATTTGGAATACACACATCCATGTTCTAGCAGTATAGATACACAATAGACATGTATAGCGAAGAAAATAACTTTTCGATACCCTAAAGTAACTTTTTCTAACTGATTTAAAATTGTAATGTAAATACATCCTTTGCAAGTCGTTGTTTTTTCTTTTTTTTAATACGTAATCGGACCATTTTTAAAGTAATACTGATCGTTACTTATCACTTTTGCGCGTTTCGTTAAGTAAAATTTATAATTTAAGTTCAAAAGTCTAGTCGGGTGCGATTGTAACATCGGCAGTAGGAATCGGTTGTACCGCGACAGAACCGAATAGTGACGAAGAAAATTAATAGGTAATATTGTCGTGTTTGCATTGCGTCCTATAGCACAGCACAAGCAAAACGAATAAAAAATGGGTGCAATGTAGTGAATGTAAAGATTGATCACAGGAAGAATGCACCAGCCAAAACGTTTTCTATTTCTGCCACAATTGCGATACCGCATAATTGATTATAAATTTTACTTTTTTCATTTATTATTATAATTAAAATCAATAAATTTTTCAATTTTATAAAGTTAAATTTGTGCTACTATCGACTCCATGCAGTGTTACAACTGACCCGGGGTCAGGGACGGTTGTAACACTTTCTCCGCTTCCCATCTTTTATTAATAACCTGGATATTACTTGACATACAGCGAAACTGTTGTGTCTCAATAATGTCAAATATGTAACATTTTCCTATAAGAACTTTTGTTCTAACTGTGATAGTTCTTGCGTAATCGTATTCCAAAGTCAAAGTGTTACTATCGCCTCCGGTCTACCCTACAACGCATGGTAGAAACGGGCTTATAATGAGTGCGAGCTGTATCTTCAAATAAAAGTGTAGCGGCTTTGGCGCTAGCTAGCTTCCTTCTTCAAGGGGCGGTTTTTACCGTTACGCGTTGGAGGCTCGGGTTTTTCCCCGTGGGCCTGGGTGATTCTGGCAGCCAGACTCGCTCAGGTCCAGGGATTTTCGGCATGCGGGCGCGATTTCGCGCCAAAATTTGCCGCGCGTTTTCAGCGTCGCTTGTGGGACGCGGCCCTCTGAGAGAGCTGTATAAATAGCCCTCCAGAGGTGACGCCAGGCCTCACTCACTTAGGTCCTACCCTCTTTAACATATTTATAAATGACCTCCCGCTGTTAAAAAACGGTGAGCTCGCCCTATATGCGGACGATACAGCTCTCTACGCCTCCCCTTGGCAGCCCTCGGCACTGGTGTTGAGACTTCAGGGGTACCTCGACGAGGTCCTCCGCTTCTTCACCTTATGGAAACTCCAAATAAACGCAGACAAAACGGAAGCCATATTTTTTTCTCGAGGCATAAAAAACCTATCCGCAAGGAACCAATTTAAACTAATGTAAAATACCTCGGCATCATCCTAAATTATAAGATGCTGTGGAACACGGCCATTGAGGATCGAATTACTAAGACACTCAAAGTGGCCGGCTTCCTCTACCAGCATATCAACCATCGATCCCCCCTCAACTTGCACATCCCAATTAATATTTATAAGTCCTGCATCAGACCGGTGCTCACGTACGGGGCGCAGGTCTGGTGGAACACCACGAAATCAAACCGCTCCAAAATTCAGAAAACTCAAAACAGAATTCTAAAAATTATCACCCGCTCTGCTGGGCAGTAGTCCACCAGGGCACTGCATGCCGACACCAACTTACATCTCACTTACCCGGAAATACATACCAGGAAAGGTCGAGGTGTCGATAAATAAGAATTATTTAAAAACACAAAATAATGTAAGTGTACTCATATTGTCAGAGTTTTAAATTGACAAATTATCTGATGAAAGCTTGTGAGGGGAAAAAGTATTGGTGTCGATGAATGATCTTAAAATTATTTTAAAACGCAATATAATGAAAATGTACTCGTATTGTTAGAGTTTTAAATTTATTAAATTGACAAATTATCTGAAAGTCTGCGAGAGGGAGGGTATGGGTATTGACGATCTGAGAATACATTGCCTGGCCACGCCAAGTATTTGACTTCCAAGCCGCGGACATCTAGGCAAATGTCTAGATGTTACATTTTATCTGCATATTATTAAAATGTCCACGATATGAGTAATTGACTGTATGAACACAGTATTTTTGCTGTGTATATGTAGTTGGGTCATCTTAAGGGTAGTTGGAAAGCACCATTATGTACTTGCAGCTCATTTTGATTACACATCTTTTTTTTATTTTGTAATTATTATTATCTTCTATTTTTTGTGATTTATTTGATTTCATGAACTTTGCGTAATTTTTGTACTTTTTTGAAGTTTTTTATGGGGATCTCACTTCTTTTTACAAAGATAAGTTGCATAGGGAATGACTTCAGATAAATTTTTAATATTATATTATTATCTTCTATTTTTTGTGATTTATTCGATAATACTCTTTTTCGTCCTCGTCTTTTTCATGTACTTGGCGTATTTCTTTTACTTTTTTGAAGTTCTTTATGGGTCTACATATACATAAAATCCTCAGTTTAGTTACAAATAAAATACAGTTTGATGATATACAAACATGTCGCAATTCAAATTTCGGCAACTTACCTTGTGTTTGAGACTGCATTTTGGTTGCAATTCAATGGTACAATGATACATATTTGTAAAAACACGTGGCATCTCAAATTTTGACAACTTACCTTATTTCACACTCGCCAGGATAAAACCTGACTGTAAGCTGTCAAAATTTGGAGTCGATTGCATAGTGAAGGTAGCGTTTGACGAACGAAACATGTGTCAGTTTCTGATGGCTGAAGGTGTGCGTGTAACGCGCACCGAGAGTCGACGAATGAAACATGTATTAGTTTCTTTTTGGCTGAAGGTGTGCGTGTAACGCGTAGTATATGTATTATGTTTGACGAAAAATTTCTTGAACAAGTTGGAGAATCATGAAAAGGAGAAAAATCTTACCGTTTTCGACTGATCCATGAGACGATATTATGATATCTCTGCCATTCGTGGACCAATTTTATTAAAATTGGTCTTATTCGAAAGCATATATGCGGTTTACATAAGAAAAATGCCTTTAAATTTAGAAAATATTGCAGGCGTGATGAGATAATTAATGAAATAAGTTTCAGGTTAGGTTGGGATAGCCCGGGGACGAGTAAATGATAGCGGTAGCGACAGTCGACATATACAGGGTATCGATTCATGTACAGTAAAGTCTCCCTATGGGCTCGCTGGTCGGGACCGGCGATGAGCCCTCATGGAGACCCGAGTCCTAATTCCGAGTGTTCGTTTCTCGCTTCTTTCTGGTCGAAGGGGGAGCGAGATGGAATGCTTTGCGTGCGCGGCAGGCGTGCGCGACGGGTGCGAGCGCTCAGATGGAATCGTGACTGCTCGACGCATGCGGGCGACGGTCAGATAGCCAGGCACGGCACGAGTCTTTTTTGGGCCCTAGGCGAACTTGCCAAATTCCGCCATTTATTATAATATATTTATTTGAGTTTATTGATGACCTTACTCTGAATTTTTATTCGTAGTATTAAACCACTTATAGTACAACTTGTAATATTTAATTTTAAAGTTTATTTTGAACAATACCAGCAATGAAAATACCATTTTGCACCTATTGTCGACTTTCCGCCCAGGGCGCAAAAAAGACTTGAGCCGGGCCTGCGTCAAGATTTAGCGACCATCGCGCACGCCCGCCGCGCATGCAAAGGACGGAGTATCAGGCCTCCGAAAGACGGAGCGAGACAAAACATCAACGCGTCGCGTGTCTCGTACCGTCCTCGCTCGCTTTCAGCGCCTTTCGCTCGCTCTCGTTCCATCTCGCTCTCGCCTTCGCCGGACAAGAGTGAGACAGAAGTGGTGGGGATAGGTGACAAGCCCTCATCGTGTGCACAAAACCGAGCCCATAGAGAGACTTTACTGTACTTGGCGTCGAGACGCTACCGCGTCTCTAGATACCATAATTTACGTACACCCCTCAAAAGTTAAATTGTTCAAATAAATAACAGGACTCTAGAAAAATAATCATGTACTACCTGTTTAATGACAAATTTTGAATTATACTATATTAAAAACATTCAATTATACGTGTACACTCTTATAATATATATAAAACATATTCTACTTGATATTTAATCGTAAATAATAACTGTTATAATACAATGTTGAATGTATGCAATAACATACCAACTCTATTTTAACTAAGGTCGAAGCCAGATATATTGGCCGGTGAATTCGGTTTCGCGAGCAGCGATCGAGGAGAAATCAGCCACCACCATCTGACGATCGTGGATTTGTCAGTGGAGTTGCGTGGCCCTCGCAGAGTATGGTGGGGTAACGGGAACGCTGCTCGGCTCCTCCTGAACCTAGCCGTTAGGCTGTTATTTATTATTACCGTAATAGTTGTGTGCGTTACGAAGCTGTGCGTAGGCCAATACGAGATGAAGCTATCGAGAAAGAATCTTAGAGCATATAAACATGGAGGAAGCATGCAATAGGCGAAAATGTAGACGGCGATAGAAAGAGAAAGATATACGTGTGGGACACCCCCTCTCTTTCTAGCGCCAGGGGCGGCAGCGGTTTTTATTGAAGGTCCATAATGGAACCCTAAAAAACGTTAACTCAAAGTAAATACAATACAATACAACCCTAAGTACCCGAGTAGTTATCACTGAAATACTATTTAAGTATTAAAATACTATTTAACTATTGGTATTTGACGCGTAAAGAATGAGCACAGACCAGGTATAGAATAGACCTTCCATTCCTTTGTCTTCCGTGTCACTCGATTTTGGGGCTCTAGAGTAGAGCTGTTGATACCCGGGAGAACGGGTACCCGGGTACCCGTGAGATACCCGGGAAAAAAAAATTCCCGGGTAAAATACCCGAGATACTCGAGAGTCTCGAGATCTCATAGAGTACCATTCCATAATTGAAGCCACACTGAGCATCATGGCCTTCGGGTCGAAGGCAGGTACCGCAGGAGGTTGACCTCGCCACAGGGTGCCAGACGGCATCTTTCTGACAGGCATCGCTCCAGAATTACGTTCTGTACTCTGTAAGTTCTCGAGATTCTCGAGAGTCTCGGGTAGTTTGCCCGGGTAGCGCTTATCCGGGAATTTTCTTCGTCCCGGGTATCTCACGGGTACCCGGGTACCCGGGTATCTCGGGTACTCGGTCCACAGCTACAGCCCTACTCTAGAGCCCCATTACCATTTCCGTGTCGCATCCAACGTTAACGGCTAAGCATGAAATAAGAGTGCAGCGCTATAAGCGGTAGGAATGAAAGTTGTAATAGCGGTGAGAATTTATATACAGGGTGTCCCGATGTCAAATTAATACAGCATTTTTAAAAGGCAAACAAAAATTTCTTCATTTCTTTATCATTCAGCAACTCTACAGACCCATACAACGGAGAAGCATTGTACAACTTCGCTTACGATGTAACGAATCTCTGCTATCTTATAATTCCCTAATAAATTATTTGCGGACATGGGTTTATATTAACTTTTTCAACTTTTTCAATTTTTTTTAACTGTGTACCCGGGATACTCTGTGTACACTTTCATTTATCATTTTGAACACTTCCTATAATAACTAATTAAAAAATTATTAATAAATTATGGTAATCTTATGACGTATCTCGTATCAAGCAGCAGAGTAGTGATGGCTCCATGCCTACATATGCGTGTAACTCTACACAATCAAGTCGTTCCGAAATCTTTAACAATTTTTCTTGTTACCAAAGGGTTCCTTTGCGTCATATGGCTTCTTTCAAACATTTTCCCTTTTCAACCCGCAGAATACGTTGATGTAAAAAAAATTGGTAAATTTGTCAAACCGCTACCTCTTCACCGATTTCAATGACCCTCACATACAGTAGAGTAGAGCGTCAATTATCGGAACTGCTTGGGACCGAGGTAGTTCGGAAATTCGAATTGTTCGGATAATCGAACAGTTCGGAGAATGAAGCATATACTTTACACAGTTTTTAACTATAGGAATTACACCTAAAATTACTTATTAAATATAAGAGTACTACTGCGTTAATTTATATTACGCAAAAGTCAATCAATCAATCAATACCGCTACACTCGTTCTGAGCAGTGGTGGGGATAGTGATGATGCGCTGGTTCGACTTGATTTTGGGTCTTTAAGGTGTGAAATAGTGAAAAGAGACAAGACAGGTAGCTGAAAAACAAAGTCGCATCAAGTTCGATATAATATGTACTCTGCGAATGCTTCAAATACTTCCAAAAAATTGTTTGAACTGGTTGGAATATTCATTATATTCTGCTGCATGAAAAATTGAATTATTTGTTTAATTTTTGTATCATGCTTTAATAAATATATCAATATGTTTGAATTTATATTAAGTGTCGTTCAATTGGTTTATTACACACGCCTCACATGGCATGTTTATACTTTCAAGAGTAAAAAAGCGCCCTTTCACGTTCGTATTTATTGTTTCATTTTATTATTTCCGCATTCAACGGCTGGCTATCCGAAATGAACTGAGCATAGCTTCGAATATGTTTCATAATCAAAGTAATAGATTGGACAACGTTGAATATCTCAGAAACAATAAGTTTTAGGATTAATGCACTTTAGTACTTTCATACTCAGAATTCGCTATTCTATTGAATTTGACGATAAAAAATTTGACAGTCCATTTGAAAAAATAAAATTGACCTCCACATCTGATCCATGCCTGTAAAGAAACTAGTTTCACCGTGTTTTGTGTTTCTTACAACCAGACAACTTCTATAAATAATATTTTCGCTTATTACTTGAAATAATAGATATTTGAGGTGAACCGAGTTAGTGGGACACCCTATATAACACAGCTTCTATACTTTTCTCGGTGATACCGGCAGCTTTACCAGTGTCAATGCTAGAAACACATTATGTTTCCCGCACCCACCGCTCGAAAATTCGAGAGGGCGCTCGAAAACCAGTGGTGTTGCATTGCCGTTATCTTGTCAAGACGTATTAGGGAGATTATATAAATACATAAATTGTTCAATCTGGAATGTAAAGTTTCTTCGAATTCTCTCAATTCGCGAGTCAGAGACCTGAACGCATTCACGGAGCAGAGTGCTTTAGCACTCCATGGGCCTCGATCCCATCCCCAGAAAACGGACGCTGTTTTTCGAAGAGCCACGCAACAGTGGTTATTTCAGATTATCGGTACTTCAGACCGGTGACACTGAAGACAAAAGAATGGAAGGTCTATTCTGTACCTGGTCTGTGGTCATAGGCGTAGCTAGGATTTTTGTCTGGGGGGAGGGGGCCAGGCCCCATCTCCCCCCCCCCCCCCCTCTCGCGCTCTCTCTTCTTTTTATAGGGAGAAATCTTTATACAGGGTGTCCCAAAAATGCTCCGGTTCCTTGAAGGGGGTGATTCAGGGGGTGATTGCAAACAACTTTTTCCTTTGCGAAAATTCTCTCCGAGGTTTCGTTAACGAGATAATAACAAAAAGCACCGACCAATCAGAGCGCGAGCCTTCCGCTGGAGCTCCCGCGCTAGCGTGGCCGCGCGCCGGGCCGCGCTGCGACTGCGAACAAGCAAGGCGGCATGCACCGAAGGAAATTGCGTAGAATGGCAAATGAAAAAGATGTAACAAAAAAATCGAAACATTTGCCATGGTTTGTTTGGCATTTAAAGTGAACAATGAAAAAAGGATAAATGCATGAAAATCACGTGTAACGTAAAAAGACGAATACACAGTTGTTTTTTTTCTTTTTTTAGAAGAATCGAAAATAATAATTATTTGGAGTGAGAGGATAAGGAACACGTAAATTTCCTTTTTTAATAACGTACAAACGAAAAGGTAATGCAACAGGGAACGAGTGAAAAGTGATCGTAGTTCGTTATTGTGATAAAAATCCGTAGTTCAATAACGGCCAACACTGTTGTTGATAATGAATAAATCAGTTTAAAAACTGCGAAGAAAAATTTACGTCCGGAAATTTGGAGAATTATCGCCGGAAATAAACCACAGCCTGTGTTAGGCTTAAAAAATAATAGTCGCCAATAATGTAACTAAAACTCACCCTTTCGGAAATTCACCTGCAGCTTAAAAACCTGTGTCACTAGGTCACTGAACCGATCCTGGTCATCGACAGACGCGCCGAGTGCACAGCTGATCTCAGGTACACGACAACATTCAAAGTTAAGGGTCGCAACGTCAAGTGCGTCCGGGTTAATGCACCGAATATTCACTTCACTGCACGCCTACTAACACTGACCACTTAATTTATTATTCATTTTATAACAATCATTTACGTACATATTTATTTAACACTATAACAAAAAATAAACGTAATAAAAAATGATTTATTGTTTAATCTCGGGAAATGTAAACAAAACTTTTAAAAGGAAAAGAAATACAGTAGAAAAAATAAATTGTCATTTATTAAAAGCAATATATCATGAATATCTATAGTTAAAATTTACACAAGTTTTAATTTGCGGTGTTTTTCTGCAAAAACATTTAGGACCTGTTGTGCTTGTTACATTGGTTTTGATCATTTCGTTTTCGATATTTAGGAGTGCCATATTCGAAAACCTCTCCTGGAGCATAGTTGTTCTTAACCACGTTTTAACGCGACGCATAGTGGAAAAGCTCCTTTCACAGCCGGCCGTTACTGGATTGTTAGTCACATTTGCGTTTTGTACGCTCGGCGGACAAATGTGCCGGCCTAATTGTAATAATTTTACTTCATAATTTAACGTAGTAAGAACATTATTGTATTTTTTTATTTAGTCACACTGTATATAGCATTTCGGCCCAAATATTTGTTTCTTTTAAGATAGGATTTTACTATCAGACGAATGTTTTTTTACTTATTTCGATAGTTTCTAGGGGGGGGGGGGGGCCATTCTGCGTTTTGGGGGGCCAGGCCCACCCGGCCCCCTACCTAGCTACGCCAATGTCTGTGGTATGAGTACCCGAGAATATGCCAAAAATTTGTTGCGTTCCCAATTGTAGATTGCGAAGCGAAGAATTTGCAGCTCGTAATATAACATTTCATCAGTAAGTAAAAAAATGTTTAAACGTTTGACGTATAATCTCTCGGGTACTTAGGGTTGTATTGTATTGTATTTACTTTGAGTTAACGTTTTTTAGGGTTCCATTATGGACCTTCAATAAAAAGCGCTGCCGCCCCTGGCGCTAGAAAGAGAGGGGATGTCCCACATGTATATCTTTATCTTTCTATCGCCTTCCACATTTTCGCCTATTGCATGCTTCCTCCATGTTTATATGCTCTAAGGAAAGAATTAATGTGCTGACCAATAAAGCTCGAGAATTTTTTCGGAGCTAACGAACACCTATTCTGATGTGTGTATTTCTACGCTAACAGCTCGGTTTGGCCTGCACCTCAGGAGCTTGGTGCTATCCCTACTTCTGACTCACTCTTGTTCTGCGAAAGCGAGAGCGAGGTGGAACGAGATCGATTCAGAAAACGTTGAGAAAAGGAGCACCGAGGCAGGCTAACGGTGTGGTGGGAGAATACCCCTCACGAAACTCACCGGCCAATACATCTGGCTTCGACCTTAGGGCCGACCTATAAAATGATTGACCCTCTTCCCCAAGAAGTAGGAAATATAATATAATGTTTTTTTTATATTATAAAATATAATTTTATTCGGAACAAAATAAATCTGGGCCACCGAAATATAGAATTAAACATTTTGGGCAAAATTAATATCTACAAATGACGATAACTGGTAAAGTCGCAGATTGTCGCGGATGATTTCAATCAGAACTTCTGCCACCTTTAAAAATTATTTTAAAAGAGAAATCGAAATTTAATCGAGCTTGATAAACGACTATTCACTCACAGAAAGAAAAACATACATAGGGGTAAAGAGTACAGTGGTTGGCCACCTGACAGTGATTGGCCCTATTTTGTAAAATAAAAAAATATAACGAAATACCAATGTTATGGTTCTTTTAATGAACATATTCATATTCCTTGTACTTTCTCGCTTCGAATGCAATCAATATTTCTCCACTCATTATATACTGTGATTATATTTAAAGGCAGATAGGATGAGTCGGCTTTGCAGCTTGAAAATTACAGCGATTCAATAAAAAAATCATAAGAGTACAGTTGAAAGTTTTCGAATATTTTAATGTATTTGTGATATCTATATCTCTCATATTCTGTATATATTGATAAATAAAGGTTAAAACTTTATATAAAAATTATTTATTTCTTAAAATTATACATATATTATGAAAATTACGGGGGGCCAACAACTGTGATATGAATAATGTTGAATGACAATAATTGGCCGGGCGGCCGGCGACTATTTTATAACCATGACAACGGTAAAACAGCTATTGTCCCCCTATTCATTCGCGGTATTGAAACTGTAATTTCTAAAAAAGATTCAACATCGACATAATTATAGTACAATTAAATAAAAAGATGAAGTACTATTAGGTATGTTACATTGTATAGCTATATTTTAAATTTCTTGTGATTTGAATTTTACTTGGTGTATTCAAATTCATTTTGATTATTAAATTTATTTAATTGAATTGGAATTAAAAATTAAATTGCGATTACCTAGTAGATAAATTGTAGAAATTTTGAATTTTTTAGTAGAACAGAATTACCCTACAGTAAAAAATGGCAAATGTAAAAAAAGGTGATAAATATGGGAAAAAATATACAGATGAACAAATCATACAAGCATACATAAGATATATCCATTTATATTGAATAGTTTTAATTCCATTTCTATCATGAAATCAAATAACATTTTCTTTTAGGTTATACATATGTGTCAAGTAGCGGCCAATCACTGTCGAACCGATCGGACAACTACTGTCACGACCATAGCAATAACTATATTTCTTCGTAGTCAATACATTTTTTGTATATTTCTATAAATTCTTGGTTCTTTTTTTTTATATAAACTCTATTTATTTTTAGATTATTAGGGTTTTTTCGTACTTATTTATATTGATTTTCATTTCAAATTTACTAAATTCACATTTATAATTCACTATCTATGTGACACTCTTAATTAAGTGGCCAACCATTGTACTCTTTACCCCATATATGTCTTGTATTTTTATGTACCACAGCTCTAGACATATTTAAAAAATAATACAATTAATGTAAATATGAATTTCAAGCATATTAGATAGTACCAACATTGGCAGATTATCTTGTTACCTCGCCAATAAATCGTAAAATAATTTCTAGTTTTTACCTGAAAAAAAAACATTTTCCAAAGCTATTAAGTTTGGAGTTAAATATCTCTTAGAGAATTGCAGATTAAAAATAGATTTTAATGGAAAAACATACTCTGATATTTCCTTAAATCAAGTAGAATATTGTGGGGCAAGAGTGCGCGCTTAAAGTTAAGGCTTCCCTAAAATCCTTTGTATTACACTGATAGTCATATCATTGGGTAAGAAATAACTACTATCCCTTATTATTCGATAGGCAGTGACTTCGTGTAAATTTACCTGTCACAACTTATATAAAATAAATATTACCAAAAATTGTCAAATGCGAACATGTACCAGATATGTGTGGCAAAAGTCCGCATGTTGTGGGGTAAAAGAATGCAACGAGAAATTTTCACAAAGCTGTTTTATTTTCCTACATACAATAATTGTTGTAATATAGCAAAACGACTAATAGTTAATAATTCATTTTTTTTAATCAAGGTAACAGTAATAGCACATAACATTACCCCCCACCTTCGTAGTTTGCGCAGGCATCAGTCTTCTGGAGGATCAGTGTATTCTTCTTCACACGCAGGACAAATTATTTTTTCCATAGACGTTGATGGTTGAGCCTCTCTTTTTGGAAACGATTTGTTTTGTTACTTTCAAAAATTTTCAGAAGTAGCTGTTATTTTTTGGTCCTTCTTTTGCTTTTCTAATTATTCCGTTGCGCGTTCTCATTCAGATTTTCTTTTCATTGCTTCATTTACTTCAAGCTGATTTTGAAATGGGGAGTTTGCATTCGAACTCTTGTCCCACTGCATTGTGCGAACTCTTGCCCCCAAAGCTACTTTTCCATTGTTTAATCAATTCTGTCATCTGTGAGGAGAACTGAAACCTTCTATTAGTACTTTTGAATAGAAGAATTTCAGCTCCTTCAGACGACATATTATTTAAAATATTTACTAATCAATTTATAGGAATAATATTGATTCCTAAAAATGAGAATATTACATCAGAACTAACGAATTCAGTACTTACCGCATTTTACGATAACAAAACGAAGCACAGCTCCGCAATTCGACACTGGTGACTCTACCTTGATTGACAATTCACTGTCAATCAACATTGGCAATTGCCACAACTCAAACAATGAAATTCGCATGGCGCGAACTTTTACCTACGTCTAATCTACAATTCACAGATTTGTCAAAATGAAAAAAGTGTCTAACTTTTGGCCATGACTTCGGGCAAATTGGCCACTGTGCATCTGTCAGAGATTATCCCAACGGAACAGACTCGTCTGTCGCTATTTCATTACATGGTACCTATGAGTTACTTTGCCGAATACAGATATCAGATTAAACAAACGACGGAGCGTGCAAGTGGAACTGTCGATTTGTACCAACACTTCAAGCAATATGCGATCGGCCACAATAAAGCCATACAGTTTGTAACACCTAAATCCTAATAAATCTGGCGAAAGTAACGAGCAATTTACAAAATTCAACTGACTTGTTCCTTTATTACGTTTTGAGGCTTTACGAGCTCATTGGCAATAGCAACCGAAACAGTTATTTACTTCAGGTTGGAATGGCCATGCTCGGTATTTGCGCCACTGCCATTCAAGTGAGGAAAAAACACAATTCTCTTTTCCTACGATGGTGACTCGAGAGACATAGGTCTTAGGCCCGGTACAGAAGAGCGATGCGGCGTCGTTGCGATTAAGGGGGTAGGTCACCCTCAATAGCTCTAAAACAGGCCTTTTTTCAAACGCAAATTGTAAAGGGACAAATAACAATAGAAACAACGTTTTTTTTTTATAGTTTTAATCCTTATTTTATGAGCTTTAACACAAAAAAAGAAAAGTCTAAATGTCTCTATGTACAACAAAGTTGTGAGTAAAAACGTACAGGCGTGTACGCGGTGCAACGTTTGATGATGTACATCAAATCTTGAAAACCGCTCCATCGATTTGGATGAAAATTTAATGAGAGATGTCGCAAAATTTTCTCTAAGATGTGTCGCAACGACGCCACAACGCTCGTTTGTACCGGGCCTAATAGGACCCATAAACGTTCTCCTTTTCCAGATTCTCATGCATTTGGACGAGCCGAGGGATGTTCTCAGGATCGCTGTGTACTTCATCGCTCAGAATTTTCACGTGTTTGTCCTCAGCTTGCCTGGACAAGCGCTCGTCGATTACAGTTTGGGATTAGGCAATGATATGTACGTTCTTTATACAAATGCGTATGCAGGTGAAGGAAGGGCCTTTAATGCTTTACGTTTACGTGTTTCGTGACAGATACGCCTCTAAATGGTATCGGACACCGGTGAAGATACAAAAGATGCTTCACATAATGAAGATGAAGTCCAGCAAACCGTGCGTGCTAACCGCGGGGGGATTGTACCACATGAACATAGAGAATTTCGGAATGGTGTGTAATGAAAATAATAACCAAACGATTACCGCGTACACGGAAATTTTAATAACGAACAGGCTTTAATTTTAAGATCGTTAAATCCTGCCTGTCGTATATGATGATGCTGACGTCACTAAGGGAATGATTTTTCATCGTCACTGGAAACTGTCTATAGTCTATGCTATGCTGAGAATACGAATGAGTAGAGCACTGTTCAGATAGTAATAAATGGTACCCGAAATGAGTGGAAACGGCTAATGACGAGCACACGAGTGAAATCTTAATTCCATGTTAATTTTTGCATGTTTACTTAAAATTTCGAAGGCATGTTTACTCTCCATGCGACAATGTCCGGTTAAATATCATAGGCTCCGATTAATTTCCCAAAAGAATACTACAACTATCACACACAACAATACTTTTAATTACAACACAAAGAAAGACAGTCACCGTGTTTGATTATTCTCCACTTTCTCTGTCTCTTCCTCCTCACTCTTTACGGTCTGTTCCCTCGATTGGGAACTGCTTTTCCTGGGGTCACCGGTTAACTGTGCTCGGAAGCGTTGGAAGATCTTGAGGAGTCAATTATAGGACGATATTAAAATCACTAGTACGAGACGGGTCAGGATATCGACTTATCATCTGTGACAACCCGTTATTTCTACACCATGTAAGTGTTGCATTTCCAAGCACCCGATAATCATAGTACGTCCTAAAAAATTAATGCACCCTCGTCCGTTTGACGGAAGCCCTTCTTATCACTCGGTCGTATAAGACTATTTCTGTAGCTACAACAGGACAGTTTTGCTGAAAGGTTTCTCGTTGGTCTCGGCGTAGGGTAGTCGGTAAAAGATCCCGAAATATGAATAGTAAGATGAAAGCATCCCACGTGTACTACAATCATATTAGTTTCGCGGCTAAAATTCTCATCGTAAACTTACTGTAATTGGGAAGAGAGTGCGGTTTTATTTATTTTTTAAATTGATGTGCTGATACGAAACACTGCAACGACGCAACATAATTGTCAGGATTTTTTCTCAGTCGCTATTTCACAAGATTCTCGCGTATCTTCATTTATTATAGTAACGATGCAATAATTTATCCCAATGTTCGAATGTAATCGAAAGCCTAATCGAATTCAGGGCATTCAGTCGTTCATAGCGGAGGACGTCGAGGAAGCGGCACTTTCGAGGTTTCTCATTACAAACCAATCAAGAAGTACCTATTATTTCTGGGGCAATATCCGGCTCAATCGGACTTGCAGAACAAATGTATTGCAACTGTGTTGGCGTGCAGTTCTATAAGTCTCATACTACCGACGGTAAGTGGACCATTTTCAAATTCGGTATACTATGCTGCCGATGAAATATCGAAAAGCAAAATTAACCAGCTATAAATGTGAAAGTGAATAATAATTAGATAATTTTGTCGCACGACCGCGGTCTGTTATTGGATAGTTATTGCAATTCTATGTATCAATATGCGACAAGAATTTGGACGGAGCCATCGAGACTCTACCACATTTTGTTACGACCACTATCGGTCTCATCAAATTATTAAGCCTGCATTTTAACCGAGAAAACGTACGTACAATTTACTTGCTGCACTAACAGACGATCGTTAAACACGCGGGACCACAGAAGTTTCAAAAATTGTAGTTTAGAAAAGTATTTCTCAGCGTGGAAAGTGATTGGGCAAATCCAGTGTTCATCGAGGATATGGATACATTAAACGAGATTACTGGGAGAGGGGGCAGAATCGCGTACCAGTACAGATGTAGGTATTTTATTCTGGTGGTGTTCGCACTAAATATTTGTGAGAAATATTTCGAGATCAGTTACTACGTGTTACTTTACAGGTGCACTGTTATCATTTTTAGTACCATTCGTGTCACTCCCACTGGTCAATCCAATGCTGGATATCATTATACCGCTGAACGCAACACGAGTACGGGAAGAGATATTTAGCCTTTACTACTTTGTGAAGAACGAAGAGCATTTTTACCCTATATACGCGCATTCATTCTGGTGTTCCACTGTCACTATATTAATCATAGTGACCGTGGATTCCTTAAACATGATCATCACTCATCATGCATCTGCGCTGTTCGCCATATGCGGGTAAATATAATATTGCAATTTAAAATACCACACTATGACAATGTATGTATCATGCATATTATACATATAAATGAGCAGAGAAGACCGAGAAGAAAACTTATCCACATGTTTCTTCAACGCATTTAAAATTTACTATATAACCGACGTTTTATTTCTCGCGTATAGTTAATTTCATTGCAATTGTTCCTTCAAAATAAAATCGATCGACCATCAAATTCATTACTTTCGCAAAAAATACGGAAAGCGTATGTTCATTCGAGTAATTGTGATAAACGCAGATCTATGATTGACAAAGCAACAGAACGTTCCGATGTAGCTACAGGTGGACGCGACTCGATGGACGACGGACTCGAAAAAATTAGGGAATGCGTGGTCGCCCACAATAAAGCCATCCAGTTTGTACTGATTGAATAATCCGAAGTGACGAAAGGCAGTGATTGATGCCACAGAATTCAATTAATTTGCTCGTTCCCTTCTGTTTCGAGGTTCTTTGAGTTTCTGGATGCAACGAACCGAATGAACTTCCTGCTTCAAGTCGGATTAAACATGATCGCCATTAGCGTCACAGCTTTTCAAGTAAGAGACGATTCACCGGAGGTAATGCCGACGCGGCGAACCGACGAACGCACTGACATTCTCTTTCACAGACGATTATGCACTTGGATGATATGAAACTAGCCGTCAGATACGCTATTTTCTTGGGCGGACAGAAATTTCATTTGTACTTCCTCAGTTTGCCCGGGCAAGTACTCTCGGATTTCAGCGCAGAAGTACTCGCCCATATGTACGTTTTCAATTATTTGTACTGCGGCAATAATCATAATCGAAGCAAGTGTAATTTGTGGAGAATCTTGTAATAGCTACAACTCCAAATGGTACCGCACGTCAGGGAAAATGCAAAGAATAATGAACATAATGCAACTAAGGGCTAGCAAACCCTGCCAGCTGACTGCAGGAGGACTGTATGACATGAACATACAGAATTTTGGGGCGGTATAAAATAATGATACGATTGTTTACATTGCGCCGTGACTTGAGTGGCAACTAATGATAAATATACTTTAATTTTAAGGCTTTTAAAACATGCATGTCGTATTTTACGATGTTACTCTCAATGATGGAGTGATTCTTCGTTATTACTCTATATACAATGATTTCGGCGAAGGAATGTATACTATGCCTACTAACAGCAAGTGCTTGAAATGGTATAAAAAATTGGAAATTGAATATCCTACGAATGGTTTTCTGAAAGATGGGAAACGAAATTCAGAACCGGCTTTCAGTAATGTTGATGGAAATCAATCAATATGATATTTTTGCCGCGGCGGCAAAACATACATTTTTAGGAAGCAGTTAACACGGGACGCGAAATTTTGCGACTAGGTACTAGGCGGAATGTTTGCATTCGTTTTGACGGGCGTACGTCTGTACGTATTCACAGCGAATGAACGTAGGGGTGAACCGCTCATCTGCACCGGGCTTGAGGAAAAATTTAGCGAGTACACGATTACAGGGAGCTATATGCTGTATTGACATCAGGAACGACGGCATGCAATCATCTCCGCTCTGACACTTTCTACCTTGTCATTATACCGCCCATTGTGGTTTCTGTTTTATCGGGCACAATAAACGAAAAACCTCCCTATGTCCGACATTTCGCTCTTAATAATTGGTAATTTTCCTAGGCAGGGGAATACGGGTAATTCAATACGTACTGCGTCAACCATTCTTCAATATTTCTTCAATGTGTAAAATATTTTTATTTGTATAATATATCATTTATCAATTTAAAATTTTCTTTGTATATAACTGATAAATTGTTTTATTAGTCGCTGCTCCAAGTTGCCGTTTTTCATTGCTCAATTGAATGCTCGATAATAATAATTCCCCATTGCAATCAGATCGTTGTAAAGCGTCGATCAAGATCCGCGTGGTTGGATACCGTTCCCCGATTGCCGTAGCTTTATCTACACACATCCCTTTTAACTGTAATATTTAGCGAATAAACATTTCGCTTACAAGATACTCGTGCATTTGAACATTAATATAATTTGCTACATTGTATACATTTAATACACTATTTTTGCTTCGACGCTGCTCTATTAAGTGGGTATTACACCCAAAAATTCGATTTTTTTTTATTTTCTAATAGTTTGGATTTTCGAAAATATGTCCCTAAAAGATTAAGGTGAAATTTGTAGTACTCCCAGAGTAATAGGGGCTTAAGTTCCGCGCACACATATCCGTTCCGTGTCCGTACGGTGCCGTCACCGTGATCGTAAAAGATATCGCTTGCTTGTTTTGGAATGGAGCAGCGCACACTTGTCAGTTCCGTATCCGATCAGTGAAATTGTATCAACGTGCCCCGAGTAGGGGCTAGTTGTTACATAATACGGGGCAAGTTGTTACATAATTAAATTTTACGAAACGAGGCTTATTATGAGTAATATAATTATATATTCTTGGACAAAAGTAAATTTATTAATATTAAGAATCTGTTACAATAAATATACAATAAAAAATCTATTTTAAAAATAATAAAAAACTACTGAAATCAGTTGCACTAATTATCGTCGTCCGTTTCATACGGGGACTCGCAATTAATGCACACATAAAAGTGATTCTTCGGTTTTGCACACTTCTCATGTGCCCACTTTTTGCATTCTATGCACTGAATCCACTTTGTGGAGCCCCTCTTTGAATTTGAAAAAGGAGGGAGACAGTGCAAGCAAACGCATTCTTCTTAAATTAATAAATTAATTACTAAATACAATGTAACAACATGCCCCTTTCCCTCTGCAACAACGTACCCCTTTTCGTATGTAACAACATGCCCCTTGTCTTGTGTAATAACTTGCCCCTTGTCTTGTGTAACAACTTGCCCCGGTTGACACCATTGTGTATAAAAAGCTATAAGTTCATACCAGTTGGGTATATTCTTATGTTCTTGGTGCCAATCTGTAGCTAAAGGAACACTGATTCAAACGTGGTAATATCAATTTACATACATTTATCTGTCTGTTCGGTAGAAAAGATTCAAGTAGAAAGAGAAAAGTTACTATTAGTACCGAAAACACAAAAAACTGTTATAAAGTGACAACGCGTGAACCGACTACAAACAAACAACATACACAAGTGTGTATGGTTGAAACACATCAGCCACTTCATCGTCGAAGTGATAGTCCAAACGAAAAAAATTTAAACTGCTTTGTAACAACCTGCCCCTGTAACAACTAGCCCCGGTCTCCCCTACTTGAATTTTGCGCGGTATAGGTATAGAGCAGGGGTGCACACCACGACCGGCATTGGTACGACCTCCACGCTGCGCGGGACCAAAAATGGTCCGGGCGCGTTGAGTACGCCGGCACATGGACCAGGTGCGCCGTCTTTCGGTGCCCGACCCCCGGAGGCAAGAGTAGGGCGGTGCAACTTGCCAAGGCCCTAGAGCAGCACCTCAAGGGGAAGGAGATCGTGGTCTCCGGGGCAGGTCCCGTCCCGCCGAGAATGCGGACGGACCTCCGTTCGTCGGAAACAAGGAAGGTCGCGGTGAAGAACGGTCTCTGGAGGAAGCTGCACCACGAGTATGCGGCGTTCGCTACGCAGGCTAAGGCGAAAGAGAGGGGCGTGGTGGAGAATAAGAAGATGGCGAGGCGCGACACCGGGGTGTCCTTCTTGAAGAAGGGCACCAAGCTCTTTGGGTGAGCGAGATGTTGAGTGTGGGCGCGGACGCAACGGGGGGGGGGGGGGGGTACGCGGACCTCAAGGGGCTGGAGAGGTGTTCCTCCCTCTCCATTAGAAAAGCCCCAGCTGCGCATAGCAGTGCTTCCCGGGGCGAAGAGGGCAGTTTTGGGAGCAGAGTGGTGACCGTGGGGGGTTCGGTGGACCGGGGGGAGCCGGGCCCGTTCCCCTCCTCGCAGTGCGCTTTAGGCGACTGGCGGCACCGGAGGGCTGTGGGTGGGTGAGACGAGCGGGGGCTCGTCGAACCCGGGGGAACAGCCGAGAACGAGGGGTGGCGCTGGCGTGTAACCCGCAGCGTTACCCCGGCGATAGCGGGGAATTCTCCCAGGGAGCTTCTCTCCCACTTGGGAAAGTGCCAACTCTGGCAAACGAGCGCGGGGATCCGGGGTCTTGGAGGATGGCGTGCGTGAACTGACGCTGTTCAGTCACGCACACCATTACCACCACTCTGAAGGTGTTTTTCCCCCCTTCATTGTTGAGCATAATTGGTCCGCACGCTGGTTACGAAGCTATGCGTAGACCAATACGAGATGAAGCTATCGAGAAAGTATCAATGTTCTAACCAATAAAGCTCCTGAATTTTTTCGTAGCTAACGCACACCTATTCTGATGTGTGTATTTCTACGCTGACAGCTCGGTTTGGTCTACACCCCAGAAGCTTGGCACTATCCCCACCATTTCTGGCTTGTTCTGCGAAGGCGAGAGCGCGATGGAACGAGAGCGAGTCAGAAAACGTTGAGAAAAGGAGCACCAAGGCAGGCAAACGGTGTGGTGGGAGGATACCCCTCACGAAACTCACCGGCCGATATATCTGGCTTCGACCTTAGGGCCGACCTATAAAATGATTGACCCTCTTCCCCAAGAAGTAAGAAATATAATATAATGTTTTTTTTATATTATAAAATATAATTTTATTCGGAACAAAATAAATCTGGGCCACCGAAATATAGAATTAAACATTTTGGGCAAAATTAATATCTACAAATGACGATAACTGGTAAAGTCGCAGATTGTCGCGGATGATTTCAATCAGAACTTCTGCCACCTTTAAAAATTATTTTAAAAGAGAAATCGAAATTTAATCGAGCTTGATAAACGACTATTCACTCACAGAAAGAAAAACATACATAGGGGTAAAGAGTACAGTGGTTGGCCACCTGACAGTGATTGGCCCTATTTTGTAAAATAAAAAAATATAACGAAATACCAATGTTATGGTTCTTTTAATGAACATATTCATATTCCTTGTACTTTCTCGCTTCGAATGCAATCAATATTTCTCCACTCATTATATACTGTGATTATATTTAAAGGCAGATAGGATGAGTCGGCTTTGCAGCTTGAAAATTACAGCGATTCAATAAAAAAATCATAAGAGTACAGTTGAAAGTTTTCGAATATTTTAATGTATTTGTGATATCTATATCTCTCATATTCTGTATATATTGATAAATAAAGGTTAAAACTTTATATAAAAATTATTTATTTCTTAAAATTATACATATATTATGAAAATTACGGGGGGCCAACAACTGTGATATGAATAATGTTGAATGACAATAATTGGCCGGGCGGCCGGCGACTATTTTATAACCATGACAACGGTAAAACAGCTATTGTCCCCCTATTCATTCGCGGTATTGAAACTGTAAT
This sequence comes from Andrena bucephala, assembly GCA_947577245.1. Classification (NCBI taxonomy): domain Eukaryota; kingdom Metazoa; phylum Arthropoda; class Insecta; order Hymenoptera; family Andrenidae; genus Andrena; species Andrena bucephala. The sequence continues at coordinate 93,426,973 of OX387715.1, read as the reverse complement.
TTCTAAAAAAGATTCAACATCGACATAATTATAGTACAATTAAATAAAAAGATGAAGTACTATTAGGTATGTTACATTGTATAGCTATATTTTAAATTTCTTGTGATTTGAATTTTACTTGGTGTATTCAAATTCATTTTGATTATTAAATTTATTTAATTGAATTGGAATTAAAAATTAAATTTGATTGAATTAATGGGATTATTCAAATTCAATTTGATTACTGAATTTATTTAATTAAATTGAAGTTAAAAATTAAATTGCGATTACCTAGTAGATAAATTGTAGAAATTTTGAATTTTTTAGTAGAACAGAATTACCCTACAGTAAAAAATGGCAAATGTAAAAAAAGGTGATAAATATGGGAAAAAATATACAGATGAACAAATCATACAAGCATACATAAGATATATCCATTTATATTGAATAGTTTTAATTCCATTTCTATCATGAAATCAAATAACATTTTCTTTTAGGTTATACATATGTGTCAAGTAGCGGCCAATCACTGTCGAACCGATCGGACAACTACTGTCACGACCATAGCAATAACTATATTTCTTCGTAGTCAATACATTTTTTGTATATTTCTATAAATTCTTGGTTCTTTTTTTTTATATAAACTCTATTTATTTTTAGATTATTAGGGTTTTTTCGTACTTATTTATATTGATTTTCATTTCAAATTTACTAAATTCACATTTATAATTCACTATCTATGTGACACTCTTAATTAAGTGGCCAACCATTGTACTCTTTACCCCATATATGTCTTGTATTTTTATGTACCACAGCTCTAGACATATTTAAAAAATAATACAATTAATGTAAATATGAATTTCAAGCATATTAGATAGTACCAACATTGGCAGATTATCTTGTTACCTCACCAATAAATCGTAAAATAATTTCTAGTTTTTACCTGAAAAAAAACATTTTCCAAAGCTATTAAGTTTGGAGTTAAATATCTCTTAGAGAATTGCAGATTAAAAATAGATTTTAATGGAAAAACATACTCTGATATTTCATAAATCAAGTAGAATATTGTGGGGCAAGAGTGCGCGCTTAAAGTTAAGGCTTCCCTAAAATCCTTTGTATTACACTGATAGTCATATCATTGGGTAAGAAATAACTACTATCCCTTATTATTCGATAGGCAGTGACTTCGTGTAAATTTACCTGTCACAACTTATATAAAATAAATATTACCAAAAATTGTCAAATGCGAACTTCTACCAGATATGTGTGGCAAAAGTCCGCATGTTGTGGGGTAAAAGAATGCAACGAGAAATTTTCACAAAGCTGTTTTATTTTCCTACATACAATAATTGTTGTAATATAGCAAAACGACTAATAGTTAATAATTCATTTTTTTTAATCAAGGTAACAGTAATAGCACATAACATTACCCCCCACCTTCGTAGTTTGCGCAGGCATCAGTCTTCTGGAGGATCAGTGTATTCTTCTTCACACGCAGGACAAATTATTTTTTCCATAGACGTTGATGGTTGAGCCTCTCTTTTTGGAAACGATTTGTTTTGTTCCTTTCAAAATTTTTCAGAAGTAGCTGTTATTTTTTGGTCCTTCTTTTGCTTTTCTAATTATTCCGTTGCGCGTTCTCATTCAGATTTTCTTTTCATTGCTTCATTTACTTCAAGCTGATTTTCAAATGGGGAGTTTGCATTCGAACTCTTGTCCCACTGCATTGTGCGAACTCTTGCCCCCACAGCTACTTTTCCATTGTTTAATCAATTCTGTCATCTGTGAGGAGAACTGAAACCTTCTATTAGTACTTTTGAATAGAAGAATTTCAGCTCCTTCAGACGACATATTATTTAAAATATTTACTAATCAATTTATAGGAATAATATTGATTCCTAAAAATGAGAATATTATATCAGAACTAACGAATTCAGTACTTACCGCATTTTACGATAACAAAACGAAGCACAGCTCCGCAATTCGACACTGGTGACTCTACCTTGATTGACAATTCACTGTCAATCAACATTGGCAATTGCCACAACTCAAACAATGAAATTCGCATGGCGCGAACTTTTACCTACGTCTAATCTACAATTCACAGATTTGTCAAAATGAAAAAAGTGTCTAACTTTTGGCCATGACTTCGGGCAAATTGGCCACTGTGCATCTGTCAGAGATTATCCCAACGGAACAGACTCGTCTGTCGCTATTTCATTACATGGTACCTATGAGTTACTTTGCCGAATACAGATATCAGATTAAACAAACGACGGAGCGTGCAAGTGGAACTGTCGATTTGTACCAACACTTCAAGCAATATGCGATCGGCCACAATAAAGCCATACAGTTTGTAACACCTAAATCCTAATAAATCTGGCGAAAGTAACGAGCAATTTACAAAATTCAACTGACTTGTTCCTTTATTACGTTTTGAGGCTTTACGAGCTCATTGGCAATAGCAACCGAAACAGTTATTTGCTTCAGATTGGAATGAACATGGTCGATATTAGCGTCACTGCCATTCAAATGAGGAAAATACACAATTCTCTTTTCCTACAATGGTGACTCGAGAGACATAGGTCTTAAGCCCGGTACAAAAGAGCGATGCGGCGTCGTTGCGATTAAGGGGGTAGGTCACCCTCAATAGCTCTAAAACAGGCCTTTTTTCAAACGCAAATTGTAAAGTGACAAATAACAATAGAAACAACGTTTTCTTTTTATAGTTTTAATCGTTATTTTATGAGCTTTAACACAAAAAAAGAAAAGTCTAAATGTCTCTATGTACATCAAAGTTGTGAGTAAAAACGTACAGGCGTGTACGCGGTGCAACGTTTGATGGTGTACATCAAATCTTGAAAACCGCTCCATCGATTTGGATGAAAATTTAATGAGAGATGTCGCAAAATTTTCTCTAAGATGTGTCGCAACGACGCCGCAACGCTCGTTTGTACCGGGCCTAATAGGACCCATAAACGTTCTTCTTTTCCAGATTCTCATGCATTTGGACGAGCCGGGGGAAGTTCTCAGGATCGCTGTGTTCTTCATCGCTCAGAAATTTCACTTGTTTGTCCTCAGCTTGCCTGGACAAGCGCTCGTCGATTACAGTTTGGGATTAGGCAATGATATGTACGTTCTTTATACAAATGCGAATGCAGGAGAAGGAAGGGCCTTTAATGCTTTACGTTTACGTGTTTCGTGACAGATACGCCTCTAAATGGTATCGGACACCGGTGAAGATACAAAAGATGCTTCACATAATGAAGATGAAGTCCAGCAAACCGTGCGTGCTAACCGCGGGGGGATTGTACCACATGAACATAGAGAATTTCGGAATGGTGTGGAATGAAAATAATAACCAAATGATTACCGCGTACACAGAAATTTTAATAACGAACAGGCTTTAATTTTAAGATCGTTAAATCCTGCGTGTCGTATATGATGATGCTGACGTCACTAAGGGAATGATTTTTCATCGTCACTGGAATCTGTCTATAGTCTACGCTATGCTGAGAATACGAATGAGTAGAGCACTGTTCAGATAGTAATAAATGGTACCCGAAATGAGTGGAAACGGCTAATGACGAGCACACGAGTGAAATCTTAATTCCATGTTAATTTTTGCATGTTTACTTAAAATTTTCGAAGGCATGTTTACTCTCCATGCGACAATGTCCGGTTAAATATCATAGGCTCCGATTGATTTCCCAAAAGAATACTACAACTATCACACACAACAATACTTTTAATTACAACACAAAGAAAGACAGTCACCGTGTTTGATTATTCTCCACTTTCTTTGTCTCTTCCTCCTCACTCTTTACGGTCTGTTCCCTCTACTGGGAACTGCTTTTCCTGGGGTCACCGGTTAACTGTGCTCGGAAGCGTTGGAAGATCTTGAGGAGTAAATTATAGGACGATATTAAAATCACTAGTACGAGACGGGTCAGGATATCGACTTATCATCTGTGACAACCCGTTATTTCTACACCATGTAAGTGTTGCGTTTCCAAGCACCCGATAATCATGGTACGTCCTAAGAAATTAATGCACCCTCGTCCGTTTGACGGAAGCCCTTCTTATCACTCGGTCGTATAAGACTATTTCTGGAGCTACAACAGGACAGTTTTGCTGAAAGCTTTCTCGTTGGTCTCGGCGTAGGGTAGTCAGCAAAAGATCCCAAAATATGAATAGTAAGACGAAAGCATGCCACGTGTAACACAATCATATTTGTTTCGCGGATAGAATTTCATTATGAACATACTGTAACTGGGAAGAAAGTACAGTTTAATTTATTTTTTAAATTGATGTGCTGATATACCAATGATGAAACAAACCTAAATATCGCGTTACTTCTTAGTCGTTATTTATTTAAATTCTCGCGTACCTTCATTTATTCCAGTGATGCTGCAATAATTTATTCTAATGTTCAAATGTAATTGAAAGCCTAATCGAATACAGGGCATTCGGTGCTTCGGAGAAGCGGAAGGCGAGGATGCGGCGCGTTCGAAGTCTCGCATTACAAACCACTGAAGAAGTACCTGGTACTTCTTGGACAATATCCTTCTCAAACGGACTTGAAGAACAAATCCATCGCAATTGTGATGGTGGGCAGTATGGTAACGTTCATGATACCGACGGTAAGTGAAACATTTCAATTTCGCTGCTGTATGTTGCCGATGGAATATAAAACAAAAACAAAACGGACAAGTGAATAATAATCATACAATATTTTCGCACGATCGTTGTCTGTGATTCGGTAGATATTGCAATTCTATGTATCAATACGCGGAAAGAATTTGGATGATGCCATCGAGACTCTACCACAATTTGTTACGGGCACTGTCTGTATCATCAAACTATTGAGCCTTCATATTAACCGTGAAAATGTACGTACAACTTACTGTACTTACAGACGAACGTTAAACACGCGGTACCATAGAAGTTTCAAATATTTCAGTTTAGAAAAGTCTTTCTCACCGTGGAAAGTGATTGGGAAAATCAAGCGGCGTGCAAGGAAATGGATATATTAGAGGAAATTACCGGGAAAGGAGGCAAAATCGCGTATCAGTACAGAAGTAGGTACATTATTCTGATGGTCTTCACACGAAATGTTTGTGAGAAATAATTAGGGATCAGTTACAACACGTTACTTTTCAGGAGTTCTGTTGTCATTTTTCGTGTCATTCGTGACACTCCCACTGGTAAATCCAATGCTGGATATCATTATACCGCTGAACGAAACACGATCCCGGGAACAGATATTTAGGCTTTATTACTATGTGAACAACGATGAGCATTTTGTCGCGATATACGTGCATTCAGTCTGGTGTGCCATTATCACTATATTAATCATAGTGACCGTGGATTCCTTAAACATGATCATCACTCATCATGCATCTGCGTTGTTCGCCATATGCGGGTAAATATATATTACAGCGCTGTCCAGCGTAGGGGCCCCTCACGCGCCTGCATACCCCCCCCCCCCCCCAAATTCCCCCAATCCTGTTGTCAACAAGACCGCGCGACGCTAAGAAGGCTGCCATGACGCGCTCGTCTCGTGGTTTTTAACTGAATGAGGTAGCTTTGTGTCATGTTGACCTCCTCAGACGTTAAACAAAAGACGAATAATCCCAAATTCGCGGGAAATAGTAGCATTGGCTGGCTGTGACGGCGTCTGTCACTAATACGCATGTCGTATCGGGCGTCCGAGCGCGCTCGACGATGGAGACGCTGGTCTGTCATGATCGCCTCTTTAGCGTCGCGCGATATCCCTGACAACGCGGACGAGAGAGGGAGAACCCTAAGCTCCCGTGTGAGCGACCTTGGACGGCGCTGATGTATAACATTGGAATTGAAAATACCACATTCAGCCAATGTATCATGCATTTTACGGATATAAATGAACAGAGTAAACCGAGGCGCTTGAAACTTTTCAAGTGTTCTTTCAACGTATTTAACATTTAGTAATCGACGTTTCATTCAGCGCGCATCCTTAACTTCATTGTAATTGTTCCTTCAAAATGAATTCGGTCGACAATCATATTCATTACTTTCCCAAAACATACAGAAAACATTTGTTCATTAGAGTAATTGTAATAACCGCAGATCTATGATTAACAAAGCAACAGATTATAACGATGTAGCTACAATGGAATACACCTCAATGGATGATGGACTCCAAAACATTAGGGAATGCGTGGTCGCCCACAATAAAGCCATCCAGTTTGTACTGATTAAATAATCCGAAGTGACGAAAGGCAGTGATGGATGCCACAGAATTCAATTAACTCGCTCGTATCTTTCTGTTTCGAGATTCTTCAATTTCCTGGATGCGACGAACCGAATGAACTTCCTACTTCAAGTCGGATTAAACATGATCGGCATTAGCGTCACAGCGTTTCAAGTAAGAGACGATTCCGGGGTTAATGCCAACGCGTGGAACCGTTGAACACACCGGCATTCTCTTTCACAGGCGGTTATGCACCTGGATGACATGAAACTAGCCGTCAGATACGTTATTTTCTTCGGCGGACAGAAATTTCATTTGTACTTCCTCAGTTTGCCCGGGCAAATACTCTCGGAATACAGCGCAGAAGTACTCGACCATATGTACGTTTTCAATTACCTAACAGAAGAGAGAGGCGTAGAATTTACTAACTACGGCAATAATGATAATCGAACCAAGTGTAATTCGTTGGGGATCTTGTAATAGCTACAACTCCAAATGGTACCGCACGTCAGCGAAAATGCAAAGAATGATGAACATAATGCAACTGAGGGCTAGCAAACCCTGCCAGCTGACTGCAGGAGGACTGTATGAGATGAACATACAGAATTTTGGGGCGGTATAAAATAATGATACGATTGTTTACATTTTTACAAGCCTGTGCGTTGCGCCGTGACGTAAGTGGCAACTAATGGTAAATATACTTCAATTTTAAGGCTTCTAAAACATGCATGTCGTATTTTACGATGTTACTCTCAACGAAGGAGTGATTCTTCGTTATTACTCTATAAACAATGATTTCGGCGAAGGAATATGTACTATGTCTACTAACAGCAAGTGCTTGAAATGGTATATTCAATTAAAAAAATGTTAACATTATAATAGATATTTATATACATCTTTGTTATGTACAAGGGTAAAGTTATCATACTATATGACTCTTCAACAATTATTTAATAGCGTATCGCGTACGTATTTTAAGAATCTCATAATTACACAGTTTTGTGCGATTTGAATAGAATTGATTGACTTTCTAATGCTGCTGCAAAAAGAAGCACATTAGGAAACATAGGTATTCAATCGTTCAATTTGTTCTAAGGCTATGAACAAAAAAAATTGGAAATTGAATGTCCTACGAATGGTTTTCTGAAAGATGGGATACGACATTCAGAACCGGCTTTCAGTAATGTTGATGGAAATCAATCAATATGATATTTTTGCCGCGGCCGCAAAACATACATTTTTATGAAGCAGTTCACACAGGACGCGAAGTTTTGCGACTAGGTACTAGGCGGAATGTTTGCATTCGTTTTGACGGGCGTACGTCTGTACGTATTCACAGCGAATGAACGTAGGAGTGAACCGCTCATCTGCACCGGGCTTGAGGAAAAATTTAGCGAGTACACGATTACAGGGAGCAATATGCTGTATTGGCATCAAGAACGACGGCATGCAATCATCTCCGCTCTGACACTTTCTACCTTGTCATTATAACGCCCATTGTGGTTTCTCTTTTATCGGGCACCATAAACGAAAAACATCCCTACGTCCGAAATTTCGCTCTTAATAATTGGTCATTTTCCTAGGCAGGAGAAGACGGGTAATTCAATACGTACAGCGTCAACCATTCTTCAACATTTCTTCAGAGTGTAAAATATTTTTATTTGTATAATATATCATTTATCAATTTAAATTTTTCTTTGTATATAACTGATAAATTGTTTTACTAATCGCTGCTCCAAGTTGACTTTTTTCATCTAAAGGAGTGGGTGTTGCTCAGTTCCCTTATTGAAATGCACAATAGTTCAGAAGAAGTAAGTCTTTATTTCTGTGTCTTATGACGGACAAGACGTTGGCCCTTGTCGAGGTGTGTACTAAGACTGGCGTCTGCCGGACACTTATGTTTCCGGCAAGACGTGCGCGACTAAGATCATTTCCTAATTGGTTGACCCGATGCCGGTGTCAACCAATCGGTACTTGTCAGGTCTAAAATCGCGCCACCTATTTCGCGCGTCTTCGGCGCGCTTTATCGACCAACGTCGCGATCTAATCAGCGGCGGGCGGCTATGCGTGAATTGTCTCGCGCCCGGCCACCAGACTTCGTCGTGCCCTGTTGCGGCGTCGTGTCCGCGGTGCGGTCAGCGGCACCATGCACCAGAGTTCTGCAATGGGCGGGTTTGACCCGCCCGTCACCCGGCCGTGACGTCGATTCACCCGCCCGCCCGTACCCGTATCTGCACTCACCCGGCGGTACCCGCTATCAAGCTAGCCATACCCGCCCGGACCCGCTGGCGGGTTAGCGGGTCAGCGTCGATTTCTACCCGCCCGAAGCTGTCGCGACGCGTACTTGACTCACCCGTAGTCGCGCTGTTATCCGTTCGCACCCGTGCCTTTAGCTGCACTTCAATTCCGACTTTACTAGCACTTTATTCGGCAATTGTTATATCAAGACGCGGATTTATTTCATTCTACGAATGAACAGTATGGCATGCATTGTATCAAATTCAAGAAATTATGGATACATGCAGAAATTTAATTTAAATTGAAATAATGAATCAACAAAAATACTTGTAATACGTTTTGTTTCAGAATATGTAATGTACATAATGGAACAGTAGAATACTGCCACAAAAAATGTTTTATATTAAAAGCATTTATTTTTCTTTGCAGTATTGGAATTTTTGTTACTTTCCCTTTGTTAATAATTATAATATAAATAAAATATTAACTCGGTTTGAACGCGCGGGTATTAGCGGGTATAGCGTAACGCGGGTATTAGCGGGTATAGCGCGGATACGGGCGAGTCAGATAAAAGTTCCGTCAACTCCGGGCGGGTATGGGCGGATAGAAATCGACGCTGACCCGCTTACCCGCCGGCGGGTCCGGGCGGGTTGGGTGAATCGAAAGACGGACGGGTAAACCCGTGATATATCCGCCCGTTGCAGAACTCTGCCATGCACTCCTCCATCGGGCCAGCGCTGCTCGCTGTCCGGCGCGCGCCGCCCCGACGTCTGCGACGGCGGGCGGCGTTGGGCCTTCGTTGGTGCTCGGCGCGTCCGCGGCGCCCGACGCTGCGCTGGGGGAGCCGGTGTTGCTGACCACTGCCATTGTTCGCGCTCGGTCGGCGGGCGGCGAAATGATGACCCTGCGTGCGCTTTTGGATCAGGGCGCGCAGTCCGTGGTCCAGGCCCTCCGCCTGCGCCGTCAGCCCGTACGGACGTGCTTGAGGGGAGCTCTGGATGGAACGCTGGGGACGTCACGGGCCCAGGTGCAGCTCACCCTGTCCCCGGATCAGGAGGGACCCCCCGGGATCTCCATCAAGTCCAAGATCGTTCCAAGAGTGTCCTCGTACTTTCCGGATGGGATGCCCTTCGCGAAGTTGCAGAAGCAGTTCGCTGAACTCACCTTCGCCGATCCAGAGCCGTCCATCCGCCGACCCGTCGACCTCATTGTCGGGGCCGACTATTTCGGCGCCCTTTTGCGCCCCGGGTTCCGTCGTGGCACCCCCCCCCCCCCCCCGGCCCTAATCGCCCAGGAGACCCTGTTCGGATGGATTGTCTCGGGTCCGACCGACCGCCCCGCCGCGACTCGTACTTAGCGCGTCGCCCCCCCCCCCCCTCCGTGTGCGTCCGCGGCAGACGAGGGCCCCGTCTCGGCGTGAACAGACCAGCTGTAGAGAGCCCCGAAGTTGTACACCGACACCGGGGGGGTGGACAGTATTATAGTAGGTTTCGTGCAGAAACATAGTTCATTTCATTTTGCGCCTACGCTAGATGGCGCAGCGTTTCGTCCCTCCCACGCCCCTCACTCCTCTGGAGGAAGGTTGCGTCTGTCTTCGTTCGTCTTCCGGTCATTCCGGTCTTGCCAGGTCTTCCTTGCGCATCCTTGACTGACGCTGCTTAACACGCCCACTAACGCCGCCATTGGTCGCCATTGTATATTTTTGTCTGTAAATTGTATTAATTGTATTGTGTTTAAGTCTGATTTCAGGTAATTGTGCAGAGAAAATTGATACAAAACGGATTTCCAAGGACAAGGGAAAGTGTGCTGTCCAGAATTGTCCATCAACGCGACAGGAACATTCTCATCGGTTCCCAAAATCTACAGTAATCGCTTCACGATGGATTGAAGCAGCGCGTAGTCCGCGATTGATAGGTTTAACTCCCAAGCAGGTTCACGATAATCGGTATGTAATTTGTCATTTACATTTTCATCCCCAGGATTGCCAATGCAGTATACGGAGAAAACTGAAGGAAGGAACTGTACCTTCCTTGTTGCTGCCTGAGGAAACGGATAGCAGTTCATCATCAGCGGAAATTGACGAGAAGATTGATGTGGACAGGAAGGTTCATCCCATGGGATTACTATTACTCCATCAAGTGCAGATTTTTCTCCAGTTACATTTCGGAATTCGTATCAAAAATCAACAGGGAGTAATTCTGATAGGCAAACTTGTTCCCTAGCAGCCGTCGAATCTGGTAACTCTATTTTTGCAACAACGCCGAAATCTACCGTATGTAAATTTTCCAGGATAGAAAGCGTTAATGTACTTCCTGGACCCAGTTCGCAAGACGAAAATGTACATGAGGTCACAACAGCTGGACCTTCCAAACGCTTGATATGGAAACGGGAACGTTTAGATGACAGCACACGAAAAATGTATGAGGCCGTGCTACAAGCGAGGAAAAAAATGGATAATTGTAGGACCAAAAGCTTACGGTATTGTTCTGAACATTTGTTACAGCATTTTCAATTTGAAACTAAACACGAAAGTTCTTAAAAAATAAACAAATTAATATATTTTAGATGTGCAAATCGTTTGAAGGAAGTTCTGAATGCGCAGACCGATCCACCACTGGGAACCATCGTGTCACGGCGGGCGGCCGCCGGGCGAGCGCAAGCTTCTGAAATTCGGACCGCGACTCGGTCCAAGGCGGGCGGGATGTTGCGGCCGCAAGAAACGCGCCGCGGCGCGCGTTCAAACGTGCGCCTGCTGACTCATCAGCTGTTGCGATGCTAAGGCCCGTTGACATTTGTTTGTTGACGCCAACGAAGCGCTCGCCCGGCGACCGTTAGTTCCGAGTACATCTCGGCTTTGACAACAACGTCACGAACACTCTGATCGCGCCCATTGCGCCATTGTAACGCGTCTTTCACAGCGACCACTTTCGCCTAGCGCCCACGCGCCCAAGTGTCATTGTTCTTTTGTATCAGTGTTGTGACGTCCAGTGGTCAGTTTGGACCACTGGGAATAAATTGTGTCAGTCCCAAAAGGGTCGTTTCGCTGTACTAGTGTTCTCCTTCCCACCGAGCCTTCCCAGCGCCGGCATATTTACCCGCTCCTGGCGGAAACACCCCTATTTCTTGGGATTCAGCCCCACTGCACGATATAGAATACAGGTAATTACTTCATTATTGGCAAATATTTCCAAATACAAGGACAAATATATTGTTACGTTTTGTATACGGCATAATAGAACTCGGTGGTAACGCAAAGGGAACGGAACATCAACTCGGTAACAAGAACGGTAAAAGGAATATAATGTAACAAGAACAATGGGGTACAGCGGTAATATGTGAGAGATCGTTATGTCGGCTCGCTATGGCGGCTGACTCACGAATGACAGCTTGACAGGCGATCGATCCGATCGCCTTCTTCTCGCTGTCTCTTGTCTTCGTCGCGAGCACCAGCGCGCCATGAATCCTCTACATAGGGTGCTCGCAACAATATATTAATTATACAACAGAAAAGAAATTTGCTTAGAAGTTCCCGGAAAGTAACTAAACAGCCAATACTGATATTTTTTCAATGGGTTTCTAATGGGAAAAGAACTATATGGAACTAATTATTCGCTATTACTTTGCAGAATCGATAGGTACTACTCATTTGGTCCCCAAAAAATATTTTCCTTTTATATCACCGAAATTTAAACGACTCGATTTAAAATTCTGCATAAAAAACATACAAACTTTGACACATGTTTACACATACAGCAAAAGTAGCTGCCATGATATTTTTACGTTTTGAAGACCTCATATTATTAGGTTACAAAAAATGTATAAAAACATAATTTCATAACTTTAAAATTCTGACTTGTTTCCTTATTTCTGGGGATTCTGTCCCGTTGGGACGATGGGCCGCAGGGCGGCCAGTCGCTACACTGCTTCTGGAGCAGTGTAGCGACTGGCAGCCGCAGGCCGCCGAGCGGCTAGTAGATTCTACCATAATGGCGGAAAACAGGCACTCATTCCATTGTGTTGCTTCTCCAGTAGCCTAGGCTGCTCCTGGAGCAGACTTGCATACACTGTAGCAATCTGCCGCAGCCGCGCGCGCGGTCGAAGTCGCAGATAGGAGCAGTGATGCCAGATTCGGGACGGGAGCGCTCGAGAATTTCCCCCACCTCGCATGCACACTAGGCCGTAGCTGCGTGTCCGCGAGCTCGGCGCATGCACACACGCAACTCCTAAATCGTTCTCTCGACGTTAATTTGCCGAGTAGAGCAGGCGGTCAACTCGCGAGCAAAACGAATCAAATTGAGGCATATGATGGAAAAAGGGCATATAGGCTTATGTGCCATTTTTCCTTAAATCGTTTAAATCTAGAGCTGTTCGAGTACTCGATTATTCGAGTAGCTCGAATTCGAGTCGAGCCGGGACTCGGTTTCCGAGCCGAACCGAGTACTCGAATGAAGCGAGCGGCTGGAAACAATCGGGTGGCTTGAACGATCCACATGTTTCGTTCGTCAATCGCTACCTTCACTACGCAATCTACTCGCTTCCCTGATAACCAGATCTGGCAGCAGAATCTGACATCAGAACCGTAGTCGTCTGTGTCCGCATTTGGCTGCGTTCTGAGGTGCAGATTCTGATGTCAGATGCCTAATGTCAGATCGGCAGCAGATCGACAGCAGATTCTGCCGTCTGCTATGGTTCTGACGTCAGACTCTGCGCTCTCATGCCAGCGCCAGATCCTGCTACCAATCTGATGTCAGACTGGAGACAGACGGTTATCAGGGTTTTTAATCGAGCCGCTCGGTTCTTTCGAGCGCTCGGCTCGGATCGGTTATTCGAACAGAGTATATCCCGGCTCGCTTGTTCCGAGTACTCGAACAGCTCTATAATTAAATCAACTCAGATTAACTAGATGCTGTTTTTTTACTTAGCGTGATCAACACGCATCTACATAGTCGCTGAGCAGCCGCGCTACAGTGCTGTCGTGCAATAAGTACTTCTGTTTCATAGAGGATTTTGTGTAAGCAAGGAAATATGGAAAGTGAGGCGAGTATCGAATCCGCAAGGAAAGAAGCTAATTTAGAAAAGAAAAAATTTATTTGGAAGACAGCTTGCTGCAAAAAATCGAAGAAATAATATTGAACTAATATTTACTTAAAACATTACATATTTTTTGTTTATTTTTGTGCTTCATTTTGTATTTTTTATTTAAGCAATGTATAAAAAATGTGTAACGAAGTAAGCAAACAAAATTATATTTAAGTAACTAAACAAAGAAGCAACTTTGTTACGAATTCACCACATTTACGGAAAAAGGGCACATAAACCACTTGCTTGAAACTTATAAATAAAGACACATATCATTTCCAAATCATGACTTCTGTTTTCAGAACGTTTGAAAGACACGATAACTACATCCCTAAAAAAATTGAATTTAATTGCATTACTTTATATTAAGTTATACTATAATGAAAACTTTGAAATCGATTTTCTTGAAATGGCATTTTGGCGTATGTGCCCTTTTTACATCAAATGCCTCAATTTTTAAAGTCGTGAGGTCTTGTGATCGTCCACCTACCTTGTCATTATACCGCCCATTGTGTTTTCTCTTTTATCGGGCACCATTAACAAAACCTCCCTATGTCCGACATTTCGCTCTTAATAATTGAGCATTCTTCAAAGCGTAAAATATTTTTATTTGTATAAAATATCATTTATCAATTTAAATTTTTCTGTGTATATAACTGATAAATTGTTCTACTAATTGTTGCTCCAAGTTGATGTTTTTTATCGCCAAATTGAATGCTCGACAATAATAATTCCCCATTGCAATCAGATCGTTGTAAAGCGTCGATCAATATCCGCGGGGTTGGATACCGTTCCACGATTGCCGTAGCTCTATCTACAGACATCCCGTTTAACTGTAATAGTTGGCGAATAAACATTTCGCTTACCTTAAACACCTGAAAGGAAAAAGATGCTAGTGTATTTGAACATTAATATAATTTGCTGCATTGTATAAATTTAATACACACTTTCTGCTTCGACGCTGCTCTATTAAAATCTTGGAATTCCATAAGATTAAGCGTACTACTTGAAAGATCCACTTGTCCAACATTTTCCTTTCTACAGCTTACTAAATCTTTTTCCTGGAACAGTAATGTACGTTACAAACAAACTAGGATAAGTTACTTAGGGTTAATACAAAAAATTTTCAAAGAAAAGTACGTGCTTTGAAAGTTTTGCTTAAAATCCTCGTCAATGATGACAAATAAAAAATAGAATCTTTATGATGTTTGGTATATTTTACTGAGAAACCATCTTGTATTAAAGTATTAATGGAAGCTTGCAACAATGATGCATGTGGTATTGCTAATCTTTGTCGTTTACCATACTCCTCGATTATGTACATAAGATTTTCGACCCCGGACTGCTTCAATCTGAACTGTAAGTAAAAATATTTCCATGATCAAACGAGGATGCATAAGTACAACAAATCAAAAATTCCATTATTATATTACCTTCTGTTCATCAAATCGTCCGTCTGTAATACTTGCACTTAAATCGTCCATTCGTTTTCTTTCTACAATGTACGGCAAGACCAGCTCATTGTTCGTAGCTCTACATCTGGCGATCCATGTAAAATCGCCAACTTTTAAGTGACGTACCTCAAATATTACACCGAGTTGGGAAAGCTCCACTAATGTAGCGTCGTTTTGAGGCTTTGTTTTACCCCTAAAACATAATTTCTCTTGAATTTTTTGGTAAAATTATATGAAAAACTAATAAATTCAATCGTACCCAGAAGTTTCCTGTGTATCTACTAACAATATTACATCAAATGTATTCGATTCTAGATAAATATCTTTTTGAAGTTCATCAGTGGAATTAGTCTTGCCATTTCCTGCTTTATTTAATGCGCATTGATCGACAGTTTTTGTTTCTTCCGCCTTTTCTGCGTGGACATTATTTTGCTTGGGCTTCTGCTTCGCAGTATACTCATCAGCTTGTTGTATATTCTTCTCGCTGGTCACTATCTCTATACCCCTTGACTTATGAATCTGTGAAGATGTACTTGCACCACTATCGCCCAATGCTGCCAGTTCTGTCTTGAAATAAAACAGTGTGTTAAATTATTGCGTTACGGGATCTATTTTATTTTCTACGCGCATTGCTTAAAATGCATTTACCCTTTGACTCGCGTAATCCATGTCCGCTTCAATTCGCTGCAACTTGTACTTCCTTCTGGATATAAGCTCCTTGGTATAATCGCAATGTACACAGACAAACCCATTGCTACTCGTTGAATCTTTATTTTCAGCCTTGTACTCTTCAAGTCTTTTGTCCAACATCGAGCACAATTTTCTTCCGAAATGTTGCAATATTATACAGTCTTGTCCGGATTTCAGCGGTAAGGGATATCTTTTTAGAGATGCGAGTGCCTTCGAAAAACTGTGCTGTAAATCGGGATTTCTGGAGGCAGCTTCTTCCCTCCATTCTTGTAACCATTGCTGGAACAACGGATTTGGTTTTTCCGATCTAAGTTTTATTCTTTTCATAATGTTGATGTTATAACCTACACATATCACTTGGTTTTGTATAAAGACACATTTTGCAAATTATTCTTCGTACGATTTATATTATGATGCACTGCTGCGATCGGCAAAACCGCAACACAACCAAACACAACTGACAACACTCGGTTGAACCGATTCTCGAACTTCGAAATCGAATCATGGAGGCTTCAAGTGCACTATACTCCATAAATTCGTAGTACATAATTTCTTTTATCGAAAGATATACTAATGAGTGAGTAATTCTACCAAGAATGTAATATCTAAAATTTTGCATTATGAGTATATCTACTTTTCTTAATTCTAACTTTTTGTTGGAAATTCTACATTTTTTTTTATTCCACAATCATACAAAAAGAAATATATTTATCTAAAACTCGAAGGGTGAAGCTAATTCAGTTATTCATTGGATTCGCATAAAAGCTATTTATTTAACTTAATATATCAACGTTCAAAAAAGCATTATATTCTTGAAATTTGATTGAAAGAAAGGCGATATTTCATGTGCATCGGGCATCAGAAGTGGAATAAGAACTGCGGTACGGTCGGTGAGAAAGACAATTTAATTATCGATAGGTAATTCATGTTTGATACCTATGGAATTCCGCGAATTCATCTGATATTTCTGGTTTGGCAGAAAATGCAGGTGAATACGCATTTATTGTAGTACCGTATTATCCGAAGTGACTACGGAGTATTCCTACGAAATGATTAATAGATCGAGCGAGTGTAACTGTACTGTGGACATTTGATCCCAGCGAACTGTCCGCAAGGTATGATCTCATTTCCTGGTAAATCATACGTACTTTGATAAAAAAAATTTCTTTTTCGCAGTTGAAAATGTTTCAGTCAATTTCATTCCCTTATCATTGTCAGGACTGTGTTATAATCGAAATTGTCAACATTACATAAGAAATGACAGGGAGCAAAGTTTTTCAAATACAACTGAATAATGTAAACTAACAATTTGACCAATTTGACCAGAAAATGATATAGGGTGTCTTTCGACTGTCAAAGAAACGGCATGGTTAGAGTTTTATATAAAGCTGGCATGCCTGTGTGTTACAGTTATATGTATGCGCGTAGAATTTAATAATGGCAACTGGAGGTAGTAGTTTTATAAGTAAACCAGCCAGAGGATGGTTACACCCAGACCATTTAGTGAGTAAGGAAGGAATCACATACACCGTTAAGGTAAGTGTACAATTTCCTGCGACTCAGTTTAATATCTTAGGCACTCGCGACATCGACTTTCACCAATGATTTGTCTCCCGTATGAATCTTTCAGTATATAGGATGTCTCGAAGTATACACCTCTATGAAAAGCTTAGACTTCGAGACTAGATCATGCGTTGCCAAGTAAGTATTCAAATGTACATAAAACGATGCGCCAAGCATGTATTCCCGTACTGCTTCAAAGCAAAATTGTACTTTTCAGAGAATGCATAAACAGAGTTTGCGAGGCGGCTGGATTAAAATCCGCAGACAAAAAGAGAAGGGTACCTGTCCATAACATACGATTCTTGCTTTCACTTTCCGGCTTTACATTCTGATTGGAATATTTTCTATTTACGTTTACCTAGGTGGACAGAAAAGTGCTGCGCGCGATAGCGGATAAGCCTCGCATGGAGCATACAGGCGCTACGATAAATCTGACTATTAGCAGCTGCAGTTTAGGTTTGACTAGCGTAGAGAATGGACATATTATTGCTAAACATGAAATGCCGCGTATATCATTCGCTTCGGGTGGTGATACGGTACATTACATTTTACCTACCGTTTCTTCATTTCGCGTCTGTATTTTACATATTTTTCAAGTATAAAATAATCGCAATATTTCAATAGGAAATACTGGATTTCGTTGCGTACGTCGCAAAGAATATGCAAGAGTGGCGCGCTTGTTATGTATTAGAATGTGGAGGAGGATTGGCGCAAGATGTTATATCCACTATTGGACAAGCTTTTGAACTGCGATTTAAAGAATTCCTCACGAAACCAGCTTCGTTACAGTAAGTACGACCTGTATATCGCGTTGTGTATGCAGAATTTTTAATTTACTAGGTACCTCCCTCCTTTTTTCTTACAGTCCTATGCTAAACGGGGTGCGGGAAGCAGATCGAGACTACTACAACGACCTGCCAGGCAAAGTGCCGCCAGATATCGGTCCTCCCCCAGTGCCGCCTTTGCCAACCGCAGCGTCGACGCTACCCAATTTGAAACACCATCACTCTGGGCAGAATCACGTATTGCGGAGCAACGCGCAAAATTCTGCTTTGCACGACTCGTTCCCATCTAATTCCGATAGACATCATCAGCAATGGGCAGGTGAGCAAGAATTTACAATTACGCAGCAACTTATAAATTTCGTCTAGCGGTGAATATAAGTTCTTCTGATGTTACAGAGACTGGTAACTTAATTGACTTGAATTCCGACGGAACGACTACCGCAAACTTCGACATGCCTCCTGAACACAATTACGTGAACGATAGTGTGATAGCAGCGAGCAGAGAAAGCCATCGGGATCAAACATCGCTTTTTGATGTATTTGACATGCGTAAGTCGTTCGCAGCATTAATATTATGCGTTTCGATCGATCCGCGTAACGCGAGTTCTTCACGTAAGAAGGGTATAATTTCCAGAGCCGTTCAGTTCTGCAATATCGGATATGAATAGACTAAGTCCTCATTCTCAGAAGCAGCAGCTGAAGCAGGAGATATGGTTCCACGGCAGCGTGAGTCGTGCTGAAGCAGAATCTATGCTAACAAGAGTAAGACGAAAATTAATATATGAAAGTATTCGAGGTTGTACGTACGGTAGTGTAAGCTATTAGAGTGCAATATTTCATCTCCATAGGATGGCGACTTTTTGGTACGAGAATCTCAGGGCTCGCTTGGGCAATATGTCCTTACGGGTATGAATAATGGTATACCAAAACATTTGTTGTTAATCGATCCAGAAGGCGTGGTAAGTATCGCGGCAAAGTTGATATTTTTATGCTACAAGATACTTCTCGATAAAGTAAAGCGACGTAAATATCTTCATTCGATTCCAGGTTCGCACAAAAGATCGTGTTTTTGATAGTGTAAGTCATTTAGTAAATCATCACTGCGACAACGTATTGCCAATTATATCAGCGGACAGTGTTTTAGTACTTCGATATCCAATTCCTAGACGTACGAACAATTGACTCTGAGAAAGATTATAATAGTGCCCGAAAGGACGAGCAAGATTTACATATAGTACCGATTGATCGTGTCGATACTCGATGTAAAGAGAATTTCATGCCTACTATGATGCTTTCAATACCATGCAATTCGAAGATCCGTCAATCGGTATAAATAATGAAATTAATTAAAATTCGATCCCACGACTGTTTCAAATTATAATTTTGCTGAAGAATACTTTTCGAAGTTTTGCTCTATATTCTTAATAAAATGAAGAATCGTTGCTATCTTATAAATGACGAAGGGGCTAATAAATATCACCCCACTATTGATAATAATGTCAAAATGCACAAACAGGAATCTGAATTATATTCATACTTTTAAGAACTGTTGCCACTTGTAAGAATTGGCTGACGCATGAAACTTCGCGACGAGATGTCTACCTGTATCAGTGGATTTTCTAAACAATTATAGATGTGAACGACGTGCATATTGTTTAAAATATCAGTATTTATGTTACTTCCAATAGATGATAGCTTTAAATTCTTCCAGTCTTTAAAATCATTTTCATGTATTTCCAAATGCAAAATGCTAATGTATAATCACTTTCGATTTATTTGAACGCCAATTTTTTCAAGTGTCCCAAATCCTTTCTAAAAATTTGCCACAGTTTCGTTGGATTTATTACAATTACTATTTGCATTTGCCCGCTCCATTTACCTACATAAGTCTGGAACCGATTTTCGTACGTGCAACTCATACACCTCAAAGTGTGCCACAATTCTCTAGTAAAAATTCGGTACTCGTTGCTGAATAGAATATAAATATATCTTTAATTTTATATGTAATTTGTACCATGTAGATCATGGCTTACATGAGAAATGTTTTTCTATCTTCGAGTCACTTCGTGTAGGGCCCATATCAGTGTCAACGTGCAAAAATATATACTTATATATATTTTTACGAATTTTGTAATTTTCTCGTTGTATAATATTTTGATTATTCCATATTTATAAGATAATCTCCCTTTGTAATCTCGATTTTAATAGAATGTATATGATATTCCATATTTATATTGCTTTTTATCTGGAAATATATAAATTAAACCTAACTCTCTACTCTTTATACTTGACCGCAAAAATATTTCAACTATATCACAAATGAATTCTAGTCTATCTCTATTTGTTTCATTGTAATTCAAATACAAGGACATGAATCATTATTTTCAGCTTCTTTTTTTTAATCTAAAACCTTTCCAATTGTATCACGAATTACAAAAGATTCGGCATATAATACAAACTAACACGAAGAATATATATTATAGCAGGCCTTCCCAAGTAGGGGAAATCTGCTCCTGGAACACATGTTTCGGTTCTCCTTCCAACGCTGCGCCTTCAGCTAAGGTGGGACGACTTCTACTACCCTCTCTCCGAGGAGACAGTAACGTCGCTGGGAAGCATGTTGGGCGCTTTAGGGCGAAAGTACCAAATGTGTCAAATTTTTATAGGAAATTTCATAATGACTTAAAAATAGTAGGAAAAATTAAAATTTAAACTAGCATTTCAAAATGACGTAAAAAGAATTAAAAAAAATGTATTACATACATTGTATTTAAAAAAATGTATCACATACATTGTATGTAATACATTTTTTTAAATTCTTTTTACGTCATTTTGAAATGCTAGTTTAAATTTTAATTTTTCCTACTATTTTTAAGTCATTATGAAATTTCCTATAAAAATTTGACACATTTGGTACTTTCGCCCTAAAGCGCCCAACATGCTTCCCAGCGACGTTACTGTCTCCTCGGAGAGAGGGTAGTAGAAGTCGTCCCACCTTAGCTGAAGGCGCAGCGTTGGAAGGAGAACCGAAACATGTGTTCTGTTGCGTGATTACGCGAACGTAGTCACGGAAATGTATATAATCGATAGGTAAATCAGGAGCGAAGTTTGAAAGTAGATGTTTGCGTATGATTAAGAAGTATTATAAAGGATGCGCAATGCGGGTGGCATTCGTGGGAAAGATCTTGGGCAGAGCTCGAAAGCAGGAAGAGGATACCTATTAACAGACCCCGAAACGAATCACGAGTTTCTTCTAAGTCACGTAATCTCTTGAGAAGGCCTTGCCCTTTGTTAGTCTTTTTGAGTGTTGATTGACTCCAGAAGTGTTGGCGACGCTAAGGCAGTCATAAATTTCCTTCAAGGGTTGTCTTCTCGATCCTCGGAGCCGAGCCAACTTTCTCTTCCCACGTGTGCACCCCGCTGCGTAACGGAAAAGCGCGCTTCCACCGAGTTCCCACCACCACCCGAAGACGGAGGGAAAGATGGACGTCGATTTACGGGGGCGGACGGACATCCGCGGGACAGCCTACCCTTTGAATCCGGCTCGTCCCTCATCCTGATTGGCCGAAGGACTGGGAGGACGCGCAAGGATGGAAGGGGCACCACGCTCGAGGAGGGAAGGAGCAACGACGGAGGACTCCGAGAAGGCAGAACGATTTTGACGCTTGAATGTACAAGTCCTGTTCTCTCTTAGAAAGCAATCGTTTAAATTTATTAAGAATATATATATACAAGTTTTACCAGACAAATAGTTTCATTTTATTCATAACACCCGCGCACTTTTTCAGGGCACGGTAATTGAGACAAAAACATGGATTTTTATTTCAATTAAAAAAATATGAAAAATTAACATTATCAAGCCGAAAAAAATGCCTTAATAAAGAGAAAAGTTCAAAACACCAATATAAATTTTCACCAAGCAAAATTAAAGTAATAGAAGTCAGTAATTAATTCCTTCGTGAGCAAGTCGGCGTCAAAGCACCGTCAAAGAGGAGATATACGGTGTGTTCCAATTCACGCATACTGCGCATGAAATTGGTGGCACCGTATTGGTGGCAGCGTACGATTCCCTGGAATTTCTCTCACTTGCCACCAATACGATGCCACTTCCGGTGCAGCGAGCGGTGCAGCAATTGCAGAAATTCAAAGGAGAAGCAGTCACTGCACCGCTCGCTGCACCGGAAGTGGCATCGTATTGGTGGTAAATGAGAGAAATTCTACGGAATCGTACGATGCCACCAATACGGTGCCACCAATTTCATGCGCAGTATGCGTGAATTGGAACACAGCCATAATAAGAGGCGTCACTCGACAAGGACAGAAATAACCTAGGGAAATCACTAGATAACCAATTTAAATGCCCATTCGGCAATGATCGGTAAACTTCGGCAGTGATCGGTAAACTTCGGCAATAATCAGCCAATTGCAGTAAGGTACATTGAGTCGATTTGAATATCCCGCTGAAATAGACAACCAGTTTAAATGCCAAGGTCAAGTAAGGACTTCAAAGGTTCCGCCCGGAGAGGCCCCTCTTATTATATCTCCTCTTTGGCACGGTAATTGGGACATCTACCCTGATCTACCCTACTACCCAGCCTATCCCGTATATCAAAGTTTGAAATTTTTTTAAAATAAATTCGAGAAGCAAGAAAACAAAATAGTACTAGCGCTTTGTCTAGTAACTTCGAAATTCAATATAGGAAACGTAATTGCTAAAAAATAACTAGTTTCTATATTCTGCTCAATTCTGCTTCTGCTTGTTGTTCTGTCGCTGTGTGGATTTTTCTGTAAATATTGACTAGAAAAGTACCTACATAATATGTTCAAGAAATAGTTGTTAATTGATACGATTGTTATTTAGGAAACACCTATATATGTTATAAAGAAAAATACTTCTATTTGCGCAACAATGCAGCAGTATTTACGATAAAACGTATAAAATTATTCACAGAGTTAAATGCTCCGAAATTAATGCAAACGAGAAACGTAAATATGTCAGAATACGATAAAGTAAGAACTGGAAAGCTTGTTTTGAAAGGCGAAAAAGTAAGGTACGTGTTAACCTCGTAGCTAATCTGTTCATTTTAATGTTTACGCTGTAATCTGTCGCGTTTTACAGATCGAAAAAGCGCAAGTCGAAAAAGCAGGAGAAAGAACATGTTACTAATACCGAAGATAACGACACTACAGCTCATGGTATTTGAATTCTTGAAGATACCACTTTTAATAGCATAATGTAACTGCCATCCAATTAATACGCGCGCTTTATAGGTGGATGGTGGAAAGCTACGCAGGTATCGGAAGTCACAGGAACAGTGGCCATCGAATTTGGAAATAACACTTACATGAAAGCTTTAGATAACGGACTATTTACTTTGGGCGCGCCCCACGACGAAGGCGATGGTCCTTCCCCGGAGGAGATTCTAACGGCTTTCCCAGTGAGCGAAAGTAAAGTCGCATTGAAATCTGGTTATGGAAAGTACTTAGGCGTTGACAAGAAAGGCATCGTTATCGGAAGAAGCGACGCAGTGGGCATGATCGAACAATGGGAACCAATTTTCCAGGTAATTTGTTTTTACGACCAGTGCCAGGAACTTGCGAGCGATACACGTGGATGGATTGAAAACATTGCGACATTTTCAGGATAAGAAACTTGCTATTTTAAATAGCAACAATTACTTCATGTCGCTTACGGAAGACGATGACATTGTTTGCCGAAATAAGAGTGCCGGACCTTCGGAATTTTGTACGATAAGGAGCATCACACAAAAAGCCCAGGATCCGACTAAAGATATTCCGAAAGAAGAGCAAGGCTCTCTTCAGGATGTCGAGGTGAATTATGTGTAAGTAATAGATATAACTTATAGGAAAGATAATTTGGAAGTTATCTACGGTGTGTGCAAAGCTTAACGATAATGTTGTTTTAGGAGAAAATTCCAGAAGTTCCAAGACAAAAAGTTGAAGATTTGCAAAACGGATCGTTCTGAACTAGAAAAAGCGAAACGAGACGGAAACCTACACGAAGCTTTGTTAGACAGAAGAAGTAAGATGAAAGCGGATAGATATTGTAAATAATTTTGTATAACAGATGTATATTCTAATTATAATAAATTACTGATTTCTAAAGTGTGTACCAACTTTTTGTGACAAACGTGCGATTATAATACTATACTTAAATTTCCGTTTTCTTCGAGTTTATATACCGCGCGTAATATCGACCAAACGAACATGTGAAAAATGGAAGAACCAGCAAGGAAATCCGTCCTCGACCACATTCGAGAAACCAGAAGGTCTAATCTGTGTAGACTTATTTTTTGTGCGAAAATTACAAGTTGCGTGCATACTATACGATTGTTCGATATCGCGATAAAAGAAAAGTCGTCGCAGCATATTACAGGATTGCTTCTCGTTTATTCCAATTTCGTAATTCATATACTCGAAGCCTCAGAATACGAAATATTTCGCTTCTGTAACGATATATTTACCGACAATTCGGAAATTATAACGAACGTTAAATGTCTGTACGTCCAAAACGGCACCAAGAGATTTTTTAAAAAATGGCACTCCAAAAAGATGAACGACTGCGCCTTAAGGGACGAGGAATTCGAAACGATCGAGGATAACTTCGAAAATGCCTCTGGCATATATAAAACAATGATTTTAGATTTGCATAAGTTGTATATCGAATTATGGAACACGTGGAGATTGAAAAATTACGTAAGCACATACAATATCTATATGCTAATATTACCAGCATACCGAAAATGATGAAAGACCGCGATAATGGAAATTGTGAAAAGTTAGTTCCTAATGAACTTTCTTTGCAGCATAATTTCATTGAAGAATTGGATTTAATATCCAGGAATGGTCATTCAAATATCCCATCGAAATTAAACATAGAGTTTGTGCTTAAAAGTTGCTGGGGATACGACTTGGCGGCATTAGCAAAAGATTATTGTAATTTGAAATACCCATGTAATTTCGACGATTTTTCTCCAGTATCCGAAATTATACAGCACATTAACTTAAACAATGTTAAATGATTTTATGAAACGCTAACTGTTTACGCAAATCAAGCATTGAATAATGTTTACGCGAACGTAGAGTTAACCGTTTTGAACTACAATAGAAAAGGAAATGCTTGTAATACGTTATCTATGTGTGTATCATAGTTCGTGTAATCAGTATGAAACGATACTATGACAGACTATTCAATAGGGAAGCCTTAAAAATCTTGCGTGTGTTTCTGAAAATACGATAGAATTGTATCATGTCTATAAATTTTCCATCTTGTGTTTTTTTTATATTTGTACATATGTTTATTCGTTTCCTTTATCAATGATTACCATCCCAATCCCATTCTAACCTAAAACCTTTACGACTATAACGCAATAAAAGAATGTTTTGACAACTGCGTCATCCCACGTGTAATATCGTTTGTTTACACTCGTCTATAGTTTGAATTACGTTTCAGTTCGATCCTTAATAAACTAAATAAATTCTTGTAGCTTTTGGCGGTAGAACAGTAAATCGTTTGCAGTCGTCTTTCTATTTCGAACTATTTCTAACTTAATGTTGACCCCGTGATTTCTTGTTTGCACCATACAGTACTTCAAATATGAGATCCATGAAGTAGAAAAACAATGGGTACCTCACGAAAAGCAGACAGTCATAGTTCAGATCATGCTGTGGCAGGTGCTATTAGTGGCTTCGTAACAAGATTCGCCTGTCAGCCCTTAGATGTTGTAAAAATTAGATTTCAGGTATAAAGCAAATGAACTTCAAAGTGATAATGCAACATCAACGATATTGTGCGCGTTATATTTCAAATTAGCCTTTGCTATTATAGTTGCAAGTAGAACCTATCGGTGATCATCATGTTAGTAAATATCGGTCTCTGATGCAAGCGTTGTTCTTGATACTGAAGGAAGAGGGTATTTTTGCATTTTGGAAAGGGCACGTTCCTGCTCAGTTACTTTCAATCGTGTATGGTATGGGTCAGGTGAATATGTACCGTGGTTAATTAAAACACGCCTCCACGATACTCGGTTGAAAAAGGGATTTGCAATTCTTTGCCTCGTGAGAAAGTATACAGAAATATATAATTGTTAATATTTTCCAGTTCTATTCGTATCATATGTTTATGAAAGCATCTGATAATTTCTCATTGTTAAGTGAATGGAAATATTCAATGAAATTTGTGGCAGGGTCGAGCGCTGGTTTCATAGCTACGACCGTGTCGTTCCCTTTTGACACTATGAGAACCAGATTAGTGGCGCAATCGAATAACCATCAAGTGTATAACGGACTAGTACATTCTTGCAGGCAAGTTTTTGGAAAACCGAAGACCCTACTTTCCATTGTGTTATCTTATGAAATGTAATTTCAGATGTATCCTTCAACACGAATCCCCAAAGACCTTTTTCAAGGGATTGTTACCAACTTTATTACAAATTGTACCGCACAGCGGTCTGCAATTTGCATTTTACGGATTTTTCAGTGACATGTATAAAACGTATTGCAACGAAACTCACATAAGTTTTCTCAATTCCACGCTATCTGGCAGCGCAGCTGGCTTGTTAGCTAAAACTGCGATCTATCCGCTAGATCTTAGCAGAAAGAGATTACAAATCCAAGGATTCAAGCACGGCAGAAAAGGTTTCGGCACTTTTTTCCATTGCACGGGACTTGTGGACTGTTTAAAGTTGACGCTAGAAGTAGAAGGCCTGAAAGGGCTGTTTAAAGGTTTAGTACCGAGCCAGTTGAAGGCTGCTGTAACAACAGCCTTACATTTCACTGTCTACGAGCAGAGT
The DNA here is from genome assembly GCA_947577245.1 of Andrena bucephala. Lineage (NCBI taxonomy): Eukaryota > Metazoa > Arthropoda > Insecta > Hymenoptera > Andrenidae > Andrena > Andrena bucephala. The sequence continues at coordinate 93,400,137 of OX387715.1, read as the reverse complement.
TTAGTCATGATAACGGCAATGAGATCCTATAATTCGGAGAAATAAAAGTAATCGCAACGCTAGCCAATAATAGATCTTGTATGTGTATTCCTGAACCGGTGCCACTCGAATAAATTTATATTGGTAAATGCACATTTTGTAAATATATAGATATTATTATATATGATTAATAAATGATCTCGGATCATAAATCGTGTTTGTAACTAATTCTGGTATTTTACACAATTTCTACTTATAATTGAAGCGGCGAAGGCATTTCAGCTGGCGTTCCTTTTAAAACTGCCAAAATATTCTTGGCGGTAATCCTCGACATCTCTTCTCGCGTTTCTGTAGTAGCGCTTCCGATATGGGGCAACACCACTAGAATAAGAAGTAAAATTTTGTACGATTCGTCGTAGACACACAAACGCGTTACCATCTCCACTTACCACAATTGTCCAATTTCAACAGTTCGCTATCTAATGGGATAGGCTCAGGAGTCATGACGTCTAATCCAGCTGCCCTGATCGCTCCGTTTCTCAAAGCATCCGCTAACGCTGGTTGGTCGACAATCTCTCCTCTACTAACATTAACGAATATAGCAGACTCCTTCATTTTCTCGAATGCACTTTGGTTGAACATTTGTTTCGTTTCTGGTGTTAATGCTATTGTAACAATTACAAAGTCACTGTTTCGCAGTAATACATCAAATTCTACGTGTTCTCCTCCAAATTCAGATGCTTCTCGCTTAACGCTTCTACTTGTATATAATATTTTAGAAACGTTGAAGCCTTTGAGACACTTTGCCACTTGGGTGCCGATACGACCTAATCCCACTATCCCAACTGTAGATCCGGATAATCCTGGGCCGCACATCCAAGTAGGCGCCCATGCTTTCCATTCATTCCTATGAATTATATTTTACGTTAAGCGTAAACTCAAGTTACTCGATACTCGACACGTTTGTACTTTGTTTCATACTTGTAAATAGCTCTGTTGGCTTCTATGAGCCGTCTAGACGTAGCTAATAGTAAAGCCATGGTTAATTCAGCCGTCGCATCTGTTAGAATCCCAGGGGTGTAACCGACTCTGATCTTCCTGTCTTTTAAAGCTTTCAGATCCAAGTGGTCAACTCCCACTGACATGGTGGCGACGACTTTTAATTCTTGTCCCGCTTTACTTAAAACTTCATCGTCTATTTTGTCCGTTAGTAAGCAATAAACTGCATCTACATTCTGTATCTTCGATAGCAATACAGACCTTGGAATTGGTTCAGGCTTCTCCCATAAAATAATATCACATCTATGATAAACAGAGGAACAATTGAAAATGTATATATGATTTAAAATACCGCGTTTTTTCTCATAAAGAAGTAAAAAATATCGAGCATATTCAAAATAATGTAAGACCACTTACTGTTCCTTGAGTAAATTTAATCCTGCAGCCGGAATATCTGGCCGGGTAATTAAAACTTTCGGTCGACTCATTTTCGTTGAATCGCGTGTAAAACACTTGAGGTCGTTGTACGATGGAAGTTTGAGAACGATTGGGAGTGACGACCTTTGCGCTTGTTTACAAAACCGAGCAAAGTTGGGTAGGAACATTGTTTTTAACAGAAACGTTAAAGGTTGTTTAACGTCTTTTATTTACAAGTTTTGCCAGTTACGAGTTGGCATCGGAGGTGTAACCTTACTTTATTCCCATCTGAATACTTTTCGGTGCAAAAGCTTATCATATTAAAGTCGAAATACATGGGTGCGTGTTAAACAATGGTACTTCATTGATCATCTATAGTGTATTTATTAACTCTTTTAGTCAATCAATTGCTTGCTTAGTCAATCAATTAAGTACATATGTGCAACGAGCGCCTTTAAATAGGTGTTCAGTCGGTGAACACGATTAAACAATTTATGATTGGCACTGAAAGAGTTAACATTATTGGTTCTTACATCATCAACGAATAGAAGCTTCCGATTTCATTAAAGTTCCGCTATTTCACGCTCTGGTAATTCTTCATAGCGACTGAAATTGTATTTTTCATTAGCATTGCTACGGTCATAGGACCTACACCTCCTGGTACAGGAGTTATGTGCCCAGCGACTTCCTTCACATTTTCAAAGTCTACATCTCCTACTAATTTATATCCATCCCCTGCTTTTACCCTCGTTATACCAACATCGATTACGCATGCCCCTGGTTTTATCATGTCTTTAGTGATCAAGCCAGGAATACCGGCCGCTACTACCACCAAGTCTGCTAGTTTCGTATGTTTCTCTAATTCAGTGTGGGGAGTATGACGATGACATATAGTCGTAGTCATGTCTAACGCACCTGTTTTATCTACGAGATGATTTACCATTAGAACTTTGTATCTGGAATCTTATACATATGTGTAAAATTGTAATATTCGTAAAACTCTGTACCTTTACCATCGGCATGTAAGAGTAACGCGATCGGTAGGCCAACGTGTTTCGATCTCCCCACAACCACTGCGTTCCTTCCAAAAGTTTCAATGTTACTTCTAATTATTAATTCTTTTACAGCTAATGCAGTCGCAGGAACAATACCGCTGCTATTTAATGTTAAGCTACCTAGGTTTTCTAAGTGAAAACCATCCACATCTTTATTCGGCGCTATTGTCTGGCATACTTCATGTTCATTCATATGTTTTACTAATGGCAATTGCACTAGTATACCATCCACAGTTTCGTCTGCATTTAAGTGATTAATTTCTTTAATAAGCTCTTGTTGCGTTATGCTTTCATCTAGATGTATGGTATAACTATCGATTCCTAAAACATTTAACAAAGAAAGCGCGTTACTACTTTATCATTCTTATTTATGAAATTTCCAGATTCAAGAAATCTCCAAGTCCCAGTAATATATTACCAATTGAGTTTGCAGCTTTCATTTTTCTTTGAACGTATACTTTACTGGCCGGGTTATTGCCGACTAATATAGCCACTAGTTTCGGCCTTTTCCTACTGTGATTCATCCAAGTGGTGATAACAGCCTTTAATTCATCCTGAATTTCTTTAGCTACCTGCTTCCCGTTTATTATCACGGCCTCTCGCCTGAAAGGAACACAAGACTTGCATCTTCAAAAGTATAAAAACTTTTCAAGGAAATTTAGTGAGGATATTCCACGGCTTTTATAAGCGTTTGTGTTCGCTTGCATGGATAGCGTAAATTATAAAAATATTATTACTGTTCCATGTTTCTTCAATATTGTTAAATATTTCAAGTACTCAATGTAAATTACTCACAGAACTTTTGAAGTATGCAGTTGTCTGAAAGACCACTGGGAAGCAGCTGCTAAAACTTTTTTCCAGGAAAACATTATATTCGGGATGTAGTTCGAAATGTGTTGCGGTTACACGGGAATTAATAAATGTCCTACAGACTTGCCATGAAATTTTCAAGCTTTTACTAATATTCTACTTCTTGTGAATTGCAATTTGAATTCGCGATATTGCAGCTTTGCCCTCAGTTATAATGTGAAAGTGTATCGCCTGGTTGGATGCAATTTCCTTTCAAATATCTAGTACAGTAGTTTAGTGAAAGGTAGTGTCGCCGTTTATTTTTCAAACGAGTTTCGCGGGCTCTTTCTCATTTCCTTGGAGAGTTACATGATAACAATTCGCTGATATGTATTCATTTCGTTGCTTCCACCACAGGCGAAGTACATGTAAGATAGACGATAGGCTTATCATCCAATGTAATTTTTGTGTGTCGCGCACGGGTGGCACTCGAGCCTTACCATTTCCGTGTCGCACGCAACGTTATCAATAGTTGTCAATTCAGAATGGAATTCGAACGCAATCCCACTAGCGGTTAGAATGGAAACTAAATATGATCAAAAATTGCTACGAAAAATCTTCGACGAAGCACATCGGTTCGCTATCATGGTTTACGCGCGCGCCCCCCGCACTAATCTAGCACCAACCAATACTAATATCCGGAACAAGTTGGAAAGTGGAATGCGTTGTGTCGGCATAAGTCTGGTTCATTCGGAAGTACAGCCTAACTCTGGTTTGCAGTGGGTCGATATGCCAAAATAAAATATAAAATATTCCCCAGGCGGCAGGAATTATAATGGCCAAAGTTACAGGCTTGGATTAGGTTTTTAGAACGGTTGAACCACAACAAATTGGACCACGTATTACATTGTAGTCTCAATATGCCTGATGTCTTTTAAAAACAATTGAAAACAGCAGGTTCAGTGGATTTAGAGCCTCCTTCAGCATGTCGGTAACATAGGGAGTGACACTTAAATAATATCAAAAAAATATATCAAGTCGCCAAATATCCTTTTCGCAAACATTATTTCTATGCAAAACGAAACTGTTCTGAAAATTTCAGCCAATTTGGAGCATGGGAATTTTCGGAAGTACAGCCAAGATTATTTCGTTAATAACTAAGTTTAAGCGGTAAATAAAGTATGCATTGCTAGCTCAGTTAATTCAGTTCAGCTCGACGAATCAAGCAATAAAGAATTAAGGGGGACATCTGGGGCTATACTTCCGAAAACCGGTCAAACCCGATTGGGCTGAAATTTTGCAAATAGGTTCATGTTGCATAAAAATAACGTTTGCGAGAAGGATTTTTGGCGACTCGTAAATTTTTTTTTACCATTTTAATGTCATTCCCTACCTTGCCGACAGAGCGGAGAATCGGATACAACAGTTATTCAATGCATTCTTCTTATTAATCTCCTAAAATCTATAAAACAGAGATCAACTTAGAAAGAGATATCAGCTTGATACTGTTCGGTCGTTCAGGGGGATATTAAATATGTATATACAGGAGAATAATAAAGAGAATGCATTGAATAACTGTTGTATCCTATTCTCCAATCTGTCGGTAAGGTAGGGAACGACATTGAAATGGTAAAAAAAAATTTTCGAGTCGCTAAAAATCCTTCTCGCAAACGTTATTTTTATGCAAAATGAAGCTATTTTCAAAATTCCAACCCAATGGGATTAGACCGGTTTCGGAAGTTTCGCCTACTCTGGGATACTACGGGATAATTAGTTATTTAGGTATAGTCGTTCCATCACAAGTGGCGCAATTGAAGAAGCAGGTGCGGTGTAAAGAGAACTCGCTAAGCTTGTAAGCTTTTTATTGACCGATTTATTACACGTTACCACTTACAGTGAGCCTAGCGAAAATTTAATAATAATAATAATAAATACAAGTTACAGCATCGATGCATGTTTTTTTCATAGCAAACGACCAAAAACGAAAACGTTTTTGTAATAGATTCTTTAGTTACCTTACAAATAAGTACATGAACTTACATATCTTGGTACAGATCAAATCATCGTTTAACCACGTCTCTTCATACGCCTCCGGATGATCTTTGACATTTGACAAAATGCTTACGATAATATTAAATTTATTTATATATATTTATATAATATACTTTATCTGTATAAGGTATATTTATATATATAAGCAAACATATTCTTTCACACATTCTTTCTTCCTCTCTCGCTCGCTCTCTCTTTCGCGCGCGCCCACACGCGCTTATTCATTCTCTCCATTTTACGTCCTCCCTTTCGTTCTTCCGTCCTCATTTCTCTCTAAATCCATATTTCTGACTCCTAATAACAACAATATGATTATTAACCTTACCAATGGCGATTTGCATTTTTACCTGCAATACTCGTATCGCCTTTCTTCTATCTTTCACCCAAGTTTCATTGTCTTCCATCTTTTCTCCCCTTTCACGCTTACTTGCCGATCTCGTCTTTTCTATTATTAAATTAAGACCTTAACCCCCTGAAGCAATCTGGTCACGGTACATAACCAGGTTAATTTAATTCCCGTCGTTTTCACCTTACAGTTTACAATAAATAAATTATACATAAATAATAAGATTAAAGTATAAATACTATATAAGTAAGTAATAGTAATAAATGTATCACGCGTTCGCAAATACTTATACCATTGTACAGTTTGTAGAGTTCCCGTTGCTCGAGAAAACGAGAAGGAGCAGCTTAATTACGAATGTAGATTACTTTTGTTTTACATTGTGTAAAAAAGCATGTAATAAGTTAATATTCGCTTTAATCCTAAATCTGTTGTAGCTCGTAGATGTACAACAAACATGTTTTGAAAATAGGAGTACACAGAGTAAGCCTCTTATATCCTTAGGTTCAGAATTCTGTGTCTGCGAGAGAAGTTATAAACATTACCGTGAAAAATCCTTCTCGTGCCCTCCATGACTACTTCGCTTATATTTATCTTACATGGGCTTCTTCCACTCCCATTCTCAACAGGGTATGGAACTTCTTTGGTACATTTAAATATGAGCAACGATCTAACAACAAGAAATATCAAGTTACTCCTTGATAGACGAATATTAAGCCGGAGCAAATAATATTGCACTGTTCTCTCTCTTTCTTTAGAGGGACGAGACATCATTAAAATTCATAAATTAGAGTATAATTATTTCCCCCGCGGTTCCTTTATATAACAAATCTCAACAAAACGATCATTTAATCTCATTACGGTAGTATTGTCCACCACCTAAACGTATTTCTTCTAGTTGGAGTCTCTGCCAGCAAATAATTAAATATACAAGTAATAAATTTAATTCAGATAGCTAGATTGATTTCTGTACCCTTGTTACCTCGAGAAATGTAATTAAACGTTTGATCGAATTCGAGCGAACATCCCCATTGCACTACAGTGCCAAATAATACGTAGTTACACTCTGTGTCGTATAATAAGTACGCTCGCAATCATTTGTAACTATAACTAGATACATATACAATTGGCGATGCTACGTAAATACAATCACAATTTTAATTTACAATTAGGACCGCTATAATGCGACGATCATGTTCGAAATGGAGACTTCAATTTGAAATGCATCTATACTGTTACGAGAAATCTAACGCAACATGATTATTAAAAAAGCAAAGTTCACGCGCTAAAAACGAAATGACTAGATCCTTAATTGCCTAGATTCTTGCTTCAAAGGGTTAAACGTTGAATGCACACAACTTATTATCCACACGATCACTGTCTCTCGTTTTTCGCCGATACGCGTGTCATCGTTAACAAAATAAAACTATCAGACTCTACAACAGTCAGCAAGGAAAAACGGTAACAGGAGCGTGGCACGCTTTCGCGTAAGTCGCCGCATATACAAACGACCGAGAAAATAATTCGCCTCGGGATTTGCATGGGGGCACATTAGCGGAATAACATCTTGGTAATTGCTTTTCTGAACTTTTCAATATGCAGCGCAAGGATCATATGATCCTCGATATTTTGGGAACGGCATTTCGTTCTTTGAATGATAAATAAGCTGTACATGAAATCAAGCCCTAAGTGGACATCACAGTAGTAGCACCGACCATTCCGACCAAACTGTTTCTGGCGTATCTATCTTAAAAATAAGCAGACACCTGTCTAAGCATTTACACAAGCATGCGTTACTCGCAAATATATTTAATGTGACATGTTTGATTGCCCGAAACAGGACACGGTAATCGGGCAACCAAAGCCATACATTAAACAACGTTTGTGAATAACGCGTACTTGCACAAGCGCGTGTCTGCTCATATTCATTCCAGATTCGCCAGGAGCAAGTTTGATTAAAGTAGACGATGCCATTTACTTAAATAATACTGCAAATTGTCCGCTCTTAATAAGAGCGAACCGTGAATTCCTCGAAACAGAAAAGAAACTTTCCGCGATCGCTTCGTTTGAAAACTGATCTACAGAGAAGAAGCTCGAATCGCAGAAATTTGGTCGTTCGTTATCCGAGGCGCAAGACGTCGCCACGACGCGAAACAAGGCAGGAAAAGGATTACACTTCGATGACGGTTGCAGTAGCAAACTTAATTACGTTAAATAAAATCATCACTATTAATTACTCAACGATCACCGTGTCGATCCGCGTGAAATAATTCGCGGCGATCCTCGGGCGGCAATAAAAACCTCGGAGACATGAACACGCAGAAATTCGTAATCTCTCTACTTCGCTCCTCCGATTCGCTCTCTTTCTCTCCCTCACTTTCTTGCTTCCTCTCGCGCACATATTCTCTCTCATGAGTATACATACCTACAGTGTACGCGTGTATGTATCTCTTGCCTTGTATCTTTCGTTTCTCTCTCTCTCTCTCTCTCTCTCTCTCTCTCTCTCTCTCCCCTCTCTCTCCCTCTCCCTCTCTCTATGATCGTCTTAGGAATGTTTTATTTAGGCATAAATACGTTCCTCCTCGCCCTATGCGGTTCCGCGCTTAAAGAGAATCGCTTCGCACGGCCGACTAATATCGAGAAATTTAAATACGACGTAAGGGGGTGTCGCGAGCTCGCGTTCTGTCCGCCTCGTCACGTTGAAAGCGTTTCAAAATTGTGCACGTCGAAACGAACGGAGAGGTGCCTGACGGTGAAGGCTCGCGATACAGATTATAACTTTTTTAATGCAACTCGAACAGCGGGTAACACTTTTCATCGAAAAACGAATCCGTCGTCGTTCGGCGATTCCTGTATTTTCTTTTTTCTCTCTCTCTCTCTTTCTCCATTCTGAATCGTCAGCCGGTGAATTGACGATCGATAGAAATTAGACGCGCGAGGATATTAATCGGCGGCCATCGAAGCTTGGTAGCCGATCGATAACGTTTCACCCAGCCGCTTAATAATCGAAGACTACCGGAAATCGAAAGCTACAGAGATCATGGGACTCGAAGGCCGAGTGCGACCAGGTCAGCATCTTCTCGGAGGCTTTCGCAATGACGCCCGTTACCTCGGCCAACGTGTCGGCCACTCACTTGTTTTGGTTCGACTGTTGATCTATCGGCGGAACAAGACCAACGGGCGAAGCGTTGCTCAGATTCGCGGCTGTCGGCCCTTTGCGCGCTAGTTTCGACCTGAAACAATTCAAAGCCAATTATTTACTGCCCTGCCTTGTATCAGCACCCTTACGAGTGAGACACTTTGTGTTCAGAATTTAGATTTTTTTCCATTTATGTTCTCCTGAAAGGGTTTCAGAGCTTGCAGATTTTTAGTAGAGGCATCTGATTTGAGAACATTCTAATTTAAGGGGTCAGCCCACTGTGACGGTTTGAAAAATGAAGCTATTTTTAAAGATTCTTTTCTTTGTAGATACAACATATAATGCAATAAATCTTTTTGGTATTTATTAAGCTACTCTTATATTACACAAAAAAAAATTAAAATAATTTATTTAATTTGTTTTAAAACTTTAAATGCGATTATCTCAAAACAACATTTCTTCAACTGGTGCAGGTGATTGCAAAAAAACTATTTGACCAATTAGTCTGAAATTTTTACACGTTATTCAGCACATCAGTGGCTATGGCCGGGACCACGGAAACCTTTTTCGATTAACTATTTCATACTTTTACAAAGCAAAATTATTGAAAAATTCACCGTATTTCGACATTTAAACTTCAAATATCCGCCATTTTGTTACTTTTTTATCAATAAAAATAATTCTGGTTCCGACGATAACCACATTTATAATGATTACATTTACAACACACTTTGAATTTTTTGTTTCAAATGCGTCGTTCTTCCGGAATCACCTGCACCAGCACTACATCGTATTTTCAAGGCGCTCACATCAGTGCGATGTATATTTAAAAAAAAAAAAAAAAACTTAAAAATTGAAACTAGATTTTTTTTATACTCTCAACAAGTGTAATAATAAGTAGACAAAACATTATTTACGATGGACATTCCGTTTGCTAAAAATTAATCCTAAAAAATAACAATTTTTCACGACTTCACAGTGAACTGACCCCTTAATCCGGAATGATACACGTACCTAATTTGACCAGCGAGAAGAGGATTAATAGCGTATAACCAGTCGTAGACCTCCTTATCTCCCAAGGTCTGCAGCAAGTATCCTCGATGTTTTGTAACCACGCTAAACAAACAAGATACCGTTAAGTAAATTTGCCTCCTTTTCGACCACAGTTTACATTCAACGGCTTACCTAAAAGTATTCGGTACTTTCACCATAGCTAATTGATCTTCGGAATATTCAACTTGAGCGGTAGCTAAATTAATAAGAGCCCTCTCTACCGGATCCTTCTCTTCCCGAAAGATCAGAACGTACGGTCGTCGTACCGCCTGCGAAACAATAAAAATGTTACCAGAAAGTAGAGAATTTTACGATCTATTAAATATGTACGTACCACCCAGCGCTTCTTCCAACCATTAGTTTTGTGTTCGAGAACATTTAGATATCCCTTTCTAGCGATCACTGGGCTAATACGTATTTCTTCCACTTCCGGCACATAGAGCACCAAAATCTCCTTGGATGGGGAAGAGGAGCCTAAGGGAGCTGGCGCGACGGTGCATGTTTGGTTGTTCGGCTCGCTTGCCAATATGCTGTCCTGCAGTTCTTGCAGTCTAGTCCTCTCCGGTGAACTCAACCTAAGGATGCACGACTTAGACCTGCTCCATACTATTATACCAGCGGCCTGCAAGTAACACTCCAGCATCACCCTGACTGTGTCCAATCGTGCTGGGGGCGGTTGTCCCTGACTCAATTCATCTCGAGCCATCGTCTACCAATTTTCAAGTAGACAAGAGAAAGCAGTTCTTGGAAGCTTGACTGCGTTAGAAGCGCGCCTATCGCTCAGCGTAGCTATTTATTAAAGTCGCATGACAAAATTTTCACCAATTTCAACAAGCGAATGTGACTTATAAACGTCTTCCCATTTATCGTAAACCAGATCGATATTTTTGCAAGCTATATGGAAAAGGTGAGCCGACTTCGAGTCCGATTCGAGACACTGAGGTTCCTCGGTATTCAAGCTGAATTCGAATCCTCGCTTCCTTCGCTCGTCTTTTTGCTATTAGTCAAATGCTTGCTTGTATTACTGTCTTTCTGTCGACGTTTAGCTAATTTTTCACGAACCCGAGTGACACGAGCGAAGGAAGGGAGTATCGTTTCCCTTTGAATCCCGAGAGCAATAAATCTATCTTTGCCATCAAAGTAATACGATGCGACGAAGCGTGGACAACCGCTACTAGCAGGAGCACTCAGGCATGCGGGGAGGGTTACCTGCTCTAAGTAATCGCTAGCTCTCGCGTATACTGACTCTTGGGACGAGGACGATATCACCGAGGACATCATCGACGCCGACATGTCGGTCATGGTGTCTTCTCCGGGTGAAACGTCCGAGAGCAGAATAGGCTCTTTGCTTGGGATTCGACCCTGTATCAGTTTTATATACTTCATCACTAATTCGTTCTCCCTCTCGGTCATTTCGCAATGCTCGTAAACCTCTTTACTGGTCGAACGTTTGAGTTTCACTGGGCTGGCGTGCGGCTCATTCGTTGCTTTCGCCATCATATTGCAAACCTCCTGCACAAATAAATCAGGTGAGCAAGTGTTTGGAATTCAACATAGTTACAGTGGCGATGAAATTTAAAAGGGTAAACGATTACGACAATCGTGTCACACAAAATACGGAAGGATTCCCTGAGATACACCAATGATAGAAGGTTTCCCTGGATTTTGAGAATGTCGATTACTTTACCTTCTCGCTCTTCGTGAAGTCGTGCGATATCTTATTGCAGAACGGGACTTTGTCGATGCCGAGCTTCTCCCGCAACAGTAACGTGTGTCTTACTCTTTCTACCTCTTCCAGTCTTGTTAGTTTCTCGAGTTCCCATTGGTGATCGAATATTAAACTATCTCCTCGAGGCCTCCATCCGTGAAGGTTCTCTTCGCCTCGGACGTACGTGGAGCTCGTGTCCAGCACGCGACGCTGTCGCCTCTGAACGCCTGAAAAGTAATAACAAAAGTGGGGTGGGTACTCGATGAAGAGAGAACGAGGCGACAGAAACTATGAAATTATATTGTGTCGGAAGAAATCGACAATTTCTCACGAATATAATTATGTTCAGCAACTCAACAGGGAGGGCAAAACATAATAAAACTGCCAATTAGTCGGTACCATGATATAATAGCCACCATGAATATTATACATGTTACTTTAAAGCGATTGCAAGATAGTGCACGAACAATACGTACGCACTCTACAAGCAAAATATACGAACGACTATTATATCAGTCAGAAGGGAAAGGATCAGGTGGGGTGGGTGGGTGAGGGGGCTACGCTAAGGGTAGACAAGACAAACCTGGGCTACCTGCTTCCGAAGAACGACGCAACACCACCTCGTAAACCCCACTGAGTCGATTAGCTTCCTGATTGCGGTAGCTTCCGCTAAACAAATGCTTCAGAGAACGCGTTCCTACTCTGGCGTCTCTTCCGTAGATGATCATGCTCAGATCTTTGGTAATAATTGCTGGTCTTCCACAATTCTTCAACTGGAATGCAAAGGAGTAGAGTTATAAATGGGATATTCGTAAAAGGCAGTCAAGTATCGACGAATAATGTTACAATAAGAGAGGAGCAGACCTCGAGGTACGCCGAGATAGTCATGAAGATCTGTTCCCCGTACGCTGTCACTCTGTTGAGCAAGGTCGAATTGTGAAGGGAGCTGTCCCACGCTGCCTCGAATCTGAACATGGTTCTGTCGTCACCAGGCACTTCGAGGTATTCGCCAGGGAACAGACCCAACGATAGCACCGACGAATCGTTGTCCTCTTCCTCCGGCTCCGGCGTGTTTCTGATACGTCCAACCACCAGCTCCCTCACGTCCTTCCATCTCAGCTCGGACGCCGGCTCGTGGACAATGGTGATGCGTATGCGACGCTGGATTCCCTGGTGGAGTAGGAAAAGCCCGCGACACGGTAGATCGTCGCTGTGGTCGACCACCGACGGCACGTACTCGCCGTTCGGCGCCAATTCGCAGATCTCGAACCAAACCAGCACGTCGTACTTGGCGTGCACGTGCGACGTACTCGGCGACGGTAGGACGCTCCCGAATTTCGGCGAGCGCACGGGCTGGCTGATCGGTATAGACGGCGGCAGCATCCTCTTCGGTGGTTGTCTCACGCTGCTTGGGTGAATGCAACAATAAGAACATTGGGACATGTAGATGGTGATGAATACGAGGTGATTAAAGTGGAATTCCTACAAGAACGCTTAAGAAAAGAATGAAATAAAAAAGTTCTTAGACAGGAGGCACGAAAACAATTCAACGCTCACTATTCCATTTTGGCATCTTTATGCAGAGGATGCTGCTGGTAATGTCCGAACACCTCGAAGACGATTGGCTGAGTTTTGAGGTACTCCAGGAATGACTTCGTTACGTTAACGGTAATCTAAATGAACAGAATTAAAAGTCATTGCAATTGACAAATTTACTTCTTAAAGAGGTGAATCATTAACTTACATTTTGTACGTGATAGAATCCAGGTGGATTTCCTTTCCCTGTATTCTTTACTGGCTCCGTTGAGAAGGCTTCATCGTCTCGGTGCAGGAAACTGCGCAAAGTGGCGATCGTATGGATGAATTAATCGTTATGGTACTCGAGGTGTTTCTGTACGTGTATCACAAAGCAGAACGTACTTGAATTGGCAAAAGATATCGGCGTATTCCGTGGAAATGCCTATAGCTTGCAGCACGGTCACCCTGAATGTGAACTCGGAATTAGGTTGCAAGTGATCCGGTAGATCCTCTTCCTTCATGTCGCTGGAAACCGAGCTGTCTCCTCTGCCACTGTCGGCGTCGCCAATATCGTCCTCATCTTTCACGTCTTTCTGCTCGGTGTGACCCTCCACTACGCGTTCCTCGTGCATGAGGATCTGCCGATTCTTCTCGAGCGTCTGGGTCAACAGGGTGTTGCGTTTGTTCTGCTTGTGCCCGCCGAACAGATCGTCCTCGAAGGAGATTCTAGCAGACTGTCTAACGCCGCTTGAGTACTCACTGTTTTCCTCTTCTGGAAGAAGGGTTCGTTACGAGAATCCTACGCCGGAGTATTTGTCGAGTGATTCAAGAATATTGTACCGGTCGGGAATGAACGAGAAATATAAAGTGTACGACACGATCTTCTATTGATTTCGCCCAACCAATTATATAACGGACGCTCTATCAGTCGAGGATTAAATGTATTCCGTAGAAAGAGATATATACAGACACTGATTACGTACCAACGACTGCCTGCACAGCCACACGCAGGTAGCCTTTCACGTCTCCCTTTTCGTTGACTATCGCTACTTTATGGATCAATGGCACGGGGTACATGAGATTGCTCAAGTATATAAAGGACCTGCAACGAAACAGAAGATTACTTTGTCAGTTGGCTTGTCAACTATTAAAATGGCGAGTCCGGCGGACCGGTTAAGAGAAAGTGATACAGTGACACTTCGATCTTTACCTTCCAACCATTCGGAACCACGGGAAACGGTCGTAGAATGGATCCCCGCCGGTGATGGATTCGATATTAAAATCTGGCGATGTTGGTGAGAGTTCGGCCTCGTTGTGATACATTTCTCGCATCAGCTCGAGTCTTTGTCTGCGCAGAAATGAGGACGACCGTTCTGTAGATTGATTCGCTCGGTTCGTTAATCATTGATAAAGACATGGTCGAACATTGTCGAGAAGCACAGTGAAGGACGCTCGTCACACAACATTCACTTTATCTTTAAAGTGTGCATGATGTGTATTTAGAAAATCGTACGAGGAGATTCATGTAAACGTGTAGACACAAATAAAGGGACGATACGTGGCACTCGTGAAAGCCTCTTTCAATGCTGGCCGTGAAGGTACAACATTGTGCTAGTTACAAGTCTCGTTGAGTCAATTCCGACAAAGCTAACGTTCAAAATCTCAGGGGCAACATCTCTCGGGATTCTCGCTGCCCCCGTACTTTCATACAAAAGAAGGGTGTAACGCTGTTAAAAAAAAAAAATACAGTACGGTAGTGTACAGCATCTAAGCTGTCGAAGTACAAACTCTACGTGTTTTTGGTACTTGGTAATACTGTAATTCGTGTAATTCGTTGGCGGTGTAGCGGTACGTGCACAATGAAGTCACGAAGCAAGAATGTGACAAAACTTCAGCCGCAAGGAGCGCACGTGTTCAGCGAGACACAACTGAGTAACATATAAAGGACTTAAACCCCTTCAAGGACCCCTCTACCGCTACCATCTTCATTTTTCCAATTCCATGTTTCTTCTATAGTAATAAACCAGACCAGAAGACTGAAGATGGCTCTTCCCAGCTCTTATAAAACAGAAGAGTTCGTTCTACTTCGATTAACAACGTCAAAGATTTGAAAAACACTTGGCCATGCAAGATCGTTTCCCATCGATATCTCGTTGAATCCAGCACAGTTACAAAGCAAAGTCTCTGAAGGGGAAGTTGCTCGGATCGAGGCAGTGTGTATCGAGACAGTGGAGACATGGTACGTTGAAATTAAAGGTTGAAAGGGTGGGCGTGAAGCGTGGTGGCGATAAAAGGAGGAGAGAGCCTCGCGCGTTCGAGCACCAACCTCGAAGGCAAAAGATTTGCGAGCGAGAACTTCGGATTAGAGTAGACCGTGAGGCATTGGAATATATCCTCTTTGGCCTCCGGGGTGCTGGGGCTCGAGTCCTCGTTGTACACGTGTCGCATCAGCTCCAAGCGCTGTCTATAAGTTAACACGTATTACTTGCGTGAGTGTCCCTGTGCAATTTTTATCCAAGCGCGGTCTGATTAAAGCGACAAGTGGTCAGACTACCCATTGTTCTCCGCGCTCTTCTTCCGATCATTAAATTGTACAATAAGTTAAAGCTCCTCGAATGCCTGCACTGTGATCACACATTGCAGATATAAAGAATGTACAAGGAACGAGCAAAAGATCCAATACTTTCTGTTAACATTTCTTCGTGATATTTCCAGGATTAGAATCAATGCCATCAAGTTGACAAGAAAATATACAGAATCATCTACACACAGTGCTACAAACTGTATCTGTATCAGATCGCCCAATTGTATCAAACAATTTACGATATTGTGTAACACAAAGCACTTGAGCAAAGCCTAAGATACTGGCAGTATTCTTAGTAGGCGTGAAGTACCCAGCTTGTAACACTTAGTAGCATCTGCTTCTGCATGCCCATACGCGAGTACAGGGGGGGAAATGTGCACGTTCGTTTGAGAAATTCAAGATGAATGAACACCCATCCAAGTTTTAATAGTTACAATTAACGTGCTCTTTGAGAAACTATCACAGAACAAAGAAACAGTACTTCTGACGTCTCATTTCGATACCTCATTATACACGAGGAGTAAATAATGTAAAGCTTGACTTGTGCAAGGCATGGTATTGGTAACAAACCTAAGTTTATCAAGCGTCCAGTAATGCGTAGCACCATTCTTCGTGTCTTGAACTTCGACGGCCACTATCGTACGCGGGAACGGTCTTTCTTCCTCCTCCTCTTCGTCCACATTAGGCAGAAGATCGGGAGGAAGCGGTGAATAAAGTGTATCCGTGAGCAAAGTGAACTGGAACTGCACCTATTACGAACGACCAAAATTTATTAAATCTATACTGAAACGAATGTGCAGAAAAATAACTTATTAGAAGTACATAAATGAATATGGAACGATCAATGAAACGAGAGCTTCAAAAGAAGTAATCGATTAACGGTCAATGA
This sequence comes from Andrena bucephala, assembly GCA_947577245.1. Classification (NCBI taxonomy): domain Eukaryota; kingdom Metazoa; phylum Arthropoda; class Insecta; order Hymenoptera; family Andrenidae; genus Andrena; species Andrena bucephala. The sequence continues at coordinate 93,383,612 of OX387715.1, read as the reverse complement.
TAAATTGAACATTTTACACCAGGCGAAGAAATATGAAAAAGTAGGATTACTGTGTGCTTACAGTAATATCAGAACTGTATATATTCGATTTATAGAACATCAAAAAGGGGGTACCTATTTTATGGTGTATGTGGATGTAGTCCAGATAACGTGAAAGTTAGCTCGAGATATTGATTTCACGAAGTACCGTGTATGAAAAAGCAATTTAAGCAGAAATCATTTGCTCGTCTAATGTGCGACAGGCATATTTCGTGATTTCTGAGAAGCTGATTAAACAAGTGATTACGATCGAACTGCTCGCGAAGGGGTAAATGCCGAGACGTGTGATTATAAATGTTAATGGATCGTCAACAGACAAGAGTCGCATCGAGATCTGATTCTCAGAAATAAACCACGGATGTACCTTCTTTTTGAGTTCAACAGAAATGGCATTAGCCTCTTTGAGGAATATAGCGTTGCCCCAGAGATCATCCCGAAGACTTGTGAACTGATGGTACTTCCACTTGCGGAAGGCCCAAGCGGCCAGTTGGAACTCTCTCTCCGTCCAGTTGCTCTCTGCGTCAAACAAGGGGTTGACTGAAATGCAAGCCATTACCAGGCGAAACAGTCAGAAAAGCCAAGCATTTCGTGGATACCGGTTCCTTCGTTAAAAGAAGCCACTGAGTCTCTGTCCACGATCAGATGATGCACTATTCACGTTAACGAATGTGATACCGAGGGCTCGATCTCGGAATACAAATGGTAATTGCATGTTTCAACGTGGACTGGTAATAGTAACGAGATGAAGGGAATGATGTAACATTATACCACATAACCATACGCGTGCATCGCAGTCGCAGGGATGATAAAGTCGAACAATGAACGTACACTCAGAAGATGTTTGTTAAAATTTCTCTATGCACCACCATCTGATTGTGTATTGCACAGATCAGTAGGCCTCTGGAACTTGTAATGGGAAACATCCCATTGTAACAAAGTAACAACTTTCTCTTGTTACGTCGGTCCTCATATCAATTTCCCTCGGTGCACTCGCCTGTACGCGTAAAGTATACGCACGCACACACGCCCGTTACAAGTTCCAGCACCTTTAACGAAGGCGTAGTAGAATCTACACACGATCGTAGCTCACTTGCATGCAGAGCTGTGTAAAAAGTTTGATACGAAAATCAACAATCGGAAATTAATCAAGCGTAATAAACATTTTACTTGATCTCGTAAATGCAATGAACTCGAACGATTTACAATGCATCGGATGTACAGTATCAGTATTATTTTTGTGCAGCTCTGCCCATGTGAACTTTAATAATCATATAAAATTAGAAAGATGCAAATTCATTGTATATAGCTAAGGAAATTGTAAACTCCAAGGACCATTCGATAAGTGGTACTCACCGAAGATATCCTCCTCGATGTTGTTGAAGTCCTCCGGTGTGTAACTGCTGTACATAGACATCGTCATGCTCTGCTCCTCGACTTGCCTTTGCAGCGCGTCTATCTGAGCCTCGTAACTCTGCAAGCAATAACAATATTCATATGTAACGCTTGATTAATTTATATCAGCCGCTATACTAGACAGAAGGATTCCACTTCTATTAACCTTTCTTTGTTTCTCGAATCGTTGAACAGTTTCTTCCTTATCTTTGCGGAATTGCTCTTCGAGCACCAACAATCTCTTCTTCATTTCAGCCTTCAGATCGATCCCTTGGTTCTCCAACAATTCCACCTGTGCGAAGTTCCAGTCGACCGTTTCCCCATTTCCAGGTGTCTCCGCGGGAGAACTCTTCTCCCTCCGTTCGCGAACTGCGCAGACATTTATTTTACCTCTGTTTTCAAACACTACCGCTGTCAATTACTAACTGATGCCAAGATAGATGTTTACATACCTTGATCGGGGTGATTGAATCTGAATACGTGATTCTTCCCTAAAATGACACGCGATCCAGTCTTCAGGACAATTGGTTCGGTGACCTCGCGTCCATTCACGTAAATCAGAGCGGCCTTCTTCGGGATCAGAGTAATGATACTCTCGTGGTTCTCGAAGACGCAATGCTCGCTTAATATGTGCGGGCCGCAGAGCTGTATGTCCTGCGGTATATTAGCCTCGGCGCTACCGATACGAGTGAACCCGTCTTTTATGTAGTAGATCAGGCATTCGGACATGAGAGGGTCCTCGTTCAAGTTCACCAAATGAGGGGTCTTCTTTGGCGAGAACACGCCGACAGTCACACCGTCCTCTTTCACAGCAACTCCCATCTCGGCGAACACCGCCTCGCGTTGAAGACGAATTATCTCTGTCCGCTTCAGCTTCTCCTCCCATGTTTCGTTCAATTCTGAAAGTGGACAACCAAATGCTTCTACTTCTCTCTCTGTGTACCCTAGACGTTTTAAATTCAATCCCCCAAAGTAGGATGCTTTCGTGCTGGGTTCGGAGCAGCAAGCGCTCAGAAATATAAATATTCTTGAATTATTTTAACTGTAGTGAGAATAAGAACTGACTTGGTCTTGTATCTGTCGCAGTTCGAGCTGACTAAAATTTATAATTGAAAGCACACTCTTGTCCTATATTTACCAGCGATCAATTTCTCAGAAGCGTGCAGCTGGTCCACTGCCTCCTCCGCAATGGTCGAGGTCGCGTGAGACGGAATTCGTGATCGACTTTCCTTCACGTCGTCCTCTCGTTTCGTTGCTCTGATGATCTCGTCTCCTACAAGGCAGAAGAGATTGGATAGAGAAAACGGAAATCGGGCAAGCAGAATTCGGTGTGGCGAGTCAGCCAGGGATATAACACGCGTCTCAGAAACATCAAAAGCCATAACTAAAGCGGTGGCGTAAGTGAAGGAGAGAATTTTTTCCCGCGATCCGTGTTAAAACGAGTACATGTCGTTCGTTGAAGAGGGAGAATGAAATTGTTTGAATGAATTCGGAGAGTAATTAGAAAAGTAAGAGCTATGCTTTGTACTGCATTTGTACAGCCGTCAAAGAGACTTACTTGGAAAGCGTTTCGATTAGATCCTCTAAATTTACTAATTCATTTCACTTCTACAAAAATCAATGCAGTCAACGAATTTAAACACTGTCTACATTTTGTACGTGTTCCGATTACCATACGCTAAGTTCTTTCAAGTCAAAAGCAGTCAGGCTTCGCGAACACTTAACAAATTCCGTAATACGTTTCACAGTGGTGAGAAATGAATGTTTCGACAGTAGAGCTCGAGGTACCGAAGTTAACATACATATATGTCCAAGTTTCACAAACACATAACTTTCAGTAAGCCAGTGATGTCCTACGATTACTATGTTTGTACAAATTAAGCGTAGCGGCTCAGTCAAATGTTATTACTGGAATCAGATGTTGGTAAAAATTCCTTCTATGTAATTCTAATCAATGGTGCTCGCATCATAGCATCCGAAATGCGTTTGGATTGTCCGCCGTCGAGTGCCATGCAATAGTTTTAGGGTTTAGGCCAGTTTAAGGGGACAAAGTGATGGGTCTAAGTGGATAATAAGCGAGGCAAACAACACGTGTTTACTGGAGAGGATTTTCGACAAAACAGAGAAGCTATAAAGCCTGAATTCATTTGAGAGCACTTGATGTGAAATTAATTATGTCTACAACTGTTGGAAAATTTTCCGAGACGCTAACAGAACTTACTAGATAGTGATCTCGATCTTGATCAGATTAATCCACTGATTACGACAATATTCTACAAAGTATGAAAGTTTCATGTGCTTGGAAAGTACTTCGTATTATTTAACTGGCCCCAAAATTCACTTATAGGTATTTAATCATTTTTAGATACACGCTGCTGTTCTTCCCTTCCAAACTTACACAGTCTTAGTACCCTGAAATTAAATTACCCTAAATAACCCAAGCATCTTACTTCTCTGTGAGCTGTTGATCAAGATCGATTTCTATCTAGTTCAGAGACCGATGATTCGTTTTTGTCGATTGGAACAATTAATAAGGACCGTGGTTTTAATCATTCGTTCCGCAAGTGGCTGTTTGGTAACAGATAAGAGGCATGACCCATCAGGAACTCTGTCACAATTTGTCAGTCTTGATAGGACATATAACAGAAATATCACTACAGCAGAGATGCTACTTGACGCGTTGCTCCACTTTCGTCTCCTTTCAAATAGGAGACACCCATATAAAAGCTGCTAATTATGCCGCCTACAACAGGAAGGGAACAATATTCATTAGGCGTTGGCTATCGCAGCTGATACGCTTGTGTGTATCAAAAGTATAAAAACAGAATGCGATTCGCGCGAAGCAAATGTAAAGAATTGTCGGGGAATCGACAAAAACACAGATGATAGGCATTAATGCACTTGGCCGTGAGATATAAGCGGACGTTTAAAAAGAGAGAACAGGCACAAAAGAATGATCGATTGCCTGGCTTTGAACAGAATTTATCGCTGTGTGTGGATTGTCGTGATTTTACTTACTAGATTCTTTCTTTTCATATGTGACTTTGCCATCTGGCCCTACGTCAAGCATAAGGGAAACAAAGAAAAATAATGTACTATGTAAATGGTGGCTTGCCTACCGCGCGCTACTTCTCTTACGTTTCGCTTTAAATTTTTTTTTCTTTTTTTTTCTCTTTCTTATCGTTCTTTGCCCTTAAACCGTGGAATAGCATTTTGTAATAATAGTGCTTCCATTTCTCCCTTTCCCATGTACATATCGCAACGAATCATGTTTCTTTTTCTTTCAATAAAAAGGGGAATTATTTGATAGGAAGTTCTTACTGGCTAGGGGAGCAATAAGTACAGTGAACAATCTTAAATACTATCTCTTTCCTGATCGAATATAGAACCACGCCATATCTTTGGTTTAACAATCCCATCAGATTTCTAATGCATCGCCTCGAGTTGAAATGAGGCGCGCTATACGCGCATGGAAAGGAAGAGCAAAACTCTGAAATTCAACCGAACTGTACGGGGGAGGAAGCTGGCTCACCTTCTTGCACGTCTATACCCTCTTGTTTCAGGAGTTCCCGCAACTTCTGAATTTCTTCCTTCAGCTCTCTGATGAGCTTCGCGTTGGCGTCCTCGTTAACTACGGCCTTGCATACTATTTGCTTCGCTCTGTCCGCGTATCTGTAACCGAAAGCAGCGAAAGGATTTGTTTAGCGGGACTCGGAGTTGAAGGGTATCTGTACCCTTTATTTATCCGATCCACTGGCGGAAATAGAAGACTCTCTCGAAGCAACTATCGCAGTGACGTGTATTCGGAGAAAGTTTCTAATTCAAGGAAGCTTTAATGCCAGAGATTCTTGGAAGTTTATGAACTATATAAACGAACGGCGACTACGGCTGACTTATTCAGGTCATCGTGTAGGTTTCTGGGAAACCTGCATGCTTTAGGGGAGGTTACAGAGGCAACGGATAAATGTACCGTAAAGTGGATAGGGTCTCGTCGTAGTTGATGTCCGCAGGACTCACTGCCGCGATCATCGCTGTTTTCGAGTTCCCGCCCAGGTTCTCTCGCAACAGCCACGTCAGAACTGAATCCCTGTAGGGGATGAAATCAGCCTTCTTCTTCTTCTTCGTTGCCTAAGTGAATAACAATAAGCAGACTCGAGTTATTAGCGCCGTTAGACTTTCTGGGAGAGACGAATACACAAGAACGATATTAAAAGTTTACGTTAAAGCAGCTTTACTAAAACATTTACAAGTTACATCTTTCATGTAGATAAGCAGAACGCTTTAGACTGAACAAAGGGGGGATAAAGATTTATGAACTTACCGCCTAATAAGCCACGGTGGAATCGGGCAGCAAAATAGACAGAAGACACGGATTACGTTAATGTAAACTTTAGGCAATATCTGGGCAGATTTGGAACGTTAAACGTTGCGTAACTTTTGTACAGCGCAACGGTGTATTATCTAACGCGAGCACGAACGATCAGTGAGCACGCAAGGATGTCGTACAGAACAGATTGTCCGATTTGAGAAGGAATCCGGCCTTTGGCGCGCAGTTACAGGATTAATAGGGAAACGTTCAGAACCGTGTAGAGTTAGTTGAACCACAGAATGTACATTCTTTTAAGGAAAGTGATTTACTTACAATTTCTGCTAGGGCACTGATAACCTTTCCGAGGGTCGTCAAGCTTTTATTGATATTGGCACCCTCTTTTAACCTCGTGCCCTTCGCCCCAGTGGAATCGGCCCTCTCCGAGCCCGCCAAATCGACCAGCGAGATTTTGCTGACCTTTTCTGTCACCAGACCAGTCGCCGAGTCTTGTTTCTGCTGTGTGAAGAAAATCGTGAACACGGCGTGGGATCTGCTCGACGTCTCGTTCATGTTTGTGGCTGCCACGGTTCTGAAACGGGAGACACGAACGAAACGATTTAATTACAGCTCCTTTACGAATTATGTTAACTCATGCCTTCTCATTTGAAAATTAGATTTGTCCCGAATTTCTACACACCTCGCCTTGTTGCCCTCGTCTATGAGATCGTGGATGTCCTCGTAAGACATCACCGCCAATTTCGACAGATCCTCCACGTATGGCCCAAGTAGAGGATGTTCCCGCACACGGAGGTTCCCTTTGTTCTTGGGGTTTAAGAGATCTCGCACCCTCTCGCAGTAGATCTCCATGTAACTGACTTCCACCGAGTACTTCAGGCACTCGCTTGAATTGCGGCTGATTTTCCTGAACAGGTCCTTGCAAATTTGAGGTATGATCCCCTCTTGACCGTCTTCCTGCTTGCCCATCATGGTGTACGATTTACCAGCGCCAGTCTGCCCGTACGCGAATATGCACACGTTGTACCCTGCGTGCAAAGGAAATCAAAGACGTCCCGATAAACAGCGCTCGGCGTTACATCGTTCATTGAATTCATATAAAATTTCCAAAATTCGCCCGAGCCCTCCAAGGGCGATCTTTGAACATACAATATGGCGGCGCCTGCGAAGATTTCGCCCCACCGATCTCGCGCCCCTTTAGAAAGCAAGCAACTTTTATGTAACCCACTTTCCCCCAGAAATGTTTAATATTCTCCCCTATCTCTGTCCACGACCCCCACCCACATGTCACGAATACGTGCCAAGAATAGCATGAGAATTCGAACCACCCGATTCCTGCCCGGACGGTATGCGAACATGTGTGCCGAGTCCCAAATGTAGGTAAATTCCGCGGTTCGCAAGAATCTCGGCCCCCACCGTCCATAGTATTCGACGAAGAGATCGATCGCGCAAGAGATTTCTTTGCGAAACGGTGGTGGACCTTCCACTCCTTTTCCCTTCCTCTCGCCTGCTCACCTTCGAAAGCGTGCTGCAGCATCTCTTCGCCGATATCCTTGTAGACCATCAATTGCGTGGAGTAATTTAAGTCGTTCGGCTGCGGAAAATACAGAGACCATTGGTTATCTTCATTATACAGCAATGGGTTGCCGGGGACCATTAATGTGCAATTCTTGCTGCCAGCTCGTACGATTCTAAATTTACTGATATAATCGATTCAGATGAATAACTGAGGCTCGAGTATTATGATTATAGGTTCCTGCGCGCGGTAGCTGAAATCGATTAATGGCCCCACAGATTCGGTTACACGTTCGAAAGTAATTCATGGGGAACAAAGAACTCAAGGACCAACAGGCCGTAAAGCAGCACGTTAAGCTCGGCTTAATGGCAACTCTCATCGATCCCTGACCTTAACTAACTTGATACAGATCTACACACTCATTTTGTACGCCATCTTCGAACGGCACACACGCGCGATTCAACTTCTTTTAATTACCCTGGCGTACGAAAGAAATCGATTTAACCGTTGCTACTCACGTCCATGGAAAAATAGGAGTAATCGTAGTTGAAGCTCTTCACCGCGTCTTTGGTGCCCGGTGGTGCTTTCGGGTTCATTATCGCTGCAACACGCAAACACAGGAATCAGTAATGGGGGAAATCAAGAATGGTACCACCCCTCTTACAAGGAGAGTATTTTAGGTGTCCGCCTCCGATCATTTCGATTTTTGGATATATTATAGAGGACCGAAAAATAAGAAATAGATGTTTTTTTATTTTTCCCCGTTTTCATATTTGGGGGGTGAAAACTGCGTTCAAAGTTAGGGTTGAAAAATCATTTTTGTGGAATATCTCGAGAACTATTAGAGATAGGGGAATAGTGTCAATGGACGAATTTTGTGTCTTTGAATGCGAAATATGACTGACTCACCAGATTTTCAAAAAGTCCATTTTTTCCACAAAAATGATTTTTCAACCCTAACTTTGAACGCAGTTTTCACCCCCCAAATATGAAAACGGGGAAAAATAAAAAAACACGTATTTCTTATTTTTCGGTCCTCTATAACATATCCAAAAATCAAAATGATCGGAGGCGGACACCTAAAATACTCTCCTTGTTAGACTAATTTATTTCCAGCTACCCACATCGATATTCTTTTTTATCAAAACGCGTTTCACTATGACTTATCAGATTTTACGTGTAAATTTCAAGATACTTAATAATTATTTAGTAATTTTTTAAAATAAATTCTCATCGCGATAAACTTATTATATGGTATTTATATACCAAACTGATCAGGAAGTAGTTCCTTGATGGCAATTCGAATAAAAAACCCCCAGGTTCCTCGTTTAAAATTGATCCCCAAATTCTAGGAACTTAAACCCTCTCGCGGGTCGAAGCGGAGGGTGGAATTTATTTCTCGTACGGGGGTAGTCAGGTTTTAATTAAAACACGAGTCGGGCACAGGCCACGAGGGGTGAATAAAAAAATAAAAAATGAAAGGAGAAAAGAAGGAGATGCTCAAGTGAACATTCATGAAAGGGTGACAACGGGCAGAATTAATTATACTTACAAGTGGTGTTGCCGGTCATTTCGATAATGCATTGCGCCTCGCGGGAGATCTCCCGATTGTTGAAGGGCCGTACCCTCACCGCCACCTTTACCGACGACATCTTCCCTCTGTTTTTAATTCAACGTCAGGTCACGACGGCGGCGGTGCTGGCGATAGACTTTTACCTCGTTTCTCTGCAAGCAATCAGAGGGAAAGGGCGTCGTTAACGGTAGCAGGCAACACAGGGCGACGCGATCCACGTCTCCTCCCCCCCCCCTCCCCCCGTTCAGTCGCACATCCCGCGGGATTAATTCCAACAATCGTATAATCCCGCAACAATTTCATCCGGCGAAGCCGTTGCACCGTTATGCGTCTCGCGAGCAAGAATCGTGGAGCATCTTCGTCACAATTCCCCAACAAAACGACTAACGATGCACCAATTATGTACTCGGAGACATTTCTTGGGGTGTAGGGTCATTCTTCGACTATACACAATGGGGACATCTTAATATATAAGTAAAGCAGAAAGTTTATATTTTTGTGTGTTTCTCTGTCGCTGAAAAACATCAGAAAGGCAAACTCTGGGGTGACGAAATGTGTCTGAGCATATTATGCCTGGCTAATCCAGATGAATGTGATTATTTTCACTCAAAAAAATAAAAATAAAAAACACAATCAAATAATTTTATGTTAAATTTAATTGAAAATTAAAGATGAGGTAAATGTTTTGATATAAGTTATATTAAGATTTATTTGGAGGTTTTAAAATGAAATAATTTTATGTTAAATTCCGGACAAAGCCGAGTAGTAAAGCTAGTACAGAAATAAATGTGAAACTTGCTTTTTAACGAAGAACAGTGACACTGTGTAAGGTGGAAGTAGTTTTACTGACTGAGAACCAAAAATCAGGAGAAGCCTTCGTTTATCATCCCCCAATATCTATTGGCCTAACATCCTGGAGATTAATAAAGTTTCCGTAACAGGCGAAGAATGCTCGAGTCGACGAGGTTCCATAGAATTTCACGGTGTATTTCGTCGGAGGCTGATCGAATCTCGGCGAGTTTCGTGGCGCCGTCAATTACTCGGCCAATGGGAGTAACTGGTGCATGGAACCGGCGTAGACGATCGATATGCACGCCGACAAAAGGTTCGTCGATCGGGGTGAGAATAATTATCCGTCCACTCGCGGAACAATCGATGGGCGGGCCAATAAACACCCGTCGAATCGAAGCGCGAACAAAAGGAGCATACGGATCGCCGTGTCCTCGTGAATACGATTAACTTTTACGACTCCTCGAATTGGGATGAGTCACGGGGAACACGTCCATGAGACACGGTTCCATCGAAAATTTACTCACACTTCAAACATAAAATTTGTCCTACGCCTAATAGTTCTCGAGATATCCCAGAAAATATATTTTCGACCCCCAACTTTGGGGGCTGTTTTCACCCCTTCAACGTGGTCGATTGCCGATAAGAAAAAATACGTGTAAAATATTTCTCACAATTCTGCAAATCTGCAGAGTCTCATCAAAATCGACGTATGCGATGTGTTCCCTTGTAAAATCGCGATGCAAGTTGCATATTGATCTCTACTACTGGAGATGTGTCGCGTCAATTCCAGGCACTACTCCTTTCTGTTGAAAAATTCATCAGACTTTCAATAATATGAAGATTAATCTTAATATATAAAGCAGAAAGTGTTTGTGTGTTTGTCTGTCGACTGAAAACTTTCGAACGGTAAACTCTGGGGTCACGAAATGTGTCCTAGCACATTATGCCTAGCTAATCCAGAGGAATGTGACTATTTTCACAAAAAAATAATAAATTTTTTTTTATAAAATCAGAATTTAAATTTCGAAGCCGAGTAGTAAAGGTAGTTAATAATAATAGACAGAAGGTGGATTTCTAAGTTTCGTGAAAATAGTTTAAGCATGTTACTACAACACTTCGCCAACAGAGAGAAATCATTTATATAGTACAACATTGTATATACATTTTCGTGATTAAATGAAAATAAAAATGAATATCCTAGTGACCAAATTTTTGCGAACTACTGCATCGTTTCAACGCTTATCTTCAACTCTAAATCATTACTGTGGCGCTATATCGTGAACTGGCTTTCGTCGTTTAATAAATAAATTCCATAAATAATTGCGCTGATCGAGTCAGATAATAGTGGAAATACGTCCGAAGGAATTCGATCGCCAGGCGAAGAAATATTTTTAGATATCGTACGCATCAAGTATTCGTCCTATAGACTGTCTGATCAATGGCTGACTCGTTCCACTGCAAGCCCACCGGCGTCTTCTCGCGCTCCTCTCTACACATTCAGTCACACGGAACAGCACATATCGGCTGTAAAATTAGTTCTCGAGATCGTTACAACCTACGTGACTGTAAAATACCTTCGCCCGTTCGACTTTCCACGAAAGGGTTGTGTAACGTTTATCCTTGAAAACGTACGCGAGAACCGACTATGCTCCTTATTGCACGGAAATTAAGTTCGAACATAAGTAGGAAATAATTTTGAAAGATTGCACGGATATCGTACCTTTATCCATCTATTATTATAATTAATTATATTGTAGTTGTTAGCAAGGCATTTTCAGTTAACGGTCTGCAATATTCTGTCGAGGAATATCTTCGAATTCTTACATTCATCTAAGAGTACTGTTGCGGGTAAACCTTCCTGAAAAGCACTGTCGCAGGCGGAGCAAGTCGTTGAATCACTGTCTCGAAGGATCGATAAGTTCCATTCAGAGGAAGGAAGCTCTGGAAGCTGATTCTAACAATACTGTCTCCTCTGTAATTGAATATTCCTTCGAGGACTTGATACAACATGGCACCACCGATAGTAATTATTACCCCTCGACCCTATTTTCACCGTTTGAATATCAAAGGGAGGCAGGCATGAAATCAAAAGATATATTTGTGCTGCCTTCATCAACTTTTAAAACACTCGTCCCTCGTGATTACCTCGATTCAACTGGAGCTCTTTCAAACGCGCATAATGAAGACAGTCTTTAGCAACTTGGCCCCCTAAACTCCCCATCAACTTCTGCTCGCCACTGTAAAAACTGTGGTCTTTGAAATATCATTTCAGAACGTGGCAATGCCAGAAATAATTAAACACGGGCTACAGGTTGAAGCAATGAAAGTAGACGTAGTTTTCAATGATTTTTAAAAATAAACACGAACTTTGTTTAGCTCCCTTGCACCGTTGGATAACGCATCCCTGATTTAGGAGTTAGTAGAATTTGTCTCCTGGATTGGGGTGCGGTAGTTTTTATTTATACCCTTCTAACGATGTTATGTAATATAAATTTCGCTAATCTGAGCTGTTTCTGCGAAACGAGAGGGGTGGGTGATTCAAAAAGAGCTCCGATCTGTTGGGTACAAACAAATATTAATTACAATGCCACGGAATAACGAAAAAAAAAAAAACAAGATTTCATCTTTATGTGAACAGTCGCTTCTCACGACCGCGTGAATATTAAATTTAAAATTCTCAATTCATTCTAACACACGTTCCTCTGAATAAGGAGAGATTCTCTCCAGAAAGTAGAGCAAGAGAATGTTTGATAGGCGCAGATAAGGGGTTACGAAAACTGTTTATCAAGCGTAAATACGGTAATTTAACGGGATGAAATAGTAGCTGATAGTCGATGCGTGTATCCTTGGCACGGGAATGACGATATCATTGCTATCGGTGCAATCGATAATGCCAGCTAACAATAAGAGTCGCGGACCACAACTAGCATGCCGTCTGACTACGCACCGACACGAATCACTTGGAGAGTCCGCACGAGTACGCTGCTAATCTACTTACATTAACGAGCCACGATTGAAATCGCCGTAATTACCAAACAATTACGCGATCACGTTGTTCTTATCGACTGCGCCTGTATTTCGTAGAACGTCATTACTACCCGAACGTAGTAATTTAAATATACTTTTAACTTAAATTTAGAGTCCTAAATTTTTAAGGGCCATCTATTCATATCCCCTCGCGCTAACTAAACTACACACATTTTCGTACCGGTCATTCCGCAGAGAATGACCTACCCGAGGCTCCTTAAGTTCCTCCTCTTTCCTTTTTAAAAAAGGCTACTGTTAAATATTTCCAAATCACACAACACGAACTACGCACACAAGTTTAAATTAACGATAATATCTTCTCACGCAATATTCGCCTGAGCTGAGTGGTGGATTTAAGAAAAAAGGCTCAGATGGCAAATGTCTGAGGGGCCCATTTTTCGCGGAAATGAAGAAATAGTTTACTAAAAGAGGGTAAGTGTACAGAAAAGTATAGAAAAAAATTATGCTGGATAAAATCATGATTTCTTTTTTAAGACAGGGCCCTAGGGGGAGGGGCTACTGAACAGGGGCCCATTTTTCGGGAAAATAATGCGCTAGTTTACTAAAAACAGGCTTAGTGTAATAATACAGAAAAAAATTCACTTTGGATAAAATCATAATTTTTTTTAAGGAGGGGCCCTGGGTGGGCCTTCTGAGCAGGGGCCCAGGTGGCAACTGCTCATCGGCTGCCCTGTTAAATCCGCCATTGCCTGAGCTTGTGATTTCTGAAATCTTTCAACTCCCACTTTAAAAACGAAAATCGTTATCTGCTGTATATAGGGCAGGCGCATCGAGAATACGCGATGCAGGGACGTGCATCGCTCTGAACATTTCACTTCAGTACAATCGTGCTACTATGCCCCCATGTGCCTCGCATAATTACCAGGAAATATCGATTTCACTGAAATCGATGCATGAATTAATCCTCGGTGCATTATCAGAGATAGAAACGTCTAATCTCGTGGTTCCACGAAGATGCTATAGTTACGAGAAAAACCAATTGTCTCATATGGGATGAGCTTGATAGTGATGTATGTAAATACAGTAACAATCAGGAGAGAATCTAAAGCTCACATTTTGTAACGCCTGCATAATTAACTTAAACGGTTTAAAATATTATGTTGGTATCGGTAGCCTATTCTGTGGCGACCCTCAAATTTATGCGATATAAATTCAAACATATGATTCCTTCCAACGGAACTGTCCGATTTTTGTTATCGTACACGGCTCGAACTTTCTCCCGACCGATGCTGTGCATACAATTTCCAAGTAGCGCAGGGGCAACGGAACGTTGCAATTTTACAAAAACATTCACCGCTGCGCGTGTACGGGGATGAACGTGAAAACATCGCCGCCGTGCAATCGATAACGGGGGAGTACGACTTTCACGGCGACTCCGGTCAACGAAATTCCGTATACCGTTTAGTCGACGCTCGGATCACCTCTAACTCGATCATCTGGGATCGATCCGAGCTGGATCGACGTGGCGGCATGTTCCAATTGGATTAACGTCATTCCCCGCCCTTCGACATCCCGATTCATGTGCGAACACGCTCCTCTGCTCCCCCTCGACGCTAACATCTCGAAAGGAACCGATGACTCAACTAAGCATTGGCGTGCTCGACGAGCCTGTCGCTCGATCCATACCTTTCAGACCAAATGCATGCCCATTCTATTCCCGCGACAGAGATTTTCCAGAACCTACCGCATCGCCGTCTCTCAACGCGCGTAGCGCACAAAATGTCGCCCCTCAAAATGTCTCGAAGACAGTCAACAACGAGCGACTAGCCTGTGCATTCAACGAACGTATCCCCGTCGTAGAAGCGAAAACACCGCTGACACCGCGTAATCGATACCAACAGAGGGGCCCGGGTTGTACGTATAACGTGCACTCGGAGGCGAACGTAAGAAAGAAGCACATAACCGTGCCTGTATATTGCGTTCCGCTATCGATCCGCGGCGGTGAAACGGGAAAAGCATTGTTGCGGTCTTACCTTCGGCTCGGACTACGAGCTGGTCTCGGGTTTTACGAGTGGCACGGCTGACGGGAAGAACGGTGACAGTGGTCGATGGCGGACGCGACACTTGGCGCGTCAACGTTGGAGTGACGGGAGAACGGGCGATGGTAAAAACCACTTGGCTGGTGCCGCTATGTCGTCGCACTTGCGATTCCTAGACGATTCCCGAATCTTTTAAGGGACACGTACGCGGGCATTATAGTGCATCCGTGTTCCCACGTATCGCTCACGGCCGAGCGTGTACGCGCGCGCGCACCCTCTCACACACACATGCACACGATAGGCGCGAACCACCCTGCCCGGAGAGAGAAGACGCGGCTCACTGCGACACGTCCGTGCGGCGGTCGGTCGTCGAGTGACTGCAAGCGACGAGGAGAGCCGAGGCGCCTGCGCGCATACCCCCGTTGCGCCGTCCATTAGCCGATGGCCGAGTTAACGCGCAGGCGCCATCTGGCGGTCACCTGGTAATTACTACCATGCACACACATCGGCCAGACCGGATGTCCCTCGAACTCGACCCCTCTAATTCGAATTCATCCCCGCGGATGATTTTGCTACTCGCGTTTCCGGGAGGATTCCAATTTTTTAGAATATATTTCGAACAGTTTAAATTAACAATTAATTTAAAATTATAGGATTTAAACAGATTTGATTTTAAAATTGAAAGATCTTAAATTAGGCGTAATTAGATTAATACTTTTGATCAATTTATTCGCAGAAATTTTACCTCCTGTGAATCTTTTAAATCGGTGTACGTTCGAGTTAGTAAATTACAGTTTCTGTGTGCTTTTATGAAGAATTGCAAGTATACCGAATTTAATGTTTCTGTATGAATCCATATTAGGTAAATTTCTTTTATCTATTATCATGGGGATATATACCTATAAATAGTTCCTTCCCTTCCTTCATACCTGTAACTGTTTATTAGAAGCTGCAATCAAGTATACCAAGAAAAATCAGCTACGTAATAATCCCAATTATAGTTATCGATTAGAAATCTATTTTGAGTCACATTTGTGGTGTACTTGACCATTTTATAAAGAGTTCCCTTCCAGCATTTTGCACAAGTAACTCTGCGTATTGATCGAGATCCCTTCGATTTCTCCGTGCATATCCTGCTTTCGCCCCATCGCGAAACACTCGGGGTTTCGCCCTTTTCGTAGGCGTGCAACCCGGTGCAATCCGAGACGCAATTACGTAAACCGACACCCTGGCGCCTCAACGCGACTTATAAATTGAGAATCGCGCTCCGTTGACACCACAGCCGTATCAATCGCGAATTAGCGAATTCGTCGTCCGATCGTGTTGGAATTAGCTGACACTGTCGTAACAGGGCCATTCAATCGATTTCGCGTAACGTCCGATTGAGCAGCCGTAATCGTTTTATGGGAATCATTAAACCAGGCTTCTCTGACTTCCTTTCGTCGTTAAACGCGAGTCAACTGCGAGGCCGTTGTGACGGGCTGATCAAATAAACCTGGAGCGGGACTTAATGGTCGGGTAAATCGTTGACCAGCGCTACTTGATTCAAGCCGAACTCAGAGTCGCAATCTGTTTTTCTCGAGCAGCCATCGATTACTCGACCATTTTCGTGACCTCCGAGGGCTGCCACCTACGTGTCTCGTAAGCTTTTTGGAATAAAAGCCGCTGATATTATCGGCGAATTCAATCAAACTGCAAAAGGCAGATCTTTACAGCGATGGCCACCGAGCGACGACGAGTAAACGCCGCAGGCCATTTTCCCGAGAACGTCCTCGACGTCCTGGCGGGAATTTTTTATTCCTCCGGTTTATCGAGTGGTCTGACCGTAAAAAGTATCCAGATAATCGTACCCCGAGCGTAAAACGTCGCAGGGAAACGCGAATCGAATTTTTGTCGTCGCGACTGCACGTGCTCTAGAAATAATTCGCGTGCATATTCGAAACACGTATTTAAGTGTAATTTTTTTCTATCTTTCACGCGCCCCGATGGAATGCTTCTGGCCGGGGAAAATAGAAGGATGAAAATACAGTAGATTCTAACTAAAAACACTGACCCTTGGCGTTAATATACGTTGGGTAAGAGGGAAAAACGAGGAATGTCCATTTTTCGTAATTTTGCGATTTATAGCACATTTTCTTGGTGGCAACTGGGATCACAGAACTGTCGAGTGACAAAAGGTTATAAAGTTCAAATGCACCCGTAAGATAACGTTAAATATTTGGTACAGGCTGGTTAAAAACAGGAAATATTCACTTTGCCCTGGAACAAAATACGAAATGTCCCCACTCTGCCTAAGTACAAGCTGAAGCTTGAAAGCTTCTCTCGTCGAGGTAAACCAAGAAATTATTTAAGAAGCAAACTATATAAGAAATTGAACGCTGTTGCTTTACTGATGGATTAAAGTATTAAAACTTAATTTTCTCGGTAAAGCTGTTTTGTGACATTCCCTGTTTCTCCCCCTTACCCTTCATGTATTAAATTATCGATCAGGCAATTGGGATTCGATGGTCCCACGACGTCCATTCAATCTGAACCCAAAATATATCGAATCGCATCGATCATATTACAGAGTATAGGAATGAAATTTCTATACAGAAATTTATTCCCACGAATTGGCTGCCTCTATCCCATTGACATACATACTTCCCAAAGAGATGAATTACATTTAAACATACTACCTGTTCGATACGTATTTATCTAGTTATTCCGTCCGAGTTGCTGGTAGATTTCTCCCCGATCGTTTGTTACATAAAAATCAATCCCTTAAAACGAAGGACATGGAAGGGTTGGCGAGAAGAACGAAGGTCGCGCACCCACCCCTATTGGTAAACCTATCTAATATCTGTTTATACAACAGATTGTCGAAACGGTACCAAACAGAATTAGTTACTTCCAATTACAGAATTTCGACGAAATCCCTCTTCATTCATTCAGCAGAATTTATAGAGAAATCTTATAGCGGCTAGTGGATCTAGTTTAATTCTAGTAAATTTTCTAAAATTCATTTCACACCATATATGCGTGTGTCTCTATATGTACATACAACGTAGGAAAGTTTCCGAGAAGAGGGTGACGCGCACCGATGACGTCAGAATGCGTAAGTGTCGTTAACACCCTAAACCCACGCTTTCATAAAACGCAGGTCTGACGTATGGAAGGGTGCCTCGATAATGTGGGGATCCGTATTGTACGTATGTTTCAACCTTGAGAACAATCTCTAGAAAAACAGTATCTGGCGGCGTAGTTTGTGGGTGTGGGCGCAGAGGCGCCTGTGTTTTGACGCAAGATGACCGATAAGAGGCGTTTCTGCTGATAATAAATTGGATTTCGTATTCGGCGAAGATTGTATGCGATTGGCGAGCCAGATACGTTCGTTTGACAACTGGCTCTCGCGTTATTTGCTTTTCTCACGGTTTTTCTTTTATTACTCGTTTATCAACGGCACTCGTTCTGGTTAATGTTGAAACGATATCGTTCAACACAGCACTCCGCGGTATTCGATACTATGAAAGATCGCGATGTTTGTTCCGTTCGTGATATTTTATTGATACCGTAAACTGGGGGAACATTGGCATACGCCGGGGTTACATTGGCTGCTATACGCATGAACATTTAACGTTTGTTGTTAGATATTGTCCAATAACCGACTGTCAAATAGGTAGCTTTGTTACGTTATATGTTGTATTATTAATAACTTATATTACTGACTTCAGATTAGTAAACCTTAACCTGTTAATGCTATTTATATTTTTTGGTTATATATTATGGTTTTTAAGGGGGGAGCCCTATTTAGGACGCTAGGAATAAGGTGATTCTTGGGAATTTGTTTTCTAAGAAACTGTTAAGCGGATCTTTTCAAAAATTTCAGGGTATTTTAGTTCACAGTTAGACAATAAAAATTAATTTTTACGTTTTAAAGTCTTCGGTAGAAATGGAGATATATGAACACGTTCGTTAAGACCCACGCGTCGGAGTTGCAAATTGGCGATTGTAATGGTGGCTCCATTTCTTCCCTGAAATAAAAAAACCAAGGATTTTCTTATTTCTAGTATAATTACATTGTCGATGAACCTAAGACATTGATAAATAAATTGAATTGAACAACTCTTTTTTCATAAATAGTACGAAATATCTTTGGGCAGAATCGTAATTTTTTCTTTCAAGTCAGTTAACTTTTTTTTCGTTTGTTAGGTTCATCGACAATGTAATTATACTAGAAATAAGAAAATCCTTGGTTTTTTTATTTCAGGGAAGAAATGGGGCCACCATTACAATCGCCAATTTGCAACTCCGGCGCGCGAGTCCTAACGAACGTGTTCATATATCTCCACTTCTACCGAACACTTTGCAACGTAAAAATTAATTTCTATTGTTTAAATGTGGACTAAAATACCCTGAAAGTTTGGAAAAGATTCGCTTAACAGTTTCTTAGAAAAAAAATTCCCAAGAATCACCTCATTTCTAGCGCCCTAAATAGAGTTCCCTCCTTAACATGCATTAATGAAGGAAAAGGACAAACATTTTATGCATTTTGACACTTGCAGTACAATCACAAAAGATGCAATGTTATGATACGATACTTAAATCAAATGTAAGCATATTAATTTTTACATTATATTATAAAACTAGCTGCACCCGGTCACGCGTTGCTGTGGCTCAGTCCGGTTAAATGGAAAAGAAAGAAAAGAGAAAGCGCACGTTTCTAATATGTTTAATTTCACAATATGTTTTTACCTGTGACAGGTGTGACGTCTGTATAACAGTAGGTATATAAAACCACGCGCGTATTCGAATGCAACGTTGTGTCAAAATTTCAAAGCAATCGGTGAAGAACTTTCGGAGATTAAAGATTTTTAACAAACGAACATTTACATTTTTATTTATACAGACAGATAGAAGATAGATGTTTTAAAAACCTGCGAATGTTCCCCGAGTTTACGGTACTATCTCATATTCTCCTGAAGCATCTCTAGTCTTTATTCTTTCAATCGACTTTAATGACACTGCGAGATGGTGCCTACTTGTGCCGAGAGAGATATTGAAAAAGAAAAGTGGAGCTCTTGTTTAAAAAGAGGAAGCGTGACCCAAATTTGTATCGCTTCAAGTTCGATCGATCAAGATATGGAAATACTAGGCACTTGAATGAATTATAACAGGAAATATCCGAGAAATCGAATCCCTGCGATCTCAGACTGTGCGTGAAAATTCCGTCTTAAATTGCTCTCTTTTTCGTCCACGATAATTTCCCACGGCTCGTTGCTCGGTTCTCAGCGAGAACCTCACGCCCGTTCGAATTAATTACTCCGTTCCATAAACATCGGTCTAGATTGCGAGATAGCAATCGCTGATGTATATCCATATCGAGAGACAAAAAGTATGTCCGCAGCGTAGCATTTTTTTCCACTGCAATTGCCCTAATTTCCTGCCCTATAATCCCCTGCCCCCCTGCGCGGGGAGGGGGGCAGCGCCGGTGTAATTATGACAAATTGATCGTAAACACATCAGGCCTGATTATCACTGGCGAGGGTTTGCTTTCAAGGAATCACTGCCGTAGCGTGTCGCGTTTCTTTCACTTTTAAGTGATCCAGGTAAAGCATGTATGCTCCAACGTGACAACAGTTTACCATGGTTTCTCGAGGAAACAGAAATGTAATATAACGATCAAGAGTTTCTTCTAATTGAAAAAGTACGATTTATAAAATTTTGGCCAATTACTCGTAGAAAATTCGACCCAAAATATGTCTCTTTAATGAATGTTATAAGTTTCGTTGAAATAATCTATTTATAGGAGAACGTTATATGAATTATCCCGTTGAACCTCAATTAAATGAAAATTCGACGGGAATCGAGCGATAGGAAAGTCCGCGAAACAACAATTTAACGAAACGTGAATATCTTTGACCTGGAGTACAAAATCAGACACGACCCGTTCAGGAACGAAAAGGGAAGCACACTGCATGCTGCAACACTTCTTCCAATTCGTGCATCTTTAAACGTTTTGCGAATCACCAGAAAAGGAACAACTAATTGACAAGAATCTCCCCAGACATCTCTCTAAATTCCAGAGAAAATAAACGAGCGTTTATAACAAGAGTGACAGTCGAAGAGAAGATTATAAATGGAGCTAATTGAAGTACTAACTTATCGATATAACAATATCCAATAGAAAGCAGCGGTGATTAATAGCGAAGAAGGCTTTTCAATGAAAAGCACAAGCAGCAATCAATGCCAATCGATAGACTATATAGGGAACGAGCAATCTAACCGAATATCTGATTCCCTTTCCACTTTATACATCTCTCTCGCGCAAAAATTAATTATACAGTATGAAAGGAAGCAGTGGATGAGGCTTACTACCACCGCGAAGCGAGAAGTGACAGCAAAAAGTCTCCCGAGGGACATTGCCTCCCCTTATTCCTACCATTATTTTACAATCAGCGTACGTTCACGCGAAACGGCCTCGGCCATGTGAAACGCAATGGAATTATCCGAATTTTCAAGCATATCCTGGAAAAGGCCTAATGATCGATCGGAGCTGAGTGCACGGCAGGAGTTCACGGTGAGGCACGGGTGAACTGTTCACCCCCGAAAGCGGAGGCAGGGAATCGAAACCGGTAGCGCACAGTGGGTAGATGACTCGAAAGCAATATGGTGGCAGGTAGTGTCGAGTGCGCGCGCCGATCGACATCGTGGTCCAGGGTCGTGCATGCCCGCTTTCTCCGTTTTATGGACCAA
Organism: Andrena bucephala; assembly: GCA_947577245.1. Taxonomy (NCBI): domain Eukaryota; kingdom Metazoa; phylum Arthropoda; class Insecta; order Hymenoptera; family Andrenidae; genus Andrena; species Andrena bucephala. The sequence goes on along the minus strand of OX387715.1, from coordinate 93,362,214 downwards.
TCGCGCCACGGCTAGGGGAGAAAATCAATAGGCGTAGGAGCCGCGGGTGACGTCAACCTGCAACCCGACCGACACGATCGACCGATGCGACGCGGGCGGCGCCGGCCAATTTCTACGGAGCAATCAATAAGTAAAGATATCCACGATGTCGGCGATAGAGCACCTACGTACACAGATCTTTATTCCCTTCCTCTATATTACTCGATCGGGAATCGAGACGGGACACTACCCCTTTCGATGATCGGTAATCGGGATGGAACGCTGTAACCATTTCACCGGCTGGCCGAAATAGCGTCGATATTATCGCTGAGAATTTTTCACGAATTCGGTGGAACATTCTACTGTTGTTTCGAGATCGTTATATGGAGTTACTGCTCTGTAATTTCGTACTGCAAGTTATACGTGCCCGATGACGTACGCCCATATTTTATGAGCTCCCATTTCGGGAACGTGGCTGGGACATCGGCTCCCCGTCATAAAGGAATAGTAATTTCCTGTACCAGGCTTTGTCATTTTTTTTTTTTCACACTTAAAATGATAATCCGATTTCTTTTGTGCATCTCCATTCGGTCGAGTTTTAAATTTTTATTCGAAGAGATGCATGGTTAAACGTAATATCATCAAAGTTGGCAAAAGTTGCTATTAAGAGTTAAAATTATTGTGCTTTTACATATTATTCCGTCAAAGTCAAATTTTTAATGGAAATAGCTTTCCTATAAACGACTTTCAACGACGAATTTCGTTGAACGTTTTAATTAGATATGGTTAAAATATATTGGTACATGCAACGTACACGTATTCGAGTTTTAATTATCGCGAGTGTAGGCAAACTTTGTTAATATAAGTTTATTAACGGCCTGCGGAGATTGTAATACCCCTTGTACACAATTATACGTTTTAACTTAAGATTCAACGGAGGGAACGGACAATTGCGAAAAAATGCTTGCACACGATTCAAAGTGGCGATGTGACACTGAACCAATCAGCAGAATACTCGGCACTGACCCTGCTACAGTGCCATAATCCCCCTATTGGTTCGCGAGAATAAATCGCATTTGGACGAATAGAAGAGCAAACAACATTTTTCTAATCGTAATGCAACATCTTGCATCCTACGTTAAAATAAAAGACATCAACAATTTACGACCTCAGTAAAAAAGTACTTTTGTAAACCCCAAATATATATTTCTTGGATTTTACGCTTCTAGATTGATGGAATTTTGTATTTTTCTTGGATTAGGATATGCCCAGTGTTTCCTTGCTTTCGAAGGGAAGAAATCTAAATTTTCTAATACATGGTTCATTACATTACGTCCTCATTTAGATGCACCGCGGTCTATCTTCATTAACACATCCCTATCTAACTTAGCTCGGTAGAGGTAGGTTTAATTCGTACCCCGTGATCTTTTCAGCATCAACCTTCCGCAACGTTGCACCTGTATACTCTAATTTGAAAAAAACCTTTCCCGGGGAAGTGTGTTACAGTTTTCACCCCCCTGTAACGATCCACGACCTATACGTGTTCGTGGAAAAGTATACCACGAGGTAGCTTCGCGTTTTATTGAGAAAAAAAAGTCTTGCAGCAGAAACCAGTCGATTGCAACGCGTGTTGAGTAGGGCGAAAGCGCCACCTTCGATCGTAATTAACACTTCTGGTAATAGCAGACGTTCTGAATCATTCGAAATATGCCGCAGACATGCCTCCCGCTCGTCTAATCTCACGATTTCTTACATAAAGTGGCATCTATCGACTCTACGCTACTCACTACGCATACAAATGCTCGCAAAGCGATATGAAACAAGTATGCACGAAAACCTTTCCACACACACTTTTTAACAAACATAGAAATATGCATGCTAATTCCCACGATGGAATACACATAAATTGTACATGAAAATTATTGGACAGAATTCGTGAAACGAGCCTTTGAAATCTGAACAAGTATTAAGACACCCCCTTTGTTCGAAAGAATACTTAATCGTGCTCCAATTGTTTCGTAAAATCGTTACGAAGTTTCTGCTCGGTACGTTCTCGAACTGCTCGCAGTAGAGCCACGACACCAACGAAACACCGAGCGATGATCGAAACAGAAGACCAGAACGCTCGGATATAGAGAAAAAATGTGCGAAACTGCATATGCATCGGAGATAACTAAACAAAGGGGAATAACTAAACAAAGGGGAATAATTTGTGACGCAGACTTGACGCCCGGTGGCTCTCGCGATACGTGACGTATTATGTACGAGCGAAGCTACAACGGCTACGGAGATACTTGCATGTTCGCGCGATAATAACGGACGTGCTGTTTAGCGTGAACGGTTAATACGACAAGAATACTTTTGACTCACCAGATACGTAGGCAGTGACGTGAAAACAGCTGAGGTCCTGCGGCCATACTGGTTCTAGTTCCGCGACGTTCCCCGAGACACAGCGTGTACGCGTCGCGACGCGAGGTGACTCGACTCTAACCGATCGATTATCAAAGCCGCGGGTTAAGCGTCTTTTCCTTCTTTCTCGGCGCTCGCTCGTGTAGCTCACTAACCAGCGTATGGCGCTGACGTCTGTTCCGTTCTTGCGGGGCGCTCCGCGCAATATTTGATCGCGCCCTCCCTACATCGTGGCAAATATAAAACCGATGCGCAATGGTTATCGGTGTATGATAATTCGAATCGCGCGCTTCGATTCAAGCGCGGCAATATTCAAATTCGTCTGCAGGGAAATTTTTATTGCTGTTATAGCAAACCTTCAGACGCGTGTTTCCACGTTCCGTGAATTCGTTGTGTTAATATTGGAAGGAGATTGTAAAGGTGGACTCGCGTGAGAAGCGTAAAAGATAGTTTCTTAAAAATGTAAAAAGCAAATGTAAAACTGCACGATTCCTTCGTTCATAGTTTAAAGGCACAGCGATAAAATTCTCTTGGACAGATTTTACTGTGCATTACTTCCTTATTACATATAACGTTTACAATATGTATGAAACGTGGCTGTACAAAATCGAAAACGCCTTCTTTGAAGAGGAGAATGTACGAACTTAGTTTACCGGGGAAAGATTCGTACTGCAATTATTGCTTATGTTGCTATCGTTCGCTATCATATGCGTGGACCATTCACTCTAACATCCAGAGGCTTTCTTGAAACGAGCGTTAACATCTTTCCAGTTAATAATATCGAAGATCGCTTTAACATAATCAGGTCGGACGTTCTTATATTGCAAATAGTAAGCGTGCTCCCAGACATCGATGCCAAGCAGAGGTATCAGCCCTGTTGTAGCTTGCAGCGGGTCCTGATTAGCGCACGTCGCCAATCTCAGTGATTTCGATTTCTGATCGTACCCTAGCCAACCCCAGCCGGAGCCCTGAATGGCAACAGTACTCTCGGATAGCCGCTTCTTCATCTCATCCAGGCTACAAAAATCCATCTCGATCTGTTTAACGAGTGCGGCTGCAAGAAAAACTCCGTAATCAATGTTCAGAATCAAAGTAGTATTTTCTAGCGATTTCTTTTCATGCAACATATTTACCATCTGGTTTATCACCGCACGGAGAGAGATTATTCCAGAAGATCGAATGATTCAGATGGCCGCCACCATTGAATTTGATCGCTGGACCCAAGGCGATCTGCGTGTTAACGTCACCTTTCGCAACAGCCTCTTTCATCTTCTCCTCGGCGATGTTCAAATTGTTCACGTAGGTCGCGTGATGTTTACAATGATGCAGCTGCATAATCTCGGCGCATATGATTGGTTCCAGAGCCTTGTAATCGTAGGGCAACTCGGGAAGGGTGTGCTTCGCCCTTGCAAATCCATCTTTCCTGCGGGGAAATATAAGAGGATGTTTTAGAACTTTGTTCATTCTCAACATAAGTTTTTAAAAGTTTATTACGGCACGATTTGATAATAATAATTAACTACCCTACTATCTCTCTTCGTATTGACTAATCAAAATTTTGAAAACATGCTGATAATTTTGAACTTCTTCTCGTTGCTTCTTGATAATGATATTGCAAGCGATAAAATGTAATAAAACAAATTGCGCAGAGATATGAGCTTGTAATTCGTACTGATTTATATAATAAAAAGAATATTCTCTTGAACTTTTGTAGATACACCTACTATCGTATTTACAGCGAAAAATATTTTTATTTCTTTGATATGCGAATCCTGTGTGCGATTATAATTTGTTTTATTTTGCGAATTTCAGTCTGAATAACATTGATATTCAAATATCAGATTGACAGGGGACTTGGGTATCATGTATCTACACGTCAGAGGTCAAATAATATTTGCTACCATTACAATATTCGTAATTTAAATGATTAAAAAACGCAGGTAGGGTAAATCAACCAGTAATTGACCGCATACCAGTGAATGACCATTAGGCAAAGAAATGTCAATAATAAATTTAAAAATATTATATGTTTATAAATGGAGTGTAGTTTCACTTTTAATATCCCATATTTTTAGTTACGCGTATTAAGCAAACATTAATAAGTACAATTCTTATTAAAAGTATGCGGTCATTTACTGGGCTTCTACATGTTTTGCATTTTATAATCGTTTTTTTTTTAAATTACGATAAGAATAAGTAATTATTTTTATAGAAATTTCAAGAAAAATAAATTTAAATGCAATTTCAACAGTTGTTTTGTTGTTATACATAAATATATTCAAGTATTAATCTCAAAGGTACATAAATTCAACAATTCGGTCATTCCCTGGTTGGTTTATCCTACATTGTTTCTGACAATTAGTACCCTTTAACCAGAGATGGGCAAAAAATTATTTGAAATAAAAATTTGTGTACGAAATTTTTATTTCAAATAATTTTTTGCCCATCTCTGCCTTTAACTCGTAGCGCATTCGGCAACCTGCACTAGCACGCACTGAGTGCGAACTTTTTCGCTTCCAATTGGCTAAAATTCGCACTCACAAGGAGAGTATTTTAGGTGTCCGCCTCCGATCATTTTGATTTTTGGATATGTTATAGAGACCGTTTTCATATTTGGGGGGTGAAAACTGCGTTCAAAGTTAGGGTTGAAAAATCATTTTTGTGGAAAAAATGGACTTTTTGAAAATCTGGTGAGTCAGTCATATTTCGCATTCAAAGACACAAAATTCGTCCATTGACACTATTCCCCTATCTCTAATAGTTCTCGAGATATTCCACAAAAATGATTTTTCAACCCTAACTTTGAACGCAGTTTTCACCCCCCAAATATGAAAACGGGGAAAATAAAAAAACACGTATTTCTTATTTTTCGGTCCTCTATAACATATCCAAAAATCGAAATGATCGGAGGCGGACACCTAAAATACTCTCCTTGTCAGTGCGACCGTCCGAATACGCTATCAACTTCGAATTTTTTTAAATTTTACGCATACAGTAAACATCGTGAAATGTCACTAACACATTTCCACTATAGTTTCAATTAATCCAAATTAGATATTGCATCGATGGGCGACCGACTTATATAAACGTTTGCACGAATCAAATTATATATTAAATTAATGATAGAAATCAATGGTGCATCGAACTACTATTGACCTAAATTTTTAAGACATTTCGTATAATCATATATCGAAATATTGATGTAATTCTCCGTATGATTGCGAATCTAACGAAACGGAATATAAATGTTGGTGTAAGTCAAGAGTTTCATAATGACAAGGAACAGGATCAGATGTTAGGTTAGAAATTATATAATATCAACTTCACAGTGATCTTAAATGAAAGATAAATAGACTTACATTGCACTGGACAGCAAAGCACGTCTTGCTGCAAACATTGTTGAAACTTTAACGTGTTAATCGGTTTTCTTCGAAAAATTACACGTACGCGTAGAAACGTCAATCGGCGAGCTATTGCGATCCGCTGCGGATACCTGAATGCGCGTGAATGCCGGAAAATGGCTCAGGTCTGTACGAGTTGCGCGAGCATCAGTTATTAAATTACTTACGCCACAACTTTGTTTCATTGGCGGGAAATAATCACGTCTTAAAATAATTTCGTTCTACTTACACAGTATTTCGAGTACTTTGATTTCATTTCACACGCAATATTTTCATCGTAAAAAATTGTTTCGATAAGATCATTTATGTAATTCGTTGAAAAAGATTTATGTCTAAAAAAAATGTTTGAATTGTTTCAAGTAACATTATTTTGATCATTTTAATAAACTTTATATTTATAATTAAAGTTTTTACTAATAATTGAAGAATACCCTGTATAATCTTTTTAGCAAAGACGCGTCTTTTTTTTACTGGTATATTTTAACTTATACATAATTCCCCAGGAGTTTAATTAAAATAAACAAGGGAATGGAACTTTGTTCGGTATTTTATGATTATCTTAAATAATTGAATCTGTATTCCATAACGAGATTTTTAATTAGTCACACTGTACAACAGTAGCAATCAGTTTATATGAAAGATATATTCCAATTTGAATTGCGTATTAATCGTATTGTTCATTACATTTAAAAAATTATATGGCCAGCACGGAATATATTTACATACCGTACTGAATAGTATGTACCAAAATTATAAAAGAGTAGGAAAGAAATTAAACTTTTATAAGAGAAACGATATGAAAAAAGAAGAGAAGAAAAACACGTGTGTTTCTTGTGTGTCGGTAATACAAAATTGTAATGTAAATAATATATACATTTGTCCTTGGGAAGAAGAAACTAAAGATATAAATGTGATGTTTCGTTACGTGCGAGGTCAGTCCGCATGCTTTACCGAATTTAAATGTTTATCTTGTATTTCGCATAATTTACAGGTATTCAATAAATCTAACAAATAGACCTCAATTTTATTATACACAATTAAAAGCACATTTTATGCACGAGTAACGCATGCCTACACGCGTATCTCACAATGGAAAAAAAACATTACATACATACAAATTATTGCGCACATAATCGTGTATAAATCTACGCATGTGCGTCGTCGTATATCAGATATTAACATTTGTGTATTTACATAATGGGAAAGGCATAGCCTTAATTATTGTTTTTTTATCGTTATTCGTATCCTTTGCGATTCTATCAAAAAGTCTAACAAGATGAGTTTTACTATCAATGTTTCAACGAATTCACAAAGAGCCACTTTAAAAACGTCGATGGACCTGTCATTATTATGATTGCTTATTAGAAATTTCAATGCGATTCTTGCAAAAGAAAAAATAGTTTTAACTACCTACACCTTTATTCCAACGCCCACGTTACTTCGTGTACATATAATTGCATGTAATCGTGTGTAGTTCTCCTGGCGTTAACGTGACTCATAAATATTCAAATAAGGGGGACCTATTTACAGATACATCTCACGAAAAGAAATAATAAAAAGGAATTTTTTCATGATGCGCAACACTCTGATGAGCTTCCAATAATTTTCGAACAACCAAAGGAACATGGGATATTAAATTTAGCTCGTACCGTTTTAACCAAGTCACGCCAAGCCCCTTGTTCGTATGTAACAAATGTTATATGTATAAAATCACCCTAGAAAATTGGTTCATTCTGGATCGCTTTGAAGTGTCTCACCGTTAGTTAGAACTAATGCATCGTCGTCCGCTTCGTTATAATCGAGAGAAAGTATGCTCTCTCTTCTCTTTTTCTTGTGTGTCCTTTCATCGTCACTACCTGGTGCACTTTTGTCCCTTTTGGTCCTATCCCTACCCCTTGTCGTCCTAGTCACCGCCTCTTCCCCATTAGTTTTACTGTTACTTCTATTATGACTTTTGCTCCTTAATATCCTTTTGTTACTTTTACTTTCCTCATGCTCCTCCTCCCTATCACTCAATTCCTCGTTCTCAACTTTAATAATCAGAGCGGCCGAATCACTGGAGCTCTCGTCAATATGGTCCGCCTGATTAGGCTTTCGTTCGACCCGTTCTGTTCTTTCGGTACTCGAGAACTCACACTGCGGCGACCGTCCGGATGATAACGGCGGAGTCCTAGCACCTTTGCACACATCACTATCCTCCATCGATTTCAGAGTCTTCGCGTCCGACAGCGAGTGCTCGTCTGATTCCTCCTTCTTGATCGGCGGCGTGTGCGGAGACAAGCCGTTCGTTAAGTTATTCTCACTGGAGTTTGTCTTCAGTGCTGCATTTTCCTGCTGCAGCAACGTTACCGATTCGCGAGCTTTACGTAGCTCCTGTTGCAGGAAATAAATCGTGCTCTGCATCCCTTCTACGTCCTCGTCCAAGTCTTGCAGAAATTCGTCCAATTCTACAGCAGAGGATACGCGAGAGGACGGAGTATTTGTTAAATTGTCTCGGGAAATCGTTGGCGGTAATAAATGAGAGAAAAGACATGAGATACCTGACTGTGATTTCTTCATTTCCTCGCTGAAGTTTCTCTGGAGCGCAAGATCCCCCTCGAGCTTGGCGATTCGACCGCTGGCAATCATACGACCCAATTCTTCATTCTCCTGATACAGTAATCTGCATTTCGCCATTAACCTTTTGCCGGTATTACTAGAAATATGGAAATGACAAGTGGAAATGTTTAGTTATCTTTAAATTCGAGGAACGAGATAGTAAGGGAATGATAAAAAACAAGCCTCTTTACCTGTCCGGTGTAAATTTCCACGCACTAAGCTCGTTTTGGGTGTCTTCTAATTTAGCTTTGGTCGTGACAAGTTCTTGCCTTAATTTCTGAATTAAAATATTAACAGCTGGATCTAACAGGGCGGATCTTAATGCGGCAGCGGACGGAGCATTAGCGGCTTTCATTTCAGCAATTTGATTCTAAAATAGATCCGAGCGAAACGCTTGTGTTAAGTGTCTTTTTGAAAAGTTTTACATTCGGTATACATGAAAGGTACGATGTCTACGTACAATATATTCTTGTAATTCGTGTTCTTTAGAAGCAAGTCTTCTGACTAAGATTTTCTCTCTATGAGATGCTTCTGCATGTTGCTGCCTGTATTTGCTTTCAGACTCTCTCAACGAAGTTAGTTCACCTATAAAAGAATATTACATCATTTCTTCTGCCAATTCAACTTTCACTGTTTAAAGCTGTCTATGTGCTTCGTCAATTCGATGTACGCTTATTATTATCACGATCGTTGCGAAATGGAATTGTATTTAAACGTGCCAGACATCCAAGTGCAATTTATCAGTACAGGATTCTGCTTTCTATACGTGTAAACAAACATTTTATATTCAATACAACGTGAACCTACATTTAGTTATAACTTGAACTTTTTTAATTTGGCATTATGATAACAGTATTTATTTTAATTAGTTCAATATTAAGATATATCAGCTTATTTTTATCAAGTTCGTGGATTAATGTTTAAAGATGTAAGGGTTACTTATTTTTTTTCATTTCAAATAACTCTTGTACTTCAAATTAAAACTTTTTACTTTCCTAGTTTTTTTTAACTATTTCTCACAGCGTACTAATTTATGAGACACATAAAGAGCTTGAAACCTTATAGTATATGTACATATATGATATTAATGGCACAGAATACTCTGTACACTTTTCTGTATACTTCGTAATTGTATGTTTTTTGGTGAAATAAAGCATAGTGGTGAAAATCTACTACATACTGTTTTGCCCTAAGTGCGCATAAACAAAATATGTTTTTATAGGTATGTGACATTGACTGCCCGACAACTGACATTTTTAATTAGCGCATACTTTGAGTTTGGAGTCGTTGCATCGTGCCATTTGTGAGATTCTCTGTGCTTCCACCGAGACCAAGAGTGGACGTTAAGTTTCTTCCATGAGAACAGACAGACTACTTGTTGCAGACACAGATGTTGTCACAAGATGACCTCCATGGCCTTATTCGATCGGGGTTTTGTATCGTTCAGATTGGTATTTGGACATCGGGAAGTTATGGTGCAGGTACAAATGCATGCGTGAATTGCGTTCGTAACGGGAATAGACAAGGACGGGGGTGTCTAGGAACATAATTAAAGGAATTCGGTGTCACGAGATATATGTAAATATAAGGCATTGTTAAAGATATATAGATCGGGATAAGAATGTTAGGATCGGAGAAAGCAACTGGAATTTCAGATGGTAACTGCATCAATTAAAGGTTTTCGTACTTCACCAAGACTTAGGTTCACGCACTCCTGGCACAGTGTTTTGTAGGCCAAAGGATGACATAGGGCCTCTCTTTTAACTCTGCCAAGCTGTATATTCAGAGCCAGCAAGGATGTTGCATTTCATTTAATCCTCGCAAAGTGGAAACTCGATATCCAATGTACACACATACACACACGCACTGTCTTGCTTTTTTTTTGCCAGTGTGACTTTGCTACACTGTAGAAAGATACGCGCGCACTGCACAGTCACTTACGAGATGATATTAAAAGTAAGCTGTGCGCGTTTATTGCGGCGAGAGGAGTGATTCATAGCAAACACGTTCAAAGGAACCTCGTCATCTCTTCTTGTCACACAATATCACTGTTTTCTTTTCCAATAGAGCACTTTAATTTCCGTGTTAAGGAATCATTTAATATCAATGGTAGCGCAACTTGACACCGGGACGATAGGAATGCGCGTCATTTCTATATAATATTGTGATAGACTCTTTCGTATAGGCGGCATACGTAACCGTCACACCACTTCTGCTCACCGATAAAATTTCAAACACTGTACATACTGGCGTTAATTTAATTGCCCGCACTACACATCACAAATGTAGTTTTTGAAAGTTAATACAATATTAGTAATATCACTATCCTGTAGCTAAGAGATATATTGCCGAGCCGATCAATCCAATACTTAAACGGATACATAAATTTTCTACAATCGAATTTCGCATATCCATCGCGTCGTAAGAGACGTTCTTAATGATTTCACCTACGCTAGTATGCTACTTAGCTCGAGACTTTTGGCTATCTTAAAATATAAAAACTTAGTGTCATTATTATCCTAAACACTTTACGAGTAAAACGCTTGGTACCTAATCTTAGCGTCCCTATAAGAGTCTTGTCTCGTATACAAGAGACCGTTGTGTTCTGGCATTCGTAAATTCGCTTAAGAAATGTGGCGAGTGAGATGGTCTCACTCATGTGATCTCAGTACCTTCCTGGGCTGCCGCCTGGGCCTCTAGACACTCCACATACAAGTCCTGTTCATGCCACTTGGCCGCTAGCTCGTCCTTTGTCATGCTGTCCAATTGTTGCTGCGTTAACTTCACCCGCCTCGGCTGCCTGGGCGAGTGCGGACTGCTTGGTTTCCCGCCCGCGCTGCTGTTCTGCGGACTTCGCGGCGAAGATGGACCCGCTGACTTAACATCGCTGCACTCTTCTGCCATATTGCTTTGCGAGGTGTTATTAAAACCACGCCGCGGGCCTTAAGTAAATTTTCGCGAGGTTCGTCTTCTTCCTCTAGCTGTTTAACTGCGACCAGTGAGTTGAGGATACGTTGTTAGCGCTAGCGCACATTTGTCTGGAAGAATAACAAATCGACCATGTAAATAATTTCTGCATAAACTCGGTCGTGTTAAAGTACAATCCTATATCGATTTCCCTATGCAAGAAAAGGTTCGACTATCGCGCATCGAACGCTCGGCTACGAAAATGTATCACACAGAGTGATACATCACGTTTGATACTCTACAATCTACCATAAGAAAACAGAAATCGCAGAGCACGGTAAACGCGAAGTTACTATTATTAAAGCTGCTATCACATCTCTGCGAGGCGAAACTGTGATGTACAGTTGTGCGATTTGGATAAATTATTTCGCCGTCACGCGCGTCGTTGCCATTTGTCATAAACTGGAATGAAACAATATTTCAGAGCGCAGGTTCGGGGACCCGGCTTTTAGAACGTACCACGTGATTCAAGCGGGTCACGTGGCCCGTTTAATGTTTTATTGCGACATGCAAGGAATGGGTAGAGGGAATGTAGGATCCAGTTATCTATAGTCGAAGGGAACATTGACGCCATTATGTCGACATGTCTGCCATGAAAGAGAATTTCGCGGCATAACATTGAAATCTCTATTCGTCCCGCTGCGTGCGTCATTAACGCCGCTCGCGCACACGGATTATTTGCCAGAGCAGACGTAATCCACGTAGAAAAATATATCTATGCTCCATACAACCGTCCAGATGTTCGCTCTTCTAATATAGATTATTATAGTCATCGTTATGTCCCGACGCGTAACGTTACTCTTCGCTGGTCCGCATACCTGATCTTGTGACACGCCTCTCATTCCATTGAAGACTGTTTGTATCCTGTCCTCCGTATACCGTGGACCGATGAAACGCGACACCGTATATGTGTATACGTACATATAGCCACACATATATATACACGCGAATGTAACTCTCGTAATCCTCTTGTGAGGCAGCTAAAAACCACGGTTGTTACAATGTTTCTCGATCGATCAATCGGTGGTGAAGCGAGCAAATGTTACACGTAGAGTCCGTCCCGTTGTCCCGCGCATTCCGAATGCGATACTTGATACGCGCACATGATACGTATCCCCCGTAATCCTTCAAAGACCGTGCCTCTACAACCGAGCACTGGTAGCGTAACTAATCACGAGCAATGATTACCGCCGACCCCAAGAAACAGAATGGCTAAGGAAACGAATATCGGCGCATGCTCCAAATCACGAGTTGTCCAACGTACACAGCGCTGACATAGAAATGTACGAAATAAGTGTCGTGAATGAGCACGGCGCAGAAAAGTCGTGAAAAGCAACGCTACGACGAGAGGCCCGCCAGATCCCACGGGCTACGGCTTCCTCGAGGATTCCACAGTATTATTAAACGTTAATTGTACACTTTATTAGAGCACAGCCATCTTAAGTACGGGCACGCGAAATATATACACACACGCTTCAAACACCAAATCACAGACTTCTGTGCCCGAGCAGAGGTATCGTTGTGATGTTCTAACTGATCTAAAACGCTCCAAGATGGCAAGAGCTAAAAGCCCGCCATTTTCGAATTACAGAACAGGGCGCACGGGTCGCGTATGTAACAAAAGAGCGATTCCCTTCGAGATAACGAATTCCCAATTAATGTGTGTGCACGTAATATATTAACAGGCGTTATACAGTATTTAAATGTAATAATAATAAAATATCTGAATGATTCTTCGTTTAAAACGCTTTAAATACAATGCTAAAATGCTTACTAGCTAAATCTAATATAAATGATCATTTATTCTTTCGACTTGGCGATCCGTGTGCTGATCTTCGACGCTTGTATCGGTTTTATTTTCATAGGTATGGCTGTGTTATTAGTCTTCGTCACGATGGATTTTCCGTTCCCCAACAATCTTTGGCCCGCGTCTGATGGTTTTGATGGCAACGAGAAAGTGGAATTAGCCGACGAAGGAAGGTAAAAACTACGACGGCGGACCTTCAAATTTTCTTGCTCGTTTTTCATGCTTTTTGGCGCGACGGATTTAGAAAGCGCCGGCTCCATACTGCGACGCGCTTTCGGCGTTATCATCGAATGCCCAGGATTCGGTTTCGCCAATAGCTGCTCGTGACTCGCGTTACTCAATTTCGACAGCGGCCTACTGTTGTCGATCGTGCACGATCGAGTCGGGTTATACGGACTAATAGCAACAGCTGGGGATATGATCGCCGGTGCAGACTTCACCGATGCTCCGTCATTATCTGGCATAGAACGGCGTAAAAGATGATGATGATGATAATAATAATAATAATAATAATAATAATAATAATCAACGTATAATAAATATACGACAATTAAATGGTATTAATCTGGGAAGTGATTACCTTGATTGGGTGACAGATCGTTTAAAATAATTGGTTTCTTAAGTGACAACATTTTAAGAGCCTTCTCCAAATTCAGCTGCGCCCCAACGATATACTCAGCTGCGTTCTTCGGGCTTCCGATCTCGCTCGGTAAGGAAATCTGTCCCAAGGAAATCGACAATTCAGCGGCAATCGAAGGGGAACTGGCGAGTTTCAGTGGCGTTGGTCGTGGCTCTCCGTCTAGATTTTCGGTTTCAATATCAATCTCCCATGTTTTCTGACGTTGTAAAACGGGCTTGCGCGGGCACGTCGGGGATCCATTCCCACTTCGAGGAGCTTGAGAACCATCGCCGCTTTTTTCCTGATTTTTTGAGAAGCACCGCGTTACAAAATATTCGGGGTGTTTCTCGAGAAACTCTACGCTCGATAACGATACCAATCGAGGGTGGAATTAGAATGATTGCACGGAGGCATAGATCGTGTTTACAGAAATAAGATACTCGCTTTTGAATTCAAACTGCTCGGACGGAAACGCATTTCCGGTTGCGTGCGGCTTCTCACGACTCCAACCTCCTTGTTTGAGAATTCTTCTTTGGCTCTCGGCTCGCGAGACGTGCTACTCGAGGGCGAGGCATTCGAACTGATGTTACGATTCACATCCGGCTCGCATACTATCGTCTCGAACAGTCTGTACGATACATCGTGCAAAACTCTTGTAACATCCTTCGACAGGCGGGGCAGCAGGTTACTTCCGGTCTCCTCTACTTTTTGCACGATGTTGTCCTGAAATAAATATTATTATTTTATATTTTTACAGGGGGGTGGGGGGGGGGGTAACTTTGGGATGATGGTAAGGGGTCGTTAAATTACGTAAGGCTTTTTTGGTGGGAGGGGGTCGCGAATTTCTTACGTTTTCTTACAAGGGGGAGGGGGGAGTCAGGTAGCGTCTTACGTAATATTTTTTAACCTAATTTTCAATAAATACAAATTCTATCATTAATGTTGCAGACAAGTTGTTTTAGTTTAAATTTCCTGAAACCGAGTTACATGAATTATATAAAAATTCTTTAAAATTCTTTAAAAGAATTTTAATAATTGAAAAAATTCAATGTAAAAAATATTACGTAAGAAGGGGGTTGGAATATCAAATCTTACGAATTCATATATTGGGGAAGGGAGGGGATAAGAAATCGCCAAAATTACCCTTACGTAATTTAAGGACGGCCCATAAAGAAAAATATACCCCTCTTACTTTTTTAACCCATTTTATAGTGCCCATTTAATTAAAAACTTACAGCCGAAATTTAAAAATATTCCCTTTTTTAGTATAAACTTAATAAAGATCAGTTTGGAAAAATAAGCGATATTTTCTCAAAAACCAGGGGGGGGGCAACTGCCCTTTTGCCCCCCCCCCACCCTGCGGACGCCCATGCTGGTAAAAGGAAGCATCTTTCGATTTCCTGCACGATACACTTTGGGCGAATTAAAATCAATTGAAACAATTGCGCAGAGTTGTTAATTTACGATAATCAAGTTTAGAAGAATTCCGCTTGAATTACAGTAGAAACGGTTACTTGTTACGTACAGTACTTCCAATAGGACCGGTGCCACTGATGCTCCAAAAGGACGCGTCCTTGACGTGATCGGGATTAGGGCATCGGCACGCAATGTCTCCTAATTCCAAAATCGCTCTCATATTAGATGTGCCGCAGTCGATCTGGACTTTCAGGACCCGTGCCTTGGACGCCGATTTGGTATCATTCGCGTCATTATTTTTAACAAGTGCGTCGTTGTGCTTCTCGAACGATACGAGCTTAAAACCGATCGCTTGCAGAAAACTAGCCAGCGTCGGTACGTCCGGCTGCGTTGCGTTTCGATCGTCGCGCGACTCCTCTATATTCGATTCCGTGTGCACGCCGTTCAGCCATTTAAGCACCCACTGGTAAAATTTTCGCTGCGCCGCGGATTGAGGGACGTTTTGTTTGTTGAGAGAACACGTGCTGATATCCATCTCGACGAGGCGCACAAACTGAAGGATGCCGGCAACAAACTGTCGACTCGGGTTTGTGTTTGAATTTTTTTTCTGTCATCAGTGACCGTACTTGTTACTAATTACTGACGGTAAACGTACCCTCGCCGTGCGCGGTAAATAGCAGGGGAAACGAAGAGTCAAGGTTGTAATAAGATAAAGAGAAAAATGTTTGTTGTACCTACCGTCCCTTTTGGAATTTCGTTACACGTTACGCGACCTCCTCGGATTCATTTCTGCCTGCTCGATTACGCCAAGTTGCATTTCAACATTGCCCGATGGTTCGGAGTTTAAATTTGGTACGAAGTACTGGGTTGGATATCGAATCGACCCAATAAGATGAATATTATTGAACATAACATAGCGCGCACTGTTGCGAATGTTACGTAAACGTTTGTTTGCAGGCGTGAAATTTGATGCACGATGGATTGAAAATGAAAATTTAAAATTCTGTATGTGCACTGTACGCTATCAGTACCTATTTAGGTGTTCGATAGATATAGATAATACGTGATGTAAGCACGCAATACACGTGCCGTCGGTTTCGGTACTTATTTTATAAAATAATACTCGAAAAGTATGAAAGAATCTAAAAGATTTCTTGGACTGTTGTCTTGATAATATTTTCTTCGGAATATTGGAAACATATTTTTGATAGTCGTTACGACTGTAACAAAACGTGAATAGTGTATATCTATTGGCAAGTCTTTCCTACATTATTTAGAATACTTTTAGGATCTCGTTTTTGAAATAATACATTTTCTCACGAACATCTAATTAAATCGAAAGTATTGTTATCATTCATATACTTTTTACCAAGCTATTTCTAGGTTATATTTATGTATCGGTAACGCATAATAAAAACTGTCTTTCTAATTTCTTTGAATTGTAATTTAATTTTCTTTGTTTGCCTTTGTATCATTGTTGTACATAATTCGTTGTTGCCCGAGTTATTTCTAGTCTTCGTTATTTTAAATAGTTCATCAAACCAAGTTTATTCATTGTAGAATTTGTAAAGAGTAAATTCTTCCACAATGTCCCGGAGACACTTGGCAATGATAGGTACAACCGCGGTTGTAGTTTCCGCGACTCTATTACCTCAAACCATCTACTTGGACAAGATCAGACAATTTAACGCCAAGTTTCGGTAAGTATTTGGGTAGGTTGAAATTCTTTTTACACTACGCAGCGTTCGTTAATTGCATTGAATGTTAAAAACAGTTGGGATCAGACGGAAGAGCCTGTTAAAGAGAAACATCAACAAAGATTTGAGAAAGTACTGAGTGATCTGGGGATACCAGAAGACAAAACAATCAAACTCTTTCATACTTATGGTTATAACGTGTACCACGGTGGATCGTATTCCACGAAGAAAGGCGCGGTAGTTGGAATACCGATACACTTTGATTACGAGAATGTGGAGAATATAAACAAAGATGATGTATTCATCTACGATAAACCCATCGATTGGAACAAACGAGCTGCGAAAACATTCCTAAGTTCCTTGGTGCTCTCCGAGAATGCTCAGAAGTTTGCGATGGCTCGAGAGATTGTAAAGATACAACAAGACGATCCAATCCTAAGGCTGATGCATAATGTGCTTCACATTGCACTGGTATATCTAATGTATAATGTGATTAGTACAACAATGAAGCTTCGTACAAAGCCAAAAGGGGTTCGATATTTCATTTACTCCGCTTTTATTGGTGGAGGAATTCTTACTTGGGTCGGAACGATAACATCGCTATCTTATGAATCGGATGTTGTCTCGGACAGAAAAGTATCCGAACTGGGCCCTGACTACACTCAAGGTGGAAAAGAATTTTATGAAAAGTTATTGAACAGAAACATCGCTTTGAGAACTCTTCTAGGGGATGACGGCAAAAGATTGTTCACAGCAAATGGGAATGAGAACTATATGATATTCCGAAAAAGCGCACCAATTTTTCACAGAAAAAGTTTCTTTGATTCGAAACTAGAGGATGTTCAGCAATTGGTGTAACATCGAGGCGTTATGCTAATTATTACTCAGCCATGTAATATAAACAGTGTGCACAAAGCCTCGTTCACATTAGTTAAGTTTACTGGCTTCAAGTCGCTTGAAATCAGTAAACTAACCTGTTATTCACTTCACTTGAAATATCTTTTCAAGTTTCAAGCGAAGTAGAGAGTGTTCCAACTTTTCTTGCCTTGAAATAATATAACTTGAAAAGTGTGAACGTACGTACAAGTGTGAACTTAACCTTTAGAGGGCCGGGCTGGCCACCTAAGAATTTGGATACTTTGCCGGCCATTTTGGTGGTATATATGCATAAATTTTAAGTAAATAAAATTTACAACTACAATGAAAAAATCCCGGCCCTCTAAAGGTTAAAGTCACAAAGCGACTTGAAGCCAGTAAACTTGACTAATGTGAACGAGGCTTAAGAGTAGTGTAGTCTACTACAAAGTAGCAGCTACTAGCAATGTAATACAATTTCTAACTTAATTTTATTGATCAATTATATGTTAATTACATGATCTATGTACATGTTAAAAATACATTAGTCTTAATGATTGTTACCTTTTTCGAAATAAACGTTATACAAGTAATGGAACAGAATTATCTTGCGAAATATTACATGATTCTTTGTACCTTTACGATCTATCAGACACGTATGAGTTTCAGGGAAAGCTATGTGCATAAATTACAGGCGACTGTTGTAACAGTAGATGTTTATTCTATTAATAAATTTATAAATAGTTATAAAAGTTAATATGAACATACCATATCTATAGCCGAACAGTTAATATTTATCCTTGTATGGTAGGAGATATACTAGAAAGCGAAACAATCATACCTCGTCATATACTTATCAGTAAATTGTGCAAACTTTTTTTACATTATATATTCCCTACACGTTATGTATAATTTTGATAGAACGTAGCAGTTCTTTTTAAAAATCTATGCCCTATAAATAAGTACAAGATACTTACAACCTGATATATAAAAGTACTTACACAATTTTATATTATGTACAATATTCTGCACTATGCGAGACCCAGAGAACCAAGCTGAAACATCAAGGCGGTGTAGAATCAAGACATTTTAAGATTATAATATGTACTTGCTGATTTTATTTACCAGTGTCATCTTATCTTCCTCTTTCTTAAGTATTTTTGCTGTTTGCTCTTGGTCGAATTTCACCACCGCAGAGATCACTCTAGCAAGCACCATTGTTTCTCTTCCCATCATGTACTCGAATAAAATATTCCTAAGGTACTCGATTTCTGTTGAATCTTCTAGCGTATCGTGTCTTAATTTTACTAATTTTCTAAGCTCGGCTAATTCTCGTCTCTGAGCTGTTAACGTTTGTTGAAGAGTGTGAAAGGAGCCAGTGTTGGACTGTACTGCTGCCATAGCAACTCGCGAAGTGCTTTCTAGTTCCTGAAAAAATTTTATACCCAATTAGTTCCGATTTCTTACCTAACATATATATTACACGAATTTAATTATCTGTATTCACATGTCGACGTGCGTTACGAGAAGCAGCACGTTTCATTTTTCTTACGAAAAAACAGCACGTTTCAGTTTGCCACGTAAAGAAGCGCATTCCATCGTTTCTGACGAACATTAGCACGTTTGGTCTTCCACCGCGAAAACTAACATATTTGACTGCTTAGCCACGAAGAATAGCACATTTCGTACTTTGCGGCGGAAACTAGCACATTACCCTGTTTCGCCACGAAGAATAGCACGTTTTGGATTAAACTGCAGAAACTATCACGTTTTGGCGCGTGGTTAGTTTAAATTGTTCAAGTGCATTTTGCATCGAAGAATTCAACTTTTGAAAATATTGTTTAATAAATAATAACTCCATCTAATCTCCGAAAGGAAACACGTATGAAAATTTTAATCTACATAATTTAAGTACGGTATTTTAATGTTTAATAAATTACCGACCTAGTACTAAATAAAAATCGCGTCGGAAGGTATTTAAGTTGACGCACTCGATGTTTCGTAGCCAACCATCCAAATGTGCTGCTTTTCGTCGCTATAAACGGAACGTGCTACTTTTCGTGGGAAACCGCTCAAACATGCTAATTTTCGCAGCGAAAACCAAAACGTGATAGTTTTCGTAATAACGAAGACAAACGTGATAGTTTCGTAATAACGAAGACAAACGTGCTGTTTTTCGTAAGAAAATTGAAACGTGCTACTTTTCGTAACGCACGTCGGTATTATATGTATATGCAATAATGAATAATGCAAAAGTATAACTAAAATTTGTTAGATTCAACGAAACAAAATGACCAAAGCGTTTTACCTTGGCAAGCAAATCAGTTTGTATATCGGGCTGGAAAGAAACATAAATGGAAATGGAATTAGAAAAAATTTAAAATATAATTATTACGTAAATAAAATGATTGAAATAATAGCAAAGAGTGGTTGAAATAAAATTCGAATAAAAATCAATGTTACGAAAGGGATTAACGTGGATTAAAATTGTTTTAACTTACCCTCCTCTCGTTCCGCCATTCTGTCGTTAATTCATTAATCTCTTCCTCGTGTTTCGCTTCTAGCTTGTTAGTTTTTTGTTGTATGATCGATTTCCATTTCTTCTCAGTTTCCCTGACTTCGTCGGACTGATCCTTCTTTATTTGCGTAATCGTCTCCATTAACTGATTTATGTCCTTTGCTTTCTGCGCCATTAGAGTCTTATTTTCCAAAATTAGGTTTTCAATCTGTTCAGATTTCGCAGTCAACTCCACTTGGAAGTCTTTCAGCTGTTCTTTGTATTGTTGGATAAGATTCGATTCGTAATTCTGCTGGCGATCTACGGAAAGGTGTACCGTTAGTTGCGATTCCCTTTATATTCACACAACATAGAGAATCTACAAATCTTTAACTTACCAAACCGTTTTTCCAGCGCGGCATGCAATTCCTCCTCTTTATCCTGCAATTGAGCCTGAAATTCTTTGACCAACTGTTTTAATCTCATGCTCTGCTCTTCCTCGTTGGTTTTCAATTCTTCTCGCAATTTGTCCGCTTGACTCTTCAATTCATCATTAACAATCTGCATCTGCGATTCTTTCGCCTGAAATGTTATCAATGCCTCGTCCAATTGCGCGTCCAACTTTTTATTTTCTTCTTCCAGCCTGCCACTCTCTTCTCTGAGGGATTCACCCATGTCCTTATTACTATTAGCATTTTGTACTTCTTCCTGTAGCACAATATTTGATTCTTTAAGAGTTTCTAATTCTGCCCGTAACTTGGCGATTTCTTTCTCTAAGCATTCAATAGTATTTTTCGATACATCCGTCTCCCTTGCCGCTTCTTCTCCCGTCGAATATTTTAATCTCTCAATTTCTCTCAACAACTCTGTATTTCTATTGTCTAACAACTTCAATTCTGCTACTTTCTCATCTACTATAAGCTTTAATTCATCTAATTCTACCGTTAACTGCTCTTTATCTACATTTACATTCTTTACTTGAGTTAGTACTTCCGTGTTTGCAGCTCTCAATGTATCAAGCTCGGCTTTCAATTCGACATTCTTAGATTCTAGTTGCTGCAAACTGGATATCTTAGATTCTAAATTATTTACATAAGACTGAAGCTTTGTATTCACAGAGCTCACACTTTCTAATTCAGTAATTCTATTCTGCAAAGATAACTTCTCGTTAGTTAGTTCGATATTCTGCGAATGTATTTTTTCTAAATTACTCCTCTCTTCCTTTAAGCTATTCAATTCTGATTTTAATGCATTGTTGTCTGCGTCAACAGATTGCAGTTTCGTAAGTTCCTGCTTAAGTATCTCTAGATTCGCTACAAGCTCTTTATTATTCTCTTCCATGCTTTTACTATCCCTTAAGGCTAACTTTAAATCCGACAGCTCATTATGCAACGCTTGATTCTCCTTTGCAAGAAGTTCTTTAATTTCTTCCGTTTGTTTCTCGCGTAAAAACAGTTCTTTGATTTCTGAGTTTAATTCTTCGCTTCTGCTCTTCAATTCTGTATTTAACGTTACATTATCATTCTGCAGGCTGTCTATTTTATAACTCTGCTCGCGTAACTTACATTCGTGTGCTTCAATTAGCTCTTGGAATCGCGTACTGTCGTCTAACAATTGTTGACTATGCTTTTCATAATCCGAAATTTTTTCTTTTAACCGCTGGTTAGACGCGTGCAATTCTTGATTATACTTTTGAATTTCATTTTGTTTATCTTTCAGACTCTTGTTTTCCAAGTTGATTTCACTGTGGCTTAATTTCAACAGCTCTAATTCCGAAGCTATAATTGAATTGTTATTTTTTAATGTTATTAGCTGGCTGTTTTCAGATTTCAATGCATCCATCTCAATCTCCAACATTTTTAACTGCTCTAATAATTCAGTGTTCCTAGTCCTCGCTTCGTTAAATTCATCGTTTAATTTCTGCATCGTCACATCCTGTTGTTCTTTAACAGCTTTTAACTTATCCAGCTGCCCTAATTTCGTTTGCACCGTTTTCTGCAATGCTTTATTGGAATCCATAAGCTCGTTAATTTTCTTCTCGTGCTCTTCGATCAACTTTACGCGGTTATCATCTTCATTTTTTAATCTTATCACATAGTTTTCTTTGACCCTTAATTCTTCGCTAAGAGTACATATTTCTTTATCTTTCTCAGATAAATCTTCTTTTAAGGATGTTATTTCTGTTTGCAACACATTTGTTTTCTCTTCTAATTTGTTGCAATCGGAATTTTCGGATTTCAACGACGCGATAATTCCTGTGGCTTCCAAGTACCTACGTTTTAATTCTTCTAATTCAATGGAATTCTGATTTGCTCTTTCAAGTTGTGTCTTCAAATCAGACGCTTCATCGAAAAGTGTCCGATACGAGGTGTTAACATTGTTAAGCTCTTCTTTTAAAGATTCAGACTCCACTTTTAATAATTTCAGTTTCTCCGGTAGGTTTCTTAAATCGTATAACTTGAAATTAAGATTATCAATTTCGGCTATCAGTTTCGAATTTTTTAAATGAACTTCATTCCGTTGCTCAAGTTTCTCCGACATCTCCTTCAACTGTACCCTACACTTTTCTAAATCCACTTCCAAATCAGATTTAAGACATACAGTGTCCCTTAATTCTGCTTCTAGCTCGTCGTATTTCTGCTTCAGCTCGTCGAATTCTTTCAACTTAATTTGCAAATGTTGCAGTTCATTGTTCTGGACAGTACCGTTTTCTTCTAAACACGTAGCAAGCACATTCTTCAAAATAGACATTTCTTTATTAAATTCCGTACAATGTTTCATCACATTGCCTTTAATGTACATTTTGTCTTCTTTCAACATGTCGATAGAATTTTTATAGTTCAATATATTTGTAATTAAATTGCTCCTTTCCTTACGAAGTAAATCAATGTTAGAATTATCCGCGCGAAGTTTATTTTTAAGGTCAGAGACTACAGATTTACAAGACTTAAGTTCGCTGTACACTCCGAGTAATTCGGTGCTCTTGTTTTCCAAGTCTTCGTTTAGTCTGTTCAATTCCGTAGTATCCTGCATCTTCTCCTTAAGAGCCTTTATTTCCACGTCTTGGGCAAATAATCTTTCCTTAGCCTTTTCTAGCTTCGTTGCATATTCGTGAACTTTAATATTATAATTCTCGCACACTTTATCCCTATCGGTTAAAGCACCCCTCATATTCTCCAATTCTTTATCGACGCTTTGTATAGTTGCCTGTAGTTTTTCGATCGTTGACTGCGCTTCCTTCTTCCTTTCTTCTATAATGATATTCTGCGCACCTTGTTCCTTCTTCAACTCTGTACACATCAGTTTATAATTTGAAAGTTCCATACACAATTTGTCCTTATCACTTTGGTACTCCTCGATAAGATTTCCCAATTCTTCAACCTTATTTTTAAATGTTTTTAATTCAATTTCCTTCTCACGCAATTCGGACTTCAGTTCTTGAAGTACGTCACTGTCGTCAACTTTTGACGTTTGTCCCTGTGTATTTTCCTTTTCAAATTTCTCCAATTTTTTCAATAGTTCTTTATTACGTTCGACTTCTTCGTGATATTTCAATCCCATTTTTTCTTCCAAGTTTATTAATTTCTGCTGCATTTCTTGCTGCATCAGTTTCAGAGCCTCGGATTTCCCTCTGGAGATATCTTGTATCACTTCCCTCTTGTCTGAATCCAACTGTGGACTACTCAATTGCAATTTCTTCAATTCCACTTTATATTTATCGATAGTTTCGCTTAGGCTGTCCTTGGATTCTGTCATATGTTTCAAGTCTAATCGGAGTTGCTTGATCTGCTCTTCCTTGTCTTCCAATTCCCTGTGTATCGAAAGCTTGTTCTCCGCTAAAGATATAACAGACTCTTCCTCGCGTTTCTTTAAAACATTCACTTGATCGGTTAAGCTTCTTACTTCCGTACACGCATTACTTAATTCCTTCTCTTTTTCCGCATAAGAATTTTGTAATACTTCATGATCGGATTCCAACGCGTTTTTCTCAGTCTGTACTTCAGTGAATTTTTCTTTATTCCGTTTCAAAGACTCCTTATATTTCAGAACGACGCTTTCCAATTTCTTCAGCTTGTCCTTTAACTGTGCGTTCTCCGCTAGCAATGCATTATCGTTAGAACTATTAGGCGATTCAACATTTAAATCGATGAGATTATCTTTTACAGTTTCTTTGCGATCATCAGCGTCTGACGTCGCGCCTTCTAAGCTGGGTCCGTTTGTTTGCAAGAGTTTTATCTGTAATAAAAGTGCCGATAGAATTTATCGCACGATGACAATTGTTTTAAATCATGGGCATCCGCAGGGGGGGGGGGGGCAAAAGGTGCCCTGGCTTTTGAGAAAAAATCGCTTATTTTTCAAAACTGATCTTTATTAAGTTTTATACTAAAAAAGGGAATATTTTTAAATTTCAATTTTAAATTTTTAATTAAATTGGCACTATAAAATGGGTTAAAAAAAACAAGAGGGGTATATTTTTCTTTACAATCATCCCAAAGTTGCCCCCATTGGAAAAAATCTGCGGACACCTCTGTTTTAAATCTTACCTTTGTATTTAATGCATTTATTATATGATCCTTCTCTTCGATATCATTTCTCAATGCCTCCTCTAAATGAGCTTTCGCTTGCTGTTCCAACTGACACTGTTCCTTCAAATCTGCTATACGCCTCAACACTTTATCCTGTGTTTCGACTAAAACCGACTCCAGCTTCCCCTTCACCCTCTCCAACTCTCTATAATGAGTTGCTAAATCAGTGTATCTTCCACGATATTTATGATACTTTGCTTGTACTTTTCGATACGCCGTATATATCTGATCTTTCGTGACTTTATCCAACTGCGAACTTATATTCTCATCTATTTCGCTGGCCGATTGATCCATATCGGACTGCAGAGAAAACAAGAGTCAACGGTTACTCGTGTTCGCTTGGCGCGCGATCGACGCTTACGAATCGACTCACCTGCAAGTGGTACAAGTTGGCGGGGCTTTCGTAAATCGGGAAAAGAGACGAGCTATCGCTAGCAACACTGCTGATCGACGATCTTCTAGACATACCCATCGAATTCGACATGGGTGACATCAAGTCCACGTTTTGGAAACCATGCTTAGCTGGGCTGTTCTTGGGAGTTTCTAAAAATGAATACATTTAATACTACCGAATTAAAATATTTACGATACAAAATAAATATGGATATTTACTACAAATTCTGCTGTATACAACGCTTGCTCCGAATATATACTTTTAAAAACATTAGAGGCAATTTTAATAATACGTATATAACACGAATGGATTCTAATTATCGTTATCGCAAGGAAACACGTGCGAAACCGGAAACTTACCATCTCCTTCCTCCGTGAGGCTAAAATTATCGTTGGATGTAGATAATTCTTGTATCGAACTATTGGACAGAGCAGGGGATACGACTGCCTAAATTAAATTAACATTTATTAATACATATACAATACGCAGAGAAGAGGGGAACGAGTCTGTCCGGCTGAAACACCTTAACATTCTTAATCCTACATTAGCCCAGAATTTATATTTCCGTGTTCCATGAAATGTCAAACCTGTGCTAGCTGCTGCATGCTTGCCTGCAGCCTGGCAGGCGATTGTTTCATCTCCTCCGCGAGCTTGTCCTTGAACTTTTTGAACATCTTTGCAAAACGTTACGGTTCCGCGGTGGTCTCTTTTTTTTCTTTTAAATTAAATTACACGATCTTTCACGAACGTGTTTACTTGGAATTAGGTTGGGATGATGGGCGATAATCGTCGGAATTCAAATCTGGCCTGAAGCATTATTTCACGGGGTTTAAGAAGGCATTGTCGGAAAATTGTACGAATGATCGGTTATCAAACGTGATATTCTAATTCCTCACTGATAACACGTCCTTAACGCGATATTAAGATTTTTCGTACGCAAACCACGTATGTGCGCATACGTAGGCACAGTTATTGCCATCGATGCCGATGTCAGTAGATCGTTGTCACACATGATTTCGCAGAGCTGTCAAAAAAGCTCGTCTTCGATCCATTGCCCATCTCACGTTTCATTTCCCGCTACGTACAATTCATTCAATCATTTATTTTTCACGCGTGTCCTTCGTTGGGAAATATGTAAACGCTAAATGTTAAGCGATTGAAAATTGTACTCTATCGATAAGTACGAGAAGTGATGTGTTATATAGGGTGACTTTGAGATCTGAATTTATCGGGAAGAATTTAGTAGAGATATATCACGTTTCCGTAATATTCCACGGGATGTAATATATGGGTTGAATTAATCGAGATATATATTACGATATATATTTAATTCGAGTGTAATTATACGGGACACTTGGTACGGAGAAGGCAAGTAGGTGTAAGATTTTACGGTCACCCTGTGTTTACGCGTGATTTGGTATAGTTTCGTGCTATCGCGTACTATCGAATATAATTTAGTATAGTTTATGTCGAGAGGTAGTGTGTGCCTGCATCGTTTGATTTATAAACAATTGAACGTGGTGATTTTTAAGGGATACTCTTTGGTTTCAATGATTTGACTCGAAAAGGGGATACCTTTGTTCTTAAGAAAATGGTATGCCATTACTTAACATAGAATAAGCGTTCAACAGCTAGTAACCTTGCTCCCGAGTTTCATTGATAATCTGTTTCTTACGATTTGTAATAATTTTCAGGGACACAATTTTGAAATAAAACTGTCTCCATTTTTATACTTTGTGTTGCTTTTGTAACGTTTCCTCGTTGCCCTTAGCGATGCGCGAGGGATATTTAAAATAATCACGGAGCGATTGCGTATTCCTCGCTGTTCCCAAAGTGAAATAATTTCTCCAAACATGTGTGATATATAATTTGAAAGTCTTACATTTCATTTTTATTTTACAATGTGTTATAGGCTTCGAATGATGGTATACCACCACCTGCTGCGGTACCTGGGTTTCCACCAGCCGCTCCAAATATTGCTTCTAGTTTTGTACCCCCTATTATGCCCACCGCACCCTTCATACCTCCCCCTAGCCTGCCGCCTGGCCCGCCGGGCATAATGCCTCCACAATTCTCCATCCCTCCTCCCGGTTTTAGTTTTCCAATAAATGCTGCTCCTCCACCCGATGCTGGAGTTATAGGTCAATACTTCTACTTACGACACGTCCGTTAATTTATAAAAGTATATACTTTATTCAAATATTCCTTATATTTTAGCAGCACCTCCTCAAATAACAGCACCAGGTATCCCTCCCCCAGCACCTATAGCGAGCGAAGCCGGGTCTAGTGTTCAATCTACTGCAGACAAGAAGAGCGATTGGACAGAGCACAAAGCTCCGGACGGCAGAACGTATTATTATAATGGTATCGCGAAGCAATCGTTGTGGGAAAAACCGGACGAGCTAAAGACGCCTAGCGAGCTGCTTCTATCGCAATGCCCTTGGAAAGAATATAAATCCGAGAATGGGAAAGTATACTATCATAACGTAACGACTAAGGAATCGAGGTGGACTATCCCTAGCGAATTGGAAGAATTGAAAACACGAATCGCAGCCGAAGAAGCCGCCGCGACCGCTGCAGCGGTTGTCGCGAGTGCCACGAACACGTTAGTAAATGTTACTGATTATATGCTCCGACGATGTAAAGGGCGAAGCGTCGGATTGAAGTGTAATTACCAATGTCCTGGTCTTTCAGTATAGTTCCTGTAGCCATGCAACAACACTTATCCCCAAATATCGCAATGACAAATGCGTCCCAGACTAGCACACCAGAACCAGGTGGAAAGTCCGCGATCGAGCAAGCTATGGCTGCTACGCTCGCAGCGATAAACATACCTACTCCGCCTGCGAAGCCAGACGAGGATAGCAATTCTGCCAAGGGATCGGCGAACGATAGCCGCACCAGTACCCCCGAACCAAAAATGCAATTCAAAGATAAGAAAGAGGCAATCGAAGCGTTCAAAGAGTTACTAAGAGAAAGGGATGTGCCGTCGAACGCTACTTGGGAACAGGCGGTGAAATTAATTCAAAGCGACCCTAGGTATCCGCAAATGAAGAAGCTGAATGAGCGTAAGCAAGCGTTCAACGCGTACAAAACACAGAAGCTTAAAGAGGAGCGCGAACAAGAACGATTGAGGTAAGTGATGTTACACGAGTAATATACGATGAACAGGATTTGAGCGTAAAAGGAGGTGGGAATAATATATGCTGTGTTAAACAGGTTGAAGAAAGCTAAAGAGGAT
Organism: Andrena bucephala; assembly: GCA_947577245.1. NCBI lineage: Eukaryota > Metazoa > Arthropoda > Insecta > Hymenoptera > Andrenidae > Andrena > Andrena bucephala. Next base: position 93,333,748 of record OX387715.1, on the reverse strand, counting down.
TTGGAACAATTTCTGTTGGAGAACGATAGAATGACAAGTACGACGAAATATTACAAGTGTGAAGAGATGTATGGTAACTTGGAGGTGTGGAGAGCTGTAGGTGACTCGGACCGTCGAGACATTTACGAAGATGTTATTTTCAATTTGGCTAAACGCGAAAAAGAGGATTTGAAGCAGCTGAAGAAACGGAATACTAAGAGACTAGCTCAAGTTTTAGATACTATGACTGATGTTACGTACAGGACCACTTGGCAGGAAGCACAGGCATTGCTTCTGCAACATGCAGCTTTCGCGGAAGATGCAGACTTATTGGAAATGGACAAGGAAGACGCCTTGCTTGTGTTTGAAAATCACATTCGTCAATTAGAAAAGGACGAAGAGGAAGAGAAGGAACACGAAAAGAAGCGTAGGAAACGACAGGAGAGAAAAAACAGGGACGCTTTTATAGTAAGTTACATTTAATTCTTTATACTCCCGATCTTTTAATATTCAATTTATGTAAATGGTTTCCTACAATGGGATTGCCTTTCAGAGTTTACTCGACGAGCTTCACGAGCAAGGGAAATTAACATCGATGTCACTTTGGGTAGAGCTTTACCCAATGCTGTCCGCTGATCTAAGATTTTCAGCTATGCTAGGCCAAACTGGATCAACTCCATTGGATCTTTTTAAATTTTACGTAGAGGATCTGAAATCTAGGTTCCACGACGAGAAGAAGATCATAAGGGAGATCCTAAAAGACAAGAACTTTGAAGTTCAAGTTAACACGACTTTCGAAGAGTTTGCAACCGTTGTATGCGAGGACAGGAAGTCCGCGACGTTGGACGCAGGCAATGTAAAGCTGACGTACAATTTACTGCTCGAAAAAGCCGAAGCGCGAGAGAAAGAGCGCGTGAAGGAAGAGACTAGGAAGTTTAAGAAATTAGAGACGGGTTTTAAGAGTTTACTGAAGACCCTCAATGTCGATTATCAAATGACGTGGGAAGATGTACGGAGTAAAATCGAGGAGGAGCCAGACTTTAAAGCTATCACGTTAGAGAGTGAAAGAGTTAGAATTTTTAAGGAGTATCAGCACGAACTCGAGGAGAGTTGTAGCCATCATCATATCAGAAGTAAAAAGAAGAAGACCAAAAAGGTGAAACGAAAATCACGATCTCGATCACATAGTGTAAGTACATTACATAATATTCCAAGACTGTTTCCCGATAATTAATTGTATTTTGCTCTTCTCGTAGGATTCTGAGGGCAGTGATAAAGGTTTGAAGAAAAAGAGGCACAAGTCTCGTTCACCTAGCATTCCCAGTAAATCGGATAGTTCCGAGTCCGATACCAAAAAAGCGAAAAGGAAGAAGAGCAAAAAGAAAAGAGGCCGCAGTCACTCTGTAAGTACGCAGATACGACCGATACTCTTTTGTTTGCAATAAATCCGCCGACAACTGATCGCCATATTTTCGTATAGAGATCACACTCGAGGCTTCCATCTTCCGAGGAATCGCCAGAGAGGAAACGAAAAGAGGAGAAGCACAGGAGAGCTTCCGCCCACAGCGAAGGGTCTGTCACTGAAAACGCCGAGCATCATGAACTCTCCGAGGATGAATTAGAAAAGCAAAGAGCGCAATTATTACGCGAGCTGCAGATGCAACAGGAAGATAACTGAGGAGACCCCGTTCGCTAATAATACTTTATGTAACTTAATAGATTATTACATTATTAAACTTTGTACAAACTGCAGCGTCCCCCGACTTTATTAATCCATCAAACGAAGTTCCTTCAGAAAAATAAACTAAAGTTAAGTGTTCCCGAAACCTAAGAAATTAGAAATCCGCCGAAATAGATTTTCTTACATAACGCGTGTACATACACCTGGAGCTTGTACCTTCGACATACATTTTTTCTAAAAATAAGTTTAATCATTCGTCACTTTTCAGGACTTCACAGGTCAATCTTGAAAAATTCTTATCAGGCCCAAACAATGTTACGTTCATCCTCATCGCTGAATAATAATAATAATGCCCAAGAAATTTGAATAAATACGAAAAACCAATGATAATGTATGTACAAATTTTTGTGCAGATACTTGTGCACTTTTCTCCGTAACATTATATTTCCAAGCAAAATAATTCAAGACCTGTTAATCTACCCTGAAACCAAGATCACCCAGCATCGAAGAAATACTAAGAAAGTCTGATTACCGCACACCTTATTTTTCGTGGCTTGATTACGGCCCTGTTTCATAGTAGAATTGGAGGAGGGTGGGGACCATGTGGGGGGAGGTTTGGCTCACGTATTTGCTCGATGGTAGTGGCGGTCGTTGTAGGCTACGACAATTCGGCATCTCGGTCGATCCTTGCGGTGATTGTCGTGGACGAGACACGTTACTAGCCCTGTAAAGCCTATACTCGACATAGGTGAAAGGGCGTACATGCCAGAAGTTACGAAGAGAAAGTGAACAGAACAGAAGAACGATGTTGAGCCTTTGCCGTCAAGCGTTAATAGCCAACAGTCAAAAGTGAGTACTGAAAATGTGACACGGGCGGGAACGTACACAGGGGGATTAGAATATAAATCCTCTACTTCGTAATCGCCTGTTCTATGCTGGCTTATCTAGTCCTAGCGAAGTCTATTGATTATTTTTCGCGCATCGACACACGCACCGTGCAACGCCGTAAACGAAGGGGCGCGCGTGCATATAGGACGTCAGCTTATCGGCGTGTTATTGGTCCTGATTCGTTTTCTTCGTCTAATTTCCCCTGTCCTTCTATCGCTCCTTCCTCGTCTAAATAACAGAAGGTTAGGCTCCTTTCCGGGCCGTTCGGAATTTTCCACTGTAACAGTCACATGGATGTGAAAGGTGTCGTTTGACAGTTCGTTGACCAACTTTTTTGGCATCGCGATTCTCTCTCTATTATGCTACCGCGTACGTTTAGACCACCTTCGAACCAAGGATCGTGCCCATGTATATATGTACTTCGATCTACACATCTTACCTTTTACATGAATCTTTCATTTACTTATGCTTTGCCAAGCGTATATACAGCGACGCTCGCCGTCTCTAATACCACTTCGATCGCAAGTCAGGTGCACAAATAGGGTTGTCAACTTTTTTACAGGAAAATAACGTAAATTTTATTTTCGCGAAGTATAAAAAAAGTACGCTCGAAAAAATTGAAAGTACATTTTAATCTTATTAGTTCTTATTTCTTCCAAACATGCTTCTTATTACTTTCATCATTACGGAGCAACTTTTTATCATTTTTAAATAACTCAATGGCATTATTGTACTTAATATTCATATTAAAATATATAAATAATTCGTTCTTTGTTATATTAAGACAGGCCTTGTTTCTCTCGTCCCGCCAATTCACATTCGTGGCAAAGAAAACTTTCTTAGTGAATGCTGAGGTTGCAGGAACAGATAAAAGATAAGAAATTACTTTGAGATGATCATGGTTTGTGTACGTTTGGGAACTACGTACAATAATATTGCGTTACGGTTCATGTAATATCATTTCGTGAAATAAAGTACTTTCGCATACTTTATTGTTATTCAAAAGTATAGAGCAGATTTACGTATAATAACGTGAGATACTTTATTTGAAAGTACGGGTGGCAACCGTATGCACAAACCGCGAAGGCCACCGAACATTTTGTATTCTGAAACGTCTGCATTGTTTATTTTATCGGCAACGTATCGCTGTTTGGTAGTGACATAATTAAAAACAATAAATGTAAACAAATTATATGTCCATTAACCGGTATTGTTTAGTATGAAGTAGTATTCAGCTATTATACCCAGATAGCACAAAGACGTTTTAAAAACGTTTTTAAAACGTCCAGAAAACGTCCAGAAACGTTTTAAAAACGTCCATTTTCACAAATCAAGCCGTGGACGTTCAGACATAAAATGGACGTAAAATGGACGTTTTTAAAACGTCCTGTGCTATCTGGGTATAGTAAAGTGTATGGCATAGAGTGGCACCAATTGAAAATATGTAAATTACGAGATAACTCATTTAAAATTTGCATTTAAGTGATACACAGTTGGATACTAGTCATACACTTTTTATAGTCGCCAGGCTTTTAGCAGTGGCGGATTTAACAGGGCGGCCGATGAGCCATGAACATAGGAATATAGGGACGGAGGAATAGTTGCGACTTTAGGCTGGGGGAGTGAAGCATTTGGGGAGCATCTGGTGCCGCATTGGTGATTGGTTTTATTTTTCACCCTGGTTCCAATTGGTCCAATTGGTTGATGCTAGCGCGATCACAACCAATCGCCAATGCGGCACCAGAGTGCCTACCACGTGACCATGGTTCCCCGCACCTCCTGAACTGCTTCACTCCCCTCAACCATTGCTACGTCCCTATATTCCTATGTCCATGCGATGAACAGTTGCCACCTGGGCCCCTGTCCACAGGGCCCCATCCGTAAAAAAAATGACGATTTTATCCAAACTATATTTTTTTTCTATACTTTTCTGTACACTTACACCCTTTTAGTAAACTACCTCTTCGTTTCCCCGAAAAAATTGGGCCCCTCAGAACGTTTGCCACCTGGGCCTTTTTCTTAAATCCGCCATTGGCTTTTGGTTATGCTATAAAGCAATGGTATTATGTCACCAGGCCCGCATTAAGATTTTTGGGGCCCGGGGCTATCAAACCTGTGAGGGCCCCCGTGTTTGAAAAGCGGGTGGGGGGAGGGAGTAAACAAAATTTTTAATACAACATACAATAAAATGTATAAATTTTCAAAAATCGAAATTTATTGTGCATAACTTTAAATAACATTCAGTCATAACGAAAAATAATATTAAAAGACAAACATCGGAAAGATATTGTAAAATGAACTTTTAATTGAAATGTATTTTTCTTGACTTCAATTTTGCAAAATCTTGTATCGTTGAGTGAGCTAATCGCTTTAGAACTGAAGGCTTAAAACTGGCCCTCCCGTGGAAAGTGTGGCCCGGGGCTGCAGCCTTCCTAGCCCTCCTTTAATTCGGCCCTGTATGTCACACGCATATACGGGGTGTCTTGAAGGTCTGTTCCGATGACACTGAACGAACGCCTCTGTGACACGGTTAAGAGTATCCAATAGTAACTTATAAATTCTAACTGAGAAATTTTGAAACGAATTCAGAAATTGTTGGTTCCTACACGCGTACCGTCGCCGTTTCTGCCAATTTCAAATCGGCCTGTCGCATTGCGAAACTAACGAGTTTATAAGTACAATACGTCTGAGTATTTCCTCGAGTATACATATACCTTCCGAGTAAGGAGCGGACGAGAATTTTGTCGTTTTTCACTCGTCATTCATAATTCTTATCTAGATAAATATTTTGCCAGCCTTCGTTTTATTTCCGCCGAATGGATGGAAAGTTTTGTGGCAGCCTGTATATCAACCTTAATCGTTAAGCAATTTTTGGAAAGTCACTTCTAAGGGTTCATGGAACCACGTTATGTATTCACAGGTCTGCCTCAAATTAATAGCCTTATTCTTTGCGTGTAGACGTGCGTCCTTGAAAGATATTTCTGTACACCCATACGCGTAGTGCACATACACCAGCTAGTACCATGTGTTGCGGCACACGTCATTTTGCCGCCTGTTCGTAAGGTGTAAATTACACAGCGGAATTTTAAACGATTGCCCCAATATTTGCCGATCGATATGCAATCCCTTTTTCTACCTCGCAGCCATTTTAATTGCGCCGGATTCATTGATGGCGGGACATTTCTGTTGATGAACGGAGGGGAAAATCAAATTCGATATCGGCGAAAGGGAAAAGATATCGTGCCATTACGCGTTTACAAGTCCCTTGCCTTGAGATTTCATTGACAGCTCTGTAATCGAAACGGGCGCACTCCCCTTACGCCGACACGTTAATTTCGCGGGGTTTCATGGCCTAACGAATCTGATACTTAGACCTTAGCCGGGTTAATTCAATTAGCATTGTTTGTTGTCATCGAATTTTATGTCTTGCACTTAATTAATAACAAAGCGATAACTCCAATAACATGGGTCAGTAATATCTCCGTTACATAATCTCCTGTGACCATGGTATTGGTTTGACAGTGACACATGCGGCAAGTTTAAAATAACGTCCTTCCCCCCTCGAAATAAGTAGCCTTCACATTTATGTAACGCGCGCACGCGTCCTTTTTTTCGCGATACTTGCAAAATCAAGATTCTTAACAATGACGAATATGTTAATTCAGTTTTGTTTAAAAATATGTAAAATGGGTAGAGATTGCACTTGTACTATTTACATATACTTAGGCAGTAATCGTTGCTTACGTTATTATCACTGAGGAAGCAAACGCTTTAAAGCTCAGTAAAATCTTAGGGGGAAGATAGCATTATAGATTTATCTCTCTTAATACAAAGTACACAGGCAAATATTTAGTGATGATAGGAGGAGCACAGGCTCTCGGAGACTAATATTTGTTCACGTAGGATATCTTTATCTCTTACATATTAGTAAACATAAACATGTGTATGTGTTCACGAATATCCAGGTGGAAAGTGTGTAATAAACTTTGTTATCTAAGCACTGGGCCCTACGTAGCATTACATATACATCATACTTTTTGTTTGAACAGAATCAGTGCCAGGTGTCTAGGTACGATAGTGCCAGTGCCGAATATTCCGGACTTCCCTCTGGAAAATGAACCTGTCCTCAGTTACAAGAAGGGTAGCCCGGAAAGGGCAGAGTTGGAGAAGGCGCTGGATGAAATGTCCAGCGATTGCGAAGAGGTGCCATTGGTCATCGGAGATGAGGAAATTAAGTCAGATTTGTGTAGATACCAAGTCATGGTAAGGTATAAAACGTGATGATAATGGTACGGGCAGAGGACTCTGTGTCGGCAATAACAATGGAATATTTTGCAGCCGCATAATCACAAAGCGAAAATTGCAAAGTATTATTGGGCAACCCCCGATCTAGTCAAAAAGGCAATAGACGTGGCTGTGAAGACTCAGCGCAAATGGGAGAAATGTCCAATCGAAGAGCGCTTGGAGATCTGGCTGAGGGCTGCCGACCTCATAGCGAACAAGTACAGGCAACAGTTGAACGCTGCCACGATGCTCGGACAGAGCAAGACAGTTATCCAAGCGGAAATCGATAGCGCTGCAGAATTGATCGATTTCTTCAGAATGCATGGATACTTTGCTAAAGAGGCTTTAAAGTACCATCCGATTTCACCGGATTCTAAAGAAACTTTAAACAGTATGAGGTACCGTGGAATGGAAGGTTTTGTCGCAGCTGTATCGCCGTTCAACTTCACTGCCATTGGTGGTAATCTTAGCTACACACCTGCTCTAATGGTTCGCATTTCATTATCACCCCTGTCGTATAGATTAAGTATTGGTTGATTCGAGTCTGGCGTACAGATCCCAGCAGAAGTAGCTCGTAGAGATTCTGCATCCCTTTAACTAATTGCAGGGCAATGCGGTTCTGTGGAAGCCATCCGACACTGCTATACTTTCTAACTGGTGGATCTTCAAGGTATGCAGAGAAGCTGGCGTACCACCGGGCGTAGTGAATTTTGTCCCATGCGAGGGTCCTGTCTTTGGCGACACCACAACGGCTTCGCCTTACTTGTCGGGAATCAATTTCACCGGCTCGGTACCGACGTTCAATCGTTTGTGGAAGCAAGTCGGCCAGAATGTGAACAAGTACAGGAACTATCCGAAATTAATAGGCGAGTGCGGTGGCAAGAACTATCATTTCGTCCACTCGAGCGCCGACGTGGAATCAGTTATTTACGGAACCATAAGGAGCGCCTTTGAATTCAACGGCCAGAAGTGCTCCGCCTGCAGTAGAATGTACGTTCCGGAATCGCTGTGGCCTAAGGTGCGTCTGGTATCCTTCAAGATACAATTGTAATTCGTGACGGTGGTTTATAAGAATTCCGTTTCATTACCGAATGCCATCGTTTTTAGGTGAAAGAGGGTCTCTTATCGCTTCGCGACACACTCAAGATTGGGGACGTTAGAGACTTCACTGTGTTCACCGGGGCCGTCATTGATGCGGCTGCGTTCAAAAGGATCACCGGCTACATCGAGCACGCCAAGAAATCGCCAAACTTGGAAATCATTGGTGGTGGAGGATACGACGACTCGTACGTTTCATTTTACACCGTTCGATAAGCATCGTCGTCGTCTCTTAATTTGTTCATTCCATCAGATGTGGATACTTCGTTGATCCCACAATAGTAGTAACAAAAGATCCCAAGGATAAGATCATAACGGAGGAGATATTTGGCCCTGTGCTGTCGATCTACGTTTACAAAGATTCGAAGCTGGACGAGACGATGAAGCTAGTAGAATCTTCGACGCCTTACGCTTTAACCGGATCTATATTTGGACAAGACGAGTATGTGTGCCTATTCTCCTCAGAATCTCTCATCCGAGCCTAGTATCTGATCGCACACTATCCCCTTTTGCAGGAAATGGGCGAGAAGAGCGCTGGAGAAGTTCAAGTACACGGCTGGCAATTTTTACGTTAACGACAAATCGACGGGTTCGGTTGTCGGTCAGCAGCCATTCGGCGGAAGTCGGATGTCCGGCACAAACGACAAAGCCGGCGGCCCCCACTATGTCCTCCGCTGGGCATCGCCGCAGGCGATCAAAGAAACGTTCGTCCCTTTGCGGGAGTGCGGCTACCCGTACATGAGATGTTAGGCTTAAGTATTTCGTTAAACAGCTTGCAGTAATCAAATGACCATGTATATACTGTGCAGCAGTATCTTCTATTGGGAACCGCGAAACGCTGTTGTTCATAGACGGCGGACGAGACCGGTCAAGTATCTCTATGCATTTTTTCTTTCCATTCGCGGATTCCACGAATTCGCCCGCATAAGTGGCCCCAAGTGCGCCCGGCTGCGCAAGTACCTCGCGCTTCGTAGGAACTTTTACTGCAAGGCGAAACGCTTGTACACACAGTCACTACAACACACAGAGGAATATATCACTGACCGGCATCAGATATATTAGCCCGTTAATATTATTTCTCCCTCGTTTAGCGTCGGTACAAAGGGGTTAGGAAACGGTTCCTATATCTCTGTTATTTTTAAAGCTATGCACTACGCGTGCCCACCTCAATATTCGCTGCCACTAGATGAGAATGATGCCGCGCGGCCCGCGGCAGTCTAGAGTCTGTAATTGCTAAGAATTCTTCAGTACAATAATAATATTTTCATATCTCAGGAATTACTATACACGGTCGCAAACAAAGAGGCATTTCTTTTCTTTCCTTTGGTAGCGCATTTTTGCAGTGATGCATGAGCTCTTGCAATCGAATTATTTGAAATACGATGCCGTTAATAAATTGATCGATGCGATCGACAAACATAATATCCCGTGGAAGGGGGGGGGGGGAAGGGGGAGGAGGGGGAAGGTGTGTTTGGACAATTGTGATGAATGCGTACCATAGTTAGAGGAACCGTTCGCTGTGTTTTTCTCACCTCACTTTTTTATATTCATACGTAGATCGTTTACACGGCCGTTATTATACTACGTCCGTAAACGCGCAGCCTGAACATTCGTTTTTACTGTGTAACTTACGAGACAATATATATGTATGTAGATGCGGGACGAACACAGTAAAATGCAGAAGTTACCCTTAAGTTATGTTGTCGCGCCCGACCGTCGATCGTTCGGGCACTCGTTATTGTTGACAGTGTGATTGAGAAACGCGCGTCTTGCAAGTCGAAAGGTGATTACTGATTAAATATACGAGTAATACGTTAGATGTTGTGGCTGATGTTATATTGTAATTTATTTTAAGTGTACCATAGCAATAAAACATTATACAATTAGACGTGTGCGGGGTTGAATTTCAGAACGAGTTGCCTGCTCCCATTTATTCCTGCGAATTGAAATGTCCATCTGAGAACGGCTTCATGTTCTCCTGATACATTTGCTAGGATCTGGCTAAAATTTTCTGAACGCTCTAAAATTGAGCTTCGTAACAAGAGAACATGACGTCGAAAGCGGTGGCACTAAGTATCGTCTTTGGAGAGTGAATCGAAGATGGAGAACTAATAAACGCAGAGGCAGACTTTACCTGTGATTGTCAAATTTGGGATTTAATTAGGAAATGGAAGTTATAGGATGCAGTTCTAAATTAAAAGATGCGGTTTTTCTCTACATGTGATTTATTAAAATACTCTGAATAATGTACAGTGATACATAGTACAGAAGTGCTTATAATAATTCCATTGTCTAATTGCTTAAGTTTAACTTCAACTTAAAAACCACATAGGTATTGTAAATGCTGCACTCGTCCAGTGCATTTTCGTTACACCAGTTGACACGAACCGACGCTTCCAAAAGAAAGAATTACTTACCTATAACAGACGAAAGCTCCGAATTAATTAACTAGTCCTCAGGGTGATTTTGATAATCACGTCAACTCTCTTCGCCTAATTCGAAAATGTAGCTTTTCCACAATTCATTTACGTGCTTTGTGTATTCTGTATGAAAGTATAGAGACCCTTCTCACTTCCTTCTGTGAATTTTGTGACTATTCCAGTTATAGTTTATCAGTTATGAGCAATTATTAAACATCATGCATAGCAAAAAATGGGCGTCAGAACACGCCGCGCTAGTCGAAGGAAAGTATTCATATTTTAGTTCGCTTATTCGCCGCTACGCGTCGCCAGCATTTGTATGTCCACGAACTGCGCAAATGTTTAAACAGCTGTTTCGGGCAATAAATAAAGAATTTTGTTGTTAAAAATGATTGCAAAATAATCTATAGAGGCCGTACAAGAGGGCAACATCCTCGCATTGCAAATAAACAAAGAATTAAAGCAATTAACCAAACAATCATTTAAATCTAAGAGAATCAGTCCACGGGTTATCGCCGGCATTGAGCTGTCTGAAGCTGTCTAGACTGTCTGCAGTGCAATGATTGGCAATGATCGCCGGTTTAGATCGAACGTTTGCATGCAATACATAATGCATTTCTTCAACGAACAAACGCAATTACTACAAACCCTATAATTAAAAGAACATTAATTACGAAATGTTCCGAATAGGAAGAAAAATAAAGTAAACACGCGCAGACTGATACAGTATTTGCCGATGGTGTACTTAAACGTAAATGATTCTCAGATTAAAATAATCGTACAAATGTTCGTTTGATGTATTACCCATATGCTAACTATACTCCAGTGAATATAAGTGAAAAGTTTAAACAATTACCTGCCCTTAAAGTTTAATCGAAACGCGCTGCTTCGTGTGTGAACCAATCGCCATATGTATTTGTTAAGCTCGATATTTATGGATATTTACTCCGAAATTCGGTAACTTTCCTGTGACTTTCAGGTTGTATCTTATCTGAAGGAAGATACACGTGATATAATCGCAGTTATTTACTCAGAAATGATGACTGATACTTGACGCGAAGTGTATGCATTTTCGCGTACACTAATGACTCGCGCACGAAATGGGGGATCGCAAATGAACGTATATATTTGCGTATGCACAGTGCCTTTGCCTCCATTGCTAACTAACGTTTTTAAGCACTATAATTCAATTCTCGAACGGATCGAGCAGACAGGGTTGTAACAATTACGTCCACCAATCGCTTATCAAGGCCTCAAGCATGATGTTGTTGAAGGAGAAAGAGAATCAACGATCGCACGTGCTAGTGCCGGTTCTCCTTACTGCCTGTGCAATTCCAATCTCCATGCTCTTCTGGATCGTGAACGTGATTTACTCCACCTTCCACCCCGACCCCGAGGATCACTTCGACAGTATGTGAGACACGATTAAACGCAGCTCGCCCTGTTCTTCACTTTGTTAACACTCCACCCTGAATGCCTTCACAACCGAGCGTTTCTATTTCAGAGGACTTGGTGGTATCGCCATGGAGATGGCTGGCCTCGGTCGTGATTCCCATTTTCATGGCGTTCTGGGGATGGAAAAAGAAAAGCGTAGACGTCAGCGGCGCCATTATTGGTAATGAAATGCCCTATCGATTCTAAAATGCAAGACGGTAGCAGGTCGAACGTAATTTCATTGTATATTGTAGAGACGAAAAAAGAATGTGTCGCGTAAAGTTGATTAGGACCATTGTTAGTTGTATCCGTATGACTCGAGTAAAATGATTGCGTAGATGTCTCCGTTCGTTGTCCGACGCGGCAATGGACGTGTCAGAAATCTAACGTAAAACGCGAGTGTTTAATGAGATATGTTGCGTTGTTTCGAGAAGAGGTACGCAGCATTTATTCTATGCGGGTTCTGCTTAGCTCGCTCATATATGTTTTAATGTAGCCACTGAATGTTACATTACAGGATTATTCATGGGTTTTATTCTGACACTTACAAGTTTCACTCATCTGGCTTGTCTCTTCTCATTCTTTGTTACCTCCTCTAAGGTGACAAAGTTTCGTTCTCACAAAAAGAGAAAGTTGGAAGCGGAATTTAAAGAGGGTGGCCAAAGGAATTGGGTTCAAGTTCTGTGCAACGGCGGCATGGCGACGCAGTTGGCACTTTTCTACCTACTGGACATAGGATGCGGAGAGAGACCTATCGATTTCGATAAGAATTACAGGAGTTCCTGGCTGTCGATAGGAATTCTAGGTATATTTATAGTAACCGACTATCGGTATTCTATAGTGCTCGACACTATTTCTCGCCGATCCGTCACGCGAGAAGTTAAAAGAAATTCATGTAAAGTAAATAGTGTATCATCTGATACATGGATAGCATTGTTGTAAATTATCAGCTATGAGTTAGAAGAAGATGGCGTATTGATTTAAATTTAAGAACGAGTAAACAAGTGACTATTCAAAGCGACATTTTTATGCCGATATTCCCTGTTCAACAGCCGTCTGGACTTGTAACATTCAATACCCGTTTCTTATAGATTTTTCTGCGCTGAATACGAATCCGCGAACCGTTTTATCGCCATCACCTTCAATTATTGAGAAATTCGATTTTGAAAAAAAATGCAAATTTTAAACTTTGAACATTTTTTGAGTTCAAACAGTAATAGTTACTCAATTGGTTGTTCCGCCAAATTATTCTATGAACCATCCCGAATACAACGATATAAGTTATTATGGCATTATGAATATTTAAATATGTTTAAATAACGATCAAAGGGAAAAGGATACCCGAAATGCACCAATTTTTCAGATATCTTTCAATTTATTTAAAAAACTAAGGGTCTCGGAGAAAATCTGACGGCTCCACGCGATGCAGCAGACATTTTTCCCCCGGAAAACACCAACAGCAATCGTAAGACCCGTTTTGTTTTCAATACAGAAAAGAAATAGGCAGTGGTACTCGACGACGGCGGGCGTTTCGATTGCCGCTCAGCGGAACAGTCGGCACCGCACGTTTCGCCAAATCATTTCGTTTCTGTATTGAAAACAAAACGCGGTTTACGATTGCTGTTGATGTTTTCCGGAGGAAAAATGTCTGCTGTATCACGTAGAATAGTCAGATTTTCTCCTAGATCCTTAGTTTTTTAAATAAATTGAAAGATATCTGAAAAATTGGTGCATTTCTGGAGTCCTTTTCCCTTTGATAGTTGTTTAAACATATTTAAATGTTCATAATGCCATAATAAATTATATCGTTGTATTCGGAATGGTTCATAGAATAATTTGGCGGAACAACCAATTGAGTAACTATTACTGTTTGAACTAAAAAAATGTTCAAAGTTGAAAATTTGAGGGTGATGGCGATGAAACGGTTCGCGGATTCGTATTCAGCGCACAAAAATCTATAAGAAACGGATATTGAATGTTACAAATCCAGACGGCTGTTGCACAGGGAACTATCGGCAAAAAAATATGTCGCTTTAAATAGTCACTTGTTTACTCATTCTTAAATTTGAATCAATACGCCATCTTCTTCTAACTCATAACTGATAATATTAAACAATTCAATTTATGTATCAGATGATACACTATTTACTTTACATGAATATCTTTTAATTTGTCGCGTGACGGATCGGCAGAAAATAGTGTCGGGCACTATATTTTCAGAATTCGCAAGATAATGTTCAGAGGCGATACTTAAATGTCTCGCGGTTATTATGATTCAGGGGCTTTCGCTTGTTGTAACGGAGATACTTGGGCTTCGGAGATTGGATCAGTCGTTGGTAGTAAAGATCCGTTTCTGATTATATCGAGAAAGAGAGTACCAAGAGGTATATATATTAATACATCTTATTTACATCTTAAGAAGATGTTAATGCCATTCTTTCGTGGTTTTAGGAACGAACGGTGGTGTCTCTTGGGTAGGTCTTTTCGTTTCTGCTCTCGGCGGTTTGACAGTGGGTCTGTTTTATTATCTAACCGTACTGTACACTGTAGACACAGCTGTGCTTCAATTAGCCGCGCCACAATGGCCTATCATTATCGTCGGAGGAATTGGAGGTTTCGTCGGAAGTATTTTGGACTCTGTTCTAGGAGCTACTTTACAATATTCTGGTAAATTGCGTTCTATTGTTCTCCAACGTGGATTCCGCGTTACGCAATCAGATTTATCGCCTGATCTTTTCACGCAGGGATCAATGAGAAAGGAGTAGTCGTGGAACGCCCCGGGAAAGGTGTAAAGCATATTTCCGGTAGGCAAATTTTGGATAATCACAGTGTGAATCTTTTATCGAGCGTTATTATCGCGCTTACGTTGCCGAGGATAGCAAACATAATCTGGCCTTAAACATATACATTCAATTGTACACATCGATGTTTAATGAGATATTTAAATAAATACATACATTCGGGAAATATTTACTTAATTAAATGCGCAGAGGCTATAATATTTAATCAACTAAATATTCAATTGAATCTACGTATTTATTTATTCAATTAAACACAGATATATATATATATATATATAATATATAAACGTGTAAATACAATACGTGTTTACTTTTGGAAATATTTTTATATGCGTTTGTAATGCTAAGTTTTAGTCATTATTTTATTGCGACCAAAGTCGGGAGACATCTTAATTATCTAAATATACAAAGACAGACCACTTTGATGCATCTAATGTATTTTAGATTAATTTCTCTGTTATTTTAAATTATTTATAACTTTATGATGTATCTCTATCATTGTAACCGACCGAAGGTATGCAATATTTATCGGCATCTCAACCGTCCACACAACAATATGTATTCATCAAGACTAAAATATTTTTTTTTTGTAATCATATCGTTAAAATATCTATTAATTTTATTTGTAATATTATTCCGTAAAATATATGGAACTTACTAGTCCCCCGTATTTTCCTGAAATTCTTTAGTCTTCTTTCCCTGACGGTAAAATTAAGCAAACGGGACGGGGCGATATTAATTCTATCACCAGTCTGGACTGTAAATCTTTATATGTTAGAAGGACACATACAGTTTCTTGCACATTTAGTTAGATGTGTATCGACAATAAATGCATTCGCGGCGAACACCTTCTATAAAATCATTATTTTATATAAAAATTACGTGACGCGATTCATACGAATCGTATTAATTGTTCTCCTTTTACCAAATATAAAAAGCATGACCATCCACTGGAGAAATTCAGTTCTGTTTTATTCTGCCCTCCGACCGAAATTCCCAGGAACTCCTGGACGCACCACCCGCGACATTCTCCTTTCACACTCTCCCATAAACGCTACACCATATACATAGTTAGTAATTTATTATTCACCAATATACAAACTCAATACCATTGCCCTCTTCGTCGCCGCAACTGATGGTAAATCTTAAGGAAACAAAAGATTCAATTCTTTAAGCGTTCGAGTTACAACTAAACTGAAATTAACAAACTTTCCACTTTCAAGTTACAGCCCATACAGCACACTCTCGTTGCAGCATAGTTGCAGGATAGTTGCGGTGCAAGATTGCAACGATTCACGCAACGTTGCCGCAACTATGCAGCAATAATTCTATGTCCGCCTGCTGCAAAGTTGCACGGCAACTTTGAGGCAACTTTGCACGGCAACTTTGAGGCAACTTCGCACAGTAACTTTGAAGCAATAGGTATTCAAATGAATAAAAAAAAAAAATAATGCCAACAGTGAGATGCGAACTGACGACCTCACCTCATGGTTACTAGTCGGGAGCGCTAGGCACAAGCCCACGCTATTCGTTGGTGATTACTTTCAATCAAATGTATATATGTACACTCCACATTTTTCAAAGTCGATTTTCTCGAATTTGGCTGAATTCTTACTACTTTGGAAAATTAAAGTCCGAGTGAAGACCTTCGCGTACACTAAGTATAAACAATTTCTGAGATGAACAGTCCTGAAGGTCCCCTTGTTAGTGCCGCGTTTCGACCTGATCTGTCCCACTGTGCGCCGCGCTCGCCTTCACGGAAACATCAGCTTGGCACGTGGCACCAGTAAAGTAGATTCTGACTTATGCTTGGAACTGATTAAATGGTTGCCTTCTCCGACATATATTTTATATTTTAGTTCATTATCCAGGATGTCCGCGGGAACAGTAAACACCTGGATATTTCCTAATGAATTCGAGATATAAAAGAAATTGTTTATATGAAATTGCATGGTTGGAGGGGGCAAATTTACTGGGGCAGACGATTTTTTTCTTTGATTATTATTTTACGAGATACGATGATCAATTTTTTTTTTTTAAACGGAACTCTTTTTTTAACAGATCACTTGATAGTGCGTTTCAAGACGATTTCAATAAGGTATAATGTATACACTTTATTTCCGCCGGTTTTGGAGATATTATGTTTTAAAATTTGCTAACGCCGCAAAGTTGCGAAAAAGTTGCAGCATAGTTGCGGCATAGTTGCGGCAAAGTTGCGGCATAGTTGCGGCAAAGTTGCAGTGCATTATTGCAACGCAACTATGCAGCAACAATTCTATGTCCGCCCCGTGCAATGTTGCACGGCAACGTCGCAGCAACCATACATCCACATTGCGCTGCAACTATGCAACATCGCAACCAAGTGCAAGGTTGCTGCAACCATCCTGGAACTTTGCCGCAACGAAGTGTGCTGTATGGGAGTGTTCCTTCATCCGAGCCCTTATTCCCCTATTTCTGTCCTTTACAAATATTTCATTCATCTTAACGGAGTCCCTTGTCCTACTCGTCATTCGTTTAAAAAAAAATCACAGTTTGATCTTCCGTGATGTCGCTCCCACGATCGACTTCTATCCGATTCATCGTTCCTCTCCAAATGGTAACGCCTGATCCAAGGGCGTCCGGACACTTTTTCCAAGGGGAGGGAGGAAGGGCAACTTTGGGATGATGATAAAGAAAAATATACCCCTCTCGTTTTTTTAACCCATTTTATAGTGCCAATTTAGATAAAAATTTTAAAATATTCCCTTTTTTAGTATAAATTTAATAAAGATCAGTTTTGAAAAATAAGCGATGCTTTCTGAAAAGCCAGGAGGGGACTGCCATTTTTGCACCCTCCTCCGGACGCCCATGGTCTGATCTTCAACGATGCTCAGTTCGAAGCCTGTGCCCTCTGTCGTCTCGCGTTCCTTGGAACGCCAGCTTCACCTGGGGAGCATCAACACTGCGTCTGCTCGTAATTGTTCACAGAGTCCTGAGACTTGACCAGCACTTGGGTATGATTGTTGAGATTATTGGCGACAGGATGGCCGGCGACCAGCTGCACAGTTTGCCGGCTGCCCAAGGGCTTCTCGTCCAGCTGCCCGGACGTCTGATAGTCACACCTTCTCCTCTCCCGCCATCGGACCTGCGGTCGAGCGGATAAACTGAAACAGTCGACGTCCCACAATGGACTTGACTCGGGCACGTTTTGTCATTGGCACGACACGGACAATCTCTCTCTCTCTCTCTTTCTCTCTCTCTCTCTTCCTTTCTCTCTCTTTCGCCCTTTCTCTCGCTCTCTACCACTCGCTACCACGTTAGTAGATCATTCCTTCGTTCAGGGCGCGCTGCTTAGGGCCGACGTGTTAGTATCAATTAACCGGACCTGTCCAAGTCCGCATCGCGCCATTGACCAGCCGTGCAATTCCTATTTCTACCGCGGCTCGTGTTCCCGACGCTGTCCGCGCTGATGCTTGAATACGCTTTGGTGCAGGATGTTCGACTACGAGTGGGTGCTAGCCAGGGACTGGTGTAGAATTAACGAGACCACTTTCAGGCTATGATCTATACGAGATTCAACTGCGAATCACCACGGGTATAGTTTCTGTCTGTGTTTGAAAGGGACCCGACCTTTCTTCTCGAAGGTGGTAGCTAAAGTATGAAGGGGCCAGTTCGTCGAAGGCTGTGATGGGTCAATTGACTTTTTTTTTCTGGCCGTAAGGAAGTTGAGTTTGATTAAAGAATAGGTTCTCTGTCTTGCCTTCGTTTCTTTGTCTCTGACGACATTAATTTGCTGATTCTTCATCCGCGGGGGATTTAACCCCTCAACGACCAACCCCTGAAACGAAAACCTGACCGTGCGGCCCGGGCCCTTGGAAGGAAAACCTCCACTGTTTTCCCGGACGGTATAGGAAATACGGTTTTAAGGTCTAAAGGTCTAAACGCACTTGTCAGTTCCGTGTCAGTGGTAAGAAGAAGAGAGGTGTAGAGGGTCTCTTGAGTCTCTTCTTCTTGTGTTTAGACTAGTGGAAAACTTAAGGTCTGCGCACACATATCAGTTCCGTGTCAGTACTGTTCCGGCGTACCAGTGGTAAGAAGAAGAGACCCTCTACGCCCCTCTTCTTCTTACCACTGGCACGCCGGAACGCCACTGACACGGAACTGACAAGTGTGTTTAGACCTTTAAGGGGGTATACCCGTTTGAACCCTCGGAAAATGTGTACATTTTGTGGATTTTTTTACAAGTCAACGGCTTGATGAAGATGTCCCGTTTTTTTACTATCTTTACATAGTATTATGAACTACTTAAAAAAAAAGTTTCAGTTAAAAAACTATTGTTTTTCGGAAGTTATGCATACATATCCGAAAGTCTCTCGATTTTAGACGGCTAAATGGTGGGCCTAAAAACTCGTGCTACGTTCAACCAATTCACTTCCAATTTTGCATGCAGGATCGTAATAAGATTCCACATCGTCCAACGAGGGTTTTTTTTATTCCGATTCCCCGTTTATTATTTATAAAGAAGAAACGTGGCCTTTTCTCTTAGAAAAATGTAACTTTCCCTTTGATCTCTCACCATTTCTTTATTTTTCAAAATTTTCAAAATCGACCCCGTTGGACGATAGCTATTGACATACTTTATAAGAAGATTTTATTGTTTTTGATTTCAGACGCGACATACAGCTGTTTTCAGGCCCACCGTTTAGCCGTCTAAAATCGAGAGACTTTCGGATATGTATGCATAACTTCCGAAAAACAATACTTTTTTAACTGAAACTTTTTTTCTAAGTAGTTCATAATACTATGCAAAGATAGTAAAAAAACGGGAAATCTTCATCAAGCCGTTGACTTGTAAAAAAATCTACAAAATGTACACATTTTCCGAGGGTTCAAACGGGTATACCCCCTTAAGGTCTGCGCACACATATCAGTTCCGAGTCAGTGGCGTTCCGGCGTGCCAGTGGTAAGAAGAAGAAGTGCGTAGAGGGTCTCTTCTTCTTACCACTGGTACGCCGGAACGGTACTGACACGGAACTGACAAGTGTGCGTAGACCTTAAGTGTCCGTACGAGATAGTGAGGTGGTCGTTGAGGGGTTAAAAATGAGAGCAGGGTCCATTGAATGAAGAGGGTACGTCGATACTCCACTTACTACTGTCTGATCAGAATTATTGTTGCACAAATAAGAGAATTGTATGATCATTGCGTGGCTCGTCCACCGAACAGAAACGTTGCCACAGAGACGCGGTCATTTGTAACGATCGATGTGACCCTTGGGCCCCATTCTTCCCACGCGAATTCATGGATTTTGGAAATGTATGAAGGAGGCGATTGTGACGTGCGCTCGATACAACGAGAATGTAATGGACAGGAACAAAGCAATTTTCACGGTTTATTGAATGGTGCACAGAGCCCAGTCAATCTCGCAGACTTTCAAACTGTTTCAGATAATTAATTATTTAGTGGTATTCTCTCTGTCGCGATTCGAGGGGATTCGAATTAATTTTGCCATCTCTAATCCCTTCCAATCCTGGAAGCGATTCGAACATCCCTGCGAGGCCAGATCGCGGTAAAAGCGGGTCGCGGGACAAATGGAGGGATATGAGCGTGCGAACGGTGTTTAATTAAGACGTTTTCATTACTACGGAACCGTGCGAAGGCTCTGTGTCTTTTGAATTTGCCGTACCGAGACGGTGGTGGCCGTGCAAGAGTTGGCTCGGTTTCGCAGCAGAGCCGTGCCCTCCCATTTCCTCTTGAATTGCGCTATTACCTGAAGAAAAGTAATGTTTATTAATGAAGACGTCTGCTCCCCGCAGGTTCCGTCTAATCAGGAATGCGGCAACGAACGTGACTCACCTCGCCGTTACAGAAACAGAACAAAGTAGCGACGCACAGACCCTGCAAAGGAAAAATCACTCGATCATTACCGTAGAAATTACTACATGTATATATATATATATACAGTGGCTTGGGGGGGGGGGGGGAGGGGGTCAAAGGGCTCTGGCACCCTTCAAAGAAGGGGCTTCGTAAAAAGAAAAGAAAACTGGAATTTATTCATTAAATAAATTTGTATTAAAAATATTTTTAATCGCTCAACTGGGCTCCCCTCAAGATTAAATCCTGAGGCGCCGCGGACTATAGGATAAAGGACCCAATTACTGTCACCCTAAGCTGTTTTACGTAAAATAACGACTAAATCTTATAAAATAATGCATAAAAAAAATTTAGCATACAATTCAAACTGTTATTTATACGATACAAAAAACAGTACTTATTTTTTTCTTCGTTAATTTGAATAAAACGATACAAAATTTTAAGCGAATATTAGGAGAATGAAAACGATGACTTCCTTACTAGCGAAAGAGAAAACAGGGTGTTAAAGAAAATGCTGTAATTGTAATATTCAAGCTATTAACATAAAAAAATATAATGTTTTAAATAATATAAGCATCATAGAAAGTAATAAAGATCCGAGTTCAACGATTCATTAAGTCTTTTTACATATTAATTGGGTGACAGTGATTGGTACAAGCGTTTCAAGCATTCTGGTATTACTGTCATAGCAGTAGTTGCTCATGTACTTACATGACACGACGTAATCTCAAAATGACATAAACGTTAGCTGGCAGTAATTGGGGTGTCAGTAAATCAGTCAAATACATTTGAAGGGTGTCAGTAATGGATCCCCGTATATATTTTAGAAATTGCTGAATTTATACATAAAAATCGAAGTTTTTAGATCTACCAAATTTTTTTCATCAAGTAAACATATTAAACAATAATAAATAACAAGAACAACATATACTTTTAGTCTATAAGTATATAAATATAAAATAATGTCAGCGTCAACGCTTAATGTGTCAGTAATTGGGTCTTTTACCCTATGTACGCACTACTGACATATTTTATATCTCCTCCGTTACGCGATAATAACGACAAGTAAATTCTTCAAACGCCCGAATCGGCGGTAATCGACGCTCAAATACAATGGCGCGCAGAAGCTTCCGGCGCACAAGCTAAAACGAATTTCCGATAGTATCACTATAACTGCTATATCGTTATCTTTTATATTTCATTCACAAAGATGAGGAGGCTCTCCTTTCTCGGGTGTGGAAACGGCAGGTTTCAGCCCGCGGAGAATTTGCTTAAGCGGGATCGAGATTCCCAGCGGAAGTATCGAGTTAGTTTACCTGGAACGAGGCCGTTATGGCTGAGAGGATCTGGTAAAAGTGTTCCCAGGGATGATCCTTTGGCGGTCTGAATGGGATGACCAAGTAATGTAGGCCCAGAAGAGGTACAAGCAGCAGCGTTGCCCTGCGGTAATGGGGAATCAATTACCATTAACCCGAGCGAAGCAACTGGTACATGTAATATTCAGAAGAGATAACAGTTTCTTTATTGCTTCTCTGTCTGAGAATGTGCTCGTTAGAAGTAGGGTACGATCTAGCTCCTCTGCTGCTCTGGGCGAAAATTACCTTTGCCGCCATTTATGTTTAATTATGAATAATTATTCTGAAATATAATTTTTGACAGTGATTGTAATGTTTCGTAGGTATTTGTTGAGTAACGAAAGCTTTTTCTAATGATCTTTAATATAGGTACGCAGCTTTCCCTGGACAGTGTTTCCCAAATTTTGTTGAGTCGCGATCCCATTTTATAATATTCAAATAACCTGCGACCCCTTCCGCCCCTTGTAAGGTAAGGTGAATTTAATGAGGTAAAGAAAATACGTTAAAAATAGGTATTTAAGAACAGGGATCGAAAAAGTTCTCGAACCCTCGTTTTTAAAAAATTCTGTTAGAACTTATTTGTTTCGATTAAGAAAATATCTGTTCCTGTGGAATTTTTATTGAAACAAATGCTACCTTCAGGAACTTCTTTAAAAAGTGTTCTCATGGAACAGATATTTTAGAACCTATATAATAAAAGTTCCATGGAAACAAGTTACATTAGAACATTTTTTAAAAAAGTTTTCAAAAGATAAAGAAAAGTACTCAACTATTAGGTACTAGTTTTATTTAACAATATACTATCATATTCTTCATGTGTTTATTTAATAAACGACAATAGATATAATTTAAGTCCTACAAACTTAGAAAATGTTTTGCTTCTAAAATTAAATTAAATGCGATAATGTATTATAGTTATAAAATACTATCACGCTGAATTGTAAAACATACATAGTATGTTATATATTCTTGACAAGTTCTCTTTTCTGTTCAATACTTGTTATGAAACCATTAATTATATTATGATTTTCATACCGTTTATTAAATAAACATTTGAAGAATATGATATTATATTGTTAAATAAAATTCGTACCTAATAGTTTAGTACTTTTCTTTATCTTATGAAAACTTTTTTAATAAACGTTCTAATATAACTTGTTTTCATGGAACTTTTATTATAACGAGTCTAAAACATCTACGTAGGTAAGTAATACATATAAATAACACATTCAGAATATCAATTTAACTGTAAGAATTATTTAATATTCTTGTAGTACTATCCATTGAATAGTATTTAGTATTTGTTACAACGATTGAGAACTTTTTTAATATCGGTGAACAAAATATCTTTTCCTGTTATAGAGAAATTTTTATTCTTATATTTTATAAGTTCCATTCCAACTAGAACTTTTATTTTCAAGAACTTTTATTTTATCGGTTCATCTGAGAACTTATAATGTGAGAACATTTTTGAAAAAGTTCCGCGGTCATTGTTTTAAATGGAACCTATTGAAAAGTTCCAGAACTTTTTCGATCCCTGTTTAAGAATATAATTCTAACTTAATAATATTAAAAAGACTGGTGACCTCCAGAAAACACTTCGCGACCCACAGGTTGGGAACCACTGCTCTAGTATAATAGCAATTATATGGGTGATTTAAAAACTATTTATATGTTTGATACTAAATTCAAAGATGTATTACCTACTCTTTTACCGCTTTTCACAAAAAATTTTCACAAAAAGTTGCACTTTTTTATTGATTTTAATTTTCTCTTTCTACTGTTACCCCACTGCTATTAAAATAAGAACGTATCAGAAGAACAGTATGATTTATTAGTTACCGAAATGCCTGGCGCATGGACCTCGAAGGTTGGGTCCCGATCGTGGGACCAGCCCTCAGTTTCATCAGCAAGACTCGCACGATGTTGAAGAGGAACATCAGGTTCAGCAGGGTGGAAACGCAGACGGGATAGACCAGCACGTTCATGTAGTTTCCCTCGCTGATCCAGCATCTACGCTCATTAACGATGCAATGTAGAAGTGTAACAAATACCTTGTATTTTTATTAAAAAGTCGCGTAAACAGTGAAGATTGTCGATTACCATGTGGAGGGCTCAGAAGCCAATCAGTGAAAGTCCAACGTTCTCTCTTTATTGTTAATAATTTCAGTTGATAAATAAATTAAATCACCTCTTTTATTCAAGGAATAAATGACGGTAATTGACCACTGAATTACTAGGCAAAATTATTTAGATGACAAACAGTGTAAATCTCGGTTTTAATGCTAATGGACTTATTGGCTGATTGGCTTTCGAGCCCTTCATACGTGGCATGCCACGAAGATTACGTTTCCCTGTAAAAACATACTCATATTGCGTCCACGTGAAGTGCGCTCCTCGATCAAGTAGAGTAAACCAAGCATAAATGAAACTTTCGCGTCTCTTCTATTACCTATGGATCAAGCACACTCTTGTCCACATTTCACCCAGAAAAATAAATAATCCCTCCCTTCTCTAGTATTCTCAGGGAAACTGTGAAACGTTTCCCAAAACACTGGCCACTTCTCAATGAAACTCACCATCCGATCTACGAAACCTATCAAATCTCTTTCCTACATTTCTCTCAACTCAATTTCCAATTCCCTCTTTAAGGGGGCAGACCACTGTAAAAAATCGACAAAATTTATTTTTTCTTTTTCACATTTTCTGAAAGACGTATGTTTAAGAATAATTTCTCCAAATTTGATAAAGAAATTCGCAAAATTGACGGAGATATAGTATTTTCCGTGAAGCGGTGTCAAGCGCGCGGAACTTTGAACGCGTTTTCCTCAGAATGACATTTTTCAACCGCGTCGACAGTCTACAGAGAAAACTATACGTCCAATTGCCATGAGCAAGGGTATTTATTGTACGAAAAATCCGTCTCTATTACCAGACGATCAGTTTTTTTTTTTAATTAACGACCTCCTATTTTTTTATCAACACTTCCCTAATTTTATACCCCGAAAACATGATTTTTTTCAGTGGACCGCCATTTTGTAATTTCTTGCGATTTTTACTTTTTTTGATCGTCATGTAATAGAGGTAGGCTTCTAGTTTCTAAATATTTTTGTCGTTTTCAATTCGGATTAACCATATGGCCTGGGCACTGTCAATGGGACAAGCACGATTTTGCCGCAGCGCACATTTTAACGAAGAATATACAGGAAACGGATTTATGAATTTGATTGAAAAAAAAATTTCTTACCCTTCGATATGTACATTATTAACTATACTAAGCAATACATTGATTTACTTGCGTTGTTTGGTTGAAATAAATTCCCGAAAACACCCTTACATTTCGGACTGTTACAGTGGTCTGCCCCCTTAAGGGGGAACACCACTGTGACGGCCGGAAAAGTAAGCAAATTTTACGAATTTTTTTCTGGAATAATTTACAATTTTCATAGAAAATTTTTATTACCTATTTTTAGTACGCTGTCTTGAGAGACTATACAAAAAATAAATAGAAAAACATCCATAAATTTTAATATATTAATTAATCTTCTAGACCTCCCCACGCGAGCTGGTCGAATCAGTAACTATGGAACAGCAGGTCCGAAATCAAATTTCTTTTTTTTTTTCTAAACTATCTGAGTGTAGTTTCCATTGTATGTACGGATTCTTTGATTGAAAATAAATTTTTTGAAATACGCTTGAAAAACTGTCCCCCGCTTTTCTTCTAGAGCGCACCATTTTTACAAAAACAATTTGTTTAAGAAATCGGCACGCACAACGGAAAGTACACTCATATAGATTATAAAAAAAAATTCAATTTAATTTCGGACTTGCTGTTCCATAGTTACACATTCGACCAGCTCGCGTGGAGGGGGGTCTAGAAGATTAATTAATATATTAAATTTTATGCATGTTTTTCTATTTATTTTTTTGTATAGTCTCTTAAGACAGCGTGCTAAAGATAGCTAATAAAAATTTTCTATGAAAACTGTAAATTATTCCTGAAAAAAAATTCTTAAAAATGGTTTACTTTTCCGGCAGTCACAGTGGTGTTCCCCGTTAATCCTTGCCAATTTCCAAATCAATCCTAAAATTCTCTTCCCATCGATCTCACTCTCAGTTCTCGTCGATCTATTCCAACGTCCCCTCTGACGTCCTCTAAAAGTCCAAAGCCGCAGTGTAATGCTCGGCGACGTCGCAGGGGTCATTTACCCACGAGGAGAGCCGCGATGCCTCCGCGGGCATGTCCTGACGCTCATTAATTTGCCCCGCCGGGATCTCTTTGTTCATTATGGATTTCGGGAGAGCCGCCCTCGGGGGCAAATGACGGTAACTCAATTGCCTCGGTTTTGATCCAGTGCGCGGTGATTCGGTATGCCTCTGCAACGCCGTCACGTCTGCACGCGGCTTCTCTGCATCCGCTGCGGAACCCAGCGCGACCGGCAAATTAACGCGACGCGGTATCTCGACTCTGCCGCCCCTTGGTCGCCGCAGTCTCGCGGCTTCCTGCGATTCCGCGCGCCGCTTATTAATTAACCCGGCCAAGGCCACTTTCCTTCCGCCCGTGATTTATTCGAGGCTCGATGACGGTTCGAAAGGGAAGAACTTCGTTGGGCACCCCGCCGCCGATTCTATGGGCGACGTCGGGCAGCGTGATTCCCGGCTGCTTCGGTGAAACCTTGGAAAATATTTGCAACATATTTTCCACGAGGACGGGAGTAAAGTGTCGATCCTTTTCCATTTTACGCGATTGCTTCGTTTAAACCTCTTCCCGAGTTCGCAGTTTGCTCGCAACTAGATTTACGTTGCCCGGATGGTTCTCTGACATCGAGTGGACTCCGTGACTCGCGAAATTCGATCCAATTGCACCGCTGAGAGATATCGTATCAAAGGCATAGCTTCGTCTGGCATTTTGTGTTGCCAGTTCATATCCAGTGACGCTACGTGCCGCTGTTAATCTAACCAATCGAGCGTTGTCCCGGAAAACGTATTTTCACCTGCACCCTCTTTTTTTTTTTTTCACGCTTTCATTCCACGAGCTACGGTCCCCGTCTGTTTTTTGTTATCCAAATTCGATGACTTTTATACGAGTTCCTCGAAAGCAGATTTTTCTTCCATTTTCAGAGTCCGCCTGCCTCTATATTTCCACGGCGCGCTTCAGAATGTATCGAAAGCTCAGAGTATTTGCTCGTATCGAATATCCGACAAAGCATCCTGCCCGCATACCTCCCCGCGGGAATTTGATTATAAAAAAGAGCGCGGAATTTCGTCGTCGCGAATGATACGCGCGGATTGAAATTTTCTGCGACAAACTATACCACACGGACGGGGGCCATGCTGGTTGTTTAATTAATGCCTGGGGAGGTTTATGTTATTTGAAAGCCGCCCCGGGTTTCCCGGCGAACAGATATCCAGATCCTAGCCGGAAGTCGGGCGCTGAATGTTTAAACGGCATGCAAATACCGTGCATGCGCCGCCGGATTTTTAAATATTCCGGGTGTAATTGAATTTTGGCTACCTTCCTTTCATGCACTGTTCGAAATAAAAGGTAATACGAATTGTGCTGCCGCAGAAGCTCGAAAGGTGAAATAAAAATCTACGTATAGGCGCCATATTGTACAGGGCATCGATAAGAAAATCTATTTTAATGGATAATAGTAATCGAACGTTCAATCGTTTCGTTTAACCCCGTTGAATTTGATTTTCTTTTTTCGAGTGAACAGTTTCACGATCGAGGGTCGATGGTAAATGATCGAGGAGTGGTGAATGGGGTTGTTTGCATTGAAACTCGAATGATTTCTCGTACACTTACTGTTCAGTGTCCTCGGGATCATCGCTCGTCAGCCTCAAACAAGCATAAATCGTGACGATGATCGCTGGCACAGGCCATCCGAGAGCCATCAGCCACTTCACTAGCTTGTGCTCGCTGGTGAAGGCGCTAACGAGCAGGGTGTGAAGGTAGAAACCCTCGCACAACATCCAGGCGTAATTAGTGAGGAGAAAGTAGTGGAGGACGATGTGCAAGAGCCGGCACGTTATCTGAAAATTGTGGGCTCTCCTTTTACGGGCTATTTAGCAAGGGCAAGCTGAGATACATTACCATAGATCACCTCAGTTTCCTTATATCGCGACAACAGTTTCTGTATACGAATTCGTAGAACTAGCCTGAATTATCATTGACCTGTATCACTTGCTTAGACACAGAAGAGCTACTGTGGCTCACAGCCATAATCGTACACTCTTTAAAATCGCATAACATTTTTAAAATTGGTCTAAACGACTTGAGTTTTTTTGAGAAGCTAGAAGGATTAGTTTGCTGATTGACGTGTTTCGTCGTTTTGAAAAAAATTGCAATTGGTCGGAATAGCAAAAAAGAATAGTAAAGGTCGTTTTGTTAATCTTTTTTTGTGAGCATGTAATGAAAATTAAAAAAATCCCGTTTGTAGATTGAAGTAAGTTGTATACATGCTGAAAATTTCATCTAAATCGGTTAACGTTGCTCTCAGCTATAAATTCTTAAAGATCGCAGAATAAGGGCGAAAATCGCGAAATTCACGAAATCAACGATTTTCGACCTTATTCTGCGATCTTTAAACGTGTGTAGCTCAGAGAAACGTTAACCGATTTAGATGAAATTTTCAGCATGTATGCAACTTACTTCGATCTACAAACGGGTTTTTTGAATTTTCATTACAGGCTCACAAAAAAAAGTTTAATAAACGACCTTTACTATTTTCTTTTGCTATTCCGACCAATTGCAATTTTTTCCAAAACGACGGAACACGTCACTTAGCACACTAATCCTTCTAGCTTCTAAAAAAAACTCAAGTCGTTTGGACCAATTTTAAAAATGTCATGCGATTTTAAAGAGTGTGCGATTATGGCTGTGAGCCACTGTATATCCTTGTCTTCCTTTCATTTGAAGCTTCAATTTTTATAAATTATCCAAGTTTTTACTAAAAACTAATAAGTCTAAGGTTTCTACGTGCTTAAATTTAAATTTATCTAATTCATTGTGTGGTTAAGCAACGTTGAATTGAATTTAACGAAGTCTCACTTTTAATATAATGAGAAGAGAAACTGAGTTTTGTTTTCAAGCCATGTGGGAGTATAGTGGCTGTAAGAGGCCATTTGATTTTGTGCCAACTGTAGCCGAGCTGAGCGAAGAGTCAGGGGAGAAGGATGGCTTTGCGCGTACCCCATTGTTTAACAGTAAATCCGTGTTCGCGACGATGAATCTGTACCAGACCAGCCAGAGAGCGTTATTTACAGCGAACGAGGCGAACAGGTTCATGTGGAGGGTGATCCTTGCGCATCTCAGGGAGCTGCATTCAAAAAGGGACAATAAACATGCTGATAAAACGTGGCCCCAGAACTCCCAGTGGTCTTCCACTCCCTTCTAGCGAAATACCAGTCGACAGGAATCGAAACGAACTTAAATTCTAGAATATTAGAATTGAAAGCGAGGCTTTCTTTAGCAATTGAGGACCTTGCAGCAAGAGGGGTGCAGCTCCATCTTTACCAGCTTCGAGTAAATTAGAAAAAAAGGTTTATACAATTATAAAGGGAACACTAATTGAAAAATATATATTTTCACGTAATAAGTAAGGTAACTGCGGGTAGTAAGGTCCACCTAAGGATCTATAATTTTTTTTAAAAAAACTTATACATATTCTTCAAAACTTTTTTTTTTATAGAAATCTGTGGGCATTAAACTATAAACTGTAATGTTTGTAACAATATATGAACACAACAAATACGAAAATTAATAGGTTTTTAAAAACCTTGTA
Organism: Andrena bucephala; assembly: GCA_947577245.1. NCBI lineage: Eukaryota > Metazoa > Arthropoda > Insecta > Hymenoptera > Andrenidae > Andrena > Andrena bucephala. The sequence goes on along the minus strand of OX387715.1, from coordinate 93,304,170 downwards.
AACGGGCTTTGTTTCGTGCAGTGCAGGTAATAAGGCCCACCTATTTAGTATGTACAATTCGGGTAAACAAAGACATCTTCTTCCTCAGGTGCGAGCCCAACGCAATCCTCGTGTATCCAGGTGAGACATATGAGACATTATCGCATATCACTCTTGAATGCAGTTCTGCATAATTTGCAAAACAAATTGTCTGCAGAGTTGCCGACCACGTTTTCTCTGAAGGTGGATGGCATGGGCTCTTGTTCACACAATCTTGTCTTTTTTCTACTGGTTGAAGTGACACGTGCTCTGGAGCTCTTCTCAATATCCGTTCCTGCTTTGGAGGGGGTCTCTGGTTACTTCCTGAGCCATAAAGACCACTTAATACTTTGCTGGGCCTTATTATCTGTTTTGTCACTTCCTCATTGCCGAGGTTATATGTTAAGCTTGCACTTTACAAAATCATCAATTTTCTGGGAATACGTTGTCAACAAATGTACTTATACATACCTCTAGTTGTACAGTAATTGGATAATGAGTACTCACTATACAAAGCCAAGAAATCGACGTAATACTTATAATTGTAGCAACGCTATATATAGTTGCCGGCGAAACATTTCTGGAATTTACAGCCGACAAATGTTATATTAATCGCGCGGAAACTCTTCAAATGATATTACCCGCACTTAGGGGCCGTCCTTAAATTACGTAAGGGTACTTTTCGCGATTTCTTACCCCCTCCCTCCCCCAGTATAAGAATTCGTAAGATTTGATGTTACAACCCCGTTCTTACGTAATATTTTTTACATTGAATTTTTCAGTTATTAAATTTTTTTAAAGATTTATATAATTCATTTAACTCGGTTCCGGGAAATTTAAACTAAAACAACTTTTCTCGAACGTTAATGATAGAATTTGTATTTATTGAGAGTTAAGTTAAAAAATATTACGTAAGACGCTACCTGACTCCCCTCTCCCCCTGTAAGAAAACGTAAGAAATTCGCGATCCCTCCCCCCCCAAAAAAGCCTTACGTAATTTAAGGACGACCCTTACCTTAGTAGTTATTCACTTGTTAAGTTTTTATTTCTATTTTTGGCGAATTTTTCAAATCTGGGAGCTGTCGAAAAACAAAAATATTGCATCAATTTTAGATTTTTTACCTACATTACACGTTATAACTCAAAACCTGTCAAAAATTGAACTGCACCCCCTTGCTGCAAGGTCTTTAATTTTAGGAAGCTATCCCTTGAACTTCAAAGTTGCAATACAACATATCTTTCTGCGAACTGAAGGGTATTTAAATGTTCACTTCCCTCATTAAGCTCGTTCCCTTTCCCGCGATCCTGTCCATTTAGGAATTTCAAGAATCCCCGAAACCGGACTCCGCCTCGCAATCCACTCACCGGAAATACGTGAGGATGCCCAGCGAGAGCAGCAACGCCACCAGCGATATCGCGTATCCAGCCTCGTAAATTCCATTAATCCCCTGCTGCCACTGGAACCAAAATTAATTTCCTTTTACCTTCCACCGTTTTCATCTATCGATAAGAGTGGCAGAAACGAACACATCACGGAACGGGTTGAGCCGCGGTAGACTTTCGTCGCCACAAAGTCGAAGCTTAATTTAGGGAGCCTGATTATTGCCAGGCGTAGAAGATACACGAATTTAATTGCTCGAGCATCTTCCGCCGGCCATATAGATCGTGCATGCACGTTAGTTTCGATATCTAGAGGAACGGCCGTGAGTGTGGAGGCCATGCATTATTCATCAGTTTACGAGTACAATCGCGGGTAAATCCTCGCCGAGGATTTTCATACCGTCAGCGGATCCGCGAGATAACGGCTTCTCGATTCGCTCTGTTATTCCGAAATTTGTTCGAACCCCCGGATTATCGCCCCATATTATTCGGTGTGGGGTGAGATGCCGGGATGGAAATTACATGGGAATAGAGACTTTCTATTTGGAGAATTAGATGAGATACGATGGAAATTAATTGGATCCATATTATCCGTCCTCGAGCTTCGAAATTTTTCTAAACTTCTGCTGTTACACCAAGCACTCGCAAGGAGAGGTTTCCAGGTGTTCATCTCCGATTACTTTGAATTTTGGATATGTTTTAGAGGACTGAAAAATAAGAAATACGCGTTTTTTGTAGCGGCCTGTTTTCATATTTAGGGGGTGCAACCACCCCCCAAAGTTCGTACGGGGTACAAAATTGTGTTGAGTAAAACTTTATATAAATCTAGAGACGCGGTAGCGTCTCGACGCCAAGTACATGTTTCGACACCCCGTATATGTCGACTGTCGCTGCCGCTATCATTTACTCGTTGCCCGGCTAATCCAACCTAACCTGAAACTTATTTCATTAATATCTCATCACGCCTGCAGTATTATCTAAATTTAAACGCAATTTTCTTATGTAAACCGCATATCAGCTTTCGAATAAGACCAATTTCAATAAAATCGGTCCACGCATGACAGAGATATCGTAATATCGTCTTATGGATCAGTCGGAAACGGTAAGATTTTTCTTCTGATTCTTCTGATTCTCCAGTCAAAATTTTCGTCAACATAATACGTATATACGCGTTACACGCACACCTTCAGACAAAAAGAAACTAACATATGTTTCGTTCGTCGACTCTCAGTACGTGTACACGCACACTTTCAGCCAACAGAAACTAACACATGTTTCGTTCGTCAAACGCTACCTTCACTATGCAATCTACTCAAAATTTTCACAGCTTACAGTCAGGTTATAACCTGGCGAGTGTTAAATAAGGTAAGTTTTCAAAATTTGAGATGCCACGTGATTTTACAAATATGTATCGTTGTACCATTGAATTGCAATCAAAATGCAGTCTCAAACACAAGGTAAGTTGCCGAAATTTGAATTGCGACATGTTTAAATATCATCAAACTGTTTTTTATTTGTAACTAAACTCAGGATTTTATTTATGCATATATAGATAATCGAAGCGTAAAATGATGCTGGGATTGAATTTATCCTGAATTCTGTCCCGTGATAATTTTTAAATATAAATCACAAAAAATAGAAAATAATCATATAATATTAAAAATTATCTGAAGTCATTCCCTATGCAAATTATATTTGCAAAAAGAAGTGAGATCCCGATAAAAACTTTAAAAAAGTAAAAAAATTACGCCAAGTACATGAAATAAAAAAAAATACAAAAAATAGAAAATAATTACAAAGTAAAAAAGATGTGAAATCAAAATGAGCTGCAAGCACATAAAGGTGCTTTCCTGCAGCGTGCAACGGCGACACTGTGTAACACAATAAAAGACAAGAAAATATGTCCGCGGCCTGGATGTCAAACACTTGGCGTGGCCAGGCAAAGTATTCTCAGATCATCAATACCCATACCTTCCCCCTCCGCAGGCTTTCAGATGATTAGTCTATTTAAAACACAGCCAATATGAGTATATTTTCATTATATTGCGTTTTAAAATAATTGTAAGATCATTCATCGACACCGATGCCTTTTCTCTCACAAGCTTTCACATAATTTGTAAATATAAAACTCTGACAATATGAATACACTTTCATTATTTTGCGTTTTAAAATAATTTTAAGATCATTCATCGACACCTCGACCTTTCCTGGCCACGCCAAGTATTTGACTTCCAGGCCACGGACATATTTTCTTGTATTTTATTGTGTTACACAGTGTCGCCGTTGCACGCTGCAGGAAAGCACCTTTATGTGCTTGCAGCTCATTTTGATTTCACATCTTTTTTTACTTTGTAATTATTTTCTATTTTTTGTATTTTTTTTTTGACTTCACGTACTTGGCGTAATTTTTTACTTTTTTAAAGTTTTTATTTAATTTACTTCATAACTTGCTGTATGGACGATGTTTTTGTCGTCAGTTACCGTTAGTAGGGGGTAACTATGAGGGGTGGTTTCACCCCTTCAACATACAGAAACCGAAACAATCGGGGATGAACACCTGAAAATCTTATAACTTTGGGAGTTGGTTTCATTCCTAAATATGAAATCGGGCCGCTATAAAAAAAAACACGTATATCTCATTTTTCGGTACTCTAAAACATATCCAAAATTCAAAGCAATCGGAGGCGGGCAACTGGGAACCTCTCCTTGTCAGTAGAACTACCAAATATTGTGCATCGCTGAGGATACATGTTTCGATAAAATTGGTAGCTATAATTTCACTGTTAATAGGGGTGGAATTGGAGATTTGACGCCCCTAGGCTAACGAGGCCCCCCTTCGTGGAATACCGTCAATTATTTTACTTTAAAAGAGATGAGACAATTTCAAAATTGAAGAGCTTTTGTGGAAAAAACTGTGAGAAAAAACTTCCCTGACTTTAAATTATTTACGAAATTTGATTTACTTTGATAGCCAAATATGCTTAAGTATACAATAACCCAAGTACATCACAAAAATTTTATTTCTCGCATTAATATAGTCCAAATTCATGAAAAAAAATAATTGTGTTTGCAGAAAACCCTGTATGTGGCACCTCTTAGCTGTAGAGAAAACTGAATGTGCCATTCATTAAATTTGCAAGCACCGTAAGTGCCAATCCTGTTTACCTATCGCTTAATTGGCTCTTACATTGTTTTCTACAGCAGTACCATCGCTTAGCGTTGTTGGTAACTTATTTACAAAGGGAGATTGCGTTAAAATTCTATACTACAATATTGCCATTGGCACGCAGAACATTTTCCGATAAAAATCTTATATTTTTTAATTTTGGCACTGATTGTGTTTCCTACAAGGATTCTTCAATTAATTTAATATGAAAAAAGTGAATGGTTATTAAAGTTTCCCCAAGCCTCTGTGTTTAAAGATCACCCTTCACTTTCGATGTTAGGTAAAATAGATAATAGACGATTTATTTTAAACCGAAATCTAAGCTACTATTGTCGACGAGAAAATAAAAAAGTCACAGGCGAAAGCATTTCGTTACCATTTTCAATTTCTTTCTTTAAAATCAATTCTAAAACCAGCCCCAATAAAGGAGCACCTTCCCATTCGTTAGAAGCATCTTCCCTTAGGTTTACAGTATCCAAACTCCGGAGCACGGTGAAACACTAGCCATTTTGCAAACTATTCCCCAGGGACATTGTTGCAAAGTGCCCGTTATTGTTCGCCACGCTGTTCACCAGATTACCACCGGCGAAAGCCACGGAAATAATCGTGCAGGCAGTGGCGAACTTCGATCAGCCGTAAAGCGAATGCAAAGAGCCCTCTGTACACGGGCAATCGCATTAACGTCGACCGGAAGTTACACTGCAGCCAGCGGCCGCAGCAGTTGGATGAACTTCACGTCAACTTCCGCGATGTCTAATTACATTCCCTGTCCCTTTGTCCCCGGAAATTTCATTGATCCCGACGCGAAGCACGACCAGTGACACTCTCGGCCTGTCTCCCCTATCGCGCCGAATGATTCATGGCGATTTTATGCAAAGCCCTTGTCACATCAACTGCATCCAGCGCGTCGACTAAACGGCCTTTAAAACGTCGTCCTCTTGGGCCCGGCAACGAATGTATCCCGGCAGCGAGCGAGCTTTTTGTAAATACGAATGTCAGTGGAGTGTCGCAGCGCGAAGGGTTGATTTTATTATACTTTGTCCAGAATGGTGCACGTGTTTATAAATAATAGCTCTGCTTTCAGCAATCTCTATGTGAATTCCAACTTCCACGGATCTCTGCGTCAAGCTTTTGCCAGTCTCTGTGGTCGGGTTGCTTGGGATCTGCGCGAGGTAGTGAGAATCGCAAACGGTGGAGGATGGATTGTCAGCGGTGATGGGTTAACAATTAAACTATGACGACGGACACGTTGATAAGCTTGCCTATCACGAATGCAAATGTGAAATATGGTAGGAGGGAGAGCTAAGAAGGGAAATCTGTGGTTCTGACGTGAGAGCTACGACCGTTTAGAGTACCTAGTCGCCAGCAGCCGACTGCCGTGAGAAAAAGCCCTAATTTTCCTTGGCGTTCCACCGCGAAATAAACGATCGCTCTGCACGCACAGATGCAGAAGCTAACGACTCGGTTTTTGCGAGAGCGTGGCCATTTTCGAGGGTTCCCCCGAGAGCCGGCGGAGTGTATGAAAACAATGCAAACCCGGGACGAAGTGAATTCACCTGCAGTAAGCCTCAAGATAAATGTTAAGGGAGAGGAGGGCTTCGTGTTCGTTCATTCGACTCCGAGGACACCTCGCCTTCGTTTATTCTGCTAGGTTTCGAAAGCTACCGAACAGGTTGCAAGAGCATTTCTCACATAAAGCACGACCCTCCCCCCATTTTTAATCATGGAATCGTCGCTGGCAGAGGTGGGGCTTCTTTCCCTGTAAAAGGCCCCGCGGTCCACGAAAGTTCATTGTAAATTTAGCGGGGCGCTATGCATAGATATTTATTATTATAAAATTTTTTTAAATGGCCCCTCGGCTCACGAAAAGCTAATCGTAAATTTGGCGGGGTCCCATGCATAGATATTTGTTATTATAAAATTTAGAAGTACAATACAAATGCGATTCTTTTGCCCCGCACAATTAAGGAACCCGGCTCGCAAAGATTCACGCCAGCTCTGGATACTTTCATTATGAAGCAGAATTTTATCGCTTATTTTTAGTGGGGATTAAGATCACCGTAGGCAATACATATAATGTTATGCCACGCATAGCATTCTGGGTGCACTTGTTTTGTTAGGCGTAGCGGGAAAGATAAATATGAACGATCCTCAGTCCATTAATTCAGAAGGTATTCCTTATCTAGTTTAATACAAGGAACAGGAAATCCTTTGTCCCCTAATGAACCAGAAAATCGTAGTGAGGACGAACTTACGAAACATTTCAATGTCGTGCAACACGTAGATGGAGATCCGAGAAATGTTTATAAGCAAAGCAACGTAACTCCATAGAGTGTGATAGAATTTTTTAAAATTATCAAATACGCAGGGGAATTTCAGAATTTTCAATTATCTGAAAAGAACCCTCGGCGATTGCGTGGTGTTTAATAGAATATCAAAGAAAACTTAATGTTCCATTAAGAGTTTCACTTAATAGAAACATCTGCCGAAGCGATCTTAGCTGTGCCTCCTCATGAATTTAAACGATGCTGGGATATTATAATAATTTTCCTATTACAATTAACGGACGAACGTTCAATTAAGTCGACTGTGTTTTATTTCAACGAGGCACCGAGGCTGATCATTATTCTCTATATTGACTGACAGAGTGCTTCTTAATAACACAGTCCAACAAAATGAAACTTTTTTTCTGTTCCGCAATATCCACTGGGTGGTTCTTGTAGAATATATCGTCCTGAACACGAATCCGCAAACCGTTTGTCGCCAACACCCTCAGTTTCTGAGAAACCCGATTTTGAAAAAAAACTGCAAATTTTCAACTTTGAACATTTTTTGTGTCGAAACGATAATAGTTATTTGGTTGCTCGTTGCGTCAAATTATTCTATGAATCCTCCCGAATACAATGATATAAGTTATTATTGCATTATGAAGATTTGAATATGTTTAAACAACGATCAAAGGGAAAAGGATACCCAAAATGCACCCATTTTTGAAGATATCATTCAATTTATTTCCGGAACTAAGGGTCTGGGAGAAAATCTGACCATTCCACGCGATGCAACAGATATTTTTCCTTCGGAAAGCATCAACAAAAGTGGTATATCACGTTTTGTTTTCAATACAGAAGCGAAATAGTTTGGCAAAACGCGCGGCGTCGACAGTGGTAGTCAACGGCGGCGCGCGATCCACTGCCGCTCAGCGTAACACAATCGCTTAACGCGCCTGACTACCACTGTCGACGCCGCGCGTTTTACCAAACTATTTCGTTTCTGTATTGAAAACAAAACGTGATATACCACTTTTGTTGATGCTTTCCGAAGGAAAAATATCTGTTGCATCGCGTGGAATGGTCAGATTTTCTCCTAGACCCTTAGTTTTGGAAATTAATTGAAAGATATCTTCAAAAATGGGTGAATTTCGTGTGTCATTTTCCATTTGATGGTTGTTTAAACATATTTAAATGATCATAATGCAATAATAACTTATGTCGTTGTATTCGGGAGGGTTCATAGAATAATTTGACGCAACGAGCAACCGAACAACTATTACCGTTTCGACACAAAAAATGTTCAAAGTTGAAAATTTTCAGTTTTTTTTCAAAATCGATTTTCTCAAAACCTGAGGGTGATAGAGCAATTCTGCTTGCGGATTAGTGTTCAGGGCGAAAAACTATACAAGAATCACCCAGCGGATATTGCGGACCAAAAATCGTGTTGGACAGTGTAATTAATATTTATATCTCCCTATTTATATTGCTTTCAGTTGCCTCCTAACACCTCATTAGAAAGAAATTTCAGTAATTAATTTACGGTAATACCCTTGAAGGACGCTTCAAGAGGATATCGCAGGAGGATGATATGCTAATTTCTACTTTCATCCCCTTAAAATATGATTCCCAAAATTGGATTCAATTCCCTAAAAAGGGAAGCTTAAAAAGAGAAGACATTTCATATATTTATTACGCTTCTTCGTTTCAGTCTGACAGCTTCTATTCTGTCTCTGCACCTCTACTCCACTTTTATCGCCCCCTATCCCTTTGCTACCTATCGCACGTGCTCTGCCTGACGCCCTGGTACGTTTTCTCTTCAGCCATCACTCTGACACTCTGGCAGTCTTGCCAGTTGATCCCAGACTTTACTCCCTCATTGAAGTCACGTCGACCACTGCGAGGGTAATCCTCTGCCTCTGAATTGTCGTAGAAAGGGCGGGATTTTCCTGGCATGAATCCTGCTCTGCTTTGGCTACCATATGCCCAAGCTTCGTGGACGTTGAATGAACAGGCATCAATTACTTTGGCCATTAATGTCGTTACAGTTTTGAACGAGACTTGTAATGTAGTCTGACGTATGTAAAAGATACCTCCACTATATATCGAACTTGAATGATAATAATACTGCTTGAAAAATAAGCTGCTCTTGTTCTAGTTCTTTCAATTTTTTCTTTTTCTATTTTCAAAGCAAATCCAGCTGCACCTCTGACATTGGTTATGCATGAGAAATATCCACCGTTCCAGTCTCATGCAAGAACCTTGCTAATTGCTATTTGAAATTAGCTAGTAAAATGTTTAATTAAATCCACTTACACTAAGGTCTTTCATGTTGACGCAAGTTGTGTAATTGCTCCAGACTTGATCGGACATGGGGTGTCGAAACCAGGTGCCATTTGACTCGCAGTGCTTGTGCGCCATCACTGAAACAAAGGGCCATTTTCGTTAGCGACACGGCAAAGAATTTCAGGTAAAAGTCGACGTGAGTGTTGAGTTTACACGTGGGCTAATGATGCCCGAAGCAGAATTTCCAATTTGCTTACGGATATCCTTTGACCTCGCCCTGCTAATAATTCAATTAATAATGCAACTCTAATTTCACGGCACTTGGAAGAAATACGACAGAAGACAAAGCCGGGCGTTCTTTGTCCTGTGAATGGAAGCGGATGAGAAGAATGAATGAAATTTATTACCCTTCTCTTGTTTCCCGTGTCCCGGCGGGTAAATGACAATAATGCCCGCCTCTCATTTGACGTTTTACCAGGACGCGTGACCGGGCAAGCCGCGGAACGGGTTCGTTCTTTCAAGGTGGAAATATGAGCGGAAGCAACTGGGCGACAGTAGCTTGCTCCGCGCCAAGAAAAGTTGTACTGCCGCGAGCCTTCCAAGAATGATACTCCAGCAGGAAGAAAAGTGGAATTAACGTCGACGGTGGTACGGCTAATTGGCCCATGCACGAGTAACTCGACTGTCAGACTACTCCATTGTCCCGTTGTTCACAAAAACGATGTCTCTCTTCGAAGGAGCTTTGCACCGAATAATCAAATACAACCATCGAGTGTGCAATTTTTATCAGCGCCGCGGGGACCTCGACGTTCCTACTGACAAGTGAATCGATGGCAGGATCCTCTTGCCACTGGCGTGCGATATTTTTAAAGGACCGATCCGATAAATTGCTCCTCTTCTCGCGTGTCGCGAAGGATGAACGCTCGACACGTTTTTCGCGCCTCCGACACCTGTGGATCGAGGTTTTCTACACCGACGTGTTCCTACTGAAAGAATCTCTGGCGGAAATCTCTTCGCTAAATAATTGCGATCTTAGCCGAGTTATGGATCGACGTGACTCAACTGCCCTCTGGCACCCCGCTGCGCGTTTAAGGGTGAAAGTGGCTAGGGCATCGAGACGCCACGATCCATGATTGGACTGGGGAAATTCAAAGGGAGAGGTACGGCGGACGATGTAGAAGTGGGCGAAGTACTTAGACCTGTCGCCCTCTTTTCCGCGCTTTCCAATAAGGCGGATAGAGCGAGGGGGTGGAAAGCAGAGGCTAGTAGAGTGCAGAGCCACCGGGCGGGAGAGCACCGTAGATCACGTTCACTCTCGCAATAAACGTCACATCGAGGAGTTTGCGACAGGCAGCGGCGCTGGTCGAAATTGGAAAGTTTTTACCAGAACGCGTTAGACAGCCGCGTCTTCTTCCCTCTGTTCCAAAACACTCGGGCGCGGTTAACGATATATTCCGATTCGCCCGTCGCCATCCAGGCCCTCGGCAGAGTTTCAATCTCCGCGTACCGTTCGTTCCAATTCGGCCTGCAAAATAATCCGGCCACCTTTAACGGATCGATACGTCGCAATCCTTTCGCCCTGTAAACTCAATGAGTATTGCCTTTTTTTCCGGGTTAGAAATGATTGAGTTTCTTCTTTATTTGGAAACGTGTATTAATATCACTGGCGCAGCATCCCATTGGATGGATAAGGTGTAGTTATTAACGGAGGTTTGATACTGAAATTCACAGTGCTGGAATTAAATGAGATCTTCTGTGCCGGCACGTCATCTCTGACGAAAGAGGCGCGGAGCAAACGACAGATATGTAAGCTTACAATGCTGCGCGGACAATTAATAAACGACCGAAATTCAAGAACTTCGTTGCCTGATGACGATCGCATTATTCGCGGAAAATACCATTTTCAGCGTGCACGGAACGCGCGTGACGAGCATCGGCGAAGATGCCATTGTCAGGGAAGCTTTTGTCCTGCGATGCATTCATCGAATAATTTTCCATGCGTAAAGTCGCGTTTCCACGTGGCCGGGCCACGGACGCGTGTCAAGTGCACGTTCGATGCACGCCGTCTCTAGAAAATCACTTCTTTCTGTACAGCACGTTTCACGTGCACCCCCTGCTGGGACAGAGGTTCGTGCCCATTCCGCGCTGCGAATTACGCGGGAAGAAGCTCGAGGTAAAGCCTCTTATTAGTCGTCTGCGCGTTGTAAAGGCAAGAGGAATAGCATAATACGCCTATGTGTAACGCGTTCTTTTTTTTTTAATTTTTATGAGTCACGATGATGTGGACTAGGGTTTGCAATACCGGTAAACCGGTTTACCGGTTTCGCGAGAAATACCCTTAAATTTTTACCGGTAATTCGCCAAATTTTTACCGGTAATTCGATAAATTACGTATAGCAATATAACACATATAAGCGTTTATTAATTCCGTCGACATCTACTATGTTATCAGTGAAAAAGAACTTCAGTTACTAATAAAGACGAAAACCGAAGTATCTCATGGAGAACCAACTCTGATCCAAAAGAAAACTAAGAATCTGAATCATGTCATCAAAAAAATGGACGCATTTTCAAGTAGAAAAAGTAAGGGGAAAGTATATACAAATGGCATATGATTTCTTAATGATTACCCGACCAAAAAGTGTAGAATATAAGAGCGCTTTATCCGTGGTTGGATTATTTTTTACAAAAATTAGGTCGCGTTCAGGAAACTAAACTTTAGACAAATTATATTTTTTACGTACTTATTTGTTAAAATGAATTGTTAAATAAAAAATATTTAATTATGTATGTAAGATAAGATTCTTTTCATTGTTTGCCTGGTGAAGATCCATATTAATAAGTATTGTAAATAGTTATACAAATATATCTATTTTGTGTTATATCATTTTATATTTTATGTTCAGAATAGTTTCACATGCATATATTTTTTATAATGCACGATTAGAGTTAAAAAAAAGTTTTTTGTAACGTTTACTCTTATATTTTAAGAGTCATTTAATTCCTTAAAAAAATACCGGTTAATTACCGGTAAACCGGTTTTGATTGAAAATTTTACCGAATTACCGGTAATTGAAAAAGTCGGTAAATTTGCAATCCCTAATGTGGACCATTAGAGAAATTAGGGTAATCGCGAACACCTGAGCCAAAAAGCAAACAAAACGAAAACTGTGTGAGAAATGAATTTGTTTGTTATTTACAAATATACTTAGACTATTCATCTATAAAGTAGTGTGACGAATTTTTGAAAAATTATAATAAAAATCAACTTTATAGTGAAAAAGAAAAACCCTTGGTATTCGTGATTACCCGAATGCCGTGGAGTAATCACGAACAGAGTGCTAAATATCGCAGAAGTCGCACAGAAAGCGCGATTTCAATGGTCAACCCATAAAAAACGTTGCTACAACCTATACCTAATGTATTTTTAAAATTCCTTTTTGTGGGTTAGGAAAAAATAGCAAATGGTCGGAATATCGAAAAAAATTGTAAAGGCCGTTTTTTAAACTTTTTTCTGAGCCTGTAATGAAAATTCAAAAATCCCTTTTGTAGATTTAAATAAGTTTTATACGTGCTGAAAATTTCATAAAAATCGGTTAACGTTGCTCTGAGCTACAAACGCTAAAAGACCGCAGAATAAGTTCGAAAATCGCGAAATTCCCAAAATCAGCGATTTAAAAAACGAACTTTACTATTATTTTCGGTATTTCGACCAATTGCAATTTTTTTCAAAACGATGAAACACGTCACTTAACAAACTAATCATTCTAGCTTCTCAAAAAAACTCAAGTCGTTTGGACCAATTTAATAAGGGTTTAACTTAAACATAACTTAAACGCCACATTAATAAGGGTTTAACTTAAACGTAACTTAAAAAAAAAATTATTTCAAACTACTTTTGAGAATCAATTTATTCTTCACAGATTTATTATTTAATCATAATTTAAAAGGAGCTTACACATGGTTGAGGCGAGCCCAGCCCGTAGCGAGAGTTTACTGTATAACCGATATATAACCGTTACGGAACCGATGTAATATCGGTTCTGTAGAACCGGAACCGAAACCGGTATAGGCCAGAACCGTTTTCACTCGTAATTGTGTCAAGATTATTTCGGTTCTCATAACTGTTTCGAGAACCGAAACCGATATCATAACTGTTTTCAACCCCTGTTTACGTTACACGATTGCAAAATTACTTCGAGAACGTAGAAGCAAAACTTGGCCCCAGGTATTTTACAAATGTAGATGAAAAGTTGTAACTTCCACGATCTTCCACCGAAATTTTTGTTCTGGCCTGTTGCTAATGCTTGTACCAGGCAAATTTTTAAAAAATTGGCTGCCACTAGGTGCCACCCTGCTCATACGAGAGTAAAATTGCTCTCCACAACGAGTTTGAACTATTTGACGATTTTGTAACATTTAGAAGATATTTATTATATATCCTTATTGTACAAAGTTGTACAAGAATGATTTTCTATGTATCTTATGCATATTTTAAAACAATTTTCTAAACAATAACAATTGTCAATTTTAGATATATCTTGCTGCCTTTACAGTGATCGTTGCTTTTGATGCATAATAATTGTGGCCTTTCCCGTAATTTTCGTAAATGCGGTAATAGATACGGAAGATCGCTCCGAAATAGACAAATTGTCTGATGATGATTCAGATAGCACGGAAGAAAACTCGGACACTGAAATTTCGTTTTCATAATATGTTTACCGATTATTCTTATTTGATATTTGTATTTGTGTAATATTTATTGTCTTGAAATTTAGGAAATATAATTGGATTTTTACCTGTCAAACACCAAGAACTAATTAACTGTGAATTATTCTATATGTTTTAATTGGCTAATCTGTTTATAAACATTATAGGTTCAGATTCGTAATCAATGACTCCAGAAACATCAGGGTTCTGACATTCGAGCAGATCCAACAATTTTTTACTATAGTTGTCCGTCATATTGGATTCGCCATTTTGTTTTTTAAAGTTTTAAGTTTAGATTCGTAATCAGCGACCCCAAAAACCCCAGAGTACCGATTTTTGCCTAAATTGAATAATATTTGAGATTTTGGTCACGTTTTCAGGATTTGGGACTACTGTGCGCCGTAACCATCGCGTTCGCGATTACCCTGCGTTCGTAATTACCCTACGCTCTCCTAGGCGCTCTCTTGGTACGTGGTTTAATGGAAAGTGAAGGTCTGAAGTACATTTTGAGAATTAGCAGTTCACCGCAGCTTGGGCATGTGGGAACGATGCTTAACGCGACGAGAACGTGTAAGAAGTGAAAAGCAACGCTAATGTGGCTCTCCTATTGTAAATTCTCGTTGCGCCTCACGTCCGCGAGTTTCAATCTCGCGAACAGCGAAAAAAGTCCTAAAGGCGACTAACAAGGGACGTTCGGCAACCCGGAGATTCAGAAAATTTTTAAACTTAGTGTGCAAGTAGAGTAGTTCATCCGTGACGTAACCTTATTTTTCGTTGGTGCCATAATGCAATTTTTGGGGGTGAAATCACCCCTTGAAAAAAATGCAGAATTTTCTATTCCGTGGAATATCTCGAGAACAGTGAGAGATATCGAAAAGAAGTTTAAACAGAAGGTGCATCGTTTTCATATATCTACAAAACCGCGTAAAAATAATTTTCGAATAATCCATATTTTTCAAGTTACCCCCACCACCAACCCTTAATATTAAGGATTTGTATTTTGAAAATATTTGCTGAAATACCTCTGGATAATCTCTATTCACGCGTATAAATAATTTATGTTATATTTTTTTTGCAAACAAATAAAACCTCTATTACCGAATTTGAAATCCATTTTAGTAGTTTCTATTAATAAAATGGTTTCTTAAATCCATATTTAAATTAGCATTTATATAATGTTTAAACAGCTTTCAATTATACTTTTTAAGTAATACAATTCGTAGGGGAGACCGGGAGATAGTAACAAAAAAATTTTCACAGTTTCTTTCTCGAAAGTGTTTTCCTCAATCAGGAAATAATTTGCGTGACTTACTACTTACATATGTGGTGAACTCATTGAGTGTAAGTACGTGACAAAATCTTGGACACTTAGACATCTAGCTTCATCTTAAACAATTCTGAACCTTTGTTATAATGTGCCCCAGTTTGCGATAAATTGTAACAC
Organism: Andrena bucephala; assembly: GCA_947577245.1. Classification (NCBI taxonomy): domain Eukaryota; kingdom Metazoa; phylum Arthropoda; class Insecta; order Hymenoptera; family Andrenidae; genus Andrena; species Andrena bucephala. Next base: position 93,288,899 of record OX387715.1, on the reverse strand, counting down.
ATCTGTTTTACTTATTTAAATACAAATATAAATACAAATATAAATTTCTAAAAAATATAAATGAAAGCACAGGTCATTATTAAACATTTAATATACATCAGTTAAACAATCATTATTTATTCATCTGATTCTATCAAAATCTTCTTCGCTTTCTTTACTTTTCCTTCATACTTTTTTTCTACTTTTTGGATTCTCAATTGTTCTGTTGTTCGTCTAGAGTATCCCTTTCCGGTGTGTCAGCAAGTAGCCTTGCCAGCAAGTAGTTTGCTTTATCACCATTTAGAGCGGAGTAAATTGTAACATGTTACAATTTATCCCGAGCTTGAATTTTTGCGTTTTATCTCAGGAAACGAGAAACTAAACATCAAATTACTAAAATGCGTATAATACACATTATAATAAACCAATGTGTACTGATTTGTTTGCGACAAAGAAGCAATAATTCAAACGGTTTCTAATGACGTTTAATTGAAATAAGGTAAACGTCCCCATTAGCGACCGTTTAAGAATATGACTGATTCGAAATAGTAATTTTTTTACGAATATACGACAATGTTTGAGTAAAGTATGGATCATTGTCTTTTTGATGTTCCTAGTTTCTTAATCAAATTAGTTTTAGAGTGATATTTGACTATTTACACAAAAATTATGGTGAAAATTATATTGGACCTGATGTCCCCTTTATTGACCAACTTGTACCATCTAATACCATCTCACGTCCCCATTATTGACCAGCAGTTTCCCCCATTGTAAATGTATCATTTTGTTTATTAAATTTGTGTTCATGAGTATAACAAACTGTTTTTATTAACATTTCATGAAAATTAAACAATTTATAATCTGTTTAAGATAATCTTTTATGTTTTCTATTATTTCCTAATAATTTCCGTTTCTTTTCTTCTTCAATCTTTTTCTTTCGCTCTTCTGCAGCTAAAACTCTTATTCTCTTTTTCTCCTCTTTCTCGTTTTGTTTCTGTAAATAAATCTCTACCCCTTTCCTTTATGGTTTCTCCAGATTTTATTTTACATACTGCTTCGATTAACTCGGTTTCCGTGTATTTCACGCGCTTCTGCTCCTTTCTCATTGTTTTCACCATTGTTATTTTCCAAAGAAAATACATTTATGTTAGTAGGGGAGAGCGGGGACAAACGTAACACTTTTTACATTTGGCTAAGCTGCCAATTACCTCTTACAGATAAAAAAAAACGAAAATTATGCCTTAAGATAGTGTGCTTCATGGTCTATAATTTGACCACAAATTCAGCCTTCCACGATAAGTATTCGAAGAGTCATGGCAATTTTCCGCAGTGACTGTCAGTGTTACTTTTGTCCTGCACGGGTAGGACGAAAGTAACATACCATGGGGACGAAAGTAATACTAATTATGTTGAGGACAATTAAGTAAAAACACTTCTTCCAAAGCAAAATAGGATTTTTATTTTCAGAAACGATAGAAACAAACATTTAAATAAACATATTTTAAGTAGGTAACGATAAAAAAGCAAAACCAGCTTCAAACATTTCTTTGATACTGTGTATTTGATTTAATATGGAATCTCGTGTAATGGCCCCAAAAGTAACTAATATTTATGATTTTTTTTTAAAAACTATTGTTAATATTGGATTCAACTTCTCCCCGTAATGACGTGTTACTTTTGTCCCCAGCCATGTTTTTCAGCACAGAACTGTTATAACGTACAAACTATACAAGATTTATTGAAATCAAATACAGGAACTAATAGAGACATTATCTAAGAACGCTCTAACAAATAATTGGATCAATGTCTATAGTTTAACTACGAATATTAACAAAAAATCCAACAGAGGAGACACTTATCTGAATGATCGAAATAACGAAATCAGCTCGCCCACAGTATACGAATCGTCGTATTGCTCAGCGTCACTCCGTGGAATAAAAGAAACATTAAACACGCGTAACTATGTAAAGCAAACGTTTTGGAAACTTTTGTGGAAGGCGGGAGAAGGGGTGTTACTTTCATGACGCCGTTACGTTTGTCCCCGCTCTCCCCTACTTTTTATACTCAATTTTGAGTACAAATCAAATGTACTCAAAATTTAATAATTAAAAAATTACTTGATTACTTTAGTTAGGTCTAACAACACCATTTGTAAAATGTCCGAAAACTGGTACAGACCGGTCTTTGACGGTACCTGTTTCCGACCACGATTTTCTGCTACAATAATGAAAGAAAATTAATATTTTCTTTTTATATTATAATTCTGTATATATTTCTAGTCAATTTGAGTAAGTTACTGCATGGATCCATGTATTTTTATTGTAAAATTTGCGAGTTTAATGATGTCTGTAGTATAACTTCACGTTATTAGAATCTGTCAACTTGCATGTCAATGACCAAGTCCTAATTTACATGTGAATTTACTTAAAGATGAATGTACGGCTACACAAATAACGTATGAAACAATAAATGAAATACCTCTAATTATAATTTCTGAACTTTCTGGTTGATATTACGCTATCTGTGTTGCAATAAACAATAATAAATGAATAATTGGTCACTAATGGGGACGCGGTCGGTAATGGGGACATTTACCTTAAATGTGCTAAAACAAAATTTACTTACGTGCTCTACATACTAAAATTCTGGGCTATAACCACAAAATGAATACGTAACGCTCATTTGTGTCACTAAAATCGTCAATCGTAAATGCCTTACTTGAAGTGGCATCTTAATAGGCCACTTTGGGAACCACGCGATAAATAAATAATGCGTGAAAATTTACAAAGTCTGCAAAAATGACTTTACAATGTATACAATGATAACATTGTGTATGTTATCATTGCATATGTTATCACATTGTATCATATACATGTATATTTTGCAATGTCGTTGTAAATTTTCACGCATTATTTATTTTTTTGTGTGGGTCCCAAAGTGGCCAATTAAGATAACACTTCAATAACGAATGTGCTGTTATCATAATTATTCGTGGCACGTCATAGATCAGTTTTAATTAGTTTTACCTTGGATGCAATATTAGGTGCGCACTGTCTTGCTCCAATAATATTATTGAAAGTTGTTTAAACTTTATATAAATACTAATTTAAATATGGATTTAAGAAACCATTTTATTAATGGAAACTACTAAAATGGACTTCAAATTCGGTAATAGGAGAGGTTTTATTTGTTTCAAAAAAAAAATATATAACGCATGAATTATTTATATGTATGAAAAGAGATTATCCAGCGGTATTTCAGCATATATTTTCAAAATACAAAACCTTAATATTAAGGGTTGGTGGTGGGGTTAACTTGAAAATATGGATTTTTCGAAAATTATTTTTACGCGGTTTTGTAAATATAAGAAAACGATGTACCTTCTGTTTAAACTTATTTTCGATATCTCTCACTGTTCTCGAGATATTCCACGGAATAGAAAAATCTGCATTTTTTTCAAGGGGTGATTTCTCCCCCAAAAATTGCATTATGGCACCAACAAAAAATAGGGTTACGTTACGGATGAACTACTCTACTTGCACACCAGGTTTCATAATTTTCTGAATTTCCGGGTTGCCGAACGTCCCTTGTAAGTTCAACCAGCGCGAATAAATTCGCTGACAAAGGACAAAACAGGTTTACGCGTTCAATGCATTTGCATAGCATGCAGAATCTATCGCACGTTCGTAAACGCTTTCGAGAGCTGTTGGAATTCGCAGGACGGCGGCTGAAAAGAAAATCACGGAGGCAGGTCGAAGGAAAAGTAAGCGACTCCTGCATCTGCCACAATATTTTGGAATACTGCCGAATTAAAGCGATAAGTAGACAAACTAGTGTGGTTAAGGATGTATCGGACGTGCAATATCAGACAAAAGTATATGAAGTCTGAAATACTTGAATATCTACGTCTTACGCATAGTAAATCTAGATGTAAGGAATTTGAACGACAGTTGGAGTCTTATTTTTAATCCTAGGAAGGTATTTTTCACTTTACAAATGCTTTCTCAAGCATTATTTGCTAAACTTTTGGCAGTGAAAATGACCAGAATTCCCATTTTTCTCAAGTTATAATTTATTTCTTTAAAACGGTGTAGTGATAACAATTGAAACTCGGCAGATGTTTTCATCTACCCATATACTGCATGTACAAAAAAATTGAAAACATTGGCACTATTTCTTCAACATTTTTTCAGATGGTTTATCCGTCAAGATCGTCTTTTTTTCATAAGAGTACGTGTAAAATCAGTGAAAATTAAAATCGTTATAACTCAGTAACCGTTTAGTGAATTCGTTTAAAATTTTAGAGCACATCAGAAAAATGAAAAAGAATCTCACAAATTTTCATCAACTTGGCGCTATTTTGAAAATAGGTCCAATACATCCTTAAATTGAAATGTTTTTATCGTGTCCTAGAATGTATTATTCACGCTCGTTATTTCCTGAGCTCGACAATGTAGGGTAAATCCGGGAGACGCGGTCGACCTAATATAAAATGGCTATTAAAACTAATTTAGATATTACTTATTTTATCAGAACAAACCTAAATGTTCAGAATTTTATATCCAGACAATATTTACTGTAAATCGGGTTGAAAACTGAAGTCATGACATCCGACCACCTCTCCCGAGGTGCTGGGAGAGATGGTTTTCGTCGTTGGCAGGGACCACTCGCATAATTATTCATGGAAAAATAACAAAGAAGAAAGTACAATTATTTCTGAGTGAATACAACTACAGATTCATTGATATTTAATTTGTTTACGCTAAACAAGTAAAGAACAGATCAAAGAAAAAGTGAACTACCTACTGGCGATTAGCAAGGCAAATGAATATAAAAACTGAATAAATAAACTAAATAAACGTTTCTCGGCAGCTACAATCCGACCTGAATACAATTTCTCATGGATTGTTAACGGAGTGGAATTTCTGTATCAGTAAAATGAAACAGTGACGGGACCAATGAGGGTTTAATTATTCCCCAGCTAAGTAGTTTTACTATCCCCGTTCAACTAAAAATCAGTGCAGAACTCGAGGCCGACCTTGACGCATAGAATACACTGTAATCCGTCACCGTCACAGGGGAAAGAATGTTTAAAGGACAGGTCTCAAAGAGCCGGAGAAAGCTGCTTTTAAGGGCACTTTCGCGAAGACGTACGAGCATCCTCGTTTCGGCGGCCTTAAGTACCTACAGCTCCCTCGGTACTTCATTTTTCAGTCACGCCCAATCCTATTTCATTACTATTCCGCCGGTGATCGTCTGCGGTATGCTTGAGCAAACCACCGTTTCCCCATTTACAACGTCCCCATGCACATCGTTCCGCAGCTTCTATTTACAGTCCGCAGTTGGAATTTTTCCTCTCCACGTACGTATTCGCTGCTGGCACGTACTTACGCCCATAAAACAGAACGGATCGTTTTGAAGCTGATCGAGGAACACGCGGCAGAATTTTGCCCCTCGCTTTTGATTCCATTCCGGCTCCTGTTTCCACGCAACGTCTTCGTCGCTCTCGACACCGTTTCCTCTCGTTTTTTTTTTTCCTGCCGAACGGCGGGGCTGACTCAGGCCATTAAAGAGGGAAGGTTTGTCGAAGGTAATGCGATATGCCGTTCCCATTTCGGAGAACGATACAGAATGGGGATGATTGACGTATTAAGGCCATCCGCCTAAATGCCATCGTCTGCGCGACAGGGAGGGAGAAAATACTCGCGACCCGCTTTTCCATCCATCATTCCTGGCAATTTCGAATGAAATTGGGACGTTTCTGAAGCGATCTCACTTGGGTCCCCGGAAAAAGAGAAGAAGGGAAAAGTACATAAACTGTTACAAGCTCATCAGAAATTCTCAGTGCTTTTCCAATGCAGTCCGCAGATCTTCTTTCAATAAATACTACATTGTAAAAGAAACCAAGAGTTTTCTTCCCCACTCAGGCGAATTGCTAAGTTGACCCACTTTTATGTACCACCTTTTATTACGAGGCTGGTGTGCCCAAGTGGCCCATTCAGCGAAACGAGGGACCGTGTACGAAAATTCTATCGACAGATGGCCGGCGGAGTTGCTTTGGCGAATATAGGAGACTGGATGGGCAGATGAAGTTATTCGGCGGTCAGTTACGTAAGTCGAGTTGCCAGGTAGCAGGGTACGGAACTCTTCGGTTACACCGTGGCCGAGTATCGAGGAACTTGTTAACTGCCTTGAAATCGATAGGGGCTCGTCGCGAAGCAGCTATTGCACACAGGAGGAAACAAATAAGTGCTCGTTGCCCGGAGGTTCTCGTTGCTCGATGGGCACAGCTGTCGAACGTTTAAGTGGCCCGGGAAAAGTTCGGGTTCGATCCCTCGATTGCTGTTGAGTACCACCCATTTACAAGGACTCCTCTCGTCGAGATCCCTCTCAGCTTCAACTCCAGTTTCACGGCGGCCACGTCCAGCCCCGTGACTCTCTATTATCTCGCCGGTGGCAAATAGCACATAGGTATGTATTATATAATGCCGGGGTATAATTTGAAACGCGACGGAGCACGCGCAGATAGCGAAAATAATATATCAAAGGAGCACGCCCCTCTCTGTACAAGGATAAAGTAACGCGGCAATCCCTTGGCGCATTTTTCATAATGAAATATGCACGAAGGGCTTGTTATGCCGGCAAAATAATTAGATAACAAAAAAAGCCTGACACGTAGACCACCCTGTTTTATTACCGCGGTGCACTCGCGGCAACTTCGCAGCCCCGTGCTTGCGCGTGGGAACATAAATCGTGCGATCGCCTTAAAACGGCCGCCGTTATACAGCCCCCTTTAGAAATTCCTCTTTTACAGCCCTCCACGATTTCTGCGCGGGACCGTAGCTTTAACAAGACTCCCTCTCGCGCTCTGTTCTCTCTCTCTCTCGTCCGAATGGCGTATGTGGGGCGAATAAAAACGACACGCGGAGCGTTCGCCTCCGATAAAGTATTTGAACGCAGACGTACGCTGAAATTTGGTGAAAAGATGAGAAAGTCGAGTTGTACAGAAGGTTCTATAATTTAGGATAGAAGAACAGATTTTATAAATAAACGGAATGGCATTTTACTTATGTATAAATTGAGGGGTTGAAATGGTAAACGATGTAAGCGCCAAAAGGAAAATTTTCATGTATTTCCTTTTGATTTTTTAAGCCACAGTAACTTTTTGGTATTTATGGTCTCAGGTCTATCTTGCGACAGCTCTGGAAACGAAAATAAATTATTATGGCACTTACAGTGTTTACTATTGAGTTTACATCCCTTTCCACTGGAAGAATCATTTTTTACTTCTATGGCACTTATATCGTTTACCATTACAACTCCCTCATTATCGACCTCCCATTAATCTCGGAACGTGGAATTCCTTGTAAATGCCCTCGGCATTTCCAAAGTCCTCCGACTAATAGCGAGCAGACGGTCAGATGGAAATTGCACCGATTCCGGTCACGGGATAGAATAATCCTTTGTCTTCTAAGTCATCGCCTCAAGTTTCAATCCGAAATTCATTAGAACCCAATTACGAGGTAGTTCGATCTACGCCGAGGGGACGGGCGGGAAGAAATTTAATTTGTCCTTTGAATAGTTCCAGCCCCGGCGACACTTTCACTGATTAATTGCTCCTTCGATCGCCGCTTTACCCTTTTTCCATCGCCTTCACCCGAGAAAACGGAGCTTCGCTGGCGCGTTCGGTCTTGGCGGTGTCATTATGCCTGGCGAAGACCGAAGCGTTACAAGAGGGCGATCGGTAAAAGTGTTTACTTTTCCTCCCACTTTTTTCATTGCATCGTCAAACGTTTATTGTATCTCATTGCTGCCCGCCATCGTGGTGTTCCTTTGTGTCACTGTAGCTCGCCTGATTGAAATACTTGGCGTCAAATATTTGCGCGTTTGTGGAGCTACCTCCTTGGTTTAAATGTTTCACTGTTATTAGATATGTAAATCTTTAACCATGGAAAATACGCCGCAGCTTTCCACCGTACTGTTATTTCCCTTTTCCCTCCCAGCAAATTCGCCATGATGGCACGACAGAACTGACGCAGAGACGTGTTTTATTGGCGGGGGGCCATCGTTTGTTTCCAATATTTGAGCGTTTGGCTTTGCTAAAGCTGTCACGCAACGACAAACCAATAGGACGGGCAAATTTCACGGAATCTCCTCCGACGGGAATGTATTTCCGGGCGGGGATTTCCAGCGGCGGATAATCTGCCGCTGTTTGTTTAAAAAATAAATAACTGCTCCCTAGGCATCTTTGTATAAGCGTTAGAGAGAAGTTTCTAAAAAGTAATTCCACTGCAATCACGGAATAATCTCGAATCTTCGCTAGAATCGTTCGCATTCCGCCAGGAGCGATTATCCGAAATTAATTCCGTTATTATTTTCCTATTAAATTCCATCGAATCGATTCTGACGCAATCGCGATAAAACCGGGATCCCCCGATAGGAAACAGGCTATCAATATATTCGAATTCCTCAGTCGAGCTGGTCGAATTAATTGGATAAAACGGCCCAATAAAATAATAGAGTAAAAAACGAAAGGGGGAATAAAAACATACAAGTGATTTCTGTAACCTCGTCCCACACAGC